>CM035595.1:2553726-5053726 GCA_020423425.1 Chrysopa pallens | reverse complement strand
TAAAAATAATCCAAACTCTGATATTCTTGATATGAGAGTCTTGCAAATCCAAAAAGTTATTTAATTTTAAAATGCCATTTGTCCGTATTTGAATTTTTCATTTGTCCTTCATGGTTACGTTTTTTTTCGATGTTACTCATTCGATCGTATCTTTTAGATTTTGTGTATATGAAAACAGTCTCTGAAATCAGACTACTCTAACATCCACTTGTGTATAAAATTATATCGAATCATCCTGTACAGTTAACTCACTGTTTTTAGTGAATGTATATTGTTTCATTCCAGGATTTATTACTCAACAAATTGGCAAACATGTTATATTCACAATATCAGTTGTGAAAACTGTTAAAAGGCTACATAAATTGTTTAATAAAACAGGAAAAAAAAGGCAAACTATATAGAAAAAAAAAATATTATTTGCTTTTATTATATACCACTACTAAATGTGTCGTAAATTTTATATTAACTGTATGTAAAGTTGTAACTATAGGTGACATCCGATTACATTAAGCTATGATAACCTCGGTCTTCGAACTTTGATCTTTGCTTTTAATGTGTACTGGAGCGCATATATACATTAAGAGGGATTGTCCATAGATGTTAGAAGTACACTCCTTTATGTAAGCTGTTTCAATTTTATCGCACAAATAACTCAAAAAATGTATATCCAAATTTTGGATAAGTATTTTTTGAATTGTTTCTGCACTCCTTACATAATGGAGTGTGCTTCTAACAGAGGTGGAAAATCTCTCTTTATTTAAAATCTTAAAGTTCAAAAGTTGGGGTCAATCGTCTTTCATATGAAGCTAAAGCACAATTTGCCTGTAATCAACTGAAGCGGCTGTGCAGAAAATTAGCCTTGGAAAAGCGTATGCTGGTGCATATATTGTTATGAACTCGAAACATTTTAAAGATGACATAAATTATGCTTGACCAACTGCTAAAATGACTGTAATGGACCCAGTAAGTGCAGTAAATTATGATAATTTGTACGCGAAAATTGAAAAATATTCTAAGTATATTACATTAGACATTCTCTTTATTAGAGTTGTCTCTATCAAAAACATAACCCACTTTTTGGTAAAGTAGAACTCAATTTCAGGCTTATATTTATTTCAGTTATAATTTACAAACAATTGAGACCATTTGGACATTTTGTTACTATAAAGTCATTAAATATATTCATAAAATAAATCAAATTAAAAAAAAAAATTATTTTTTATTATTATTATTTATGATATGAAGTGAGGAAATGTTCTAATTTAATAAATTATTATGCATATAATGATGTATGTAAAGTTGAAGACATAAGTAAACAAAGATGCAAATATACATATTGCAATATGTTTACTGTTTCCTTTATTGTAATCCATGAATGAGTATGAAATTTTTATGAATGATATAAAAAAAAAAATAGTGTCATTGGTACTTTGTTGTTGTTTATTGGTTTTATGTAAACAAATAAATAAATAAATGTTTATAAAATACACTGAAATTAATAAATGTTTTTACTAAATGAAAATAAGATTAAAATTTAAATTCATTTATTAATAATAATTATTATTATAAAAAAACACTGTCAATTTGAAGCTTTCGGGGACAATCGTATAGTTTACGGGCTCCGAAAAAGAAAAACGCCTCTTTTTTCATAATCTAAGCCATATACAAATAGATATTGTATGATGTGCTTATGGGTACCTTTTGTGTTTCCTTTTACCCCACCTTTTGCCAACAATTTGTATTATATAATTGAAAATGTAAAACTCATTATGATAATTTAGACGTGAAACCATAGAAAACCAATATTATGAAAATTATATATGAATTATCGATTATTTGTTTACACAACTATTAGAAATGATCAAACACAAAATAAAACAAGTTAAATAGTGATGATAATAAATCGACTACGTGGGTGTTAAATAAATGAAGAAGAGAATATAGTTGATTCAAAAACGGGAGAATATTTCTAACTTATACGCCTCTTTATATAGCTATCTTTCTCTATAACGGCCTTACTTTTTTAACTTGTAATGTATGTAATTTGTTCAGGTGGAATCTTGCTACTCAATTTTGAAGCAGATATCTTAAACAGATTGAGATGACAGTTTGTATACCCGTTTAGTTTGGCTGATAATGCATGGTTAATTGTATGACGTCTTTTTAAATCCAACATGGCGGCACACTCAAGATGCCGAACTAGTTGTTTTATACAGTCCTGCAATAGGAGTATCAAATTAAAAGGTTTGTTGAGAGACAGTCGAAAAATAAAGAGACATCATTCTAAATTTAATATGGCGAACTAAGTTTTTAATGCTTGATACCTGGGTATCAAATGAATGGAGTTACTGAGAATACGAATGCTTGTTTTGAAACAATAATTGATGTTGAACATAAACTCCATTGCTCTAATGCGTCCGGTGTTTTTTGTTGTACGCCATCTCTCATGAATCTTTCTAATCTATTTGAAAAGACTATATTAATAATAATTATCATATTGTTATGACTTCAAAGCAACCTTAAACAGGCAGCAGGGTGTTTCATTTTATTTTATAGGAATGGGTAGGATGAAGCAGCAATATGTTATGTTTGTTAATGTGTGCTTCTTTAGAGTACTGGATATATATACATATTTGTTTGATGACGTTACCACTTTTTCCTGGTAGAAACAAATGAATAAATATGATTTAAACATAATTATTCTGAAGTCCATATGTTTTATGTAGGTATACATTTTTTTTATGTGGTCAATGCTGCGTACAGAATGTTTATTAAAAGTTGCGATTATTCGTTGAAATATAAGAATTAAAATATTTTTGCGGGTGGAGACGTGGTGTCTTATAAACACAATAGGTTCACTGGTTTGTGGATAGGGGTGATTTAACGATTCTTTGAATGAATTCTCACCGAGAACTCCATTCGATTAAACAATTTTCTTCTGTTTTTAAGTTTTCTTGTGTAATTAATACGACTAAAATAACGATTTTCGAAGATATCGCTTGAAGATATTTTGAATACGATTGGACACAAAAATGAAATTGTGGATTGGACTGATTGCAAGGTTTTTGGATACTTAAGAGATTTTTTATAAATCGTACTGTATATTTCATTTCATACTTACATAATATCCTGTAATGTTTCATGCAGATCCAAATATGGAAAGCACTACAATACATAAATAAATAGACACTCTGAGTAAAATAATAATAATTTTTAATGATAATTTAAAAAAATAGTAATAAATGATGACTTCAAACTAATTTTCACGGCTATTTTGTATTAAGCTTGAAAATTTTTCATAGAATCAGTTTATTCTTTTGTATAAAGCTTTTTTCTCATTCTTTTTCGAGTAATGATCTCTTTGCAATAAAAATCAAATTTAACCTTAAAATGATCTTTGGATTTAAGTTATCTCTTAGAAATAAATTCAAGCACCTTTTAACTCTAAATGTTATTTATTTCCGATGACTTCTTCCATTTGTAAATAAAGTTTTATGCAAAATAATCTAGGCTCCTACTTCAAGGTAAGTTTTAAGTCCTTCATCTTTTGTATTAATCTCTTTTTTCATCTAAAATCATAATTCGACTTATTCTCGTATCATGATCTTTTTACACATCCTCTATATACTATGTGAGTAGCGCGTAGGTTGATGGTTTATCTGAGTCTACTTGTGGATGGATATTCATTCAAAAATATTATTTATATTAATTCATTCATAGTTTCATAAATATTTATTTTCATTCAGTTATTATGATTTGATTACTACCAGTTTAATACATTTGATTTAGACGATGAGGTAGAAAGTTGATACATATTCTGATTCGTGCCTTTTTGAGTCAATATTTTACATTTTAATTAATACGAATATTTATTTGTTTTACTAATTAGAACATTTTTTCAAAAATACAAATGGGAATATTCTCATAGCTTTTATGATGGTATAAATTGTCATTATTGTTCTTTAATTTCGTTTGTTTTTCCATGATAATTAAAAAACAGTTTTATGTTGGTACCTTTGTTTTCAAATTGATAATTAATAGGAAAATTAAAATAATATTTACCTTTATAAAAAAAATTTAATTGATACAAATGAATCAATGTCTATTTTCACTTGATTATTTTTTTTCCCATTTTACAAACGGAAGTTTGGTGTTCCATTTTGAAAAATAAAAACTTTTTTTACTTCGTTTTCAAAGTTTTTGTTTAAATTTTGGAACCTTTTGAAGTAATGTCGTGCGTACGCGCCCTCAAACGCCCTACATAATTTATAACCACTAATGGTTCAAGATCAGAACTGCTAGATCTTATTTATTTAAAATGTGTGGTGGGCAGTGTAGGGCTGGTATTCACTTTCACTTGTATTTTGTGTCGGCGGTCAATCTATAAGTACAGAGTGTTAAAAGTAGGTAAAAGCACAGCACATTTTTCTTATAATCTCAGGGCTGATTTTTATATATGATCCCAAAAATATTTTAAAATTTTATGAATCATACTGTCGGCGGTTACGTACACCAGACGCTTTAAAGCTCAGGATACTTCATAATAGCACATAAAAAGCACTTAATTTTCGTACTTTACATTATATTATCTAGTTTTTATTTCAGATTTGCGCTGACAGTGCATCTTAATGACTTATCTTAATTAAAATTGCATCATTTATGTTTACAGTACTTAACGAGCACCTCCCAAACAGCACCTAATTTTAAGCCACTTTTGTAACATTTATTCATGTTAGTGAAACAGTGCCGTAATTTTATTGCACTCCTAGCCTATACGTTTTATTTGTGAGATATTAAGTAAGGTGTGATGACCCTGGGATCTTGGCCTATATGCTTGGGTTTGATTTAATCAATGTGTATTTAATTTTATCAATGTGAAATCTTAAATAAGTCCGTTCCTTTTGACTCATATGCATACGTAATATAAAATTTCATAATGTATTTATTTATTCTGTGTGTAGTTCTATGTATTTTATGGAGACATTATGATGTCATTTTTTCCGGAACACACATTTGTAATAAGAATTTCACAATCATTTTAATTAAGAGAAAATTATTGTTCATATGTTTGTTATCTGCTCGTTGATGTTGATGATGTCGACGACAATAAAATGATGCTGACGATATGATGATGAGAGTGTGTGTAGGACGTTCTCTTGGTTTCTTGTCTAGTGATTGACGACGAATGATCTTTCTTGTAATATTCCATGCATATTTTATTAATAGAATAAGATCAAATTTGAATATACATACATACATACAACCTCTTGTAATAATTTTCTCTATTTTCAAACCTGCCAAAAAATCCAAAAATCCAAAAAAATTTGTATTGCTGTTTTAAGGTTTTCTGGGGTAATTAACGTCTGGCAAGTTCAAAAATAACATTTATTTTACGATTGGATGGCTAGTTTTTGAGATATCGCTTGAAATTTATCCGGAATAATGATCTCTGGAACCGATTTCAGATGATATCTCAAAAACTACACATCCTATCGTTAAATGGATATTTTTTTTGAAATCAGCAGATCAAAATCCACTTATGAACATAATTTTTTTGAAATCGGAGAAAAAAAAAGTTTTCAGATTTTTCGGATTTTTCTAAGGGGTACGTACACCCCTTAAGAAAAATTCAAAACATCGAGAAAAAATTTTTGTGTCCGATTTTCATTAAAATATGTTTATAAGTGTAATTTGACCTGCTGATTTCAAAAATAACACCCATTTAACGATAAGATGCGTAGTTGTTGAGATATCATCTAAAAACGGATCCAAAGGTTATTATTCTAGATATATTTCATTCGATATCTCAAAAACTAGCCATCCAATCATAAAATAAATGTTATTTTTGAAATTCCTAGACGTTAATTACCCTAGAAAACCTATAAACAGCAATACAAATTTTTTTTGATTTTTTGGCAATTTTGGCAGGTTGCCATAGAATCGATAGAAACCAAATTTTAAATTAAACATACGAATACCCAGGCATATATTTTTTGAAACCAAAGTTTTCAACTTATAAAAAGTAGAAAGCTAGAAGCCTGAAACTGGATTTTATAGGCTTTTGATTAGATATAAATAAATACAATATTCAAAGTGTTTATAAAAATTTTACCCATAAGCGGGTAGAAATAAGGAGCCTTTCATCACATCCTTTAATTTATCCACATTCCTTAAAACTTTAATAATTAACAAAAAAGGCGATTTTTCTTATTTTCCAATAGCATACTGTTTAATGGATTAAATAAAACAATATATTTTCTTGTGTAAACAATAAAATAACGTTTATAAAAAAAATTAAAGAAATTAAAAAATAGAAAAATAGAAAAACACTTAATTAAGAGATAGTAAAGTAAAGTAGATTAAAGTTTTGTTTGTAATTTAATACATCACAATGTTTATTGTTATTATTATGATATTTAATTATTTATTTATTTATTATTATTAATGATTAGTGGAGTAATTGTTCGGTAAAATTAATTTAATTTGCAAAAATTTTGAGACAATGTATATAACATGAAAAAAAGTATTTACCTAAGGTGTTCAAAACAATAATCTCTTACTTTGGATTTCACCGACATCCTTTTTATCTTCTCAAAAAGGGATTTTTCTCGTATTTTTCATATTTAAATAGTAAATTTTTCGGTTTTAATTTATATTTCACAAGTTCCATTTCGAAATTCATATCGTTTTATTTTTTCGATAATTAGAGAATTGCTAGTGAAAATTTCCCGATTATGGCATATATATTTTTCAACGTGGTAATTTATAATATGCATCGTTATGCATAAGCAAGTACATATTATTATGTATGTGTGTCAACATCTTTATGTGTTATGCATTATTATTTTATTGTGGAGATACTTACTATTATGGGATAAATAGAGCGTCGATCAAATCCATAGTTAAAAACTGAGGTTATGATTCTTTACACTTCCTACCATATTAGATCCTTCAAAATTTTTCAACCAAAGTCCCAGTTAACTCCACTATAGATTCTTATTAGTATGACATGTAATAATTATCTTATATTGGTTTGTTTACATGGTTTTTTGTTGTAAAAGTTGTATAAAGTGTAACAAATGAAGGTGGAAACTATACTTTTTATTACAATAATTTTTTTTTAAACATTAATATTATGTAGGAAAAAAAAAGTCGCCTGTCTGGATATAAGATGGCGGCATACGGTCGGGCGGGGTTCTACTAACCGCTACTGTTCGCTGATATCTGTTATAATATCAGTCACCACAAAGTCACACATTAATACACACGATTTAATTAAAATATAATAATAATTATTATTAATAATGATTATTAATGGTTTGCTGAATTACACGCTAGCGTGATAATAATCAAATATGATTTTTTAAATAGCGTGAAAAAATATTTTGATACTTTACCCTTCAAAATTGTACATTTTCATGGAATGTATAAAAGAAAATCCAAAAACTAGGAGCCATAAATAAGATTATAAGAGACAAGTCATCACTCATGAATTATCTAGCCTACTTGGAAACACTATAAGAGAGCTTGATTTTTGCTCTCATTAAATACAATACGAATTGACTTTTAACCTAAATAATTAAAATATATAATAATAATGTCTTCAACGGTTTAGTTTCTTTCTCATTAATTAATATATATGTGTAATTAATAAATTAAATAATATTATAAGTATTTTAAATGAAATTATAAAATCACAAATATATATTACAATTGACCTTAATTAATTAAGTCATTCTTTCTAATTAATATATTTATTTGTATTTGTTTTAATACTTTTTAAGATAGTGGGATATAAATATACATTTTTATTTATCTATATAAAATAAAACGCAGCCTATTCTTATATACAGGTTGGGTTGTTTTAATTTTAAATTTGCAAAAACTAAAAAAGTAAGGTTATTATAAAAGATATAATCATTTGAAAGGTCCGAAATTAATCACAGAAGCATCGGTTCTACGTTAAAGGAGGCTTAACTTATTTTTTAATTGAACTCAATATTTATATTGTATAATCGGATTTTAAGAAATAATCAATTTCCTTGATTCAACATATTTTTTGTATTCATCATTTGTACAATCTAAAATTTTTAAAATTTTCAATTTAATTTTTTTTTGATTGTTTTGAATACCCACTTATTTTCAAAGGATTCTGAAAGAGGGGCAATATAAAAATGTACTCCTGAAAATATTGTGCAATTCGTGATTTTGTTTAACAGAATGGTTCATAAATTTTGAACATTTGGTACTTTATTGGCAAATGGGAGCTGGTCGCAAAATAACAAAAGAATTAATCGGCCAGCTTTCAGATACTCAATATTTATATGATACAATGCAGTTCTCAATTTGTGCACACTCAAGTACGTCCATCAGCTGTACTATTTTCTCTAATATTATTAATTGTAATAATATTATTTTATGATCTTCATTAGTATGTATAAATGTTGACAGCACATGTTAAATAATGATCGCCAGAGGCGTAATCAGTTTATTACATAGACTCACACACACAAACACACATACAGTGTACCTATTCTTACTTATACCCATAGATTTATGTTTATAAACAAACCTTCAATAAGATTACTATGCGAATTATAATTAATGATTTATATTAAATAATAAAATAATTTTGCATTTATATTTTATTTATTACATTAGTCAAATAATATATCACACACAATTTATATATCATAGTAATTTTCCTTAGCTTAATCTTTATTCGTAATTAAATTATAAATTACATAAACTTTGAACATAGTATTTAGAAATGATATTGTTAATATAATGGTCTGTGGGTCCATTGGGGTTTTTTCGGTATAATAATTGTAAAAACTACAAAATGTTAAAGTTATAGTATATGATATTTATTATGATAAGCACATTTCCTTTTCGAAAATCCTGAAAAGTAAATCGTTTCGTTTTTTGAAATCCAAAGAAATTCAAATTGAACGAAATTCGTTTTATAAAATTTTCAGTGGGAAGGTCCTTAGAGTACAAATCCTGCTATCGACGTGTGTAACTTTCATTCGACGCGTAATAATGTAACGTAAAACTGAATGTTTTTTCAGCCAAATCGGTCCAACTGTTTCTTGGTGAGGATTAAAATAAAAATATTATAAAGGATTAAAAATACCCATATTCGCAATAATTATAAACAAATTATTGTTATTTATTCTCCTCATTGGGAAGTTCGTCGTGTGTTCATCTTTTGTTTAATCTATAAATTATCTCGTTATTAATTCCAAGTTATATCTAACGATATCAGAAGTATTTTCTACCATTCTTGTTTCGATGTTTATGAATCACCTGAGCAACTTTTATTTCATGTCTGCCTGTCTGGCAGTTTATTGGATCGTCGGTTCATCAACAGTCCAGCGTTTTCAGCATTCAGATTTTCTTAGAACTTCCTAGAACATTAATTGTAATGGGAAGTTCATTAACCGCGTTCTCTAACAATTTCTTAAACCATTCTTATCAAAAACGTAGCAAAACGAAACTTTCTGGTTACCTGTTTAGAAAAAAAAATACACTTTTCAAAACAATGCTTATTTTTCACATACCTAGTTTCGATCAAAATTACTTTTGAAATTTTGTATTTTCTATAAAATCACTTTAAGTCGAATAACATTTGTTCGTCATGGCTTCGATTTTTGTAAGTTTTATTGAAGTGAAAGTTGTTTGAAACATCCAATGGTTAGTTTGCAAAACAAACTGGATGTTCATTCAATCACATCCATGTAAAGGAAAAGTTTGCTGTCACTTTAAAACTAATGGACTGTCATGAAAATATCCAGAAAATTACATCGATTTGAATAACTTGTTAGTTAATGCAAGTCGTATAAAGTTCTTTTAAATAATAAAACAGCATATCTTCAAGAAACCAATGAATTATTTATTAGAATTTATAAGTGAAGTACTTACAAAGTCATTTGTATTAAGGAAATTTTATTAAAAAAAATTTATAAATATTCATTAGAAATAATAATTCATTTATTTTTACATAAATTTATTGGATTTTAAATTTATTGGTTTTTAAAAAAAAAAATGAACTGGAATTTTGGCAAATTTAAATAATTAACGAAAATATTACGTATTTTATTTGGCTATTTTTAGGTCTATACATATATATATATATATATATATATATATATATATATATATATATATATATATATATATATATATATATATATATATATATACATGCAACTTTTCATCCCAAACATTTGTGCTTCATTTCCTCCAAAAAAACGCAAATTACTAAATTTTCCAATCATATCTTAAAAAAATTTCCGAAAATAGTTGTTGAACTTAGTTCACAATGAAAACTAACCCATAAAACAAATGTTTGAAAATTTGATATATCATTTATATCGACGTGACGAGTGTGCCTTCAAAGCTCGATTGATCACGGGAAAAAGGTTCAAATTTGAAGTTTTTTAATACTCAACTATTATGAAAAATTGTCATGACGCCTTCAAATTTTTGTTTTCACATAAATTATATTTCAAATATTCTTCAATCCATTTCAACTAAAAAATTGATTGGCAGGAATGTTTTACAACACACCTGAGTCCAAAGGTTTATTACATACATACATGAGTGAATAAAACATGGTTTGATTTAGTATTCTTCACGAATGGAGTAGTATTTACATCGTGTCAAAAACAGAAGTAAAAAAAAAAAAATTTTGCAACATACTAATAAAACCATTTTGCTTAATAATAAATATTTGTTTGTATGTACACAAAAAACATATGTGCGCGAAGCCCCCCGGGGGCAAGGTCACCATCTAGCAGTACATACATAATCCACTATATATGTGTATTAAAACGTTGTGGTGGTGCTCGATCAAACCGGCGCCACAACGGACATGCACTCTCTATATCACATTCTACAACTATGCAGAAGTACCCGTCCCCACTTTTAAAACATAAACAAACATACCAAATATGTATTATAAAAAAAAATAAATAAAAATAAAGAAATAAATTGGTACGCGATTCAGGTTCTTCTCAATAAAAATGTTCCATACCCCAAAGGGGCGATAAATAAACTAATTTGATAAACTATGGTATAAGACAGTTTCTAAGCTACCCAACATTGGCAATCATATATTCGAACAGGGTCGATAATTTTTGAAACCATAATAAATTATAGTTGAATAAAACCCATTGAAAACGGAGGATAATATAACAAAAATGAAAGGAAAAATAATTTACGAAAGATCTGGAAGTGAAAGATCTACATCTATTGTATTTATACATTTTTAATATTGAAGTTTTGCCGGAAATCGAGATAAATCGTGTATAATCCTTATGAGCTCACCCCATTCACCACCCGACGTTAAATTAGCTACAATTCCAGCTCAAAATTAGCTAATAACTTGTTTACACCAACCCCATTAAAACATAACCCACTATATGGTTACGTACTAATATTTAATTTTTTGTTTTGCCTAATGAATATGTATGAATTAATGTTTGGATAGAGTTATAATATATTAGTGGCGTCAATATAAAAACCACAGGTTTTTTTCAATCAGTGTAATAATTTTTTTTTATTCAACATTGTTCCGATAATAATCTGTTTGTTTAATCTGCATATGTTATTTAACAATAAATAAATAAATATATGAATAAATAAAATGATTTATTCTTTTTAAAAGTTTTTTTTGCAAATATTATTTTTTTTATTGTATCTATTGTGATATATTATGTATTAACTATATCTAATCAGCACATAGATCAAGGCTAGATAATATGTATAGATTTATAGCATTAAATACAGTACAGTGTGTGTAAGAATGTTTGAAAATTATTTTTAAATTGAACTGAATATGAAAAGCTTTAAATTATTACGAAAATGGATTTAAATAGTATGTGGACTTAAAAGAAATGAAACTGTGTTTAGTTATTATTAATATTAAAAAAAAATATTATTTTTTTATAATTAATTTTGTTGTAAAGTCTTGGAACCGAATTTTATCAAGCTTTATTGATTTTTAAAATTTTACATGGTTCTTATTCTGTAAAAAATTGCCAAAAATCTAAAAGAATTTTGTTGCTGTTTTAAGTTTTGCCAGTGGTTAGTTTTCGAGATATCGTATGAAAATTGTCCAGAATTAGGAACTCCGTATCAGATTTAAACTGATCTCCAAAACTACGTACCTAATCGTAAAATGAATGTTATTTTTTAAATTTACAGATCAAACTACATACATAAACATTATTTTATCGAAATCAGAGAGAAACAAACCTTTTCTCGATTATTTCGATTGCTTTGGAAAAAATTGCAAACAAAACGAGAAAATTTGTTGTCTATGGTTTTGATAAAAATATGTTAATAAGTTTAATTTGACTTACAGAGTTCAAAAATAACATCTAACGAAAAATAGATGTTATTTTTGAATTTTCTAGACGATAACTGTCCTAGAAAACCTAATAATTTTATACTAAATTTCATTCATTTAGAATTAAAAATGACAGAGATTCGTACAAGCTTTCATCCTGATATTCACCCCTTTAGGGGATGAATATCGAAAAATCCTATCTTACATAACACTTACATGGCATGTTCAATCAATTTCTCAATTCTTTTTTAAAAATTACTTTAGTGTTGGAATTTGTTTAGTATGCCGAGCTTCTTTCTATGAAATGAAAATTTTAAAATTCAACTCCTTGATTATTCACTCCAAGAATTTTTAAATTTAAGTGAATATTTTCCTTTGGAGGATTGAAAAGTATATTGCAAAAAAGAGATGCCAAAATACTGATTACGTAAAATAAAATACCGGCTTGCACACACAGTAATTTATAATTACTTTACTAATATGCCTCTGTAATATTTTGACATTAATTATTGTTATTGGGCTACAGTTTGTTTTATTAACAGTTGAATGAACATTAGCAATCTGTAAAAAGTTTCCATTCTACAAGGTTGTAACAAAATATGAACATTTTTTTTTCTTCCTTCAAAACATTTGATAATATCTTGCAGTGTTTTTCTATTTTATTTTTGCTGTTTTGTTTTGCAAATAAGTTTTAAAAAAACCTTGAGATTCTTTTTTTTAATGTACGGCGCCTGCTTATCCATACGTTGATTAAAAGAATTTGACAGGTGGAATTTTGCATGTATTTTTTTTTTTTTTTTGTGGTGATGAAATTTCTGATTACATTGTGTATGCTTAGAATTTAGAATAATAAAGTCTGGATTAGTGTGTACTAAAGGCGTATAAATAAAAGCGGAAATTTAAACAAATAATGTTGATATAATCTTATCTGTTTGTATAATAATGTTATCCATAATTGGAAATGTTTTAAATACATCTGCTTTAAGATTACCACCTTTGACGATAGCCGAAATTTTGTAATACGAATTAATTTTTAATTATAAAAATCTAGTCCAAATTTTTCGTAACAATAACATTATTTTACTGTGACTCAATATATATTTCATTATTTAATATAATGAAATTAAAATATTAATTTACCCTTTTTAAATATTTTGAGTAGAATTTCTTGTTTATTTAATCGAGCAGAAAGTATACAAACAAAAAACAGGTGGTAATGATGATATATCTCACCTTTTCTCCTGAATTTAATGTTAATTTTTTAACTCTAATTTTAAGGAAGTTAAGGATTTATATCTAGCCACCTTTTACAAATATGTAAGGACACTTATTATTTGGCGTTATTAATGTTATAACCGCTGTAAGAGTAAAACGGCACGTAAGACATGCGCAAGCAATTATTTTGTGCCTATACAAGAGGATATCTTGGCATATGTTCAAAAATCATATATGACTGTATACTTACTGTGTGCAAAATAACAATTCAATGAAATAAAACCCAAAGTTAGGTTTTCTAACCCTTTTGGATAATGTTTTCGGAGAACAGGGCTAAATTGATTTGCTAAGTACACAATATTCAGTACGAAATTCGTATCTCTTTAATTGGCTGTTTTCTTGTTTTTCATAAAGATTATGGCTTTTTATTGACGCCAGTCTTTCTTGCATTGAAACAATTAGTTGATTGTTCTAGAAGTAGGCCACTGATAATTATGCATTATAACGGATATTATAATGCATTTCTTTGACTATGGCATGTTGAATACTCAACTGGTGAATATACTGGACACAATTCTGTATCATATTGATTGTGATTCATGATTTTGGAATCCATCATGAATGCTATTAAAAACAATTAAATCAGCTAAATTCCACAATTGGGTGGTAACATGTAATTTCGATATTTCACTAATTACTGCATTGTATGATTGAAGGAGCCGATTCAAAAGCTTTCCCTAGAAAATTTAATTTTTTTACCAAAAAAGAACTTTCTTCAAAGAAATAAACCAAAAAAATAATTTTAAATTTTTTCGTGGTGACCAATTACCTTTCTCATTCATCGACACCAATCAATTTCTTAGCTTAGGATAAGATGAGCCCCGATTTCAAAAGGAAAAAGAAAAAATTTTAAATTATCTTTTTCGTTTTAGTTTATTCTTTGAAGGCGTTAATTTTTTTTTTTTTTTGTTTAAACGTTTTTGATTTTTTGAGTTTTGTATACAGCCACGAAAAATTTTTGTTATTTGGATGAAATTTGTTTTTGCACCTTCTCTCCGCGAGCGAGATTGTAGCACCAGTTTTCAAATAAATAAAGAAGTTTGGAACGATTAAGAAAGTTAATGGTTAACCACCTTATGGTTAACTTCCTTCCTCTTTAATGGTTTTGTTCGAGATTAATTTCGTCTTGAAGGACTTAATATGTAACCAGTTTTTATAGAAAATGTTTAAATTATGTCATGAATTTCGTAAGACAAAGTTTTTTGGTATAGTCCATCAATTACTAAATAAATATAAGACAGTCTAGTTGCCAATTTTTGCTCAACATTTAGGTAATAAACATAACATAAACTGCGTATTAAAATATTATAAAAAAATGATTACCACAAAAAAATCACCTGAGAAACACATCATATTTTTCTATTATGGAAAAATTTCAATATATTTAAAAAAAAAAAACTTTGATGATTCACGCAAATAAATAGATTTTCAAACATTGTTTTTAATTTTTTTTTTTTATATATCAAGTTTAATAGTAGATGTATAACAATTATAATTTATGTAATGTTTTAATTATTAATTTGTTGTAATCGGAGAAATACCTTACGGCTAGACAACAACTTACATATACACAACTGAATAAAAAATTGTATATAATCAGGCGCCTTTAATTGCTTTCTTGCTATTAGCAATTATTATTATTATTGAATGTTGTTTTGTGTACAGCCACATTTAATCTTAAAGGCAACAAAAAAAGTTGAGAATTCTTATAAGGAAGTTCTTGTTTTCATCCTAAAAATCAAAATTTAATGAAATCTTTAGGTTTGCATGTGTTCTTAATGTAGAATTTCATTTCTGTAAATATTATGTTTTTGTTGTGCCATAACTTATTCAAATTTCTGAATCATCCAAAATCTAAAAGTGAACGTCAATCAATCCTAGAGATTGATTTTTTGGAACCAGTAAGTTATATGTTCGAGAGAGACAGTTCTCTCCACGTAACTCGTTTCAAAATTGACTGCTGATACAAAACCTATTTAGCATTCCACGACTACCCTTTCATCCACTCAAAAAATAAATATATTATCTTTAATTATATAATAACACTTGTTAAAGTGATAACGAATTTCGATTTAGGGCTCAATGATCTTATATCTAACTAAACCTCTTGAAAACTGTTATATTGCTATTAAGTTCCAATTTTATAGCGACACCCATTTTTATATATACCAAAATATTATAATTTATGGAAAAACTATGAAAACCTTGGCTCAATAATTTACAAACCTTGAGTGTAAAATAAGCTGGTTTTTTTGGTGTGTATAAATATTATAATTATTATTGTTTTAATAAATTTTCAATATGCAGTTTTTTTGTGTTGAGTAGCGCAGTATAGTTTTAGTCCCTGACACAAATATTATTAGTGTGTCGTGAATATTTAAATTTTTTTAAATAATAAAAGAATTTTATAATAATATAAGTTGCTTAGATACATACGATATGTAGACGTTAATTGCAAATTGTTATAATAAAATTGAACTATGACTCATTAATAGGACTATTAATCATAATAAATTAATTGTTTCGATGCATTTTTAATAAAATTAATCATTTTGTTATTGACATTATTCTCGTTTTTCATAAAACTTCCTTTTTAAGAATATTATTGCTTATATAACTATCCGTACTGTGTGTTAAAGGGACTTCTTAATTGATGCGCCACGAGTAGCTAAAATTTGTAATAAAACATTCATAATTTTTTACATCTAAAATTATATATCAAATGTCAAACAAAAATTATTAAATAAAATCTGATCATACATCAGACAAAAATCTTAAGCAAGCGCATATCATCGGATATCATCGGATACGAAACACAATGCACCAATGAATTGTCAAATATATTAAATTTATTAATTACGTTTTTAACTAACATATGGCCTACTTCAGACAACATTGTAAGATTTTCTGATCAGAAAATCTGATATCTTATGTAGAAATCTTACCATGTATGGGATCTTATATAAAATACATGTCATTTAGTTACATCAGATTTTCTGATCAGAAATTCTGATAAGAAAATCTGGTGGTGTGCTCTGGGCCTTATATATCATTTGATTGATAAAGTAGGATTTCGTTATCATAGAAATGAAAGAAAAACAATTTGACACACGGTACTCAAAACCGTTACATCTGCCCAATATGAAAATCTTATTTAAGAAAATTCATTTAAAAGCTCAGATCTTGGAATAGGAACATTAATAAATAATTGTTCATTTAATTTTTGCTTTTGTTTTACAGTTTTTACAGGTCCCAGATAGGACTTATGGGGTTGAAGTGGTCACTTAGAAGTTTGGAGTAATCTGTATTTGAGGATATTATTTTGTATTATTCTTTACTTGTGGTGGATCCTGGATCCAAATGCTGGATCCTAAGTCGTTTATAAAGAAAAATTCTTTTTCAAAATGGTTATGATATTACAACCCATGTTTTAGTTTTGTTAAAACTAAATCACGATAATAGCGTAACACCCGGGCAGGATTTAGCGAAATATTCTTGAAACTATTTTTTTTAAGTATTTCTTATTTGCAAATTGAAGCCGTATTAAATCTGAAATATATTAGAAATTTTCCCATTTATTTTCTCTAAATTCAAAATGTATGTAAAGAATTTCGTTTTAAATAAAAAAATATACATATTTGAAAAATCGAATCATATTCATAAAATCAAATTGAAAATTTACAAAAAAAAAAAAAAAAAAAATTGATATAAATAAAATACCAATAAGATATTCCAAATAGTTGTTGAATAAATGGAATGAAATATATAAATGGATACAAATGAAAATGTTCTTATATGGTTTGTTCATTGTTGATATAGAAAATTCTAAGTCACATATAGAAAACAGCTCCAGTGCTAAATAAAAGGTCGAATTGTATAACATTTTATTTATTAAATATGTTATACAATTTATATTTTTATAAAAGATTTCTTTCTGCTCAACATATTTCGATAAAGTCACGTTTTTATTGCAATAAATGTATGTACTTTAGACGCCGGTAATTTAGATCAGTTTTACGATGAATATCATCTACATTTTAAAATACAGGTCGTAGAGCCAAAAATTACTTTAACTGCATTTGTTATGCATTTTTGTATCATTTTCCAAAAAATTAACATTCTATGAGTTTACATTACATGTCTCTATGACCTGTATTTTAAAATCGAAATATTATTTTCTAAATAACCGCGACTAGTTGTATTAAATATTATTTTCAAATATATTTTAGGATATAAGTCTTGATTATTTTAAATGTTTATTTACAATCGAGTTTGTAACTCCATAATACAATTTGAAAATTTATTAAATTGGATAAAAATAAAATTACTCAATTTATTACCAAATAAAGATTGTGAATTTTTTAATCAAAAAGAGAAAAATACGACTCTCATCTGCTTAAATGGTTCAGTCAACATTTTTGACTCTCTTATTTGGACCACTGAAGATCCAAGTCGAAAAATCGTCTTTAAAATTCATCGAAGTTCAGTCGCAAGATTTTCATATGGAATTGAGACCCGCTTTAGATGAAAATGAATTTAAAATGTGTTCTAAAATACGCAAATAAATTTACACAAGGCAATCCAATAGTAAAGGTATTATTACATTAGTCGCACTTGTTTAAAAATAATATTTTTTGAAAATAATATTTACAATTTCAGTAAGAACACAAAATAAATAAACACTGATAATCTGGTTTCGTATCAAAATAAAACGTTTATCAAGAATTTCCAACCATATTTTTTTTTTACATAAACAAATATTAATATTTTTTTGTCTACAATAAATTTTTTTATTATATTTATGTTTGCTTAGTTGTACAAATTGTATTACCTTTAGGATAATTTATTTTGTAGTCTAATGTGAATGTACCTTTTGGATTTTTCTATTGTCTGGTGGTATTTTATATATTATACTAGCGTACTTTGTCACGCGTTAGCCATAACACTTTTAATTAATATGAATTATTCGATACAAATAAATTTGAAATATTTTTAACTTTATATAATCCATTTATCACATATTAATGTAATTAAAAAATTCAATTTTTATAAATCAATTGTATAACAGATAATAATTTACTTCACTCCGTCATCTATCAAAAACATGTGGATTTGACAATTGATTAACAACACACATTGGAATCACTTATTAAAATTACTCCGTACAGAAAAATCAATTTCCATCAATGAAAACTGTTTAATCAGGTGAAAACTAATGAAAATACTAAGCTTCTTTGATGTGGAAATGCATTTATATCAGAAAATCGATAAATTATCCAGGAAAATTTGATAACAAAAATAAATGTTCATACATTTTCAAGCGGAAAAATATTTAATCAGTACATCCTATATACAATATTGGCATATCTTTCTGCATGTAATTTCTTATCGTATCAAATATGCTTCATTAAGCAAAATTGCACACAGAATGCAGCAGAAATTTTTTGTCATATTATGTGTGTAATATAATAAGTAAGGCAGAGAATATCCGAAGCTCCATTATTATTATCGTATGTGTTACTACATAATTTTTAACATAATGTGCGGAAAATCTTATTATATACAATTTTCATAAATTTTAAATCAATATATCTATTTTGTTTTTTTTTTTTTTGTAGATATATGTTGTGAATATGAAAATTTTTATGCTTATATTATGCATAAATATATTGTTTTTCCATTCGATTAATGCTTAAATTAATTCGAAGTCATATTTTATATGAAGTATGGCAAAGGTTTTTGAACTATATATAAAAATATTTCACTCAAAAAAATACAACAAATTTTTATATACAGAAAATTAGATTTTATTTAAAATAATCGTCATGTAAGAACTGCGTAAATTAAAGAAACTCAAATTTCTGGTTCTCTTTCATAAACCTCATTATGGATAGTTTGATTTTCTCAGCTCAACAACATTAAAATGAACTTAAGAGCGTTAAATTTTGTATACTTTTTCTGCAATTGAAAAATAACTTCCAAGATAAAAGCGTGATAGCTCTAAAATTCAATACGAAGAAAATGGATCCGAAAATTCGACTAGTATTATTTTTCACCGATTTATTTAGAATGAAGTAGAAACACTTTTATTTAGAATGAAGTTATTGACACGTCTGGGATATTTTCTTCAATTTTTGATTGACACTGTCTGTATATTGTGTCCATTTCATTACCAAATTATTTTTGGTAATTTTCTGATTAAAAATTTTTATTTGGCTTGTAAATAAATCAGTTGAAAATCAATAAAATTATAACTTTTTTGATTCGATAACATTAGATAAAAATTCAATGTTATACACAATTTTTGAATAAATAAATTAAGATAAAAATTTAAAAAATTTTAAGTTTGATCTTTTTTCCACAACAAAACAATGGCATAAATGCACTTTAGAAAATTAACAAATAAAAACTTGAATACAAATTTTTAACCTTGAATTAAAAATCTTTTTTACATAGTACAGGCGCTAATTGAATTTTAATTCGCGTATTACAGAAATTTTTCAGTATGAATCTAAGAAAATAGAAAAGTTGGTGACATAAAATTAGGTAATAAAATTAGGTATAAAACCAGTGAAGGTAACAAATAACACTATTATTTGAATAAAATTCCGATTTTTTCCCCCAATTTCCTATATTAAATTATTTTGTATTTTATAAATACGTATTTCGACTACAAAGTAGTCATCATCAGTTTGAATTACTGATGATGATAAGTCGTTCCTTAATTATAAGACAAATATTTGCTCATAAGATTTGTATTCTCAAATTGACTCTGCTGCTTGTCTAGAAGAATCGTATTTTATAATTAAAAGTTGAAAAACATTTTCCTGTAATTGTATGCAACGAAGCACTAAAACCAACAACACTAATAAAACAGATACAATATTTTCTTATTTCCTGGCAAACAACAAAATTGTTGTAGTCCCAATAAAGTAAAGCATAAAGATACGTAATTTGAATGTTAATGAATTTTGTAGATTATCTCTGATACGTGTAATGTTCAAGTAATCCGTGATGGCTATTGGTCTTCGAATCCAGTCCAATAACTTTCTGATTGATTCAAAGAGAGTCTAAGAGAATCAAAAATGACATATATATGGGTAGTTTCTGAGATACCAGTTCAAGATATCAGTCTCAGAATATTTCGAAAACTACGCATTTAAACGTGTTATGGATGTTGTTTGTTTTTTTTTTTTTTATAATCAAAATTAACTTCGATATTTGATAAAAAAATTTTCGATTTTAAAGAGAAGGTATACTCGTGGAATAAAAAAATGCAACGATCTGAACCTTCCATGCTTATTATAAAATACATTAATTCAATGATGTATTTTATTATTTTTTAAGTTTAAAATGAATGTTTTAGATAGGTAAATAAAATTAATTCTGGTAAACTGAACACATCATAACAACTAAGTATTTCATGTTTTTAAATAGATAAAAAAAACCTTGCGTGTATGATAATTTAGACCATGTACTTCAAAAATGACGTACTTTTTGGGATATCGCTTGAAATATCCTATCTGAAGACCAATATTTCGAACCTACTTCCAGCAATATCCCGACAAGTAGCCATATAAACGACAAATAAGTGTTTTTTCGTGTTTTGGACCTTATATATACTCTGGAAAAGTAAGTTTCCGCTCATGTTCAATATTCCTTAAATGGCTTAATTTATGAGTAGCTTCGTTTGCAATGTGTTGGACTATTCTTATGGCTACAAAATATATAACTAATTAAAACTCATTTGAGGTGTGGAGTTCATCAAAACGCCTCAACAATTTGCGGTTTCGTTTTTCGAGCTTGTTACCATAGCTTCATAAGTAGTAAATAAATTCATTCATTTTCTACAGTATTGAAAGAAGCAATAACGAACAATACCAAAGTGTATATAATTTATGTAAATTGATATTACTTACAATTTTAATAATGGAAATTTTTAAAAATATATTTTTTACTCACATACATACCGGTTCGTTTAAAATTGTATGCATATATTTCATTTTCGAGATATCCATTGTTTGTATAGACGAATATCATACAATTTTAGTAAAAAATTATTAATAAATTGTTCGAATTTCTCCATTAAAAAAATGTCATCAAAAACGGCCTGCGTAAAAAATATCTGTTTTATTGAAGATTAAGAAGACTTTTGGTACTTGACTGAATACTCCATTGAAAAGTTACATTTTGGGTTGCGTTTTTTAGAGGACGCAATTTTATTTTTTTGATGTGTAGGGGGGGTCAGTGTAAAGCTAAAACCAAGTTTGTGGGGTCGCCACCCTTGTCCCATGGCCGCCATCTTGAAAATAGGGGTTGAAATGGTATTTACGATATAAACTATTTATTTTATAAAAAAAATTTGTTAACATATTTTGTTGCAAATTAAATTCTCTACAACTTTGCTCCAGTATTTTTTTGTCGTAGAACTATAAATAAAAAAGTTATAAGCGAAAATCTAAATATAAATTTTTTTCGCAAATTTCCGAAGATTTTCGCTTATAACTTTTTTATTTATAGTTCTACGACAAAAAGTTACTGGAGCAAAGTTGTATAGAATTTAATTTGCAACAAAAAATGTTAACAAATTTTTTTTATAAAATAAATAATATCGTAAATACCATTTCAACCCCTATTTTCAATATTTCAAAAAAAATTTGTTAACATTTTTTGTTGCAAATTAAATTCTCTACAACTTTGCTCCAGTAACTTTTTGTCGTAGAACTATAAATAAAAAAGTTATAAGCGAAAATCTAAATATAAATTTTTTTCTCAAATTTCCGAAGATTTTCGCTTATAACTTTTTTATTTATAGTTCTACGACAAAAAGTTACTGGAGCAAAGTTGTAGAGAATTTAATTTGCAACAAAAAATGTTAACAAATTTTTTTTATAAAATAAATAGTTTAAGAGATATATCGTAAATACCATTTCAACCCCTATTTTCAAGATGGCGGCCATGGGACAAGGGTGGCGACCCCACAAACTTGGTTTTAGCTTTACACTGACCCCCCTACACATCAAAAAAATAAAATTGCGTCCTCTAAAAAACGCAAGGTAAGGCCTAAAAAATGTAACATTTCAATGGATTATGAAATTTAAATAAAGTAAAATAATTTTCCTTATAAGCATTTTATAGTTTATTATTTTTAAATTAATTACCTAACCGTTATATTGGAATTCAAATGTCATTAATATTGTATGGATCGCTTTAAACAACTAAATTTTGTTGATTTTAACGAAAATGTTTTACTGTGTACTCAAAACAAAGTATAATTTTGGTTTTGTAAAAGAAAAAAGTTGAGAAGAAAATACAAATTTTTATTATGTGAAATTAATTTTTTTTTGTACTTAATGATATCATAAATCATGTGCTTTTATTTTTTTTTGTTAAATTTCTTTAACAATATTTATTGTTTAGACAATAATTCTTAAGATAAAACTATTTTGCATAACTAATTGAAAATATTTTATTTTCTCATGAATACTGAAAATAAAAAACAACACAAAATATGAATAAATAATATTGTGCAATTTTTTGAAATTTAACCATGAAATCATTTTCTAATTGGAAGATTTTAGATTTCATCTTATCTCAATCATTAGAGTAATAAATATATTTATTATAAAAATAATGCGTTTCAAATACCCTGGAAAAATACGATAGAATTAAACATTATAATTTTGCCAATTTTCTTAATTTTAATGCTTAGATCTTTTAATGCTAAAGTAGTATTAGTTAAAAAATATGTTTAGTAAAAAAAAATTATAAAATGTGAATCCTAAATATAAAGTTTTAGAAATAAATCTTAATTTAATTGTATAAAAAAAAAAACATAATTAGAGGTTTTAAAGCATCTAATGAGAATATATATTTTTTATAGTTATTACACTGCAGTTTCTCTATTTTTTCGTAGCATCTTTACAACAACAGGTTGATTCATTCCAGTTTATATAAATCATACTGCGTATAATGGACAGACAACTTTACTTACAAAGGCATGTGTGAATATGCGACGAAAAAATAGTTTCGATATATACAAATCAATACTAAGGCCTTGCGGACACTGTAAGATTTTCTGATTAGAAATGATCAACGTATACCAACGGATTGTCCTATAAGAACTACTTATAAGAAAATCTGATCATACTTCAGACAAAAATCTTAAGCAAGTGCATATCATCGGATATCATCGGATACGTATATCGAACCACAACGAACCAATTAACTTTTAATATTTTTAATTTATTTACTTCAGACAGTGTCGTATGTATGCGCACACGATAAGATTTTCTGATCAGAAAATCTGATGTCTTATGTAGAATTCTTACTGTTGTGGTGGATTTTTATATATAATACATGCTATGAGTTACATCAGATTTTCTCTGATCAGAAAATCTTACGCATTGCGCTGTCCTTAATTCTTAATTTAAGTGAGATTTCTATATTTTTGAAAGCTTTAAAGCGTCTAGCTGTATGAATTTTGAATTAATCTTGGACTATAAGTGAAAATAATTTCACATTGTTACATTATTTACGAACCCTTAATTATTTACACTTAATAAATCATTTTGTACGGCGAAAATAATGTTTATTTTTAATGAAAGATATTAATTTACAAAATTAAAAGCTAGACATAATTATGATAAATTTTCATATTTACTATTATTTTTATTTTTATTTATTTGCTATCATAATAAAATAACAAGAAAATGTTACATGAAAAATGTTTTTTAAAGTACATAGCGACAAACCATGTAACATAATTATCAAACACCACTAGATGATAATGATAATAAACTCAAATTACTCAGTGTTTTTATAGATTGAGAGCTCGTCGGAGATTTGAGCTTTTCTGTATGGTTAAAACCATACACATATTCTGTATGTTTAAAACCATACACATATTCTGTATGGTTGTAAATTATTCTCGTACGTCATGAGAATTTGAAAGCGTTGATAGTTAAGTTAGGTCAAAAAGATTGTAAAAAAGTTGAAAAAATGTAACTACAAAAATTGTAAAACATAAGGTAGTTGTTCTGCTAAATGGAAATGATACTTTTTCTTTTTTGGCTATTCTTAAAAATAACGGAGCCATAACGTCCAGAAAAAATGCACATACTGATACAAAAAACGTTACTCAAATCTCCCACGAGTTCTTAGACTATTACAAGAGACCAAGAGACAATGTTTATTTTATATTGTGTTTTGTTTTAATACTTTAAGACCTAATGATTTATAATTTTTTAATGTGTAAACGTACATGAGTCTTTAGATATGATGGTACATTTTTATGTTTACGGATATTATGTACTAAAATTAATCTAGAAAATTTTATTTATGGATACACGAAAAAAAAGTTCAACAAATTTTTAACCAATAAGCAAATCATACACAGAAAAAAATTTTGTATAAAATAAACACAATTATGTTGCTCAATTATTATTCGAACTTCAAAATAGATTTAATTAATTTACATTTTGGAAATACATCATGCTTCAAGAAAATCATTTTACTTCAATTTCGATTATCGTAACTCTTCGATTACTTCCACAAGCTAGAAATTGACAGGCGCCGGATTTTTTTCTTATTATAGTAGGAAGATTCAAATCAAAAATTAAAAACCATTTTATAAAAACGTAGTTTAAATATGACAACAAATTTCAAATTTTTTATGAAATACATTAACATAATACGAATAATAGGTAAATATTTAGCAATTAATTTTTGAAGCACTCTAATGTTATCTAAATGGAAAACTTGTTTAAATCCTGATATTTATATCATTTTTTAACAATGGTACTTCTAAAAGATTATCTGATTATCAAATTTAATATAATATCACTATCATTTATGTTTTTTATCAGTGAAAACATACAAAAACATAGCGGTCTATATTCTAGGTATACGAAAATGACTCTCATGTTTATTTTATTAACGAGCTATTAAAAAAATTCTTGCAACCAGTTAATTTTCAACCGAGTCGATGTTAATAATATATATTTTTATGTTCTATAAAAATAAAGAAAAAAACCTCAAATCGCATGAATCGAAATCGGACGTTGTTTGTAAACAAATTACTCATGTGAACAATTGTATTCCATAATTTGATTGGTTGTTTTGAAGGTTATTTAATAATTTATAAATATTTATAGACCGTACTATGGCACATTACATATTATACATAATTTATATAATAATATGTATTTACAAAAAAAAAAGGGATTGATAAACAAAGCTTAAATGTAATCATTAATGCTTGATCACCGAATATAGCATGCTTTTGAATGTGTAATTATTAAAATTGCGTGAAAATTGAATATTTTTATTCGTTTTAAAAAGTGCTGCGAAATTTACAGTAAAAATCGAATAATCAAAGAAAAATTTATCATACCGTTCTATTGCTACTGTCGTATATTAGAACAATCCCCATAGATGTATAATTTCTTTTAAAAAATTCGCTTAAAAAATGAGTAAAGTATTGTTTAGTTCGTATGTAGATTGGAGGCTGGGCTAGGGGGAGGGAGTTGATGTTTATTTATTTATTAAGTGAATGAATGATAAAATGAGTAAGTAAATGTTTTGTACTTATTATTACACATTTTACATTATGTTACGTACATAGTTGTTACAACAAAGTAATCCATCACATTATTTTAATATTTGTCTTAACATTATAGAGTTGAATACTACAGAGTGTTTTTCAAACTTAAAAAAATAGAGAATGTACTAAAAGCATAGAAATTTAAGTGCTTAAGGATTCCAATTTCCACAACGCTCTCACGTAACTATCCAACTCTTTCTAGAGATAATCTTTATGATAAATAATAAAAAAGGAATATTATTGTTTAATAAACGGTTACTTAAACATTGTAATCTATGAACGGTAACACTAACTGGTATGTGATAGTATCTAGAGATTTTGTATCACTATTTATGAAAATTGGGAGGACGGGGGAGTATGCAATTTGGCACACTTATAGTTTATATAGAGAAGAACTGGAGAATACTATACCATGAAATATACATACATAAAAGGTGTAATTTATTTTACACTCACTACCATACACACGCATATATACTGTTTTGTTTAATATACGGTTTTGTTTAAAGGCAAGTATAACTACTAAAAATTATTTAAGATTGTTCAAAATAAGAGAATTAAAAAAAAGTAGGGGAATATGAAGAAATGTTTTCAGAAGGAATCAAAAAGTGAAAAATAGCAACACGTCGTTCTTGAGATATGAAAATTAAAAATTTTATTTTTTATTTCCATCATGCACCTTGAATCAAAACTAAGGAAAAAAATTTAAAAAAAAAAGCCAATTTTAAAAAATGCTGAAAATTATTTTTAAAAAAAATTCCGTTTTCAATATTTTACAAACTACTATTATTAGTTTAATTAAAAATTGATAGATATTGTTCGACAATAATATAATAATGGTTTCCGTCTGATTGACTTTAAAATACCATATTTATTATTATAAGACGATTGTTATGAACAAAAAGACCCTTTTTTCAATGTTGTGAAATCGAATCGTGTCTGGGAAGGAAACATTGTACATCAATTAACTTCCTGTGTACCGCAACCCCCACACCCAACCCGCCTACACATTTATTGAATGTCGATTCTACAGACACAGTCATAGTCATTCAACGAGGGGGTGAATAATCTTGAAGTTCATTTGAAAATGTGTATCGTTGAAATAAATATATTCATTTTAAGTATCATTTAATATTTTATGAAAAACATTTAGTTTTGTTTTTACGATGTATATATAGGAGGGTCGATGTATTTCCTTTTGAAAAATACAGCAAGGGTTATTAAATAAAATGTCTGGATAGTATTTTATTCCATACAATAAGTCGATTACCTTGTTCGAAATTTTTATTTTTTGTAAATTTTGAATTGATAAAAATAAAAAGACAAATTTAGTTTATCTTAATTAAAAAATAAAAAAAAAAAGATTTTTTAAATTTTCATTTTAATTCTTTATAGCAATTAATTGGCAAATATGAACGAGAGAATTCTCAACATAGTACAGAATTTTATGTAAAATCAACACAATTTAGGTGTTAGAAATGGTACGCACAAATTATTGTTGATTATCTAAAAATATGTTGATTATTAAACACAAAATCAGTGTTAAATGACAGTAATGAGTCCGGACCACAGAATTATTAGTATTTTGTACTGAAATAAATAGCTCTGCCCATCTAAAAGATAGGATCTTTATGAAAATAATTGCATGACAAAGTGTTGTATTCTTTAACGTTTGTATGAGAGCGTGTTTGAGCGTATGAATTGTGAGTACATACTTACATATAAAATTGTGTAAATTGAATTGTTCAGACAGATCGTTTACATTTACATTATTATGAATCGTTTACATATTTACTTGAAATATATAAATGTTTAAGTATGCTCTATAAGTCTGTATGCTTATGTATATACAGTGTATCCCACCCTCCTTTGATTAAAGTGTCAGAAGTCTCTATTCTTTTGGAGAAAAGACAATGGTAATTATAATGTTTTTTAATTTAAGATTTGTTATTAATTTTTTAATTGAAACTAGAATTTGCTTTTGAAATTTCTAATACAGGTTATGGTTTGAATTTAAAAAATTTTATGATGTTAATAAATGCTACTTATTTATGTTAAATTATAAAAAGGTAATGATTCGTGCTCAACTGATTAGGGGACAATTTAAATTATGATAACTACAATTGAAAAAGGATGAAATTTACTGAGCCCCTTCCATTATTTTGCCAAGCGCATAAATTGTGAAATGTATTTTATCGGACCATTTTTCGGTTTCGGTATTAATTTTAGAGGACACATGTTTTTAAATTTTCTCCTTAGATTCTAGGTTAACAATAATACAAACAACAGGTGGTAATGACGACAAATTTTCTCATCATTTAACCTGAGCTCTGAAAAACAAATCATAGATCACGATATGATAGCTCAAACCACTTCATATACAGGTCATCCAGTGGTCTTGAATTATTTGAATGAGTGTTTCTTCTCAAATTAGAGGGTTATTATATATGAAATGGTGGGCCACACTGTACATATACATTTTATACCTACTACATCATACAAAAAGATGAAAATATTCTTCTTTTTGAACCTAGGCATCAGTAAAATGGCTGTTTGTGTCTCCTGTTGGATCGAAGTACGTTGTTCATACATATATATATATACTATAATATACAATATACACCACTTCATAGTAATGTCATCGTGATATGTTGTCTGAAACAATCAATGAACTTTACCACTGTCGTCCATTGCACCATAAGACTATGGTTTTGAGTGTATGTACATTATTACGTATATAAAATTATTATAAGGGTGCCGTATCATAAATGAAGAGCTACTTGTAATCATTCGAGGAATGAAGCCCTAGCATTTAAGTGGAATTTGTTATTCGTTTTCAATTCGAATTTGTTCGAAAAATAATTATTAGAATCTTTTGTTATCGATTCTTTACAAAATTCTTCACAATTCAGTCATTCCGTCTCAGTCAGAACTAATAATGTTCTGTGGAAACTGTAAACTGATACGACACGGATATGTGTTGATAAGACTAGTTATTTATGACTGACTATGAGAATGGCTGATGACTGAACTGTGACTTATTCAAGAGGACGGATTAGTTCTAAAGTTTTGCTGACTTCCGTCAGAAGACACTGAAAATAGGAATAAATTTACGTAATTTACTTCTGGTATAACGAAAAAATTTGGTAAGAAAGATACTTTCCAAATTAACTTACAAGAGTGGCCAGAATTTGAGTCAGTCATTTTTATAATTATAAAACATATCCACAAATGTCTTGTTTAATTTTAACCAGATACAAAAAATCAAATTTCTTCTAAGCCTGGTTATAAAAATAAAACCAGAAAAATCCGAGGCCAATCATAGTAATGGCTACGTTAGGCTAAAAATGAAGATTCAATTATTGTTGTGTGATTAATGTGTTGTGACATTAATTTTAAATTGGTCTCGAGTTAGTAATCGCTGCAGCAAGAATCCATCCATCTTTTGATTATTAAATTTCGGTAGATTAGAGGCGTTTCTCAAGGTGTTTTTGAAACTGGAATAATTGATATGAATGACGGAACTTATTTTATGGATTAAACACCCATCATTTTCCAAACTAAAAACTACGAAATCTTTACTATTTCTAATTTCATACTTCGTACATGTGTTTTTTGCTTTATGTTATTATTACGGTATATAATTATATTGAGTACTGCTTTGAAGTTTACTATTTTAATTCATTTTAGTATAATTTTTAGTAATTTGAGAATTTCCTTTTTGAGAAAGTTGAGCTATTGATTTTATACAGAAAATTGCATTAAAATACGTGATTAAAACTCCTTTTACAAGGATAAAATATTCTCAAAAACCTGAAACGCAATTATTGAAATTTACACAACAATATTTCGAGACATTTCATAAAAGTCTTTTCAGGCAATCAGTAATTACTTAATCATGTTAAACTAAGCATTGTAAATAATCAAATTCAAAATAATAAAATTAAAATTAATTTACGTACGATCTGATGTGGGGAAGTGAAAGGGGTGAGTTTTTAAGGGTAAAACATGGTTCATGTCGATTTCCAGTAAGTCCTACGGAAAAAAGTTAAATTGCAAAGTTGTAGGTTATAAAAAGGTATACTAACTTTTGTATTTATACTTTTTTCACATAATCTTAAAATTTTACCCTTAATCACTCACCCCTTCCACTTCCCGACCTTAGATTGCTCGTAAATTATTTTTTATTCATTTTTATTATCATCCGTTTCCAATAGGTTTCATCCTACTTTCTTTCACATTTTACCATTTTTAAAAGCTTGTACCATGGTCTAAAAATTCTTTGTGTCAGTTCTATACAAGTACTTCCGGTTGTAGATTATAATTTATGTAAGATCATTTTTTTATTCCAATAGAAACAATTTTCTATTTCATTATAATAAATTTAAATTACAATTTCGTTTTTGTCTTTTCTTAAGAAGAAATTCCTTTAGGTTATACAATACCTGCGTAACGATTTATTCATTTGATTTTAGTATATTTTTTTTTTTTTTGTATTTAGCTCACAAAAACATTGGAAAAACTTTGTAGTGAAAAACAAGAATATTTTATGAACATATGTGTAAAACACAATAATTATTATAACCCTTTTTTTTTTTTATTGAGCGTCATAATGCTTTTAGAAAACTTACCACTTATTTGTTAAACTTTTTGTGGTTTGAAAGTTGTCTGCGCAAAAAAAAAGTGAAATTAAATTATCCTTTTATTGTAGCGAATATTTTTATCGACATTTACCTTAAAAAATGGACATGTATTAGTATAGACAGTCCTTTGGGACAGTTTGGGATGGGTAATTTTGTTCAAAATCTTGCTTTGTTTGCAAAATATTGAACATTGAGAATAGGAATTATGGAATCTTTTAAAAGAGTTATTTTATGAGAATTGTAGGTGAATTTTCTTTCGAAAATGTGTTCTCGGTTTTGTATTTATGATGGAATTTCGCAGAAATTGCTTCAAGTATTCATCGTTCCTATTAAATGGACGTCAAAAAAGGTCCTTATTTGTTTTGAAAAAAAATTGAATTGTTGCGGAAACAGTTAAAATGTCCCAATTTGTTTGTTTTCATCTATAATTTCCCCTCAATTAATATTAGATACAATCTCTTAAAATTTTCCCAAACAAAAATTTATATACCAGGTTTACTCCACTTATAGTATTTTAGGCGTCTTCTTCACGGCTATATAATGGACTTGATGACAATTGGACAGCCATTTTTAATGGATCTTAACACCTACGTTTAGATCGTAATACAACTTTATATGTTAATAACTTTCTTTGATAAAAACAGATTAAATACAAAACTTCACAAAAAGCCATTATCTGTAATAATTGAAACGAAAAAGTAATTAATTAACAATATCAATTTTACGATATACCCCTTTAATGCCACCATAATTCACATTTATTTCCCTATTAAAAGCTATAAAATGAATATGGCGCCATCAATCTTAATATTTATTATCGAATAGAAATAAATTTAAAAAAAAAAATTATTAAAAAGCTCTGCTTGTTATCGAACTAATAAAAACTAATAGTGTTTAAATTTAATAAATTTATGATCTTAATAGTTTAAAAAAAAAAAAAACAGTGAAGACAATGACTAAAAAAGTTAATTGTTTAAATACTATAATTTGAGGTAAAATTGTGGCTAATTAAAAAATATTTCAATTAAAGAATATTAAAAAAAACAAGATTTTTTGTTTGAGAATTTTTTTATGATTTCAAAGTTCGATAATGGATCGATTCATTAGACCCATTTTTTTCAATAATTTTCAAAATAAATATCAAATTACTATTTATTGTAATTTGTACTTGATAAAAAAACACATAACTATGAACAAACCTTTTTAATAAAGAAATTGAAATAAATAAATTACATAACTAAAATTTGTTGAAACCAGCCGACTTGTAAATTGAATGTAAATAACTTAATTTATAAAAACAATATTTTAATTTTTAAATGATCAAATTTAAAAAAAAAAAAAAAAAAAAATGTACATATTTACCATCAAAAATAAGTCTTATTATCTTCTGCAGCAAGTTGTAGTATTGTTAGAATGCATATGTAAGTAATTTATGTATTTTAGGTAATTTAATGCAAAAAAAGTATAGGCTATTCATGTGAAAATATGCGAATAATTTTCAATAATTTTGTATGGATTGGAAACTTTGGAGGTTGTTGTTAAGTACACTGTTGTTAAGTTATCTACTTAGATTATTTAAGGGATTTTAATAACTTCGTGCCAATATAGAATTATATCAGATCACTTACCACCTCAACATCCATATTGTAAACATCAGAATATAATGTCGCTACGAGCTCAAGAAAACAAGTTGATCTATTAACTGTGAATCAAACTTTTATATTAACTGGTGTTGTACTTAGTATAACCAAAAAAGTGCGAATAAATGTTAAATATTTCAAATAAGTGGGCTGGGTGTGACCTGTAAAGTCCACACGAATATCTTCCCAATAAGAATAGTTAAATTTGTATATGATTACGAATGTGGGTATTTTTTGTGTGTTTTTATTCTAAACAAACGAGGAGGAATCGATTTTGATGAAATCTCATTTTAGCTACGTAAATACGCGTCGAATGACAGTGTGTTTCCATATAATTATTATTGGTTATCATGATAATCGGGACGAAAACGCATCTATTTAAAAACGTTGGAGTTGGGTTAGACACCTTGAAATTAAAAAAAAAATGTCAAAATTCGAGATTCATAACATCGGCACTCAAAGTTTTTCGTAAAAACGTTAAACAATTAACTGAAATTACTGAAAACCACTTGTATGAGATTCATCTGTTACAAATCTGTTACTATCACTTATCTTTTACATTATATGCAAGTAAATAAATCACTCTGTACCCAACAACCTAACAACTGACCATAAGCCATTATCGTCATGTTATAGATTGGAAAATTGATGATTGGAATGATGAGAAAATGTTCAATGGAAAATTGTTAGTAGTTGATTTAATGTAAATATTTGATGTGAGCATACATTGAGAATATACAGAATGTTTCAGGAGGAATTTCAAGTAATTTTTCGAAACTAACTGTTAATGTCCTTTTTTTGGAAGAATGTCCAATTTTTGGAATTTTGTATTTGTAATTTGTCTATTTTCTGAAACACCATGTATTGAGATATTTATGAAGAAATCTTTTCTCTTGGTCAATTGTTTATTTACACGCTATAACACGTGTCTATTTCATCAAATCGTTTTCATATATAAATAATGTTTTTATTTAAACACACGTTAGCGTGCGAACAAACACGCGATTACGAATTTTCGTTCAAAAATAAGATTACCATTTTAGATATATTTTAAATTTAATACCAATTAATTTAGATCTAAATACAAGATAGAAATTAGATGAATGCTAAAATGTTCCAATTTTACAAACGATTTTTTTCCAATATATTTTGTTTTTTACTCAATTACTAATTTTTATATGATTTAAAATTTATTTTCCTTAATGTATTCAGTCATTTTCTTTAAATAATTTAATGTTTTCTATTTGATTTCAGGTAAATTTCATCAGATTAAGAAATAGACAGAGATTATTGAAAAATTACGATGTAAGTGTTTCTTTTTCTGTAGTTTATACATTATTGCAAGCTCTTAATAAAGACAATCTTTAATGTAATATACATTGTATTGTTTTTTTCAAATTGCTTCACAAATAACTCTATAATAAAGAAATTATCCAAATGTTGTGGAATTCGGTAGAAGAACTTATTTTTCTGCTCTAGTACGTAGAGTAATAAATCGAAGTAGTTATACATTTTTATGCTAAACAATAAAACATTTTTGTGGTACAATTAATCAAACACAAACACAAAGTGAAAAGTTAAATATGATATACATAAATTTTACATAAGTTTTTCTACCTAAATATACTTCTTTTAATTCTACGTAGCACTACGTAAAAGTACCATAATTTGTATTTGTTGTTGGCAAACATACTTTTATAAATTTCCTGAGAGAATATATATAAAACTTGAATATTATTTTTTTGTTTTTTATTGTTTGTAAAATTGTTTTTACTGCAATATGATAAACCAGTAAAATAAAATTATCTATATAATTTTCCCAAAATGTTTTTATTATCACTTGAGATTAAATGGTGAAAAATTTCTAATCAATAGTAATATGAATTTTTGATTGTTATTCACATCTGGTATTATGTAGGGGTTGGGATAATTTAATCGATTTCAATGTACAAAACTGGAAAAGTATAATTTTTTTAACTTGTATGAAAATTGCACTGTAAAAAATTTTTGTGTTAAAACAACACAGTTTTATAAAAATATAAACTGAATGTTGATTTGATCATACAAATTTGAATTTATAATACAAAATCAGTGTTTTGACGCAAATACACAATTTTTTTAAATTTTTTTATAGTGAACGTGAATAATAATTATATGAGGTCCCCGACACATTTTTCTGGGTAAATACAAATTTGCAATTCCTAAAATATTGTCTAATTTCGTGTTCAATTAGTCTGTACAAGAATTATAAAAAAAAATTTTCATTAAAATTAATTAAATTTACTAAAAAATTTACTATTTTTTCTCTGAATTATTTTTACCACAAGCAATATAAAATAATATATCTGTCTTCGTCTTTAATTATCTAATTAGTATCGCTTTTTTTTTTTGTTTTGTGTGTGAAGTCATTGAGCTAAATATATATTTTAAAGTGTAGGAGTCTATATGTTCAACATTTTATTAATTAATTATCTGTGAACCTGTAGGCCATATAACATGTGCATCAATTCTGTCCCAATACTAATAATATAATACGAACGATATAATTGGTTATTAAAATAATCGAGCTAAAATTAGAAATTTTGTTTCAATTTTATATCGAATAATTTTAATCATAAAATAATTTAATTCTTTCACCGCTATTCGAGTTTATACAGAATGTTTTTGAAGTTATACTTCTTTAGGCGCGTTTTGAAAAAATGATGAGAGTGAAATTTTAAGATGTCCGCACATCACCGTGACAGAAAATTCACTGGTTGAAGCTATTGTTATTGATTTATGTTACACTTAATGTAAGAAAATATATGTTTATTTATTGAATTAATCAAATTTAAACTGAGCTTTATTGACTGTGTTGACTATCCATATCCAGTCCTTTTATTATTTTATTATAATTAATTATTTACATGCAATTAAAAATTGGTTTTTAATATTGCTAAAGAAGTATAACTTCTGACGCGCGTACATAACGTACACGCACCCTATTTTTTTTAACTCGAAAAACACTTCATCGAAAAATGTCTATACAAAAGTTTAATTCATAATGTTTCTCAAAGAATCCTTGTTAAAAATAAAACAATTTTTTGTCTCTTATGAATTTTTTTTGTATTTAGTATTAAATATATAAAAATAGTGCCCCGTCTAGGTTTTATTGGACGTCCAAAATGGGCACATTGAAATTCTGAGAGGCAAAGTGCAACTAATTTAAATACGTAAAAAACTTAATGCTCATAAAATTTCAAACCACATCATTAAAAATTATTTTTCATCACGCAACAATAAATGCTTGTACTAAATAATTTTATTACTATTTGATCCAAAAAAAAAAAATCGCTAATAAACATGTTCTTAACAATTATTCAAAAAAAAAACATTATAATCAGTAAATTTGTAATATTTTGTTTTTATAAGAAAAGACTTATTACGTTTAATTAAATAAAAATAATTTTAATTATTTGCTAATACATGTACAGGTTGGCTCATCAAAAAGACATACATTAAAAATAAAAATTTATAATTTTAAAAATTGTATATTTCACTTTGGGAAACGAAAAATGTATTATCGATATTCTTATACAGAAATTCGGCGACTTATGATGTTTTGCATATAAATTTCGCAATAAATATTCACTATGCTTATGGAGCATCTGTTGTGTTGAGAATGTTTTAATATAATTTATTATATTAATGTAAATTTACATAGTTTTTCTTTGTTTCAAATAAAAACAATTTTTTAATCTATTTAATAATTTTTTTTACATTTTTTTTATGTAAACAGTAAAATAAACTTTACCAATGGCGTTTTTCTTTTTATAATATTATTATTTTTTTGTATATGCAAATAATAATATTTGAAAAACATAAATAATCTGCTTAGAATTATTTCAAATTACCTATACAGTAGCCGAGAACGCAACATCTATCGACACAGTTCGTGAAAGCATATAAAAAGATATATTAAAGAATCAGGTTTCTGAAAATTCTAATTTTTCCGTTTCTCATATTAATAAGCTCCTCATACTTGTATCGGCTACGTACTTAGTTTATTTTATTAATTTTAATAATTAACTTACGAGAATCGACCATAAAATTTTACTTACCGACTCCCCTATGTATCTAGAAATTGAACCGGATAGTTAATCAATGAAGTAGTATTTTTCTCAATAAACTTTGTGCCTTCTCAATGGCGAAGTTGGTAAACACAATCCATTTGACAATGTAGACCGGACGTTGCGGATTCGAATCAGGCAGTTAGAAAAATTATAAAAAGGGGTTTGTTAATCACACTGTCGTCGCTTAGATAAGAACAAAGTAACCGGCTCCACAGACAACATAATAACAATACAATTGTCACCTTGCACTAGAAGATCTATGTGCCTTCAGGTGATGTATGTAGTATTCTAAAAGTGGATACAGAAGACTAAAAGGTCTCTAGGTACAAGGAACGCGATTGTGGTTCCCGGCTTAATATTCTCTACTTTGAATCTTGTTACTATTTTGTGCTCTTGTTAATTAATCGGATAATTTTTTAATTGATTATTGTTAATTTGAGTTTGATAGTTCTCATATCAAGGTCGCTAATTTCCCGTTTTCCCCATTAAGTTTATTTTTTTTTAAAATAATATTTTCAAGTAGTTTCACAACAAAACAATTGTAAACAATGATACTACAAAGATACTTAACATTTCATAATTAATTTCAGATGTTTTTAAACAATTATCTACACTTACCTATGTGTGTAATGATAGGTTATGGTCGTCAGGTAAATGTAATAAGAAAAAAGTTAGATAAAAATTTTAATTTAAATTCAGACACAGTATTGGACTATTTGATCAAAAAATCATATTTATACTCAACATAATATTTACAGGTTTTCAAAGTATATTAATTTTAGTCTAAAGTTTGTAACGCCACAAAATATTACAGCCACAAACCTAATTAGTCTATTTTCGCATATTCGTCTGTCCGTTTTTTGGTGGCGAATTTCAAGGATAAAAAATGAGATTAAGTTAATGAGCAAAATCGGTCCACAGGATCCAATTGATTACTCATCTTTTTAACCATAAAAGATAAAAGAAAACTTTAAAGACAAAAAATGTTAATTTTTAAACAACAAACAACTTTTGTTTGATTAATTTTTTCGTTAATTTTTAAGATTTGCCACAATTTTAGTTCAAATCTAGCAATCATTTATAATAATACGTGTTTATAGTTGTATAAACTGCCATATTTAGAGTATTTTATGAATTTTAATCTTTAAAAATAGTTCACACATTGATACTGTTGAAGTATATCTATTCTTCCATTTATGCCTTCTAATATTATCTTAATCCAGACCTGTTTAATATTCTAAAATGTTTAAAACCTTAATTTATTATTTCATCACTTTTATTAAACTTTGATTTTAATGTTGAAATCTTCTTGGCTACAATTTTTTTTTTTTTTTTGGTAAATCAATTTACTGTTGTTGGTATTTTTGTTTTTAAAATTTATGATTTGAAATATTATTATTATTATCATCATCATCGATAGTAGTGGATTCTTATTATTTTTAAAACTCATAAAATTTTATGACCAATTATTATTTTGAAATTATATATTTTTATTCGTGTATCGTAATGAAAGTGTTGTGGTAACGGCTTTTGACACGTATCTGTGAATTTCTTTATCTATCTTTGAAAAACATACCGTGAGAATCAATTCAAAATTCATTCAGTTGAGAAAAATGAGCCATAAAAATGATATAATAAATCTTGAATTTGACCTTCAAATTGATCTATTACATACATAACTGATATAATTATAGACCCGTGGTTATTTATTATTCGATTTTTTTGAAAGTGAATCTCTTCCTAGGTAGCCAAATAAATCTTGATAATATTCAATAAATATAATCATTAAATTTTAAACAATCTTCTACTACCAAATTGACCTTTTGAAGACATTTGATCCAGAAATTATGTGATAATAAATATGAAATCACACATATGCTTTCAACTTCTATTTTTACCCCTTTTAAGGTAAAATTTTGATTGTCGTATTTATTTATATCTAATCAAAAGCTTAAAAATAACAAAATTTCCATACAAATTTTCATCCCCTATATCAACTCCTTTTTTGTATTAAAAATGGCCAATTGTCCTTTCTAAGGCTCTAGACTATCTCTGTACCAAATATCATTTAAATCGGTTCAGTAGTTTAGGCGTCATTGGGTAACATACAGACAGACAGAGTTACTTTCGTATTTACAATATTAGTAAGGATTTTTTAACAATAAAGAAAAACTATCAATTTATCATAGATATAAATTACAAGATGACTAACATTCAATAATTAATTGATTCAATATGAATAAAAACGGTACAGAAAAAAAGTTCTAATAAATTTTATCAACAAGAAATTTTTGGTGAAAGAAATAAAAAAACGGTATTTATATATAAATTAAATTAGTTAAAACTCAACATAAAATATGAGAAAGAATAAAAAAAATATATACAAATGCGCGCCTCCTCACACAACCAAGTAGAATGTTATTAAATCCCCTACTCTTTTAGTTTACTGTGTTGGTTGGTAGTCAACTTAACTGAACATAGCCGTAATATCAGAAACATTCGAACTGCGTTCAATGCAAGTATGAAGAGAGATCAGTCATCAGTTCACTGTAGACTATTGTACACGATAAACAACACATATTTTTATTATTATTGTTAAACTCACATGGATTTTTATTTGAGTACGCACGAGTTTATGAAAATATAAGTTTTTCCATTCAAAATAATTTTTTAAACTTTTTATTAGTGTAAATTTTTTGGTTATGTGAAAATTCGTGATTTTAAGTGTTTTGAAAAATTTTTATTTTGTTTTTTTTTTTTTTTTTTGTTGAGAAAGTGAAGTGAAAATATGTAAAAGTTTATTTTTATTTTTTTCTGTGTTTTAGTTTTATTTATTTATTTATTTTAAGTTTTTAATTTGTGACTTAAAGTGAGCGAGGATTTTCTTCACACTTTTATCTATGGTAATTATTATTGCAACTAACTTTTTTTGTTCTTAGTGAATTTTTTCAAACCTCCTATATTTTATATGGCGTACAAAATTAATGTCAGTAAAGTTTGTAAGAGAATATGTTAAATATCTCATTCTAAACTTATTCGTATTTTAAATGTCCAAACGTATTGTTTATAAAAATGCATTATCATTTTTATCAATGACAGAAAAATCGTGCAAAAAATACCTACTAACTATTAATAAAGTTTTTTATCATTTAAAGGACAGCTTATTTTTTTTTTAAAATAAATTATATAGAAATGAAAATTACTAGAAATCCTTGAGTACAATCGTTAATTTTAGAAGTTATTCATAATCCGAACTGAAAATATTATTTTCGAACGCGTAACGCATGAACGTTTTAAATATTTATTTATACTAAATAAATAAGTTTTACATGTGTTTTATTTTCTTTTATAACGAATAAGAATAAAAAATATCAACGTTATTTTTGAAGTATGTATAGATAGATGTATATTTATTATTTGCATCTGAATGGAAATTTACTAAGAAATTTATCATCTGATGTAGTGTTTATTTGTTATTCTTTTTTATTGTTATCATATTTTAAAATCTTTTTTATTTTATTTTTTTTTTTACGTATATTTGCATATCATATGATATTCATATTTTATGTTATCGGATATCAATATTTTCATTTTATTATGTACGATGCCCTTCAAAAACTTTAGATTATAGTTGTCTAGAAACGTTTTATGTTTGTGATCGTATTCAAAATAATTATTTTTTTATTAATAATTCGTGTTTTGAGTCTTTTGAAGTCTTTAAACATATAAGAATCATATTCAGCTCGTTTAATTCGCCGATTTAAGAATTGTTTTATGCTGAGAAAAACCTTAAAAATCGCCAAAAAAAATTTATTGCTGTTTTTAAGTTTTCTAGGATAATTAACGTCTAGGAAATTCAAAAATAACACTTATTTTACGATTGGATGTCTAGTTTTGGAGTTATCGCTTTTGATTTACTGGGAATAATGACTTCTGGATCGGATTTTAGAAGATATCTCAAAAACTACAAATCTTATCGTAAAATGAATATTATTTTTGAAATCAGCATGTCAAATTACCCTTGTAAACATATTTTAATCGAAATCGGACATAAAAAATTTTTCTCGATTTTTTCGATTTTTCTAAAGGGGTACCTCTTAGACGTAGTTTGACCTGCTGATTTCAAAAAAAATATTCATTTTACAATCAGATGAATAGTTTTTGAGATATCACCTGAAATTCGATTCTGAGGGCAATATTCCGGATAAATTGCAAGCTATATCTCAAAAACTAGCCATCCAATCGTAAAATAGTAATTTCCCATGCTTGAATTATCCTAGATAACCCAAAAACAGCAATAAAATTTTTTTTGGATTTTTTAGCGGTTCTGATGATTTATTTCGAAAATAGAATTTCGAAAATAGAATAAAATCATCTTGTTGTACTGGATATCAAAATAATTAACTTTGTTAATTATTATTTTTAATTGTGTCTTAATAAAACACAATGTTTAACAATCTAAATTACTTTACTGTCATATATAAAAAATACCATGCACAATTTATGGATTTAAAACAAATGCCATTTTGAGCGCCCCGGATGTAAGTTTATAAAAATATTTATAATATATGGCATAGACATCAAAAGTATAAAAAATACGATAAAAAAAAACATAATTATTATTTTAATTTGATAATCAAATCAACAAGATATCAACAGGGCAAATTAAAATAATAAAATATTTATGCAAATTAATTGCAACCAAATAAATAATAAATTTATAAAATACATTCAAATTGTTATCGCACACACACATTTTCTTCTCACAAAACACTCTTGAGTAGTGACTCATTTTAAAATAATATAAAATAAAAATAATAAATAAAAAAACTGAGTGCATTTAAAAAGTGGGGCGCGGTGCAGAGAGGCTTAAAAAAAAAAAAAAAAAAATCACTCATTTAGTAGCATAAATCATTTTGATACTTAATTTATATGCGCACAGTTATTAAAATATTTTAATTATATGTGTGCGAATATTAATTGAAGACCAAAAATAAACGTGATTTAAATGAAAAATTTATTTTCTTACTGTGAAAATTGATATGCAGGGGTGAAAATGAATGAACAGAATATTTGGAGGCGTATTTTGAACATCAAAAGTGACGACCAAACTTTATAGCCCATCTCCAAAGGATGGGATGACCCTTAAAAAAAGTTGGACCTAAAATTAGTATGCCTGAAGTGAAAATCTGGATTTCTTAATATTTAAGCTATTCTTGACAGAATGCAACGGTTCTCAATTTTCGCAAACTCAAGTCCATCCAGATCGTGGTCGATTTGTATACATTTTGGCAACCCTCGGAAGTGACTATATAAATTCATATGGCGTTTTATATTCGATATAAAAAATTTCTTTAAGTATATTTTATTATACATAAAATTTATTAAGGAATATCTTTTAGATATTACCATTGCAAATGCAAACATCATCATGCGACTTCCATACTAGTATACACAATTGGCGAAGTTGATTGTTTGTATCACGTGAACAGCATGCTATTAGCCGTTCGCTCTGTGCTGACTGCATATAGTTTTGTTTTTTCTTATTTTACAAATGATCATCTATCTATCTACCTTTTGTAGCGTTCAGAGAGGAGTTTAATAACAGCTCGCTCGCTCGCTCGCTTGTTGCTTGTTTGGTTGCTGTTATTGAATGCACCGTTTTCCAAATAAGTCGCATTCTTATGTAGAAATGTAACCATATCATAATAAATATTGCCAAACCAGTTTGTACAAACATCTCAAGGTCAATCAACGATTTAATTCTTTACTTTGTGTGTGTGTGTGTGTGCAAGTGTGTGTTTGGTGGTACTTCAGGAGATATAAAAAGGTATCCCCCTTATACTACTGCATCGATGATATTTAGAGGAATATTCATTTGGCATTCTGATTTTTGCAAATACTTTTAATATAAAATTATTGTATTCTTGGCATGGCAATAAATTTCAATCCTCTTTCAAATGTTAGAAATTATTATTCAATTCCAATCTCATGTCACTCTAGGACTGTCTTAAGGATAGGAAGGTGGATTCCTCCAAAAAAAAAACTCTAGTAATAAAAATAAAAATTCTCATTATATGGAAATCTTCTTAATACTCTGAGAGGTTGTGGGAGATTTCTGTAACAGCCGTTCATTAAGGATATTCGTACTTTCTGGCAGGAATTAACCCTACATAGAGCTTTTATAAATTTGCAAGGGGCGAGAATTGAATTGGACCAAAACTGTTAGAGTTGGAAAAGAAAGTTCTAAATCAAAATTGTAGAGCTTAAAATTTTACATAAATAAAATGCTTTGCCCTTTTTGGTTATTATTTAAAATAACAGAGCCCCGGGACACCTAGAAGTTGTCACGCATACTTGTATTGCCAAAAAAGATGAAATAGGTTTTTTTTTTTGTAAAAATGATCTACAATTTTTATTTGAAAGTATTTTTTTAAAATTTTATCCTTTTAGTCCAACGCATTTTAATTAAGTCTGATGACAGGCAGAGTTGATCCCCGTCAGATTATGAGTCACCATGTTGCTGTCATACAGAAAGACTGTTACTCAAATTTTCCTCAAGCTCTTTGACTATAAACTACTGTATAGATTTATAAATTTTTATTTATTTTAAGGTCATTATTATTTCATAATATAAACAATGAAAATACAAGTGAAAAATTATTATCTTTTAATTCATTTAAGTGAAAAAATTTTGTACATTTGCGATTTTTGGGAACATGACAGTTTAATCTATCGTCAATGTTTAAAATTATTTGAAATTTTTTTGTTGAAAATAAAACCGCATGAAAAATTGTTAATTTTCAGGTCTTATCAATTATTTTCTAAATACAAATCATTAGAAAAATGTTTTCGTGGAATCATTGAATAGGTTCGTGTTTTTTTGATGTATTGTTGTTTAAATTAGTTCGTATTGGTCCCATCTCTCTGACTGTTATTTTGTTTTGTTTTGGTGGCGTTTAGATTATACATTTTTTTTATATTGTAATTTAAAAGTCGTTTCTCTACTTTATTATGTGTTTCAAATTTAAGAGTAGACCGCGGTATTTTCAGAAAGTACTGCGTGTATCAGTAAATAAAATAAATAGAAATGATTCAGTCAAAATTATTATTGTAGGATTAAACAAGGTATAAAGAGTTTAATTAGGTTGTTATTTTAATTATTATTATAAATAATAAGAAAAATAATTTATATAAATTACAAACGGTTAGCAGAAAATAGTGTGCAATATTCGTGACGCACTATTACATTTAATACATGTATTCCTATTTATAATTATGATTGTAGCCGTGCGTTTTCTATATATGTACGTATTTTATAATTTCTGCGAACATCTGTATTCTTTAATCGAGCTGAATATTTTGGTGGTGTATTCTATACCTAGAAAGTAAAATTAAAGGCCGTGGTTGAACAAAATTTGTCCATTGGATCCAATGGACCTATGGCCCAATTTTTGAACCATAAAATTCAGAAACAGAAAATGTTTGTTTTTTTCAAACAAAACATTTTTAGATTCACCCTAATTTTATCTGAAGTTTATATATTAAAAATATATAATTACAATACACGTTATTATTATACATGTATTTGTAACTGTATAGACTGGAGTACTTTAATGTAATTTTAATTTATCGAGTATCTAAACAATTAACTCTGTTAGTTATATTCACTTCTTTTTCCCAAGCTAAATTTTGTATATATGGTGCGTATAGTAATAGTTTTATATTACATAATTAGGCCAAATTCGTTTATATAATGTTTTTTTGTCTAACTAACCCCAATTAGTGCGAACACTTTTATCTATCATCGTGAACCCCCTAATTATAATGTCTTTATGTTTACCTGAAACACAATACACACTTATACTTAAAGGTAATTAACATGACTTTTTTAATTTGAGAAGATGGATTAACTTCTATACAGCTATCAAACACCACATATATATATATATATATATATATATATATATATATATATATATATATATATATATATATATATATATATATATATATATATATATATATATATATATATATATATATATATATGTGCACCACGATTGTCTGATTTTAAAATAATACTAAACCAGTCAAGGTCAATTTATGATGCTTGCTGGATTGATTGTACCATTCACCAATCTCAAAGGCGTAGTTTGACTTGATAACAAATAATATCTAACTTTGAAAAAAAAAGACTTAAACTAAATTTGTTTTGGCAGTTATTGGTGTCTTTTCCGTAAACAATTTGATTCCTCACGAAATCGATCAATATTTTCCTGCAGTTTCGGATGTATATTGTGGTAACAGACCTTCAAATTTGATTTTTTCGAGTGATTGATAAGTCTTGTTTACGATGACAGATATTTGTGGGATATGGAAGGCAACTATCATGACTGAGATATTTCTTCTATCTAGCTATTTGACATGCTAAGTTTTTTCACTATTTAACAACAATCACTTCATTAACGGACTTAAAAAAACATAAATTTCATCAAATTCGACCATCTTCGCTGTAGAAATCTGCTATCATTATGACAAATAACGTACACAGGACAATCGCCTTGTTCTGACGAGGATTTTGGACTCGCCCGATCATATTTTCGTCCGAATTCACATTTATAGTAATCGTAGCCTTATTTGGATTGGGAAATAAATATTTCTACGAGTTACCGTAAACGTAATTTTCGCATATATTTCGTTTTTTCGCCTAGATTATTGCCTTAACACAGTCACAATTTAAAGTTTAATCTTTAATAATTTTTCTTGGTTTGAGTATAAATCATAGAAAAATGTTATTTCGTAATTTTTATGATAGAATTTGACCAGAGATAGATTTTGAGGGAAATATTTATTCAGGAAATCAATATTGAAAGATGACCTCTATTTTTTTTTCTGGTTAGAAGAAATAAGTTAAATAAAACTATTTATTACGTGGAAAAACTTTTTTTTTTGTGTTTTGTTTTCAATTGAATTTTCTACATTCGTAACTTTTATTGAAAAGCCTTAGGGACTTCACACACAAATGTCTCTATCGACACAATGCTATGATACATTCATTGTGCATTATATAACTATCCTACAGGAGTTTTTGTTGATAGTTTTCCTTGTTTTATTATACATTTTACTTCAAACCCTAAGGATTATTCTGGGAAATTGTTGTATATTTTCTAAACGAGTTTAAATATTTTTACTGTGTAATTTTAAATAGTCATTTTTTTTATTTTGTGTCGTAGAAAATAAATAATTTTTGTAAAAATAAATAATTGCGTTTTGTTATTGACAAAAGTCGAATATAATAGTTTTAGACTAAGATCTCACCGTTAAGAAAAGGCATCTGATCGTAAATAGGATAAACTTTTATTGGTAAAGTTAGTATTTATAGAGCAGAAATACACACCAAGTTGGTACGAAAATTAGCATCCTAATTTTTAAGACGACGAGTGACACTTGAGCGATTCAGCAATTAAATTAATAACAACTATAAAATGAATCATCTTATGCAATTTTTAACAATAAAATAATTAAACAAATACATAGCTAAGACGGTTCAAATTTTTTATGCATAGTTGTACTAATCAATTGTTCTGTTGAAACAATCAACAGTCACTCATCGACTTTTAATTAAACTGAAGAATTTCCGTATTAACTGTGAACAAAAAGTATTACAACTTATCTTCATACTCTATAAATACTATTTTTGTCATGAAATATATCCGATCTGGTGCCTTGTTTTTACGGTGGACTCCTCACTTATTTTATTTAGATAATACGTAATTGATTTAAATAATTAATTTTGTTGTTTTAAATTTACAATATTAAAGCTAGCAATTATTTTATCACCCTTTATAATATTCTTAAGGCGACTCATTATAAATTTCCCCTCTAGTTTTTTCCCTGACTACGTGATATGTATAAGGGAGCAAGGGGAAGGGATTACGAAAACTACTGACTGTAAATTTAATTAAAAGTATGTGAAAAACCATGTATGGAAATTTTGTATTTTTGTAATCATTTTCAATTTCTTTTCCAATGTAAATGTAAGATTTATATTATCTTGAAAATCTTTTAAAAGATTATGATGTTGATTTTTCAATAGGTTTTTCACATTCAAATTTATTTACAAACCCTGTTCATACACGTGATTTGTATATTTTAATTTGTCGATTATTTAAAGATGTCAGTCATATAGTAAGTAAAAACAGGAACACAGGATTTAAAAAATTTGTTATGTTGCCAAAACAAATCATATGATTCAATATGCTTTTTTAATCAATATGTATGTATATTATAATATATAATATTATCACAATCAGTTAAGGTTGCTTGCATATCTGAGGAAATGGATTATATTAATGTAGGATTAGTGAAAATTCATTTTTTTTTAAATTGCAGAGATAAAAGGATTTTGTTTTAAATAATGTGTGATTACTCTATCAATTTTTTATGATAAAGATTTTGTTAAATTGTAGTTGATTACATTGTGGCTACATTATTGGAAAAAATTGGAAATTTCATTGAATTCCAAGTTGCTGGTTAAGTCAAGGCATTTTTTTTACCAAAAAGCACCAAATATCCGAATAAACATCCAATTGATAATTCAATTTAAGAATAATTAATTATTTAATTAAAATATATGAATACTTTGATGAACGTTGGACTGCAGTGAATGTTCTCCACCGTTCATGTTCTTCTTGTAGTTCCTTCTCAACCGATCTTCTCCTTGGCCTGTCCCTCTTACTGCTTCGTTTTGAATTTTACACCAGAGCTTGTGGGGCTAATGTTGTTCTTTGCCTTCCGTAAAGTGTGCCTTCAACCAAATAACCCAGGAATTAATATTTAGAAAAATTGATTTTAATTTTTTAATATTATTTCAAGTAAACAAATTCATGATTTACAGATTTAAGAACTAATGACTTATTAAACAATTTACGAATTAACATATTCTTGCATTCATTTTAACCGCCTTCAAAAAAAATTAATTAAAGTATAACGTACAATTCATTAATAAGTATTTAATTAAAACAACTTTTTAGTACATTTTTTGCAATGCCTTTTTATATTCAAATGTTCTCAGAGTTTTAATTTAAGTAAATAAGCCATCGTAACAACCTTAATAAATCTTATATACCAAACATAAAATAATAACAAACGGATTATTAGTTATGTGGTATTTTTGTAAGTCTATGATCGATTGATATCATCTCATCTGGTTGCAATATCAATATAAACAAATGATTTTTAACTAAATATCGATACAAAAATATAATCAATATAATTTACTTAAATAAATAATAACATTTACTTATTTTTGAACTGAATTTTATTAATAATAAGGTCAATGTTCGTTACTTTTCAATCAATGCAGACAAAAAAATTATGAGATATATATATGGAGTGTCTCAAACTTATCCAATTGGTTGCACATTACAAATAAATAGTAGAAGTATTAGAAATGTTATAGGAAGTGATGTATACTAGTGCAGGTCGATTCAAATTTTGTTACTTGAATATGATGAGTTGATTTGAACATTTTAAAATTTAATTTTTTCCCTTCAATTTGACTTTGTTCTAAATATATGATGATAGTTATAATTATTTTGGTACACGTATTACATATTAATATGTAATAAATCCAAAACCTTGGACATGTATATTATATGTATATAATTTTTTAATCGTTCAATTTTCATGGTAACATTTTAATCATTAATAACATTTAATTTAAATATTGCTATTGTAATTGACATTGTTTGTAAATATTTAAATTATGTGTTCAATAGTAAATTAATATATTTAAATGTTTATAGAAAGTAATCAATGTTCTTAGAATTTCTTTAAAAAATTTTATTTTGTTAATTGAAAAAAAATTCTTAAAATTTTTCTTACGAAATTCTTCGTAACAGAATTACGTAATTTTTGTTGTTGATGTCATAAATTTTGATTTTGATTTGAAGTGTCCAATTCATTAGATTTTTTTTCTCACCCAAAGGGAATTTATCAACATCTGTTAGAAGCGCACTCTTTTATGTAATATCTTTCAATTTTCAAGGTACACTGTTCGACAAACCCTTCGTTTACATGTCAATACCAAAATTTTATAATTTTTGGATAAATATTTTTGAAGATATTACACAAAGGAGTGAACTTCTAACAGCTGTTAATAAACCTCCTTAATTACATCTTTACAAGTATTTTATGTTGAATATGAATCATAATTATGTACTTCTTATGAAATCTAAGAACTTGTCTAAACCTGCATGCAAATAAATAAATAAAAATATTTTTTTAGACTTGACAAACCCAAACTGCCTGAATCATTTATTTTTATGTAAGGTTATACTCTCACGGTTCATGGAGATTTTTCATGCTTATAACTAGGATTATTTCTTTTTATTTTACAAAAGAAAGTTTATTAATAATTATTAAGTTTATAAAAATTTTTCGATCAAGTTTATATCTTTGGCTATTTTGGCTACCTGTTGAACCTAAAAATAATATCCATATTGCTTAAAAACCGAATCGGGGACCTCTAAATCGGATTTTAGACAAGATAAAATCCTATTTTTGGACCTCTGAATCGGATTATAGACATGATAAAATATCCTTATAGGCATAAATTTATAGAAATTGGGTACACAATTTTTTTCTCGATTTTTAAGATTCTAACAAACAAAATGTGTTTATCCGATTTCGATGTTAATTGGATTCGTAGTTTATGAGGTATGCTCTGAAATCCGATTCGGCACATGCATTCAAAAAGTTTTAAAGACGGAATCCTTTAGGATGAAAAAAAAGGAAATCTTGATTCCTAATTATTATTTTTGACATCACTGACAACAGTACATCCAAAAAAATATTGAATTCCCCACAAAGTGTACTTTTCCAGTTTAACGTTTTAACAATCCCCAATTCTTTTATAACTTGGGGTTCAATATATTTTACTATAAATGTTTTTGCCTATTCATTTAATATTATTCAGAGAAAATCTGGAAACCCTAGAAAATTCAAGGAATTTCGAATTTTGAAAAGTCTCAAATAATGCAAATAGGGAATTTGAAATGAAATGTGGATAAATTAGAGAAAGTCGTTCTTAAGTTGGGACAACCCTGTTATTTTTTGGTACATATTTTTTTGTTACCTAATCGTGTTAGTAAAACTTTAAGAATTAAACACAAGTTAAAACATGTATAGAACATATACATACCCTCGATTCTAAATACCATGTTGAATAAAAATTATAACCCTTTTGTAATGTTTGCCATGGTGTTTGGTCGTCGTTTCCTTTTGTTATCGATATAATATGTATACGGTTTTGCATGTAATGTCAAAGGTTTTTAGTTCGAGAACAGAATGCTAAACTACAAAAATAGTAACAAATAATATAAAAAAACCTTTCCTAACTATACCTTTCTAGGTATTATTAGGTATAAATCATATCATATTACAGTAGTCAATGTTGGTTGTTGGTATGTAATATACGTTATATGTCTCTAACATGATTTTGTAATATTTAACATATTATACACGTGTATAAACTTATGATGATATATATTATAATAAATAATAATTATTTTGTATAAGGTGGCTCTGAACTTAAAGTAAATCATTGTCTATTTATCGGCATGGGTTGATATCTGCAACTTCTAACCATGGTGTGTTTGTAAAATGTGCTGTAATAACACATTGGAAGTCGAAGATGCTGAGAGGAAATTTGCGTCAAAATCGGCCTGTGTAAAAATTTGTGTGATAATTTGTCGTTTTTCTTTTGATGCATGAAAAAAGTGTTATAAATTATATAAAAATGGTTAATTAATCTGATTTTACTCCTACATAAAAAATTATCTGCTTTTATTGAAGATTACGATTGATTTGACAGAAATTTAAATAAATGAAATAATATAATTTTCCTAATAAGCCATTATAGACCAGAGTAGAAGCCTTAAAAAATGATAAAAAGTGGAAGAAAATTATAGTAGAGTTATACCTTTCTGTTTGAGTATACTTTTGTTGGGACACCCAATACATTTTATGTAATGCATGCAAACTATGGAAATTTCCATAATAAAAAAAAAATTTGTATATATAATTTTTTGCATACTGTTGATAAGAAATTATAAAATACACAAATGAAAAACAATAAATTTTTGTATTGTGTAATTGATATATTAAGTTTACTTACTACACTTAAAATAAGTAAAACCATTATTTATTTTTGGTCTTTGCGAAATTTAATTCCACATGGTACTTAGCATAAAATTTGTTTTGTTTTTAAAACAATGTTGCACGTGTATATTTAGAATTTTGATAATTTCAATTTTTTTTTAAATAATCTAAGCGTTTTAACACACGAGTTTTTTCAATTATATACTTCGTTCTGATAACTTTCTTATGCGATATTAAATTAATACGATTTGAAGTCCCTGAGAATTATTTACACATGGTTGTCGAAATCTCCGAAAAATTATAAACAATTCGAAAACTATCTCAACTTGCAATATTTAAATTGTATAATACCTTCAAATCTTCGATTGCGCGCGCACAAACTTTTAATTGACGATTTACATATTTTAGGTGAAAGGCGCGTAAAATCTAATTCCTTGGCGAAGACAGTAGTTTTTGTATTTATTTAGAATCTTAACAAGTCAAGAGTTAATTGTTTAGATACTCAACATTTGATTCAATTTCATTGTTTGGACTATTTTTAAATAGCATTCATAAAATACTATTAATATTCAGTCTATACAGTTCTTCAATCTTTTATTGTTTAAAAGTTGGGTCTAAGAATCTATTGGATCCAAAATTTCTGTTAAAAATTCAACTCATTTTTGTATGTTGATAATCAACATTAATTTTGTGTGGACCGTTTCTATCACTTTAAAACACTGTATAGAGACGATGCTGGGACTATAATTTATATTTAAAACTACAATCACAAAACAAAACTTTAACTACAATCAATTAAAAAGGCGGTGACTTGGTCGGCCTATCTTAACGTTTTCTTAATGACGCACATAACTTATATTAAACAAATAAATCGATATATATATATAAATACAATTTATTTTATTGATTGAGAGATGATGATGGCTTTATGTTATTGATGATAAAAAATTTTTATATAATTTTTTTTATAAATGATGGATTTAATTTTTAAATCCCATTTAAATTAGATAAGATTAATTCAATAGCTTATCAATAAATAATAATAAAATAGAAGACTTACAATCGTATCGTTTAATGTCAAAGGTAAATCCAATTTATGAATTAAAATAGAGCTTAATTAGGATTACTAAATTGTAAATGGGTTTAATTAGTATTATTAAAATCGACTTATACTGTACAACCTAAACGTATATATTGACTTCATATATATACAATTTATATGTGTTATCTAAAAAGCCAGTTTCAAGGAGACTTTTTATCTATTTGTTTTTGAAGGACATTTTGATTGTAAAGTCCGAAATCAAAGGTCACTTTTGATGTAGTTTATTTTTTTTCGGTATTTCCTGTTTTATTAAATTTATCCTAAAAAATAAACAACTAGATTTCGGCCTTGTTTGTGTATTTATGTACGCGCGTCAGAAGTTATACTTCTTTGGCACCATTAAAAAAGAGTGTATTTATGTACGCGCGTCAGAAGTTATACTTCTTTGGCACCATTAAAAAAGAGTGTATTTATGTACGAAGTTATACTTCTTTGGCACCATTAAAAAAGAGTGTATTTATGTACGCGCGTCAGAAGTTATACTTCTTTGGCACCATTAAAAAATAGTGTATTTATGTACGCGCGTTAGAAGTTATACTTCTTTGACACCATTAAAAATGAGTGTATTTATGTACGCGCGTTAGAAGTTGGTATCATTAAAAATGAGAGCGTGTCAGAAATTATACTCCTTTGACATCATTAAAAAAGTATTTTTAATTGCATGCAAATAATCTATTACAATAAAATAATAAAAGGACTGGAGAAGGATAGTCAACGCAGTCAATAAAGGTTAGTTTAAATTTGAAAAGTTAAATAAATAAATAAATTTTTTCTTACATTAAGTGTAACATAAATCATAACAACAACTTCAACCTGTGAATTTTGTGTGACATTGATGCACGTGCATCTTAAAATTTCACTCTCATCATTTTTGCACAATGCGAATAAAGAATTATAACTTCAAAAATATATAGATTGTGCTCTAACGATGATTCTATTAAATGTTTGATGGTATAATTCGGTTTTTTCGTTTCTTCCTTTGATATCCTAGAATGAATTGTTCTTAAATAAACGATATCTTCAACTCCAATGTCATCAAAATTCTATTTTCCTCTCTATCGAATTTTATAATAATTCTCAACAATATGTATAGAGAGAAAATAATAAACAAACAAAATCGAAACAAAATTTTAACATTTAAAAGATAAATAAATATTTGTTATACTTTAAAAACATATTTAAAAAGATAACATTGTATTTAAGTGAAGCAGACAAAGAAGCTGCTTCAGTTGAACAAAGCAAACAATAACAAATGAATGAACCAAAAGAAAAAAAAGAAAGAAAGACACACATTCATGAATTTAAACATTTTTTTAGAATATATATAAAAAAAAAGTTATTACAATGAAAGAATGGGTAAAAATATTATGTTTGGGGTCAAAGATTCAAAATGATCATTTTATGAGAGAAATAAACAGAATATGATTAAATATTCTGAGTTTCATTGCAAATGAAAAATATTACTAGGCCAGGGTCGATAATTTTTGAAACCAAACAAAAAAAAAAAAATAGGAGCATGAAACCCATTGGAAACGAAAGAGAATATAGAAAGAAAAATTATTTACGGGCGATCGAAGGTTGGGAAGTGTGGAAGGGGTGAGTTTTTACGGGTTAAACACGGTTTATCCCGGCAAAACTGAGTCCTATGGAAGTAAGTAAAATGGTAAAGTTGTAGGTAATAAAAAAAAATCTACAACTTTTGTATTTACACTTTTTTCACATAACCTCCTATAATTTTCTACCCGACTTCTACTACCCTCAATAACTCCAAACTAATGCAGCACACGGGTTCACTAATAGACTCTGACATAAGCCTGGAGTTGTAAAGAGAGAAACTGCAGAAAGTCATCACGGACATAATCGTTTTTTTTTTGCATGATCAATTAACCCTCGCGTTAATTATTAGGCGTTTTACACGTTTTTAACCGCACGGCCACTTGGTTGGTAGTGTGGTAAGATACAAGTCCACAATGAGCGTTTTCGGTGTTTAGGAGTTAATATAAAAATAATGTAAATACTTACAACCGATGTTTTACGTTTCTCCATGTTTTAATAAAACTTTTGTGTTTTACATACAAATTTTTTAAAAACATTTGCTACAACAGCTTACTAATGTTACCACCGTATCTTGTAATGCGAATGTAAGTTCCATTGTTATAAATAATATAGAAATATTTTATATACAATTACAGGTAAGACTCGTATGTATAATTATAACGATTCTGTGGCTTATTTTATGAGGCGAAAAGATTCTTCAATCTACTTTCAAAGATTGTCACTGGGAGATTATTAATATTTCATTTTTTTTCCCATTTTCTCTTTGATAATGTTAAATTTCGTTATTTTTTCGTAGAAATATGTTGTTTTTCGTAGCCTATTGCATTGCTAAAAATTATCCAAGTCTTTTCTTATGCTGACATTCATAAAAAGATTTAAATATTTGAGTCGATTGACGACTGTATTTTCCAATCGTCTCTTTATCAAAAATCAACCAATTTCTGTCCTTACATCCTCCACATTTTCTGATTGCAAGAAAACGTGGAAACTGTCATTTTAGAAATTCTTAAAAACTATTGTTATTTGACTTGGAATGGTAGATCGAAAAAATAATAGCCAATAGTGTTTTTTTTTATTCTTAAAAAAGAAATTACTTGCAAATCACTTGCAATTAAAATCAAATAAAGAAAACAATGTCATGGCTGTCTCTGTATTCATATTGAATTAGGAAATAATTCACCGAAAAAAATACTAAAACAAAAGACACATATTGTTTATTCATTGGAAAATAACTTTCTTTTAAATAACAAAACAAAATATATCCACACAAAAACGATGCTAATCAAATTTTTATACGGTGTGTTGTTAGTTCAATGAGTTCTGTGAATCGACGCTGAAAAAATATTATTGAAGGCGAAACAAACAATAAATAAACTGTTTTTGAATCAATTGTGTATTCTTTTTTTTTACAAATTATATTGATTAGCACTCTATTGGCAAAATTATCAAGAAAAAAAACGGTATTCCATGGACTTATGATAGTCTGGAAGGTAGCGTTGCTTTTTCCATGGTGAATTGAGGCCGATTAATTTCAATTTTATTGACGGTTTATATGAAGTTGATAATCGAATGGCGGTTCAGTAGGTGCACCAAAGGTGGAGGAATTATAAAATATATTTCAGGTCGCTTGAAATTAATAATAGTTTTAATAATGTAGTAAATAAAAACAAAATAGTCTGCAGAATATTTAACGGGTGGAATAATTGTCAGCTGAATATGACATTTGATTACCTTAGATGGAGATTGCATGGCTACTCAGCAGAAATTTTTATTCCGCCCGTTCACCCTTTCGGAGCTTGCTGATTTTCATAACAGTGTATGACTGCTAATTAACATTCAATTCCAACATGAATTAATCGACTTGAAATCAGTGTGTCATTTGCAACGCTACCTCCCGGACTATTAGTAATGTTCATGTTTAACAATATGATATTGTATACTAGAAATGAGGTTACGTTATCCATCAGATATTGAACATTATTAGCTATAAAGTATTAAAAATTTTATGGACAGGTAAATTTGGACTATGTACACAGACGGACCGGACTTTTCAAGTGGAAAATCGAAATTTCGTGATAAAAATTCGTTATTGTAATAAGTTATTGTTTATTAATAAAATTAAAATTATTATAATACGCAATTATCGTTTTTTATAAAATTGACATCGAAGATTTAAAATTACTGTAACAAATTATGAAAGAGTGACATCTTGGTTTGTAATAATTCTAAAGAGGGAATTTACTTAGTTTACGCAAGTTTCACGTGATCATTCTTTTGTATAACTACAAAGGCTATTCTTAATAATGTTATTTAAGATATGAACCCCATATTTAGATCAACAAATATACTAACCTTAACCCACATTAATAATTTATCCAGTGATTAAATAATTAAATATAACTTTAGTTTCAGGATATGAATTAAAACTATAAGGATTTAAATTCACAAGCACTTATATATAAACCATACAATACTTATATTAAAATCCATAGGAATTACAATTGAATAATATACCGAATTGAATAACGATTCTTGTAAACGGAACGGTAAACTTGTTGAAAAATAATTAATCCAATATTACACCTGCAAATTTATCAGAAAAACGCTAACCTGTCGTATATAATTTCACTCGAAGTTTTAATAAGGACAATAGTATTTGAGTTAACTACCCTATTTTTTTTTTATAATAAACCTTAAAATATTTCTTATAAATGATCGTTGTTTAAATTTAAGGACGATAAAAACTTTAAATTTAATTTCTCATGCACCGCAAGTTTAAGAAAAAAATGGCGAAAGAAAAAATTATAAGGTTTGTGAAAATACCGTTATTGGTATCTCTGAAATCAACCTAAAATTTTTTCAATTTTACCATTTTATATTTCCAGTTTTCGAAATATTAGATGACATTATCAGACAGAGGATTTTTTTTTAACGATAATAAATTAATCATGAATTCTTCTTTAATAATTATGTAAGATTCAATTAATTAATATCCGTTTGTTATAAATATAATCAAATATTAAAAATAAAATAGTACACACGATTATATTATGTTAAACTATGGTTTATTATATCTCTGCTATATAAGTTTATTATAGACTGGGAGCTTGTGGACGATTTTAGTAACGATCTGTCTGCTCTAGCTGCGTGAGTTTAAAAAATAATCAAAACAGATAACATTTTCTTACTCGAACCTTTTTGACCCCTTTTCAAATGTATTTAAACTGATGATCTGTGGGACAAACTCCTGCCAATAGTTTTCATACTTCGTATACCATGACTGAAAAAAAGTGTTAGTAATAGATCGTTGCTTGAATTGCACACTAGCTCTTTGACTATTAGTGTCTCTTAAAATAGTTACGGAACAGAATCTACTCGAGCGATTCTGTAGCACAAGATTTGAGTATGAATAGTAAACATTAATTTTTGTTTATGTAAGCAAATATAAAATATAGTATGCTCGTTATATAATTATGTCTAATATTACTGTGTTACAGAATGTAACGGAAGAAAATTTCTCATGCACTTGAAATTTTCTAGGTCAAATTTTTTTAAATAAAACGGAAGATTGGACATTGTTAAATGTCTAAAGTTTAAAGGGAATACTAATAGTCTCAATGCGCATAAGCTGATCATGTCATTGATTAAAATATGTTGAAAAATGTCTATATGATAAAATTATGATTAGTGTAATAACTTTTTCCTCCATGAAAATTCTCAAAAATGTGCTGTTTTCATTGGAGCTCGCAAAATTTCTGTCCCCACAAGCTAGAAATTCGAGGAAATCTATTTATATGCTCGACATACATAATATGTCAGACTATCATAATTTTATTCTAAATAAATGAAAACTAATTTGACTTTGTAGAATCGCCAAATGACAGAGACACTATGAAGCGATATCTAGTGTCCCAAGTTTGTGACGAGAAAAAGTAACGAGTTTTAATCCACGTTTATCACCGATTCAAAACGAGATAAAATTCTCCCAAAACAAGAATGCATTTGTATTTCCTTATCGAAAACGGTGTACAGTTCTCCAATACCTTCCTATTTTACAATCAACATTGTGAAATAATACCACCAATTTCTGAAGCAATATCTGTGCCGAGAAAAAAAGAGTTAATGCACTTGTACCACCGATTTATAACTAGTGAAAATTCTCCAAATAAAATAATTAATCAAGAACATGCCTTTAAACTGATGTTGTTCTGCAATTGTGTATAAGTCTGTTAGACACTGTACAAATAGACAATATTATCTTCTTAGGTAGTTATTAAATGTATGTTTTAATGAGCATCAGTGAATATATGTGCTAAATAGTTAATCATAGTTAGAGCTGCTAGCGACTAAATATTTAGTAAGCATATATACTAAATTAAGTGTCTGTCTGTATGTCTGTATGTATTTGTGGCTTGTTCTAGGTACGTACACAGTTCGTATTTAGTTCTTCTTGTTCTTCAAACTTATATAATGAATCTGTATGTATATCTATTTGAAATAGTGCATACTAAGAATTTATAAATAGTGTTGCCAATAAGTTAAGAACCGCATTATAAACATACATATTTATATGTTATGTTGTATGTGTTTTAAATACAGGCTTCGAGGTACATTCGCGTACAAACTTCAGTAACAGAGGTAGCGGACTGAGTTCATTGATTCCAAATTCGATACCCGTTTCGGTGGAATTCGTTCAAGTCTTCCTGTATTGAAAATCTTGGTCATTCACTACCTGCCCAAAAAAAATGGGATCTTGATCTTTGTTTGGGAAAAACCAACGGTCGGTTGAATCTAAATCTTGCAATTTCCTCTTGCCCTTCGGCCTGTTTTTCCTTTTACATGTTTCTTCAGTCTCCATCAAAATGCCTTACCTACTAACCCGTATTGATTCATTAAATCTTCAGAATATAGTATGTTCGGATCTGAAACTCAGGATCCATCTTTTATGGGAACAAATCCGACGGAGAAGCAGTGTGTTTTTTGCGTGTCTATTGGTATACTGATCGTATAGCATCACCTGCTCTGGTTCCTTATTTCTCTGCACCTACAGCCAAAAGACATTCTGGCATTCATGTGATGGAGTGATCTAAAGGAGAGTGCAGGGGACCTAAAGGTCTAGATGCAAGGGACGCAGTTGCGATTTCCCTCGTATTTTATCTTAAACAGCCGTCTCCACTCAAGTAAAAAATATTTTTATAAAAATCATGCTTCAAAATTTTAACGTAAAACTGTACTAATCAATAGTTTAAATTGTTAAATCATTCAGCTGTCACTGATCGTCTTTTAAATTTGCTACTGAATTTTGTAACAAGATAGAAACATGTGTATTTCTTTCCAACTAAAGTATATCCTTGACCCGATCAAGATGACTTCTTTTCTACGTTGGACTCATAGTCTATATGGATGTATGTGGTATATTTGAGTTTAAAAATAAACTTCTATATAAAATATTATGATGATTATTAATAATGACATAAATAAGTTCATTTATAATGTTAGTTATATAATAATAATAATAATGTATAATAATAATGTGTTTGTTGTAATACGATGATGATCATATTATTACGTTGTCTTGCATTTTAATTGTAATATTACACTTGTTTATAATAGGGCGAGAAGAGAAATATCTGTATGGAATTCTATACAGTAGCCTTTTTGACTTTGTAATTCATCAATTTATCAAGACCAGTGTAATACCACCACCTGTTCAGAGATATAGCTGAATTCACATAGGTATGTGTTTAACTTAAAACCGAAGATGTAACGTCTGAATATCTGTACCTATTTCATTTTCTAAAAAAATCACCTATGATCATTTATTTTTACTTTCTAATGGAAAATAGATATTTCGAAGAGGATCAAAACATCAGAAATGTGATTTTAAAAACGCGTTTAGACGTCGCATACATAATATGAGACGTCTAATTCATAAAATAATATAAATATTCAGTCTATACAGTTATATACATGTATAAATAATAATATGTATTGTAATTACCTATATGTAATTCAAATTGGAGATGAAATTGTGCAGAACTCAATAATATATATTGCATTACAGCTCCTCTTTATTATAGTGTTGATTGCATTACAGTTCGTTTTTATTATATATATATTTTTATGTCGATTACCCTTAATGCGTTTTTTAAATGAAATCTGTTTTGGTATTTTTGAATAAACTATAGTAAAAGACTGTATTCTAAAAACCATGAACAGAGGTGTAATCAATGTAATTTATTACTTTCAAACATAACGTACTTACTTACCTGACAAAAACCACATCGTAACAACAGTGTGTAGTGTATGTTTATATGTTATTAAGTTCTTCTTCTTCAGCTTGAAGCATCGTCATGTCTGACAGCAGAGTCTTATTGCTTCTTCTCTTACTGTCATCTGTCTTCATTTACTTATAATTTGATTATTTCTTTATAAAAAGTTACTCTTACAATGTAAACTGTAGTACAATCATATCCTATCGCACTTTATCACATTATCATTTTCCTTATTTTCTAATTAAAGTAATGGATTTTTGATTAAAATGAAAATTATTTGTAATAAATCAATAGTAAAAAAAAAATCTTTAAAACCAAGCTTTTATTTAAGTGATTTCAAAAAAAGTAAGTAAACTTTAAATTAAATCAAACTCACGACAATCGTTTATTTATCATATAAATTTTGTAATTTAATAAATTATTGGCTTGATTTAATTTAAAGTTTATTTTCTTTATTTTTATGATTATTTTTAAATAAAAGCTTGTTTTATAAAATAGTTTTTTTACAAATTTTTTTAAATACTAATATTGCATTAAATAGGGTATGGTTTTGAAACGTTTCCACGTTTTCTCAAAGGATGGGGATTAAGTGAAAATTATTTTTACTAAAGTGTAATGTGTTTTAGTTATTTACCAGATTTAATTTTTTAAAACATTCGACTTAAAAATCGTGTATTTTTTAATTTAAAATAGATTAAAGACCTCACATTTTTTTGTTGTAGTTTCTTGTGGATGTATTTTCATATTTGTTTCACGGATGTAACATAAGAAAAAGGATTTTTATACTATGAATTTCTATATTGGAAAACTTTTTATGAGTTTTGTGAAAAGTTTTGTAATAGATACACATTCATACGTTTTTGAGGTCACTATCCTAAAATCATAAATTCTTTTTGAAAACAATGAACTTTTTACAACCATACATGTATAATAATAATAATACTATCTTCGTATGCAAGAAAAGGGAGGGTGGGGTGCTCTGTTATATATTGGGATGCTGTAATATAGGATATTTCCGATAATAAACTTTTTTTATATTTTTCTATTCTAGTATGGTGATAAGAAAAACAATATACAAATACTTTTGAGGTTGGATAATGTTAAAACAATATGTTTCCATTTGTGTTTGTTTGGGGGGTCTATAAAGATTACGAAATTTATGTTGGAAAATTGATTTTCCCGTTGTTTTTATTTAGAAAATTTTTATGTATTTTATTTTGCCTTGTGTTTTTTTGTAATTTTTTTTCTATTATATTTTTGTCTACTTCATCGAATTTCTGTATAGGATATAAGACTTCAAAAATAAGATTAAATACGATTTTGATAAAAAAATTTGTATTACTTCCTAGACAAAGAAACTTATGACAAAAAGTGACACAAAAAGTTGTCTTTCAAAATAATTTTTGAAATTATATTTCTTTAGGCGTGATGAGAATTGAAGCTGTTGTTATGATTTATGTTACACTTAATGGAAGAAAATATATTCATTTATTTAATTTTCAAATTTAAACTGAGCTTTATTGACTGTGTTGACTATTTTCTCCGGTCCTTTATTTTTTTTTTTTTTGTAATTATTAGCATGCAATTACAAATTGTTTTTTAATGATGCCAAAGAAGTATAACTTCTGACGCGCGTACATAAGTAGACGAACCATTTTTTTTTCAAATTCTTTGAAACAACGGAATTATTCTCAGACAAAATATAAAACTTGTAATTCGATATCGTTTTAAATTTAATAAAATACTTCTAATATTATTCAGTTAATTTTCTAAACATATTATTATCAACAAAAAAAAATTCTCTTATCAACTTTGAGTATATAATAATAAAAACTTGCATGAAACAAACAAACAAAAAAATGTCTTTAATTTCATTCAAAAATGACATATTGAATTACTAAAATGCATTTTAAATTAAACAACATAATTTATAAAATATTATAATTATTTTATTGATAAGAATTGTTTGTGATATCAAAAAATAAAAAAAATTATTTATTAATATGCTTATTAGTGTATGGCATTGCATGTTATCAATAGTCTGGTTAATTATGGTTAAAATATTATAGAATATTTTACTAGCGCCCTTAAAAAACGTAAGTCAGCGTAATGCCCATAAATAGATTTTACATTTATTGTCAAAACGCATGTTTTTGCATTTATATGTGAGTTTAGATTCGGTAAAACTTTGAATTTCAAACTCTGCGAAATACAAACCATTCTCACCTAGAAAATCCATCACGATTAATTTATCGATTTCGACGTGAAAAACTTATTTCTAAAATAAAAAAAATTAAAAATTGTCTCGTCACTATACAACTGAAGGGATTGTTATTGGGAGACATATTCACAGATATTCGAAGGTTTTAGAACTGAAATCTAAGATACCGCTCACTCAGCATATGGCCCAGAAATTAAAAATCCATTTCCCTCTCTTACTGAGAGAAATTGCGAAAATTTACCTAAACTCCTCAACAATCTACTCTTTTTGATTTCACATATTTTGCATCCTTAGCTCCCTCCAGAATGTGCTCTATCAACTCTACTGACACAAATATAAAGTAGTAATAATTATTTATTACTAACACAAAAAATATAAAAATACACAAATTACTATTGATTTTATGTATCTAATTTTTTGCTGCATTAATATTTTTCGTATAAAAATAACAAATAACACTAATAATACTTATTCGTTCCATTAATATAAAAATGAACAATGTTTTTTGATTCATCAAAAATACATTTATTCTGTCTATAATCTACTCAATTCATGTTACATTTATTTGTCTATTCGTTGCGGACCAAATGACATAACATAGTGATTACTAGAGTATCAATTTTGATTACAAATATTACATTATTTGTATATACATACAGGTGATCATTTATGACAACATAAAATAATTAAAGAGAAAACGACTTTTATAAAAAATAAAAATATTATGTTTAAATTATTATTTAATTGATCTAAAAATATTTTACATCGTGATTTTTCACCATATAAATGAATATATTGTAATTAAAACTTTGTTAAAATAATCTATTTTGTGTGTGACATTTCGTATAAAATATACAATTTAAACGTTTCGTATAAAATTGACAATAAAAATACAAAATTATTTTTAATCGAGATTTTAGATAAATGAATATATTATATAGTTTAATTTGTACATGTAATTTGTGAGCTTATAAGCCTAACGTTTTTAAAATGAAATTATTAATTAATTTATAATCATCCTATGTATATTTATCTATTTATTAATGACGACCACATCAAATATATTGATTGTATTGTTAAGTATTTTTCCATACAATATTCGTGGGTGATATCATCGGGAAGGGGCGGGGATAGAACGAGGTTTGGGTGGAGTGTGAGTGTTACATCTGTAAACGGTTGAATATGTATAGGAAAGATATTTTTATTAATGATATCCCAGATTCAGTTTTTTCATTTGTATGTAATTGAGGTTTATCTTTTATTTTTATATATTATTTGATAACAATATGAATGAGATTCATAAATCTTCTTTAAATATATCTTTTTTGTTTTTTAAATTGGTAATTAATGTTTTAAATTATGGCCAATAAAATTTTTTTATTAAAGATATTAAAACAACATAGTTTGAATTAGAAAAAAAAAGGATAGAAAAATAATGGTAATAAAAGATTTTGTGGTAATAAAGGCAAACATTTAATAGTGATATTTTTCCCTTCAATATTTTTTATTCCACGCAGCGTGATGATATTTTATTTTTTAAATCAAGTCGTAAACAAATTTCAATCGACATAATTCACCCAGTCAGAAGTTAACCTTTTTAAAGTTGATTATTTTTTCACTGGTTTATTCAGACTTGTCAGTCACGTCACTGTTCAGTCATCGATCAGTCTCACGTGTCACTTCGTGCTATCCTTGTCGCTTCAATGATTTGCGTATTTCCACGCTAACACACAACATAAAATGCCGTTAGGCAAATTGGTAAAATATCGGCAAATATAAAAATAATGGAACTCTGACTGAAGTTGCACAGAATCAATGAGACTGAACTGTCACTCACAGGTATAGATACCGCATTTAAAATCCCACAGAATATTATTCCTGACTGAAACGACATGACTGAATGACTGAACTATGACGTCACTGATAAGTGTGAATCAAGCGTTAGTTAGAATTTAAGTGAAATAAATACATAAAGTTTAACCTTACTATCTCATCTATTGAATTATTAAAAAAGTTTTGTCCACATCAAATGATTTGGTGCTTGTAATGAAAAATTTCTAGAATTTCAAGTAAAGTAACATAAAATTAAAATATATTATTTTAATCGATTAAAAACAGAAAAACTTGAATTTAAAATTAAACTCTCTATTAGCATCCTAGAACAAGGACATAAATAAACATAAAAGATTGAAAATTTCTTTAAAAATTATCGCATCAATCTTGTTTTCAAAAGCTATAAAATTAATTTTAATTACTAATAAAAACTGTAAAAAGATCTATATCGCAAAATATTTATAATATAAAAAAAAAAAAATATAAATAGGTTTTTGCCATTAATTTGTAATTAAAATCTTCCCACACCTATCGTAAATATTTATTTCTATAACGTACAAAATTTTAAAAACTTTAAATAAATTTATGTTGTGAGTTCTTGCTTCAAGTATGAAAGAGAGCCCAAGCGGAGATTTTTGAATTTATTTGAGTGCTTCAGATTTAGAAATGGAAGATACCTTAGTCCTTGTTGAGTACCTCCACCAAATTGTAGCTCTTTATATGGTGCCACCCGTATAGGGCACCTATAAATAGCGATTAGGTTGTTTAAGGTCTCTTATACAATCACAAAAAGTATGTTTTTCGCCAAAGTTACCATTTAAGGTCTAATTGAGAATCAAGATACACTAAATCTTATTCAATTGTCAGGAAGCATAAGAGAAGAAGTTCTAAATTTCAGGAAGCGTAAGAGGAAAAGAAAAGTAAAATTAAAAATTTTTCAAAAAAAAGTTTTAAGATCAAGAAAATATATTTTGAAAAAAAAAAATGAAAATGATGTTTCAATTTTTATGAGCACTGTATTTCTTTAATTTTGAGATGTATTTTCACATTTTACATACTTGTTTTTCTTTTATATAGGAAATATTTTAAAATTTTCTTCTACTGTAAAATTCGTAAACGAAACAGATGTCTTGATATTAAAACAAAACATTGAATATAAATAATATTTGCAATTAAATGTTATACAGACAAAAATAATATTTTAATAATATATTTTTTATGATATTTATATTTTATTTTTAATTGTAAATATCACAATTTTTATAAAATTAATTATTTTGTAACATTTTGTGAATAAATTTTAATTAAAGTTATTATTATAAATTATTATGGAATTAAATATTAAACTTTATGAATGAGGTAAGACATTATGGTTTTGAATTTTAGAAGCTATAAACGTTTATAGTTGTATAGTTTTACATTTTAAGAAGTGAGAATTTGGCGCAGTAAAATATTATACTCATTGAGACATGGCGAAAGTAGTTTTATGTGTAAAAGTAATGGAAATAATCTAATTACGGAAAATTTCGATGTTGGTATTTCAAGAGAAATGGATTGTTCCATTCTTTGATTTCATAATATTTTGTATATAACCACTTTTTGAAAACTTTAAGTGTTTAATTGTCGGTCTGTGTGTTAAAGTGATTCTGATGAAAGGTCGGGTCTTGATAAATTCGAAAATCAGAAAAGGATAACGAGAATTCGTACAAAACAATCAAACTATTGTTGAAAAAAGCGACGTTTCATTTTTATTTAGACTTCATCAGACGAATATTTTGAGCATATATCACTGAAAATATTGTAAAAGCGTTGTGAAAATAATTTGAAGAATACAACTTTTGAGAGACAAATAAAATATTATTAAAAATCATTTAAACATGTTTTGATTTAATAGAATTATTATATTTAAAAAAAATATATTTTTTATTATTTAAATGCGGTTTAATGAAACTATTAAAGACAAATCGTCAACATATGGAACTCACTGCAATATGGTTGTAGCATTAAAAATATGTCATTAATTTTAATGGTTTAGGTAATGACAAAATGTTAAAAATATGTATTATTTTATACATTTTAATACCATATACAGGATGATTCATAAACAGGTTCATAACCGATAACGTAATAATGTAAAGAAAAAAATACATTTTTAATATTTTTTAGCTTAGTAGTTTAAAATAGCGACCCTTTTTGTAAGGAACAATTTTTTTGAAATTAATATGAAAACTTACAAAATAATTTTTTTTAAACTTTGTATCATAGCATGATCATTGATTTTAGTGATACCAACATCAAATAGTTTTTAAAAATAAGTTATGGGTGTTTCATCCCTCAATGGTTATGTCGGTATTTGATGATAACTTACCACATAATTATTCATTATTCATATTTAAATTTCAAAGAACTGTCATAAATTTATGTTAAATAATAATAAAATGTGAAAATATTATTATTATTATTATCAAAAGTGTTATGAAAAATTAATCCATATGGTATTTTAGTACAGAATGTATTTTCCAAAATTCATAAAAATGGATTATTAAACACACGATTATTGTACTGCTAAATAACGAACTAAAAAGTAAAAAACAAATTGTATTGGTAAATTTGTATATTTTTGTTCAAATTTTTGCACAAGTTCAAGTATTTGTATTAGATAATTTATATAGGAGATGAGAGTACGTGTAAAATTTGAGTAATGGCTCAAATCAACTTTCATCTCTTTCAAATGTATTAAAAACTAAAGACGTGCCAGGCTGATGCCTGTCAGAAAATTTTTTCGGGTACTTTGTAAACTAAGATTCTCCATTGAAGAAAATTTCAGCCTTGCAGAAAATTCATTACTCAAATTGCCCAAGAGTGCTCAGACTATTATTATAATCTACTGCTAATATTCCTCGATTATTTACTTAGTCATACAAATTCAATTATTTTTATGAATATATTAAATAATAATAATAATAAAAATATATATTTTAAATTTCAGTCATCACAATAAAATGTATAACATGTTCTTAAACTAAATTATTTTCCATTACAACTAAAAATTATTGATAATGAAGTGTTAGGAAATTCCAAATGAAAAAGATAAAATTTTATGATGAAAAATATGCAAAGTATTGTAATTCCCCATCATATAAACTGGAAAAATTATTCATACTTGAAAATTTTGTGTATTTGTGTCAAAGACTGCCTTTGTAAAAAATTTGTAAGTACCATCGCTTTTTCATATTAATAAGTTTTCTACATAACAAAAATTTCATTGAAGTTTAAGATTGTTGGTTTAAAACTTAAATATTTCATTTTGTTTTTTTTTTTTTTTATTACTAATAGACCAGGGTCGAGAATTTTTGAAACAAAAAAAAAAAATTATAGTAGGATGAAACCCATTGGAAACGGAAGAGAATATAACAACAATGATTTACGGACGATCTGAGGTCTGAAAGTGGAAGGGGTGAATTTTTAAGGGTAAAACACGGTTTATCGCGATTTCCGGCAAAACTACAAGTGATATATAAAACAACTCAAACGACAAAGTTGTAGGTAAAATAAAGATCTACAACTTTTGTATTTACACTTTTTTTTTACATAACCTCAAAATTTGTGTGAAAAATTGAAATAGCTTTTTCATTTCAATTTTTTTTAACAAAATTTGGTAAAAACTTACCTTTTAAGTAATTTTTTTAGATTTAAAATTATTTATTTTTTCACCTTAGAATAAATATTGGAAAAGCATCCTAATTTACACAAAATTTTTTATTTTAACCAAAACTATTTCTAAGAAAAATATTTGTTCATCTTAAAAAAAAAAAAAAAATGATTGTTTAATTAAACAATAAATTCTTGTACGATATATAAAAAGCCTTTTGTCTTTCAATATCCGTTCCACACAAAATATATCAATTGAAAAGCGAATGAAATGAAGAAAAAAGATTCAACATAAATAACAAAGAAATTTATGTGTGCTAAAAAAAAAATGGACTGTGTAGAAAAAGTATTAAAGTTTTCGTGAAGTACAAAAGAATAAAAAAATCCCCCGATTAAATAAGTATGTGTCTTGATATATAAGCTGTTCTATAGTAGTGTATCCACCAGGATATTGTAGTATTGCGTGGAATTTATCGTTTACATTTCGTTCGGATTTTCTAAATAAGTTTATTATATAACGAGGTTTTTTTTTTATAAATGGAAAAATGTTTCTTCTCATTTTTCTTTTATGATTACATTTAGAAATTTTATACATTTCAATTATTTTTTTTAAAATTTAGTCTGTGTTTTCTTTTGTTTCTGCTATACCATTTCTATATTAATAATTAATTCCTAATATATCTTATTAGAAAAGTAGAAAAGATAATTAGGAATAAGTTATCTTATTTGTTTTTCATACAAAACATATATGGAAAAACTTGTCTACACCATCTGTGTTTTCATATCAAATTTGTGTATACCAAATGGGAAGTTACACTATTCCTGGATGACATACGCTACTTTTTATCCCTGTATTCCCACGGTAATGGAAACTACGAAAGTGAAATCGCGTGATGTCCACTAGTGATTAAATATATGGCAATTAAATATAGACAGATAGATGTTTTCACAGAATTTTTTGCATTCGATGTAGTGATTAGGGGAGATGAAAAATTTGAGTTTCTTATACGGTTATGCGGCAAAAATATTAAATATCTTTTGTCCTATGCATGCTAGGAACATATGGTTATTTGCAATCGATGTAAATGATTTGTAATGCGTGACTGGATCTGTTAGTCGTCATATATCAATTGTGACTTGAAGATGTTTTAAATTTCTTTGGTGGATTCTTCTGATATAAGAAATAATTCCCCAAGCTGTGTTAATTAATCAGCCGACCAATAGATCCTGGATCTTAGACCATAATATATATTTATTATCTGATTCAATAAAAGTAGAGTACTTTTATTGTACTACAAATGAAGCCTTAAATAAAATTTCATCAGACACACATAAAACACATAACATTCATTATATACGTATATTATTTTGTAAATGTTATTGCAAGTTCCCAAGTTCATTCATAAAATTAATAATTATCATCACATCATAATAATAATAATAAAAACATATGTAAATTGAAACACATCTATCTATATCAATCATGTGTATCATTGAGTGAAGCAGGCAACACAAACAGAAGATACAATATATATAATTTATAATACGTACTACGTAAATAAGGGGCGTATTTATAATAAATATATTTTACTATGTATGTTCGTTCTCTATGTGTCTATATATTAAATGTTTGTGTGTTTGTTTGTATTAACACATTACACATTCTGGGTCAAAGATTGAAATTTATATTATTATTATTGTAATGAGAATTTATATATATTTTGTTTGATTTTGTTGTATGTTCGATGTGCGATGTTTAAAACATTCTAAAAAACTTGTATCATGTAGTCAGTGATTAGTGGGTAAAGCCGACTATTCGACTACTTTTTAAGTCGGTGATTATTCGGTAAAGAGAACCGACTATCCGGCTGCTAATTTTATATGCTTTAGCACTGTTAACTTTGTTTGTAACAGGGTTAGTTTATACCTCTTGAGCAAAAATACCCCTCAGCACCAGTAACTGCTGGAAATTGAATTAAACCGTGTGTTGCCCCTTAAAACCTCACCTCAGTTTCACTACCCGACTTCAGATGGCCCGTAAATTATTTTTCCTATGATTTTTGTTATATTCTCTTACGTTTCCAATGGGTTTTTATTCTACTACTAATTTGTTTTTTAATTTTTACAATTTTTGAAGGCTTCTACCCTGGTCTAGTACGACTGTTTTTCAACGCATTTCACCATAAACTATTATCATTATATTGTAATGAGAGAATATTTAAAATTTACATGCACACAATAATATTAAAAACTAAATGATGATAAAATAAACATTTACAATACACACATGCGTATAAAAACGTATTAGTAGTTGTTGTTTGGCCTTTAACTTTTATGATTATTAAAAATATATCACTAAATTATAAATTATTATTATATTAAAACCGTCAAATTTGAATAAATAATTAATAATATATACTTTAAAAGGTTTGGTTTGAAGAAAATATATTATATGTAGTGTTAATTGTTTAAAATATGCAAGGAAATAAATATCAAGTTTGAAATCGTGCAAAAATTTAGTATTTTGCGCACATTCAAAAAACTTCATTTTCCACGTATTGTTGAATTTTCATTTGCTATATCTTAATTGAAAAACAATGAATATTTTTGAAGTTATAATTCTTATAGCGCGTTATGAAAAAATAAAGAGCGTGAAATTCTAAGATGCGTGTGTATCACCGTCACACAAAATCCACAGGTTGAAGCTGTTGTTATGAATTATGTTACACTTAATGTCAGAAAATATATATTTATTTATTGAATTTTTTCAAAGTTAAACTAAGCTTTATTGACTGTATTGACTATTAGAGCAGAAGGAATCGGCGCACGAGTACCAAAAACTATTCCACCTCAATTTTTTTATGCGATCCTCTTCAAATTGCCCTCCTAATGATATAAATGCATGTTGCCATGGCGCAACCCGGTGCCATATTGTTTAAAGCGAAATTGTTTAAACAATTGCAAGGCATTGTTATTTTTCAACCGGACAAATTTTTTTTATATTCCTTATTGAAATACCAATAAAAAAGGTCCTATGACTTTTAACGATAAAGTTAATATTTTTAAAGATATGAATTTTTAAAGGTTCGAAAAATCTCAAATTTGGGTACTTTCAACCCATGAAAAATATATTTAAAAAAAACATAATGTCTAAGTAATATTTTTTTTTTAATTCTCTATACATTTGTTAATAATATTGTAAAAAGAGATTTTAAAAAATTTCATTGTTTATACCTTTTTTTAATTGTTAATAAGTATGCATCGCTTACCTTTTCTCGCTCTGTCTCGCTCTGACTCATGGTTTTTTAAGTATCGCTGTCTCTCTCTGACTCATTGGTTTATAGTTAAAAAAATTTATAAATATTTTTATTAGAGACCACTTTTTAGTCCTTAATAAATATTTCTTAGTATTTAAAAAGATTTATTAATATTTAATAAATGAATATCAGATTTATTAAATACAAACAAATCACTTTAAGTACTAAGAAATATTTATTAAGGACTAAAAAGTGGTCTCTAATAAATGATTTGTTAAATATTAATAAATATTTTTAACTATAAACCAATGAGTCAGAGAGAGACAGCGATACTTAAAAAACCATGAGTCAGAGAGAGACTTAAAGGTAAGCGACGCATACTTATTAACAATTAAAAAAAGGTATAAACAATGAAATTTTTTAAAATCTCTTTTTACAATATTATTAACAATTGTATAGAGAATTAAAAAAAAAATATTACTTAGACATTATGTTTTTTTTTAATATATTTTTCATGGGTTGAAAGTACCCAAATTTGAGATTTTTCGAACCTTTAAAAATTCATATCTTTAAAAATATTAACTTTATCGTTAAAAGTCATAGGACCTTTTTTATTGGTATTTCAATAAAGAATATAAAAAAAATTTGTCCGGTTGAAAAATAACAATGCCTTGCAATTGTTTAAACAATTTCGCTTTAAACAATATGGCACCGGGTTGCGCCATGGCAACATGCATTTATATCATTAGGAGGGCAATTTGAAGAGGATCGCATAAAAAAATTGAGGTGGAATAGTTTTTGGTACTCGTGCGCCGATTCCTTCTGCTCTATATCGTTTTACAGTGATTTTATTTTTTTATTGTAATTAATTATTTGCATACAATTAAAAATTGTTTCTTAATGATGTCAAAAAAGTATAAATTCTGGAGCGCGTAATAAAGTCTAATCTTAAATTCACGTGATTATGCGTTTCTCTGTATAAACACAAGAAACAACATTTTAAGTTTCAATTTCAGGTATGTGTGGTACCACTTCAAATTAAAATATATAATTCTTTCATTAATCCAATAATTAAATTTCTGTCACTAGACAAATTTGTTCACATCTCCTTAGCTGCCAACACCTGAGATTAACATTCAGGAAATCAAGACACAAGTATATGAGTGTCTAGATTTTTCTTACATATATATTTATTATTGTTTCCTCATTGAATTTATAGATACGCAATATGTAAACACAAATGTATGTGGATATTATTTATAATTTACAATATCTATAAAGTGTAGTTAAATCACATATATTGTGTGTTATTACATGTATGAAATCCTAATGTTTATTAGTTTTAATAAATAATATAATATTTTAATATTATTTAAAAATATAAAAAATCATATAAATTATTGTAATTTAATGGTTCGTGTACTTAGTGTATGGATCATTCGACCTTCGTTATTAATATTCAAATCATTAACATGACCTAGTCAATAGAATTAACACAGTGCTTACAAAAAATAATATTTATTTATTAATATGTTTATTATACATCCTGTCCTTATTAAGAGACCTGCTGTCAATATATTATTCTTAAATGATGCAGTTTTAATTCAATTATTATGCACTTTAAATTTTATATACGTGGTCAAAAAGTCAATTGTATATATAATTGTTTAAGAATACATGGTGGACACATTTATGGAAAACCTGGAAAAGATAACAACTAACAGAGTTAATTGTTTAGATATTCGACATGTGATTGAATTTCATTGTTTGGATTATTTTAAATTAGCATTCATACAATACTGTAAATATCCAGTCTATGCAGTTATATATGTATACATGTATTATCTATATGTGTTTATTAGCCGAATTTGAGCTAAAATTGTGAAGAACTCAAACATTTTTTTGTATTTAAACTTTTATTCTATCTTTTATAGTTTATCAAGGATCTATTGGACCCTATGGTCTGATTTTGATTATTCATTGAAGTTAAACTCACTTTTTATGTTTAGAATAAGTCATCAAAATTTCAACTTCTCTTTTTATTTTTGAGTTATCGTGATGAAATTAAAAACTTAAATGCAGTGGAGATTTATTCGAAACAAAATTTATTTTCCAAAGTAATTTTCGTTTACTATTCGTTTTTAACCTAGAAAATAATTAAAACTTTCTAAACTTGGTCAGAGAATTTTCTATTATCGCTCTGCAAAGACTCTGGATAGGTCATGTAATATCTTATTTATATTTAAAAATCTGTGGCCACCATGGAATAATTTCGAAGATATTAAAAGGAGAGGTCCTAAAGAATTGAAGTAATTTCACAAATTGCGATGCTTAATTTTTGCACACGCAAGTCCATCCAGGTTCTGGTCTAGTAAAAAACAAAATCAAATAATCATAAATTCTTATTTCTTAATTTACATTGAAAATTTTTGTTTTTTTTAATTTTATGAACAAAATTTCAATGATTTTTTGGTACAACGCAAATGTCTAGCCGATAACAATCTTTTACTATTTTAGAATGAATGTCACTGTACACAAAAGAGACGTATCCTTAATTCATAAAAATTTGGGCTCTCATCCAAATAGATACAGTTTTTTAATATATTTTATGCCATATTTAAATATTAAACATTGTAGTAACCTTGATACGCATGTAACTAGAAGCGTACCCCTTCTACACGGGGCTGATATCATGATATGATATTGCTTGTCATATTAAATGAAATGGTAACAGTTATAAATATTTTTTTTTTTTTGTATGTATAAAAAACATTTTATTGTATTACATTTTTTCATATCTCGTTTCTCGTAAATAACAATTTTGTGTAATAAAATGTAAATAGATCTGCCGAATAAAAAGTAATAACAGTAATAGTTACAAAAAAAATGCTCGTGTGCCGAATAACCTCTGTATTATAAGAATATTCACATAAGAAAATACTCCGTCAATTATAAAGGACTCAAAACTTTCCGCCTTCAGCGTGAAGATAGCAACACTTATCAATAATAGCTAGTAAATGTAGTTGTACATCTTTTGATTCGGTCATCAAGAGTTCAACTTCTTTGTATGCGTTGCTGTCATTTGACGACAGTCGTTTGAGTGAGTCGATGTGACAACTAGAAATTCAAAAATTAAATGACAACTAAAAATTCAATATTTTCTATTTTCACAAAAATACTCAGGCGAGTCTCAAGTAACTACGCGCCCAAAATGGCTGAATCTTGGTGAGTAGCTGTCAAAAGATGTGTAACTATATTCACTAGCTTTTATTTACAGATGCTGCTATCTTCACGGTAAGGTTGGAAACATTTCCGACTACCCTCGTAAATATATATATGGCCGATAAGTCTTTGATTTACAATTTGATTGAAGTGTAAAAAATGAATTTTTTCATCAAATTCAAAAACTCAAACATGTATACCTTTATATAGAGGTTAAAAAAACATTTTTATTACAAGTTTTTATATTTCTCGACAAATGGTATATGTTTTTCTTTTTATTATGCGCAAAATTTCCATCCTCTTAGATCATATATAGTCTCAAAAAAAATGTTTGTTGATAACAGCCAGCCTACAGTACTTAAACAGATGACTGATCATTTAGCGAAACATTACATACATATTATGTATATTTTTCTAGATAAAAAAAAAATGAAAATGGTTGTTTTTGAAAAGGAAATCATACGACGTTTTTTTTTTCACATTTCGCTTAACTAAAAACTACAACCTACGTAAAATGGAAAATTTTTATCTCGTTCATTTTTCTGAAACAATAATATAAGAAAAATGATTTAATATATTATGTTTGATTATACGATGCGAATGAAAATTTTTTTTATTGTTCGTTTGAAATTTTGTTCTAAACACGTGAAAATATTTCACGGTCAAAAGATTGTTGTATATACTTTTTCCAAATTTGTTTTTCTACTATCGATTGTAGAAGTCAGGAACGAACTCCTATCCAGGAACGAAGTTTTTTACCTTGACTAGGCGTGATTTAATATGTAGATCTATTGATTATATTAGTGTATTGTGGTGTCGAGAGTGTGAAATATAGTCATTTTTATAAGAATAAAAAGAAATAAAAACACTATAATGGTTAATATATGTAATATAAATGAGAGTTTGTGATATATATGTAAATTATATGTTTAAAAAAAGACAAATTAATTTTTAACGACACGCCAACAATTTGTAGGTGTGTCTTATTTATATACTCTTATAATGCATTTCTTTACGTCACGATTCACTATAAGCCGCATAAAAGAACTTCGTTCTGAAATTATCCCATTTAGTCCCCGTTATTTATTTAAAAAAAATATTAATTTCTTTGTTAAAAGCCGGCTTAATATTGTTGGTTTAAATTTTCGTTAAGATCAAATTAAAACATTTATATTCAAGTTTAAAATAATCATAATAACAATAAAAAATAATATCCCACATCATTAATGTTCATGATTTCTGTTTATAGTATAAATATAAATATAAAATATACCTACTGATAAACTAATGTAAACATTTTACTTACATGCATTAAATGTACTATAGAATGTTAGAAAAATTGAATCACTCTGAGGATAATACTTTAAAACGTATAAAAATTTTGCCATTTTTATTAAATCATTTTATCACAGAGTTTTTGGATTATATGTACTTTTTTTTATCTTAGTTAACAAAACAAATTCTTCTATGCGTGATACGCAAAAACCGGTTCAGACAAAGGTTATTCAGTACAAACAAGGAAGTAGTCTATCCATGCAATTAGGGGTCATGGGGTGCGCATTACTTTTACACCTTGCTTGAGAAGCTTACGTTATTTGATTTTTACGGATTTTCACCTTCAATTGACTTATGTCAGGACGAAATATTTTTTAAATATCATTTTGGTTATACAATTTTCCGGTTTTTTTTAATCCTGTGTCAAAAACAAGGCTTCCCATTTAAACGGATAGAAATCGCTTTTTGCCCTGAACAACTTTTGTCTGACCCGCGTTTGAGTGCCACACGTAGAAACGAAGGAATTTGAGTCCATCATTTGTTATATTTTTAATATGAGTAGGATCAATTTTTAGAAATGTCAGTTTACTTGATAATACAAATTGTGGTCCATTGAACTGAACGAGAGAACATTACATTACATACATTAGACATGTAGTAGTAAACACAGGTATCAGATGATAACGGGAGGCTGTGACTGGAGATATTACATTCTAAATGAATATTACATTCATATAATATCTTCAGCTATGTGCAGTAAAAGAGTTTGTAACTATTCCTTCCACTTACATCAGCTTATACACTTACTTAGAGCAAGCATCTCGTGAACAGCATGTGATCACATTTGAAAGTCATTTATTTGTAGTTCAATCGCTTATTAAAGTACTCGCTTTGCTCTCCACGCATGTACTGATCAATTCTTATTAATTCTATTTTTTTTATAATCGAAAGTTGAATATTATCGTTAGTATTTTTTTTTATAAATTACTGTTATTAAAATATTTTTTAATGCATCTCGTGAAAGTTTTTTTAATTTTTTTTTATAAGAAATGTTGAGGAATTAGATAAAATTTCGTGATGAACGACATGGTAAAGTTCTATAAATGTGTTATCATTGTTACAGAAATAATAATTTTCTATTAATTTCAATCAATTTTAAATATCATTGTATGTATGTTTGATCTAATTTCTTTTCATAAATACCAATTAAGGTGAAGAAGGGATATACGTTTATACAAATCGGGTATACGGCCGACCGTATACTCGATCAAGTACTCACCTGGTGTAAACATATCTTTACTCTTGGCTATGGTGAAAGTTAATCCGTGATCTGGGTAAATGCAAGTTTGTTCTAATTTCTTTTCATAAATACCAATTTTCGTGAGGAGGGAGAAACGTTTATACAAACCGAGTATTCGGCCGATTTGTTAGGTCGAGTGTACACGATCTAGTCCATGCCTAATATTCCTAATTTTCTGAACTTTTAATGGACCTTTAAATGGAATCTTCCTAATTGTCTGGTTATCATTTCATAACATGTAGATTTCTTATGGAAAATTCGAAAAACTTCATAACATCTGCATAATTATAGTATGAATTATTTGTGCGAAAATTGAAAAAAGTATACTATGTATAATACATTAGAGATTTTCTTTATTATAGAGGTCTCATCTTTGTTAATTCTTCTTAACGAAAAGGATTGCTTGATCTTAAAAACTCCAGAGTTGGCAAAGTCTTACTATTTTTTAGCTAAGAGCTTAGTATTGTCTTCAAATATCACCTCTACTTAAATGTGTAAGAACAAGACTAAAGTCTATAGTGAATTTGTTAAATTAAGATAGTCTAATTAGCCTTAGATAATATTGTTTTGGCTATGACTAGTTGTTGATTTTTCTATTCACCGATAAGAATAAATAACCTATAACAACAAAAATAATATTTACCAATAAAATTCATCATAGTTCATATCTCTTAATATGTTCATCCATATAGGTATTAGGTATGACTGACTGTAAATATAATAATTTAAAAACTCAATATTTATAATAAATAAATAATATACCAAGTTAAAAATGAATACAAACACAAAATACTAAATAAAAATGTTATGGAATAAACCAAGGTTATTGCACTCTCAATGTGTACATAATAATAATAATAATAATAATGATTTAGCAATATAAAAAAATAACTCATTATTATATTTATATTATGGCATTACCTAACTTTTTCCTCACACACAAAAAACAATATAATATCTATTTGTTGTGCCAAAAATAAAAAACAAAATTAAAAAAACGTAATTCAATCTAGTTCCCCTCTGTGTTATACATTTTTTGATATAATTATTATTGGGTGCTCGAAATTAATTTTGATTACATAACTGTTGTTTCTTTCTCTTTGATAAATAGGTTGTTTTGTAAATTCTGTTTATAATGATTAAATTTCAAATTTTTAATTTGAATGTTCTTAATTTCATTCGAACTCTTACACAGGTTCTAAAGTAGTAGGGGGGGTGAGGGTAATTCTTGACTTCAATATAATGATTTGTTGACCACCAGCTTGTTTTCGTTCTCAGTGCTCACTTTGATCACAATGGAAGTAAGAGAAGTCTTCGATCAAAAAGCTCGATTTGGACGCAAGGTTAGGGAGATCTCTTTACAGAACACTTTTAAGTATGTATACATTAATTGTGGAAAATCCCGTAATTTATGGCCAAAATTTTTAAAATTGAAGTTCTTATGTTAAAGAAGTAGTGACCTAAATTAGTAACAAGAGATATGACGTCCCCCCTATCAGTGACTTGTCTAACGTTTGATACTCTTTATTTAATTACCCACACGTTTGATTTAAACAATGATTGATTATGGAGTCATTTGTTGCAATTTTGAAAATTTGTTTAAATCACGTTTCAAAATAGTGAATATTAGGATTAAATCATTATGCGTTCCATACCTTCAGGTTCAATATATTATGACTAAAGAACTAAATCATTTACAATACTTAAGATTGCAAAGATATGTGGTTTTAAACACTATACATTTTTCTACTCTTAGTGAAAAACCCTATACTCAATAACATTCAATACGTTTTTTTATACATATTTAAAAAGAATATTTCATTAACTTTTATATAATACTAAATTTAGGTACGTCTTTTGAATCGCTAAAGCAATATCAAAGCACACAGCTGTCAAAAAAGTAAGTATTTTTTCTCACCAGTAATCTTTACTGGTTGGTATCAATTATTTTGAATGAATGCTTACTTTGCTAGCCCCATCAGTATTAATACCTCTATATTTATTTGTATTGTCCTTCGCTGTTGATATATTAATGGTAATAAATTTTGATATTTTGTGACATAAAACATCATCAAAAATAAATGTTGTACATTTGACGAATACCAAAATATCATAATATCTTTTTGTGTATTTTATTGTGCGTACTTAAACGTTACAACTACGTGTTTGTTGAGACGTTCTGTTGTTTTAATATGTTTATTTCATTTTTAAGTTTATGAATCTTATCAATTCCAGATTTTTGAAAGATGATTATTTAGTTGTATCATTATAAATATTTGCTATTTTATTGGCGAAAACGAGATTTTTAAATAATAAAAGCAACATCCTCGTGAATTTCGGTAGATTTTAAAGATTTTATTTGTGCTTCCACGTTAATTAAATCCTAAAGTATATTAAAAAACCATGATTTTAATTGACAAAGAAGCCTAAGTGATATTTTTGTGTGATGAACTTCTTAAAGTGTTCTTATGATTTTGAAGGTACCTCAAAAAATGTTTAAATCTCGTTTTTTTTTCCTTTCCCAAGAATGATTTTTAAAAGTATTATAATAGGGGTCCGGACTGATTCTCTTAAATTTGCTGTTTTAGATACAAATGTGAAACTAGGCTCAGTTGCTCAACATACTTGAAATTAAAATTGATTCAAAAGAAGTTATAAGTTGTAAGATTATATATCCATCTCATTCTTGAAAACGATGCTAAATATGCAATTTATATGGAGATACTAATGTTGACGTCATACGTAGGTATTTCTCTATTTGTTTAAAAAGAAATTTTGAATGTCTATCTTGCTAATTTTTAAAGATTTAAAACAAAATTACTTCACATCGATGTTTGTGAAATGCTTCAAAACATTTAGTTCATTTTGACAAATAGCCATAAATTTTAAATTTTACTTCTATTCTCTGATTCAAATTTTGTATCAATAATGAATAAAAAAAAATTGTATGTTTTTATTACAAAACACATAATTTTTATCTAATTCCGGTGGCCCTCTTACATAAATGAGGTCTTCACAATCATGTATATAAACATATTACTAAATCTTTCTCTCACAAATTCATGTAATTGATCACGTAGACGTTTTCAGACATGTTTACGTTTCAGTTTTGATTAAATGGAATGAAAATGTATTATTTTTTAATATGAAATATAATTCCTGCTACGTATAAATTTTCTCGATGATACTATTATTATTGTTCTTGTTAATAATAATAATGTCTTTTTGTATTTAAGTCATTACTTTTGACATATATGTGTAGGGTATTTAATGTATTATTACGTATATCATATCCACTTTTTGTCATTCCATGTTTTATTATTGTGGATACGTTGTTACTCTTCTCATATTTTGTAATTCTATGACAAAAACTTCAATTTATTTTGTAGTTTAATATTTATCAAAACGAATAAATAATTGATTTATGGCTGAAAAGTGAATTGCGAGCAATTTATTTGAGATTATTTTAACTTGTGATGTTTTTTTTTTGATTGTATGAGCAACCTTAAAAAACCGTCGAAAAGTTCAAAAATTTTCCCCTTCCGTTTATGGGATTTCAAGGATAATTAAGACGTTAGAACTTCAAAAATAACATTTATTTTACGATCGGTCGACTAGTTTTTGAGATATTGCATGAAATAGACACGATAAATCGGCTTCTGGAGCGGATTTTTGATGATATCTCAAAAACTACGTATCTAATCGTTAAATAGATATTTTTTTGAAATCTACGCGTCAAACTGGTCTTAAGAACATGATTTTTTTGGACATCGGATAAAAAATTTTTTTTTCGATTTTTCGCAATTTTTGTAAGAGGTACCCCTTTGAAAAAATCAAGAAAATCGAAAAAGTTTTTTTGCACCCGATCTGTATGAAATATATGTTCTAGGGTAGTTTTTGACCTGGCGATTTCAAAAATAACATCTATATATCGATTAGATACGTAGTTTTTGAGATATTGCTAGAAATCCGTTCCAGAGGCCGATTTATCGGATATATTTTATGCAATATCTCGAAAACTAGTCGACCGATCGTAAAATAAATGTTATTTTTGAAATTCTAAGGTCTTAATTATCTTAGAAAGACCATAAACAGCAAACAAAAAATTTTGATTTTTTTATCGGTTTTTTCATACTAACGCAAACATTCTAGAAAATTAATAAAACTACAAATCGGTTTTTTTGGATAAAATTCATCATTTAAAATATAATAAGAATTAAAAATACTTCATCAATTAATGCTCGCTTTCCGGTTAACGCTAACGAATGAGACTGATTGGCAGCAAACAATTTCTCAACACCATAAATTTGTATTAATATAAAAATATCACGCTTTAGAAAATGCTTGCATTATTTTGTCGCTTTACAAGCGTATAAAGTGTCAATGACTTTTTTTTTTCATTGAATAGTTGCATTGTTTTTGATGCAACTACAATAATACAACACTTTAATAATATCACACAAACAATAATCATTTATTTTGACCACAAAAATTATTATTTAATGATTACATAATGTAATAATAATATCATCGACTATTATGGTTAACATTTAACAAAGAGTTATTTTTAATAACTGAAGCTGTACCACAATATTTTATTAAAAAAAAAAAGTATTCAGAACGCTGATAGACGAAGAGCCCAAACGTAAGAAAAGATATCTTATCGGAGTACGAACATGTATCGTAGTCGTAAGACCTGTTTGTCCTGAAATTCTTACGAAATTCAACAGTCTAATTTCAAGATGATGAGTGACAGTTAAATGATTCAATGTTTAAATTTGTACAACTACATAAAAAATTGAAAAACATCTTTACTTTTTTTTATACTCGGCATACATAATATGTCAGACTTTAAGTCTAAAGTTGTAACGCTACCTAATATTGACCGGACTATCAAAATTTTGGTATAAATGTTCATAGAAACATCTAATTATTTCATTCTCGACTGTCTGTCTGCACTTCATCACGATAACTTAAAGACAAAACCAGATAGTCCGTTGAAATTTTGGTGACATATTCTTAACATTAAAACTGATAGTTCAAACAATGAAATTCAATCATATGCCGAGTATCTAAACTATTAAGTTTGTTAGTTATTATCTTCACTTGCTCTTATTTGAAAAAGTTTGAAAAGATGGTTCAAATATTTTTATGTATAATTGTACCATATTAATTATTAAATCACTCAACTGTCACTCATCGTCTTTAAATTATGTTATTAAATTTCGTAGGGATAAAAAGTTTTTAATCGTATAAATGCAATCTTTTACAATCAAATTGAATCCTTTAAAAACCCATCAAGCGTACTTTTTTTACGGTAAGCTTCTGGCCCATAAATAGTTTACTGTATAAGTAAAGTAAGGTATAATAGTTGTTTGTGTATGATCTATGTTTATTAAATGATTTATTTTTACAATATGATGTATGCAATGAAATGAAATGAAATAAAGTATTTGCATTATTGCATTCATTGTATATGCATGCATATTGAATGCAAGCAGGCCATGCAAATAATAATAATTCATACAATAAATAAATAGTTTTTCGTATTTATATGTGCAGTTATGTTGTCTAATAAGCATTACTAGAATTTAACTACATAATTATTTGTTCATGTATGAATTGTAAATATCTTGTTGGGTTACGTAGTCAAAAAACCTTTCAAGTTGTCTACGTCCATGTGTCCACCTCTGTAGAAAAACAAACAATTTATATTTGCGTCAAAAATGACTCTTGTTAAAAATTTGTGCGTTAATTAATCATTTTTCTTTCGTTACTTGATTGTTATCATGGAAAATGTATTAAAATTATATAAAATACCTCATTTTTTCACTACATAAAAAAATATCTTATCTATCTAAAGACTGCTGGTAATTGACTGCAATTTAGATAAATAATAGTAAAATAATTATCCTAATAAGCATTAAATATTTATTTATTTTAAATTAATTACCAAACCATTGTATTGAAATTCGAATAATAAATTCAGTTAACACTGATTTTGTGTTAAATATATTTTTGTGTGCACATAAATTGTATTCTTTTTACTGTGTTCTATAGAGGTCATCACATGACAGCAGTAAACTGGGACTAGTCGACTCCTAACTAGACACTTTAAATTTTGTTTTCAAATAAATTTGGTTCATGAATCTAATCTGGCTCCCGGTATGTGACCTTTAAACATTTGTTTCTTTGTATACTTTTTATGTATTCTACTTGATACACACTTGACCAAGTTTTTTCAATATTTTTATTATTTACATTTTAGATTTAGTAACATAAGTATAAGCAACTATTTTTTTGTTGTTGTTGTATATGTTTTAATTCTTAAAACATATTTTGTTGTATTATGTATATTTTTATAATTCCATAATATTAAATTTTGCTATTATTCAGATTTATTTGAACCATACATCATATTGGAGTTAGTTATATACCAATAAAAGTATAAAGGTTCACCTATAATATGCTGTATTCGATTCGTTGCAGATATTTGTGAAAGAATTGAAACAGAATATAATCTTCGTATTCGATACTGAACTTTCAATTTATATTATACATAAAAAACTGTACTTTCAATTTATATTATACATTAAAAAATTTAAAAAAAGGATCGTCTTCAAAGAAATTGAACTAACAATCAATTTTTTAAGTTAAGCGGTTCTATTTTTTATAAAATTATCCATTTGAATGAAATTCAATCACAAAAAAATTATTTTTGTCCCTTCTATCCGCTTAGGGGCATCAGATCTGTACCAAAGACTTCACGAAAAGTACAAGCTTTCAAATAAAAAAGCCTTATCATAAAAATCCATTCAGTCGAAAGTTCTGAAGTAGCAAACATTGAAAAAAATATACAGTCGAATTCAGAACCTTCTCCTTTTTTTTTGAAGTCGGTTAAATAACTGTGATTTACTATATAAAATACACAACATTGTCCTCGACTATAGCAGCGGCACGATTAACCTTAACCTTATCAATAATAATTTCTGTCTACTCTTGTGGAATAATATTTACATATAGATAAAAACTTGCAATGAAAATTAAAAAATTATTTTTCATAAGATAAAGAAAAATATTTACAGTGTGTGCAAATTTTACTAGCCGACCACAAATTTTGTTACATACAGAACTTTTGGAATAAATTATTCAAAAAAAAAAAAAACATGTTTCAAAGTTGATTTAAAAAAAATTATCAATTTTATCTCTGCTAGCTCTTATTGTCAAAAAAGTACTTACACACTCTGTGTATATGCGACATCTAAACGAACAAAGCAGACATTTTTAATGTATTCACTTTCATTAAATATTCTCATTTTTACATAAAATGTAAACAAATAAATTCTTGAATTTTAATAAATAATTTTCATTGTAAAATGCGTATAATTTTTTATTTCTTCAAATCAATCATCATCACTCCAAAACGTTTGATGTTGGCAAAAAATTTGTTAATTCTGTAGGTATTTCTTTAAAAATATTGTTTATATCATTCAAAAATTTTAATTAAACTGTAGATAAATATTATTCAATGTTAATTTCAAACCTCTATGTATAAATTTTATTATAAAATACAAAAATTTACTGCATAAAAATCCCAATTTTCCATAATAATAATTAAGTTATTACCTGAAAAAAATATTATGATACTCATATTGGATGAGTTGGAGATTGTTGAGAGCACAACACCTAGTCATCACCAGATCTGTTTAGAAAATGTCACAGTTGTTTAGAATTTCAGATTCAAAATAACTTAATTTACCGAGTAATTGAATAATTATTGAACTATTTGTTATCTGAAATCAAATTGAATGAAATCCAATAACAGTAAATAGACAAAATCTAAGGATTAATAATAATCCTGTCTCATCATTTTATATGTAGCCTTTACGTATAGAAATATCTACATAAATCTGTTTAAAATTTTTCTATTCTGATTTAATTTTTTAATTGGCACAATACTTTGTATGCATAAAATATTGTTTTATGTATACACACATATATTGCATTAAAAACAAATGGAATAATTGACCTTAACCTAAAATTAAAGAACAAATAATAATCATAGAATAGTTTAAAAAACATTTGTATTGCTATTATTATTCTTTGCTACTGTTTTTATATTGTTACCTTGTTTGTTTTATTCTGATATACATATTTTTACACATAGTCAATTAATAACTATTATTTTTTTTTTAATTAAATGTTCTCAAATAAAACATACTGTCAATAAAGGACATAAAAACTTCCTCGTAATGTATGAATTTATTTACGAATTTATCTCAAATACCTTTGTCTATAAAACGATTCTTGTAATATCTAGAATTTGAAATAAGTGAAAGAGGGACAATATAGGCTGCCGCCTTAAAAAATCTGAAATGATATTTATTTGTCAAACAAGGGACACTTGTTTAAATTCCATAAATATTTCTATAAAAATTCTTGAACGCAATTATTATTTCTGAACCAAACTCTAAAAATGAAGTACTACTTTAATTTATACTGTAAATATACAATTCATATATTACCTTATTTCTGGTTTTTTTAACCATACTTAAACTGATTTTATCAATCAACTAAAAAAATTATGTAAATACAAATTTGTACGATATTAATTTCATGTACTTCTTAAATAAAAAAACTACTTGACTTAATGAAATTATCATATAAATAAACATTTTAAATTTATTTATCATATCAAACCATCTCTAACTCATTAATTAAATTAGGCAATTAAAAAAATTTATTTATTTTGAATTTTGAAAAATTTTAATGAAAAAAAAAAATGATATTCAAAATTTACGTACGTAGTAAATTTTTTAATAGATAAATTTTTATTTTTATAATCTTTATAAAAAAAAAATATGTTTTTAATAGTTTTGATTATTTTTATGATTTTTATCGTAATAGCACTTAGCACAAAATTTATGTATTGCGTCAAAATGATTAGTCTGTGTGTAAATTTTTGAATGTTAATTTGTCGTTCTTCTCTTGTGATTTAATTTGAAAAGTGTTAGAATTTATTGAAATGATTAACAAAGTTATACTTCTTTAGGCGCGTTATGAAAAAATGATAAGAGTGAAATTTTAAGATTCATAACTGTCACACAAAATTCACAGGTTGAAGCTGTTGTTATGATTTATGTTACTCCTAATGTAAGAAACTACATATTTATTTATTGGATTTTTCAAATTTAAACTGAGCTTTATTGATTGTGTTGACTATCCGTCTCCAGACCTTTTATCATTTTATTGTAATTAATTATTTGCATGCAATCAAAAAATTGTTTTTTAATGATACCAAAGAAGTATAACTTCTGACGCGCGTACATAAGTACACATTTTTTAGAATGCAAAATAGCCTATTAAATGTTGACCAGTTATTATTTTTATTTCATATTGATGATAAATGTTGAGAAATGATTATTGTATTTGCGCATAAGTAAGTTGTATGATTGCCTGTTAAAAAAATTGTGGGTGAATGAATATTTCAAACGTGAATATGAAAACACTACCACACATTTAAATCATGTTGACTTAAAATAAAAAAAGTATTACACAATATACACAAATATACAACAACACACAGAGACAACTCAACTGTCTGGTGATTTTCCAATTCTATATTGTGCGATAGTATAGAAATAATCCATTAGGTTTAAAGCTACAGTCACACGGCCGTGTATTTAAAAAATTTAATTTAACAAATAAATAGCCTGAACCTGATGTCTAAGATCCACAAACAATTGAAGCGAAGTTTTAATATTGCTTCAAAACGAAATGCTGGCTTGAAAAAGCATCTCCATGACATCCAAAACCCCTTTTTTAAATTCCATCACTCAAATTATCTATTATTTGGTAGGTACAAATTTATAGAATAATACATTTAATGTATTGAAATTCTCGAAATTACTCTTATGAGTCTTATGAGATAGTATTTGTTTATAAAGTTGGAATAAGCACATTTAGAGAATAAAAAACCAGTATCAGCTTGATTTTAGAGAATTTTCTTTAAAAAAAAACTATGAATGAAGTTTACCGGATAGAGGTAAAAGATAAGATGGCAAATATAGAATATTTAGGAGTAGGATAACTGTAAGGTTTATTTCTGATGATATAGATAACAAGTTAAAAATTATTATGCATTTTATTCGTATAATAACATTATACTTATTCACAACCCTGTAATAAGCACTGTATAATATCTTCTGTCTCATCGATTGTTAAATCGTAATGATATTTCTATCTCATTCTTTTACTTCACATCCTCTTGATGTATTTCGTCTCTTGTAACTGTCACTTTTTGACTAGAAGGACTTCTTGAATATATTGACAATGTGTGATCAGCTTATATAAAACTAAATGATAAAATTATGTTCTTAACAAATGACGACATTTGATGATGATGATGATGCTGATGCTGATGTTGCTCTAGTGGACTATGATCTATCTCACTCGTAACTTAAACATAACATACATCTAAAATAACTGAATATGTTTTAAATGTCATACCATCTCGTCTCATATTAGAGAAATATTTAACTGTGAAAATACACATCATTTTTTTTATATTTATTATTTATGTGTTCCAATCACACAATACTTATTTTAAAATATTTTATGAATAATTATTAATTTTATTATGAATGACTAATTAAATTAATATTAATCATCTATAAAGAATTTGAATTTATTTTCAATAAAAAAAATTTTAGATTTGAACGTTTTTTCCCATTTTAAATATATGTTTATTTATTTTTAAATTGGAAATATTTTTTGGTTATTTATTTGATTAATTAATTAAATTTACTCATTCTTTCGGGTAAAAGATATTTGTAATCTATACATATTAAAAGCTTTGACCTGAATGACTGGCGGATCAACGCACACCCTAAAACCGATGATCGTAGAGACCTGAAACTTGGTAGCTTGGTAGTTGTTTGTATGAGGTAGGCGTCTAATAGGATTTTTCTAAGGGGGTGAAAAACAAGGCCATAGTAAACATTCTTGAATAGAATTGATGATAGACGTGTTAAAAGTTTAAACTGCCCTGCGAAGAGGGTGGTGGATAACTGCTAGTTTTTGTATTTTGTTAACAAAATACATATATCATACATATATCATAGATTTTAAATATTGTCTCGATTATTTCGCCTGAAGGCGAGACTATTTAAACTTCGAAACAATTGTCAAATTTTTTTTTTTTTTTTTTAAACTGAAATCCGAGTAGTTTTGTGCAACTTGCGTTAACTCATTACTTAGAATATAAAAATAAAGACATACTAATCAGATTTATATAAAATCAAATACTGTGGTAATAATAACAATTATTATTATAAAAACAAAAAGTTTATTATATAAGATTGATTTTATATTATAATTCAAATATGATTAATGACAGACATCAGAGCATGTGTGTGTGTGTGTGTGAATTGATGATTGATTGATGGATTTTATGCAAAACATTGGTTTTCAAATCATGAAAAAGCATTTTTTTTTTATTATAATTTCTAAACAACAAAAAAGTTTTTTATTTAACACAGACAAAAAATGTATTTGAGATAAAATTTATATATTGTAAAAACTATTTTTTATCTATGCAAACTATTTCGGGTCTTATTATGTTATATGTGTGTCAAATTTTTTTAATATTAAAGGTATGGTCGAAATCCAGCTTGAGATAAACAAATAAATTCGAAAATAGGGCACCAGACTGATTTTAAATTCGTTATATTTTACATCTGTGAATCTTGGCTCAATACCGTAATAAAATTCATTTATAAACTGATTTAAAAGCAAAGAATTTTATAAGCTATCAAAGATTCTCTTTTTTTTTTTTTTGAAAAAACGATTTTTAATTTGTAATTTATGTGGAGATACTAATAGTTGCCATCATACGTAGGTATTTACCTCTTTATTTAATTAAGACTTTTGTATGTCTAAATCGTGCTTTTTAAAATATAACTTCAGACCCATGTTCGTGGAGTAAAGACGCTTCATTTCAAGTAATAAGAAAAATTTAGTGCGACCCCTAAAAAATTAACCGACTACGTACTTAGTTTATTAATTAGAATAACTAAAAATGTATTTCAATATCATAAAAATTACTACAGGTTCAAAAAAATAAAATAACTGAATTGAGTTCAATGTAATTGAAACAAGAACCATCGAATGTCAAATATGCTCCATAATTTAATTTAGTTTTAACCACAAGAGGTCGCGTGCTCTCTGCAATGGATGAACGAACAATTTATGTAATTTATTACCTTGTTTGGTTTTTATTTTCACTTTCATAATTACTTACTGTTTTTATGATGGCGGTAAATAAAATTTATTTTTTCTTAAATATTGACAATATTTGATAATAACTAAATGTGAAACATTTTCTGTCATAAAAGTTGTTTTTTAAAAAATTCAAAAATTTGCAAAATTGTTTTTTCATTTTCAAAAAAAAAATTGTGTTTAAGATAATTCACATTCTTGTTTTGTTTTGCGAAAAACATGAAAAGAGACAATGTTATTTAAAAATTATCCATGTCTATTTTCATTTAAGTATATAGTGATTTATATACAATATATATTTAGAATTTTTGTTTCTGTAACACTAGCAAATTTTGACCGCACTATCAAGGTGTTTATAAAATCATTTATTCATCCATTTCCGTTCCTTTGCCCGTCAAGAACTGCAAACGTGATCTTAAATTCGTGATTGAGCAAAATCAGACCATTTGGGTTCATTGTATTAATGACCCATCTTTTAAACCATAAAACAAAAAGGAAAAATTAAAATACACAAGATGTTTGTTTTTTCAAAATTAACAACTTTTGTTTGAAACATTTTTTTTTTTGTAAACGTCTTAGACTTGCCACAATTTTAACTGAAATATATAGCTAATAATTATATATTAACTGTATAGACTACATATTTTAAATATTTTATGAATGACAAACATTAATACTCAATCGAATGTTTTCTTTTGTTTTTATTTCTTTTCAATGCTTTATTTTACTGAAAATTTATAACAAATTTTATTAACATCATATCAAAAATTTTTTTTGTCTGTACAAATTGGTTTCAAAATATATTTCAAATTTTGATTATGAAATTATAAATAAATTATATTTTTGTGAATTATATGAAGGTGATGTGATGTCTATCTAATATACATACAATTTTTAATTTAACTAATAGAATCAGCCATCCATATCGATCAGTAATATCCTTTCTGGTATACATCGAATTGTATATAATTTGTCGCCCACAAGTCAATATTATGTGATAGATTCTCTCTGGTAGCAGGCAGCATTATTACCATGCCATGCCATGCAATGTCCCAACTCGATTACATTATAATTTGAGAGTAATGAAAATGTGAATGAACTCAAATTGGTATATAATCTAATTTGTTTCTGTATAGTCTAGGTAACGGTCGCATTCAATTACAGAAAGATAAAAAGATTATTTCGAATCAGAAACAACTATTAACAGATAACATTTTTCAAGCACAACTTTTTAGGTACTCTTGACTTGGGAAGTAAGCTGGTGAATGCGTGACGACAATGTTAAATTGTGTTCGAGCGAGGTAAACATAAATTGAGAGGGAATTTTAATTAAGTGTTGATAGAAAGAGTGTTAAGTATTCTTTTTACAAAATCTTTTATGGTGAAAATATGTTAAGGCAATTTGGTTTATTAAAAACATAGACATTTTATGTAATAGAAGTTTGGCGCGATCCATGGCGCGAACGCCACTTATAAATTTAGTCAAATAGAAGAGACTTAGGCAAAACATTTTAGTAAAGGATTTACGTATAAAAATGCTACTTGTTTTCAATAGAATACATATTCAGATATCATTTAAAACAAAAAAAAAACGTTAATAAAAATTAATTAAATTATACCCGACTTCATTATAATATAACCTACCACCACCTACCCTTCAAAAACGTGTTTCAGTTTTATATTCGATACAAAGAAAAACACATAAAAGTAGTATAGATTTTTTGAAGTTAATTTTTTTTGTCAAATGGCGCATGACCCCGCGAATTACTATTGGATTAGGCAATTAACATGAACTGGCGTTAATACAAACCATTTTCGTAAAATTGTCTTTGTCGGAAAACTTTCTATAACCACCCAAAAAATTGAATTTTTTAACTATTAATATTTAAGGTAAAATGACTTGTGACCCCTCAAATTATGATCAAAATACTCGTTTAAGATCAAAAAACGGTAGTAAAAACCATTTTATCGAATTTCACCCCATCGGCAAATCGTCCAGAACCCACCCACCAATACAACTTGTTTTAGAAAATAATTTTTTCGGCTTAAATGGCCTATGACCCCGCGAATTATTATTGGATTATGCAATTTACATGAACGGGCGTTGATTTAAACCATTTTCATAAAATTTTCTTTGTCGGAAAACTTTCTATAACAACCCTAAAAATTGAATTTTTTAACTATTAATATTTAAGGTAAAATGACTTTTGACCCCTCAAATTATAATCAAAATATTCGTTTTAGATCAAAAAACGTTATTAAAAACCATTTTATCGAATTTCGCTCCATCGGAACATTCAAATCAGGTCAAAATATTCATATTATTTCATGTGAATTGGTGGTACCTCCAGTATCTACTATACCTACCAATAATTAATAGATATTACCTAATACCCAAAAATATTGGTGTATTCTCTGCCATTTTATTTGTCTACTCTACATGATTAAATGTTCCATGACAATAATAAAAACATTAAAATATTCCAATTAAACGATCAATTATTTCAACGGTGAAATATCGAAATTATTACAAAATATCTCCTTATCAAAATAGTTTCAAATAACAATAATCCTTACATGATTGTTTTTAGTTTAAAATTAATGTAATACCAATTAATTTAATCCGAAATTCAACCGCATATTATCACGATCCTAAGATACCTTTAGTTTTTTAATAACAGGGGAGTACATATTACAAAACGATCCAAAACAGTAGTGAAATATAATGAAATAATGACTAACACTTTAATTTTAAACTTTTTATTTTTTACAAAATTTTACAAAAGTGAGAAACATTGATTTTAATTATTTATTTTACAGTCTTATACAAACAAAAATATATACAAATTTTATAATCAAAATAAATACACCAATATTAGAGAAAGATTGATTTAATTATTAATAGAAAATAAAATTAAAAAATAAACGGGACCTAAAATATAATTAAATAATCAAATCAAATTAATAAATATTTTAATATATCTCACCGAATTATCGCGTCTTGTAAAACTAACCTTACTCTGTTCACAGTTATATATTTCTATTACTCTTTTAAATAATAGAAGTTGCTGCTTGAATATGTTTTACAGGAACTGAAAAATAATAAAATGATACTATAAAATTTTTCAAATTAATAAATATTTTAATATGACTCACCGAATATCCGCCTCTTGTGAAGCTAACCTTCCATTGTTCTTCCATGGCACTTCATTAAACACAAATATAAAGTCAAACTCTAACACTATCCAGTTTTATGTCACTTAGGTTACAGTTGGAATTGATTTTCTTTTAAAAATAAAAACCAAACATTCGCTACAAGAATGTGTATGTTTTATATACCTAAGCCATAGAGATAACTGCCGAAGTTTCAGTCCGGGCTTACAAATATCATGACTTGGTACGATCATCCTTTGCAGAACTACTTCATTAGTACACACACAATCATCGGAGAAATAATGATTTTTATAATTAGTATAAAATCTAATTCAAACAAAAACCTATTCAAGTATGGTCAGTCACTTAAGTTACAGTTGGAATTGATTTTCATTTAAAAATAAAAACCAAACATTCGCTACAAGAATGTGTATGTTTTATATACCTAAGCCATAGAGATAACTGCCGAAGTTTCAGTCCGGGCTTACAAATATCATGACTTGGTACGATCATCCTTGCAGAACTACTTCATTAGTACACACACAATCATCGGAGAAATAATGATTTTTATGATTAGTTTAAAATCTAATTCAAACAAAAACCTATTCAAGTATGGTCGGTCATTCAGTTTACAGGTCAAATTGATTTTTTTTTTAAAATAAAAACCAAACATTCTCTACAAGAATGTGTATGTTTTTTATATACCTAAGCCATAGAGATAACTGCCGAAGTTTCAGTCCGGGCTTACAAATATCATGACTTGGTACGATCATCCTTGCAGAACTACTTCATTAGTAACACACACAATCATCGGAGAAATAATGATTTTTATGATTATTATAAAATCTAATTCAAACCGTTTAACCGAATTACCGCGTCTTGTCAATCTAATCTAACATTAGTCACAGTTAGTCACACTGTTTAAATTATTTAGGGAACCTAAAAATAATGAAATAATAATAATAGCAAATTTTTTTAAATTAATCAATATTTTAATATGACTTACCGAATTGCCGCGTCTTTTAAAACTAACCCCACAATGTCACTGTCAAATATTTCTAACACTGTTTTTAAATATTGATGTGTTCACTTCAACTGTCATTATGAAACTGATAAAGTTCAAATCTGCAAATTATGAAATATTTGAATTTGACAATCGGAGTCTTTTAAAACTAACCTAACATTAGTCACAGTTAGTCACACTGTTTAAATTATTTAGGGAACCTAAAAATAATGAAATAATAATAATAGCAAATTTTTTTAAATTAATCAATATTTTAATATGACTTACCGAATTGCCGCGTCTTTTAAAACTAACCCCACAATGTCACTGTCAAATATTTCTAACACTGTTTTTAAATATTGATGTGTTCACTTCAACTGTCATTATGAAACTGATAAAGTTCAAATCTGCAAATTATGAAATATTTGAATTTGACAATCGGAGTCTTTTAAAACTAACCTAACAATGATCACTGTCAAATATTTCTAACACTGTTTTAAATTATAAATAGGACCTGAAAAAAATGAAATAAAAATTATAATAGCAAATTTTTTTAAATTAATCAATATTTTAATATGACTTACCGAATTGCCGCGTCTTTTAAAACTAACCGCACAATGATCCCTGTCAAATATTTCTAACACTGTTTTTAATTATTGCTGTGTTCACTTCAACTGTCACTATGAAAATGATTAAGTTCAAATTTGCATATTATGAAATATTTGAATTTGGCTCACCGAATTGCCGCGTCTTTTAAAACTAACCCCACAATGTCACTGTCAAATATTTCTAACACTGTTGTAAATTATAAATAGGACCTGAAAAAATGAAATAAAAATTATAATAGCAAATTTTTTTCAATCAATATTTTAATATGACTCACCGAATTGCCGCGTCTTTTAAAACTAACCTAACAATGATCACTGTCAAATATTTCTCACACTGTTTTTAATTATTGCTGTGTTCACTTCAACTGTCACTATGAAACTGATAAAGTTCAAATCTGCAAATTATGAAATATTTGAATTTGACAATCGGAGTCTTTTAAAACTAACCTCACAATGTCACTGTTAAATATTTTTAACACTGTTTTAAATTATAAATAGAACCTGAAAAAAATGAAATAAAAATTATAATAGCAAATTTTTTTAAATTAATCAATATTTTAATATGACTTACCGAATTGCCGCGTCTTTTAAAACTAACCGCACAATGATCCCTGTCAAATATTTCTAACACTGTTTTTAATTATTGCTGTGTTCACTTCAACTGTCACTATGAGACTGATTAAGTTCAAATTTGCATATTATGAAATATTTGAATTTGGCTCACCGAATTGCCGCGTCTTTTAAAACTAACCCCACAATGTCACTGTCAAATATTTCTAACACTGTTTTTAATTATTGATGTGTTCACTTCAACTATCACTATGAAACTGATTAAGTTCAAGGGGAAGTTTCTACTGATGGAGGCTTTACAGGACTGAAATATCATGAAATAATAACTTTAAAACTAAAAATTTCACGCCCCTTAATAGGCTTGAACAACCTACTATTTGGTTAATAGATCAACGATCTAACGAATTGCGACACGAAGGCTTGTTACAGTGATCCAAATTAGTAGTGACATATAAATAATCATAAATTGCTCTATTAATATAAAAATTTTGCGCCGTCAAATAGTCTCGTAACCACGACCTTTTGGTTGTTATCACAACACTGTAACCAATTTCGCCACAGAGGCTTGTTACAATGACTCCAAAACAATAGAGACATATACATATATAATCAATTAATCTAATTATAAAAATTTATCACCCCGGAATAGGAACCGAACCGCTGTCCTATCGGTTGACAACCCACGCATTTAAACAATAACGCTAAATTGTCTCTTTATATGATACAAAGAGAAAAGTGACATATAAATGAATAATCAATTAATCTGAATAAAAATATTATAAACCACCCCCTAGATTCGAATCACCGACCTAGCGACTGAAAACTCTACACACTAACCAATTGTGCCACATAAGATTGCTATCAAATTCCAAAAACATAAATCCTAACTTGTTTCAAAACCATGTTTTATAATTATTTTTTTAAATATAAAATTCAACTCGCCTAGGCCCCCATATTTTAACACATTGTTTCACTTTTTTGATAACCTTTGACTGAAAAAAATGTTCAAAATACAAATATACACGAAAAAAGCTCAGTGTTATCTCTTTATTCGTAGATAGAAAAAAAGCTCTCCAAATACCTACTGTAATTATTCTTTATACTTTATTATACTATAATAATTCTCAGTTGATTGAATTATACAACTATTATTTTATACAATTATTTTAATAATATATATATTAATCAAATTTTAAGATGAAAAGTTATAAATGTTTTATTTCGTTGTTAGATTTTGATTAATATTAACAAATACTTTCTATAAAAATTCTTTTTTTTTTATATATTCAGAAGTCTTCGACTTTATTCTATTTGATTTTTATAGTCTTTCAGTTCAAAACGCTTTTGTTTGATAATAAAATTTATGCATTTCATTTGTGTTAAACTTGTAGGATGATTAAAAATATTCATTGAAAATTGATTTATTTAGAAGTTGCAAACAATGCTTCCTCAAATTTGCCATATTGATTTCTTTTCTACCATTTAGTTTACAAATGAAAACACTATTTCAAATTTTTCACAAAACCCAACTTTAAGTTTGGTATTGTTTTTCAGATATTTTAAAGGATTACATGAACTTCAAAAGCTCAAAATAAAAGTATTATTTTTTTAAATGTTTTTCTTATATATTTTGTATTTACATTTGGAAATATTTTGTGAATTTTAAATCAAAATTTTAAAAATGGTAATCTATTATGACCATTGTCAACTCGATCGGTAAATATCGACAAAAAGTTTACACATATTGGTATCAATTTTGAAAAGATGTGTTCATTCCTAATGTCATTCATTATCTTTCAAATTTGGCGTACATATAACTCCAAAAAATAATTACCCAAACGAATTTTGGTATGTACAATATTTACATGAAAGCGGTATGTTGAAACATTTTTTTATCTAAAATCGAATTAAAATTGTTACTTTAGGAATGGTGGGTCCTCCGTTTTCATGTGAACATTTTGCTACCAAATTTCATAATATTTGGATGAGTATTATTCAAGTTATTTGTTGGCAAATTTTAAATTTGATGTTGAAAATCTCTGTATTACTAATAATATTTATTGAAAATTTCTTTCTATAATGGATTAAGGATAGGCAAGAAAGAAAAGAAATCATTGACCGATTAATAATTAATGAAAAATTTTATATAATCATTCGAACACTTCGTGTTCTAGGTTGCGTATAATGTTATTATCAATATTTAGAAAGATTAGGAAATTTAATTTATTTTAAATGAACAATCAAATCAATATTTGATTACTGGTATTTGACGATACCGTGTTTATTGAAAATGTATCCTACGAAAACTGCATTTATGGCTTTCCTTTCGTAATAGTATTCGAACTTATACTTACTATTATTATTTTGGTTTTATTTGTAGTGCGAATCCCAAAATTAATTATCCTCTTAAAGTGTTTAATTATAATAATTTGTAAATTATTCATCTTTAAATTTAAGGGAATTTTCTAGACGTGTGATAGATCTTTTAGTGCAACAAAAAACCGATTGTCGACGATAAAGCTGTAAAATACTTTTTTCTGCTCAATCATTTTATGTTTTAATGCATAATTTAAATTATCTTTAATGTAAAATTTGAATGACTAACATATTATCGTCATAGATGTTTTTTTATTGATCATTATTTATAACCACAGCAGACATATTAATTTTGTTCAAAACTAATATTTGGTCAGCATTTATTTTCTTTATATACTGCTTTAAGTACTTTTACAGAATGTGTAAGAATGTATGGTAAATGATTTATAAAGCTTATTATCATCAAAAATACGCATCAAAAACGTTCTTTTAATAATTACGCTTGTTTATCTGTTAAGTTGATATTTTTTAATTGGCTTAAAAAATAGATTAATTTTTACGAATTTTAATTAATTAATAAGTATTTATTTAACTTCAATGATAATATATTGTAGTTCTTATCCTTAACTTTATCTATAATACATCCCTTTATTTGCTAGTTACATTGAGATTACTATTTTTTAATACATCATTTAGGCTATCTGACTGCGTGATTTTTGATAATAGCCACACAAAATTCAAAGAACCTTTTTTTAGGTAGAATTTTATTCTCTACAAAGTTTATTTGAAACTTTTTTTTTTCGAACTCTTACCTTTTTGAACCAACTCATCTCTCACTTGTTTGAAATAAGTTTAGCAAATATATAATTTACTCTACATACATTATTTGACCTGATACATCCTGTAACAAAGTCTGTGCTTACGTACGAGTATTTATATTTAATTATAATAAATTTCATAATGAGAAGAGATGATGCTGCTGGACAAGAGTTGGATTTATAAACTCTGGTAGACTAACGTGAAACAGCTTATTTTATAGCAGTTGTTTTTGGTGTATCGTTAGGTAGGTTCGAGTAAACTACAGCTTCACCATGGTGGTGGTTATAGCGATGGTGTTACCTATAAATATTGTGTAACATGTTGCGTATATTTTGTATGATTTATGTGTACCGTATGTTTACCAGAAAATACACGTGATACGGTTTTAGAAAATTGATAAAAATAAATTAGTACACTTTTTGTTTGTGAAAAAAATAAAGAAATATTTATGGCTTATAAGCAAAATTATTTTACTTCATTATTTTAAATTTCATTCAACTACCAAGTATCTTCAACATTTATAAAAGCAGATATTTTTTAAGTAGCAAATTTAATGTAAGTATGTAAATAAATTAATTAGGAATGCTTGAATACGAAAAAACAATAAGGGTCCCTTTTTTACAAATATTTAGTCTAATACTGAAGTGAATGGTACAAGCAGTAATGTGTCAGTCAAGCAGCAACGATGACTACTATGTGCTCATTGTTACGCAGCGCATAGCACTGTGAGAGTATACTGAAGCTTTGTCTCATTTTCTAAGATATCACGTTCTTTCTGACTCAGATATTAAAACGTATTAAACATACACCCCATTACTTGATATTTTCACCAGAATCCATAGTAATCACCAGGTATATTTTGATATAAATACCAGTAGTGTAGTGTAGTGTAATACTAACAACATTAATGTTAAACTTGAGTTGAACATGTAAGGTTATCAACATTAATTATCTCTCTTATGTTTTGTAAATAATTTATGATATACTGGCGCCATTAATAAATAATAATATTAATATACTCTCCGCCTATACAAGTATCTCTCTCGTATCCAAGCTAGCTAGCTTGCTATGCAAGCACACGTTTCATTATTTGGATGTTTCTTATTACACACACGCACAGATATCTACTTTTTTTTTTACTTTCACTAAATATATCTAATAGACACTCTTTTTTTTTACTGAGAAATGTCTTTCTTCTGTGAAAATGTATCTTATTTTTGTAATTAATTATATTTTTGCTTGCTGTGCGTAAAATGTTTATTTGGTAGTGTGGTAAACAACTTACATTTTTCTTCCTAAAACATAATGAAAATAATAAATTTTCGGAAAATTATGTCCTTCATTTGCTAAATTTCGTTCTTGGGATATAGTCAGAGAAGAGTCGAATTTGCTGAAAACATCATGAAACAGTCAGTGAAAATTTGAATCTTTTTCTTGATTTTAAAGACAAGAACTTTTGTTTTATATTCGTAATAATTATTAATGAGTTCTTGATTTTGCAATTTATCCAAAAATGATGCTAACTCATGAACTGTTGAGGACTAGAACTGGAAATGACGAATGGTAATAGGTGATATTTACAAAAAATGCTCTAGAAAAAGTCAATGTGAGTCCTGGAAAAGTAAGGAAATTTCGTTCTTGGGGTATATTAGACACCATGATAGCGGTAAATCGCCATGAAAGTATCAAAGTTTTCATCTTTGTATGTCCTCAACTAGATAAAAAGAAAGGTGAAAATTCATTTATTTCTCAGTGATTTAGGTGCTGGGTTGCCTGGAAACAATTCAAATGTTTAATCCCATATAATATTATTTTAAGACATATTGCTTAAAAATTTTTTAAAAAGAAAACTTATTAAACTCATTTTATAATTGTTTTTATCAAAACTCAGTTATTTTATGTATTAATTTTATTCTAAACCCAAAAAGTTTATCTTAATTCATTCATTGACCTCTACAAAGTTATAAATCTACCTTTCCAAATACATCGAAGGGACGAGAGAAAAAACAGATTGTAAATTGTTTATACATAATTTAAAACCAGTAAAGAAATAGTTTTACTCCTAACGGCATAATTATATGTTTTTAACGTCAACTTTTCCCATTATAATAATCTGGAATAATCAGTCCTAAATGTATCATATTATTCCTTTTTTACTATACCCTAAAGTCTATACAACAGAGTAGGCATTATATACAGATCCTATACTACTGTTGTGTTTAAATAAATGTTATTCATTTTATACAATACCAGTGGTTCTCAAAATGTTGCTTATATATATTTTTAATAGAAAAATCTTATAGATAAATTAATAATGTTTTTTATTGATTTTTAGTATACTTCAAAGAATTAGATTTCGTCTGTCAAACGTTTATATTTATTGACCTTAATAAATAACTATGGAATTCACTTACACTACAAACCAGAACCATATTAGAGCCATAACGACAAAGTACTAAGCACTGGATACTACACTTAAAGAAAACTCTGATGTACAAAAAACTTTTTAAGACCTCTGATATTTTGTAATATGTCGCCGTTGGTTATGTATTTCAAAATGTGAAAATAAATGGCTATTTCAAATATATAACTATCGACACAAAATAATGGTCAAACTGGACAGCTTCTATGCTCGTTTATATATATATTTTTTTTCGAATTAATTCTAAAGAGACATGTAATTTTTTTGTTATGTTTGACTTACGTTGAACATGTTGGCAAAACATGGTGACTACATTCATAAATTACTATTTAAAAAAAAAAACATTTTAAAAATAATGTTTTAAAGTGCACAATAATTTGTTTGTCAATGAAAACAAGAATTTCGTATAAAAATCCTTTTATATATCGCTTTATTAAATACTTTATTAAAGATTTGGACTAATTAATTATATTAGGACCTTCCTGCATTTTTTGATGGTACCACAGTTATCATATACTGTCTCATCGTTGTCTCAAATCTGACATAACATTATTTTTTACAGATATCTTTACAGTATGATAAGTTCAATTTGTTACATTTGTGAGTTATCTATCCAGAGGGCAAACAAACCCTCAAATAACCAAATTTTATTTTTCGTATTTTTAGACTCAATTTATATTCTTGGTCAAATATTTCTATCCGTCTTTCCTATGAAATTTATGCAATATTTTTTAAATAAATATTGATCGCGTTTAACGAAAATTTTAGTAAACACCATTTGTATTTTTTATATTTTAACAGATGAAGGAAAATTTTCTTATATTGAATGAAAAGTATTATTTTTCCATAATTAATAAAAATGAGAACATTTATTTTAAGACTTAAAATTATTAGGTTGGAGCCATAAAATATTGTGTACCGATTCATATGAGTGTTGTTCTAAATATCTAATTAACAAAAAAACTAGTACACATAGTTTTAATAGAAAAATTTTCAATTTATGAATTTAATTAGTACATTGTTTTAAATTGTCAGTTAAATAATGGATAAATTTCTGTAAATCATGAACTATCAGTGTCAATCGATCACGAGTGGTCTCTAATAATTTCAAAAATGATTTCATTCTAATAAAGACTCTATCAAGAAAAATGATAACTTTTTTGAATTACACTACAATTACATACCATAGACTTAAATTTTATTATAGAGTGTTTCTTAATTGCTTAAGTTTTTTGTGTGGTGTAAGATCAGATTTTCTTATAAGAAATTCTTATAGAACTGTTCGATGGTGTGCGTTGACCATCAGATTTTCTAATCTGATGGTGTGTGCGCTGGCCTTAAATCTTTTATAAATACCAAAAATTTTAATTATATTTGGGAAAAAAGAGAGAAAAACGTATTAATATTGTATTCAAATTGGATGTAAAGCTAAAAAAGAATTTTAATAATGATGAAAACTTCCACAAATTAACGCTCATTAGAATTAATATCAACCTGTAACAATTTTAAACTCTCTGTAGAAATAAAAAAGGTTCACGCGTCATCATTTATTAAAAACAACAATAAAATTAATGGATTTTTTTTTTCTACTTACACAATAAAATTTTCTACCATTTTATTGCATTTAGTTTTTTTATTACAAGACACTTTTTTTTTTTTTTGTTTCGTCTAAACTTCTCTTTACAATGATGAATGTATTAATAAAAAACAAAATTGTTTTTAATTTCCATTAAATATTAATTGCAATAATTTATTTTCTATACATTTTCTGTTTTTTGTCATGTCTGCATTAAAGTTTTAAATGTCATTTTGATTAATATCTAAAATCTAAATTCAATTTTATATATAAGTTGTAATTTTTTATTTCAATTTAAAATTAATTACTTGTAAAGACATTATGATAAATACAAATGCAGATAAAGAAATTAGATCACTTAATTTAAAACAATTTAATGTATTTTATACTGTGGAAAAAACCATAATCCCAAACTTTTTGTATGTTATAGTCTAAGCTTTCTTGTTCATGACAAATTCTACTTGAAATAAGAAGGTTGATAGACTAGCAAATTATAGTTTCTTATGGAGAAATTTTCAAAAAAGTAGAGAAAATTTTTTGAAAATTATCTTTTTTGTCATGTCAGTGACAGACACTGTTTATAATTAATTTTTATCTATATTTCTGGAACTGTCAGTAGACTTGAGGCTACAAACTTTTACCCCTAGTGTAAATTCTCGGTTCACGAAGATTGTTTCATACAGGTTTTATTAAAATTCTTGTTATCATGAATATTTAAATAATATATAATAATATTTTGTGATTCGATTCCTTTGCCTTTGAGTATATTTAAAAACAATTGTGCGTAAGTTTATTGAAATGAAAAATCATTTTTTTTCAGGCATAAATTGTGAATGATGTCAAGAGTTTTTGTGTTCTTGTGTCGTCTACTACTTACTTTCAATTATCTTAACATAATGGTTTGTAAAATATTCTATTAAAGTATTATTTATCTTATTTTCTTTTTAAAAAAAAAAAAAATATTATAAGATACGCACAATTAACACAAATTTTCATTAATTTTCACATAAATCACAATTTATGAATATAATTATGTTATTAAAATAGAGATTAAAATATGAAAGCTATTTTATAATACACCAAAGCTTTTTAGAAACATGTAAATTAACGCTTTTCTAGAAATATTTCAGAGAACCATGAAAGAAATCTATTCAAAATAAAATGCATCGAAATGGACGAAAATAAAAATGGGATTAATTAAGAAACAATTTTTTTTTTAAAAGCTCTTCTTTTCTCATTTAATATATTGATGACAAGTACGCCACTGGGTTTGAAAAATTCACTGTTTGAAATGTGTTTTTAAATTGTAAATTAAATAAAAATATTTTATTTTTAGGTTAAATTCCTGAAAAAATAAGTTGACGAACAAAAATTTACAAAAAAAAATTTTTCAAAAAAAACATTATTTTCAAAACAATATGTTTGTTCGAACCAACTCATGACCATACATTTAAACTCAATAAAAAGTCTTAGACTATAAGCAAAAATAACGAAAATACGTCAACAAAAACTGTTAAACGTGACCAAACAGATACAACGTAGGTCCGCAAAGTGCGGTCGCCATTATTCAAGATTAAGCGTCACCACGGTGTCGACTATCACAGTGGCCATCAAAGAGTGGTGGCGGGATGTGGCGCTGTGCACTAAGGGGGGCAGCGCCTCCGTAGGCCCGCTGCCCCCTGGGGTCGTTACTCGGCCCTGTAATAAGAAGTCACGCCGCCCCATGGGACACGCGTTCAGTATGTGCAGGTTCCATCGGTGTCGAACCAAAAAGAGTAAGCAAATCTTTTTTTAATTTTATTTTTTTTATATTACTAAATTTTATTATAATTATTAGCTTTTTACGCACGTTAAACTTTTTTGTTTTTGTATTGCATGCTTTTATTTCAGATTAGATTTTTTGTTTAACGAAATCTTTAACTAGATGAAAATTTTGGAAAAATCAATGGTTATTTTACAGTCTTTCCACCGATTAACAATCTTTTAAGACGAGGCTCTTTCGATTCTGACGCGAATATACTTAAGTATCAATAATTTTATATTCTCAAATTTGACATCCGAAATATATCATTGACTGATATAGGAACAAATATTTTACGTCATATATAATATTTCCGTTTAATATTTTTTGAAACCATATGTCATATTTTAAGACAGATGACAGATGTTTTATAATAAGTTATTGTCTGCATTTGTGTGAATCAATTCTAATAATGCAGATTGCAAACATTCTTATACTGCATTCGGTAAAATATGGTAAATGTAAAGTAAATATTACATTTTCAAACATAATAAATATCTTCTGTTTGTTTGACTTCAAGTAGATCCTTGACCGTTGATAGCTGAAGATAAATTATAAAATTTTACAAATCGCTACTGAACACATTTTGATTGATATTGTAAGAGTAATATTATTAGATATGGGGTCTTGTATAAACAATCTACTTAGTCCATTTAAACTATAGTAAATACAATATCAAGGCTGTTTGTAAGTTATAAATTGAAAAATTGAAAAAACACGAGTAAAATTTAAAGTAAATATTTTTATATCATTTATAGTTTTTCATGTTCACTTTTTTACTTTGATATTCAGTTAATAAATAACTTATTAATAAGCTTTGAAAAGAGGAAACGGGTCTGAAGCTTGAACGGTTAAGTTGTATCATTCAAAAACAATCCAATAACGTATGTTCTAATTCAAATATTGTTGGAGTCATTTAAAAACAAAATCGATTTCAATTTATTTTTAATTTTTTTTTTTAGTCGTTTATTTTAATTAAATAAAGTGAAGAATTAAATGAATAGCTTTTATTCCCACTTACATGCAATTAAATATACAAATAACTTGTTGTGGTGAATATGATACTGTAGACTACGACTATTAACTTTCTGATTTAATAAATTATTCATAGTATTGTTTTATTTTCTATAATTTATCTTGTGATAAATAATTTACATTTTTGTTATAATAATCAAAATTTTTTATGATATATAATAATGTAGAGCAAAAAATCAAGGATTCCACTTTTAAGTAAACCTTAAAATTTCAAATGGATCTAAAAAATGGAAAACACGTAGTTTGCTTTTACAATCTTGTAATAAAATCAATTCCCACAGTACTTTTAGAGATCATGAATCATGAATGTAATTTTTTAAAAGACAAACTTAAAAATTAAATTATTTTATGTCACTTTTCAACTACTAAGGTCATGCAGTGACTACAAATGGGTACGCGATCAAGTACTGACTGTGTCAGTTGTTGCTAAAATTTGGTGATAAGTTCAGATCTGTAATTACGTTACGTCTGTGATTTAAAAACATTATTCTAAAAATAATTTCCCTAAAGTTTCCCAAATTTGTCTATGTAGCTCGAAAATTTATTTTACTACAACCTCTTCCTGTCAATAACCAATTTAATGTCAAGCGATTAGCCATAGAACTCGACCACAAAGAAAAATTTCAAATCACAAGTACAAAGATTCAGTTTGTTAAAAGGGAACATGTCCAACATTTGCAATTTTGAGGGCGAAAGCAAATACTTTCTATCGTAAAACAAATTTAACGTTTGTTCTTCGCTGAAGAACATAAAAAAAAAGAAATGAAAAACGGGATTTATTAAAAGAAAAAAGGTTCTTGATTTCAATCTAAATTAATTAATTGGTCGTTCATTATTGATACCAATAAAAGCTCCGTTTAAGGAAATGTACTTTATATACTTGAATTAATTGAAAATTACAATCAAGCCGTTGTTGCATGAACCTTTTTGTTTTTCCTTTTGTAGTTTCTATCAATTTTCTTTTACTAGTCTTTCGATTTTAAACGCCAATTTATTTCTATTCAATTTTTCGATGAAGAAAAATAACATTCTAAATAAATACAAATATGTTTTCCATTTTCATGTGAAATCAAAATAAGAAAATTATAACATGGAAAGTTTATGGAAAATCTGTTACATAAATATTGTATGTATTTGAATTAATTAAGTATCCGGGATATGACTCAAAATTATGAATTTCATAATTAATAGGTGTGTTTTATTAAAATTAATTCTTATATAAATTATTTACAAATTTCTTGAATATTTAAACGAGGGGGCGACGATTAACTTTCATCACTTACAAAAAGTTATTTATTAATAAAAAATAATCGTTTTCAGAATTTATTTTTTGGTTTATTTATTTAAAAAAAATGCTAAAATGTAAAACATTCCAAACAGATTTGTATACAGATTTTATTTTTGATTACTTTACCCAATAAATATCTTTTATTGTAGTTTAAGACTGTTTGTAGTTGACTTAAATTTAAAGAAATGAAGTAAATTAATTTTCCAAATAAGCCTTTAAATATTTCTTTATTTTACATTAATTACTTAGCCTTTGTATTGAAACTCAAACAATTAGTGAGTTAACATTGATTTTGTGTCAAAAACGAAACATAGTTTTTTGTATAAATATTATCAGAGAGAGGATTTTTCGAATAAATTTCAATTTTTAGCCTCAATTTCCAACATCAAAAGTTTTTTGAATTTGTATTTAAACGTATTTCAACTACAAACGTAGTCATCAGCAGTATAAAGTAGCTCGCCGTAATGTTTCTCCGAGGAGATGTAATTCTTTGATAATTTGATGACGATTTGCATTGTGCTAATTCACTACTTTGTATTCGAAATACGTATTTATAAAATACAATATTTGTTAATGTGAATACAAAAATTAATTATTTTGAAAACAAATGAAACCACACCATTTTTAAGTTGTTTACATGCATATAGAGGTTTGTGTGGCGTCTATACAAGTAATGTTGAAATTCAATATGTTCGATTTGTACCTATCAATATATGTTATCAAGCTATCCTCATGGGAATATCATATTTAAATATTACTTTACCTCAGATCGACCCGAACAAATAAGATCAATCATTGTGATAAATTTTGAACTGTACCTTTTTTCAACAAGAAAAATTTCGTACAAACAGCAAAAGTATATTTGTGGTATGCAAAAAAAAAATACAAAAAAATACAAAAAAAAGAATAAAAGATATTCCTTTGTGTAAATTCACCATATAGAAATAGAAGAATTTGTGATTAATGGTTATATTTTGACATGTGGTACTGTGTGTCCCAGGATAATTATATCCAATTTACAGAGAAACTTTTTCATTAAAATAAAATATATGTGAAATTGTCCTGGGATGATATTCCAGGTAAAATTTGGTAAAAGAAATTGATTAAATTGAGTAAATAAAATATTAATGTTTAATATAATTTTTTTGAATTTTATTGAATGGTTGATTTAATACTAAAAAGTGATGATGATAACAACTAATAGAGTTAATTGTTTATATAGTTTAAAAGTTACGTGAAGGATTTTTTTTGACCCAGTTTTGCTCATTAACGAATTTAAATGTAGAATATGTCACCAAAATTTTAGGTCGCTATCTTTTTTTGTTTTCGAGTTGTCAAAACGGAAGACGATCGGGCGGAAAGACGATCAGAAATAGATCAATTAGGTATTTCTATAACACCTAAACCAAAATTTTGTTTGTTCGGTCAATATTAGGTGGCGTTACAAACTTAAGACTAAAATGAATATACTTTGTCGTATTATGTAAATATAAAAATTGTGCGTACCAACAAAGTACGCGACTTTTAATTAATGTCCAATTTTAGTGCAATGAAACCTTATTACATTCTGTAACCAAGAAAAACAATAATCAATAAACAATTTCGAAAATTTGATAATGTTGTAATAATTTTTATTTCCATCAATTTTCAAATTCTTTACCATGAATTATTATTATATAATTTTCAATATTCATGAATTTTTTTTGGTGGAAATAGAAATTTATTTTTGAAATTCTTTCATAATAAGCTAAACAGTTGGTTGTTTGTTTTTATGGACATCTCTTCTGAGAATAATGTCTGTGATGTTAGACGATAATAGAGATTCTATTAATTTAATGAGAGGATCGAATCTGGTTCATCTTTTTTGGTAATTACTACTTTGTGATAATCCTATCTTTTTTTTTTTGCTACGTTTATCATTTTAAAAATTCCCCGAAAAATATTTTATTTATAGCGGAAATACCTTATAAATTTTATCTTTTCATCAAAATATTTTTAATTGGAATACAAAATTGGCTTTAATTCATTAACTCTGTTTGGTTTTTTATTGTAGATATGTTTTATTTGACTTAAATTTGAAAACTGTGACCCAAATTTAGTAGAAATACATACTTTATTTGCCAAAATTGGATAAAAATTGAGCGTTATAAAGCAAAATTAATTTTTTTGGATTTTGTGACGTCATAAAGTTTCAAAAATTAATTTTTTCAATATCTTGGCCAAATTTTAACCGATTTAAGTGAACTTTTTTTTGAAACTCACTAATTTTGGGCCAATCTTTTATTTTTATTACTAATAATTCGCTTACTATAACCCTTATATGAAATAATATAACCTGACCCTCTCTATCCGGTTATTTACTGTAGATATGTTTTATTTGATCTAAAATTTGAAAACTGTGACCCAAATTTAGTAGAAATACATACTTTATTTGCCAAAATTGCATTAAAATTGAGCGTAATAGAGCAAAATTAATTTTTTTTGGATTTTGTGACGTCATAAAGATCCAAAAATTAATTTTTTCAATATCTTGGCCAAATTTTAACCAATTTGAATGAACTTTTTTTTGAAACTCACTAATTTTGGGTAAATCTTTTCATTTTTATTACTAATAATTCGCTTACTATAACCCTTATATGAAATAATATAACCTGACCCTCTCTATCCGGTTATTTACTGTAGATATGTTTTATTTGATCTAAAATTTGAAAACTGTGACCCAAATTTAGTAGAAATACATACTTTATTTGCCAAAATTGCATTAAAATTGAGCGTAATAGAGCAAAATTATTTTTTTTTGGATTTTGTGACGTCATAAAGATCCAAAAATTAATTTTTTCAATATCTTGGCCAAATTTTAACCAATTTGAATGAACTTTTTTTTGAAACTCACTAATTTTGGGTAAATCTTTTCATTTTTATTACTAATAATTCGCTTACTATAACCCTTATATGAAATAATATAACATGACCCTCTCTATCTGGTTATTTATTGTAGATATGTTTTATTTGACCTAAAATTTGAAAACTGTGATCCAAATTTAGTAGAAATACATACTTTATTTGCCACAATTGCATAAAAATTGAGCGTTATAGAGCAAAATTAATTTTTTTGTATTTTGTGACGTCATAAAGTTCCAAAAATTAATTTTTTCAATATCTTGGCCAAATTTTAACCGATTTGAGTGAACTTTTTTTTGAAACTCACTAATTTTGGGTCAATCTTTTCATTTTTATTACTAATAATTCGCTTACTATAACCCTTATATGAAATAATATAACCTGACCCTCTCTATCTGGTTATTTATTGTAGATATGTTTTATTTGATCTAAAATTTGAAAACTGTGACCCAAATTTAGTAGAAATACATACTTTATTTGCCAAAATTGGATAAAAATTGAGCGTTTTAGAGCAAAATTAATTTTTTTGGATTTTGTGACGTCATAAAGTTCCAAAAATTAATTTTTTTAATATCTTGGCCAAATTTTAACCCATTTGAGTGAACTTTTTTTTGAAACTCACTAATTTTGGGTCAATCTTTGCATTTTTATTACTAATAATTCGCTTACTATAACCCTTATATGAAATAATATAACCTGACCCTCTCTAACCGGTTATTTATTGTAGATATGTTTTATTTGACCAAAAATTAGGATAAAAATTTTCTAAAACAAAACTATATCCCTTTTTTTTCATAATTATAGATTTCCTACAGCAAAATATAAGAAAAATACCTTTTATGATTAAAATATTTTCCTATAAAATTGGTTAATTAAATTACAGATAAAACACAATATATAGAATGCTTTCAAATAAAGCTTTAAAATTTTTTAATAAAATTGAATTTAATTAGCACTTAAAAATTTAATAGCACATTATAAAATTTCAAATAATTAATTATATAGTTAAAATTTATGATTACATTTCTCACCATCCATATACATAATATATACAGTTAAGAATTAAAATCAGAAATGTTTAATTATTATCAAACGACTGTATAATTGCAGTTAATTACAACGCACACTTAATGATTCCAAACAAAGTACATACATATTAATTAATAATAGCTCATCACACGAAACCCTCACACCCAAACAACATAACACAACCATAATTAATCTTTTCTAAATGCATGCTTATATATAATTAATTTAATGATGTTAGAGAGGGTTTGTTTGTAACTTTAAATCTTTTTTTTTTGATTCATTTTAATAATTTGGTTCTTTTGAAAAATCACAAATGATATAAATTTTTCAAAGTTCAATTATTCATAAAAAAATATATTTCTTTGCTTGAGTAATTAGGTGTTCATTCTCTTTAAGAAAAAAGATGTTAATTATGAATTATGAAATTTTATTTCAATATTTGAAGATATACAGAGCTTAAAAATTTTTAATTTAGTGCTTTCATGCAATTTTTTTTAATAGGAAATGATTCTTATCCATGCGTAGTTAGTTGAAGGGACTTCTTAATTGACCGATGCGAGTGTGTAAAATTTGTAATAAAATATTCTCATTCTAGGAAATATAATTATTTGTTTAATTGTTTGCATGTAAATTGTATAGCAATTGTTAAACAAATTTATTCAATAATTACAAAAAAAAAGATATTTTATTGAATTTTCAGACTGTTGGTACTTGATTGAAATTTAAATAAATGAAGTAAAATAATTTTCCTTATAAGCTTTAAACATTTCTTTATTTAAAATTAATTACCCCTGTATTGAAACTCAAATAATAATTAAGTTAACACTGATTTTGTGTTAAAAATTCAACATATTTTTTTGTATCAACACTAATTTTGTGTGGACCTTTTTTAACACCTAAATTATGTTGATTTTATACAATCAACAATGTTACAATGTTCAACTTGCTTCTATTTTTTTTTTATTGATTTAGCAACATGATTAAACAAGACTATATGAAAGTGTTCATTGAATTGATGTTCATACACAGAATTTAATATCAAAATTTAAGCATAATTAGTTTTTTTTTAATGAATTTTCAACTTAATTACAAACATTATTATTTATGGAAAATCAATTTGCAATACACTAAACACGATTCTATAAAATCGTATATTAATAAAAGTATGAACACAGTATGGTGACTATAATGTTGTTTTGTTTATGATAACAATTACTAATAAAGAGTACCTTGTTAACTACACCAGCAGTAGAACAGACTTTCATACATGTTCAAAGAGAGAAGAAGACCACCCACATACCATAGTTCATCAATAAATATTGTTTTTTTTTTTTAGTACAAATTATTACACGTGTAAAATTAATTGTGTACCACTGAGCGCGTTCACAACAGACCTTTTACACAGAGATTTTTAATTATCAGTTATTTTGTTATTTGGTCACGTTTTATTAATGAAAATTGTTTTTTTGGTTTTCTTAAAAGATATGATAGTTTAAGTGTATACTTAAATCTTGAAGGTGATAAACTCTTAGAATATTTTAACCGGAGCCGAGGTGAGCGACAAAAAATGAAAGTATTTTCTAAACGCTGATTATGTTATGCCAAATTTATGGTATAGAGCCACTATCAGTCAGTTGTAAAAAAAAACCATAGATACAATAAGATACGCAAATTCTTCTTAAGTTGGGAGGGAACGTTGATAGCAAGCTAGGATAATATAGCAACAATTTTTATACGTTTGGTACCTACTGATGAACAGTTTATGCCCATGGCCATATAGGCATGGATGCCAAAAATTTACTGGTTGTTGAGATTAATCCCAAGTTAGCCCATCAGTACTTCTTAAATGTTTTCCATCATGATAATAAAATCCATATGCCGAGATGACTCCTTGGTGAAAGCTCTATCTACAGCAAATTCGCAACAGGCATTATTAGAAACACTTTTAACAAACTGTCGGGGCAAAAATTCAGAATTAATAAAGATAGCGAATTAAATTTTTTACTTGTTACTTAAAAAATTTACAAAAACATAAATTATATGCTAAAATAACTCATATTGAATAAATATTCCCCTGCAAAACATATAAAAACAGCCATGTTTCTATCCAAAAATACTGACCAATTATATACAGGGACCCATAATAATATCCCTTGTACCTAGACCTTTTGGGCCTATATACCCTCTTTTAAAACACTCCATCACCTGATGGCAAAGATTCCTTCACCCACAAAGTGATAATGATATTATTATGTTGTTGGTGGAACCGGTTCCTTTGTTCTTATCCTAGCGACAACAGTGTGATCCCACCATTTTTTTTTAAATATAATTGAACAAACTACCTGGATTCGAACCCGTAACCTGCAGTGTAAGTAGTCAAATGAGTTAAGATATTTGTGACACTCAGCCGGTTGACGAATTATACACAAAATGTGATCAAAATTTGTATATCTCGAAAGATTTATATCAGACCATTGAACTTGGAAGCTAATCATTTGTATGTTTTGAAAGTCAACTATAAAAATTTGATTTAAACCTAACAATATTTTAATATTATAAATGGATATTAATTACCCCAGTTGTGTTATTAAACATGGATGGTGTCAGGTGCATTTGAATAATGTAATCATTAAGTCGGTATGGTAATGTGCTTAATAGAGAATGAATTCTTTATAAAACATTTTTTATCACGGTATGATTAATAACAAAACAAAATAATAATAATAAACCACCCACATTGATACGGTTTGGTTTTGGAGTGTGTGTGATGTGATTCGATAAATACTGTTATGGACATGTATTTAAAAAAATAATAAAATAATAAAACATCCATTACGATTTATCAACGTTGGTGATATTTTTTTATTTTATTTTATTTAATGTTTATACTTTTTTTTTAATATTTTTTATATAAGGGCTTACTGATATTTAAATATTGTTTGTGTTTAAAAACATTATACACATGGCGATGGGGTTTTGATTGAATTGAATAAAAGATTCTAATAACGAATTTTCTTGAGAAAAAGTAGCTATTGGTTTTGGATAATTTCGAAAAGAAAATGTTATATTTGTTCTTTGAATATGCGATATGTCAAGTTGATCGTCCATTTGTACTTACTAATATTTACTTGGCCATTTAAAAATAAAATAATGTTAATTAGTGGACGCTTTTTAAAGAGAAACGGTTTCTCTCACCAAATTTTCAGTCCTTCAAGTGGTATACATCTAACTTTTTGTACATACTGTATAATGGTAAAATATTAAGCGTTGAAAATAATTCTCTTCGTTTTAATTATTATAAATTATTCAAATAAACACATTTATTTCGATATTATGTTAATTTACCATATATTACGATGGTGTATTAATTGTTATATCCTTATAAAATATTCGTTGATAAATAATTCAAAATTCAATTATTATCCAAATATTTATTTATTTACCAAAATTGAACTCGCAAATTTATTTTATCGATATATCAAAGTAATTGAATTGATTGTATATGTATACGAGACCTGCCCCCATTATAAATGTACTTATTTATATTGGTTATTGATTTCAAAAAATAATTAATTAATTCAATTATATATTTAAATTAGCAATTTATGCTGCATGTTCTATTATTTACAATGGTTGGTAGATGGTAATGGTTAATTCGCATTTTATGTCATCCATGTACCTTTATTCAATTTGTAATTAAACAGGGTGTTCCAAAAATACTAAAAGACTTGTAACCAAATTTGAATCGCAGATGACCATGAAATATGCCTCAAGGTTAATTATTTCCCCATCTGATACACCCTTTCAGGTAATAAATTTTAGCTTCAACAATTTTTTTATTCGATATATATAAATAATATGTCAGAATATAATTAATATTTACCGCACAAACAAAATTTTGGTATTGGTGTTCATAGAAACTCCTAATTAGGCCATTTCCGACTGTCCGTCATCACGATAACTCAAAAAAAAACAGATAGCGAGCTGAAATTTTGGTGTTCTTAACATGAAAAGTTCTTGCATTAGTAAAATCGGTGCATTGGGTCTCATGGATCCTTGACCAAACTTTCAAACTATAAAAGATAGAACAGTTAAATTTCAAAAAATGTTTATTTTTTGAAACTCACAACTTTAGTTTGAAACATTTTTTCGTAAAGAGTTCTCCAGAATTTTAACAATACATATTATTACACCTGTATACTGTATAGACTGGATATTTAAAGTATTTTATGAATCCTAATTAAAAATTAGTCCATTGAAATTCAATCATATGTCGAGAGTATCTAAATAATTGTCTCTGTTGTGACTTACCTTTTGATTCCTTTTTTCTTCTCGGAACACACTGTTTATTTATTCAAATGATGTTTGTGTATTTAAACGCATTTTATAAATTAAAGGGAATTTGGGAATGAGGATGCCCGACCAACCGGGGATGGCCGGCGAACATACATAAAATGTGTGGTTCGCACGTGTGTGTGTGTGTGTATGAATTGGTATTCGAGTACACAATGTGGTTTTGTTTGGTGAGAATACGTGCGGTTGGTATTTGTATACCATGTGCAATTATTGATAATTTAACTAATTAAATTTTGAGCCGTAATTTATTTATTTGAAGTGTACAATTATTAATATAATATTACAAAATTATTTTTATTATTATTAAATTAATATAATCCTATTAATTATTTAATCTGACTATTAACCATATTTATAATTAATATTGGTTTGGTTAAATGAACAAATTAAATTGTAAGATCTATGATATGAAAAAAGAAAAAAATGGGTGCGTGTACTTATGTACACGCGTCAGAAGTTATACTTCTTTGGCATCATTAAAATACAATTTTTCATTGCATGCAAATAATTAATTATAATATTAAGAGGATTGGAGAAGGATAGTTAATATAGTCAATAATGTTCAGTTTAAATTTGAAAAATTAAATAAATAAATATATATTTTCTTACATTAGGTGTAACACAAATCATAACAACAGTTTCAACCTGTGAATTTTGTGCACATCTTAAAATTCCACTCTATTTTCATAATGTTCCTAAAGAACTAAAAAAATTTTTCAATTTTCAATTATTCATTTTAATGGGGGAAAGTGGGGTAAACATTAAAAGTGGGTAATTATGAACAGTGAAATATTAGAAAAACCTTAAATAACAAACTTTTTGTAAGATTATTTAGTGTATTTTTAATTAACATTTACTCTCTTAATTGAGCGATAAGATATCCAAATTTTATAACATACTAAAAATTCGGATCATTATCTACTTATTTATGTTTTCTATTACTGTCGAAGGAACTTAAATTAAAGAATGTTTTTATAAACAAAAATAGAGCTTTCACAAACCTAATTAAACACCCATACACACATTGTGATGAAATTGAACCAGAAACAAATAACGAATCAACAAATTGTAGCTTTCAAGTACAAATTAATGGGCTAATAAAAATCTTTATACTGTATGTGCTGCTTCTGGTTTAATAATCCTTTTACGTGGTGTATTATATTTGATGTGAGTATTTTATTACCTAAAAGGATATTAAATACTTTTAAAAATAAATTCTTATCAAATCTAATTTTAAATATATTTCCATTTAAATACTTTGTTAAGTGGAAATGCTTTTCATATGTAAAATATTAAAATATCAAAATTTATAATTGTCGTAAAAGCTGCCTAATGAAGAAATAAATAACTTCCTTGTATCTCATTAAAGTTTTGTCCAATCTTTTTTTTTTTTCAAATATAAAATAATTTTTTTAATTAGAATAATTTTAGAGCTTTTGGAATTGATTAACTAATTTTAATTTTCTATTTATTTTTAGGTGAGTAAATAAATACAAGCTTTTCTATGACAATGAGAAAAATTACTCTCTGGTAATGTATTAAATTTGAAAATTAATTTAACCAATTAATGAATGATAGGCGTATTGAAATACATCCGTTAAATCAGCCTCTGGATCGAATTTTAGGTCATATCTCAAAAACTGAACATACAATCGTTAAATAGATGTTGTTTTTGAAATTTACGAGTCAAACTTCCCCAAGAAACATAGTTTTTTTCGAATCGAATTGAAAAAGAGTTTTTCGAATTTTTGCTATTTTTTAAAGGACTCCCTTTGAAAAAATCGTGAAAATCGAATAATCATGTAATCAGCTTGTTAATTTCGTCTGTATTCAAGATAAGTTAAAAACGAAAATGATATCGAGTTGAAATTTTGTTGGCGTATTTCTAGACTTGAAAAAGTAACAATGATCAAAATCAGTCAGGCAGGGTGTAATAGATCCCGTCAAGGATGTCCCGTCTAATGGATCCATAACAACTCTTATACCATCCATAATGAAAGAAAATTAAAGACATAAAATAAACAATATTATATAACAAACTATTAACTATTTGGGCTAAATATTTTGACTATTTTATGAATGTTAATCATTCTAAATAGTTCATATTGATCCATATGTCGATTATTTAATCAATTTACAGTGTTAGTTGTTATCTTCACTTGTTTTTTTATAATCTTCAGTGTTTTATATTGATCTTCGTTGATGATTTAAAATTTTCTCTCTTCAAATATTCAATGAAAATTTCAAATAATTTTTCTTTTATACATTGAATATTTTCAATAACCAAAAAAACATCCTAATATAACGTGAAAAACAATAAATCACTCATAAAATAGAATTTTTTTTCTCTTAACGAACAAAAGAAAATTACGAATTGAGTAAAACAAATCAATAAACTTCAAATATAATAAAGAACAACAAGTTTGATTGATATTTTTAATGATACAAAGAAGCATTGTTTTATAATGAAATTTATATTGCTTTGATTTTGAACATAAATTATATGTAAATAAATTTGTGTATTGTTTGTTTGATCAACTTCGTTCTTCGTTTGTATTCTATCGATGTATCTCAATCGAAAAGAAGACACCTGCCAATTACACACAAAGGAATTTCTAATAATATATATATAGATATAATCTCATCTACTATCTATAAATTTAAATCAATTGAAAATATTTATAATGAAGAAATCAAACGGAAAATTTATAATTAAAATCAGGATAAATTTGAAATTAATGATTTACTTTATGTGATTTTTACATTTCACAAAATAAAAACTAGGATTGTCATATTTTATTTAAAAAATTTATATGTAGTTTATAAATATTTTAAATCTGTATATTAAAAAAATATTGATGAAAATTTGAATGCCCGTGCCTTGCTCTACTCCATTTTATCCAATTTGAGTGTTTATGAAACTCAAATGACAGGTCTTGAGTCACTGTGTGTTCTTAGGCTTAAGCGAACTCTCTAATTAGAATTGGAAATATTTTGATACAAAACTATCACAGCACCTGGAGAAAAAAACGTCCCATAAGAAATGTTTATCATATAATTTGGCCTAAAAACAGTTAGTGACTTAAAGCCTATCATTTGAGCTATTAAACACTCAAATTGGATGAGTTAGAGACTGTTGCGTGCAAAACACAACTTTTTTGTGTGATTCGAATGATTAATTGTATCAGATCTATTTGTAAAACATCATAGCGAATCCAAAAAGTTTACGAATAAAAGTTTCGAATCTATAATGGTAAAATATTTATGGTCTTAGATCCATTGGACACAAAGTACTGATTTTGTTCATTCAAGAACTGAAACTCACTTTTTATGGTTTAGAAACACATCACTAAAATTTCTGTTCGCGCTATCACTTTTGGTTTTTTAGTTATCCTTGTCAAATTAGGTTAGTTCAATGAATACCTATACGAAAATGTATTGTAAGTGACTTCGGTATTTCGGCTAGCAAAACAAACTTGATACCAAAATTAATAAATATACATTTGTCGAGTATACAAATATGAGTTAGTACGAAATATAATATTTTTCAAGAATGCAATCATAAAAAATCACGATACTTTTTTCGTTGAATGTATTATAAGGAAATTCAGTGCAACCGGTTGAATATTGTGTATGAATCTTTCTCAAATCGTACTACAAACATATACTTTATTCAAAATCTGTACAGAGGGTTAAAAAAGTAATAAATATTTTGAATTGCGATTTTTACCCATAAAAATTTCTAGACCAACAATTTGTATTTTTTTTGGTATGAATTTAAATTTTTATAAATTGTAATTTATTATCAATATGTTTGCAATTCATCTTATTTTTTTAATTACTTGTATACGTCAACATGGTTATCACATTAAATCTAACAAGGTTCAAAGATTTAATATTTTCGTGAAAACTTTATTGAAATATTTGAAAACTGTGACCCATATTTAGTGGGAAAACATACTATATTTTATTTGTGTATGAGCATAATAGAGAAAAAATAATTGTTTTGGTTTTTGTGACGTCATAAAGTTCCAAAAATAAATTTTGATAATATCCTGGCCAAATTTTAACCGATATGAGTGAACTTTTTTTTTAAAGTTACTAATTTTGGGTCAAACTTTTCATTTTTGATACTATTAATTCGCTTAAGTTAGTCCTTATATGGAAAATTATAACCTGTCCCTCTCTATCTTGTTATTTATTGTAGATATGTTTTATTTGATATAAAATTTGAAAACTGTGGCCCAAATTTAGTAGAAATACATACTTGATTTGCCAAAATTGGATAAAAATTGTGCGTTATTGAGCAAAAATAATTTTTTTTGGATTTTGTGACGTCATAAAGTTCCAAAAATTAATTTTTGCAATATATAAACCAAATTTTAACCGATTTGAGTGCACTTTTTTTTAAAACTTTTGGTCATACTTTTCATTTTTGATACTATTAAGTCGCATAAATTAATCCTTATATGGAATATTATAACCTGACCCTCTCTATCTGGTTATTTATTGTAGATATGTTTTTTTTGACCCAAAATTTGAAAACTCCGACCCAAATTTAGTAGAAATACATACTTTATTTTGCAAAATTAGATAAAAGTTGAGCGTTATAGAGCAAAAATAATTTTTTGGTTTTTGTGACGTCATAAAGTTCCAAAAATCAATTTTGTTAATATCTTGGCCAAATTTTAACCGATTTGAGTGAATTTTTTTTTGAAAGTTACTAATTTTGGGTCATATTTTTCATTTTTGATACTTTAAATTCGCTTAAGTTAGTCCTTATATAGAAAATTATAACCTGACCCTCTCTATCTGGTTATTTATTGTAGATATGTTTTATTTGACCTAAAATTTGAAAACTGTGACCCAAATTTAGTAGAAATACATACTTTACTTGCCAAAATTGCATTAAAATTGAGCGTTATAGAGCAAAATTAATTTTTTTGGATTTTGTGACGTCATAAAGTTCCAAAAATTAATTTTTTCAATATGTTGGCCAAATTTTAACCGATTTGAGTGAACTTTTTTTTGAAACTCACTAATTTTAGGTCAATCTTTTCATTTTTATTACTAATAATTCGCTTACTATAACCTTTATATGAAATAATATAACCTGACCCTCTCTATCTGGTTATTTATTGTAGATATGTTTTATTTGACCTAAAATTTGAAAACTGTGACAAAAAATTTAGTAGAAAAACATACTTCATTTGCCAAAATTGCATAAAAATTGAGCGTTATAGAGCAAAATTAATTTTTTTGGATTTTGTGACGTCATAAAGTTCCAAAAATTAATTTTTTAAATATCTTGGCCAAATTTTAACCGATTTGAGTGAACTTTTTTTTGAAACTCACTAATTTTGGGTCAATCTTTTCATTTTTATTACTAATATTTCGCTTACTTCAACCCTTATATGAAATAATGTAACCTGACCCTCTCTATCTGGTTATTTATTGTCGATATGTTTTATTTGATCTAAAATTTGAAAACTGTGACCAAAATTTGGTAGAAATACATACTTTATTTGCCAAAATTGGATAAAAATTTAGCGTTATAGAGCAAACCTATTTTTTTTGACGTTACAATTAACGAAATTGACAAAAAAAAAATTTTTAACTCGTTCTGAAAATTTCTCAATAATAAATCTAGTAGTTTTATTTAAAATCTGTGGCCAAGTTAAATTTTTAATATATTTTTTATTATTGTATCGTCATTTTTGAGATTTCCTGTGCAATATCTTGTCCTATATCAAATTTAATATTATTATGGTTATGTCGTTCTTCGGTACGATTTTCTTTCATATTATGTACTCACCACGTACTCCGTTTGAGTTGTTCTCAACAGAATACATACAGCATGATGTTGATTCGTCTATATATGTATAATATAATGTACATGTTTCTAGATATATAACTTATTTAGCTCTCGTGTAGAGCTATACGATATATACGTTTCTTGTAAGTGAGTACTACTCGCATAGAAGAGGTAGATAAGTATTATATTCCAGACATGAATATAAATGTAATAAAGATCATACAAAAATTTTTTTTACTCATATCAATAATATATATAAATATTTACATATTAAAGTTATATCACCGTCTTGACGACATTCACGTGAATAGAAAATAATGTTTATGCCAACAAAGTTAATAATGTTTTTCCCTTTGAAAATAAGATTTTTTTTTTCTAATATAAATCACATGAATGTTTCCTTATTTTTATGTAAGTGATTTTTGAGCATATTTGTTATGGAAATTTGTAGTTTACTTAAATGAAAAATAACGTTTTGATGTATATAGAACGTCTTTTAGAACGCTTTAGTTAGTTTTCACAGTTATATAGTTATACATAGTTATATATAGTTTTTCATAGTTATATATAGTTATCAATATTTAAGTAACTCATTGCTAGTATTTTAATATAAAATTAGTCTAAACTTTGCATAAATTTGTCCTTATATAGTCCATCTTTTACAGGCTTACCCTTTTATTGTATTATAAATAATTATGAATTAGATTTCTTGGACATTCCATTTTTGGGATACAATGATCATCATATGACTGTTATTATACTTCAATGACTGTAATCATATATTATTAACATACATGGTATAGCTAGGTGTTGGGGATTTTTATGAAAATGTTTATTGAACGTGATTTACAACGTTACATGTGTGTCCTCGTCTATTGATTCAATTGCATACGTGACAATAAACTTGTATTACCTACGAAGCTTCTTGAAAAAAAAATTACAAATTGTCACATATTATTTATTTTTATTTCATATTTATCTAATATTGAATTAATTTATGATTGGATGTATAAAGGCTGATTGTTTTTTCACTTGACATATCGAAAAATTTGAAAAAAAGTGTACCGTTCCAATTCTAAATTTGCTATAGTTGTCATCAAAATGTGAAAACTCAATACCATAACCAAGAAATTTTTATTTCAATTATTAACTTTTTTTTCAAATTGAAAAAAAAAATGGGTGCGTTAAGTTATGTAAACGCATCAGAAGTTATACTTCTTTGGTATCATTAATTAATTTTTAATTGCATACAAATAATTAATTGCAATAAAACAATAAAAGGACTGGAGAAGGATAGTCAACACAGTCAATAAAGCTGAATTTAAATTTGAAAAATTAAATAATAAAATAAATATTTTCTTACATTAAGTGTAACATAAATCATAACAACAGCTTCAACCTTGCGCGTACATCTTAAAATTTTACTAACATAACTTTTTTAAAACACGCCTAATTAAGTATTATTTCAAAAATTCAAAGATTTCTTTTTAATCTAAATTATTTTTGCCACAGGCAGTTTTTTCTTAAATAGTACTAGATTGCGTACAAACAATGCAGCAGTTCAAATGAATACCATTAGGACTTTTGTTTAAGGCTTGATACAAGCCCAGGGATGCTACATGTTTCTATACTTTGTCTCATCTTGTTTTGAGTCTCGTATCAAGAAAAAAAAATATTTCATTGAAATAAAAGCTGAAATAAACTAAAAAGAAATTTATTATTCTAATAATTACATAATTATCGTCTAGTTACATTCCAGACAAATCCTGTTTCTTCTCGATATTTTTGAATCTCGTTGCAATAATATTCTTCAACTTCTTACATGAAATATGATCTTATCTTGAATTATTGGGACAATAGTGGGCTTATACTTAAACTGTATATAATAAATAATTGAACTAAAGATTTTTTATCATTGACATAACAGAACAATCTTTCATTTTTGGTTTTTTTTGTTTACATAAAGTAAATATTAATCAAAATATGATATAAAGAAATAATTATATTAAAATAAACAATAACCAGACTTACAATATTCGTCTGTAAAGAAATACATGGTTGCTATGGAGGTTAGAGAACAGATCAATATATTTCCAAAATAGGAGGATGGTTCAAAAACAATTTACGGTTTTCTTTTTCCTACAAAAACGGGGTAGTATTTTTTTCTTGGGGTTAAAGAAATCGAAAAAAAATTGATAAATGTTTTTGATTCCCGATTTCGTTAAAATTATGTTTTTAAGAGCTTTTTAGCCTCTAGATTTCATAAGGCATAATAGATAGCAATCGGAAGCATAGTTTTCGATACCTAAAATCCGATTCGGAGGTCAATTTTTCAAGCGATATCTCGAAAAATAGCCCCAGAAATCGTACAAAAAGTCTTATTTTGGGTTTTCCTAAACCTCAAGTCAATTACCCTAGAAACTGAAAACACTAAAAAAATTTTTAGCAGTATAAAGGTTTTAATAGTCATCTTCATAGCTTGTATACAAAACCCCACTTTGGTGAAATAAAATAATTACAGTTTTCAAATTTCTTCTTAATTATTTCACATTGGATGCATATAAAACTGCATCTATCAACAAGCTTGTGTAGCAATTACATTGAATTGAAAGAGTTCGAAAATTGAATATAATAAATTCAATAAATCGATAAAGATTCTTACTTGCAGTAATCTACAATTGAAAACACAAATAAAATAATGTATTCAACTGTATAAACTGAAAATAATATAAGAATAATAATTATAAACAATATAATATTTAAATTTAAATATGAATATGTACATAAATTATAAAAACTAATTAATACAATATTTTTGATAATATATAATAATTTTATTTTAAATATTTTTTAATTATTGTTATCTTTTACATTTCCTTTTTGATTTTTTAATTTCATATCATTATTATACTAAATTATTATATTTATGAATATTTGATTATGTTTTATTGCACCAATATTAAATATTATAATAATCTATATATATTTTAAAAAATTTGATGAAAAAGCTGTTCCGAATTCGTTCGACCGTTCTAGCCAGTCGATTTTCAAAATTCTAAATTAAAGGTTTTTGTATCCAGATGACGCATCAAGCAATGTATTAAATCAACATTTTGCAAGTTAAACTCAAATCCGATATTCAAATATCTCCAGTCTATGATCTCATCGAAGATCACTCAGTGACTGCTATCAGATTCAAATTGGATGAGTTGGAGATTATTGAGAGCACAATCATGACCTTTTTCTGTGTAATTGGAATGATTAATAGGCTCCAGTCTATTTAGAACATGCCACAGTTGTTTAAAATATAAAATTCTAAAGAATTTCATTTACCGAGTTATTGACTAGAATAATGTTAGATTATATGTTTTTGTACTTGTATGACATCGGAGCTCCGAGTATCAGCTAGTATTATTAAAAAAAAAAATATATATATATTATAACAAATTGTTATCAAAATTGTTTATTTATGTGTTTTTATCATTTAAAAATATTACCATATTTTTGTATAGTTCATGTTAAATATGTGAATGTAAAATTACGATTTTAATTTACACTATAATCAATTCAGGGACGTATTTACAAGGTGGCATAAAATAAAAAAATGTTGATAAAAATAAATATATATACTGCCTCAAATAAAATAAAAATACTGAAAAAAGATTTTGAGGTTTTTAATGGGGACCAGACTATTGTTTTTTGTACGTAACTTCAAGATATCAAGAACATCCCCTTCAAGATTTTATTTTATTTTATAAAATAGTTCAGTCATAACATAAATTCAATTGTAATTAGCTAAATTTGAGCTTAAATTGTGGCAAATTCAAAAAGTAATTTCATCAAAACATCATGTAAAAGGTTTTATATCTTTTTCCCCAAAACTGTCAATTTTTCCATCTTACGACTGAACTTCGTTTTGATCTCATTTCGTTTTCATTTTTCTTGAATTATTTATTCGTTGTTTTTCTTACAAGGGATAATTTTTTTTCTTCTTAAATATGCCAATTTCATGGTACATAAACCTCTTTCTTGTTGAAAATTATGCGTCTTAATCAATTTGAAATAAAAAAATTAAATCCTTAGAGATTAATATTTAAATGTTACTTCCGTTAGTACAATTTTCATAATAAATTTGCTTCTATAAATTTTTAATGGACGAATAATGAAATTTAATTTCTGAAAATCTTGATATATGCTGATTTTCTTATTTATCAATACCCACGCAATCCAATCCAATCTAATATCAATCTGCTACATCAATAAATTATCTACAATTATCTTCAAATAAATCAGTAATTTTACTTTAAAGATTTCAGATACTTTCAGTACTTTGTTATCGTAAGTGTAATTACAATTCTTCCTAACGTTTAGCTAGTAAAGACGCGATCTATATTAATCGAATTATTTTTAAATGGTGCTATGAAGCGTAACAAAATTAAAATATATAATTTCCTTCTTATTTCATGCAAATGATTTTAATGGAAGTATAAAGGTCACCACCACACATACACACACATAGACAGTCAAGTCAAAGAAAAGTGAAAGAAAACAAAAAAGATGTTGTGAGTTTGTTAATTATAAATTCGTTTCACGTAGACCGACAACCTTTTATCTTTTTAAATATTTAATGTACCGCAACGATAGAGGTTTTTATAAGTGCTTTAAGAAGAAGTACATAGCCTTTTTAGCTGCTCAGGTTAGATAAATGCGTTGACTTTGCTGTTTTGTGTGTATGGAATGTCATCTTTGCTGTATTCTTAAATTAATAGAATATGCTTGGGCTAGATTAAAAAAACTCACGATTTTTGAAATGTAGTTTGAATATTTATAAAATTCGTTTAATGGAAAGTCTTTTTTATTAGTAAAGAAACAGGACGAATTTTAAGAAAATTTATTATGGAATGAGTGAATCTGTTACCATATTTTTTTATGCAAGAAACAAGCTACGTCATACCTATCATATCTGCCTTTTTTTTGATCAGTTTTGAATGTCCATTTTTTGCTTATTTTTGTATCCTGACAGTGAAATAAATTCGCTTGAAAAAATGTCAAACTCTCAATTATGGCCAAAATACTGAAGTTCCAAAATTATTTTGGAATACATTCGTAGGATACTAATAGGGAGGCAAGAATACTTGAGTCTCGGAAAGCATCACAGATGGGCAATGATTGTGAGCATAATGAGGGCAGGAAAAATTATAAATATATAAAAAATTATAAAGTGGTCAAATAAAGAATTATTTGACCACTGTTATATTTCTTCTGTCACTGCACAGTTGTGGTATAATAAAGAATAACTAATTTATCTAAGTTTTAGGCTATCAATGTAAAATTTACCGTGCTTTACATAATCGCTATCTTGAAGGAAGACAAGGACCTAAATAAGTCGAACCCGAATAGCCGCAACTAACTTATCTTTCGTTATCTTCTTTATTATATTACTGTACGTCGAATAAATGTATTTCTCGTCAGTCGCCATCAAACATTTTCTGGCCTTCTTGTAATAAAAATACACACTCGAAACATCATGAATATTGAAAAGAAATATTATATAAAAAACCTTTTTTTTTTTAATACTAAAACAACATTCAATGGATATTCAATATACACTCATAGTGTGATAATAGAGCTTTTTTGTTCTTTTTAAATATAGAATGAACGAAGCTTTAATCGTTCAATGTCACCGCTATCGTATTCCATTCAACCCAACATAAACCACATACATACTTACATACACAGTTTAATATTTTATCTTATCCAACGATAAATTTTCTTTTAAGCTTTTAATCCATGTAATAATATTAGTTTATAATTAGAAGATTAAAATATTAAGTACAATTTAATTATTTTACACAGAATAAAATTAAATGGTTCAAACCGTTTTTTTTTTAAACCGTTTTAATGTTGTGGTGCATAGAACAGATAATACGTATGATTTTGTTGGAAGCTGTCTTTTTTGAATATGTAAAATAAATTCAAAGTTTCTATTATGATTTTGTAAATGTGCCAAACTAGCAACCCCGTCCAACTTTTCACGTGCTTTTATAGCATTCATGACACAATGAATTTTCTTTCCTGTATTTAAAAAAAATTCAGTTACTGAAATTTGAATCAATGAAAATATAATTTTTATCACGAATTATTGTCTCCTTTTTTATTTTGTAAATAATTAATAATTTTTGTTTGACATTTGCTAAACAATTGAACAAATAATTCTATTTTCTAGAATGTTTTTATTACAAATTTAAGCAACTCGTGGCGCATCAATCGTCATTTACAATGCACACAATACGAATACATCGAATGAGAAATATTTTAAATAAAGAGAATTTGTTAGTAGTGTTTCTATTTCATTCAGTAAATTTATTATATGAATACAGTTTTTTTAACATAATTATTTATCATAAAATTATAACGACACTCAAAAAAAAAAACTCAGTAAAGTAATAAATAAATTTCTTGCTCTATTCCGATTTAATGACTAAATTAATTACAAAATATATTCAACAAATTTATTGTTTCGAATATATTAACCATACAAAAAAAACGATATCAAAATATATAACCACAGCCATTGACAATGATAGATGATTCTATATGAAAAAAATCGACTAGTTTCTAGCGAATTTCTTATTCAAGTAATATAAGTTGTTTGATTCCGAACCTTCGAAAACATTCATTCAAATATTGAAAAAAGTAAAAAATAATTCTAAATTAAAATATTCTATCAATTATTTCCCTGTGACCAATTTAGAATATATTCACAGGATACAAATTGAGGGGCAAACATATAGAAGAGTTCCGAAAGGCATCGCGGATGGACTATGATTGTAAGCATAATGTGGCAGTGTAAGAGTTCGTTGGTCACTGTTATATTTTTTCTGACACAGGCCAGCTGTTGTATGAAAAGGAATTACAAACATCGGATAATAATTTTTTGATGTTCTCTCGAAATTTAAACCTTTAAAATATAAAATTTCTGTGATCAATTGTCTTTTGAAGTCGGCGTCAAGGAATGCATTTTTTTTCGCAAAGAATATAATTGGAACCCACTTTGAAATGTAATTGATCACAAGGAAATAATTTATAGAATATTCTAAGCAAAAACAAATTTTTTATTTAATCAGATCAACTTTAATAAAATCACTTAGTTTACACAGCTTTTACAATTCGAATTGTTTTCAATATAGAATTTTAAAACGATGTAGAAACGTACAAATGATATTTCTTTCGTTCGTTCCAACACGAACTGAAAATAACAAACATTAAAAAAAAAAAATAAAGAGATATACTGCACTTTTTGACTGCAATAGAGTTATCATCTTTTTTGACATTAATATACAGTTTTTATGTGTACAAAAATATATCAAAAGTTTTTTAGACCTGCATTTCAATATAATCTACAGTTTTTTGTGCCATTTTTTTTTTCTTTTTCGTGCTACTAAGTTAATGTTACTTTTTCAAATGTCATAATTTTATCATCGTAGAGTTTGTTTTTGTTTACTGTTGCGAAAAATTTGTTGAACTTTCATATTGTTTTTTTTTTAATAATTTTATTTACGTAATACAATAAATTTACTATTTAAGTGCAGTTTCTCAACCTAATTGTGTAAAACTTTTCACATACTTACCCAGAAACCCTACCGTACTATTGATAATAAGCTATGAAAGTGCACTACAAAATATGGCCATCCGATGAGATTATAGCCTAAAAAACATATTGAACTTTATTTAAATTAAATTATATTTATTTTTTGTAAATAACGCGGAATAAAACGTCACACATACCACGTGACAAACGTAATGACAGAAACATCCTTTTCGCACTATTTTGAAAATTTAAATTTAAACTTTAAAAATTTCAATAGAAATCTAACATAAAATAAGAAAATGCCCACACGAGAAAAAATCACATTAATTTTTGTCACAAAGTTTCTTTGTTAAAACTTTAAATATATAAATTTATTATACATATAAGTGTTACAACACTAGCTATAAAAAAAAATATTTCCTAAGGGTGTTTAACGCAAAAAAAAAATGCCTTAAATTTATTTTAGACATTTTTCTTTAGTGCACAATATATGTAGGTCAGACGGCATAAATCACGTATGAATGATGATGATACATTAAATTGGTGACTTTTCTATTGAAAATGTTGATTGAAAAAGATGATTTTCATAAATCTACAAATTATTATAGTCCAAGAATAGAGTGCTTATAAAGACTTTTGTAACTTGATTTTGAACATAAAAACGTACTATAATTGTATAAAATGGTTAACTAACCTTACTTTTTCACATACATTTGATATATAAAAAAATATCTTTTATTGAAATTGGTACTTGCTGAAATTTAAATAAAAGAAGTAAATAATTTTCCTAATAAGCTATTTAATATTTCTTTATTTTCAATTAATTACCTTGGTATTGAAACTGAAATAATAATTCAGTTAACACTGATTTTGTGTTAATAATTCAACATATTTTTTGAGTGTAGAAAATCAAGATTAATTTTTTTATAGACCGTTTTTAACATCTAGATCTTGTTGATTTTACAAATAATTGTGCAAGAAAAAATAAAGCCGCAAATTCACAGTTCTTATACCCCTCCCTACATTTTCAAAAATACATTTTTCAATTATTATTACTCAAAACATAATATTTCTATTGAGTTTTTATAACATAATAAATTTCTATTTTTTTTCAATTAACTAATTTTTATTTTTCTTTTCAGGTGAGTGTTTATTTTCCAAAATGTTTCAATCATAATAACACAAATTATTTTTCGGTAAAGTACCCACAATTGAAGTTTTTTTTCTAAATATGACGTGTCTGTCTTGAATGCACGTATCGATAATTATTTTACAACGTAATAGTTTTTTTTCTAGGAAATACTTATTCACTTCTTGTTATGCAGTTATATTGTAAAAGTTATTTTTAGAAAAATCGATTTTCTTTCTATTCTACCACATAAAATAAATATATCGTTTCTATAAGAAACATTCTTGTTCGATTATATTTTTAGAAAACTGACGTCGTGTGTGTGTGTTTGGATGGATAAAGACAATAATATAATAACCTCTCTAGGCATCATACAGTTTACAACAAGACATTGAAAATCAGTGTATTGGAAAAATAGTAGTGTATATGGGTAAATTGCAATGTCCTTAGTGTTGTCCTTAAGGAATAGATAGGATAAAAATAATATCAGTCTATATATATATACTTATCATTCTAATACGTTTATTATAACGCAGTATAATATTTGTTGACTATCATAGTAATACCGTGTGTCACCTAAGTAAAGTTTTCTTTTTAATTTTCCGATAAAATCGTCGAAAACCAACTTTAAAAAAAAAAAATGAAATTTTCATATAAAATAGCGGAAAACCTGCAACTGTCAAGGAATTTGAAATTTTTGGACAACTCAGGGAATGTTTCCAAATTTCGTCAAAAGTCAGTAAATTTTGCTAAATTTAAATGAATTACAACCCTTTTACTAATTCGATTTCTTGTAGAAAGTTATGAGGGATAGTAAAAATCGTAAATTTCAAGTTGGATCCCGCTATACTCACGTTTAAAATTTCATTTAAATCAATTGAGTGAAATCGAAGAGAAATCACAAAAATTTACCTTTGGATGGGTAGTCTTTTAAATATCGATTAAAACCCTATTATCTAGTAGCCGTCGAAATATTCTTTTAGGTCTTCAGCTTACTAGCAAACTCAAACACCTAATGTTTTTATCTTATTTTCTGAGATTAACTGTATAAAATCAACATTTTAATTTGCCATCCCAAAGGAAGTTTAAAATAATGTAAGATCAAATAAATACTCACTCCTTATATGTGTATCGGAAACACAGTGTAGGGTACAAATTTGACCACAGACAGTGATTTGATTTGAATATACGTGATATTCCCAACTTTCCTATCTGTCATTTCCAACTCAATATTTGTCGACAAAAAAAAAATGAAACAGATAAAAAAAGTAAATGAACTCTGACATAAATCGGTCGGTCATTGATACAAGGATGTATTTACATTTTTCTAAATATAGGTAGAGTTACCCGATATGATGGAGAGTGGTAAGGGAAATGAGGGACAATGTACATCACCATCATCATCAACAAATCGTATATCTCTCATGACGATGAATTCAATTGCTCACGTACGTAGAAGAAAATGTAGACAAAGGTGCAGAAGAATATTTATATATTTCTATAAATAGTAAAATAAGTCTATAAATAGATTGAAAATATACGTAGGGTAAAATTTATTCCAATGTCTAGTCAGTCATGTATCAATGGGAATGAAGTGGAATGAATCTATCTTCTATCTATATACCGATCGATCTGGTTAGTGAGAAATATTTTTCATTTAAGTTTATCTTGCAGTACAACTTTTATAACGAAGATGTAATTGAATCAAGAATGTTTTTTGAAGAAGACAGTAAGTGACGACTAATCAATAATTTATTTTTATGAAAATTTCTTTTTAAAGAATATGACGAGATTGACAACCTATTTATTTGATTAAGATATGAGACGCAAAAAATTCTGTACAAAATATCATAACTAGAACTTTCAGTACGATAAACTGACTTTACTCGTAATAGTAGCTTGGAAAATAGGAAAAGCTTAAATACAGCAGGCTGGCAGACATGGTAAAAAGGTGATAGCTTTGTCTCAAATCCGAAATATATAAGCGTAGTTGAGGTGGTTATCGAGTATTGTGGACTCAAAAGCCATGTTTTTCACATGAAGATTGTTGCGACTTGCTCGAATTGTAACGAAACAGAAGGTTTATTAGTAAAAAAGCCAGGAAAAAATGAAACATAGAAGGTACTGGACTCTACCTTCTTATATACTATTCACAAACGTAAAAATTTTGAAGACTCTTACAACATTTCTTATAAATTTTGATACAATAATTTATTGATTACTCCCAAGAAAAACCTCCAATTTATCTTCCATGCTTACTCATCACATTCATACGTTAACAAATAAACCAAAATAAATATTTAAAAAAAATAAAACCTTGATCCAAAGAAATTTGCAAGATGTAATTTAGCATCAATTTCGTAGTATAATGATGACGAATCAAAAAAAACACACAGTGAATATGATAATCGTTTTATTTGTATTTTTTGCATACCATTATTTTTAAATAGTCTAATAAATATTTTAAGAAAAGGTGTTAATTATTGATGGAAATATTATTATTATGATTACAAAAGAAATAATTTAATACAATGACTAATTTAATTTAACTTGAATGAATATCAATAATATTGATTAGTAGTAATTTATTGATTGTAAAAATTAGTTCCATAAATGGTTAACCGAAAATTAAAATAACAAAATATTTTGTTAATTATATGCGGTATCAGCATTCAGTAAAATTTATGGTATAACTTTACAATTGTGCTATCCTTGTTTCGTTGTAATTTTCGAACGTATTGTCCGATTTTGATAAATGGTATACGTTATATGCTTATCAAATTCCAGAAATTTTTTTTATAGTTTTCTTGCAAAATTTCATCCGGTTCTTGATGAAATATTTATTATTTATACATTACTATTATTTTCAGGAAATTTACTGTGTAGTTTATCGAAAAATTTCGCTTCCCACTTTCAGAAAAACCTTCAAAAATACTGTTTTTATAAATATACTAGAATGATGGGTTTTTTTTTGTCTATTACGTCTCTTATTTTTTAGAGAAAATTTACAAAAATATCCAGTTAATTTCCAGTAATCTGGATGCTGGATGATGTGATTTTTTGCTGTAAATGTTTGACCTACGGACACAAAAATCAGTATTCGTCAAAATCCACCTACTCGGACTTTTATTTTATAGTTTTCAAAATTTTTACGTTTTTCTCGAAAATGGTACAACGATTTTCTTCAAGCTTATCCAGAAAACATTTCAAATTACTCCAAAAATTTTGGAAAATATTTTTTTTCGAATATTTTCCTCCAGTTTATTTATCGACGGGAAAACAGAAAACTATTTAAATATTTGGATACATTTACCTGTGGAAATGAACAATTTTGACATATTTTGATAAATATCCTATAATTTATAATTCTGAACGTCAACAATAAAAAAAATAAAAAAAACAGTTATTTAAGAAGTCGATTTTTATGTGTCTGGTAAAATTTATAATTGAATTATATTTCAGTTCAAACAAGTTGTCATAACATGTGCCTTTAATTGTATGCAATAATGACACACCTGATTTTGTAGTGACAACCACTAAAACATAAATTCAAGTTGCCCACATTATTAGATCACTGAATTGTGAATAATATTACAGCAAAGTGTTGTTTAAAGGTTATTCGCTTTGAAAAGATAGATTTGATAACTCAAATTTATGGATCTAAACATAAAATAAAATCAGTTTTATTGTCTATAAATTTGAATTTTCCATCAAAAACTGAGCAAATTCTAATAGAAGATTGAAAAATTATATTCTTTACAGATTTAAAAAAATCTGCATACAAAAGATCGAGTTTTTTATCTGTCATAATTGTATACCTCTCATTAATTTAACTCTTTTCCATTTCGCAAAAATTTAAATCTACTTTTTAGAATTGATTTAACATCAAAATATACATTCAATATCATCAAGACTGGTATCAATAGCACATATTCTTACTTCGTTTTCTCAATTATTTTTGGAATTTCATATTTCAAAGTTAAAGGGTTTTCACTGTTCGGCAGCATTAATACTATTAGTGATTCAAATCTTATAAAAAAGGTGAAATGTGTGTATTGTGCTCTCAACAATGTCCAACTTATCCAATTTGAGTGTTTAATAACTAATAATAGGTCTTGAGCCATTGAGTTCTTAAACCAAAACGAACTTTCTATGTTCATTAGAAAAGGAGATATCTTGAATTTTAAGTGAAGACGATCTCTTAAAAATTTGAAAGTGAAGTTAAATGTCCGTGCCTTGGTCTACTCCATCTCATACAATCGAGCTCTTACGCCAAAACGAACCCTCTGTCTTCATTAGAATTGCCGATATTGGGATACAAAACTATTACAACACTTGGAGAAAGAAATATTTCATAAAAACTTGAGAAAGGCAGAATGAAGATATAATTTAAAGCTTAATCTTTTATCTAAACACGAATAACAGCTGGATCGAACGGCCAGGTAAACTCGGAACAGTTTTCATAAATTTTTTTCATATTTAAATAATTCAATAACCTGTTTTATTATATATATTTTTTTTTAATAAATTTGTATCACAAGTTCGATGTCGGATCTGTCTTAATCAATATACAGAATGAATCATACCCTTCCACATGTGGTTATTGATATGATATCATGAAAAATTTATAAATGGAATTTTTTTTTTTATTGGTAATAAATTTTATCCATTAAAAAGGTAAAATTACTATCGGTTCTTAAATTACATCATACAAAAAAAAAGTAACAGCAAAAATTGACTCAAGAAAACAGACATTACTCATTGCTTGTGATTATAAAGTTGTTCATATTTACATCGTCATATCGAACGTAGTATAAATCAAAAATTTTATTTAATAAAACAAAATTACGGAACTACTTTATTACTTAAATTACTTTTATAATTATTGTGTGATTGTTTGCTAAAAATTGTTTAAAGTTAGTCATTTAAAACGCGATTTGTTTTTTAAAAGTGTAATTACTTCAAGTAATTAGGTAAGGGAAAAATCTTATATTGTAATTCTTAATTACGGTTCCGTAGTTAGTTTTGATGGTAATTAACACCTTCATTTGTTTTATGTTAATATAATTTAGAGAAAAATATTCCGCGTTTCCTGAAATTCAAATAAAATTCATTTATTTTTGGATACCGTTTCAAAATAAATTTTGTGTTGCTTTCAATGTCGTTAGGTCGCTACAACTTACGTAATTATATTATTTACTACATGTTTTAAGATCTATTTACACATAGATGCCACCTCACAGTTCAGTCACCAGCCAGTCTTCTTGGTCCTTCAAGGTATTTATGTATTCTTATACTAAAAAAAAAAGACTTCTGGATCCAATGGATCCTTGATCCAACTATTAAAGATATAAAAAAACTCCAAAATCAAAAGTATTTATTTTTTAAGACAAACAACTTTTATTTCAAACATTTTTGTCGTAAAATGTTTCAGTTCTCCACAAATTTCGCTAATAAACACACATAGGTACAATACATATTATTATACATGAATACATATATAACTGTATAGGCTGGATATTTATAGTATTTTCAATGAACGTATCTAAACAAATAGCTCTGATAGTTGTTATATTCACTTGTTTATTAGAATATTTGAACAGTTCATTAGATTTTAGTACTGATTATTGTAAAAATTAACTAAAGTTTTACCACAAGTTAGTGTCTTTACTTTAAATCAATTCAGATACGAAGTACGTAACCATTTAAGATGTCAGTTTGTTACATGATTTAACACGTATTTTTTTTATGGTGTATGAAATGTTTATTTTTCTTATAATCATGAAGTAACTAAAAACAATGAATGTGCTGTCTAGTGATATTTATTTAAACATTCAATAATATTCCATAATTTCATACTAACCAGCTGTTTGTTATGTAAATTTATTATTTAAATTAATGCGCGCGCAAAATGATTTACTGTTTAAATAAAAGTAACTAAAATCAATTGAGGTAAGTTTCCAATACGGTCATGTAAATTTTTCAAAGAATAAATCAAGATTAATGATACACTTTTTTAAGTTGGAGAGATATTGTCGATAATTTTAGCCTTTTTACAGCCACGATAAGTTTCAGACTACAATAATTGCCTTAAAGTGATAGTTGAGGACAGTAAAAAATTTTGTGTTGAATTAACACAATTTCGGTGTTAGAAATGGGCCACACAAAATGAATGTTGATTATCTACATAAATGTATTGAATTTTTAACACAAAATCAGTGTTAACTCATTTATTATTTGAGTTTCAATACAGAAGTTAGGAAATTAATTTAAAATAAATATTTAATCCTTATTAAGAAAATTATTTTACTTTATTTATTTAAATTTCAGTCAAGTACTGAAAGTTTAAAACTTCAATAAAAGCATAATTTTTATGTAGAAAACTTTTATCATGTTTTAAATCAAAGATTATAACAAAAACGACAAATTGACAGGCAAATTTTCAAATGTTTGTGTGGAATTTGTAAAGAAAACTACATGTATGATTGGAAACGAACCGTTTTTATTATTTTTATAAATTTTTGTGTGGTTTAAAATATGAGAACGTGAAAAATAATAATTTTCAAACAACAACGGGTCATAAATTTTAACACTAGTATAGTAGTTACTTATTCAGTCGTAAGAAATGGGGCTTGCATGCCATATATGTTTTTTGGTAACATATATTGTATCACAGCAATTCTTTTTTGTCATGAAGAATAAACAATTTTGTAAGTAGAAAAATATTTATTTTCAAACATCATTAATCATTTTTCATTCGATTATTAAATACAATAATAGAATATTTTTGAATAAAGAATTTATACGAATTAAATTTAAATAATTAATGATTTTTTTTTTATATCGGGTAGTGGAGGAACTTGGTAATGAGAATGTTTGGATCTCTGGATCCAATTTAAATCTACGTACGCATCCTATTATTAAATAGGTGTTATTTTTTTAAATATTCAAGCGCAAACTTCACTAATTGTTTTCAATATTTTCGATTTTTACAAAGGGATACCATTGGAATATTGGAATATTTTATTGAAATTTTATTTTTTTATTGGAAGTTATTCATTGTTTGGTAAGCACTAGCTCGTGCCTAAAATTGTCAAAAAATCCAAAAAAAAAAAATTATATTGCTATTTTTAAGTTTTCTAGGGTAATTGAGGTTTGAGAAAACCAAAAACAACATTTATGATTGGATGGGTAGCTTTTGAGGTATCATTTGAAATGTGTCCGAAATATTGCCCTCGAGATATATATTGATATCTCGAGAACTTCAATTCCAATTGTTAAATGGATGGAATTTTTGAAATCTACGTACCAAACTACACTTATAGACATAATTTCATCGACATCCGAGACAAAATCATTTTGTCGATTTTTCGCAATTTTCTTAAGGGGTACGTATTACCCCTTAAAAAAAACGAAAAAATCGAGCAAAATTTATTGTGTCCAATTTCGATAAAATTATGTTCATAAGTGTAGTTTGACTCGCAGATTTCAAAAATTCCATCCATTTAAGAATTGGATGTGAAGTTCTTGAGATATCATCAAAAATCTGACCCGGAAGTCAATATTTCGGACACATTTCAAATGATATCTCAAAAACTACCCAGCCAATCATAAAATAAGTGTTATTTTTTGTTTTTCAAGGCAACAATTATCCTAAAAAACTTAAATAGCAATACAATTTTTTTTGGATTTTTTACAGATTCTTAGGATATTTCACAGAATTACAAAACCTTAATGATCGGCCACCTTTGTTTTTGATCCATTACAAATAATGCTTGAGTATATAAATATTGATTTGAAAAAAATTTGTTTTTAAAGACTAGACATACAAAATGTTTTAATTAGAGAAAGCACATTCATTGTAAAAAGAAACATTTTAAAAATAAATTTATTTACTTCATAAATATATAAAAACAATATAAATTATTAACTATATTACAAACAATAATGATTATTATTTTATGATTAAAATACATGTAGCTTCAAAACAATTTCAAACTTAAAAGTTAGTTGTTATAAACATGACATTTAAAAGTTAATAAGCTAAATACTTTCACAATGTTCAACATAAAAACGATGTACTTTCAAATATTAACCATATATTTTATCTATTTTAAGTACAGCGTCACTCATACAAAATATAATTGAATCCTACTGGTATAATAAATAAAACAGTTAAGATACGAATCTAATTAAATACTTTATGAAGAATTGCGGGATGAAAGATCAGTGAAAACATCAAGACAAGGCCTTTACTTCGCAACGTTTCGTGGTCTTTATTAACACTTCATCATGGCGGTTTACAAATTAATTGATTTAAATCATAATAATAATACTAATCAACTTACAACCTATAGCACCTAGCCCAAGCTTAATTCATAATACATCATCTTATATACTATAATAGTTACATCGATATGACAATTTTTGATAAATCGTTTAGAGAATGGAAAAATTTGAATTAAAAATCATTGAATCTGGTTTCAATGCATTAGAAAATTAATTATGGAACTTACAAATATTAATATATCTTTCTGCAACACACTGTATATTTTAATTGACATATTATCCAGTTAAATTTACTTAAATACATTATCTATGGTTTATATAAAAAAAAAACAAATATCTATTTTTATTCAATTTACTTGCAAGTATTAAATTCTCCAGTAGATAAAATTGAAATATATATATATGAATCGTGATTTGTTAAATATATTTTTTTTTATTGATTTCAATTTATTATTATAAATTAAAACTTTCATCATGAACTTAATTTTTAATATTGAATTTCATGGGAAATATGTAGAAATTTGCATTATATTTGATCTTATTTTGCATATCCGTGAGCAATCAGGCTTGCTGATATAAAGATTAGAAAAAATAAGATTTGACTTATTTAGATCTCTAAATAAAATTACTTCCTTTGCGTAGAAGTTATTCAATTATTTTCCCTTTAAATTACTGCATACAAATGTTCACTTCTGCGAAATCCCAAAGATCTAGTACTGGCACTTAAAAAACGTACTAATATTTTCTTATATCTTGCACATTTTCGAATTTTGTGTCATGCAGTTTGATAGCATATCTTTCCATTTTAAGTTTATTTCTTGCCTCGAAGCGAAAAATATTCTGACAAGATATTTTCACTTTTGTTATCTTCTAAATATAGTATTCATATTACAGAAATAGAATTCTAAAAATAAACTTATGCATTTCTATCTATTCAAACATATATATTATGTACTAGAACTTTACAATGACACCATAGACGACGAGTGAAGTGTGTGTATTAGTGTTGATATTACCATAGACACAGAAAATTATACATTGTCGATGTGCGGTATGATGGGAACCGTGCAACAAATTCGTTTCATCCGATACTATGGTTATGAAATACTACTTTATTAATTAAATGATATATATATATATATAAATCTGTGAATTATTAAACATAGGAAATTTGTCAAAATTAACAAATTTGAATGCATATTTGTAATTAAAAATGACTTCTATTGCAATTTCATCGATCATTCTTACAATTTTCAACCCAATAACTACAATTAAATGTCATTTTTTGTTATTATTCAATATTTTTTATTGGATTTGCTGTACAGATTTACTGCGAAGAAAATAATCAGTTCATGATTCTAACAATTTCAGTGCATAATTATAGCTGATAGTGTAAGCGAAACAGAATCTAGAAAAACCACTTACTTACTTACTTATCTAGAATCTGCCACCCCTTCCCTACTACTAATGAAATCGGCTTTCGATATCTAAAAATAGAAGCATACATTCGTTTAGAAAAATTAACAATAGTATATCTCTTATGTCGATGAATATTATTGTATTGTTATGATCGCTTTCAAGAACCTTCTACGTACTTCTGCTTTTGCTTCTTCTTCGAAGATTTCTAAAATATGACATATTATGATTATTATAGCATGTAGTAAAATATGTGCGATTGTTAGAAGTGTGTTATAGTAATAATGAATGCATTTCAACATAATAAAACTTCCTTCTAAATACTCTCATATTCCATCTAAATACAGATCGATGTGACTGTGATGTTTAGTATTTCGTTGTTAACTTTATCAGTTCTAAAGTCTTGTACACATTAGTAAAGTTGCAAGTAGTTTTATACTTCTTATCAGAAAAATTTCAAGCTTATAATTTGTAAATTTAGTCAAGTAACAAGGAATTTAATTAAACTACTTAAACAGTCACAGGCATGTAATATAATTTCATACCACAAAATCTTTGACTGGAAAAGAATTTGAATGTCAAACAGATTCGTTCATTTGTTTATTGTTCTATGTGATACAAGAGCGGTGGAGGTACTACTTGCATACAAAAAAACTTGTACTGAACAATTTTACTAAACACTTGACTAAAATGTTGTCACACGTCAAGTTACTACTTCCTACTTGACTAAATTATTTGATGAATGTGAACCAACCTTTTATGTCCTCTATATCAAGTATACTCTCTACCAAGAAGAACAAATATAATAATAATCTTCTAACTATTCTCTTGGTAGTGTACTGATATTTCTCAAAGTATCTTCATCCGTCGTTCAAGAACAAGCACATAATCAACATTACATACGTCATTTTGTGTGTTGTTTGTTGTACATATATGCTGATATATTTCTTAAGCCCTTTGTTGTGATATATACGGTTCGTTTTAACTTCCTACAAAAATTAAAAAAATTAAAATAAACCTGAGTCGGAATAGGTCCAAGAATTTGATGCACTGTAGCGATGAACTATTTCGTGACCACGGCACATAGACAAGAAATGAGTAGTATAGTAAAGCTTAAAAGAAAAAATCCTCCGCTCCGGATATCGAACTCGGGACCAAATAATTCTATCGACAACAAATAATTCTATGGGCATGAATTTGCAGTTTCATTCAATACGTAATTACCTAACTTAAATCTGGAATTAATTCAGCAAAATTTTTCTCGGATTTTTAGTTTAGAAAAGTTTATTTGAAAAAATTCCTTAACAAGCTCAAATGTTCCGTTCAAGATTGGGTATGCCAAATTGCAAAATACTTTGATAGGTATTCTTTGAGTTTGAAACAGCGTAATTAATGATTCTTGGATCCAACAGAAGAATTGTCTTTTTTTAAAAATTGCTATTTATCTTTTAATAAAATATTGCCATTTCTGTTGACAAATGTCTAATTCAGACCTGAAAATTTTTTACGAATCACGTTGTTTTTAAACATATAATTTCACAGTGTTTTTTTTTTTTTTTTTTTGAAAAAAACGTATTTTAGAATAAAAAAAATGAATTTCTATACTCATAGAGATAAAACAGACTTAATCTTTATTTTTTTCCTATCCAAATGCAACTCATTAGAATGCTTCGAAGAAGAAGTAGAAGAAGGACAAATAACAATAATGATAAAAGGAAAACACCAATAGAGCGTGTTATGTTTTCCTTCACATTGTGTGTTATTCGTATGTTATTTTTCAACATATAATAACAATTTTTAAAGACTGTTTTTCAAAAAAAAAAATGTATGTATCAAGGATATGTTTTCATAACAACACTGTTGTCATAACAATAAATTCAATGATGGATACAAATATGGGATCCAAATAACCATGAAATGAAAATCTTGGTTTCTAGTTTAAAATAATAAATAAATATCCTTCTGTTTTAATCAAATTGAGGATAATATTATATTTGGATAATCTTGACCGGCAGGTTGATTTAAAAATAAAACAAATATTGGTTTACGGCTATTTATATTGGTAAATAAATATTTTGATTGATATGTGATAAAATCATAATTTCTAAAATTTTTTTTAATATATATATTTTATGGTAAAATATATGAGCTTTTACAATAAGAAATGATGTCATAAGTTCATTGTATTTAATGTAAATGTTAGTCTGAATTTTAATGGAAATGTAATTTCACCTAGAAAATTTTACAAATTTCTATTACACTCTCCCTTTGGTTTGTTGATATCATGAAAGTTATAACCAGTAGTACATAATACCTATATACGTGTTTAGTAGTATATTGGTTTTTTTAGTGACTATCAACATCGTTAAAAAGTAAATTTAATATATTCATGAATAATAATACATTGACTAGGGAAAAATATTGTTTTTCCGTATTTGTTTTTTTAACTATTTTTTTTATTATTTCATAACACACCATTTCTTTTTTTTGTCGATATCTTTCTATGTTATTCTGTATACTGAATTTTATATAGGTTTTCAATACTAAAAAAATAATATTATAATAATTGATTAAATATTTTTTTATTGGAAGCAATAACAAACTTTTTATTTTGTATTGTTTATTTGGAATTCATGTTGTTTTTTGTGTATTGTTTTTTAATGAAGATAGTTTGAATAAAAAAACAAAATAAAAATACTTTGTTTTTTAATCAAATTGAAAATTTGTATTTATAATGTTTTATTGAGTTGTGACCTAAATTTTTTTGATTCCATATTAAAATTTAATATATCAGTCAAAATAATGATGAATAAGGATTTTACGTTTTAGGTTTGAGTAAAAATATCTACAGAAAAAAAAAAGTTTTTCCGGTCAGAAAATTTTCCTTCAATTCGATCTTGATCTTTTTTCTATCAAACAATGTATCGAAGTATAAAATCATTTCTATCAAAAACATCTCAATTCAAACATTCCTTTTTCTCTTATAATTTTGGTGAATTTTTCCGAAAAACATAGTTTTTTAGATTGAAAAAAAAATCTTAAATACCGTCGAAAAATTCTAAAGCTTCTTTGGTGATATGTCGAAAACTGCACTTACAATTGTTTTAAATAGATTCAATTTTTTATTTTATTCTGCGGATGAATCTACTCTTGAAACACGTGTTTTTTTTTCAAATAGGATAGAAAACAAATTTTCCGAATTTTTACAATTTTTTTGCCCCCGATTTGTATGAAATTTATGTTCTATGATAGCTAATCTATGAAATTTTCCATTTTATATTTGAATAGTTATTTTAAATTTATTAATTGGTTAACCTTCACAAATGGTAAAAAGGAACTGAATACAAAGTACATTAACCTGTCGACGCAAAAATTTATTTAATTTTTTTTTTTGTGATATGGTAATTGTTGTAACAATGACATTGAAATTTTTTCCGGTTTTCATAATATATTTTTGAAAGAAACTCATAAATTACAAAAATATATCTTTAGTTGTATAAATTGATGATACATTAAATCATAACATTTACTGTAGTAGCAAAGTTGATTATAAACATTTTTTCAAAATTTTTTTTTTAATAGTATTTAGCATTCAGTACCAAAAATGATTTTACTATTGGTAAAAATTTATTAAAAACCAGGTATTAAAATTCCTGTTTGAAAATAATAATTCTTTAAACAATAACCTGGGCTCGATTTGCCAACATGAATTTGGGCCATCTCTCAATAATTTTTTTATTTATACGCCACTTCCTAGACTAATTATTATTTAATCAATCCAAAGATGTTTTAAGTTTTGATGTTCTCAAATGAATTTTGATTTAAGTAAAATAAATGAGATCCTGTAGTTTTATTATTAATGAACAAAAATAAATATTTTCTTCAAAAAATACTGGCTACTCTAAAACTCACATGCACGATAGGTTTTTGTGTTTTGAAAATGGTCTTATCAATTTTTTTAAATTGAATATGTGCGTGCGTGTTTCATATAATAGACAATATTCAATTCAACTGATAGTAAATTAATAGTTTTAAATAATCGTAGTAGTAAATAGTTTTCAAAACACAAATGATATTAAATTTCCACTTCCGTGCTTAAGGGTTATTTTATAGACAATAAATAATTTACATCTTATATACAGATATTGTTTAGTAGAAACAATAAAGTCAATTTTCCATTACATTAATTTCATTAATTAAATCATTTAATTAATGTATTATAATCTTTAAAGTATTTTCAAATATTATAAATTATGTATAGATATATATATTTTTGCAAATAATTAACAAAATTTAATACGCTTACATCCTTGAAGGATCTATTTATTATTTCTAGAATATATATTTAATCATAAACTCTTTAGTAAGCGCGGGAAAAAAACCTGTTAAAACCTGTCACAGGATTTAATTCTTAAAAGAGGTGTATTTTCAAATTGTTCTCTTTAGCCTTACCGCATTCGACCATTTATCTATTATTTTGGATCTGTATAATTTTGATAGTTTCTAATCTTGGTCAAACAAATCTTTAATTTAAAACAGGAAATAACGCAGTCTATGAATAACGGAAAATTAAATCATTATTGGCAAAAACTGTTTTGAAATATTTTCATAAAATTTTTTAATTTGGGGGACACACGACATTTGAATAGTCAAGAAAATTATTTGTCGAAATCTCAAAGGATAAATTATATTTTATTTATTTTTGTTTTAATTACATTAATAATTTTTCAAGGATACACGGATCATGCGCAAATAAAGCACAATAAGGAAACTTCTAGCAAAAGTACATATTTGAATCAAAATTTTTCAAAGTGTTTCAAGAATAGACGACAAATAGGTTGAATCAAAAGAATTCCATCAAAAATCTTTTTAATTGAGTAATTAATATATATTAATTAATTTAAATAATTATTGATTTCATTCGTTAATTTTTTTCATTTTTTGTTTCAGGTAAGCAAAATATATTTTCTACTACTTTTAAGAATCATGTGAATTTTACAACGAAATGTAAGTAAATTTAATAAATATTCTAACTTTTCTTTACTTCTATTTTCCTATTTTCATAAAAAAAGTATCGACGTAAATAAAATAATTATTAAAAAAAAAAAAAAAATTATGCTTCTAAACTTCTGGTAATTGAAAAGATTATGCACAAAGCAATGAAAATTTCAGATTATTTTCTGATCCACAAAACTAAAAATGTAAGAAAAAAAGTACTTCATTTAGAACGACCTTAGAGGAATACTGCAAGTGTTATTTAAACTTGAAGCTTAACCTGTGGTGTCTAACTTAAAGAATGTTTGTTAATTTTTATTACTTATAAAGCCAAAATATTTGACAGAATCTGAATAAATCCATAATTTTATGTAAAAATTTATTATTTTAATTTTTTTTAGACATTTTTCTTGAATTCTGAAATTCTCTAATGAAAAATTGTAACAGAACTATAGCAAGAAACTTTTATTAAATTTTATCTCCTGCTGTATCTAATTCGTACGAAATTCAGCAATAAAAAAGCAGAATATAAACATCTGGTCATAAAAAGAAAAAAAAAAACGCTTTTTGAAATGTCTTGCAAACATTTATAACATATTTCAGTAGATATTCAGATACTTGAAATGGATTATTCCAATTTAGTTAAGTGGAAGATATAACTTAAAATACATTCAATATACATAAATGAAGGCATGCTGATGCATTCTCTATAAGATAATAATAATAATAATAATAATATTGTAATCCATTGACGTTGAAAAGTTTTTGACATAAAATCGAATGAAAATTAAAACCTTTGACGTATACAACGCTTGATGTTGTAGTAATAGCTATTACGATATTAGAGAACATAATATAACAAACATTGAATTGAAGCAGAACCAACATCAATATGAAAGCCAGTATGATATGATATCATATCATAATAGTCCGAGAAGAGTAGCATTACATTTCTCATGGTGATTTCAGGTCGATCAATTTTCAATTGAAAGTTTATATAAAGTTGATAATCGAATGGCGATTCAGCAGGCACACCCAAGGTGGAGGAATAATAATATATATTTCAGGTCGCTAGAAAATTGATAATAGAGATAGTTTTAATAATGTAGTTAGCAGAATATTTACGGGTGGAATAATTATCAGCAGAATATGACATTTGATTGTCTTAGATGAATATAACTGCTAATAAACATTCAATTCTAACATGAATTAATCGATTTGAAATGATTATGTCATTTGCAATGCTACCTCCCGTACTAATATGATATCATTTGATATGAGATGAGATGTTGTGTGTAAGTATTATAATGTATGTAATACAAATGTACAGGAAACACTATTAATCATCACTCATCAACTTCATCATCCATATACTAAACATCAGAGTTCACTCAATACTTCCGGCTAATAGTCATCAATATGTCTGTTTTTATACTTACTTACTTACATGTAATATAATACATAGTGTTCATGAAATAATAAAAGTGGAATAAAATATTAGTATGTAACTTACATTCATAAAAGAGTCAAGTATTGTAATACTGAGTGATTCAATTTAGTTAATGGGGTTGTACTGAAGAAATAGTTACTAATTGGAATTTTGTAGATAGTATAATCTGTACTAAAAACTACTGCATCGATTTGAAAAATTCTTTGACAAGCTACAATATATCCAGATGACATAGGTTACCACTACTCTTTTCAACGGGAACGGGGGAGCTATGCCGGTGACACAGCAAACATTTGTATTTTTGTATGTAACGAATAAACTTAAAAACCACTGGACTGATTTGAATTAATATTTCACCGCTGGTAGGCTATACTATCCCCGGGTGACATATGCTACTTTTTATCCCTGTATTCCTACAGGGATGGGAACTACGCGAGTGAAACAACATGACTTTCGCTAATCTTTTTAGTTAGGATATAATTTCTGTTTCACCTTTACTAGATTCTAAACTCTTATTTAAAATAGAGTAACCTTTAAAATATATTCATTCATCTATTTTATTCTATATAATAATATGAAACTATAGACCCCCCGTCCCTAACGTTGTCCCTCAGTCCGTATACTTTTGTTTTGTAGTTCAAACAGAACAACCAAACAAATAAACGTTACATTTATAAGCCAACAAACAAATTACTAACCAAGAGCCAAGTACTTGATTCCACTATATGTTACAACATTCATGTCAATTACTTTATGTTTTATGCATATACCCACCAGTATGGTCAGAATATTTATATAAAAAGATTGTCCACAGAATCATTTTCCATATGGCAAAAAAGGGGCCTCAATATTAAAATACACGTACATATAATATACACAATATTATATGTCACAATGATATATGTGACATATTATGTATGTCGAATATAAAAATATATGTACGTATTAAAAATGGAGGGGGCAGGGGCTCTTTTAAAACAAAACTAATTATATCGGTGTGTTGTTGAGTAAATGATTATAGTACTAGCTATGAATGTAAAATTTCTTTTGTATATATGTGTATATTTTGTATAAATGTATTTTAATATTGGCTTCCCCTTTTTGTCCTATGAAAAATGAATCTGTGACCAGTCTATATATGTTTATACATATAATATTACATTATGTGTTATGTTAGTATGGTTGCAACAAGAACTTCAACTCTCAATTGGCGCCACAGGAAATAAACATATTATTATTATTATTATTGTGAATTGTACTTTATAAATTATTAACAAATAGCCATCCATGTATTACGATTATTATGTATTACACAACATTTATTCACAATATATTTTGAATTGAATGTGTCGAATGATTTTAAACTTTGATATTAGGAAGTTAAGGTAGTTGGTGTAAGTTTATTGGGATATTTAAAAAAGTTTTACTCCTGATTAAGGAATTGTTAATTGAATTCCAATATTATTTGAGAATATTCTTACGGATTGTGTGAAATACTGTCACGTATTGTGAACTCCTGATTAATTATATATATTCTTAACTACTTTAGAATTCGACTTAATTTGAATTTTTGTTGCTTCTATTTTTTCTGTACTATTTTTATTTATTTATTTTTTTTTTTTTCAAAGGGAGAATTTGATTTTATGAATTTCTATAAGTGCGACTTAACTTGTTTTTTTTCAAAAGTTTTGGACAATATTCTCCAATTACTTTTGGTGATCCAGTAATTTAATTTTGTATGATGAATTGTAAATATTTTTAAATTAACTCTTGGATGATTTGATTCTCACAAAAAACTTGGTAACAATTCTCTATCGCGTTCAAAACTTATAGGGATATTTGCTTAAAAATTTGTAAAATTTCTCCACAAAACCTTCTATCACTTTTGAAAATATTGTTGTCAGTATTGTTAAAAAAAATTATGTTTAATTTTCCCAACAGTAAGAAATGAAAATTTTACACGAAAGTAATAAAAAATTCCCGCAAGTAAATTTTAGGGTAATGAGCATTTTCAAAAGTTATAGTAGCAATTTTTGGCGTTTTTTTTTTCAAGCAAATATACCGTATAACTTTTGACCGGGACAGAAAATTATGACCAATTTTTTATTTTTGAGAGAACTTGAGTGGTGTCCATTAAATTTTCAAAAAAAAATCCTAAAGATTTCATTTTTCAATTGTTTGCTGCCAGAATATGACATTATCTTGACATGTACTATATTTTATATATTAAATTTGTAATTTATCCAGAATCTGTGTGTTCTTTTGATCAAATTTGTAAATCTTGATATTGATGTTGTTGTTACATGATGATAATAAATACAGTGGACTTTTGGAAATTAATTAGGTCACACACACACACACATATTGCGGTTGATATGAGACAGATGACTAACATTATTCGTTTGATATCCATTTTACTAAATAGTATAGTATAGTATCCAACCGAATTGAACCGAACCGATTATATGTTGTATAGTCTAATATAGTCTAGATTCAGAGTAGTAGTCATTGGTGTATATAGTATTCACATATGAACCGTATATAATTGTAATGTACTGTACAATTAAGTTCGTGGTATTACATGAAATCTATTGACTGATAGTACATTAATCATAGTCCATGCGAAACGTACAAAAAAAATAGGCATAACTTAAAGGGAGTATTATTGATTCTTCAATATGAGTTTTGAACCATATCTGTGAGTCGAAATCCTATCGGTTCCCCTCTTAACGATACGATTAATGCTTTTACAAGTTTGTTTACAATTTTTATGCTATTGAAAATTAAATTTTTACAGAAATACCATAAGTGAAATATATCACCCAGTCTAATTATATCTTATATTTCATCCCTAAGTCTTTTTGTTTGTAGACAAAATAACGAATTACTGTACGAAAATAAATAAAGTACACACACACACGGGAAAAAAAAGACAAGTGATAAAAACGGTACATAGATGAAGAGAGTAAAGACAAAAAGTACTTAAGAAAATCTTCTCATATTTTATATTCATATTTTTCAAGTGTGGTGGTGACAAAAAAGATGATAAATATGATAAAAATATATAGAAGAGTATATTTACCCAGAATAATGAATGTTATCTGTGTTTACATTTTCTTTTTATGAAGAAAAACTACTGACAATATTATATAGAAAATATTTTTTTTTTTTTGAGTTGAGAAATTCATAACGAAAAAAGTTTGTTTCAATAAGATATTCTTGTTCGAATTTGAATCAAAATGATGTAATTTCCATATTTTTTAGAGAATAGAGAAAATTTTAATAATTCTTAGAAATGCGGAAGAAAACCTAATGCAATTTATATTTATTGTCCAACGCACACTGATAAAGGAATCTAAATATTTTTAGACAATGCACTGCATCGCATACTGTTCAAAAATATTGTCAATGAATAATTTTGTTCAGCAAATTTTTGTTTTGTAGACCAATATTTATCAGTGTTCATTTGTTTCTGAAAGACAGTTTTAGGCTTCGCTTATATTTTTATTTGTTTATGAAGGCAGAGCTAAGACTTATATTAGACAACTGAATGACTGTAACATTACTCGTAAAAATGAATAAGATATACAATCATGACAATCAAAAATATATTATTTGTTTTTAAATTCGCAGAAATACATAATAACTCATGTTTAAAATATAACAGTGTTATATTTATCTCTATATTATTCATTATAACAATTGTTTTTTGTCTAATATATGCTGTTGTCAAATTTCCGTATAATTCGACTTTAAAGTCCAATCAAAAGAAAATTACACGGTGTATTTATTTCAATAGATTTCTTTGCTTAAGTATCGGACAATATTTACGTATTCTGAAACAACCATTTTCTAACGTTTTCTTATAGAAAAGTTCATGCGTCGTGTTGTTATACATCATGTTTATTTGTTTAATAAATTTTTGTTTACTGAGTCATAGATTATTTTCGATTTCGTCTACACTCACTATTATTCATACGCAATGAAAATATTTTCTAAATATACCTACAAGTATGTATAAAACGGACTTAAAATACATTCAATATACATTGAAAAGCGAACTAAATGAATCGATCCAAACAAATTTATTTCGTAACTTTAATTATGAATTCAATAAATAAAAAATTGAATATTTCAATTAAAAATTATTTATTAAATTAAAAAAAGCTTAATTTTGATATGTTTAATAAGTGTTTACTCAGTACTTGACTCTAGATATTTCAAAGTTCCAAATTATTGTACATGTGAAATATTTCCATCGAAAATATATTTTTTGGGAGAAAAACTCATGGACAACATTTTCATGTCAAAATTGTACATACCAATTTTCATAACATTTAAATAAGTATTTTTTGAGTTTTGTATCACCCTAAAATTGAAAGACATTACACAAAGGATAGTGCTTATTACATAGTTAACAATCCCTTAAATAGCATCATCTGCTCTGAGTGGTTCTTTCTCTACACCTTGAGCCAAATGGCATCCTGGCCTTCAGGTGATGGAGGGTTCTAAAAGAGAGTACTGAGAATAGAATATAACTTTTTTGTGGGTAAACTGGTGAATGGAGAAATTGGTATAAACATTTAGGGAGGTAATTTTTTATCGTTATAAATAGAAGATCTTAAATTCATATCACAAACTTGGTGAGCCAGGAGACGATGTAAAAGTAAATACATAAAAGTAATGATAGAAAAATGCATTTTAAATGTAAAATATGTTCAATTTGTAACAAATATATACAATCTATTTTAAATAACTTTAAACTATGTACACATCTTGGTTTTACTTAGTTCTATGTTTACATTTTTATGTATATGATGTGTACGAACGTACGAACTGCATGATGTATAAAAAGGCATAAATAATCAGTTATTATTTATGACTGTAGACGGTTATGTATTTTAAAAATATTTTCAACATAAGAAAATACACTCAAATAGTTTATGTATGAATCTATGAAAGCGAATTTTCTTATAAACTAGTTAAAATACAAGAAACCGATACGTACAAGGGACCATAAACAGGAGAATGGAAAATAATGATCAATTGAAGCTGAGGGGACAAAGAAAGAAGTTTGGCTATGACTCACTAATTTGGCAAGCAGTCATTCAGCTAGATCTTTACAATTTACATAATTGATTTTTCGCCTATAATCAGAACTGTGATGAGCAGAGCAAGACCAAGACAGTCTTGGTGTATTACTGTAACCTCTTGATTAAATAGACAACTAACGCGTTTTACTGTATTGCGTTACAAATTCTTATATCTTGTTGCATGTTGCATGCGTGCTTTTCTCTAGCTCCACCCGTTTCTTTGTTATGATTTTGGACTGAGCCTAATGTTTATAGTGGTTTGATTTTGTATAATTCGAATGTGATATTTTTCAATTTTGTGCATCTAGGATTTTCTTCATAGGCTGTTTAATTAACGTTGTTTTATTTTTTTTTATTTCAGGATATTGAAAACAAACTATATATACTTTTCATCCTTTCCATGTAAACGTAAAATTTAAATTTAACCACAGAATTCGTCGTACATAGAAATGTATTGTATGGGAATACTTGAAGTATTTTTTCTTGTAAGTTTCTCTGAAGTGTACTTAGTAGGAATTATTTTACATTCTATGAAGCACCACCAAAATTACTTTTCTTTTTATTTAAAAAAAAATGAATTGTAGGTACTTTAAAAACGTTGTTTTTTGTCTTTGAAGTACTACTTGTATGAAAAACACAGTTTTCTTTAATTTTGAGAACCAGATTATCATTTTCGAATAAAGAAAATACCTGAGCTAGGATAAAAAAATTTTTATTCTTGAATTTAACAACAGGTGAAAAACTTTAAACATTATAAACTTTTCCTAAATAAAAGTGTAATGTCATTTCTATTATTTGTAAATTTCATTTACTTGAATGCACAAACAAAATCAAAAAAATCAAGCCACAACAAATATTTTTCCTTATAAAATAGATTATTTTATTTTCTTACCTGATTTAAAAAAAAGTATTTTTTTTTTTCTGTTTATAACAAATATGAAAAATCTCATAAGAAAAATATCTGTAAACTTTATTTTAGAAAGACAAAGAAAAATAAAACACACATATATATTTAAAAAAATATTATTATACTCTCTCATATGGTATATAATAGGATTTTGTTTGTCTCTTCAAAATGTTATTAAAGTTCGATGTTTTTAAAAGTATACCACGCTATAAGTAATATATGAAATAGCTAAACTTTATTATCTTCTAATATAGAATGTCAATTTTCTCATACGCAACATGTTACACAATATTTATAGGTAACACCATCGCTATAACCACCACCATGGTTAAGCTGTAGTTTACTCGAACCTACCTAACGATACACCAATAAACAACTGCTATAAAATAAGCTGTTTCACGTTAGTCTACCGAAGTTTATTAATCCAACTCTTGTCCAGCTCTTCTCATTATGAAATTTATTATAATTAAATATTAATACTCGTACGTAAGCACCTACTTTGGTACAGGATGTATCAGGTCAATTGATGTATGCAGAGTAAACTATACATTTGCCACACGTATTTCTTTTTTTCAATATCTCTAGTTACTATTTAATAAAATAGAATTTTATCCATTATTTAGTACGAAAATAATTAACACACTGTATAATATCACTCTCTATAGTAAATATTGTGTATTAAATAGATGAAATAACTTGGGCAAAATGCATTTTATTTATAGAAGAGAAGAAAAGACACACACACACACGTTTTCTTGTCAGTTTATTATCGTGAATATGTTATTATTACCGGCGGCAACGGGAGCAGCAGGTACGATATATATGAGATATTATGAGACACAAAAAAGTACATCAGTATTGAACTGATGGCAGACTTACTTACTGTACGCTAAGTATTAAATATGCATTGTGAAGAAACTAAAGTTTGTATAGTTTCAAAGAAAATGTGTTTACTTTTAAAGAAAAAAAATTCATATAAAAAATAACAAAGTTTATTCACATATAGATTTACTAGAAAACAAATATAAATAATATTAAAATTTAATATAAAGATCAAATAAAAATACGAATTTGATTTAAGGCCATTTTTTTTTTCTATTAGCATTCTAATGCCAAATAATGAATAATGACAAATAAAAATATGTACGTGTTTCGAGACTAATAACTTGTAGGTATTGCGATGTTACGATGTGTTGCATAGCGTTCCATCTGTTTACCAAGCAGAGTACCTCTTTAAGTATTTGTTTATGTTGATAAATTTAAGATTAAACAATTACAACACATAGGAAAATGGATTAACGCCAAACTATCATGAGACGATACACCAAAGTAATTATTCAAAATTATCATCGCTTACATGCTTCTCATAAAATTACAACGAAAAATTGCATAATACCATTTTAAATTTTTCAAATTAATTGATTTACACAAATAGACTTTGTTGTAGACTATTATAACATTAAATTTTATTTTAATTTGCAGGTGTAGTATTTTTATACATATTCTTGTCTCAACGCCAATAAATTTTTTAAATAATAATTAAAAATTTATTGTTTGAGATTATAATTGCCAAGGTGTTATTATTGAAAGAAAAATCTTCTTTAAGGTTAAAATCATTTTCAATTTTATTTATTTGGTCGTAAATCTTTCGTTAAAGGTTTAATTCTAAATAATCATAAATAATACTTTTTATTTTTATTTGACTTGGTGTGACCTGAAAATAATGTCATTTATTTAAATCGTAAAATGTATAAAATTTATTATACAAATGTCATCATTGAAATTTTTAATGATCGAGAAAGTTTGGCTGAAAAACCTTAATTTATTTATATTTTCTATTTGATATTTCAATCAACTATTTATTTTAAATTGAAAATTATTAATATTAGCAATTGAAAGTTTTTCCGATAGAAGTTCTTTGACTGTGTAAGAAGTTACAAAAACATATGTATATTTAATATCATAAGTACTTATGAAAAGTGTTAAGGGCACTAATGAAGACACGAATGAAACATGTTCTATCATTTTATCATCATTTGTAATATCTACACACAAAAAAAAAATTCTTATCTTAATTACTCGAAAAAAAATTAGAAAAATATTTCTTATTGGAAAAATATAAACAAACTTGTTTATATTTTTATCTATATTTTAACAAGCGGCCCCGCGTCGTTTTGCCCATATTTATGGTTTCTCTTTTGAAATATAATATAAATAAACTTCGAGGTTTTCCCAATCGAGAGTGTTAAGAATTATTTAAATTTTACACAGATCGAATGATAAATATGGAAATATTATATTTCCATATTTATTCCCCGTGCCGTCGGTTCGTTATCAAAAACCAGCATAAAAATAAAAGTTTCTGTTGAAAATGAGTCAAAAAGTTTTATTTATTTTCTTTATTAGATTAAATTGGAAAAACTTAAGGATTGCTAAAAGATTTGTTCGAGTACTAAATGAGTCTAAGTGAATTTAATCAAATTTTCGGCTATCAAAAATATTGATGAAATTATATTAAACAAACACAATTTTTTTTACTATCTACGATATCATAGTTTCTTGACTTTTGAAAGAAATAAAAAAAATAGTTATAAAAAATTTTATGTACATTTCAAACTTATTTCATGTGAAGTTTTAGACATATTTTAAGTGAAATTTATAAGTTTCATTCGTTTTATATTCCTAAATGAGCACTTATTCATACGTGAATAATATAAAAAGTGAATATTTTCTAAGACTACAAAACAAAACTTATTCCGAACCCGCACAGAAAAAACTGATATTATTGACTAAGACGAGCATATGTTATGTGGACCATGAAAACGAAATATCAATAGAATGTATTTTATATTTTAAACTAGTAGTTCTGGGAACTGTAGACCGCACGCAGAAGTAATTTTTTAAATAATACTTACTCAAAATTTAAAAGATATCTCACTTGATCCAATACATGATCTTAGACAAATTAAATATTATATCATAAGGTACCAGGTTCGGTCAATACTATGAATTTATGAAGTTATACTTCTTTAGGCGCGTTATGCAAAAATGATGAGAGTGAAATTTTAAGATACGCGTGCCTCACCTTCACACAAAATTCACAGGTTGTAATGATTTATGTTACCACTTAATGTAAGAAAAAAAAGATTGTTTTTTAGAAAAAAAAGATTGTAAAATATTCCAAAATTACAATGAATTTCCTGAGTGTTATAAATGTATCTATCAAATTTCTTCAAAATCAAATAAGGTTCTAAATGCGTTAGATAGAAGCAAAAGAAATGCCTAATCGTTTAGTTATACCATACTAAAAACCCACTATGTTCATTCAAAAAAGAAAATTTTCATTAATAAAGCTTTTCTTCGTATAATAAAATTACTACTTGCGTAAAAGCTTTTCTCAATTATTTATTTTGGTTTTATTTATGTGATAATGAATGCTATATTTTCATATGAATTTTATGTTGAAAATGTGGTCTGTTTATTAAATCAGATATTCATATTTATAGTGTAGATATAATCTATTATTTTGTATGGACCGGGGACCGTAAGCTTTTAGTGTTTTTATGTCCACTGTTTTAGACGGATAGACGTTTCAACGTTATGTTTCCTTTGACCTGTCGTTTTTCCTTGAATTATTTCTCTCATATCTCTCCTTGTGTACTAATAAGGGTTTTTTTCATCACCTAATTATTTTGTGTTACCCGATTGTCTGATTTTTTCTTCAATTCTAACACAGTTTCAAACGAGTTCAAGTTGTACTCTAAAATTTTGTATTAAAAACTATATTAACTTTATAGTGTGTTTTTTTGCCGATTTGTTTTTCAAAAAATTTTGTATAAACTGATTTTAATTTACTGATAAATTTTTCATTTCCTTCGTTGCAAAATGATAAAAAGATTGACATTGTAGACATTCGATACGTATCGTCAATACACATTCATTTAACCTAACATTTAACCTAAATACATGTAATCGAATTGAATATTTCGAAATAGGAAATAAAACATTTTTTTATGTATCTTTGTGATGCTATATTAAAAATTCATCAAGCATATGTCATTTTTCTGATGAAACAATTTTTATGTATATTTTAATTTTTTACTTAAAAGTTCTTGTGCTTATATCTTTTGACTTTTCAGGTTTATTAATTTAAATATTTCAAAATTTTCAATTTACATATAAAGTACTTCAGCTAGTGGTCTGAATTGAAAAATGAAATAACAAATTTGTGAAACCGGAATAACATTTGAAAGCTTCAGTGTGGATTCTAAGTTGAAGGTCTGTGCGACTGTCTGTGTTTAAGTACAATATCTAAATTTTATATAAATATTATATATACTTATAATAAAAACTTTTTACGATTATTTGGTCAGCGAAAAAAAGGGTTAATCAGTACACACCTCTTATGACAAGCTTTATCGTTATTATGAATTATGATAAACAATAAATCATTTTGTAGCCATATTATTATGATAAAAGGTCATTGTAATTTTATTTGAAAATTAAATAATGTTTATTATTTTATAAATTAATGCTGCAATGAAAACTCTAAAGCCTTATTCACATCGATCAAGTAATTTAGTCTACCAAGACGTTTAATTACATTTTAGTAACATTTTAGTCAAATGTTTAGTAAAGTTGTTTAGTCAAGTAATTTATTATAATTTTGTGTGAGCAAGTTATTCCCCGTACCACTGTTGTTCATTATAATAAATAAATTGAGGACTCCATTTGATATGACTGTTAACATAGTTTTAATAAGTTACTTGACCAAATTATCAAATAATAAGTGTAAGCTATTTTCAATAAAGTGTTAAGTGGTTAGTATTAAAGTTGATCAAGATGTGAACACGTCTTTAGACACTAACAATACTATGGGTATAAAGCTATAAAAACAATGCTATTTAGCAACAAATACATACATACAAGGCATAAACAATTAGCAAACCCATATATTACGTACCTATATCGTCTGTACCTAAACTTTGTTGGTGGTATTTTTCATTATCATGCTTGAATCATTATAAATTTTATGTCCATCACTTTAATAACACTCTCATTTTATTAACCAATGCCCTTTTTTTTATCAGTACTTGTATGCACGTTCGTTGACTAATACTTTTATTTATATTAATAATAATAATTAAATATTATATGCAAAAAGCTATAAAATTTAATATAAATTATAGTTTTTTAATATTATGATAGATATCTTATGGGTACTTATGTACTACTTCAGGGCCGGTCAATAAGTATTTAGAAAAAGACAATTTCAAGTCACTGACAGAAGGCGTCACATGTCTTGTTACTAATTTTGGTTACGACTTCTTAATTAGAATAACTACAGTTTTATCAACATTGGCACGTTAATTTCAACTCTGTGGGACGTCCACATCGATGACTTATAAATTCTTGCAAATATAGAAACAAATGTGTCGTGAACTGTATTTAACTTAGCTTTTATTTTCTTTTGCTGTTAAGCTTTTTAAAAAATGTTTAAACGCTACTCTAAATTCAATTTTTGAAGCAAACATATGTTTTTACTTACAACTGACACCATCATAGATGGTAAGAGCGTCTTCTTTTCTAAGGACTTATTAGCCTGCCCTAGTATAAATACCAGACAAAAACTAGGAAAACGTATTTATATGAGTTATATATATGTTTTACTATAATCATATTTTATTTTAGATGATTTTATATGCAGTAAAATAATATTATAAATGCTTGATGTTATGAATATATCTGTTAAAGGGTCATTAAACTATACATATTTGAAAGAAAATTATTATATATTATATCTTTTCATTATATTATATTGTTAATGACTGCTGGAAAATTCATTATAGAAATTTTATTGAAAATTCTAAAGCCATGTTGTAAAATTTAATCCAATAAATAAACAAAAATATTGATTTTACAATCTCTAAATCGATTATTTGAATCTTTAAAAATATATTGTGAAATTATAAACATACGATAGTTTATAAAATAAAATATCATCATTTATTGGTAAATTTTAATCAATAAAATTCCTCGAATTGTCGAACTTTATCTTGTACATAATCGTTTCCCTCAAAAACTTACAGAACAGAAACTTTTAACCTTTGCAGTAAGGTTTTGTTTTTAAATGGTAATAAAGCTTAATGATAGTATATTTAAAATACCTGTGTTTTTTTTAAACTTATTACAGTAGTTTAACTGTACTTTGCAATAAAATTGTATGTATAATCTATTTTTAGAGTTGAGAGAGAGACTTCATATTATTATCTGTTTTATGTATTGAAGGATATTTAACGATTCATTTTATTGTTACGTTAAATAGTTTTATATTATTATTATTATTATTTGTACTCTGGAAATAACAGTGTTTCCAAACATATATGCAAGTACTGTAAGTATATTTTTGATGATATCTCAAAAACTACGAATCCAATCGTTAAATAAATATTTTTTTTGAAATCTACGTGTTAAACTGCCTTTATGAACATGTTCTTTTCGGAAATCGAATAGAAAAATTTTTTTCGATTTTTCACAATTTTTTTACGTACCCCTTTGAAAAAATTGTGAAAATCGTAAAAACAGTTTTGCACCCGATCTGTATGAAATATATGTTCTAGGGTAGTTTTTGACCCGGCGATTTCAAAAATAACATCTATTTTACGATTGGAAACGTAGTTTTTGAGATATCGCTAGAAATCCGTGCCAGAGGCCGATTTATCGGATGTATTTCATGCAATATCTCGAAAACTAGTCGACGGATCCGAAAATAAATATAATTTTTGAATTTCTTAGACTTCAATTATCCTAGAATGCTCATAAACATCGAACAAAAAATTTTGACCTTTTTGTCGGTTTTTAAGGTTTTCGTATACAAGAACAAAAATTTCGAAGAATTAAAAAAAAACTACCAATCAGATTTTTGATAAAATTGATTATTTAAAACATAATTGATAAAAAAATATATAGAACTTCATTAATTTGAAGATTTATTTCAGTTTTTAGGTAGTATATTACGACGTACGTATGTCCCAACTCCACCAAACTCGAACGAATCAGACTGACTGATAGTAACCTATCTCTCTACACCATAAATGTGTCATAATTTTAGAATTGAGATATTTTGGAGACAAATGATAAATTATAATTCATGGTAGTGAGTTTTAATAGTATTAAATATGTTATTTGAATAAATAAATTTACACACTTCAATTTTAGCTTAACTACTCTATTATGTGACATGTTTCGGATATTATTCCATATTGAACTGCTCAGTATAGGGTCCATGTAGATACTAGTTTACAACTTTATTATATCCTATTATGCGACATGTTTCGGATGTTACTCCATATTCAACTGTTTCAGTTTGTAAATTTTCTCACATAACATGATAATATTTTTTTAAATCTCAGTATACGGTCTAAGTAGATACTAGTTTTAGACTATAGAAGTATAGAAAGGTAGATTTGTCGGATTCGATATTGTGTATCTTTAAAACATTAGTATTATCATTATTGTTATCGATGTATTCTAAACTGTATTATTCAGTCGATAAATACAATATGGATACTGTAGTTAGAAGTAATAATAATACAACAAACACGTAAAAGCTCTGTTGTTTAATTACTATTGTTATTAGTTAGTTAATTACATATTATACTACCTATATTGTTAAAGAAATTTAAAAATTTTATCTATAGACATCACATTTACAACTTCCATTAATAATCATTTTGAAGTTATACTTCTTTAGGCGCGATATGAAAAAATGGTGAGAGTGAAATTTTAATTGTGCTGAAATTTAAATTAAATGCGCATTCAAGGCTTAAACAGTAAGTGTACGTTTGTCAATGAATAAAAGCAATCAATCCATGACCATTAAATTCATGACCCAACTCTTAAACCACAGACAGAAATTTTTAATACTTAAAAACATAAGAAGTGGTTTTCCAAAAAAAAACAATTTATTCCGCATTTCAGGAAAATTTTATTACAAAAATTAAAACATAATAAGATAGACTCGCTACACTCTCATCTCAAATTCAGCTAAAAAGCTTATATAATCATTTTTATTATATATAATTGTATATAACAAAGCACTACAATTATGTATTCTGCATATTTAGTGTATTTTATGAAAGTTAATTTTGAAAAATAGTTTACTATTCTCGATATATACATATATATACAAAAATCGTGTTTTATTTTTTGAAAAACTATTTTTGTTCTTTTTACTCAAATATAGCCCAAAAAAAGTACTCATTTTGTGTTATAATTCTAGTTTAAATTAATTCTAATGATCAATTTTCGAAATAATTTGTTCTACATTTTAAATGTAAATAAAAATTTAAAAGAACATTTTATTTTAATTGTCTACTTAGAAATGTGGCATCAACCAACACCAGTGCACATAATTAGTACTAAATGAACACACTAGAAATAATGTCGACATGTTGGTATAGCAGCATTATTCTAATGACATTTCGAGATATTTAACTTTCAAAATACATTTACAAAAGCTATTTATTTTAAAGCTAATTTTTTTTACTTTCTATCTATACATAGAGTAGTATAAACTACTAGTATACATAACAAATTGTATTAGATATATATATATAAATTCAACTTCGAACGTTCTATCTAGAATATATGTATGTATATAAATAGAATCAATATAAAAACGACTATTTAGACTTGAATGACATTCAATATTACATGTAAATGTATTATTTATCTCTTGTACAGCCGTTAGTCACAATATAAACATGAAGTCGTTAAGGGTTAATCTCAAGGACAAAGTGTTGTTGATGTTCATATAAATATCCGATTTATGCTTCTTCTATGTCCATTTATTTCATATATAGAATGTACAAAAATGATTTTTAATACTTAATCTTTCTATTAAAAGGAGTAAGGTCTATTTGATTTAAGTCTAGAATTGTTTTTTTTTCTCGATAAAAACGCTTCGATATTCCATCGGTTTTCGATAAAACGGTGTATACAAGTATATGACAGACATCTTTGAGCAAATTTGCGAAACTAAACTGCTCTTATGTTCTTTTCAACGCTTAAACCAGTGCGTACAAAATATTGACTATTAGTAGTTTGTGGTTAAACTAGAAAAAATATGTTGACAAATTGGACAATAATTTCGACTAACCACAGTGGTGATTCAGAATGATGTATAACGAATTCAAATGTCACATTCCAGCATATAATAAAACCTTTCTTGTACGAAAGCCAACAAAGTTTTCCTCTATAAAATATTATAATTCTTTTTCCTACACAAAACCTACGTAATTTATTTTTTTATTAAAACCATTTATACGTTTTTTTTTTTTTGGCATAAAATTGATTGCGTAAAATGTTTATGTAATTCATGGGAAAATTTATTACACAAATACTTATGATTCAAATGAAAATATAACACTTACGTTGTATGTAAGGTTATGTGTGTCTGTTTTCCATAAAATAATTTTTAATGATTATTTTTCATTCAAGTTTTCTTTGTAAAATGTCTACAGAACGTTCCGTGGTTGAAGACTCAGAATTAGGATCATGTATTTAAGATTCTTTTTATCATTAATTTCCAAAACTAGTAATTTTCCAACACACAACTTTCCTTCCTTAAAAGAAATTTAACTGATAAATAAATAAATATAAAATAATAATTATAAGTGATGTATCAAAACTGATTTATATCTATTGATTCACCTTATATACTCCTAATTCGATGGTTTCTAAAACAATTATTATTACTTATAAAGAATTAGAGGATGAAGGATCAGTGAAAATATCCTGACAAAGCTTTTACTTCGCAACGTTTCATGTTATTTATTAACACTTCATTAGACGGTCTACAAATGAAATACATAAATATTTATATTTATTATAAAAATGATACATTTTAATTTGTAGACCGTCTGATGAAGTGTTAATAAAGAACACGAAACGTTGTGAAGTAAAAGCTTTGTCTTGATGTTTTCACTTATCCTTCATGCTCTTATTCTTAATAAATAATTCATCACACAGGATCTTAATTAATAAAATTACTATTTAAATGAAACTTTTTTTATGCGTGCCCTTAAACTAAACAGTATATTCAACAAAATAGTATATATGCGTGTATATGGTAGTGCGTGTAATATAAGCCACACCTCTTATATACGTGTGTGTCATAGTGTATGTACTGTTTTTTTTTTATTGATTTAATGTATTTTTTGAATAATTTTAAATATAAACATTCTCCAGTCCTTGCCTATATAAACTATAAGTGTGCCAAATTTCATACGCCTCCATTTTCGTAAAAAGCGGTACAAAGTTTTTGCTTCACGTATAAATATATAAATTTTATTTCATCCTAAATTTTAAATAAACATTGAATATGTTTTTCCAATGCTGTTCCGAATACGTCCCATCAATTCATTGTGTTTAAATATTCGAATTAAAAACTTGTTCAACAAATGCACTCTTGTAAATATGCTCATTAATTCACAAACTCCCAGTGTAATAATTTTTTCATTTGGGTATTTCTCAAGGATATTTTCTTGTATAAATGTATTTTTCATATATATATATCCATGAAAACACTAGATACTAAATAAATGCTATATCAATTCATATAATCTTTATTATTTTGTGGCAATATTCCAAGTTCAAAATTTTCTGGATCGTAATATATATATATATATATATATATATATATTGAGGAAAATGTTTATGTACATTTTCCTACCATGTTATAAATGTATTTTATTGATTCTATATAAATATTTAGAAATAGAACAAGATTAAATAATACTCTACTATAATGGTCATAAAATGTACTTGGTGTATTTTGTGTGTGTTATTTGAAAAGAAAATTTATTATCTAGTGATTAAAAATAATTCGTTGGAATTGTTAAAAGTTAATGTATGTCACATAGATATGGTGGTTTCACACTGATTTTTGGCAATCGAATCGGTTTTATGAATGAGAAATAAGCAATTTATTTATACAAGCAATCAAAAATATCCATAGTATGTAGAAATTGTATACAAGGTGTTCTGTACTTTCGAGAAATGCATTTTTATTTATAAACGAACAAATGTTTCTATACAGAACAGCGAAATGAATTTTCGTTTAATATTTAAACTATAATTAGTTGTAAGGCTTGTTGTAATATGCAACATTTTCGATTCCATACAAAATTTTTAATGTCCAAGAAGTTTAATGTACACGAAGTACTTCTTGTGTTCTTATAATTTCTCATTTTGTAAAATTATTCAGAGATAGAAGTTGTACATTATTGAATTTCTTGCATTGAATATCATATATGTAAAAACTATTTTCTACCTTGTGGTCAAGTATTTCGGATCATAAACCATTTTCGGATCTTAATACAGTTTTTTAGCGTAGTCTGTTGAAAAGTTAATTATTGTTAAAAAGTTAGTTGGTTATATCTCCGAAACTTTTACCAACATATTAAAGTAACTTTGGGTTCTATTTAATTTATATTCCAAAATTTTGTCTTGTCAATAATTTCTAGCGTTACAATTCTTAGACTACAATTAATATACTCTGACATGTCGAGTATATTAATTGAAAAGAAAAAAAAAAACAAATAAAAACTGTTTGATTTCAAATATTTGATAAAAATAATATTGCCTACATAAATAGATTCAAATATAATATATAATCTAATTTATAGAAAGAAAAATCTACATAACAAACAGCACGTGTTTTTGTTTGACATTAAAAATCATTCACGTGGAAATAAAACGATATGAGAATAACTCAGAACAACATACGTCTACATATATTATTATTATGTAGACTACATAGGAAGACGTATGTTTTATATCTATAATTGGCTCTCCAACAACATATGTTTATATATTCATTATAGATAGATATATAATAATGAGCTATAAATAAAAATCAATAATTCTTATTATTTTCATATAAAACTATCATCTATTTCTGGAATTAATAATATTCAATATATGAATATTATTTTTAAAGTAGTATCATCGAAAATTTTGTACTTGATTGTAATGAAATGTGTACTTAATTGTAAAAATTTTGTCAGAAATGGTGTAACCAATGTTTTTATTATTCACAGGACTTACTCGTGTTAAAAATTTTAAAGGTAAGATGGCTAGAAATTTATATAAATATTTTTTTTTTTTCATGTATAATTTTTTGCATGTTCATTCTTAATTTTTTTTCTGTTAAAAATAATAATTTTATTATTTTTATAATAAAAGTAAAAGAAATAATTTAAAAATCAAAAATTTATATCATTGATTATGTAATTCGATTTTAATTAAAAGAATGCGTGCAAGAATATTCCTGTTTAATAATAAAAATATTAATAAATAATATTCAGAGTAAACAACACGCATAAATAAATTCAATATAGTGATAATATAAATTAAATATAAATATTATATTTCGACGAAAAATTTACAAATTTCGAATCAATATCACCAATTCTAAAAAATATAAAAATTTTCCAATACATTGTGAAAGATTAGCATTGTATTTTTTATGTCTTTCACAAAAAATTCATTAAGAAGCTTTACACATAAAGCTAGTTTTGTTTATTTCATACATATTTTTTAAAGCGATCCCTAGTTGCTCAATTTTTTCATCCAAATATTGCACTATAATTGACAATTTTACAATTTTATTGTGCATCATGTTGAAAGATTGTGAAATATTTTGAACCAATCAGAAATATTGATATTTAATATGCTTCATAAAATATTGCACAATATAGGTTCAGTGGTAACAAACAATACAGTCTGTGTTACGAAACCATGATGTTGTTACTGGACAGTTAGCTATGATGTCATCAAATATGATATCTAATATTACTTATATACAATATTGATGATATCAAATCTTACTGCCCAGTAACACCATCGTGTTTTGAAACACACTCATAATGTATACTACATTAAAGATATTGTTTGTAGATAGAGGTCTCATTTTTTTTTATCAAATCCTCTTAAAAAAAACTTAAGCAATTTCATCTTCAACACATAAATTTTTAATATAATGTACAAAAAAGAAAGTTAAGAATTCTTTTTCGAGCTCGTCAAAGTAGATGATACAAAAATATCGGATAATGTCTTTACAACGTTTGCCTATAAAAAAAAAGTTTACGTATAAAAAGGGGTGCAGAAAGAAAGGTAGAATATGATGAATGAATGATTCTTGACCTATTTTTTTTTTTTTTTTGAAATGACAAAGTGCTTTTTTCTCTCTATATGTTGTCGCTCAGGTGGAAAAAAATTGGTACTTCAAATAAATTTCGATATACATATCATATACATAAGTTTATACATTAAACCTTTTAGTTATTTGTTGTTTTCACCACGAAAATAGAAGTCTCCTAACTATTCATGTAGTATTTAGCATTTGTTATGCAAAGGTTTCCAAAAATAGCATCTAATCAATTTGAAAATCTGAAAGGAGTATCATGTTTTATGATCTTTCAGATTTGTAATGTCTAGAATTTTGGTCTAGGAAATTGGGGCCAAAGATTGAAATTTATTTTTTTTGTGTTAGACTTTCTAAACAATAAATAATGCCTCCTATACGCAACGATCGAAGTTTTCGATCTAATAAAACATCGCCATAAAAATCTAATATAAATTTGTTCGGTTAAAAATTAGAAAATCGTAATAATTTTCGAAAATATATTTTGATATGAATTTCCATTTAGAGAAAATTTTCTTCCAGTTTAATATAGTAATATTTACGATTAGAATGTTCTATTTTGTCGATAAGTAATATAGAAAACCATTGATATTACAATACAGTAATTTACGATAATCAGAAAGACATGGATGGTCTTATTCAAGCTTCAAATCTTTTTTTTTGTAAGGGTGGTGGTTTATGTAAAGGTGGGGTGGTTTTTCTGTATACTAAAAGAAGTATTTTGTTAACAACATACTTGAAAAAATATTATGTAGTGAACGGTAAGGACCTGTTGATAAAAAAATTTATTATTTAAAGAGGAATATTCACTAATTTTTTTTTTTTTAGTGGACTTCAAATTTTCTGAATAGGTACTTTTAAAATTTTGTAAATCTTTTTTAATTTGTGATTGCATGATGATAAAATTTGACTTTTATATTATAGGATTTTATAGATATTTCGTTTTACTGTCTATTAACTTTTATATTATTTACCCCCAAAACTTGAAATTAAACAAAAAAATAAGTGCCTTAAGGAATTCCATCTTTATATTATCGCCAAAAGCTAATTCAGAATTCCTACAACAACATGATTAGTTAACAGAAAATGTATTATCAAAACGGCCTCTCTATTTGATTAAAAACTAAATTGTAGATAAACTAATTCTCATATTTATTCGATGACCCTGTTTTTTCTCAGTTATGTCACTCAAATCTTAATTTACTTGGCGTGTAGGGTTTAAATCAAAACAAATGCAATTCAAAGAACAAACTCAGTAATCTGATCTATGTAAACTCAAAAATAAGAAATTACCTTGTGAACTATCGAAATGTTTTGCCATTAATATCTTTGTCGAATGACCTGTTCTTATATCTCAATACATCATTTATAACTTCCATGTTAATTCTTTTTTCTATGCGAAAATCATATCAAACGTATTTTGTATAAATTTATTTCATCTATTTTCATGGATATCAAGCGGTAATACATGAATAATTTTATGCACTTTATGGATACAATTCTTATACAAAAGATAATAAAACTTAAAGCTCAACTTTAAATCTTATTTCATTTTACTATTTTTCATGGAAGTAAAAGAAACAAAATGATGTAAGTAAATTTATTAAATAAGAAAAAAAAACTTTATTATGTAATTATCTCTGCAAGAAAAATGAGCTATTGGTTTTGTACCTATGGTCGATTTTTACAAAAATATATTCATTAACCGTATCTAATTTCATCAATCCGGCCACAATTTTAATCGAATTGAAATTTCGATTAAAAAACAAGGACGTAGTCGATAGGTTTCTATAAGTATGATTATTAGCTTAGAATAAGTTACAATTGTATTTTTAATTATACTAATCAAGGAAATTCGCTTAGTTATCGCATATCCTGTGTGGTGTATTTTTTTTTATAAGTTAGAAAAGATTACATCTAATCTTACATAGTCAATTCAACGTGAAATTAATTATTATTTAATTAACAGTAGAGATACCACAGTATAACTTTTTTACTTACTTCCACATTAACCATATTATGTTTGTGCAATCAGTTTTCGTCCTTTTTTTTTTCCTTTCCTTCCTTTTTCTTTCCGCTTAATTAAATTTGTTAAAAAATTCTAATAAATATAATAAAAATTATTTTAGTGTAAAACTTAATTTATTATATGTCCGTCAATCAAAGTAAATTGCATGTATTTTTTAATTAGTTTAATTTTTATTCTACGTGTCAAATTTTTAATGATTTTTAATGATCAAAACTGGGTAAGATCATAAATAATATATGAGTCCAATAATTTGTGACTACTATAGCTGAACAAGTATTTAACTCTAAATGAATCGAATATTCTCAAAAGTGATGCGAGTTCTTGTAAAAAAATAAACAATAAGTATCCACTAACATTTTTCCGCCTTATTTCAAGGTTATAAGGGTTTTTCTTTGAAAACATTGTCAAATATCTTTTGAAACTTTTTAACAAAGCTCCATCTCAAATTAATTTTTTGAGCAATTTGAGCACAATTTAATATTAGGATAATTTTCTATTATTCTTTTTTTTTTTTAATAATTTCACAAAAAGTTTTTCCAATATTTAGAAATAAAAATTGTACAAAACATTCCAAAAAATTTGAAGTAGGATTATTGAGCAATTTTTCGAAGATTTCGATCTAAGAAGAATTACGAAGACATCGATGATAAAAAATACAGTTAATTGTAGATTAATGATCGATTAAGTTTATATTTTGAAATAAATTAATAAGAAATGATTGAAGGAAGTCATATATTTAATTAGTTAATCGCCAAAAAAAATGTACTCAAAATAATGACATCTTAAAATTGCCTCTTTAAAAATTCCTATATAATAATAATTAGTTTGTCCAATAGTTGTGATTATTAAATAAAATTACTCCGGTAGTGGTTTTATACAATGAACACAAAATATAAATAAAAAGTTTACATACGAAATATATTCGTTGTTCCATTAATTATAAAAACTCTATTTTTAGATTCATATAAGTACGAATACTTGTATCTCATTTATCGAATGGCACATAGAGCATAAAGTCTCTCTATATATATATATATATATATATATATATATATATATATATATATATATATATATATATATATATATATATATATATATATATATATATATATATATATATATATATATATATATATATATGTATATATATATATATATATATAATGTGCAAGTTAATGGCTATGGTGTGTATTTTAAGATGCCAAGAATCTTAGACTGGAAGTGACTGTTGAAGATATACTTTATCGTATTTTTATTTTTTACTGGATAATTCATTAAAGATACTGCAGCAAGTATTTCCCGATAAAACGATTTTAAATTAAGCAAGATTAATTGGACATACCCTAGTTGCAAAAAATTGAATTCAATGAAAATTTTGTGACGCGATTAGTTCTTCAAAAATAAAAATTTATATCAATATTCCGTGTTGTTCAAAAGCTGGAAAATAACAAAATTTCTAAACAAAAAATGCTATAACTTTTGAAAATGCTCATTTATCCCAGCACCGTTTTGTTGAGCACTCGGATTATACTTGTGAAAATATTGTGTAAAATTTTCAATGAATTCTTAATGACAGGAAAATTTTTTCATATAAAATCCCAATGAAATTACTTTTTTTACAAAAAATAATAAACAATTTCCTCAACATTAGGAATTTAATGATGTACAACTAAAAGCTCAAAGAAATTTGAGATGCGAATAATGACCATTTTGAAAAGTTTTAGCAGTTTTTGTTAAAAAAAATTGGAAAATTATTTAAATACATAGCTTTTGAACAGGATAGAAAATTACTAACAATTTTTGTTTGAAGGCTCTGGTCACCACCTTTGAAAGTGTCTAAGTTTTTATTTTATAATTATTTTGCTGCATTTTCTTGATAGCTAAATTATTGTAAAGATTTTCCTATTCATAAAAAGTTATTACTTTCTCATATATCTGACTATATTATAATGTAAAATATATGGTTTTGAATACCAATATCGCAAAGACGAATAACCCTGTATATATAATATTATATATATTTTTTTACTATTACTATGAAGTGGCGTATAAAAGAAATATAAAAGAAAACGCAAAGCATCCTTCATCACGTTTCATCTTATTCAGCATGTTTATTTTCTTTATATGTAATAAAGTAGTAGTACTCTACTCTATTCTATGCGAATATCATTATTATTGGTCTAAGAAAGCACACACACAAAAAAACAAAAAGAAGGGGGACAAAACATTCTTGTTGACAGATTCTCTACAACAACAAAAATATATTTATTTTTTATATAATAATTATTGTACCGTAATAGTTTTAGCGAATTGTTTCTTCATTGGGCAATGAGCTATTGGTTTCAACCATAATTTGGCTTTTGAAAATAAAAATAAAAATGGGTGCGTGTACTTATCATCATTAAAAAACTATTTTTAATTACATGCAAATAATTTATTATCATAAAAAAATAAAAGGACTGGAGAAGGATAGTCAACACAGTCAATAAAGCTCAGTTTTAAAAATTCGATAAATTAATATATATTTTCTTACATTAAGTATTACATAAATCATAACAACAGCTTCTTCAACCTGTGAATTTTGTGTGAAGGTGATGCAAGAGTATCTTATAATTTCACTCTTATCATTTTTTCATAACGCGTCTAAAAAAGTATAACTTCAAAAATTCTCCAATTTTTTGAAACGTAATAAACAATATTAATAAAGTTTTCGAAAAATGTTTTCAAATTATGAGCACTTTAAAAGTAGTAATATGAAAAACTAAAAACGTGCCATGATTATGTTTTTGGAAACAATATAACCTGTGTTTCAAAATTATAACATCATGCATGGCATCTACATATGACGACATCAAAATATGATAGCACTGTTATTGGCCAATAATTAAGATTAATGACATCAAATGTGGATGCCATGTATGGTATAAAGTCATACGAGCCTGCTCACAGCGTCCTTGGAAAATATTGATAGGGGGAACCATTGATAGCATTTAATTTTCCAAAGCATTGTTTCTTCGTTAATAATAATTTATATTTATTTTTTAGAATTGCTTTTAAAGTGGCATATTGTTAAGTATTCTCTTAATCCACGAAGCTCCTTTATGATGATGAAGTTTTTTGTATTGTTTGGCATGAAAATATATACATATATATTCTTCTTTATTGTTAGTTAAATATATCGTTTTCTTTTTTTCGAACACAGTTTAAGTGAAAAGTATTATTTTCGATTCAAAAACAAAAAAATTCAATTTTAATGTATTTCATATAATTTTCATTCTATTTCTCATCTCATCGTATTAATAACCAAGAAATTTCAGTATGTATTTATTCATTATTTTTCTAAATTCATGTCCATGGTTACTCCAAAAGTAAAACGTTTTCAAGTAACCCATTTTCTTTGATCGTTAGTATATAAAGAATCTGTTTTTATCTTACATTAAAATGGCGCTTTTAATACATAGATTAAAGAAACATTTTAATTAACAGTCATCATATGATATAATAATTATAAGTATGTAAATAATTTCCAATCTAACTGTTTACATTGATGTTTTTAAATAGAACACTTTTTTATAACGTGTATATTTCTTTTCTGTACCCTCTAATGAATAATAAATGTTGGATTAAAAACATCAGTATAAAGAAAATATCTAGTTATTGTATGTACAAAACTTTTGTAAATATAATTTTCTTCTTCAAAGTAAAATTGTAGTCTAATTAAAGAATAAATATATTATTATATTATGTTCTTAGTACGAGAATTTATGTATCAAAGATAACGTTTGAATTTTGCAACCATGTTGAAAACGATTTTTCGCTAACAAGATCATTTTCGACAAGCGAAAAATAAAATTATTTCCATTATTAACATTAAAACTTCAAACATTCAAGGTAATTTATGAATTTAGCTGTTTAAATTAGAGTTGTTATAAATTTATAGTTCTTATAGTTCTAATTTTTGTTTTCTCTGCGTCAATCCAACTTCATTGATTTTGGTAGAATCTTGCCCAAAGTTTTTTAATTAGAATAATAAGGTGAGTTTCTTTAGATCAATTGAGCCAATAAAATACAAAAAATTTTGACCAATTTATAAATATTTTGATCATAATTCATTACAATACTTAATTAATTTGACCCCTAATTTTTGGTTAATATATTCAGGCTGGCTGACACCATGCAATTTCTGTACGCCATAAATGTACCAGGTCACATGACGGCCAACTTTTTCAAGCTTTAATAAGCTCCATGTGGTGATTCCTCCTCGCTATGTTTGGGAAATAAATATTTTTGAAAGCTTACATTTTAGCCACTGTCGGATAATAACAGCAATCCTTGTAAACCCCCCAAACAGTACGAGTTAAACATCGTAAATGCTATTTGCTCTTTGTCTAAGAACAGTGATTTTTCGTATTTTGTAAGTTTTCGTAATAATATTATAATTTAAATTGTCACAGCCACTCGCAGAGACATACATTGTTAATAACATTTTAAATAAATTTATTTCTATTTGATAAAATGTTTTAGAATAGTATCTACTTGAGAAAATATTGTTTTTCTTGTTTTTCTTGTTAAATTTGTTGTTTGGGAAAACCTTTTAATGTTTTATTTCATATACTTTTTTATTATTATTATTATTATTTAATGTTTAATTTTCATTTCCTCTGCATTTTATATTGTTTTGTATTTTATTTATAAGATTTAATTATATAAATAAAGCTCTTTTTAAAACTATAAATATTATTCAATTGTAGATAAATGTGTTTATTGTTCAAATATTTATATTTATTTTGTAATTTGTTCTTTTTTTTTTTATCTCATTCTTGTCATATAAAAAGAGAGTATCAACCTAGATTTTCTGAATTTTATACTGAGTAAAAAAATTTCAGGTTTTCAAACCTAGCGATTTCGGCTGGTTTCGGATATTTGTGCTTGATATAAAGGAGCTTATCAAAATTAATACTTAGTACATTTAATTGGAATTGATGATCGAATAACCAAAAAATAATATTTATACTAAAATATTTAATTATTTCTCCCAATTATAACCAAAAATTTGTTCAATTGACGAGCTCATTACGTAATTGATGTATTTTAGTTGGTATAATTAGCAATTAAAATTGAATTTGTGCAAACAGAAAATCAGTTCAATTCAAAAAAAAAAAAAAAAAACTAATCATAATTATAATCAAAAAAATATATAAATAATCAGGAAATTATTATTTCCGGTATACCTAAAATCGTAATATTAGTAATTTCCGTGTGTATTTTACAGCAGTCAAATAATTATTTTATATTATTAATGGCGTTAACATATTTGGATGTAATAATAATGAGTTAATTATTTTTAAAAAAATATACAATACACGTAATTAATTTGATTGGACAGATTTTTTAATTTATTTGTTTGTTTATCAAAATTTGCACAACATCATCAAATCACAATTCTAATCGCATAATTTTTCTTTCAATCAATTATGTTCAATGTAATATTTGTTTTCAATGATGTTATTTTGGATAACAATGTTTAATAAAAGTTTTCAAAACATTAAGAATTTGTTCTTCACGACATTCACACAAGTACACCCAAAAGTTTTTGAGGTGGAGTTTAAAAAGAATTTTCTAAAGTTTTAGCAGTGAAATTTGGCATTTTTTCCAAGCAAATGCCTCTAAAATTTTTGAAGTTTTTTTTTTGTGATTCGTTCATTTTTTTTTTATTTTTATTTAAATCATTCTTAATATTAAGTTTTTTTACTGAAACAAAATCAATAGTACTTATAACATGATAACATTTTTTAGTCTGTCATAAAGAGAGAGCTTTAACGTTAAATCGTTAGTTACATTCAAAAGTAATCATCTTATCCGTCTTTATATAAATGCCGATAATAAAGCTTTATCGTCATTTACTAAATGCTTTTTTCTGCGTGATTAGTAGATGATTTTACAGTTTGTTTTTTTTTTCGTTTTGTCTATAAATTTCTCATTTAACATTTTTGCTGACTAATAATAAACTGTCAATAAGTAATATATTACAGAGTGCTTCAGGATTATATGCAAACTGTGTTCCTTTTAATCAGATAATATGTCATTCGGTTTGAGCGCCTTAGTAGTAGCTTACACGCTTTAAATAATAGCAAACGATAAGACTTATAAGCGCCATTTATAGGCATTTATTTTAGAAGTACTTTTTGAAAATCCGGTATAATAATTATACAATTTGGAAGTTTAACTATGTCCTATACAAATTCAATGTTAACGATTATGTTCTGTAAATAGTATGGCAGAGTATAAAAGTACTATAAAAGGTACTCTTTACAGACCATTATACTTTACATGAATGCGTATAGGTGATAGTTTAATTTCCTTGGTGTATATAATAAAATCAAAGGTCTCCTTAATATACGGTATATATTAAGATCCTGAAAGTGAACGTCAAATCACAGTTTCAGGTGTTTAAGATTAATAAATATCGAAATTTAATGTGAATGCTAATTATGTTTTTTTTTTGTTATAGGCCTGCATTTGCGCAGTATAGACGAGCCGCGCATGACCGTGGAAACAGTTGCGGCTGGTGGTGGCACGGGGCTCACAAGTAGTGGTGTTGATCCACTAAGTAATAAAGCCTCGGCCGCCTTTAATCATCGACATACACAATCAAATAATTATGATCCAGAATATGCACGGATGGAAACATGGTTAGATGAGCATCCAGATTTTGTACAAGATTATTTTTTAAGGTAAGAAACTTTTTCGTAATAAAATTATTTTATATATATTCAACAAATTTTTATATATTCTTCTGATCAATTCTTTTAGGAGAATTTCGAAAAACTTTTTATTATATTAAAGTATATAAATCTAGAAATGAGTAAATTAGGGGTGAATAGCATAAATCCGCGTACACACGTGCAATATTCTTGTGTAACGTAGTACCGTAACGCAACACCAACCGCCGTTGGCGCGTAACACCAACTTTTGTGTGGACGTGAACTCGAAACACCGCCGTTTAACAAAGGTTTAATCAATAACGCAACATTTGCAAAGACAAGAAGACCTAAACACTATTCATTTTTATTTTAATTGTATTTAAATATTTCGATATGGAGTGGAACGAACAAAATACAATCTATTAAAATTTATCAGCAATTACTTAAAGTGGAGGTACTCTGCTTGATAAACAAATGGAACGGTTACGTTACGAAGGAATGTAGCACATGCGTACACTGCTTAATATTCTGGGATGAAAAATATTTATTTATTTTGTTATTAAGTTTTCTTTGTTCACAAGTGTAATAATCTTATTTTTTTTTTTTTCGCCTAAAAAAATATTTTAATTCTATTTTTTCTAACGGGTTTAAAAATATTATTTTATATAAAAAATGGTTTTTTTTAGAAAAAACACAGACAAAAGAGAATTTTATATATTTTTTTAAGAGATAAAATTAACATATATATTAAAAATAATTATGTTCATTACATTAAGAAAAAACGTATTTTAACATATTATTTTACAAGTAGAAAAAAAGAAAATTTAATTATGTTAAATTGTAATAACATTTCTACAAATGATGAGCGCGCCGACATTTACAGCTTTATACACATTTTAAAAAAAAACGCTGCAAGGTGTATTAAGCTTTCATCGAAACTACATCTTTCGTGGTTCAATTCAATGATAACTTTTCTTTTAGAAAATTAATAAATATATTATTTATTTTGTAAAAATCCATTTTTATAAAATAATGGAAACTTTGTGTGCACTTTCGAGTCTTGTAAAGTCATTATTAAGTAATGAATAATTGCCACTTTTATTTTGGAAATATATAGGGAAAGTAGGTAAGATTATTGTGAATGAAAAAACTATGGGTGGAGTTGATAAATAGTTTTTACGGTATTTATATTTTCATGTTATTAAAGTTTCGAGTTATTAAAGTCTATTTGATTATTTAAAACTGTAAAATTTGAGTTTTAATTTAATCTATCTCCTTTTTAGAGTTTCTAGTTAAATTTTTGGTTTTTCTTTAGTTGCAATGCCATTATGTATATTTACCTACTTCAAAATAGTGACTCCTTTTTCAATCTAAGCCTATTCTTCAGAATAAGAAATGGTGAATAAATTTTTAGCTAGTCTGATATAAAAAATCAAAAATGGTTCTTGAATTTCGTCTAGAAAATCATCATCAATTACACTAAAAACAGCTCTTTTAAAAATTATGGTATAAAGTTGGTCATTAATTTTCACTATTATAGTCTTTTGTTTGCAAAATGGTGTATAATAAAAAGCAAAAAAATGATGATGAAAATTATTTATCATTCCTTTTTTTCAAATCATTTTTTTTTATATTATCATGTTACCCGTTTAGTGTAAAAAATGATTAATTAACAATGAATGTATTTGTATATAAAACCATCAGTAAATGCGTATTTGTTCAAATTTGTCAAAATTTCATTTCTAATCTCATATTTGATCAATTAAAAAATATTTTTATAATTATTAATAAAAATTTATTATAAAGATTTATGAAAATCAATCATGCCATTTTACAGTTATGATTTGGTTAGATTTGTGAAGAAATCGCTTTAGAAATAAATTTAAGTGTTAGTCTAAATAATTAGACTATCTACAAGATAATCTATCAAAGTGTTTAGAATCCAGTCCGTGGCTTCGTTATAACTTTGGCTTTTAATATTATTTTATATATTAATAGACATTTTTATGTAATCTTAATTTGATAATACCTACTAGGTCAATTGAAAAGACTCCAAAAAAGGAACTTTGTATTTCGATTAAATCTTAAATGTACAAACAATATATACACGTTGTTTTCTTCTCAATTTTTCGAAAAATAATTTCCATTATAATGATTCTGAGAGGTATATTGTATTAACATTTTAATCTTAAATATTACTGAAACTAATGTTACAACAAAAAAATTCATTTTCTAAGAACTTTGAAAAATTTAATTACTTTTATTGGGATAGTTAATTTGTCAACCATTGCAGAATTCATATTATTCTGAGCCACTTTGTTGTATTATTCTCAGATTATTAATGTTAACAACAACGAAACGAAACGAATATTAATGAGTCAACATTAATAATTTCAAAAATTTATTAAAATGAAATTTGAAACTCGTGAAACTAAGTCAAGGCAAGAGATGATTATCTGATGATAATCATCTCTGAGGAAGACACTTCAGTATCTACCATCCAACTAGGAAAATTTGTATATTCTACGTAAAATGACATGTTGATAAAATTAAGAAAAGTCTATTCACATGCTAGCGAATAATTCCACGAGCAAATATGTAATGAAACATTTCCATTCTAGAAAATATAATTTTGTTCAATTACAAATTGTTTAGCAAATATCAAACAAAAATTATTGAATAATTACAAAAAAAAAACGATATTTGATTGTAGATATCGGGTTGAAAATTGAAAAAAATGATCAAATAAATTGAATTAGTAATTATTTTTAAATATAAATAATTATTATTATATATAATTATTCATCTTATATATAATTATTCATCTGTAAATGTACATCGATATTTTATTTTTTTTAAAAAACATCGATATTTAAACGATGTTGCATCTCTAAATGTACATCGATTTTTTACTTTTGTTAAAAAACATCGATATTTTTATAAACGATGTTGCATCTCTAAATGTGCTTATAACTACATAAGGGTTTAAAACAAAATGACACTACGTTGATGATAAAATTGTAGGCGTTTATATTTAAATATTATTAAGATAAATAACATATTGTTATTATATTTTATAACATAAGATTAATGAATACGGAAGAATAATTGGTTGAATGGTCCTCAAGAGATGCTGCTCTCTACCCGGATATGGATACGATGAACAAATTATGAAAGCTTGGCTGTATTACAAACAACACTATGTTAGCCTGGTATTGTTGTTGTCAACAAAGAATAAATTTAATTATTCTCTTTAAATATATTATGTCAATATTTTTAAACTAATTTTACGATCGTTATATACGTTTTACTTACTGTATTCTTAAACACCAATTTGTTTATTTATTGAATAAATTAAAAACCAATATGGATACAAATGACATGACATGTACGTGTATTCTTTTTCAAACAAAATAAATGTATATATTCATAAAATATGTGAGTTTGATGGATGAAGGATAATTGAACACGATACTGCACGAATGTGCATAGGTAGGGAGTCCCGCATTGTAAATTTTATAAAATTAATAAGTTTTACAAATCCATTTTATTAAAAGCATGCCTACATATGAAAACTGCAATTATTTGGTCCAAGTTGATAGATTTGGTATAAAATTTTCCAAGTTGATGATCGATGTCGGTAAGAATTATTTTCCAAACATTGGATTCATTGAACAATTATAAACAAAAAAAAAATTTCAAAGAACAATCAACTCATTTTTTTAAACAAAACAAAAAAAAAATTATATAACATTGAATTTCAACTAACAATAATAAATCATAACCAATTCTAAAACACTTCAAAAAAAAAAATGAAATACAAAACTTGATTAATTTATTGAATAACTGTTATTTTTTGATATTTGAAAGGTCTGTTTTATCTCACAAATCATTTTCAAAAAAAAGAATCAAAACATTTTTAAAAAAAATTAATTTTGTATTCTCCTCACTAACTTATATCTTCCTCTCAATTTCGGTTCGCCTCGTCCGATCACACACCTTTCGTAACGCTCTCGTCATGTATTCATCCACTTACCCCCAAAATCAAGCATGCGTAACGAAGTTTTACTTCAAAAAATTGGGAGATCATTGGTTTAAAAGCATATCCATAAATTAGGATAAAACAAACTTAATTCTTCACAAATGCTTGTCCATTCATTATTCAATATAAGTGTATTATTCAATTGATACAACTGTTTCTGGTGTCTGACTAAGCTATCCGTTAACCAGTTAAAATTGTTTTTTTTTTTCAAAGAATATCTTGAAGTATGATGATTACCATACAAGCAACCACCCACACATGCACCAATCTCTACAACAGGTTCCTTAGTATTCACTGATGTGAATGAATCTGTATGTTATTTAGTATTTGGTAGGCATGTCTCAAATAAAATTCATTCATATATATCAAGAAAAAAAATTAACATTTGGTTATTCTACCGATAAATATGAATTAAAAAAAAAAAACTACAACGGTAATAAAGAAAAAAAATAATTTTATTTCTAATGCTGTATTATACATTTTTTGATTCTGAACAATTTTTGATTATAAATAATGGACTAATACGACAGCGGATAAATGACAGCATAATGGGTTAAAAAAAAATAAATCCGTTTGGGTCTTTTTTACTTTCTTTGATCATACAATAATCTAATATGTTTCTTGAAGAGTAAGAGGTTTGATAGTCCAATCGGTAGAAGATCTGCGTTTGGAGAAAGCTTTCGTGGTTCGACTCTCGGTCACGCCTTTTCCATTTATTTTTTTTTCAAAATTTAATTTTAATTAATAATTGATGGATAATAAATTTATTTATTGTTACCTATAAAAAAAAAAATTAATTAATTAATAAAGTCGTGACCAAGACCCGAACCCCGAACGCAATTATTCTATCTACACTATGCTATCCCACCTCTTAATATTAAACTAGCATATTGGTACACAAAATATATAAAGCTGAAACGAAAATTTTTGAACGTCATTTCCGTCCGAAACAATTGAGCGTTGTATGTTATCATTGAAATGGAGAGAACACCGTTTAAGGACAAAAATCAAAATAAAAATCCCAAGATTGTACTATTATAAGACAAAATCAATTACAATGATTTAATTTTCAAGTGAACTGTCTCATTTTATCAAGCACTGTTAAAATATAAATAACTACAGGAGTACTACAGGCTCAAAATTGTTATTTTAAGTAATAATAATAATCAATTTAAATAATTCGTTGGAAATTTATAAAAATTGTCTCAAAATCACATTATTTAAATTTGTCGAAATAAAAGCACTGTCCTATTTTATCAAACAATGATAACTGAAATTCACTACAGATTCGAAATTATTAGAGTAACATATTGAATAATTTGTCGGATAATTATAAAAATTGGCTCAATGTTTTGCTCAATTGAAGTCATTGTTTGCAATAAAAACAATGATCAAAAATTTTTTGGAAATTTTTTTATGGTATTTCACTGATCGTTATTACCCACTGTTTGCAATAAATACATTTTCAAAAATATACAAAATGAATCATTGTATGAATCACATTTTATTGAAACCAACACTAAAATAAATTTTCTATATTTGAGTTGAGGAAACCCACTCATTCCACTTGTAATAAATCATCACAGGAAAGAAAAAAAACCTGAAGTACTGTTTCACTTTTATTGGCTCTTAACACATAAGATATTATTATTTTTATGTTGAGAGAGAACAGGAAATTCTTTATCTTTTCAATATTTGAAGAAGAAAAAAAAAACATACAAGTGCCAATTTGATTTATATTTCACGGTATTTTTTTGTTTTTTGTGTAGTTGGAAAAATTCCCAAGAAGAAAATGTGATGTGTAATACTTAGATTACTGGCGCTTATTTTGCATTTTTTTTGATTGACATGAAAATTATAATTATTTTTAAAATAAATATAAAAAAGTATACCGTGTATTTCAAAAGTATCATTAATTTGTACACATAATTTAAACTTGCATCGGGAAAATCTCTTCGACACGCTCTCCATTTTCTTGTCAAGATTCTACATTTCAAATTTCATAATATTTGAATAATTATTAATTGACTTATTTTTCCTCGAAAATTATTAAAATTACGTCAGACTATTAATTAAAAATTTTTTTTAAAAAAGTGATAGAAAGTTTCCCTCAATCATTGTCTACTTCAGCGTCAGATTTTAATGCATTTATTTATAATAATTTTTAAAATATTAAACTGTGATGATGATTTAATTTATAAGCTATCGTTTGTGTATAGTTTTATATGTTTTTTGTTTTGTTTTTTTTTTTTTTTGTGGCAACTAGTCTATTATATATTGCTAAAACTTTACTCAATTTTGAGATACACTGTTAAATATTATGGTAAACTTGAAAAAGAAAATAAAATCTTAACATTGACTAAGTAATTATGAAAAACTGTCATTAAAATAAATAAAATAATATGTTGCCAATTCCTGGTAAAATAATTGTGTGTAAATAAATAAATAAAAAAACTTCTGGGATTTCACTTATTTCAATACAAATAAATATCTAAAACAAATATTATAATTAGTTATTAGAAAATAATTATAGTAATTAGAAAATCATTATTATTGTTGTTTAATTATTTCGAATTGTTTCAGCGTTTACATTTCGAATATTTTAAACATTTTTTGTATAAATTATTTATAATCGCCACAATTTTAGCTCAAAGTCTGACTAATTATAACACTTTTACATTAATGTGAAAAAGTATTCTCTGTATTTTAATAATAGTAATAATTATTAGTAATTCAAACAAAGATAGTCAACCATAACATATATAATTGAAACATCAATTTTGGAAACATTTTTCATGTAATCATCTTCTAAATTACTGTTAAATTTATCAGAGTTTCTTTGCCCTGATACACGCCAAAAGTATTTTCATGTTTTTATTTTGGTTGATAAGGAAATACAATATTTAGACCACAACAAAAAACGATTTTAAACCTTAAATTATAGAAATAATCTTGAAGATTTCAATTTTTCATTGTGATCACCACAATCTGATGATGAGTTATCTCACTGTAAAAATATAGAAAGTTTAGATTTACAAAAGAGTACACTTAATATGTCTTTCATCTCGTTTTATTATTATAAAACACTTGAAAATAAACATGTTCTTAAAGAATAAATATATAAATTGAGATAACTCTAACATAGTTAATCTTTTATTTTATGCTGAGATTTAACAAAAATTACTTTTCTATTTTTATCGTAACTTAAATAAGCAACCCTTCTTTAGTTTGTTCTAGTGGATAAGAGAATATCTCTGTGTAAATATATACAATTTTTATTTTTAAGTTTTACAAAATAAATAACATTTTGTGTTTTTCTTTTAAAACAGAAGATTTTTATAAACATTTCATTTTGATACAAATAAATTAGATTAAAAAGAAAATAGAAATTGGTTCTTATTCTTATCAAAAAATAATCACAGTTTCAAATTTAATAGTTTAGAGGTTAATTTAAAGTTATTTGATGGATAATTTGTTAGTGGTTCATCTTTATAATTAAGACCAATTTTATTTAAAACAGTTTTATATTATCTTGAATTAAATCTTTTTCAAATTTTTATAATTTTTTTTCTAATTTTTTCCTTATCAAATATTATTTTTTATCTCCGTCATGTATTTTTGTCTGCCAAAACTTGAATGACTCAAGAGCAATTTTCACATCTTATCCATAATTTCAAATTTAGATCGAGAATTTTATTTTTCAATATTTTCCATTTGTAACATAGTAAATGCTTTGACTATACTATACCAAGTGATTTCACGCTGCAACCACCTTAATAATAAGATGCATTGTTTTTAAAAATCATACATATTTATTTTTAAACATCAAGTTAAAACAGACCCAAACGTCATTACAGATTAAGTAAAAACAGTACCTATTTATAACAATAATGTTAAAACAGTTGTAAAGTTTTTCTAAAAATGTATATTTATGTAATTCGATATTATGACAACTGCATCCAAATTCGTATTAGTAACTATGATGATGATGTTCACTCACGTTCACGTATGGATGTCGACGTCATACATGTAACATACCCACTTCAAGAATTATATTTATATGCACTAATGTGTGTGTTCCATTCAGAAAACGTTTATTCGCTCGAATCGACGACGCTATATTATGTTATACGAAATAAAAATGCACTTTATGTACAAAAAAATATAAAAATAAATAAATGTTAAAGAATATAACAAAAAAATTCGCCACGCTGGTACTGCATAATATAAGTGAGTTCTTCTATTAAGATTAAGTAGAAATAATATCAGAAATTAATCAATTTAATATCATTTCGATGAAGAAATTGTTAAGAAAAAATGGTTAGTTATAAATATACGCAATTATGTGTGTTTATTAACTATATTTTAGCTGAACTTGTGGCAAATCTTTTCATGAAAAAGTGTTTGAAATCAAAAATTGTTAAAGCTTTTTTTTTCTCTACTTTTGGAATATTTTATGGTTCAAAATTGGGTCATTGGCCCATTGAACCAATACTCATTCACGAACTTCGTTATTTTTTAGACCACACAAAATCTCCTCTTGTATATTGAATAATTTTCGTTCGTGAACAAAATTTAGATTAAAAATCTACATGTGAAAAAATCAAAAGCTTCCTTTTCTTTACAAGGAAATTCGCGCTAAAAACTAAACAATAATCGTTATATGTTTAAAAATCTTGTTAGCTTTTATATATAAAAAGGTCGACGAACTTTTTCTATTTCATTCTAACCTACATACAGGATGGTGTACTATGCCAAGAATGGCAGGAAGGAAGCCATGAAAGTCTAGATATATACCTTCAGTAGAAGACCAAACCAGGTGTAGTTACATTTTAATTGACAACCAAAATTTGAAATATTGATTTAAAAGTTTACTTCCGTCCTCATATCAAAATTTAACTCTAAATTGGCGTTATGAGAATTAAACAGCCACTATCAAAACTTATCTCATAATTTTGATATATTTTATGTCTGAATTGAATACAGGATTTGTGCGTTCCATCATTAAACCTCCTAGTCCATTTATTCTCAATGGCTATTTTCAAATCATTGAATAGCGCACACTTTTGCTACGTGTCGAAAAAAATGATTCTTAATTCGTCAGTTTAAAACTTGTCGATTAAAAATTTTACGAACCCCGAAAAAGAAAACAGTTCACTTTTCGAGGGGATCATAAAATGTTCTGGAATGATTGTGACTAGTATTTTTAATGAAAATTCAAGTATCCGTTCTTCCTCATAATCTGAAAATTCCTATTTTCAGACTGTTGTATAACGGACACTTTGTTTTGTTATGTATCGAAAAAATAATCGTTCCTTATTCGTTTCGAGTTTAAAATTTGTGGAATGAAAATTTTAAGAGCTCTGATTTTTAAATGAATGCTTGTCAAAACTCGCTGGTCCAACGGACTACCATAAAATATTCTGGAATGATTGTGACTAGTATTTTCAAAAGACGGGGCCGATCGTGCCACACTGTACACATATTATCTATATACGATGATCATATACGAATTGTTATATGTTACATGTTTGTAATGATAAATATCTCTTCCACAAATTGTGTTGTGTTATGTGTTTTATAGGAAAATAACAAAACATTTAATGATCCACACACCAAAACAAAAAAAATGGCTTAAAAATATACAACACTTCTTATGTAAGTGTTGAGGGTTTTATATTTGAAGTGTGATTAGAAATTTAAGATATAGATTCTGTTGTGGAAACATTAAAGAAATACGAAAGTATAATCTATATGAGCAGCTGGCGAATTACGGTCTTACGGTTTTTACTTATTTGATGTTACAGTTCATGGTCTTAAACTTTTGTGATTTTATTAAAACTTTTTGATGCTTTGATATTCAATATGTCAGAGTATATTAATTTTAGTCTAAAGTTTGTAGCGACCCCTACTATTAAAGGCATTAACCAAATTTTGGCATAGGTGTTCATAGAATCATCAAATAAGCCAATTCTTGCATGTCTGCCCGCCCGCCCTTCTTCACTTTGCGAGTTGAAATTATGGTGACGTATTTTTGACATAAAAAGTAAGATCAAGTTCGTGAATGAGCAAAATCGGTCCATTGGATCCAATTTATCCATGAAGATCCATGATACAACTTTTGAACTCTCAAAGATAGAAGAAAAATCTAAAGAAGATGTTGGTTTTGTTCAAAATTTGTTTGAAATATTTGTTCGTAAACTGTTCAAATTTGCGAAAAATCGAGAAAATATTTGTGTCCCCAATTTCAATGAACCAGAATAAGAGCTAAGGATTGGAAAACTCGTCTAGATTCACTCTAAAAAGAATGACTGAACACATTACTTCAAGGCTTGACCTTTAAATTGTAGAATTGTCTTCTTTGACCAATATGTTTTGAAACAGAACCCTGAAAAAACACAAAAATATAAAACCAATAAGCACTTGTGTAGTTTCTTTAACATTTTGAGCCCCTCGTGTTGATAGTGTTAAGTTTTTTTTTTATATAGTTGTTGTATATTATTTTCTTTTTGCTACTACTTGTAACACAAACGAACACAGCGGATAACTGAAGAATTTTAATAAACTTTTTATTTTTTTTCTTTTACAAAGTGTGAAATATAACATCAAAACACAACAAAAAAGGGAAAAAAAAAAGCTTAACTTTATTGTATTTTAAGATCAATGTCCTGAATGAAACTTAGTTTTTTCTTATAATACTATAATAATTTTTTCTTCTCTTGATATTTTCAATAAATTACTTTGAATTTTTTTGTATTAAAGTTAATTTTATTAAACTGTAAAATTTTTTTGAAGAAATTTTTAGATGCGCGAGCATCACCGTCACACAAAATTCACAGGTTGAAGCTGTTGTTATGATTTATGTTACACTTAATGTGAAGAAAAAATATATTTATTTATTTAATTTATCAAAATTAAACTTAGCTTTATTGACTGTGTTGACTATCCTTCTTCAGTCCTTTTATTATTCTATTGTAATTAATTATTTGCATACAATTAAAAATTGTTTTTTAATGATGCCAAAGAAGTATAACTTCTGACGCACGTACATAATATGCTTTCAATAGTTCCATACCAAAAATGACAAAGTATAAAAATCAAGAAAAAACAAAATTAACATTTTTTTTTCTGTTTGTTACAGGAAAGCCACACGACAAATAGTCGATTCATGGCTGGTATCACATGCAACACCGACCAGTAGTAGCGTTGAACTATCATCACCCACACATGGACCACCAAGTCGTGGTGGTTCTGGTGCCACAACACCCGTTCGTAAAATATCAGCACATGAATTTGAACGTGGTGGTCTATTAAAACCAATTGTGAATACAATTGATGGTACACCCACATTTTTATCGGTTAATAATCAAAATGATTTGGGCGGTGTACCAATTTGTGGACAATTTACGACACGGCCACAACGGAGATCACGTAATGAGCTACGGCATTTAGATGAAAAAGAATTAATTTTTGAATTGGTAAGTCCACTATTATTATTTTATTTACATTACCATTTTTTCTTCGATTTGAGAAAAACATATGTAGGTATATAATTAGAAAATTATCACAATATTTTAAAACGTATACTTGGACAAATCACATCTTAAAGAAAATGTATAATTTCAAAAACTTATATATATTTTATTGACATATTATAAAGAGAATATATATAACCTTAAAAGATTTTCCACAATCAGTGTTTGTAAATAAATAATTCTATAAATAAACGCCTTTGGCATTTCTTTTATTTTCTCTTAAGTTTTTTTCTCCTCATTCAATTTTCTTTAAGAATTTCTTTTTATCTAAAAAAAATTGTTCGTCGTAATTCTCTCTCTCTATATATAATATTAATTCCAATAAATTAGATTTATTGATTACATTCTCTCAGATATCTCTTTCTTTTCTTCATTGTAAATAATTCAATTATATAATAAATTTAATTAGTCAACTCGTGAGGAAAAACTTTCTTAGAATTTTTCATAAAAAAAAAATATTAAAAAGAACGATGGGAGAAAATTTGTATTATGATATTATTGACGCGTTTCTTAGTTTGATCTTATTATCCCTATCGATATTCTATCAATAGATTCCTTGATTTCAATCAAACTAATAAACTTTCTTATGATTAATTAAGTTTTTCTACTTTAAAAACTTTACAATCAGCTTCCTGTTCTTATAATAGAATGTAATGTAAGTACTATTTTATTCATTGAAAAATGTTCCAATTGTAAAACAAAAAATATTATTTTACTCCCATTTCATACGAATGAAGTTTTTTCGTATAGCCCTTAATAAGGATCCTAAAAATTTTGAATTAATTAAAGACATTTTTATCATTGTAGTATAAATATTTTCAAAATATCAACAAATATTAAAATCGTAGCATTTTTCCTGGTTTTTCTTTCAAATAATTTTATAAAAACCACTTTTAATGATTCACATTTAATTTACAATTTTTAATGGTTTTGAGAAAAAAATTGTGTTCATTGAATCATGCACAAAATCTTTATATACAAACAACAGGTGATAATGAAGACATATCTATTAAATAACTGATAAATCTAAATGCTCTGTGTACTCCTATTGATTTAATTAATGGTATGCGTGGAAAACCTTTTATAATTTATTCAAACTAGAAGAATAATTCTTCCAACATGGGTTTTAGTTTTCGATTCTTCTATCAAATAACGATTAAGTTCGACATTTGGAAATTTCCGAATTAATGCAACTTGGGACAATCCAATGTGGTCAAAGATGAATCCTGTACCACTTTTTATTTCCGTTAGTAAAATTGATTAATTGGATTTTTTACCACAAAAAAAAGTCTATGAAATATACATTTAAAAAATACCTATAGGAAATGTGTTTTATTTCCCCGACAAAAGTATAAAATACATTATTTTTTTTATTAGAACATTTTTCTGGTTATCATTACCCTAAGTGCTTGATTTCCTTTTTATACCAAAAGACGAAAAATATTAACGATTGATATTTGTCGTAATATTTTCATATTTTCTTTTTATGCACGGTTGAATTTAAGAGAAAAAAAAAACAATATTTTCATGGCTATAAGAAAAGTATTTTTTATAACTTTTTATTTTTCCAGACATATAATTTTCGAATTCTTATTATATCGAAAATGTGTAATAAAAAAAAAAAAAACATATTTCGCTTTGAAAACAAATATTGTTTGAAATTTTTCACTCTCTTTTATTTTTTGTTTTACCTACACATTGTTTCGATCTCGTCAAAAAAAAGGGACTTTATTTTAATAGTAGATTCTCTTGAACAATTTGTTCTAAATTGCAATAGATTACCCCATGTTGTTGCTATGATGTACGCCATAAAGTCATAGATACAAACTTATGTCGTAGCCGAAGCAACTGGGAAAAAAAGAAATTTTTGTATTTCATTATGTACTTGCGATTTTTTAACTAAATTGCATATTTTCATCATTTCAAATTTTCTTTTAATATCTCTGATTATTATTATCCGATTAAAAATAATTTAAAAAATGTTTGGGAAAATGTATTTATATTAATATACTTTTGAATATAACCTCCAAAAATTAAAAAGTTTGTCATTTTTAAAATTTTGTTTTGAAAATTTGGATTCTTCCTTACTATGCACCATTAAAAAATTTCTTCTTTCAATCGTTTTTTCGAATTTCTACATAGTATCAAGTAGATTTTAGAACTAAAGTTGAGTTTAATATATAAAATTATTCATAAATTTTATTTGGACTCGATTATATGCAGGATTTTTAAACGATTAACACTATTAGTTGTTATTCCTTCTTGATTAAAATCTTGCATATTCCCTATTACAAAAAAGAAATGTTTCTTTATTTTCAGGTCAAAGATATATGTAACGAATTAGATGTCCGATCATTATGCCACAAAATCCTACAGAATGTATCAATGTTATTGCACGCGGATCGTGGATCCTTGTTCCTCGTGCAAGGTGAACGTAACAGTATCAATAGCAGCGTTTACAACAATAACATCAATACAACAACAACAACAGCACCTAGTCCTTCTTCAACAAATCTTATAAACAATAACAATAATAATAGTAATATATTAACGAGCTCTTCCACAACAAACACCACACAATTACCACGATCACCAAGTCCAACCGATATACCACCTAGTTTAATACAGCCAAATAATCTATTGCATACGAATCAACAATTATTACAACAGAACGATAAAATCTTTGATCGTTTAATCAATCCAGGAGGTTTACATTCTGGACAATTTGGTGGTGGTGGTGGTGGTGGTAATAATGATTGTCGAATGGTGATTGGTGCAGACAATAAAATAGTACAAAATAATAATAATAATAATAATTTAAATAATAATAATACAACAATGACATCTTTGGTTCTAACCTCAAATCATCAACAATCAATGTTTGATGATGATCAACAATCGAAGAATTCGGAGCAACAATGTAATTTAAATCCACCGGCATGCAGATATCTAGTCTCGAAATTGTTTGATGTATGTTCGAAATCAACATTGGTTGAAATGGAACAAAAGGAGGAGATACGAATACCATGGGGTTGTGGTATTGTTGGTTATGTGGCAGAAAGTGGTGAATCTGTTAACATACCCGATGCTTATAAGGTAAGAAAATAATTTATTTTTATTTTAAATTAGCAGATCCAGGCCCAGTATGCTCTGGCAGAATATTTAAATATATTTCAACATAAATTTTAATTTTTATCAAATTTTATAATTATTTTATATACTTTTTTTTTTTTGTTACGGAATCATTGAAATGACATTTATAAAGCCTTTTCAAAAAAATTATAGTTAATAAATTTAAATTTTTTGAAATCAAAAACTGTATCCTTTATTATTAATAGCATAAAAGTAAAAATTTCATTTAAAATATTTAAATTAGGGTGTGTTTTTTTTCCCGTAATATCAAGTTTCCATTTGAAAATGTTTAATTTGATAGAATTTTTTTTACATAAATGAAAAATCTCTCAATATTTTTGTATTCGTATGGGCGTAGTATGGTAATTAGAGACTAAAATATTTACAGAATGTATCAGGTAAAATTTGCGTACAGGTAAACACAAGGGGGGGGAGCGTTTTATTTCTCCAAATTTATTAACAAATTTAAATAAAATTTAAATGTAATTTTTTCAACTTTTCTTACTTTTTTTCAACCCAATAACTTCAATAAAATGTCTTTTGTAATTATTCAATAATTTTTGTTTGACATTTGCTATAAAAATTACATGTAAACAATTGAACAAATAATATATATTTTCTAAAATTTCTATTACAAATTTTAGTTAATCTTGGGACATTAATCGATTAAAAAGTCCCGACCTTACACGGTAAAGATTAGCAAAATTTTAATTTATACAGCTCCCAACATGGAAAACGAATTGTTTTTATAATCTACAACTAATTTAAAACTGTGACATGCTGTAAACATATACATTAAATATATACTGCTTTTTTAACATAAAATACAATGTTTTTCATAGAATTTGGGGTAAATTTAAACCTTAAAATATTATGCCAAAATAAAAAACTCAATTTTACTAATTACACAAAAATATTTGTATTCAAAATGTGTCATCTAACTGTGAGGGTCATTATATGTGACGAGTCGAAACCCTTTTTTAAAACGTAACAAAAATTAATAAACCATAAAGAAATTTATATTACAAAATATACAAAAAAATTTTTGACGTGTTTTGTCACTCTCTAGCTTTATATTTAAAAATTAAAAATTATGCTACAAATGTTGTACTCTCGGAAAAAAAATTTTAACCATATTACAAAGATGAAAATTAATTTGTTTTTTGATGACTAGCGACCTATTTCGAATATATTAGCATTTTTTACAATAATGTTAACTGGACTTTATGCGTAAATGGTTCTTTACTTTATTCTAATAAATTTGCGATAAAAATCGTAAATAATACCGGCCAAAGACTCGATCCGAGAGCAACCTCAGTTCTTTAAATTTTTGATCTTTTAGATAGAGATCTCTATCTAACTAAATTATTTTTATTCAACGTTGAACCAGTACACACTAATTTGATTTGAATACAGATGACCAACATGTGTATCTATGAATCCTTAAGACAGACTAAACACTGCATTATCAATCTAAATTTTGTACAATTATTTTACATTCACGTGAATTCTTTATACTAATTATTAGTGTATCCTCTAGCATGTGACATTCATTTTAAAACAAATATTCACAATATAATAATGTTGTTTGAATATCACCATTATTATTAATGTTTTATAAAATCCATTAGTATAATTTCGAGGTATTGTTATCATTATTTGAAACTTAATTTAATAATAACAATAATAATAAAGTTCGTATGTAGTTATCAAAAAGAATTCTTTAAAATTTTTTTGAAAATAAAACAAAGCATATATTTTAAAATAATACAAACAGATCCTTCATTGTCGTTTCGTGTCGTGTCGACCAAAATTATTGTATTATTTCTATAAATAAATTATATACACACAAACAAAACCTCTTTTAATTAATAATAATATTTAATTAAATAAATTAGTAAGTTTGTTAGTTTAAACAAAACTTTGTGTTTTACACAAAACCCTTTTATGTGGAACTTTAGTAAAGGTGAATTTTGGACGCCTCATCAGATTTCACATCTGTGATACCTGGTGTCAGGGTTGCCAAATATGGCGAGTTATCCAATCATTTCAAATTAAGAATAAATTGATTAATGTTACACTTAATGTAAGCAAATATTTATTTATTTATTTAATTTATCAAATTTAAACTGAGCTTTATTGACTGTGTTGACTATCCTTCTCCAGTTCTTTTATTATTTTATTGTAATTAATTATTTGCATGCAATTAAAAATTGTTTTTTAATGATGCCAAAGAAGTATAACTTCTGACGCGCGTACATAAGTACACGTACCCAATTTTTTTTTTAACTTCAGCATCTTAAATCTTTTCAAATTTATTTTCATCTAAATATTTTTTTTAGAAGAAGTCAGTAATGGTCGTTCTTGAATTATTTTTTTGTATAAGATTTTACAGAATCAAATAAAGGATTGTTCGTTCCCCAACTAATACAAGTATTTAGAAAAGGATGGACTTAGTGTATATGTCGTACAAACTTAATCCTCCTTCTTCATGTAGATATAAATTGATGTTTTCGAATCGGAAATCACTTGTAAACATACACAGGCTTCCTTGGTTTGTTTATCCTCTAAAGTTTACTATTTATACTTCTCTATGTGTCCATACACCCACCATATTGTTAGTTATATATTTATAAAGGATGATTAACTAAAAAATTCCATCATTTTTGTATCCTGATCATTTCATATTAATTGTAAAATACGTTAGCGTTCTGGGTTGTACAGGTCACAGTTCAGTCATTCCATCTCAGTCAGAAATAATATTCTTCTGAGAAATCTAATCTAGTTCAATCTGAGTCTAGTCACAGTTTCGTCATTTTTAATCGTCATTTCGTTTTCTTGTGTTTATGAGGGAATACACAAAACCATTGAAGAAACAAAGGTAGCACGAATACTAAACTGTGACGAAACTGACTTACATGTTTAGATAGACTGATTATTTCTGACTGAACTGTGACGTGACTGGTATATGTGAATGCACCTTTTGTGGAACATAAATCTTACTTCGTTTGGTCAACTGACCACCCACCCAAAAATTAGTCTGTTTGGAAGACAATGACGATGTTTCTACATGACATGGAAGACCAAGGAACTACCTTTTACCATCACCGTTTAATAGAGCAGTGGATAATTGCGATGGGAAGTTTTAAAATTTTTGATAAATATTCCAAATTGAATTATGATTCTATTTTTTCAAGTAAATAAATAGATGGCACATCTGTATTCACTAAGATTATTTACGAAACGTTTTATGTGCATGCTGGTGGAGACACTGTTGATGACGATAGAGAAGACAACGTATAGAAACAACTATAATGTTCTTTACAAGAGATGAATTGTGTGACAGGAAACTGATACACCTACACTTATGTGTAACTGACTATTTCATGTGTAGGGTAAACTGGCCAACAGTGAACCAATTTTTACTTGCAGCTATATTACTTACGAAGTTGTATAACTTCATTTTAAAAATCATCCTCATTGGAAACCTTGTAGTTTTGAATTGCAATTTGTGTATTCAATTGGACACTAATTATCTAATTTTGTACTGTTTGGTAAAAGCGGTCGGAATGGTTCACTGAGTACTGGGTGGTGGACACAGTGAACCACCGCTCAGTACCCAGTGAACCATGGTATAAATAAAACTAAAAAATACATTTCTAACCTCTTTAGACAACAAATCTAAAATGCCTGCTGGAGTATATTTTATCATAACATTCTTAAAAGAGTTTTCGGTCCATTATTTTGCAACTCATCATATTTTCTCCACACAACTTGAATAACCTGGAGGAGTGGCTACCATATTCTTAAGAGTACGTAAGCTAGCGGTTCACTGTGTACTTCTTGCTCATGGTTCACTGTTGGTCAGTTTACCCTACTTACTTGGTTCAATGTTATATTTTGTAATACGTCTAATGCCTATACCACATGATGTAACAAATACCCGAGATTGCCAAATTGAGCTACCTACTATTCCTATAGTTATTTTTTTTTTAATTTGACACTTTGAATTTTACTTTAGGCTGTTTTTCATCATAAATGGGGTCTTTTGTAGAAAATTTCGAGCCACCCTGCCAATATCCTGTACAGCTTTATTCTTTATTAATTTTTCTATTAATTTGTTGATTATCCTTTTATGCTTTTAAGAACTAAGATTTTTCAATTTTAAATACTTGTAGGTCCTCGTATATCCAAACATGTAGGTCATTAAGGCACGTGTTTCTGGATTAACATTTTGTAATGAATATTGAATATAAGCCTTCTATTTAAATTTCGAATTTTATGATTATACACAACAGTGAATTAAAAGAATTAAATAATGTACAATAATTAAATAATAATGAAGTTGTTTAGTATATATAATGTGAATTATCCTGCAGTAATTCTAGAACGCATTGCAGCACTTTCTAGAAAATTTTTATTTTTCCTATAAATATAAATTTATGTATATAAATTACCTAGAAAAAATCTAAACAAGTATTATCAACGAAACACATTACTCATTTAGTAATACTAAAGCTGACAATTCATTTGCTAATAAAGATTATATTGTATGCAACGAAATATCAAAGTAAAAATTAATTTGATTAATACCAGTAATTTTAAAAAATCAGAATCTATTTTATGAATAAATCATGCCGAAAAATTGGTTGAGAATTCGTTGGTTCTGCGTGCCGAAGTTATTTTTATCTATAACTTCTATACTTCTTGTATAAACTTTTTATGTAAAAGAGCCCATTGAAAACTATACAGAAAGATTTCATCAAAATCGAAAATTACAGTGGAACTAACATACTTAAAGACGAACGAAATATATTTTATTTGTATCTAACTTCTTGTATAAACTTTTTATATAAAAGGATCCATTGAGGTTCAACAACTATACAGAATTATTTCCTCAAAATCAAAAAAACCCTTCGCAAATTACAGCAGAACAAATATACGAAATAAAAGATCGTCTAATTAAACCATAGACCTCACAAAGTTCTTTGCTTTACTGAAAATAGATACAAACGCATAACTTTAGTAGCATGTGTATTCTGAACCTTAAACAATGTATAAATTATTTATTAAAAACTTCCATATTAAATTTCATTATCAACATCCTAACTTATAAGACAGCATCATTATTAGATGATACTCGTTATTATTATTATTATTATAATTTTATTTATGTGAATGTTTTTATCAAAAACTTTAATAAGGAAATTGAATGTCTTCCAAGAAATGTCATCAATTAATTAGTTTTTCTTCATAAAATATAAATATTATATTTCTAATTGATTCATTGAATAATAAATTGTGTAATATATTTCTGGAACTACTTCTTAAAAACATTTTTCCGAATTGTTAGATGATGAAAATTGATGATAATGCAGTCAGAATATTTAGAAATCTGTTTGGATCTTTTTTGATTCACGTGTTCTAAGATTAGATGTACTGACATGTTTCATATCGTTTCGACTACTTTCAAACTGTTAGTTTGAAATTATATATTTGTGATTTCGAAAATAATGTTAACGTTTTTCTTTTTTAATTTTTTTCAGGATGAACGTTTCAATCACGACATTGATGTTCGTACAGGGTATAAAACAAAAGCATTGCTTGCAATGCCAATTAAAGACACGAATGGAGATGTCATTGGTGTCGCTCAAGTAAGCTCATAGATCAATTTTAAGATATTTAATTTCCCACAACAACATCGAACTCCCAATATTTCATAAATTTTTCTATTTATTAGGTGATAAATAAACAGGGTGATTCATGTTTTACGGCAGCAGATGAAAAAGTATTCTCCAGTTATTTACAATTTTGTGGTATTGGTTTACGTAACGCTCAATTATATGAACGTAGTCAGTTAGAAGTTCGTAGAAATCAGGTGTTATTGGATCTCGCTCGAATGATATTCGAAGAACAAAGTACAATTGAACATATGGTCTTTCGAATATTAACGCATACACAATCCCTAATACAATGTCAAAGGGTTCAGGTATGTAAAGCATTTGGATAAATACCCTGTAGCAAATCTAAATTTAAATAATCGAACTATGCCTGGAATATAAATTATTACACCGCTAGGCGTTTAGATTAAATTCGAATTTATATTACAGGTTTTGCTGGTACATCAACCATCGAAAGGAAGTTTTTCACGTGTATTCGATTTTGCAGCAACTGATCTCAATTCTATGGATTGTGATTCAAGAACTAGGTAAGTCAAAATTATTCTCAAAATTAAAACTATATTTTATTTTCATTTTCTAATCGAAATCGATTATTTTTTGGAAGGTATTAGGAATAGTTTTTTCCAAATTTTATTCACATAAAATTCAAAATATGTATTTTTCTCTGATTTAGTCCGTTCGAAAGCCGATTTCCTATCAATATTGGTATCACTGGTTATGTAGCGACAACTGGTGAGGTATGTATAAATTAATTATTCTTACAATTTTCAAATCAGCCAATTTCGTATGAAATCCAATTTTTGTTGCTCTTTCACCAAAAAAGGAAATCTGGAAAATATCCTTGTTGGGAAATTGTCTATACAGTTTTCATGCAAATTTCGAGTGTCAATTTTCAAAAGACCAAATTCAATCAACACCTTGTTTACTTATCTAGAATAATACATTAGGAATCCTGTTGGTATAATTTTACATAATTAATAAAAATTCAATTAAGTTTAATAATCCAATAATAATAATAATCATAAATTCGATCAAAATACACAATAAAATCAAATTTCTAATTTTAATGGTTAATTTACAACAATATAATTTTCAAGGTTTTTCCTACCAATACAATTCAATATAGAATTATTTAATGGAAAATTACTTCTTAAAAACATATACAAGTAATATGAGAGACGAACGGAGAGCGGAAGGAAGGGTACTAGCTTTAATGATATTATTTTGAAAACGATATATAATTAATATAATTTTATTTTACGTTTATTATTATTATTATTACATACACAGCAGTATAATATGATGATAATGATTATATAATTCATGTGTATTTTGTATATTTTATCCTGACAGTGAATTCCATTCGGTCGAAAATTAATAATGCCCTCCTGTAACGATAATATTAATATATTTTAATATTATTTGTAATCATCGTTAAATTTAATGTTGTTATTTTTAATTGTTTTCTGAAACAAAATGTATTACTTGGAATGGAATACTTTGAAAGTGTACCGTCTCATTTACAATTTAATTCAATCCATAATATACTTCTGATGACATGCGTACAAAAGTTAGCTTATCTATCTTTTTAGTTAGTTAAGAATCATAAAAAAAGTGGAAGATTTAGATCGTGGCGTTTTTTGTTTGATTGAGTTTAAAGACTTACTAATTTATCAATTCTTTGGAATCCTTTCAAGCTAATACTGCTACAAAAGATCGTTGCTATGTAAAATTCCTTTGAAATGAAAATTTATTTGAAAAACAACGAGGCGCTACATTCTTGACCACGACCTTCTCAACAATAAATTTGTCATTCCTTCGCATCTTATGCTAGGGTCCTTCACCATCGTACCTCGCACTGTGTCAGATCCTCCTCGATCACCTTAATCGCGCTTGGTTTATGAGTACCATCACATCTAACTTTCCATTCAGGTGGCATTTCAGTTCTACACTCTTTCTACTATTCTCCATACGATACCTTTGCAAACATGGCTGAACACTTTCTTTAGGCTTTTACTCACAGCCGTATGTGACTACAGAACGTATAATGATCTTGCTCCATAAGCTTTGTCCTTTTAAAGAGTTCGGTAATACAATTGAATTTTGAATAAAAAATCCCCTGAACAAAAATTAAAATTTTTTTTCGAATATCCAATTTACATAAATAATTTTTGTTTTTATTTCTATTTTAGACTGTAAATATTCCAAATGCATACGAAGATTCACGATTTGATCCAAGTGTGGACGATGGCACTGGATTTACACACAGAAGTATATTATGTATGGCAATAAAAAATTCTTGTGGTCAAATTATTGGTGTAATTCAGGTAAATATCATTTGAAAAACTTTGGAAAAATTGTGTTAAATGAATATAATTTGAAACTAATTTTATTTTTTTTTTAACTTAATTTCAGTTAATAAATAAATTTGACGATTTAGCATTTACTAAAAATGACGAGAATTTTGTGGAAGCTTTCGCAATATTTTGTGGAATGGGAATACATAATACGCACATGTATGAAAAAGCTGTGATAGCAATTGCAAAACAGAGTGTGACATTAGAAGTACTATCCTATCATGCATCTGCTTCTATTGATGATGCGATTCGACTTAGGGTAAGTTAAATTTCCAAATAAATGTTGAATTTTTCCTACCATGCCCTGTACCTAAATTGTTTTATTTTGTTCTAGAATTTAAGAGTACCTTCTGCGGCACACTATAATCTTCATGATTTTAAATTTGACGATATACAATTAGATGACGACGATACACTCAAGGTAAATATTAATTGGAACTATGTTCCTTATCACCCGTTTGGTGGATTCTCATTATTCTATTGTGGTTGTTATTTAGTAATACGTAATATATAGCAAAAGAAACAGAGTGTCCCATGACACCTCTCGTTCTTTTTTTTTAATTTTAGAGGAGTTTCTCCACCCTATATCTATGAACATATTTTTGACAGAATTATTCATTTTCTTTGCAGGCTTGTTTGAGAATGTTTCTAGATTTGGATTTACTAGAACGATTTCATGTTGATCGAACAGTTTTATGCCGATGGTTACTAAGTGTGAAAAAGAATTACCGACAAGTCACATACCATAATTGGCGACATGCTTTTAATGTTGCACAAATGATGTTTTCAATTTTGACGGTAAGATCAATTGTTTTTCTTTTAGCTTTCAAAATAAAAATTTATGATTGTTTTTCTTTATTTTATTCAGACTACGCAGTGGTGGAAAATCTTTGGCGAGATGGAATGTTTAGCATTGATGATTGCATGCTTATGTCATGATTTGGATCATCGTGGGACCAATAATTCATTTCAAATCAAGTACGTATTTGTTTGAAAAGCTCGTATACATTTGATCAATATTTTTCGAAACCTAACGATTATTCGTCACAAATACGATACGGTATCTTCAATTTATTATATTTTTAGAGCTTCATCTCCGCTCGCACAACTATATTCAACGTCAACAATGGAACATCATCATTTTGATCAATGTTTAATGATCTTAAATTCACCTGGAAATCAAATTCTTTCAAATATTTCACCAGATGAATATTCCAGAGTTGTGAAAGTATTAGAAGATGCAATTTTATCAACAGATCTGGCTGTTTACTTCAGGTAAAGACCAAAAAACGATTTTTAAAATATCCAAAAATAAAGGAAATGGGAAAAAAATTTAACTATTTATTTTTTTTCGGTAACAGAAAACGTGGGTCATTCTTCCGTATTGTACAAAATGTTGTTGAAGATGGACACGATCCAGCGATTTGGGCATCCGAAGAGAATCGTGAACTGCTCCGTGCAATGTTAATGACTGTATGCGATTTAGCGGCGATTACAAAACCATGGGACATTGAATATCGAGTCGCTGAACTAGTATCGTCCGAATTCTTTGAACAAGGCGATATTGAACGTCAAGAATTAAATATTACACCAATTGTAAGTTTTTTTTTTTGAATTTTTAAAGTAATTTGTAATTAAATTTTCGAATTTTTTTTACAGGATCTTATGAATCGCGAAAAAGAGGATCAATTACCGTTAATGCAAGTTGGATTTATTGATTCTATATGTTTGCCAATCTATGAGGTATGTCTGTCCACGGAAAAGACTCTTTAGAGAGATTTACAATCTTCTAAAACTTCAATTTCATAAATGAACTTCAAAATCTTCCTTGTTTACAGGCATTTGCTGTATTAAATGATAAACTTGAACCATTAGTCGAAGGTGTACGAGACAATAAAAAACACTGGTTAGAAATTGCATCCACAAAATCATTAACTACCCAAAATAATGGTCCACAACAAAACAATATCGAACCAATGGTTAAAGATGATGATGATGATGATGAAGAAGAAGAAGAAGAAGAAGAAACAACCGCAGAGTATACTGAAATAAATGAAATACGACGAATGTCTTCAACACCAAAAAAATTACATGAATCAATATCAGCTCCATGTTCGCCAATCGACAAAACCATTCCAAAAACAACTATGACAAATTCAAATTCAACACATAAAATCTCAACAAGTAGTGGACCTGAATTCAGATCACATTTAGATGAAAATCATCTATAAAATTGTAATTAATTACTTATTTAAATTAGTGAATTTTGTTTATTTTTAACCAAAAAATATGTGTGAATATTATTAATTTATGTACAGTTGGTAACAAAAAATTTACCAAAATAAGGGAAAGAAACATATTTTTATTAAGTGTTTTATTAGTGAATTTTCCTCTTCTTTGAATTTAAAGGGTAAGTTTTAATATAATTGTAGTCAAAAAGCTCTCCGATTTAAAAAATTGTACATAATTTTTACATATTACTTATGAAAATGGGACCATCCGTCCTTTAAACTTTAGCCAAACTATTCCTGAATTATTAAATAATTGGGCTAAGATTTAAATTCAGTTCCACCAATCCAGCTAGTTTTGATAAACAAAACTTGGTTTAATACTATCTCAAAGATTTTGACGTGGAACGGATTTAGTCATAATTAATCCAAATTGGTGGAATGTGATCTTACAACTACGGCGAACTATAGAAATATTACACAGAAATTACATCTAGAAATTGATGTTACAGAAAAAATAATTAGTGAAACTTAATATTGTAAAGCATTGTACAGTTTGTTGTAATTTTACAAGTTAATCCAATTTTAAAACAGGGATATTTTGCAATTATTTGTGTATAAAGAAGTTTCACTGTATTTAATAAACACTCTTCTTTTAAAATAACAATTTACTTATTATTAGTTAATTAATATAGATGAATTATTGTGAACTGTCATTTGCAATTCAGACCAAAATGGATCGAAATGCTAAAAGCATCATAAAATCTACAACTAATTCGTCTTTCATACACACCTAATAATAGTCGAAGAAACATGGAGCAAAAATAAATTTTTTTTAAAAACTTTTTAAAGTGTGATTTTTTATTGTATTTTTTTCGTTATACTTATTTAATAGTGAAAAGTGTGTTTTGGAAAAATTCGAGCTGTAGCATTTTGTTTTTACAACCAATATACAACTCAAACCGGTACTTCAAAAATAATTAAAGTAAAACCAAATTTTCAAAATGACATAAACTTTTTAATTTTTTGAGGTTATGTTTAAATACATGATTTTATAGAGAATTTGTTCCCAAATATTTTCTTTTTTAAATCGATTAAAAATATTTAGAGATATTAAAAGAAAACTAAAAATGTGGCCATCATTTTGCATTAATGGCGATAAAATAGAATACCGCTGGCCGCATTTTGTCAAAATATGTTTTTCAATATTAGATAAATATTAGAAATAATATCTATCCAGTCATAAAATCGCACTTACAAAAATTTCCTTTTTATTTTATTTTTGCTCCCTATTGCTTCGACTTTAAGCACATCTATTAAAAAAAAAAATTTTTAAGCCAATTTATAATAGAATTTAAGAATAGAAAATATAATCACCTTCTTAAAATTTAACCAAGTTTTCCTTCCCTTAAATTCACAACTATACATTGAGTTAGTTTAGCAGTTTCGCCTTCGAGAGTGATCATAATCAAAGAATAAAAAAGGGCAAGTTATAATCGTGCATAAGTTAAGCTAACCCATTATAAAATTTATTTTTTCATTAAAATAATTAACAATTTTATACGCACTAAAAAAAATTGAGTAGAAAAATTTTTACTTAGACTTGAGAATTTAAAGTAGACTAGTGTGAATTTTTTGTACTATAATAAAAGATAAACAAGCAAAAATTGTAATTTAGTAATCTTTTTTAAGGCCAGTAGTGAAAACAATCCACATATATAAATGTAAATTAACTAAACAAAAAAAAAAGAGAACTAATTTTGCACTTATCAAAGAACAAAATATGCACAATTTTTGTTTGATCGTATTTGAGTCGTATTTGAAGATTTTTAAATAGTTATTCACGCACCTTTAAACATTATACCTATACGGTGTAAAACGGCCTAATAACCTTCAATTAAGAGGAATTGAAATATAACTTGAGACCTCTATAATAAAAAGAATCACTAATACAATATACATTATGTTTTTTTATCCAAACTATCCAAACGTTATGAAATTTGGTATGCACAATCTAGGCATGAAAACCGATTTGGATAATTATTTTTTGCGAAATTGTGCGCGAAATTTGAAAAAACATACAATTTACATTACATTAGAGATTGTTTTTATTATAGATGTCTCATTATTATAGAGATTCCTCTTAAAGTATATGCTGTCAAAGTACTACTACAATTTGACATGTTTTATAAGGTTTGCTGTCCAAGGATGCGTAATTTTACGTAATAAAGAAAAAAAAAATGTGCAACGGAAAAAGTTAAAATAAACTTGTTCATTTTTTAAGTTAAATATTGTACATTTTATATATATTGAACAGGACGAGTTTAATTTAAATGCATTTCAATATTGTTTAATGAAATTCCAAAAAAAATTGTATAAATTTTGAACGTAATATCAACTTCTTTGAGTTTGTGTGCCTCGATTTGTTGTACGGATTTGTTGTTCAGATTTAAATATTTTGTAATATTTTATATTGTAAAAGGAGTTGTTTATTACGATTTAGACTTTAGTTAAAAAAAAACACAGGGTGATTGATGAATGTTTATACAGACTTTTTAAATTGAAAAATTCCGTCTTGAAAAAAAAAAAAAAAACAATAAGAAATTATCAGTGTGATTTGAAATTAAAATTGCTTTTATTTCACAACTTGACTTATTATTGTTGCAATGAGTTCTCTAATTAAACGAGCACTAAAAATATAAAACGGAACTTAATAATAAGATTTTTAAAATGAGCAAAAAGACCACTGATTGATATTTATTATTGAATTTGAAAACGTAGGTAGTTATATTTTTTATAATTAACGTTTCCGAAGAAAGTAATTTACGGTATGAAGTTTTATTAAATTTTGATAGACCTCAAAATATAATGTAAATATGTATTTGTATTTAAAGGGCGGGCGTGTTTTTTTTTTATAGGACTTTACATATTTCATGTATATTTTGTGAACAATCCTGTAAAAATAGTTAATTTGTTCAGAAAAGAATTTGGTGGAAATGGATCGCCATCTAATATCTTTATTTTAGTTTTCACACAGAATCGGTTTAGGCGTTAAAACATTAACCTTATTAATAGCGAATTGATCACAAATAATTATCCTTATATTAATAATGTGAGAAGAAGAGTATAATTTCAATTTATACCTTTCAGTTCATTAATTTAAAAAGTGATCTTTCAATTCAAAATAACTTAAACCAATTCTGCTTACACAGTATTAAAATAAAATCAAAAATTTATCATTCATGAAAGAATATTTAAATTGTATAAATAATAATTATTTACTGTATAAACTCTTTAATTACTTGTAAATTAATAACATGTTGTTACTTAGACATATTTACTTGATGGGTCGTCTCCGGAAAATTTAAAGAAACAATTTCACTGGTGACTTATTTAGTTATATGGGAGCATTTTCTTTTAAGTTGATCGTGACTTAGAAAGAAGGAAACTGTTTTTGCAAACATTGATCTTTTATTGAAAAAATTGCCGACATGGCTTTTATGATCGAGGATCACTGTCAGAAGCTATCATCTTCTGGGTTAACAGGAAAAGAAAACAATGTTTGATGCAATTTTTAAAAGAATGTAAAGGTAATGTTCCCAGATTCTTTCAAAGTCTGTTATTTGAAATAAGTATCAACTTAACTGAAACATCCATTAAGTATACCATCTCAATTTTACAAATTTTCTATTTTAAAAAACTTTTTAAAATAGACAAAAAAAAAAGTATTGCACTATTAGTTTGTAGATAAAAAAAAATGAGTGAATTTATAATTATTAAGAAACATAAAAAGTAATTTTAAAAAATACAAAAACAAACAAAAAAAAATTATAATATATATTTTTAAATATGGAACCAAACGATACGAGAAAAAACATCCATGGTATAAATATATTTTAGAAAATAAATAATTTATTTAATTAATTTTACAAGCTCTCTTTTCATAATTTATTTTTTTAATATTCTAAATTATTAATTAATTAAGACTATTAATTATTAATATTTAAAATAAAACAAAACAAAAAAAAAAAATACAATTAATCACAATTTTTGTATGTGATTTAACTTCCTAAATAAAAACAACTATCTTCATTTATGAATTTAATTTATTTTTACCTTATATTATCCTTTCTAAATTTACTTTCTACCTTCTATAGTTTGAGTTAAGCACGTGGGAATACCAAATCGTAAGGTGAGAAATTTAATCAGGTACGTCGTTGTTGAGTTTTATAAGTCATAGATAATCGTTGCATATTGAAAAAAAATTTATGCAGAGCCTCCCAAACTAAATAATCTAGATGATGCAAATATATCACAAAAATTAGCAATCATTTAACAGATTATAATTTTATTTCTATGTAAGAAGATTATCTATAGATCAATTCTAAACTAAATAATAAAACTTCATAATATTCGTAATGTGTTTTATACTTACTGAAAAATTATACAAGGCGGGAAATACGTTTTACACTTGTAATACTTTGTTCACCTTAAAAATTAACTAAGATGACCTAATTTATTCGCTGTAATTTTGACAAATATTTATCAACGTTTAACATAAAAACATACGAAGTTATTTATTTTAAATGTCGGTTGAAAGAAAACCCTAAAATAGTTGCTTCAATAAAAAGTTGAACAATATTTTACGTTTATGGTTATTTTGATTGACGTAAATGATCTGTTCCTGTTTTTTAAATGTAGTATGATACAAAACCTTTTAATAAATTGACCTATGGGCAACTATTTAAATTTGAAAAACAGGCTGCTGTGGTTTTGAAATTTTATGAAAAATTTATTACGTTCAGCCATTGATATTTGATTTCTGTGTGCTCAGTAATTGGAGGGATATTCACAGGGATCTGGATATAATGGAAACAAGTAATTCAGAAGCAAAAAGTGATTTAATTGTTAATTTATTAAATTTAAATAAAAATATAATTCAGTGTTACATTGTTAAACCAATGTTTTAAATACAAATTTTATTTGGATTTATTTGGGTATGCAAATAATTGTCTCTAAATAATTTAACCATCTTGAGCAATAAAAGGATTTTGTATAGCTTCCATACCATCAACAGGACATATCAACACAACACTTGTTCCTCGACACACAACTAGCCCTAAAGGTCGAGTATCTTCAACTAATTTGTACGGATCATCTGGGTCACGTAAAAACTCTGTAGTATTATCCAATACCAAATTCAATAAAGGGTCATACCCTTTTAAAATACCAGCTGCTTCACGACCACCGGCAAATTTCACGCGAATACTCTTTTCCAAGTATTTGGATAGATCTAAAATTGATTCTTTACGTTTTTTCTCTTTGGCATCACCACCACCCTGGTGGGAACTCTGAAATGAAAAATATTATTAATAAATTTTGTTCAATATTCGAAATGAAACAGTACAAACCTTTTTATCTTGAACAGAAGTCATTCTTAATTTTTTACGTATTTAATAAAATTAGGTTAGTTTTAAATTCAAACATGAAAATGACATTCACAACACCAACATAAGATAATTAAAACAAATTTATATTATGCAATCACAAATCGTGGATATATTTTTTAATAAATGAATTAAATCTGAATTAAATATTCCTGATTGTAGATTACAACATAATTTGTGCAACAAAAATTAACTTGAATTTTAACTTCTTCTTTAATTTTTTGATCTGTTTAAATTTACGACTGAGAGCATGATGATGGTATTTATCAGAAATTATCTTTGCTACAAATCTTCTGGATCAGTGACTGGTTTCATAATTAAATAAACTATTATTATATTATTTAATTAATTTACTCCTGCAGCTTTAAAGTTAAAGTATTTGACTCTTTATGATAGTAGTAGTACATTAAGAAATCTTGGGAATTCAATAAAGGATAAAAAATACATAGGATTGAGGATTCACAATTACTTCATACAATTTTCAAAATAAGACAAAAATTTTCATTTTTGTCATGGTAGATAAGTTGATAATTATTTATTTTTTAGAATGAAAACTTAATGAATTTTAAATACAATTTTTCATGTTGGCAGTAACCCTCTATCCAAGATAGGAAAAGTTTCGAAGAAATGTCATTTAAAAAATGCAACGTCTACAACGCAAGTTAAAACAGAAACCTGTAAAAATCTGAACTTTGACAGATGATGATTATTTGTCAAAAAAATTTTGATAGTTTTGACATTAATTTGCCAAAACGTAAGTGAAAATTAGCATTTTAAATGGAATTATATTAATTTTAAATAAACACAAACACACGCATCAGGTAATTAGCAACAAATATAGTTGAATTAATTAAATGTAACATTTAATTACCTAATTTTTGTTGAATACAGTTACAATGAAGTGCTTAAAGAAAGTTCTATAAACAAAATCAATGCGTTCTTCAGTTAGTTACATACTTTCTAGTGCAGCGAGTGAACCTAATATGTCTTATCCTGATTACGAACAAATATCACATGATCATGCAGCTGTACTAATACTAGTTCGTCAAATTGGAACACAACTTAAGACAAAAATATTTTCACGTTTATATGAACGAATTTTACGTTGTAATTGTCACAAAATTACTGATTCGAGTGGTCAAGTGCGTGAAGTTTGGATACGATATGTAAAAGAATACCCAGTGGAGAATAATGATTGGGGTGATTTTCAAACACATCGAAAACTTTTGGGCCTGATATCATTGGGCAAATATGATTCACAACAGGAATTAAATGAAATATGTCGAGTTCACGAAAGTTTAAAAGTGAAGTATACAAGTACATTGTTCGATACACGATGTTTTTTATTTGGACCTAGTGAACCACCTGGTTTTAGTGATGGTATGTTTAATTAACTAATATTATAACAAAGAAAGTGGAACAATTTTTTACAAAATCGTTGGGATTATGCTAAAAAGGAGGAAGTGTGCTTAATAATTAATATTTTCTTGAAATATATAATTGACCCAGAAAAAAACTTTAACAAATTATCAAATAATTTATTACAGGCTGTAATTGATTGCATCGCGCAATGTTAGTATTGAAAATGTTTCATTTAGCGTGTCGCTTAGACCTATAGGGAACTGTCATAAAAATTTTGCAACAATGGTATACTGTACTACATTTAAATTTTCGGCTTGTAATAAATTATTTCCAGTTTAAATGTCTACTTTATTGTATATATATTAATAACTTCCAATTATTAATTTATTTTTATTGTTCCTTTTTCTTTTTCGTTCGGTATAATAAAAATTCAATTTTTCATTGATTGGAATTATTTTTAAGGCGATACAGTAGAAAAAGATATCGATAATTTAAATGAAGAAGAGAAGAAAACCTTTCAAACCCCTTCAAATTTTAAAACACGTGCGTTTTTCTACAACGATGGTGATCCTTGTGTAGAACTAGAAACACATTTATCTGAATTTGTTAATTCATTATTTTGGGTGTTAGAATCCAAACGTTTGGAACGATCTCGTGAAAAAATTGAACGTGTGTCTTTGCTGTTGGCACCATTCGAGAAGAAAGATTTCGTTGGATTGGATCTGGAATCGCGTAACAATAAAAAAAGATGTATGGGTCGTATTACAAAACATTTAGGAGATTTATCACTACAAGCAGGTCTTATTAGTGAAAGTTTAACGTTTTATTATTCGGCTAGAGATACACTTAAATCGGTAAACGATTGGTTATGGTTAGGGGCAGCTTATGAAGGATTATGTGCGGCCTCAGTGTTAGTTTTATATCCAAATTTTCAACGTAGTGTTACCTTACAACGTAATTCAAGTTTACAAGATGGATCTCCAGGGAAATCCCGTTCAAATTCTGTTGTTTCAATACCTTCAACAGAATTGATACGTGTTCGAAAAGATATTACAAATATACTTTCTGAAGATGATATATCAAAAAAATATCGCGAAGCTATTATTCATTACAGTAAATATCAAAATGCTGGAATTATTGAAACGGAAGCAAGTTTTAAAGCTGCCAGGATCTCTATTGAACAAAATCAAACACTACAAGCTGCTAGTTTTTTACAGAATGTTGTATTTATTAATTTAACGATAAGTGAACAGGAAAAAATACAACGATTTGAAACATTATCGGATTTATACACACAAATTGGTTTTGTGCGAAAGGCAGCGTTTTGTCAACGTTTGGGGGCTTCGCGATATGTTTCACAAAATAATCCATCACCGAATTGGAGTCAATGTTATAATTTAATGTTACAAAGTTTTACTGGATATAAATTAAGTTTGGAGCCGAATGAAATGCTTGCGAACCAAAGTTATGGTGAGTAAAAATTCAATCTTATGGTCGTTAAAGCCAAACTTTAGTAAAATCGTTTGATTTAAACTTAAAAGTCTTAAATCTTATCTGTAAATTGTTTTTAGGATGGCAAACATTACAAATACAGTTATTACAAGAAATCGTAGTGGCAGCTCGACGAATGGGTCAAGGTGCGTTAGCGACACGGCATATGACTTTTCTTTTACAAACAATGTGGAATCATTTAACACCACAAGAACAACGAGATTTATCGCTTCAATTACAAGTAAACATTAACCAAGCTATTTGCTGAAAATGTTTTTATTTTTTTTCCGTTTACTCTTAGGGATTATCATCTCAATGTGAAGGTGCTCCGGTTCTATTAGTATTAGATTCTGGTATAGTAATACCACCGGCCAATTTAACAAATATACCAAAATGTAAAATGTTTAAAATACAAAATTTAAAACCACATTTACAACCGCAAAAAATTGTAAAAGAGAAATTAGATCATGGACCATTTTTATTTACTCCGATACATTTTGGTGGTTCTTTGGATCGGAAAAACAAAAAACCAAAATCGAAAATGGGTAAATTATGAGCAATTTTTAGGATTTAAATAAAATATATTTATGTAAAGGCGATAGTGTTGAATTTCCTCTTTTTTTTCAGATTTTTTATGGGTAGAAAATGATATTTGCGAAGTACAATTAACCTTAGTAAATCCTTTACCGTTTGAACTAAAAGTATCAAATATGCGATTATTGACAAATGGTCCAGTATTCGAATCCATTCCAGAGACAATATTATTACCACCAGAAACACCACAATTAACAACATTGATCGGTACACCAAAAGAATGTGGTGAATTAGAAATATTAGGTTATAGTACACATTCATTAGGTGTTAAATCGAATTGTCGTTTAAAAAATATGGAAAAATTTTTACCGCTATATAGTATAGATATAATTCCTGCCTTACCAGTAATGGATATTAAAACATCACTTCCACAATCTGCAACATTTTCCAATTTCAGTAATTATGAGAATATCGTAACATCGGCAAGTTTAAGTTTATATAATGGTGAATCCGCTGAATGCACAATAACCCTTACAAATACTAGTGATGTCGCAATAGAATTATTGGATGTATCCATACAAAGTGGTTTAGAATCATCGGTGCAAGATCAAATATTTAAATGGTCTCAAACAAATTTAGAATCACAATTACCATTAGCTGCCAAAGCTACTGCTAGTTTAACATTATATTTATATTCGGCTACAAATTTTTTGGGTCCTGTGCAATATTTAAGTGGTGGTGAATTAAGTAGTGGTATTTATTGTAATTCATCACATCCAAGCAGTTTAATGTCCATGTCGGTTGGTGGTCCAAGCTCTCTACCCTCTAGAATTAATTCCCCCGTTCATGGTAGTGCTTTGATGGGCAGTAGTTTTCATTCAACACGACGAAATGAATTTTTGTCATCTAGTTTCAGGTATTGTAATGCATCGGAATTTTTTTTATTGGGGATATAATATTTGGTCGTAGAATTAATAGTTTTAAAATTAGCAAAATTTTTTTGAGCTTGCATACCCAGTCTAAATATTATATGCCAATGAAATATTTCATAAAAAAGTCTCTTTTATTTACAATAAATTTTTTATTTAAACAGATCATCGAATTCAGGACAATCTAGTTTAGCTACAACCGTGGGTGGAGCGCGATCGCCATTACCATCCGGTTTAACATGTGTGCCAATAAATACTGTATCGTCAACAATTGAAGCTCAACTTAGATTACGTTATTCAGGCGGTTCTGGATATCAAACCGGTTATTGTCGTACCAGTTCTGTATATATTAGTTTAGAAATGTTGCCAAGTGTACAAATAACTAGTTGGGATGTGATACCAGCTGAAACGTAAGTATCGGATGAAACCTATCATTAGTCTCCAGTTATTAAACTAAGATCAAAAATTGAAATTCGTTTTATATTTATAGCGTGAATTTGAATTATTAATAATAACTTGTATTTTATTTCTTTCAGAAATTCTCATTTTTATCTAGTCCTTGATATAACAAATCTCACATCACAAGAGATGGAATTACATTATACACCCACAAAGCATATATTAATTGAAGGACACAAATGTTGTAGTGTTGCCGTGCCATTAAATCGTTGTCCATTATCAAAATTATCAAAAATTTATATGGATCAACAACAGTCGACAGTAAATAATTTAGAATTAAATAAAATTTGTTCAGAGCATATTGCACATTCGGTTGATTTACGATGGCATTTGTTAGGGACAGATACAAAAGGCAAGGTATCGTTAAAAGGTATCACATTAACACCAAATATGTTGGATTTAGTTCGAATGTCACCATTAAATTGGAGTAAGTGACTAATTATCTATATTTCTAATTGATTTTCTTTTCGAAGCTAGGCAAATTTTATTCGATTTAAATAATTTTTTTATATAATTTGATAGAATTTTTTCTATATTTTTATTAACTTTGCAGATGTAACGTTAAATTCACAAATAACTAAGTCACAAGAAGAAATATGTTTTAATATTGGTGAATCGATCACGTTAGGAATATCGATTAGTAATAATTTAGAAAGACCATTACGACAATTAACGCTAGATATACAATTTTATCAAGATCATCAGAATGGTATCAATAATTATCGATTAGATACACGATTAGCAACGGTTGGTGCTACTAAGTAAGTTATTTTAATTTCCATTCAATAGAAACGTTTTACAAAAAGGTATTAACCTTCAAAATTAATGTCAACATATCAATTAATATCAATATTGATAAAAATTACTAGATTAAAGAATTAGAGATGTAAATCATTTACATTACTTAAATTTGAACGACTTTTGGTTAAATTTCACCTATATTGAACGTGGAGTTTTAAAAATTGATAATAATTTTATTTTCAGAGTTTTACTGCCAACATTAGAAGAACAGGGTCAAACTTATCACGAATGCATTGTAATATTTTTTACACCGGGACAATATAAAGCTGACATACAATGTACAGCTCCAGAAAATTTAAATGGTTCGATAGATGCAAATATAGGTGGTGCTATTGTAGATGGTCAACAAAGTGGACATACATGGCGATATATACCACCTGTTGAAATCCGAATTAATGAATAACAGACAAGATAGAATATTGTTTATGGATATTAAGGAAATGAGCCTAAAACTAATGTACAGAAGTTAATAATGAACAATAATAATAATAATAATAATAAATATGTCAAACAAATAATAAATGATGAATGTTTGTTCGAATATTTCAAATGTTTTTATTCTTACACCAGGATGTATTTTTTAATATAAAATTCTGTAATAAAATATTTAAATTAGTTGTAAAAAAAATTCAAAAGAAAATTATAAAATATTATTAAATTGTTTGTCAGTTCTATTTTTATTTTTTTACCCAAAGTCCATAAATATTTTAAAATAGGATTCAAAAAATTTTTTGAGGCTCAGTTATTTAGTCTAAGAGCTAGTGAGTAATTTGAGTAACGGTCTTGCTTGTAAGGCTGTAATTTTATTCAGGGGGTGAAACCTAGTATGCGAAATATAGAAACCATATTATGAAAGGGAAAATATTCGTTCATTAGTTGCGTAGTCATGCGCGTTTGCCTAAATAAGTTTTACAGACTGGCGGACATAGGAAAACAATGCTTCCGAATTCGTTGAGGCTTCTGGGCTATATGCGCGTTGTGACTAGGTTACTACGATTAAAATGACAACAATTTCTCAGGTTATCCTGATGTCGTTCATGTATTTACAATTGCATAAAAATTGAAATAGGAGATATTTTTAAGGAAAATAATGATTAAATAATATTTCTAAAATAATTAAAACAATATATTTTTAATCATCAAATTTTTATAATTAAACATTTTCGCAATTATATTAAAAAATAACATTCAAACATGAAATAGTTTGGCAAGATTTTTTATTTTATTAATCAAAAATATAATTTTTTTTTTTTGTTTTAAATCGAAATTTACAACTTTCTAACTAATTTTTATTTTTATTATTTTGTTTGGTTTGACTATCTAAAAATATAAAGTATGTGGTTTTTATGTTGTATTTTTAATAATAATAATAGTAAATTCTAATTATTACTTTCATTTAAGGCGCATTTTAAAAATAACATTTTAAGGCATTTTTATAATATTATTTAAGTATTTTGATTATTTATTTTTATTTAATAAAAAGTGCGTTGTGGTATAATTAGGTATAATTAATGACGCAGTATTTAGACTTGGCGCACACGATAAGATTTTCTGATCAGTAAATCTGATGTCCTTCTAAGCATATAGTTTACATTAGACCTCACACACTGTAAAAATTCTTCATAAGACTTTAACAGTGTGTGGGACCTTTTTCTGATCAGAAATTCTTATAAGAATATCTTATAGGTAGCGCATATATACGGAGCTGTCTGAAGAAGATATAGAATTTCTAATGATGTCGTCTGAAGCACGATCGTGTAAACAGGTTTGACCATTATACGTATTTTAAAAAGTCTGACCAAAAGTATAATTAATGGCTGAACTTATAAGTCACCGTGCAAGCAAGTGGAGTATAAATAGTACAAGTATAAATACAATCACATTTCTATACACACACAAACACGAGATAAGTTCCACCATGTTTTTTATAAAAAAGAGTCAAAAGTTTTCCATTTAAGCTATCAAGAGCTTCCTATTTAAGACCGTGGTGTGAAGTAGGATCAGAATTTCTGAAGTAGTCGCTTGATGCAGGCCATCGATTAGCCAAAATAGTAATGAATAAATTGAATGTTTACTTGCGTACAAATATCTGATGGTATGCGCTTGCGTAAGAATTTGCCTGAGAACTGTCTGATGGTTGCGTTGACCATTAGATTTTCTGATCAGAAATTCTTATACGAAAATCGTATAGTGTGCGCTGGCCATTAACTACACATAGATGTCATTTGTTGTTTAAGTCAAGGGTAAATAAAATAAAATTAGGATAAATTATTTTATTTAATCATTCTGTTTCATGTCAAATAAGTAAAATATATTTAATAATTATGGAAAAATCGTCAAAAAAGTACTGATACTGGAAGATAATGGGCTTCTCCCAATTAGAAAACCGTCTTACATCTTAAGGTAGTACGCAGACAAGCTATCCTACAATCGGTTTTTGGAAAAAATTATTGAAATTTCCTTTTTAAAAATAATCTGTTTTCATAAAGGGAACAAACTATCGATCCAAATAAAGACAGATTCGTTAACAGAAATATCCAAAAATTGACCCGTAATTTCCGTAACATAACTCCTATCAGTGGAAATTTCGATCTTCTAAAATAAAAGATTAGATCCACATTAAAAAGTTATTTTATGAAGTCATTTTTTTTCAAGGTTTTGTCAAAATTAAAATCGTTATTTTAAAAGTTATAATTTTTAAGGTAACTAACCCAATAGCTAAATTGTGTGCCGGTGTTAAATAAAAACTACACGCTACGTTTTTGCTACGCATTTAAAGTGATTAAAAATTCACTAGCCGTAACCTTACGTGTGGAAAACTTTAAGAATATGAAATATCAATCACCTATTGTCATAAATAAAAGAATACAAGTAATATCTCGATCAATTCACGAATTATTATCAATACACCCTTCACCATCCCATAAATTGCACATAGTATAATAAAGTATGTGCGATCGTATTTCGCGTCAAGCACATACTTTTACCAATACTCTTGTAATCCCTACAAATGTCCCAATTTTAATCCCTTGCACAATTTCGAGACATTACTGTAATCAGCTTTGACTATATACTTCTGCAAAAAATTAAGGCTTAAATAAAAAACTATATAAAAAAGTCAAAAATTTTTAGGCTTATTTAATGCCTACAATTATTGCTATTCTTTCTTTTTTTTTGGAAGTGAAACTTCTAATGCGACTTCCAACAAGGTTGCGTTAAACGTCTAACGCTACCATGAAGGGGGGAAGAACGCATTGTTGCGTTAAAGCTTCAACGCTCCTGGGCAGGGAGAATAGAAAGAGACGAGTGAGAGCGAATGCGTGACACTCGAACGCATGCGCGTAGTATACTTTTACACGCCAGCGCGAGCATTGGCAACGAGTAGCGCCCAATATTCCAATGCAAGAGGGGAAGAGAAAGAAAGATACAGAAAGGTGGAAAGTAGGAGAGAGAAAGAGAGTGAGTTGATAGATTCCAAGCACATGCGCGTGGTGTTCTTGCTATTTTCATTTCCACATTACGAAGTTTCACTTCCTCCGCGCGGTAACGCGGTTTTTTTGGTAACGTAAAATTGTGTGTCACACAATTTTAAATTTTTTACTTTCGTCATAAAAATTGCTTTGTTTTCTTAATAATTAAATTAAGTAATTTTATATATTAATAAATATATAATTAATTACTAGAATAATTAATTAATATTAAATTTTTGTTTTAAATAACTATATACAGACTTACAAAAAGAATTATTATACATTAGATCAAATAACAAAATTTGATGAAACATGTTGTAAACACGTAGTTTTGGGACATAATATATACTAAAATTGTAATAGACTAGCGAAACAATTTGATCAACGCAATTGTTTGTCAGTTTGTCACATCATTGTCCTTGTCTTACACATTGCTTTAATACATGGTTAAGATTCTACCCTTTCATACAGGTAAAATTAAAAAAATACCACCCCGATAATCCTTAAAATTATTATTATTTAAAATATTACTTTCGAAGTCTTTTTTTAATAGCAATAATTTTAATATTAAAAATCAAATTTGTGGTTATGTTTATCATTAAGCACGGATATGCATCAGAATAATGTTTGTAAATTCCACACTTTACCACAAACTCAAAACAACCTAAAAAATGGACTTTTGTTATATAAATGCTATTAAAAACAACTTTTTATAACAATTTGGAATTTAAATTTCAAATTTTAATGATTTAATAATAATTATACAATAAAATAATGTGTAAGGTAATGACAACGGAAAATCTGACAGATAGAAAAGAACAGGTATATATGCGATGAAACACTTGGTCAGTCTATTTTATGGTCGGATAATTTCATGCAAAACTCATGTAACTGACGTGTAAAACAATGAATTAGTTTAATTATCTAATGTATAACAATATTTTTTTTTATTCATGTATAATCACAATGATTTGGTTCAAAATTAAAAATTATAAAATAAGTAAAAATTAATTATTAATGCGTAGAATTAATTATTATATTTACATGAAATTAATAGTATTTTTGTTATGATATTCATGGCTGTCGTTCTTCTTCTGTAACATCTGTACCAACTAATACACGATGTTTTATTGTCACATTATTATCGATTACTTTTTTATTGATTGATTGTTCAATTGTTGATTTTTCGAATGATGCTAATGTTGGTTTATTTGAATTTTCTTCGGGATGTGCATCAGGTACTAATAATCGTGATAAACTGGAATATACGGTCCATGGAACAAGACTAAAACAGAACAAATATTAAATTTTCAGTTAAGATTACAAATACGAACTGGTTGAAAAACTTGAATAAAAATTAAACGTAATTTAGTTGCGTAATATACACAAAGATGTCAATATGTGGGAATCTACTGTAGATCTATGAAATTCTTCTTTATAGTTCCAGCCGCGACGATTATCTATGATTTACTATTTTCTATGAACTCTATGAAAGAATTATTCGATTAACAAACTAAATTTATATAGTTCAGTGGACCCATTGTTCATTGGTAACTTAAATAATAATTGAGTTTGTGTTTCCATTTAAAAGTATACGACTTTTAGCTTTCTCTTTGAGACCTTTTTTTAATATATATATTTCTAAACACTTACTGTTTCAATACAAATGCAGAACGTAAATGCGATGGTATTACAACCATTCGTCGATTATAAACGATAGCGCTAACAATTTCATCAGCAACATCGTTACTATTCAATCGTGGTATAAATCTCGCATTAGCATGATCAAACATTCCAGTCGATTTTATGAAAAATGGACAAATGCATGATGTTTTTATATCAAAATAGCCAGCACCATCTAATTCCAATCGTAAGGATTCATCAAAACCAACTGCAGCGTATTTGGATGCACAATAATCAATCAATTTTGCAGTACCAACATGTCCGGCAACGGATGCAATTGTTACAATATGTCCACGATTTTTTCTCATCATTGCTGGTAAAAAGGCTTTTGTGGTCTACCAATTAAATAAGAATACTTTTACAGTTTTGGCGAACTATTCTTTATTTTTATTTTTCTACTTACCCAAAAGTGTGAGATAGCATTTACGTCAAATGTTCTTTGGATTAAGTGATCTGGTGTTTCAAGTAATGTTTTTCCAGATACAACTCCTGCATTATTTATTAATATTGAAACCTGAAACAAAGATAAAAAGTATGAATATTTATTTATTTTTCGTATAAATGTTTATTTATTTTTCGCATTTCTTTCTTTCGCTTATATGGGATACAAATCGGGGAGAAGAAATCTTTGGCCTCTAGAAAGAGTTTTGCAGACCTTTGACCAGGATTCGGTATTCGGTATAAGTGCTCACTTCGCTCACAAGGAAAATAAGGAAACCTTTATACCAAAAAGTTTGCAAGGAAACTTCATCCTTTGCTTTGTTTTTTCAGGCCTGCAACCTAGTTTCATCCTCCACATCAGTGTTTGCTTTGTTTAATCATTATATTTAAACCAATTTTGACAAAACCTTGATACACCTAAACCTTCCAGGTGAATCATTCTATCTATTGTAGTTGTAGAGTTGATAGAATTGTCGAGAACAGACAAACAGGCAGACGTTTTGGAGGACTTTGCTTTATATATAGAGATAAATTAGAATCAAAAGAAGAATAAAAATATTTTTAAAAACATATTAAAAAACAACTTAAAAGTAAAAAAAATAATTAAATTTTTAAAGAATTTTCTTATGTTCCGCCTATACACATAGATTGTCCAAAATTATACTGCCTAACATAGAAAAAAGTTGGTATTTAACCAACTAAAAATTTTGCCACAACATTATTGCAAAAATTAATAGAGATATAATATTTTAAATTATTCTAGATGCGTTGTAATTGATATTAATAGTAATTGATAATGAGTCATAAACCGATATAAAATAAACATTTTATAAGTATGATATTAAATGAAGGCTATTTTACTAAATAGAAGTACAATTTAAATAATCAAACTGCATTATACTTCCTAATTGATCAAATTGATGAAATAATCAATTTGCATTCGTGTATAAATCAATTTAAAAAGAATATCTTTGAAATTAAAACGATTTAAATTATTATTTTTTTAAAATATCTTTCTTTTACGCGCGTTTTATCAATAACGTATTTAGCGTGTTTGAGCAATATTTTTCTATGCATTAATCTTTGTATCGATGAATGAATAAGATGACGAATTATAGATAAAGTTTAGGCCAGGTTTAAGATATTTTACGGTGCATTTCCAGTTAGAAAAATTTAGTAAGACAGTGGCTAAACGATTTCTTTTGGGATAACGACATTTGCTATAGATATTTATTTTACTCGATTTAATTGGTTACAAGATAAATAAAAACTTGGAGAAGAGGCCACCTTCTTGGTCGGATCTACACTTTATGTTGCCCGGGGAGGGAAAGAAATGGCGACTAACGCCTCTCCACCGTCTACAAATATAAGACACCTATTATATAAATAATCTGTCCTGCCATTGATGCACTCTACTGGCTGAGACCTAGGACAGTCCGTCCGATGACCTCCCCCCTCCCCAGATCCATCACAGAGTCACCGGATGGCCTGAGAAAAGAAATTATGAATCTTTAGAGAACCCATGTAAACAACTTATCAAAGAAAAGACTCGTCAGAATCAAGATTCAAACAACTGAAAATATTGGTTGGATTTTATTACTTCGATGATAGATTTCTTATCATTACAACCGATTTAAAGATTTTAATTCAAATTTCAACATTAAATTCTTACGTAATAAGTCATTTATCGTGATGACAAGAATTTAATTCAGAACAAAAAAAATTTTACGCAATTTGTCACAGCAGGTAATAAATATAATGTTTCAAAAAAATATATATTTACTGTCAGTTAAATATAATGGTAAAAGAAATGTAAATATCACCATCAATAAGATTAATTAAAAGATAATTTCAACATTTTTAACAAAATTCACATATGTGAAATATTTTTAAATCTTTTAATAAAATAAAATACAAATATGTTTTAACTATTACAAAATAATTTGCATTTACTTTGCTTAATGTAAAAAATTAAAAACATATTTTACAAGACATGAGTAATTTTATAAAAGTACTGTTTTTTTGTTTTTTATTACAACTTTCCATTGCTAGTGATTTTAATAAAAAATTATTTTATTTAATAAATTATTCATAAAAGGTCAGTCAGGTCGAAGAAAATCTGTCATTTTTTCATTTCTGTCGAGTTTTTTATGATATAATAGAAAAGAGTTGGGAGGGCAGAAAGTTTTAGATGCTTTGAATGAGAAGAGAAAATCGAAATTGCAAACTTTGAGTTTATTAAAGACAAAAAATTGAGCAATTTTGGGATAGCAAAGATAATATTATTCGTGGAAAAAAAAAACAAAAGCAGTAAATAATAAAGTTTTAATTCATATAAAAATAGTAAATTTTGAATTTAAATTGATTAACATCAGTGATAAAAATTTGCATAGCCCACACCTCATAATTAAATTAATTATTATAGCAATTAGCTATCAAGATATCGTATGAATAAATTACTTTGATTATTCATAAATAATTATTTTTTTAATTATTCAACATTCATTTAAATTTAATATCAATTTAAATAATTTTATGCACTTTTATTAGAAAACGTATAGTCTAAGAATAGTCAAAAGAGCTTTTCAAATTGTCATATGGTTTTGTAAATCCATTAACGTTTAGTAAAAATACTTCTTCTTATATTAATGATATTTAAGTGTAAAACGTAAGTGCCTTTGTACACTTAAATTCATATTAATCAACAATTTTCTTGAAATATTAAAAACAATTTCACATGACGCCGGAAAATTCTTAATATTGATTTTAAAATTGTCTGTTAGGTATTTTATATTCAGATTGGAACTTGGTCCTGTCAGAAGACTGTCTATATTCATCCCAACTGTTCCTTGGTCAGTTTCAAATGAGAACATTTACATAATTATGCTGTGTTTATTATACATAATTTATATTTCCATAGCAAAAACAGGTTTAGGCGACAGAGGTGTGTGAGAGAACCCATCTCGTGCTACCAAATCCGCTACTTTGTTACATATATCATAATATGTTTTACCACTGGAGTAATTAAATGTGTTACGTGAAAGATACATTGCTCTACTGGGTTTTTAAAAAAAAAATTAAAACTATTGCAAACAAATTTGATTAAATAATGCAAACAAAAAAATACAAGTAATTATCAAACCACAAATAGATATAAATCTGTATGTTCATTCATAATTTAATTTTTAAAGGTATTTTAAAATTATAAAACATATAAAAAAAAAAAGAGTATACGTAACCTTTATACTCGTAAAATAATTGAGAAAGTTGTAATAAAAACAAAAAAATATTATATATAGGTTTATTATACAAGTTGTCCTCAGAATCATTTTCTATATGACAAAAAGGGGACATAATATTAAATACACATACATATAATATACACAGTATTAACATATACATAGAGAACATAAAAAAAAAAATTAGGTACGTACTATAATAATTCACCCTCCACCCTTCTTAAATCTTTTGAAAATAAATAAATAATATCAGTTTGCTGTTCAGTAAACTATTGTAGTATAAGCTAGTCTAATTTTTTTTTGTATTTGTATATTTTATATAAATGTATTTTAATATTGGCTTCCCCTTTTTGTCGTATGAAAAATGATTCAGTGACCAATCTGTATATTATATATTTACTTACTTCACCAATTTCGTCAATAGTTTGTTGAGCAACTTTATAGACATCTTCTCGTTTACATAAATCAACTTTATAACCTTTGGCAAATCCACCATTTGCTTTAATTAATTTTACAGTTTCTTCCACACCTGAAACAAAACGTATAAAAAATAAAAATAAATGAATATAAAAAAAAAAATTAACGTTATTATTTTCTAAATTCAATTAATAATACGTGATGTAATTGAATTTTAAAAAATTACATACAATTTAATATTTATTTTTTTTATGGCTAGCTGGAAAATATACCGTACCAAAAATGTAGCGAGTTTTATTTGTGAAAGAGTTGCGCATAGTTTTTTACCACAAAAAGACAATAGTGCTATGTCAAAAACTTTTATTTTGTGATCTTTTGGGCCCTATCAAGGCTTATTTTACCGATAATGGATCAAATTTGAGGATAATGCGAGATCTACTTTACTTCCAAGTTATATCATACTGATATCAGAATTGATTCTACTGATTCCTATCTGTACATCTGGAAGTTAAAATGATTTATTATTCAGACGATCGCGTAAAACTAATACTTTCATAGTGTTATAAATACATATATAATAATTTTTCTTCTATCTTTTATGGTTCAAAAGTTGGATCTTAGATCCATTAGAAACAATGGACTGATTATGCTCATTCACGAACTTAAAGTCACTTTTGATGTCCTTTATACATCACCAGCGTTAGATCTCTTTTCGCTTGGATAAGGTGATTCTATGAACATCCATAGAAAATTTGGTTTGTGGCTTCTTATATTCTCTAACGTTACAAACTTCAAACTAAAATTAATATAATCTGACATATTATATATAAGTCGAGTATACAAATGAAAAAATGATTTAAATACCAAAAATGCATATTTTTTTATCAAAAAACATATTCATTTGTTCGAGGAGGATCGGTGTCCAATATGGACAGAGTAAAATGGTACCAAAACAGTTGGACATCCAGAAAAATTAGCAATATTTTTACTTCAAAAGGTTCAAAATTTTATGATTATGACTGAAAAACCACTACACCATGACATAAAAAATAGATTATTTCTTGTAGTTTATACTTGATCGATTCTAGTTGTTTATAATTTTTAAAGGTGTGTATTAAAGATATGATTTTCTAACTAAAGGTTATATTTATTCAGTAGTTTCTTGTGTTTGGTTTTTTATACTTTGGTCAATTATTTATTATATAACTAAAATTGCAATCTATTAAGTGTTAAAAAAACATAATACTTGAGAAAAATATTAAATTAATATTCTCATAAGTATCATTTAATTAAAACAATTGCTTTTTAAATATTAAATTGAAAAAAATAAAATAAAAGAATAAATAAATAAAAAAAATCATTTATAGTTCCCAGTAAAAATAAGTAGCAAATTATTCAATAAAATGTTAGCTTTACAAAGAATTGACACAAAGAAATGAGACCACTATAATAAAAACAATCTCTCATGTAATATACATTGTATTTTTTGCAATTTTCGCACACAAGACTCAAATAATAATTATTTAAATGTTATGAAATTTGGTATGCACAATCTGGACATGAAAACGGAGGGTCGAAGAATTTTTTGCAAAAAACACATTTCCAATTATAAAATAAAATTTGGAATTTTATTTTCAGTAAAAACTCGTCAACAAGTTCTATGTTTTCATTTCAAGGTAGTTCGTACCAAATTTCATTTTATTTTGATAATTATTTTTGTCATTCGTACGTGAAAATTGGAAAAATATATATTACATTAGAGATTGTCTGTATCATATGCGTCTCATTTTTTGTGTCAATTTCTTATAATAATAATGATGTACCCTTAATTTTTTTTATTACTTTAATTGAAGCGTAGCTTAGAACCTCCATATAAAATCCTTTTTGGAAGACAAAGGGACGGAAAATAATCCTTTCATATTTTTTTAAATCGCGCTTTATGACAAGAATAGAAAAAAGTGAAAAAGTCTGAAAAATTATTTTTTTTCTAAAGGAGATAATCGCATAAAAATTTGCTCATATGAAGGGTAAGTAACAATTCTTGTTATCGAAAATTGGTTGGAAAATTATTTGGATCGATACCTGGAGTATTTAATTAAATTATCATATAAAATTTCATATTTTTCCGAAAATATAAAATTTCATATTTTCCAAAAAATTTTTCCAAAGAAGTCTTTATATATCTTACACTCGGTTAATCGGGATGTACTATAATTAATATATTTTCTGCTTCACCCAAGAAAATTCCTTAATACTTTGAACGAAATTTTACTCTAATTTACTATGTAATTTCAAAAATTGCAAGTAATTTTCTATTAGTATATTTGAAATATTAAAAGAAATAATTCAAAACAATTATCGATTGTCTAATAAAAAATAATATTTTAATTGAATCAATTATTTGATTTTACAACAACTCAATGGAAAAACCAAACCAAAATTATATTTTCATGATAACATTTGTGTGAATCATAGCCGCAACAAAAATCAATAATATGTATTAAATGAATAAATTTGTTGAACGTCCGACGTCTGAAATCTGATTCCAGTATTAAAATTTAGAATCGACGGATAATGGAAAATATGTTTTTCAACAGAACCAGTTATTCTTTAAAATTCGAGAGTTTTCTTTTTAAAATCCTTGTGTATGCTCATCTCATAGTTATAAATGTGAACTGTGATTAAATACTTTTCCAATCCCTCATTTCTTTCATAAGTATAGGAAGTAAAAATTTAACAATGTGCCTCTCTTTTATGTTCCCGGGGACCAAAAGGAGAGATCAAACTTTGTGTGATATATTTAATTAAATAATTTTAATTGAATTGTAGTTCTATGCAGACGAAGTCGCGGGTCAGATAAGTTCGAGAATGAATCGTTTGAGACTCCTTTTAAAAAAGTCTCGTTTTCAACGCTTTTAATTAATGGCAGACTTGTAGAGCTGTACCTTGCATTCCACCTGCAGCAATGGAATCAAAGGAAGGAATCAATCTTTTTGTGATATATTTTAACGCATAATTTCAATTGAATTGTAGTTCTATGTGGACGAAATCACGGGTCAGATAAACTCGAGATGAATCGCTTGATAAAAGTATCGTAATTTTCAACACGTTTTCTATCTAATGGTATACTTTGGTTTTTATAAAATTTCTTGTGAAACACTTCATTTTTTTTTTTTGTAAATGATTGCATATATTTAATACACATTTATAGACCATAGAAAGTTGAAAGTACTATTTAACTATTTAACGTGTAATTAAATAAAAACAAAAAAAATTAATGAAATAAAATTAATTTTATGTCATGACAACATATTAGTTATCCATTTTTGTACAATATTTTTACCTCTATTCAAATATGCCGTAGTAATTAATTGCACTTGTTAAATAGTAAAGTCCAAACTTTTTTTGCCAGATTTAACAACGTAAAAAAAAATGGTAAATCAGTTAAATTTCATACAATTTATGAATTGTATTATTCATTATGCTATTCACAGGAAAGTAAGTAAGTATCCACAAAAGTTGTAGATCTTTTTATTACCCACAACTTTGCCATTTTTTCCATAGGGTAGTTTTGAAGGAAAAATTCATCCCCTTCCACTTCCCGACCTCAAATTTCTCGTAAATTATTTATCCTTTCATTTTTGTTATATTCTGTTTCATTGCCAATTTCATCCGACTATAATGTTTTTTCACTATTTAACATTTTTAAAGGCTTCTACCCTGAACTAATAATATTAATAAGATCGAACAAACTTTGAACACGCTGCATTATTATAAATTTGATTCGTTCTAATATACTGAAGGAGTTTTAAAGGATGACAATAATTTTTGATTTTGTATAATAATACTAAAAAGATTTGTGAAAACTAGGAAAATAGCCTAGATAAAATTAAATTGACATTATTTAAAAATTAGAATTTTTTCTCACAGTATAAATATTTGCATAAACAAAATAAAAAAACCATATATAATATATATATAAAATACTTTGTCAATATAAAAAAAATTATTTTTATTACATAATTAAAAATATTGTTTGTACGCATATTTAGAAATATAAATTAATATTATATGTGCCAATATGGCTTGTAAAAAAAACTAATGTTTAATATTCTCATAATTATTTTAAAACATGTATAAAAAAAATATTCTATCTATCATTTGCATGATTAATTCTTTTTTACAAGAAATAATCATGTACGGAAATTAATAAAAAAAAAACTATTTTTAGTCACGTGTTCAATTTATGAAACAAATATTGTTTTTCAACCAGCATCACCGTCACACAAAATTCACAGGTTGAAGCTGTTATTATGATTTATGTTACACACTTAATGTAAGAAAATATATATTTATTTATTAAATATTTCAAATTTAAACTGAGCTTTATTAACTATCCTGCTCCACTCCTTGTAATATTTTATTGTAATTAACATGCAATTAAAAGTTTGTTTTTTAAAGAAGTATAACTTCTGACGCGCGTACATAAGTACACCAACCCATTTTTTATTATTATTTTTCTTTTCAGTGAAATTAATGAGATTTTTAAAAGCAATTATCTCAAATTTTTTTAAAATAAGCTTCTCAAATTAATGCTACTTTTCAACGTTATGCTACTTTCTACAACATAAAAAGTTTATATTGACTGTTATAATATCGCCTTGTGATACGATTGACACTTGTCCCCCGAATTTTACCGCTTTATCTTAACAGGAATTTTTTCCATTACAAGATTCGACAAAGAAACAATTTGAAAATACTGAAAAAAAAAATTTGCAAAAAAAAAAGTAATAAATGTCTTTCAGAATAAATTTATTATTTAATTAATTTAATATTGTAAAAAAAGCCATTAAATTAATTTTTGGTCCCGCTAATACTTTTTTGCAAATAGGTTTCATCAATACTAAAAAATCGCGTTTTTTATTTGATTTTATAATAAATAATTGCTACCCATAAATCAATGTTTGATTAATGTTAAATCTTATTTGAACATTGTATTTTTTAGAGTAAATGATATAATTAGTTTGTTTTTTGCATAGCCTTGTTCGTTGACAAAAAAAAATACTTGCAAATTTAAATAATGCTTTTAATTAAAATATGTACAATAAATAATTACCTGTTAAAAACATTTAAACATTATTTAAATACACGCGTATATACGGTTATTAACTTAAATACTATGATTCAACAACCTTCAAAAATTAAATGGAATGGATGTTTTGTGTACTCTGGTGAATCTTATGTAATTATGAAATAAACAAAGTAAATAATAAAAAAAAAAAAAAAATAAATAAATAAATAAATAAAATGAATAAAGCAATAAAACAAAATTTATGATCACGAAATGAAAAATAAATGTTTATAATCGAATTTATCCTATTAATTATAATAATTATATATATTTTTTTAATTACGTTAAATATATAGTTTTAAATCAGCAAGAGAACATGCTTTTCTGACATGTAAACTAGAAACTTCAATATTTTAATTGAAATGTAATATTCAATTTCAAAAAGTGTGGACTATTTTGTTCTGTGTTATTGAATTCATTTTATAATATTATTAAAAATTATTTTGAACTTTTTAGTCTATATGCTATCTTTAAACTTTTTAAGCCAACAAGCTAATAATTATGTTTTTTGGTTTTTTAAAATTATGTTATATTTATGAAGACAAGATAACAGCTAAGAGTGTTAATTATTTAAATACTTGACATAGTGAGTATACATATATGCAGTATTTTTAATCATTCATAAAATATTCAAAATATTCAGTCTATACCGTTATAAATACAAAAAAAATAATTATTATATGTATTAGAATTATAAATGTGTTTATAAGATAAACTTGAACTAAAAATTTGGAAAATCCAAATATTTTGTGTTTTCATTTTTCTTCTATTTTTATTGTTTAAAAGTTGGGCCATGAATCCGTTGAACATAACGGACCAATTTTGACTAAAAGTCTTACCAAGTGCCAAAAATACCAAGTGCTATCCCCCTTCATTTTGGAAAATGTATAAAAAAATTTTCTAACGAAGCTCGGAAAATGAATTTTGCAAAGAATTTAATATGAAATGTACAGGACAAACAGGAAAAATCTATGTTTTCCTTTTCCCCCCTGTCTATTTTTTGTGTTATGAAGAAAAATACGATTTTTACTTTCCGAGTGTGATTTGAGATTTTAGTTAAGAAAGTTACAATGAGTTGCGATAAATAAAACACTCAATTTGGTAAATGTTCTATGTGAATCGATCGAATAATTACATATTATTAGATATCTAAATTCTAGACAGTAAATCACAGCAAATAACTTCCATAATTAAATACAAATAATTTCTGGTCTCACAACTTTTGTATTGTACATTTTAAGAAGAACAAGTAATACTATGTATGTGTTGAGTATTTATTGAATAAAAATCATTCAGTTATTATTATCAAGTCAACTATACACAACTGTAGAACGACTACAGATAGGTTGATAGATACTGGTAATACAATATACAGTGAAACAAACAAGTAACCTTCACCTAATTAATTAATATGTGGCTCTATAAAGTTAGCAGCTAGCTGCAATATGCAACAATACACAAACAACAACAACACATTAACAATAAAACCAGTATTTTTAATAGTATGTAGGTTTTTATGCATACAGAATACAGCATACCTAATCAGACATGTGTCTATGTGCATTAGTGCAATGAATTTAATGTATATTTGAAAAACAAAAATGCATTCTTATGGGTCGCATATATTTTTAAAGTTTTCATCGAATTCATTGACGTTATCCAAACACTATCTATTTATCATCAATTAATTGGCGAAAAATTAAAAAGATTAACACAGAAAGAAGATTATTATGGTTTTGAGATTATTCTGTATTATTCTTATTACGCATAGCCTAAGCTTTATCTATAATACATCATCTTATATACTAGTCACATCGAGATTACAATTTTTGATACATCGTTTAGAAAATGGAAAAATTTTAAATAAAAACCATTTATAATAAAACTTAACCTATGTGGATGGGTAGCCATTCCCTATAACTTAAAAAAAAATACATGCCTTGGCCAAAAATAAAAATAAATAAACAATTAAGATTACACAGGAATCATAGCTGATTTCTGGGAAAGGATTATTTACGATAAGATTAGAAAAAGGATTTGGAGGTTTTTTGGCTAAAGTTGTGGATGGTCGGGTGTCCAATTTCGTGGTTGAGAGTTTCGGACGAAAATCTTAAGAGTTTTATCGAGATCAGTCGTAGGCAACGGTTTTGGAATAGTAGATTTTGATTGACCCATGTAACTTTAGACTCAAAAAAAAAATTTAAGCACATTTTTGTAAATTAAAACTGAAAAATTATACTTATTTGTAATCAAAAACAGTTTTCTACATTTTCAATATGTGTTGCAATTCAAAATCCCCCAAAAAATTGAATAGAGTTGAAAAAGTTAAGATACTGGATATATGATTAAAACGGGCGAATAGATAGGCAGACGAGAAGAATAGAAATGGGTTAATTAAGTGCTTCTAAATTCAATTACACAAAAATTTTGCTGTCAGCATTTGCTACCATTACAAAAATTCAAGAATAAAACTAATATACTCTGACATATTTTATTTAGGAGTATAAAAACATATTAGTTAATGTACAAAATGATTTAAAATGAACTTTAGAATTTGATGTGCTTTTGATATTTGAAAGATCAAGTTTCGACACAAATAAATTACATTTTGTATTATGAATTGCACCGTACTAATAAACCAATAAACAAATATGTATAAAAATAGTTGTGTAGGTTTTATAATTGTAGAGATGAATGCGAAATATATTTTATTACAAGTGTGTGAGTGTTTTAGAATTATTATATAAAAATCATTTATTTGCAATTGTAATATACATAGTGTTTAAAGAAAAATGTTCTTGAAATGATGAGAATAGATTATACGATTATGCATAGACCAATATGTCTGTTAGCTAATGAAGAAACGTCTATTAATGCACCAATGATCAGATATGTATTTAAAAAAAAATGGGTGGGTGTACTTATGTACGCGCGTCAGAACTTCTTTGGCATCATTAAAAAACAATTTTTAATTCAATGCAAATAATTAATTATAATAAAATAATAAAAAGGCGGGAGAAGGATAGTCAACACAGTCAATAAAACTCAAAGAAAAATTAAATAAATACATATATATTTTCTTACATTAACTAATTTATAAATTTCCGCCTAGCAGTTTGGGAGCTTCGCGCATTCGTTTGAGTAATTTTAACATAAATTAATAATAAAGCGATCATTTTTTAAATATTCTGTATTTCAGATAATACTACTCTGAAGTCCGCTGAGTTCTAGACACTGATGATTATGCTACAAATAGTTTTTTAGGCTCAGAATTGAATAAAAAAACAAGAATATGGTGCTTGTGTTATGGCGCATAAGTAATTGTTCATAAAACAGTCTGTATAAAACATAATAATAATTAATTAACCAACAATATTACACAGTTAATCAACTAGAATCAATACATATTTATTTATTTACTTCAATAAAGTATAGCACCATTGATTGACCGACCTGTACCTGTGTGTACAGGTATACTTAATACTTAGATAAGTAGTGTATATACCAATATCCAACCATAAAATAATAATATTTATCGTTGTGAAGTGAAGTCATTACACTCTTACTTGCACTTTCAATATAAAAAAAAATTATCATATATATAACATAAATTCTTTAAAATGTTTATTGTACAATAGCTTCACAGATCTTTGACTAATAATAAGACAATAAGCAGAGCCGGATTTAACGTTAGTGCCGACCCTGGACACTCTGCAAAACACCGCCCCACTATCGAAAGTTGGCATAAAATAAAAAAAAAAGTTTCTGTATAACACAATATGTAAGTAGGACTTTCATCAATCGGCCGGCAAACCCTAGAATATTCTAGAACAGCCCAAACCTCAATTCGATCGATCTAGTCGTTCAAAAGTTATGTGGTGTTTAACAGGCTTGTTAGAAATGGGTTCTAAAACCTTAAAACGCCGATATCTGATGATATAACCTCTTTAATATAAATTGCATGTAAATCAATACATTTTTCATAATGGGAAATTTAAAAATATTAAATTGAAATAATTCTTTAAAAAACCATTTCACACTGAAACTTTATCTCAATTTTGTTGAGAAACTGCAATATTGATAATTTTGACCATACTCTTGAGAATGAACAAAAATTATTTTATTTATTATAATTTGAAGATGTTTTTGAACACGATGACACTGTTCAAAGTATTTTCCATAACGCAGAGAAAATTGTACGAATTTTTCCGCCTCTAAAAATTTGCTTCGATTCGGTCAATGATCATTCATAAAATACAAGTTTTAATCCCATATATTACAGTTGCTGTTGTTATTAGCTAATCATTATTTTATGTGTCTTAAAGATCAGTAAGGTCTCTTAGATCTATGAAATAATGAGACGGTAATTGCAAAAAATAATAAAAACTAATTATGCATCAATTAATATTATTAATGTTTTAAATTTATTAACTCCATTATAAATTTTAATTGAGCTCTAATGAAGTAACATTCAACTTTGACTCCAGATTACTGAAATGAAGGATATTTAATCATAGATTATTTGATGTATTTTTGGGTCTAAGCTAAATATAGTAATTCAGTGATGATACAGAATTTACTATTTTATACATCAAAATGTGAAACTGGAGTCATAGTTAAAAGTCTAAAGTAAAATTATAAAAGGATAAAAATATCGAATTTTAACTTTAAGATAATTAAGATTCAAATTTGGAAAATTTCTACATATAACTTAAATCCACGTGTTAATTAAATTAATAACTCAACAACGTTTCTCTGTACAAGAAACAACTTTTAAAGTTTCTATTTCAGGTACCATTTCAAATTAAAATATGTATTTCTTTCATTAATCTAATCCACACAATAAAATAAATTTCTGTCACTTGACAAATTGTTTGACATCTCCCTAGCAACGCCTGAGATTAACATTAAGGAAATCAAGGCACAAGTATATGGGTGTCTCGATTTTCTTTACATATATTTTAATTTTTGCCAAATTTCATAGTTTATTTTTCACTATCGAAAGTATCCTATTTGCGAAACAGAACACTCTATATATCTGTTTGTAATAAACGGGATTTGAATAGAATTTTTATACGACATAAACGGAACAGGAACATTAACGGAAATTAAAAAGAAAAATTTGTAACAAACCTTCTTCATTCACATCCCATACAACAACCTTAGCCTTCAATCGAGCTAAACGTAATGCTGTCAATCGTCCAATTCCACTTCCTGCTCCAGTTATTACAGCAACATCACCTTCAATATCCTTTTTTGTCCTTAATGAATATGGTGTTAATGTTTTCACAATTGATATTGCAAATTGTGCAACTATATACAATAAATATGTTAACACTTCCACAATAATTTGTGCAATTGTTAGATGTGATGGTTGCACTGTTTTCGAAGTCATCTTGTTTGTTATGATTTGAAAAGGAATTAAAAATTTATTTAAAAGAAATTATTTAAGGCACTGACTGTGATTCTTTCTTTTAGTATATCATTAATTTAGAATTATTGGATTTTGTGATGTTACGCGTTGTTTTTCTTCTATCTGAAACAAAAGGAAATTTTCTTTTAGATATGGTTAAAAAATTTGTTAAATCTAAGCTTTATTTTCCAAATAAAATAACAATTCTAATTTATATTTAGTTTTAAAATAACACCCAAACTGGATTTTAAATCCCTTAGAATTTTTCTCAGAAAGGATTCTTAAAAAGTTTTGCCAAAAGAAGATCGGAACACATTTGAAATTCATGACATAATTGTTGAGGTAAGTATGGCCGAATTTGTGGACTTATCTGAACATTTATATTCAACTCTGCTTTAATTAAGTTTTGACCATGGGTTTTTATTTCTCAGGCCGGTTTATAAATGAACATTTCTTCAAAAATTATAATCTTATAGGGATCACAAATAAAAGAGTTTGATCATTATTGGAGTTCGAACTATTGAGTTCGAATTGAAATTTAGGAATCCTAAAACCCCCAAAAATGCAAAATTCTAGCTTCATTAATAACGAATTTTCGATTAACGAGATTTATTCAAAACTTGTACGGCATTCGTTTTTATGATTTATTAAAATTTCGACAAACAGTTTTGAAAAATTTTTGTTTCTAAAATATTGAATTAAAAATTTTTCTAAATCCCAAACATTTATTTTAAGCTATCTGAGAATTCGGAAAAGAATTTCTGTTAAACTTTTACAGAAATACTACATAATTTTAATATATAATTTACAATAATACTTGTAATTTGTATTTATAGAAAATAATCATTTATAAGAATTTGTTTTTCAAACTCACTTTAAACAATAAAAAGACATAACTTCACTGACACCACAAATAAAATCAACTAATTGATACAAAACAAATTACGGATATTTTATTATTTTTTAGTGAAATTATAAATATATTTTTTACTTGAAGAATTTCGATAATGTTATCAAATTACTTATTTTTGTTTTAATAGTTTATTTGTTACGATAAGGAGATTCTTTTGAATACTAAAAGCCAAACAAACTGATAACGTTAAAGGATAATATATGTGTACAATGTGTAACAGAAAAATACTAGATTCGATAATTATTTCAAAAAGTTCAAACATTTACATCTTCTCAAGTATATGCAGGATGTTTAAACAATCAAATATTTGTTTTATCTTCGCTTGGTTGTATTCTAAAAGAGAACAAGTTTATATTTCTTTTTTGAAAGTTTATAAGGTTAAATCTTTATTATATTTGTTTTTATAATTTTTGTTTTATTATTTTTTATTTTTATTACCTATGTTTGTTTAAAAAATTAATTTTATAATTTTATTGTTTACTTATTTCGTTCCGTAATTATGCAATTAACAAAATTTTGTTGAGGTTAAGACATGAAGAGAGTGTAAAATGTGTCCGAAATCAAATGATTCCCTCAAAATAGAACCCCTTCTGACTCCACAACTCACATATGAAGGAAATACCAGAATTCCGATTTCCAAAACAGGCCTACCAATCCACTGACGGTAGACGATCTAGAGAAAAACTTAGGCGAGCATGATTATGGAAGTATGCAAAAATTTTCTAAATTCATTTCTTTAACATATTACAGACACAAATTTTAGGACAACTCTCTTTTTTTTCATTTTTCTTGCTAAGCTGCGTCGGATATGTCAATATTTGATATTCCTTTAGAACTTAAATTTAGTATTGACCAATCTCAAGAGGTCCTTATTATTCCAGCACATTTATTTCGATAATATGAGTGCACTTGTTTCATGCCTAAATTGCGTAAATTGCGTAGATTTTGAGTCGGAAATTTTGTGAAGTAGCGAAATTGGAAAAAACACGTAAATCAAAAAGAACAATATCAATTGGATAATCACTGCGATCTAAAAGGCAGGGGAAAGAAAGAAGTGTCTTCGCTCAGGACACTCGGTCCATAAATAATCTAAGCATTGTGTATTTATTGATTTATTTTTTTAATTGGAAGTTCATTGAGATATAATATAAAATTTTTATCAATGATTAATTATTTTTAAACAAATATTTATGAATATATTTAAGCCGTTTTGTTTTTTAAGATAATTATGGTAACATAACAATTATTTAAACATTTCTAATTAAAAGAGTACAAAGCTGAACTTTTGAAGATTTAAAAAGATAATTAAGAAATTATTTTAAAAATAACAAATTGGGATCAAAAGTTGAGAATCGGACATCCGGGTGTAAGGCAACTAAGCAAACTCTCTAAGCGTTAAAATTTGTATATTTTCTGAGTATAGAAAAAATTGTCCTAACGAATTGAGAAATTTCGTTTTTCAAAACATCAATACATTAAAAAATTTGGAAAAATCGACACAAAAATTATCGAAACATTGATTATTTGAATATTATTATTAATAGATTTTTGAATTATAATTTTTATTTCAATTAATTTTAAGACGGGAATCTGAACAAAGATACTTAACTGTTACATGGATGCATGCCTTATTAATATAATTGGTTAACATAAAATTTAATTAAAATCAAGCTAGATTAAAAAGCAAAAACCACTGGACCACAAACACTTATAGTGTTTTTATCTTGATTAGTTTCTGAAGACTCAAATTATCAGCTAATAGTATAGTGTTACCTATTAATTAAGTAAAATTAATTATCTAATAATTTTGAATTGGAATTTAATATGTTATAAAAATAGAATTTTTATTAAAACTCAAGTTTTAATAATTATTATTTATTTAAAAATTATTATTATTAATAATTAATGAAATTCACTTTCAAATTTTGCCTTCATATAGATATCTTCGTTACAGGAATGTTTTTTTGATGAAGTTAATTGTTTTATTATAAAACTCCAATCATATAAAAGGTATTAATCACAGCTGTTAGAAGCACACTGTGCGAAATGCATTTACGTACAGCCAGGGTAGTGTGGGACTCACTGGACAGAAACAGAATACCCAATAAAACCCACTCGATTTTGGGGCTTCGAGAATCTGGTCATTAGCCCCCTTAAAATTTCATTTTATATTTAGAAATGTTTTTTCGAGAAGAACTCTTAAACAAGATCTGCGTTTTCGTTTATTAGCTAAATTTGAGCTAAATTCTGACCAAATTCCAATCACTGTATGAAAAAATGTTCGAACAAAAGTTATTTGTTTTAAAACCATAAATATTTTTTCAAAATTTCTACATAATTCAACTGATTTGCAATTTGGATTTTTGAGTGAAAACCGTAACCAAATTAAAACATTTTATTTAAACGTATTATGTTCGGTTTGTGGTTTAGATTATTTCTATCAAGATATTTATTAAAAATTATATAATTTTTTTAGCTATAAAATTACTTGAAGTAACGTTTTATACAAAGCTAACAATCCTGAAATTGTAGAATTTATGCTAATAAATCTTTTATACCAGACCTTTATACTCTTTGAAATTCTAATCTAATCAGAGAAATTTAGTAATGGTAATGCTTCTATAAATATAACTTTCATAAACAAAATTATCTGCATTTATCAAAAATTCTAGACAGATAGGTTTATCTATTTAAAAGTAATTATTGATGGAATTAATTTTTTTTTATAAAAAAATAACAGGGCTCAAAAAACAATAATGTTTTTAACAATCTTTGCAAAAATTAAATACAATTTTCATTAACAAATCAATCAATTATTATTTGCCTATTTTTTAAATTGATAAATGACAAACAATGTCCATTTCACATCTTTGATCAATATTTTTATGCAAAATTTTTTTTCTGACGCCAAGGACACATTTTTCAATCGTACAGACTCGGAGATATCGAATTTCATCTCATACTTTGAATTATTTTTATATTAATAAAAAGCTTTTACATTTGATATTAAATTATTTTAATAAACAATTTGAATGTTGTATTTATTGAAACCATGTTGGCCTGAATACTATAAAACTAGTTCTTCCGTGTAAAAATAATTAATTATATGTTGATCTATTGTAGATATCAATCATATAATCATTTTAAACAGAAATTATTCTGCGTAATTTCATCACTAGCCTTTCAAATTGAATATTTTTTATTTTATATTAAATAATCGGATTTTAATTTAAAATAGTGTCGTCAATGTATACAGGTGGTTAAAAAAGAGAATGGAGACATTATGCATAGTACCTATTGTATCTGGGCTACTCAAAATATATGCATTTGACTATGCCACACATGATCTTCGCCGTAGCGTAGCAAATACAACACAGAAAAATAGAATATCCGATTTCGTACTGAACAATTGTAAAAAGTCTTGTAGTTTAAATTTGCACCAAATTTTTAAAGTTATACTTCTTTAGACGTGTTATGAAAAAATGATGAGAGAGAAATTTTAAGTTGAGCGCGCATCACCGTCACACAAAATTCACAGGTTAAAGTTGTTGTTATGTTTTATGTTACACTTAATGTAAGAAAATATATATTTATTTATTTAATTTTTCAAATTTAAACTAAGCTTTATTGACTGTGTTGACTATCCGTCTACAGTACTTGTATTATTTTATTGTATTTAATTATTTGTATACAATTAAAAATTGTTTTTTAATGATGCCAAAGAAGTATAACTTCTGACCAGCGTAAGTACACGCATCCATTTTTTTTTTTAATTTCTACCTAATCTCCAGATTCTCAATAGATGCGTCCGTCTTAAATTACGCATTCTATTATGGTTTACATTTTTATGAATAAAATTATTTCTGGTTTTTGATCATATTCCGTTTTTTTTATCAATTAGGCTGCAGGGCAAAGATTTAATAGTAATAATTGAGGAAAACTACAAAATTAATTGTAATTTATTTTTAAATAATTGTTTACGTAATACTTTTTTTTTGAATGTATTTCATAAATCTCAACCAAAATAAACACTATTTATTTTTGTTAATTAACTTAAATTTTGTTGAGGCTGTCAAGGTTTTTTACAAATATTTTGCAATAGTATCTTATTGAAAACATTTGTATTACAAAGACGTCATAAATTCATTAAGCATTAAAGCGTATACAATAAATTTTACTAAATTGTGCATGCATCATCACCAATGCGAAGACAAGTCGCAGTCGTATGATCTGTTGAGACCAAAGAAATATATCATATAAATCAAATTTTTGTCAGAGTATATTAGTTTTAGCCTCAAGTTTGTAATGCTAGCAAATATTGAAGCCACGAATAAAATTTTGGTATAGGCATAGAATTGTCTAAGTAGTGAATTTCGATTCATTGTGCGCAATGAATCTATGACCCAATATTTAATTATATTTAAAAATACAAATAATAATATCTAATAATAAAATAGAATCGACTTCAAAACAATGGTCTAAATAGTAAGAAATAATTTTAAATAAAAAAATAATAATTTTCTGATTTTTCGTTGTCAACATTTGCCTTTTTATTAGAAAAAGTCAACGAATTTTCTACGATTCCATACCTAAAGTCTTTTCTTGTATATGAAGATTGTAAGGTCCTTCAGACCATATATTTTTTTAGTATCGTTTCATACAATAAAATGCTTTTAAGGTTAATATCGCGATGCGAGACTATAGATACGATTGGATTATAAAAAACTGGAGCCAGTTAAAGTGGAAGGTTAACATGTCTATATCAAATTACAACGTATCAATATTAAAAAAAAAAAAACAATAATGGCCTTAAGAAATCAAGCAATACGTAAATGTGTGTACAAGATAAATAAACTTTAAAATTATCATGTCTGTAAAAATATTGAAAATAATTAAATACCAAAAAAAGAGCGTACAGGCGAGACATCTGGAATTTTATGAGTGAATTACCTTGTAAAAGCTGTTAATCCACAATTTTGAAACAAATCGTAAGGACTACAAGATTTTCCAATGATGATAATAATATATTGTTTATTATTGCAAATATATGTATTTTTTTCAATTTTTTACGACCTGATGTGGTCGAGATTCCAAATTTAATATACCTTCATATATTTTCTATACACATTACAGGTATAAAAATAACTTTGTTAGAATTGAAATGAGTACTTTGAACTTTTTTTTTTTGTTTTATGTGTTAAGATGTGAAACCTTATTTTTATAATTTAATAAGTAATGGCGAAATATAATAATCATATAATAATTGGTTTAGCAGACAGATAGAGATTATGCAAGTTGGTATTTTAAATATTCTAATATTTACCTAAAGGCAATTAACAATACCTATATGAGAAATATTTTTTTTTTTTTTTTTTTTTTTATAAATTATTAGCAAATAAATACTTTATAATTTTGATATTAAGTAAAAAATGGTTGGACATTATTTAGAAGTTTTATTATCATTTATATTTAGTAGCCGGTATTTTCAAGGTGACTGAAACACTTATTTTTAGAATTCTAAACAATTTATGGAATTTAATTGTAGTATTATTGATAATAATAATATAAACCTACACAGTTAAATAAACTATTTACAAAATATTTAGTTATTTTAATAATAAAATACACTATTGGAGTCATGGACAAAGAACTTTATCCTATACAAGATATCCATAGGTTTACATAAGTAATTATATTTTGGAAACGGCTGTACTGAGCTAAAATTAAAAACACAAAACAAAAATTCATTTTTTATGATTTGATGAATAAATTTTGAGATAGTATCCAATATATAGACCTGCATTTTTTCTCTGAGAGTTCGAAAAACATGACTTCCGTTGCAATCAAAATAGTTTAAAAAAAAAAATTTTTACGTAGTAATTTAAAGAAAATTTTGTTTTATCATTTTCCTATGAAGCCATCACAATACCATTGACTTAAAAAATGCTATAGACAGAGAAACCAAAAAAACCGCGAAATTTTGTAAGGAAATTCAATTTTCTACACAGAAGGTTCAAATGAAAAATATAAAAATCTTCCTTCTTTTACGAGATATATAGAAACCCCATTACCACCGTCTACCCCATTTCCACCGTCTTATTTAATAGAAATCCGTGATTTGTTCTTAATAAATAACTCATTGATCGATTTCTGAACCTGTAATAAAAGTCGATGAACGTCTAAGATCCTTATTGCACTTTTTTTTAAGACATTATATTTTAGTTTATATTTTAATTGGATATTAATAAAATTTAAATGAATTTTAATATTGATTAAGATAATTAATAATACGAATCAATCAATATAAATGTAAATATGAATATAATGCAATAATATTGAAATGAAAAGTAATAATGTAATTTGTAATGTGTGTGTAAATGTACCAACAGCAACGAACGAAGCAAACAAATTTTACATTAAATATACAAACTCGGTCAATGAAGTAATTATTTTATAAATTTACATAATTATTTTTATATATTTATATATTATTTATATATAGAAATAATATATTTGATATTTTACTATTATAATAATTATTATTTATTAACTATTTATACATATATTAATTGAAACTATTAAGACAGGAAAAACGAATGACTATTTTTACCAACCCCTGAGTACATCGATGACAAGAAATTCTACATTTTTCATTTAAAAAAATAAAATAGTAAATTAATCTGTCAAATTATATTTTTGATATTAATGCTATTAAAAAACACTATGAAAATTTTGATAATGATTTTAAGATTACTGCAATAATTTTAATTTTTCTAAAATTAATTTTTCTAAAAATATTAAATATTAACCATATTAATATTTTGAGTACTCCTTTCAGAACACTTTTTCAGCCTAACTTAATGTTTAGGCTGAAAAAGTCACTTTTTTACTAAATGTTTTATATACCTTTGATATTTTTTTGTGGGCCTCCAAATTGTTCTAAAAGTATCTAAATGTTATTCCGAATCGAAATGACATCATGATCATAATTTTCGAGGTGGCGAACTTTAACTAGACTACAAAACAACGCGTTTTTTTTTAAACACTTTATAATTTTACACAAGAGTAATTAATAATTACTAATTAAATCAAGCATTTATGCAAAAAAAAAATAGGAAACCATTTGTTACAAACTTTGCATTAACACATTAACACACAATTTATTATAATTTTCATATGAACCATAAATCTAATTTGTCAATATAAAATTACTGTGATTATTACATAACAACTTATTCAAAATAATTAGTTTTTATTATTTATTACATTAAATATAAAATTTATTTCAAAATATTTATTTATACTTAAAAATGTTGAACGACCTTTAAAATTATATAATCATTATGAATTTATTAATATTAGTAATACCCACATAATATTTTTCAGAAGATTTTATTGACCTCTCTATTGGGAGACTTTGCGAGAAGAATACACAAAACTAAGTTGACCTTGTATTCTAAAAATATTTTTATAAATTTTTTAAAGAAATTGTTTTTAAAAAAAATATTATGAATTATTTTATATGGGTGACTAGATGACTCAGGCGAATATTTTGAACTATAGTAAGTCGAGTCCGTGTACAGAGTGGTTTTTATAACACGCCCGGATAAATATCTCTTTAACTGATTGGTGATCCTTTTTTGTAACTTACGGGTTTCACTGTAACTACGATATTTCAAATAGAACTCTATACCTTACGATAGAACTGTATAGCTCATTTAAAGGAATTTTTTACATTGAAATCAATGGTGCTTTCAAATTTGAAATTGGTCAAAAAATGACCAAGGGATGGTACAAGTTTAGAAAAATTATTTTGTAACTTTTCATATTAATTCCAATATAAATTAATTTATTTTTCAAAATATTTTTTTAAATATTGATACAAAATTGCCATCACTTTTATTATTATTATTCTACTTAATTTTTTACCAAAAAAAAAAAAAAATTCTTTAAAATGACGTATCGTAAGGTATTGGTTGTCCCAAGGTCCCAATTAGGTTTTGGCTGAAAAATATTAAACATATATTTTTTCTATTTGTCATATCATTTAAAAAGATATTATAAAAAGGTGGATGTAAAAAACCACCCAGCGGGTTTTTCAATCATACTTTTCAATTGAAAACTAAAATAATAATTTTACATACAAACCTTATAACATCACAATAATTATGTATGGAATTTTTTTTACTGCAAGATCATCTTATCAATGATAGATAAGGAAACGTCTAAACTAATGTAGATATAAAAAAAATTTATAAAGCTATTGCGAAAATGAAACGCTTATTTGAATATGGAAAGATAAATTTTATAAATTATTTTAATATATATAGATAATTGTTAACAAGACTCGCATAATTTCGCATTCGTTATTTGTTAATTCGTCATAAATAAGAGATAAAAATTTCAGATATTTTATTATTTTCGATTAAAAAATGAGTAAACTATTTTCAAATGGAAAATTCGAATGAAAATTTTATGGAAGATTCCCGCAAGTAATCCTAGCCCTGAATAAAAATTGGTAACAATTTTTTGTCTCATTACAAAGTTATATTTGATTGAAAAAATTGCCCAAATTTCTCAACAATAACTGCTAGTATGCTTTTGAAAATACTCCTAAATCCCACCTCAAATGGACACTCGTGTTACTTGTGGAAATCAAAGTTTTTTTTTTCAAAAAATAATAGAAAATTTGAGAACACAAGCAACAGGATTACTCACAAAAAATTTGAGATGATTAATGAGAAATTGGGAAATTTTTTCAAACAATTTTTTAAGGACTATAAATCTTTTTAAAAAAATTTACAGTTTTTTACATCTTAAAAAATTAGTTTTGGTTTATTATTAAATTAAATAAATAGTAAATTACAAATGATGATAACCTTTGCTATAACCGGGTCAAATTAAAGGTCATTCATGTAATGACAGAACGAAATGGATAAAACTATAATAATTATTCTGTTAAATAATAAACAATCATTATGAATACTCTTAGTAACTTCTATAATTAAATGCATTATCAGTTGGTAAATAAATGAATATAAATTATTTTAGTTACAATTAAATAGACTTAAGATACAGACTTCTTGGAATAAATTAACAGTTATCTTCAGGGCGTTTCCAAGAAAATAACTTTTCTTAGAATCATTTAGATAATTTACATATTTAGAAGTGTCCTCTAAACGTTTTTTTTTTCACTTGAGGAAATAATTTATGAAAAATTTTCTGTGTAAAATTGCATATTTAACATGTGGTTTCTGATTGATTTTGAAACGAACGTTTTATTAGATAACAGAAGGAATTTGCTCGCAATTGTCTTAAAAACCTGCATTAATTGAAAGTATAACCATTATATATTTATAAAAGAAATTTTGGCAAGAGGTTTAATTATTAAAATGAGAAAAATACATATAGCTACTTTTGATTGTTTGATAAAAATTAACGAATCCGAGAAATGACACAATCAAATTACTTTTGTATTTTTTCGCTTGGAATGGGAGGGGCTCTGTGAATCTTTCAATTGCAGTTATCATAATTTACAATAAAATAGTCTGTCAATCAGTTGAGTACGAATCAATAGTTTGGAACATCTTAAATTCTGTATATCATTTTAAATTATTCGATTTATTGTAATCAAACGGCAGACTCTTTTAATATAAAAATGTAATAAACCCTAAATAATTGAAAATTTAAATTTTCTCTAAACCGATCGACATTGGAATGATTATTTGTTAGATTTGAGATGTTGAAACGGCTTTTACAGTTTTTAAACATTTTATACGATTAAATAAAATGCTGATATATAGAATTTTGTAGAATCTCAGTAATATAAAAAGTTTGTTTATTATTCATAGAATGAAAATCCATCTTTTTCCCGTTGTCAATAACCTCGATTTAACGTTTTTTATTTTTACATGTTTAATATAATTAATTTATAAAATAATAATAATTTATTCGCCTTGAATTTTAAACTCAAATCATTTATTTTTTTTCGATTTATCTGTGTCATTTTATACTGAATAATATACACAGTCAGTGTAGTGGATATTGCCGTTAGAGATTGGACCCCACGAAAACCTTCTGATTTATAAAAAATTACATCAATTAAAATATTCATTGACAAATAATTAACAGACTTATATATCATTTGAATGATAGAGAAGTATTTCGTAATCATAGGAACGAAATTCTACAACCAAATCAGGGTGAAGAGTTTGCTATCAGAAAATTTAAGAAAAAAAAATAACCCATGCATTAATGTTATGTACTAAGGAAAACTGATTAATTAAACCATGTTTTTTTTACTGTAAATTTCTAGGTTATGTAATTTCAAAAGAACAAAGTGCTTCTTTTTTTATTTAACATAAAATTATCCATTTGTTTTTAGAATAACTTGTTTTACCGCAGGCTTTTTATATAAATAATATATAGTTATAACGATGATGAACATAGTTTAATAAAATTAAAAAAAAAAAGAAGATATTTAGGTCGAGGAAATACCATACAGCATTTATGACACAATTTCGCTTAAATTTAGAAAGTTAATCCAAAATATTTTACTAAATTATTTTCATGCAAAATTTATTCCGATTTTACCACTGCAAAGCACTTTATATTAAACGGATTTTTCAAACGGTTAAACTTTTCTGTTTCTAACAATTTTCGCAATGTGACAGTATAATTATAGTTCTAAAACTAGCAAAATCGGTCCATACGGTTCAAGAAACCCATGGCCCATTTTTGAACCATACTTTTTTGTAAAATGATGGGATTTACGACAATTTAAGCTCAAATTTTGCTAAGAAACACATATAATTACAATACATGATTCCAAAACAGTTCAAACATTTTTACTCAATCATATGTCGAATATTTATACAATTAATTCTATTGGTTGTTACCTATACTCATTTTTAAATCAATTGGAGTAAAGATTATTTAATAAAGTTTTAAAAAGAAAACAAAAAAATAACATTGGACGTATATGATTGATTATACGAGTAAAACCACATCAGTCGCTCTTGACCAAATTTCACAGAACCAATGAACAAAACAAAAAAATCAGTCACATGTCAAAAAATAATATTTGAATATTCATCTTTTTTTCATGTTTGTTTTTTTATTACTTCAATTTATATATATTTTTTTTATTTTTACGTTTAATGTAATTAAATTATCCAATCTGATAAAAAAAAATCAATTTATATTTTGAAGGTGAGCAGCACCATGTAATATTTGGACACATTTTATAATTATTATATCATAATTTGACTGATAGTCTACTAAGAATTGGAACATTAATACCAAAAACAATTCCACGTCATTTAATTATCCTACTGATGATGTAAATGCATTTTGCCAAAGACCGATTTCATAATGTTTAAGCCAAAATTGTTTAATCAATTACAAGAAATTGTTAATATAATTTATTGTTATTATCATCTTTATTCGAGAATTAAAAAATAATTAAAATTAATTTTGTTATTATGTTTTATGCGTATGAAACGCGTGAGTTAAAGACACATTGATACTTAATGCAAATTGACGAATACTGTGTAGTAAATAATTAAAAAATAGGTATAAAATTTTCTTTATATATTTTTTATGAATCAAAAAGTAAACGAATTCGTGCTTTTCAAGCCTTTAATAATTCATATCTACAAAAATATTAATTATCTTCAAAAAATATATAAAAAAATTAACAAGTCCTTGCAATTGGTTAAAGAATATGATGAATTAATTACAATAATTTTGATGAATGAATGATTCAATATAAAAACGATTTGACAGATTAGTATAACTTTGATGAATTTGTTTTAATGTCTGTGAACTGTAGGCCTTACTGGGAAAGAACGGGATCTTCCTTGATTGCACAAACAAAAGGTGTATTATTTTCCAAAATAGGACGGAGTTTAAAAAATATACAGTTTTCTCACATGATTTTAAATCGAATTTCAACTAAAAATTATCCCATTTTGTTAGATAAATTTTATTAAAAAATATTATAGATATTTAAACAATTACTTCTGATGTTATCTTTCAATAATATGCATGTTTTCAAGTCTTTTTTTTTCATGAATGATTAAAATAAAATTTTATAATGTGTTTTTCTGTTACGGATATTATAAAGAATTTTCCATAATAATTTTTCACATTCTGCATAATGTTTTTTTTTAATGATTTATAATAATTTTATGATTAAAAAAAAAAAATAAGCATTATATAAATTGATTGTCAAAGTTAATGTTTCAATAATTTTCCGTATTAATTTTTCATTTTCCCTACCATCGTAGTTTTTTTCTATACTTTACAGTTTTATTTTGCAAAAAAAGAAGAAATTATTAATTCGTCTGTATTAATTATTTTTTAATGTTTAACTTCAGAACTCAGTCATTTATAAAACAATTTTTTAAAAAGAAAGATATACTTCCTGGCTGGTTCTATAAGAATTTGAAGAAAGTATTTCAGCCCCAAAGGGCAGGTTGGGAGTTTTTCAAGTAACAAAAGAATTAACGCACGACAAATTAACGCACAAAAATCTACATACAAATTTTTCAAACGCAGATCGTTTTTGACCCAAATGCACAAACTTTTTTAAGCTTTATGTTGATGGGTCAGTCAAACAATTAATTTTTATATAAGAAATTTGTAATTTATGTTGCCATGGCGCCGAGATCTTAGCCTTAAACACCCACACAAATAATTTTTCTTATAATACAAAAATTATACATCACTTTTAATTAATTATTGATATTATAAAAATTTTCCTCGTTGTATACAATTTTTCTTTTTTAATAATAGTAAATTGTTTTAAACAGCCAAGGCAATGTTTTTCTTTACTTTTGTTACAAACTTACCTCGGTTACCTAGCTTAGTAGTTATATGCACATGCAAATATACCTATCAATTCTGCACGCTATAAGGCTATTCATGTATAATTATCTATAAAATGTTGCAATTTTTTTTTTTTTTTTAACTTATGCAACATTAGGAAATTATTTTACTAAGGTTGGGGAAAATTAAATGGTTTTCTTGTAAGAACAAATAAATTTCCGTCATGAAATATCATCATTATTTTTAAGTGAAAGCAAGGTACAACTGATTCTTATTTGATGATATTTCGTTTAATTGGATTATTTTAAAAATTTATAGAGAAAATTTAACCTTTTTAAAATTTATTTTATTTATTTAAAAAAAAAAATGCTATTTTGTGACCGAGAATGTCAAAAAATGAACTAAAAAGTAAAATATAATTTTAAATTAAAATATGATTTTGGTTGGTGCCGACTTCGAAAGGTAATTGTGCATGTAGATACAGAAATATTTTATTGTATGATAAAATTACTGGTCACAACTGTCGTGTTGTTTTATATTTAAAAAAAAAAAACGTGCGTCCAACTCAATAATTAACAAAATTCTAATCATTTATAAAACTATTATATTATCTATAGATTAAAGTCACGGTTAAGAGACGATTGAATATATTTACGTAACAAAATACATATTTGACGAATGCAAATAAATGTTAATTTTTAAATTACTTTAAAAAAAAAACTTTATATCGGTTAAGAGTGAATCAATGTCATTCAATCAAGATGTCGTTTCAAGGCTTTTTAATAATGTAGTTTTTTTTTTACAAATTTTTGAAAATCATTTTAAAAAAAGTCGAAACAAAATAATTATTTGTTTTTTATAAAAAACGAATGCACAAGTGAAAAAATAAAGGAAAGTGTTTTATTACAATTACTGAAAGAATATTCGTAAATTCGTAGAGGAGATGTTCTGGTTGGGCCCAGCCTAGAAACATCTCATCTATCAAATACCACTTCCTCAGTATAGCAACCGAAATTTGCTTCTTTTTTCAGTTAAGTGCGGATATCTTGTGAACTACTATTCCAATTTAGATGAGTTTCGAAATTTTGCATGTAGTTTTGCATCAGTGGCTTAAATTTTTCTTAAAATTGATTATTCTGGATACTGAGGGATGGGGAACAATTGAACAATTGAACATATTTACTTAAATAGCTGTATTTTTGCAGGGTATTGTGAAAAATTTATTAATTAACATTTTATGCTCGAGTCAAAGCAACCGGGTGGAACCCAATTTTCAATGGCTAATTAGTATCATTAATTCAAGAGCTTGAGTTTTATAGGAAATTTTCTCAGCTTTAAGAATCTCTTTTCCGATTTCATAAATCACTTTTCGTTTTCCAGTTATAAATAAAAAATTAAGGTCGTGCTTTTTTCTATTTAATTAACATATTTAAAATCAGTATTTTAAATATTTTTTTTTCATTTTGCCCAACGGACCGATGATTAAGTGTCTTTAATGAGAGTGTACCATGTTGAGTGAATTAAAATAATGGGATTTATACAATTTTTTTTATTTATGACTTTCTAATAAATTTAATGAAAAAATTAATTTATTAAAAAATAAAAGTGAATTTTTTTTTGTAATATGGAAAAAAAATTCACATAACTGTCATTTTAATGACATGTGACAAATTACATTTTGGAATTGAATTAGAAAAATTTTTTTTTTGAAAATGGTTTACTGGCAAAAGTATGCTATTAGTTTTATCATTAAGATATTAAGTAATTTATAGAAAATAATTAAATAATTGTCAGTAAATGTTAAGAAATTATTATTTTTTGCAATATTCATTTCAAAAAAGAACAAAATTCGTTTTCATAAATTAGAACAAATAGATTAAAGCATTTGATTACCTTTGATGTTCTTAAGTTTAAAATTTGATGTAGCTGACTTATTGATCCAAAAAATGGAATATGATAAAATGAAGCCAATTGATAATCAGGGTCTGTGTGCCAGATAAAATCTGGTAAAAACCATTTATCCTGGCAAAAAAATAGCTTCACGAACTTAGATCTGATTTTATTTTATTTTATTTTTTATTAATCCTAAATAAAGACACAAAGGTATGGACATTCAAAGTTTCTAATTAAGTAAAAATATGAACTTATGACGTCAACGCGGTTCCTATTTAGATAAAAATTACATGTGAAACAACGTTTTCAAGATATAAAATCTTTAATAGCTTATAATTTCTTTGTTCTTGATTCAATTTTAATTTAATTTTCAAATTTTGTTATGGCATTGAATCCAATTTTACATTATGATGTGAAATATAACAAATTTAGTATTATTAGTTCACATCCCTATTGAATAAAGGGTAATTTTCTAATATAATAGGTGGGAATTTTTAAATATGTGAATTCTCTCACCTTGTAACTTTGCAAAGGAAAAGATTGCAATGAGGAAGAGTTTAGCGAAATAGCAAACACGCAACATGGAGGAATTAATAAATTTGTAAACACAAAATCATAACAAATAAATGCACATAAATTATGGATGCTAATCGCACGCTATTACCAGCATTAAATAAGGAAAAAAAAATTTTCCCAGACTTCAGCAATGTATGACTTTGAACAATAAACCTATTATGTTGTCGTTTGTCCGCCCGTGCAATCACAATTTCATATATCGAGTATATAAACAATTAGAACTGCTAATTAATATCTTGTTTTGATGATTATCAATATAAATTTCAAAAAAAAAACTCGTGGCAAGGCCATAGTATATTATTATTTAATATCCAACAGAGGTAATTAAATTTTTAAATTTTAACAATTATTAACTAAGATAACTGATCTAAAAATTCATAAATTTACATTTTACGGTGACATTTTTAAAGCCTCTAATTAAAAATTATTATCATTCTACCGGTTTGAATGTAGTTCATCTGACCTTGCAGCATATACAAAATTAATTGTGTATTTAAATGATTGACGCAAGATAAAAATAATTTATACATTTTTTTTGCTGCTCTGAATATAATATTTTTTATATGAGAAGTGAATAAAATTTAATCGATAGTAAATGAGAAAACTTTATTATGAAAGCCTGAACAAAAAAGAATATATTTTGAAACGTTGCTTGAAATGATAACAAAGTGGGTTTATTCAAATCACTTTAGCCAAATGTAATAAAATTTATTCACAATCTTGGCAAGAACGCAATGAGAGTTTTACTCGAAAAATAAAAAATTTTAAAGTAAAAATCAAAATATTATATTTAGAAATCTTTTTTCGAGAAAGGCTCTTCGATATGCCCTTCCACTTTTATCTCAAGATTTTGTATAACATTTGGATAACTATTTGAGTTATTCGAACGCAAGGTTTCATTTTTGTGTTAATTCCACTTCATCAATCAACAAAGCAGATTTTTATAATTATTAATATTATTAATGAGAACTCTAGGATTTTTCGAATAAATTTCGATTTATTCCCCAATTTCCTAGATCAAATTATTTTGTATTTTTATAAATACGTATTTCAACCACAAAGTATGTCATCATCAGTATGAATTAGCTAATTGTAATGATTGATTCTCTGAGGAGCTAATTCATACTGATGATGACTACTTTGTAGTAGTTGAAATACGTATTTATAAAATACAAAATAATTTGGATTCTAGGAAATTGGGGAAAAAATTGAAATTTTATCAAAGATGATATACTTTCAATTATTTAAAAATTAAATAACCATTTTTTGCAATAAACTTATTTCATCGTGTTTGTACCACATAAATTTTTGCACAAATAAAACATATCTCTCAAACGTAATTTCAACAACAACATAAAAAAACCAATAGTTAATTTAAATTCAAAATTAGTTACATTTGGTTGATAAGTTTTTTTTTTTTTATTATTAAACCAATAAAATAATCTCCGTTGAAAAAACCTTGAAAATTGTTACCCAATGATTTCGAGAATTATTTTATTAGAATAAATAATAATAATATTTATTATGAAGTTCTAAATTTAGTTTTCATAATTTTTATTATTAATTTATATATACTTTCATTTTGTTGAAATAAATATTATTTATAAAATAATGTTGTTGCCACATTGTTTAATTGAATTCTAATTGATTTCAAACTGTTGAAATAAATTTATAAACTTTTGTATACAATTTACTGTAGGGATGTAAAAGCTTCCATGTGTATAGAAATTATCCTTTATTCGGGGGAAAATAGATTTAACTTTGAGAGAATGTTCACCGAAATACACTTTATTTAATGATAAACAATACCCGGTGGAAAGACTTGCAATTGCTTAATGAAGAACAAAACGGGAGAAAACTTAAGTATAATTTATATAAGCGAAAAACTAATTAATTGTTTAAATACTATAGATATGTAAGATCAGTATTTAAACTATTTATAAAATATTAAAAATTATTTTTAATTGAAAATTTCTATTAATAATTTCCTTGTGATCAATTAACTTTCGAAGTCTGCATTAATGAATAAATTTTTTAGCTAAGGATAAAATTGCTTCAAAAAATTTTTTTTAATTTATATTTCCACGGATTTAATTTTGAAATTTTCACACTCCAGTATTTTGCTGATAAAAGCCCTTAAAAACTGTTACATTTTTAATTAAATTTCAAAATAAATTGTCTCAAATAAATTTAAAAAAAATTTAACTTATATTTTGAGTTAGTTTAATCATCAATGTTTTAAGCATATCGTTTCATATCGTTTCACTGCGCTTCCACCAAATTATGAATTTATATTTCGTTTATTTTCGAAAGTTTTCCAATGTTTCTAGATAATTAGAAATTGTTCAAAAACGAGTAATATTTCTAATTAGCTAGTGATAAAATAAAATTAATTAGCATGTCCTTTAAATGATATGTGGGCCATATATTTATTATAATTTGATTTTTCCTTTTTAATCACACAAGCATTAATAGTCGAAAGTTAAACAAATCTACCTATTTCTTGTACTCATTTAATTGCCTCTTAAACTCGGAAAATTTAAAAACAGCGAAAAATTAAGGGAATTTGAGCCAAAATCGTAACAAGTAACTCTTCCCTGCGCTTCCCCAATTATGGTATTCATCACATTTCTGCTGACTAAATACTCTAACACCAATATATTCATTAAACATAAAGAATTATCGAAATATTCGATACAGAACCTCAAACGTAACCTCAAAATGTTGCATTGTCAAATTGTCATAGATATTTATGTTGAGTGCACCTATCTCTTAATTTAAAAATACGTTATTTTCTTATCCGTTCATAAAAATTAAAAATTCCCTTCTCGGTCCCATTAAATTATATATTTTCTAGCAATTTGCAAATTAATTTGCAACCAATAACATAAAATCGGCATAAATTTAAATCAATTAAAATTTTTATAATCGTCGGTGAATCTGTAATTAACGTTTAATTACAAAATAAAATTCCTGGCAGGTAAGACCACCCTGCTATTTTCATTTACTTTATTCTAAGCTAATTAAAAGAAACCAATCAATTCGTAAACAATAATTATACCGGTTTTTCTTGCATTCTATTCTTAGACACTGGAAAAAATCGTTTCTAAAACTTATCATAGATAAATATAAACATATTTAAAAAAAAAAACTTACACTAATCAAAAACCGTGTAGCGGTTTTAATCCAAAAAATAATATCACACAATTTTTGAAAATATTTACTAAACTCACATAATCAATCAAACAGAAAAACACCGCAACAAAAAAATCGATTGAATTTAAAACATCAAAAAAAAAAATTAATAAGAAAATAAAATTAACTGAAACAGAACGAAAAAACGACGCGTCGTAGCTCGACAACAAACAAATGCATACTATATTATGAGCGGCGTCTTAAAATGTGCGTCGCTCGTCCGTCCCAGTAATATATTCTTATTATACCATTTATTTATGTCTATACTTCATCACAATGTGAATACAGCAACAGAACAACGACGAGCGAGCGAGTGAGCGCATGCCACTAGAATAATAATTAAAATCAGCGCAATCGCGAAATTCAACCTTTTTGTATTTTATTTCAAAAAATAATACATGTTTTATTTTAAAAAGAGATAGTTTGTACATTTAAATTCATTTTATTGATTGTTTATCTTCTTTTATAGTAATAATAAATTCATTTTATTCACGTTTTTTTTTCTTAATAATATAAATAAATTTGCTACTTTTACAATTAAAAAGAGAGATGGTTTCATTATTTATATTTATTATTTATATTAAATTATACAACAATTACTATTTTATATATTTTCTTTCTTTATTTATTATTTAAAAATTAAAATATTTATAGAATTTTTGCAAAAACTTGTTTAATTTATATTAAAAAGAGATAGTTTAATTGTTGTAAACGGTTTAAAAATTAGTTGTCTGTTTTATTAATGTTGTTTAATAATTATAATTGCATAGTCTTAATTATACTAGATAAGGACAACTATTGTCATGTATATATGATAACATATATCTACTTTCTCTTACTTTTACTTATTTGAAATTGAAAGTGATTATATTAGATAAGGTACAATAGATATGATTTAAAATAGGAATCAGGTATTGTTGTATTCATTTTTTTTTTGTATTGTTTCTTCTTATTTATTAATTTTAAAGTAGAATGAATTCAATTTATGAAAATTTTGTAATTTATAGTAAAATTCCCGCCTACACATTATGAAAATACGCAATGAGAATTCGCATTTTTTCTCTTCAATAAATCATTCTATATTTTCATTATTATTTTCTCTAAGATAAGGTTTGAATCAAGAGACTTACTGTTTATAAGTTTTCTAGGATAATTGAGGTCAAAAAAATTGAAAAATAATATTTATTTTATGATCGTACTACTAGTTTTTGAGTTATTGCATGAAGTACATCCGCTAAATCGGCCTCGGGATTGCGTTTTTGATGATATCTCAAAAACTGCGCAATCAATCGTAAAATAGATATTATTTTTGAAATCTACGCGTCAAACTGCCCTTATGAACATAGATTTTTTCGAAATCAAATAGAATTTTTTTTTTTCGAATTTTCACAATTTTTTTAAGGTGTACGTCGTACCCCTTTTAAAAATTCGAGAAAATCTTTTTTTTTGCTCCCGAATTGGATGAAATATATGGCCTACGGTGAATTTGACCCGCAGATTTCAAAAATAACGTCTATTTATAGATTGGATACGTAGTTTTTCAGATATCATCAAAAACGCAATTCAGACGCCGATCAAATACAAATTCAACAACAAAATGAAAACAAAAAAAAGAAAATTAACTAAGTCTGATATCAAAATTTTTCAAATTTGAGTGATGACATCAAATTTTAAGCCTCTAAAATAAAATAAACACAATTTTGCTTTCAATAAAACCATCAATTTCCATAGGGATAAACTTACTACACAAAATGAACAAAGAAAATTTCTTTATTCGATAATTTTGTTAAATATATTTTATTATTTAATATTTAATAATAATTTACCATTTTAACATTTTTAAGAAAAATATTTTGTTCATTTAACCAAATAGAAAATGTATATAATTAAAAACAACAGGTGGTAATGACGATATATATCATAAATTGTCGATAATTCTAGCCAATTGTATATTTTATTTCTAGAAGAAAAATCCTTTAATTGTAATCAAATTTATGAAAATAATTCTAGTTGACAATTTAGTTTAAACTATAAATTGTCAAACAATAGTTTTATTTTTCAATTATGTCGGTTTTTTTTATAATATATTTCATTTGTTATTACAAAATTGTATTAATTACTATGTTTATCACGTTTTATGTATAATACCTGTGTAATTTATTTATTCTAAAAAAACATGCATGTAAAATTACTTATTATTGAATGAAACGTAACAATACCGGATTGATTAAAAAATTTAATTTTATTCACTCTTAAAAATTATTTAATATACAAATCACGATGTGCTCGCTTTATTTGTCGATTAGTTCTCAACAAACTGTAAAAAAAATAATCATTTTGTCAATGGAAATTTCTAGAAAAAACACTAAATATATTAATTTTTAATAGAAACTGTGAAAAATTTCAAACACTGCGATAAAGGCAGTCATAGCAGGGTTTCTTTCACAAATTAACTATAATTAATAGAAAGCTTATTAAACTGAAAGCTTAACTCTTTTTAAAGCGAGAGTATATTTTTATACGTTTATTATGTCACCAACATAGAACACTGTGTGTTCTGTAAAACATTTGTAATCTGCTAATATATTTTTTTTTTATTTTCTTGTCTATATTCCATATTTATACACCAAAGAACATAAATTAATTATATTGAACAGAAAGATTATCAATGTGAAAGCTTAAATCTTTTAAAAGCGAGAAAATATTTTTATACGTTTAGTATGTCACCAACATGTAACACTGTGTCCTGTAAAACCTTTGTAATATATTAATATTTTTTAAATTAATTTTAATATAATTTTCTTGTCGATATTCAATATGATTTAAGTAAATTAAAATATAAAATTTTTATATTAACAACACTTTTGGAATTTTCATTTCAGAATACCTAACACTTGTGAGTAATTTGATGAAAAGGAAAAATTAGACTAAATATTTTGTAATTGAAAAATTTCAGAATGATTAATAGAAAATATATTGCATTCTAATTAAGTACAGAATGGTGCAAAATTATCTATCTATTTGATTTCAGATCAAATTTACATTTTTTATTTGATGCATCAGAAGGTAACTAGTTTTTTTTCCAAATATCTAAAATAAATAATCAAGAACGGTTTAATGAAAGGGCGAAATAGTTACGTAATTTTTTTTTTCCTATGGAATTTTCTATGGGTGATTTAAAGTCTATCTTTAAGGCCGTTCATACATTTTCATTGGCAGTTCCATTTTCATTGACAACCAATCATAAATTCATTTTTTTGTGGTTATTGCAAAATTATACAGACAACAAAAAAATTATAGAATATAAATCAATTTCAGTGTTTTACAGACTAAAATAATTATAATAATTTATATTTTATGTATAAAAAAAAATTTATCAGTAATAAAAAATTGAATTGTTTCAAAAATGAATTCTTTAAAAAATAAAAATAAAAAATTAATCTTGAATTAAACGGGTTTTAAGAAGATTTCCCAAAATTTAATTGATGTTTTTCAACATGCTAAAGAGTAATTTAATGCTAGAAAATTAAAATCTTTAATTAAAGTATAAATATATTTTGATCTTACTGAATCATGATGATAAAAAATTGAAACAAAAATTATTTAAAATGTTTAAACATATTTAATATTAATTTTTATTAGAATTTTGTCGAATTTAAAAGACCTATTAAAAATAGATTTATAATTTTAACAATTATAAAAAACCTTTTATTTTTTTGTTGTACTATTTAATCGCAAGGTTATATTCATAAATTTTCAAAGTATATTTATTTTCTTAGCCCAAAAAAAAAACTTGTTATACGTAATTATATCTAATTAATAAATTTATTAAGATTTATACTTTTTTTGCTTTTTTTACTTTAATTTAAAATTTCTACAAAAAAAATTTAACTTGTTTTCAATATCAATTTTATGGCTGCTTATGAGCTCTTTGTACCTGGTTAAAAATGATCTACCTTAGAGAGAGCACTCATAATGTGTTAATTTAAATAGATGTATTATTTATTTTAATTTAAAATAAATAATACATCTATTAATTTTTTTATTAAGTTGTTTTAACTAAAAAATAATATTTATGGTACATAGAGCAATTTTCAAGTGTGTTTTGGTATACAGACTAGTCTGACATTTTGATGTGAAATATAGAAAATTTACAATTTGCTGGGTACCCTTCCCTATTCCATGAATTGTAAATTTCAGATCAATGCCATTATTGGCAGCTTATCTATTTGGTTTCATCATTTATCTCGTGAATATATTTAAAGATTTGAAGTTTACTAGCGAGTATCAGCAAGTAAACAGTATTAATTTTTAATTAGTGATATAATTAAAAAATTTTAATCAAATAGCATGGTAAATACTCTATTTTACCCAATGTCAACAATATACATTTTACGTGATGATTTTTTAATATTAGTAATTAAACTTTTTATTAAATGCAATTTTTTTTTAATCTGCACGTCGCTAAAATGAAATCACAATGTTTTGATAACATTTAATAACTGAAGATAATTTATTGTTTGTTTATCTAAAAATGAAGTTTTCACGTGCTTCTAACTTAAGATTTAATATAGGTATTTTTTTTATCTAAAAGTGAATCTTCACGTTTGTATCACCTGTGACAGTCTGTCATATATTATGAGTTATAATACAAAAATTTATACATAATTAATTAGTCAGCAGCTAATTTAATGAATTAAAATTAAACAATAGATTGTATACTCCATCAAATAAAAAACGCGACGACTTGAAACTTCCTCGCAAATATCAAATTGTAAAATAAATTAAGGGGATCATTGTAACAATACAATTTAAGATACATTTAGGAGGATAAAGTAAGAAATATACCCAAAAAAATGGGTGCATGTACGTTATGTACGCGCGTCACAAGTTATACTTCTTTGGCATCATTTAAAAAACAATTTTTAATTGCATGCAAATAATTAATAACAATAAAATAATAAAAAAACTGGAGAAGGATAATGTCAACACAATCAATAAAACTCAGTTTAAATTTGAAAAATTAAATAAATAAATATTATATTTTCTTATATTAAGTGTAACATAAATTATAACAACAGTTTCAACCTGTGAATTTTGTGTGACGATGATGCACTATAATAATGTAAGATTTGGACAGTTTTTAGCATTTGTGGTCAATTAATTGAATAGTATAGTCATTACAAATCTTTGGTTTATGGTAGTAATCAATCGCTCTCTTTAATTTTATGCTGTATTTTATAATTTTTTCAGTTTAAACCAATGTTTAAGATAGATAAACAAAATTAATTCTGATAAACAACTCAATACAACATAAAAATCGGATATTTAATGTTTTTAAATAGGTATAAAATTTCATGTGTTGCATTTTTTGTTTTATTGAGTATACATTATTCTGTAAAGCAGTGCAAATTTTTTATGAACTGATTGTTTGCGCTTTATAACTTGTATAATATATTGACTCATACATTTTGTACACTGATCGGGTTACAAAATAAAAATTGTACTTTGAAAATAAGTAAAAATACACAGCCAATATTGAACACAAAGCTTTCTCGTCATGTCACAAATATGCGCACTTAATTAGTCCAGATCTTCAACGAATGAGTTGCAATTTGGTTATAAATGTAGAGAATAAATTCAGTACCACTTGTTTAATATTAAAAACTATGAACGAAATCTTGTTAAATTCATTTTATTGACCACTCAATTTACCTATTAATTTGTTTATAAAAAAAAATTATTTATCAGAGAATTGTTTACTTTATAAATAATAAAAAACTAAATAATAATAATAATAATAATAATGAATAATTGCTACTATTCTAGCAAGGCCAAAGTCAATTAATTCTTTTATATTGTTAAAGAAAATTGGCCATAATATTATTATTATTTTTATTAATTAATCAATGACAATTACTTCTTTTGTGTTTTGTACATTTTTTTTTTTTGACAAATATTATTTGTATTGGATAATTTGTTTAATCAATTTTAGTTTTAGATTATTGAAATTTTATTGCCTTTATATATTCAAAATATAAAACTGGTAATCCAGCAAAAGTTCCCCGATATTCGATCATAATAGTCTTTCAATTTGGCAATATTTTTTTTATTTCTTTCTATAAAATCGAATCAAAAAATGAAATTTTAGGCATAACAAGTGAGAGAGTGAGCAAAATCGGTTCAATGGGTCCCTATAGATGATTCAACTTTGAAGCCATAAATGAAAAAATATTTAATTGAAATTAAATAAGCTAATAAAATCATAAAATTATAATATAAATATTTATGAATTTTAATGATTAAAGCTCAGACCATATGTCTGAGTATCTAAACAAGTAACTCTTCTCTTTTATTCAATAAAATATTATTTACATATTTATCGTACATATTTATTTGTTAAAATGCCATTTTATTAATGTCCGTGACATGATAAATTTATTATTAACAAAAAAAATTTAATTATTTTTTTTTTTACTTATAGTAATCGATAAAAATTATTGATGAAAAAAGTTATTTATTTATTCAAAGAAATAACTATTATTATTTAAATACACATTCAAGGCTGTAAAATGGTTAAATATCTATCGCGAATTAATCTTTATCTTTTCAAATTAAATGTTTTCTGGTATTCTGAAAAAATTTATTAACAAAACCAGAAGTAAACAAAAAAAAACCCCATCTACCTTGATTGCATGAGAGTTTGAAAAAGCTCTCTTTATCGGAAGTATTGTTTTTCTCATTTAAGTCGGTTGTCGGATCGTACGCTAGAGCATCGCAAGTCACCGCTTAATGTTTTACTTATTGCAAAACTAATCACCTTTCGTTTGAAATATATTTTCCTAATTATTTCTGGCACCATTTTTAGAGAAAGCATGATTTTTCAAACATTAATTTTAGTAGGTGAAAACTCTATTCATTGATCAACACAAAACTAATTATTATCCAGGTAAGAATGTCAGTAGTAAAACATTTCACAAGAATTTTGATGTACAACAAAAAAAACAGGGTTGTCAAGATGAAGTAATTTGTTGTATTACATGAATAAATTAAAAATGTAGCCCAAGGGCTCGTGGACAGTTTTTCAGTGATAAATCATAGTATAAAAAGTACGGAAACGACGATCTGACAGGAAAAAACCCCGCACGTCATCAACTTTTAAACATTGGAATGTGACGACATTTGGGATAAAAGGGTAAGAATGAGATGAAAAAAATCTTCGTTTTCATATCTAAATGTTTCATGCCACATTTTGATGGTTATTTTTTGAGTTATTTGTGCACAAAAATGAAAAGCACACAATGTATATTACATTTACGATTGTCTTTATTGTAGACGTCTTATTTTTTGTTCCAATTCCTCTTAATATACACTCTTATTATTTATATATAGTGTTAGTGTTTACATAAATTTCAATCATATTTATTTATAAATATTAACATATTTAATAGTCAATTTTTCGTTGCACCAAATATTGCACAGTTGATGTATAAGTGTGTGCAGATGGCTGAATATGCGCACTCTGATAACGATGATGAGGCCATCTTGATGACGCGAATCCACAGAGCTATCCCCTAATAAAAATCGCGTGTAAAGAAGTTTTCACTTCAAAAGTTTCAACTCTACTCAAATCGGACACTAGCTCACAGTCTAATGAATACATTTTTATCAGATACAAACAGATGAGGAAGTTATTAAGTTTATAAGTATTAACAAATAATACTTGTAGGTATCTAAACTAAAAACTAGATGACCAAAAGTATTTGTTACAAGGCCGTTTATAGGTACAACTCTGACTCCACTTGTAGCCAGCTAGCTAGCAATATAAAAAAATAAAAACAAGAATATAAATTGAAAGTAAAATTAAAATAAATGAAAATATTTAGTAATCACACATAAATCGTTTTTAGTGTTTTAAAAATCTAAAAAAAATAATTCATTTAATGCAACGAGAGAAAGTTTATAGTATCTATTACTGTGTATCTACAACAACAAAAAATCTTAAATCTTTACCTAGACGGGATAATCTCTTCGTTTGATAATTGTTTTAAATATTTTTAAACAAATAAATAAAACTGTATTCAAAAATAATTTTGACATTTAATACAAATTAATTAATATTCCGTTCATCTTCAGTAGGTTGAAATAATACTATGAACAATAAAATAAATATAATAGAAATTCATTCAATTTAAAAAACATAAACAAAATAAAAATTGAAAAGTTACATTTAATCCTGAATAACAAAAACACTGAATTCAGGATTAAAAAAATATATATATAATCCTGTAAATAAAATAAATAGATATATTAATCATAATATCTAGTAATATCCATTAAACGGTTAATCCATTAAATTTGTTATTGAATGATGTTCTGATAACAATAACAAAGATCAAACGGATATCCGCCAGTTTGACGCTTGTGGGAACAGTCGATAATTTTACGGACTCTGATGTGAAATAAAATGCAGTTAGAATATCTTAAAAACAAACTAATTTTATAAAGATTTTCCCCGTTTGAAAATGGCTAAGGCTCGAAATAAGGTAGCAATTATGAAAATTAGAAATGAATAATAAGTAATTTTGTGTAGTTTTAATTAAATTTGAAATGTTACGCAACAGTTTTTGTGCAACACAATAAAATAATTAATATATCTGATTGTTAAAACTTTCGTTAAAGAAAATTACAGTAAATATTGTATTAATCATATTCGTGTGACTGACTCATTGATAAATTTATTTTCCAAGTTTTATTTATAATAAATATAGAATCTTATCTTTTAAAAAACATTATTTAAATAAATAAATTATATGTAGCTGTTTTTTATTTATTGTTTAAAAGAATAATCTATCTTTTGTTTTGAAATCGGTTAAAATCACATAAAAATCTTTCACTTATACAACCAAATTCGACCTTTTTTCATACACAAGTATAAAAAACTAATTGAAATTAAATAATAATTTGATCGTTATAAATAATTTTGATAATAAAAATTATTTGATTTCATGTCAGAGTCAAAACAAAGATGAAAGTGAAAAAGCTGAAATAAATGAATGATTTTGCAAGATGTATTTTTGTTATCGTTGATGAAACTCTGTAATTTATGCACTGAGATTTCGAAACTTTAATTTTTGGTTAATCTATAATCTTTTATTAATTATATATTTCGATTTTATTTGCTTCTTAAGGATGATTTGGATCCTAGATCCAAGGAATTAAAAAATTGTTTAAAGAATTTTCAATGGACATTTTATAGACGAAAAAAGAAAAACTGGTTTTCTGTTCCTTTCAAAAATTTACCAATTTTCTCAACAAAAACTGTTATAACATTTGAAAATGCTCATTAACCCCACATAAAATTTGTTGAATACTCGCGGTCTACTTGTAGAAATATTGTGTATAAAATTGTCATTGAATTCTAAATTTTTTCATCATTCTCAAAACCTACAGCAGTTTTTGTGGAGAAATTTGGCTATTTTTCAAGCAAATAACTTTTGAATAAATAATAAATTTTTTTCGAGGACATGGGATCACCTGTTTTTTTTGCATCTAAGCAAGGATAAATAAAATGTTATTAGACGAAAAAATCATAAAATTATTTTCTTTGTTTGGATACAAAATACAAAATAATTTATTTTTTTGCACAATTATTGGTTTTTTATAAGAATTATGCGAAAATTCAATAGAATTTTTACATCAGAACAATTTATGTATTATTAATATATATATTATTAATAATAATTGTACAAAGATATTTGTTTTTGAAATGAAAAATAACTTTTATATAAACCATTTATTATTTTTCGAAATAGTGAAAAATTGTACGGTTCAATTCGATTGAGTTAATTAAGCAATTCAAAATAAATAGCGAGGTATTAAAAACAATTAAAAGAAATTATTAAAATAATTTTTATTATATTTTAATAATAATAATAATACAAATAGAATATCGTAATAATAATAATATTTTTAATAATATTTAAAAACAAAATAATTAGCAAGTACCAAGTGGTCACTAAATTTTGCACACTAAAAAACAAAGCGAAATGAATTAGCAAGTTGCATTCTTAGTGATGTATTTAGAACATAAAAAGTTTGTTTAAGTATGGAAATAAAAAAAGGCCAATAAATCCACTAGAACACATGTAATATTATTAACAAATATTACCAAAAAATGGACATTTTTTTGATGTCAACAGTCAACTTCAAAACAGCACATCTACCTGAATATTTGTTGTTTATTTAACATTAATACACAATTTTTAAGGTGTATTTTATAATTTTTTATGTTTAAAATGAACGTTTAAAATGAAATTATATCCGATAAAGATCTTAAAACACCAATAAAGTCGTATAACTTGTATTTTAAATACGGATTCAGCACAGAACGATTTTTTGGCTTGGACTATACCGTTGTATGTATTGATATTCTAAGAAATTCTGTTTTTTTAACTTTATTATCCGTTAGATGAGTTTTATACTTAAACGTTTGTTTTATTGAATGATTTCATTAGAATGAATGCATATTTTTGATGAACCAACATGTATTCATTTATTGTAAGGCAATAAAAATATTAATTACAATTACAACACATGTAATATAAGATATCATTAATATAAATAGTAGAAATGTATACAATATAGAGAAGTATAATACAAACCATATTAAATTAATTATTAATATATATTTTTTTTTGTATACTCAATATCTAATTACTTACAAATGAACAAATACAATTATTGTTTAATTTTTAAACATTAATTTAAAACAAAAAGAATTATATTGTATAAGTAATTATTTAGATTTAAGAAACTGTAAGGTACACAGATATAGTCAAATTCAATATAAAAAAAACGAACCGACCTAAATCTTTCATGTTTATTAAAATCTGACTTTTACACGCGGCTTCGCTCGCATTGTAGCCATTAAATAATTATCATAGAAAAATTCCAAATAGCCGAAACTATAGTCAATTGGATTGGATATTGACACGACTGTCGATAATACAGTACAACGGTTTTAAGACATTTCGAAGATCAATAAAAATTTTATAAATTTTAGTTTTTATTGTTATATATTTTTTCAGGTTGTAGGTGACATCTGATGTTATTTTATAAAACTAAAGAATTAAAATGGTTTGAAACTATACTTAAGAAAGTTTTTTGAAATAATGTAACAATGAAAAATGTGTGTTTCGTAGGAATGTTAATTGTTAGCATACCTTACCAAATTCCAATGTTTATTAGAAAATAATATAACCAAGTTATTTGCATTTAAATTTGAAAATATTATTCCAGTTCTAAAGGTAAGGTAGTCAAAGCTCAAAAGTAAAAAAAAAAAAAATTATTTATAATAAAAGAACTGAGTTCAAAAACAGGACCTAAAAACTGAACAATAATTTAAAAATTAAAAATTTTTCCAAATGATTTTTTACTTTTTAGTTTCTACTTTTTGTTTTTAGAAGACAAATGTTTTTCGAAATAAAAGAGCGGAAAGATACATATTGAAAGATACAAAGTTTATAATACCAAAATAAAGATTTGTACAAAAATTCAACCTATTCCATTAGACTGCCCTTTTTTTTAACTAAGATGATTGGACTACTACAGTATTTTCTATATTTAAAATTCGCGAACGATTAAAGTCTCATACTTTTAAATTGTAAAACTAGAAAAAAATTTTAAATGTTAAAACATTAATACTGACTCATATACAAGGTGTTTAAACAATTAACTGTATTAGACGTGATTGTCACTTGATTTATGCAAATTATTACAAAGTTTTAAACGTACAAGGTCAAAAAATAAAAATGTAAAACTTGAAGAGATCGGTAGTAAGCATGTTCTTCTTCATCAAAGCCAATATATATTAATAAAAATATAATTTCTCTGACCCGATTTCCGCTTCATACCTCTACCTCTACTCTTTCTCCATTCTTTCATACAGCTATCATCATCATTAAACATTATTATCAACAAACATAAAAACAACATACCGTTAGATTTTTTATTTTAAAAAAAAAATATTATATTTTATAATCCGAGTTTAGTTAGTATGTACCAATTTTATCGAGAGTCGCAATTCTATTAGTTTGTACATCGAACACAATGTAACAATAATTTAAGTAACAACAATCAAAACCATTATATTTAAATTCTATCTTATTAATATTCAATAAATGACTCTTTTTTTGAGTCTATATTTGTGAGATAATTTGTTAAATAATACAATAATAATAATTCTCTTTAATGTTTGTATAAAATCAAGTGCTTTGTGTTTTGTGTTTTTTGCGCGTTTTGTGTGAATAATATTTTTTTTTTTTGGCAAAAGCAAATAATTTTGATTTATTTACCGACAAGGTAATATTTTTTTGTTAGTTTTTGTTTTTAGTTAAAATAAATAATAATTTTTGTCAAGTATGTTTGCTCAATTAATATTGATTTTTTTAATTTATTATTTAGATAAATTTATTGATTAATATTTAGATTTGTGTTATTATGTAATCATTTGTTAATGATATTTTTAATATATTAAATGTCATGTTTGGATAAAAATAATAATGCATTTTATGTGAATAGTAATGCAGTCTAGAAACGACCGCCTACACTTTTACTCAGATGCAAATCGAAACATCGATAAACTATATATAAAAGCATTTTCGATCATTCACGCATTCCCTGCGTGATCATATTAAGGCTTATTTTATGTCTGTACCGCATACTATAAATGAATATAATCGCATTCAAACAACCAATCAAATTATTGAATACAAATGTTCCCGTGAAACTTTTGTTTTAAAAACAATGGACTAACGAATACAATTCAACTATACATACCTTCGGCATTAACAAAACGGGGAGATGGATTGTAAAAAAAATTTGGGTATCAAAAATTGAACCTGAATTTGATATATTCCTAGCAATGAAAATTAGATTTCCATGGTTTACTTTCAGTTCTCGAATAGGGTACAATTTTTTAAATACAATATGGCATACGTAAGATTTTTATATGCATCAACTTATAAACAAATAAAATAACAAATTTTAAACTTTCTACTTAAATGAGTAATTAACTTGGAAAGTTTTATTAACTCAATTTTTTTTCCAGTATGCAATTTCATTGTATTTGCTTACAGATTGTTCAATTAGAGTTAACACTCTTATATACTTAACCTTAGCAATAAATACTATGATGCATATTTTATTCAGATTATTAATTAATTTTATTTATTGAATTTATATTAAATTATTAATTCCATGTCTTCTTAGCTTTATCTTATAATCTTTTCTTGTATAAAATGTACAGTGATCTTGACACTGAGTGTGGCTTTGTAACACAGAGAAAGTTAATAAACTTCGTGTTTATTTTTATTTTTTTTGTATTTTGAAGTAAATTTAAAAAATAAACATCAATGCTTTCTAATAATAATTATTATGTTTGTTAAAACAATTATTTTAATAAGGCCTAATAGAAAATATGTCAATAGTAAAGTAGTAATATCTGAACATCATTTTTTGATGCTTTCAAAAAATATAATTTGGCGAATATTTGAATGTCAGTTAATGTTTGAAATTCTTTAATGGCAGTGTCTTATTTTCCACGGCCAGAAAAGCCGCAAGCGATTGTTTCACCGCTGGTACAATTGATGATATAATATTCACAAAACACAGTTTTTTTGTCTTTAAATATAACTTTATGTCCAAAAGTTATAGAAATCTATTGGTAGTCCAAAATACTTGAATAACTTTTGATTAAGATTTCGGGTAATACCAGCAGAAACTACATACGTAATCACAAAATGAAAACAATTCGCTTGTGTTCATAGTAATAATAATTGGCAATACAGTCAAATACCATTTGACAATAATGAGATTGGTTTACTACCAAGTATCTGTCGTGTAATTGATAGGAAACTACACTTGCATTTGCATGGTCCTGGATTCGATCCCCGACAGATGTGTGTAATGTTTATCAAATTTTCATGTTTAAAACTTACGTAATTTTGATGTAGATACCAAAATTTATCTCAAAAAGAACACCATAAAATCGAAGATAGGTAATCATGGAATTGGGTCCTAACAAAATTTAAAAGCCTAGTAGGGCCTGGAAAATAGCTATTATACATTGTATAAATTTATTACCCTATTATTCCCAGCAGATGACTTTTTTTTTCTTTTAAATATTAATTGCGCAAATTTTTTCTAGAAAAATTTGGCCACAAAATGATTATAACATTAATTCAAGTACTTTTTGATGTGATATTACTGTTATGGGATACCCTAGTATTTCTTACCCTATCAACATACTATATATTAGAGGCACTATTCTTAACAATATTACCAACATGTTTACGGCCGATCGAAGATTTGTCAGGTCGAATTGCACTGGTTACTGGTGGAGGCGGAGGAGTTGGACGGCAATTAGCATTACAATTAGCACGATTAAAGGTTACCGTTGTTGTATGGGATGTTAACAAGGATGGTAAGCATTCACCCCATCGTTTGCATCCAAAATAGATTTTATTTTAACCAAAAACGTTGTTATAGCAATCGATAAAACATGTGAATTGGTATCGAGTGAAGGTTTAAAATGCCATGGTTATACAGTGGATTTAGCCGATCGTAAAACGGTTTATAAAACAGCCGATTTAGTTCGAAATGAAGTGGGATCCGTTGATATTTTAATCAATAATGCGGGAGTAGTGTATGGACGCACATTAATGGATTTAGAAGATTATATGATTGAAAATACGTATAAAGTGAATATTTTATCACATTATTGGGTAAGTTTGTGCGATCTATAAAATAATTTATTTATAACACATACTATATTCTCTATACAAATACACACACTATTCTTATATCCCACTACTGGAAATAATCTATTAAATTTAATATTTCAAAATCAAAATTCTTTCAATTTTCGTAATTCAGAAAATATTCTTCTACCAAATATTTTCCAATGCTATATGTACTTACAAAAAAATCTTTTCATTTTAAAAGACAGGAAATTTTTGAACTTTGCAATTTTTACTAAACACACTTGAAAGAACAGAAAGAAGCCTTCGGACAGGCACAAAACCAGAAAATCTTATCCGATTCTATGAACTCGCTCAAATTTGAAATGACTACAAAACAAGTCAATGTAAGGGTTTCGGGAAGATATAATATCACGACATAATTATTGATCCAAATTATGTAATTGGGGTTAAAGAACCGTAAATATTTAAAAAATATTTACATATAAAATTATATTTTCTGATATATAAACAAATTTGAATTTACGTGCCATTGATATTAAATTATGTATTTAAATAAATTAAAGAGTGTCTAAATTTCACTCTTTATAATTATAATTATACAATAATTGTGTAATAAATATTTAATCATTTAATTCGCTGACTGGAATATTTAATTAATTAAAGATTTAATTACCGAAAACGAAAATTATTGATTAAGAAGCCATTAATTTTCTATTCAAAACCATGAACACATAAATTACATAATAATTAATGGCTAAATAACTACGATAGAGGCTAAATAATTATATTGTCTCGAATTTGAACTCAATCGACGAACCACGTTCTGAGACCCTACAGGCAATTCAAGAAAAGGAAGGGTGGAAGAGCTTCGATTTGACTTTGGTCTTCGATCTGCCCTCATAAATAGCTTCACTGACCCAGAACACTGTATGTCCCGCCATTAAAAATTAAACGATTTATAAATATGATTAAAATTTTATCTTCAAAAAAGGTATTAATAATTTTTTAGACAACAAGATCTTTCTTAGGCGATATGATTGACGCTGGCCGAGGACATATTGTTACAGTTGCAAGTGTGGCTGGTTTATTAGGAACATACCGTTGTACTGACTATAGTGGAACAAAATTTGCCGCTGTTGGTTTCCATGAAAGTCTGTATACTGAGTTAAAAGTAAGAACTATTTCTATAAATAAGTTAGTATTTACAGAAGCTCTTTAATTACAGTTTTGTTTTACAGACTCATGGTCATACAAATATTCATGCGACGCTAGTTTGTCCATATTACATAAATACTGGAATGTTTGCTGGAGCGAAGCCACGATTAATGCCTATGTTAGAACCACATGAAGTTGCAACCAAGATTATTTCATCGATTCGATTGAAGGAAGTGAACTGTGTAATGCCACCATCAATGAGATATTTGTTACCACTTAAATGGTGAGAATTTATACTTATTTTAATTATTTAAATCGTACTTTTTTACTGAAAAACTGTGCAGAACCAAGCTGTGAACTAAGAAGTAAAACTATGATATTTAGGATTCATCTCAATGTCTATTTTAGATATCTCCAAATGCGTGGTTTTTGTGATTCTGTAAACATTAAAAATGATCTAGATATATATAATAATTATTATTGCATGTTCTATTTAATTAATTATTTATTCGAATTAATACATTTTAATTTATTTATTGATCACTGCATAACAGGTTACATTATTATGACATGTCGACTTCGCTTATATTCTATGACGTCAAAGCTTCTTGTACCATCATTGACACGTACGCCTGACTACTCATACTGACCAATAGAGGTCTCGTCAATCACACATTTTAAATAACATAAATTTGAAATTACAATACATTCAATTATCACAAAAATTATCAATTTCATTATTGTGTGTTTCTACTGTTTTGATTGAATTATTTATTTTTTCAGTTTACTACCAGCAAAAATGTGTTGGACCCTAATGTATCGAGTGATACGTGGACCACAATCCATGATGACTTTCAGAGGACATAATAAACTAGAATATGCACAATAATTACCTCCAACCCATTGATAGAACATATTGAAATATTATAAAAAGTTTATAATAATTTTCAAATATGTTCAATAGATATTTTTTTTTAAATTTTGTTACAATTTAATTTTAATATTTGTTTTGGTAGAATGAAAATATTAAAAAGTTTTTCGAGTAAATATTTTAATATTTTTTATCTATATACACTTTATATTATTGTAAATAAAATTTTGTATAGTTTTGATATTATGTTTATAATAAATTTTTTTTTAAAACTGAAAATAATAATTTGTTTTTTATCCGTATCGTGTAAGAACGATTGGTGCGCTACGAGTAGCTAAAAATTGTAATAAAACATCCGCATTCTAGAAAATTATTTGTATGTAAATTATATAACAAATGTCAATTATTATTAAATTATTGCAAATAATGATATTTAATTGCACTTATTGTGTTTAAAACGGCTTAAGAATGTTCGAAGAAATTGCATTAATATTTATGTTTAATTGCAAATATAAATATACTTGTAATTTGTTAATTAATTTTGAGATATTTTCTAGGTTAAATCATATATCACTCACAGATTTATACATCATATGATTGATAACATATTATAGAAATGAATAGAACGTAACCATAGAAACAGAAGAAAACAATTTGATGCCCGATGCCTCCATTATCCATTCTAATTTTATATACAAACACTTTATTCTTATTATTCATAATTCAAAATGAATTTGCACCGTTGGTGTTTCGTACGGCTAATTTACAGAGGGTGGTTATAAAATTTAATATACGTGTATTATTATACATTAATATCTATATATATCCACACAATGATAAAATACATGAATATTCATCTACATAACCAACGAGTTATGATATCATTGTGGAAGTATTGAATATATTTACCTTTCATCCACTTACCTGTAATCGAATTATAAATAAAAAGAAGCCAAAACATAATTTTACTCACAAATATTTTTATTAAAGAAATAAATTTATAACAATTTTTAAAAAATTTATTAAAAAAAAAAAAAAAAAAACCTTACAATAAATCATAAAAGTAATCTAATCCTTGTCCCAATTCCCAGATCGATAAACCAGTATCTAATTCCACAGCTAAATCAATTCTTGCTTTTATTGATAATAATGTTGGATAAAACACAAAATGTCGACCGTCGTCATTTCTGTTCAACCAAAAAAATAATAATAAAAATATTGAAATCAATCCAAAAATAAATCGAATTTGGATAAGCCCTGATATTTTTCTCTTCATCCAAATACGATTATCATAATAGATTTTCAAACGTACCGAACTTCAAAATGATGTTCCTGAATATCCTTATTAAAACTTAGCTTTCCTTTAAATGACTTCAAAAGTTTAATATATTCGTGAGCAACAATTGGACCTCCTCCCCGTGACGTATAATCATATCCATAAAAATTCAATCCTATTAAAATTAATTTCCGTTTTTTTGTATCAGCTGTCAATGATTCTACACATAATTTTATCCAGTCAATTGGACTATTTGGACCTGGAAATAGGAAAAAACACTTTTAGTGTAAATTTAACCTTTTATTTCAACATAATACAAACCCTGTAATTTAAAAAATTTACCTGGTTTCTGTACATTTGAATAATCATACGTCATCAATGAAAATGCTGTGACTGAATCTGATAACTGATCAAAATGTGTAGCATCAAATATTTCTGTGTCATCACCGCGCATTGGCGGGATAACCAAAATGAAATCTAAGTTCGAGTGTTTCATTCGTAATCCTTAAAAAAAAACATGTAAGTTAATTAAAATAGTTGATCACAAGTCAAATTCAAAACACATACCTAAATCTTTAATTAAATCAATTAATAACCAATCATCGACCGATCGAGCCCATTGTGCCCACATTTCTAATACTAATCCATCGAATTTATTATCAATACAAGTAGAGATCAATTTTTGAATAAATGCTTCACGTTCGTCATCACTAGACATAAGTGCAACGACACTTTGTGAATGCCAATTTTCGGTTATAACTCTTGGTATTACTACAAAAACATAAATTAATATTCGATTTACTAAAAAATTTATCTAAAATTTACACTTGGTTTTTCGTTTTCGTCCAGCAGTTTTCACATCTTTGATCCATCCTCGGTCAATATCATGAGTTCCGGTAATTTCATATTTTAAAGGTGATCGACGATGGATTTGTAACCATACAGGACTAATATGTGTAAATTTATTTCCAAACCATTTAGCCACATCATAACCATGATTATTCCACTAAAAATTCAAAAAACAAATTGTAAACTCCGTTTTAAAATTTATGATTAAAATAATCGTTTACCGGTGTAACATAACCTAAAACTGTTCCATTAAAATTTACTAAATCAGTTTCTTGATAATAACTTTGATGATGTTTTAAAATTTGTTTAGCTGATGGAAATTCTAGAAGGAGATCTTTTTCAAATACTGACTTATTAGTTGGTCCTTTTAGTTTTGTAATATCTTTCTTTTCTCCCCAAACAGTAAATACATTAAACGTAATGAATAAAATTAATATTTTCATTTTTATTAAGCGTAGTTTTTTCTGACGTTCAAGTAAAAGAAAATTTTATTCTTTTAAATCAACCATTTAATATATTTTACATGATGCTACACCACTACTATTATGCCACATGTCACACTGACACTGACAGTTCTCACATCGACAACACAGTGACCTCTATATACAATGCTGTATATGAAATCGATGTCCAATTTTTAATAGATATTATTAACATTAAAATGAAGTTTCTGTAATATTTTCTAAGTTTAAATTATTTATTTTGATATAAAATTTCTCGAAGCAATATAAATAATTTAGATTGCATCACAGATCAATTTTTATGTATATTTTTGTGTAGCTATATGCAATTCATTATACAAAGTTGCATCTAGCTTGCCTAGATTTGTGTTATTATTTTAATTACAACAATGACTATAATGTAGGTTTCGAAATGTTAAACCCAAATTGAACATAACCATGTAGATCTTACGCTTTTATAATTAGTTATACAAAAGTCATTCAGAGGAAATATTTATTAAAACTTACTAGTCTAAAATACAAAAAGTTTTCCATTCCAAAAGAGTTCTTTTTTCTTCTTTTTTTTTTAACATTAAGAAAAATGCAGAATTTTTGGTATATGTACAAAATTAAGGTAATATATGCAAGTAAAAAATTGATTTTGAATCTTAAGAATTATAATCTGTGTAAATAATTCAATTAATTAACTTTTAATCAATTACAAAATAATTTATTAATTTTTAATACTAATCAACCGAATTGTCTTTTAAAATAATTTTTTTTTATTTAATTAGTTAAAATTTCGTGTTTATTCGAGTTTATGAATCAAATTTTGAAGTAAAAATCCTTTCAATAATCATTGATTTTTACAAATCCCTGGCCCATTATCTCTGGATGATAATTTTCATATATAAAATGACTAAGTATGAAGACAATTTGAATTATTAAGGAAAAATATGTATCGAAAATGTGAAAAGAATGACTCTCGAACTAATTCCATATCTTGTAAATCATTTTTTTTTAATAAACAAATAAATATTTAGAGAAATTTGCATTATGTCATTTGTCCCGCTCTCCCGCTCAAGTCATTGTTTTTATTTACCCAATTTCTATACAGTAATTAAATTATAAAATAATCACATATTTACGAAACAATAGTAAAATCATCTATTGATATGAAATATTATTTTATGTTCAAGAGTGTTACTTAGAATTAATGAATAAAAAGTCATTAAAATGTTATGTAACTTTCGAAAGCGTTTTCCGATTTTTATGAAATTTGTTAGACACGCCCGTTTATTACATTTAGGAAATTTACTGTATAGTTTTTGAAAATATTTTAACCCATTCTTTTCAGGAAAATCTTCAAAATTTCCTTTTTTTAATACTTAAAGAAATTTTAAATACTATAATAAAAATTCTAATCGTAAAATTGATGATTTATGCTTTAAAGTTTGAATCGCTTATTTATCACTCAAATGATAAAAACTTTTTCAACTGTGACTGCTTAATATTTATTTTGTAAACAATTATAAAAACTTACCTTCAAGTTATCTTTAAAAAAAAAAAAAACAGTTAATATTTTGCTATAACTGGGTGATTAAAGTTGCAATGGTCATTAAAAATATTTTTCACATAATCAAAAGAACAGCTGTTTGACTTTCTCCACAATGCAGGATTTTTGATCACGAGTTCACAAGACAGTAAATTAAACCTAATTTGCCAATGATTTACTACTTGCGTACAAATTTACTTTTGTTTCATCGCTTTCTGTTTAATTAAATCTTAAGGGTATGATATTTAGAAATATTGATTTGCATTTAATATTTCAATTTCATCAAAAATGAATACCAATCTGCTTATAAGCTAGCGCTAATCTAGGAAATAATTACCTCGGTCTAGATGAAATTTTTATGGGAAGGATTAGTATTTTGAACCTCTTTCAATCCATTTTTCTGGCCAATTATGATTTGAACTGGATATTATATAAATTGACAAACATCCTTTCAAAATTCATCATCGCGATTTCAATTTAACTTTTATTAGAATTTATTAAATATTTCATATTTTTGAATATCTTCGAAAATGAGAAAGAGGAGTTCAAAAAAACTGCACTACAGGAAGGGGTTGTACAATAAAAATAATTAAAGTTTTCCTTCGTTTTTCTGATTGTTTTACAAGGAATACAAAAAATCATCTGCATCAAGCTAACGGGCATTGGAAAAGGAGAGTTTATATTTTTGAATATTTTCCCCAAAGAAGAAGGATCAAATTTTTTCAAAAATTATAAATTTCGTATAAAACAGTAAATTTTCTGAATGTAGTAAATAGGTCTATCAAATTTCATTCAAATCGAACAACGCATTCAAAAGCTACAGCGAAACAAATATGTATGTTAGTAAATAGATAGAAATATTTAGAAAGTCGTTTAAGTAAAACAGAGACCTGACTTCGGTAAATAAGTTTTCTCGAGTTTTGAAAATTATTTGAAATATTGAAAAAATATTCTTCTTTTTAATTTAATGAAAACATTTTTCATGTAATTTCTATCCAATGAGTACCAAAAATTAATTTAATTTGTTTTTCTTCACCGATTCTTCGAATCCATTTCGTTTTTATTGACGTACCTTTAACAATTTTGATTAATATAATTTATAATGTTCATGATAATCGTTAAAGAGATTTTATATCACCTTTTAATAATACAACATATACCTACACGATACAAGATACTTAAAGTGAAAGTAATTATTATTGAGGATCTATTAATACCTTATATATTAATAAATAAATTAAAGTTGAACGAACATTAACAATATTTATATTAAAGAACAAGTCTCAGACATGACTGCTTTTTAATGATATAAAAGACTATACAATATGTTCTTAACAAACTAATATTATTATAATCATATTATCATATAATTTTTATAGTCCAAGACTTTAAGTCCAAAAAACAAAACTAAATACACTAAGATCTTAAATGAATAATATTTACCTAATGATGGCTAAAATTCTAACATCGCTTCGAATTATACTAAAAAATCAATTCAGAGACAATGTGATTTAGTTCGAAGATTGTTTCTAATCGTGTAAAAGTTTCAGATAATTAGTCGAAATATAAATTGTCCAGTTTCGAAAAAAATTTTCGATGTACCACATTCTATAATACTAATAATAGGGTCAGAATAATCTGGGTTACCGGTCATACGGGCTTAAAAGGGAACGGGGCTCACAAATGAGCCACGGTTCATTTACCTCTCGAACCTGAACCATTTCGTCTTATAGCATGCAATCCCTGAGCATCAAAGCACTGGGATATTCTGTATCAAGGAGTAGCTTCGAAAAGCGCACCTTAGTTATTGGGATTTAACCGATATCATGTGACAGGCTGAGTTGTGTATAACCATAGATGCACCACTTAACTGTTCCTGATTGAAAATTGTTAGAATACATTTGAGAAGAATAGACGGCCTTCGTCAGGTGGATTATTAAACCTATATTCATGCCTGCACCTGTAGAAATCAGTAAGCTTTTAGATATAGTAAGTTCGGGTCTGAAACTCAGGATCCATTCATCAAAGGAACAAATTTGGCCGAGGAGCTCTGTGTTTTTGGCATGGTTACTCGTCTTGATAAGATCCTGTAGTTTCATCTGATTTTGATAGTTCTTCCATTGCATTGTGAGCAAGAAAAGGACTGGAGAATGCTAATATATACACCCACATGTATAAGAGGTGTGTTTATATTACACACACTATTACACACACACATATTTACTCTTTTGTTTAATATACTGTTATTTAAAGGCACGCTTTTTTTAAAGACAGTGAGATTCACTTTTGAGTAATTATGGTTGAATTTCGACTGCTATAACGGGACTAGTTATAACTATACCATTATTATATTAAATCGTCAAAAAATAAAAATAACAAAATTTCAAATTATCACGATTATTTTGTAGATGGGTCTCCTGGACTATAATGAAAGTTTTACAAGAAGTATTAGACTAGGTTCTGTGTTTCTTTGATATCAAAATGATTCTTCAAGATCAGTACAAATATAGCTTCCATCAAGTAATATTAAAAATGCAGTTCTATAATTATATATTTAAAAAATCTATCTCATCAATAGTTATTAAAAATTATTTTGTGCTTATCAGTGTGATTTTATTAATAAATTTTCCAAATAATTCATGTAAGTGGTATAAATATATTTTTTATATTACAATATTCTTTTAATTTTCGTAACTTTACAAATATTTTCGAACTTAAATTGTGGTTATCATTAATTTATGAATACAAACAAACTTTCTTTTCCTTTAACAATAAAAAAAGTGGTAAAAAAGTGGTAAAAAAGTGGTGCTTTTTTAAGGTAAATAAAGTAGGTAAAAATTATGGAAAAATTGTTTTAATTCATAAATTTATTTGTTATTTATATTTAATAAAATTTTTCCAAAATTATAACCGAATTCAGAAAAATGAAACAATAAAGAAAATAATTATTTTAAATTTTTTCGAGAAATTTTCCTTTTTTTACGTTTTACTGTTATATTTTCACTAAAAATTTGTTGTGAAGTATTAAATTGTTATTCAACAAATAGGTAAAAATTAACAAATGAAAATATAATTGTTTAAATACCCTATATAGGATTGAGTATGAATGTTTGAGTGATTAACTGTAAACAGAAATTTAGTTTATGAAAAAATGTTTCAAAAAAGTTGTTTGTACATCACAAACATTTTATAAATTTGAAATTTTCTTTTTCATTTGCTATGAATAGAACGATTATATAAAAATTTCAACGGGCTATCGCTTTTAGTTTGAATTCTCATACGACAGACTTTTCTTATTTAAACAACTATAGGTGATTTTATCTAAAATTATATTTAATTTTTGTAATTATCTTCAATATAGTTTTTAGCGTTACAAATTTTAAACTACGCATATATTAGCAAAAATAAATAATTACTTAAAAATTCCGGGGGGTTAATTGCGTTTTAGGAATCAATACCAATTCTTCTATTAATAATATTTAATCGTTGTTAACCGGTCGATAAATTGATGAGAAGATTACCAATCACTACACCGATTTAAATAATAAATGAAGAAGATCGTTCAGTGAACTTGACTTTTAAAAATTTCATAACATCTTTCTCTTTTTTTTTTATTAATTGTTTTAATATAATAAATTTTATTTTAACAATTTTCTAACTGCATAGAAACAGAATACAGATTAGAAAAACCCCAATTTATGTAGACTATTCATTAAGATAAATTGACAGAAGGACTCCTTTAATAAAGACAATCTCTAATGTAATATTCATTGTTTTTTTTATTCAATTTTCGTGCACAAACAAATCAAAAAACCATTATCCAATGTTTATGCAATCTGGTATGCACAATCTTGACATGAAAACGGATACTTTAGAAAATTTTTTTCGGGAAAAACTCATTTCAAGAACAATTTTTATGTCAAGATTTTGTATACCAGATTTCAAAACATTTGTATAATTATTTTTTGAGGTATTTTTGAGCGTGTAAATTGAAATAAATACAATGTATATTACATTAGACGTTGTCTTTATCATAGAGATCTCACATGTTTGTGTCAATTCCCCTTACAAATCTAATACACTTAGTTAATTTATTATTCAAAAATTATTCTACTAATTTAATATTTCTGTTTTGATAATAATTAATTTTGCATTTTTTTTGTTTTTTTTTTTTTTATAAATTTTGCAATTCAATAATCCGGTCGAAATTGTGTCATTGAATTTAAATTTGAATTACCCAAAAATATTTCTCGGTCATACTGTAAATTAAAAAAAAAAAAAAATCAATTAAACATCCTGTGTTAATTACTTTCTAATAAACTATAATAGTTTCATATTTTTAAGAGAAAGCCAAAAATTTTTTAATTGATTCTTTAATAGAAACAGTGTTAATTTAGTAATGAGAAACTGTCCTAAGAGGAATTGGTACAAAAAATTGTCAATAATAAAGACAATCTTGTAATATATATAGGCATTAGAAGTGTTTTTTGAGAAAAAATTTTCTAAATATAAAATTAAAGCCTTATTTTTTCTTTTGTTTTTTTTTTTTTTGAGGAAAACTCTTTGGCATGCAAATAATTAAAAAAACAGGTATAAAAAATGAAATTTTTTTCATCCTCACTGAAGGATATTATTAACTATTGTTTAAAATGGACCAGAAGAGTCCGAGTACCCCCTTGCAACTTGCAAGTAGTTAGAGAATCTCATAAAAAAACTGGTCGACGATTCTTGCTTGATAAACTATATGTCAATTCAATCAATGTATATTAATTAATAATCAATTAAACGTTATTTATCGATAGTAGTAAAATAACAAAAATTAATAAATATTTTTTAGTAGGTTTGTAGAACGTAAGTGAAATTTAAATAATATATGTATTTTTATTATAATTAAATAAATAATAATTGTAATAATATATCTATAATATTCAACTACATATGGTGTTTTTATTTTTATTATTATTAAAAATAATATAAGTGTTTTTTTTTTTATATTTATATATGTTTATTCATTTTTATTTCCGACTAAAGTAAAAATAAAGAACCATTTTAAAGATTATTTCTCATAATTTCTATTATAAACAATAGTATTTATTCATTGTCTATTTAATTGTTACAACTATTATGTTATTAAACACCTACGATTTAACATATTTTAAACGGTGATATTAATGTTAATCACCATTATTTATAATCTTCCGGGATCAAAATATTAAATTTTGTTATTATTATTATTATTTTTAAAATCTGGATTTATAATTGTACAAGCTTTTTTTGACACAGCTTCATTTTGCACAGTCAAATGGAATAATAGATAAAGTTTGATAAATTTTTTTGAACCTATCCAAACAAAGCCTGTGCAATGAATTTAATTGGCTGGCGTTTAATTTAATTAACAGAAAAACATTGAATAACAAGTGAAGATATCAATTAACAGAGCCAAATGCTTAGGTAGTCGGCGTATAATTGATCATCCATGTTTTAAGTATTTTAAAATCATTACCATTCATAGAATATTCTAAATATCCAGCCCATACAAAATTTTGTTTGAGTGGCCATTATCTGTTAGCGTTACAAGCATTCGACTAAACTTAATATACTCAATAAATCAATTATTTCGATTATTAATTAATTGAATGTGAAACTATTAATAGATGGTGATTCATCCTCGAAGAATCATACAAGAACAACACGGAGTACAAGAGATGTACCATGCTTTGAAGATGGACGTTTTTACCGTGATCCAAATCGACCCACTAGTAAATTATGGTCGGCTGGTGAATGTGCCCGATACTATTTATGTTTAGATGGTGAAGTATTTGAATTTAAGTGTTCTGCTGGTTTATTGTTCGATGTAAAGCGACAGATCTGTGATTTTAAATTAAATGTGGATAATTGTGATATTACAGCAGGTAAGATAAATTATAATGAGCTGCATCTCCAAACCATTTTGATCAAAAATCTCTATTTTGGCATCTAACCTTTATTGCATTATAACAATGATAAACAAAATAAATCTTATTTGATCTTGCCAGAACTGCTATCAATATCAGGCACATGTATGTAAGACTAGATTGTGCCTCCATCAGTTAAAAATATAATTTTATACTTAGTGTCGAGCTTTGTGAAGATGGCCAGAAAAGTTTCCTAATTAATTATTTTAATTGAACAGATCATCAAAGTTGGACACATTCAACTCTCATGCGTTAATGAAAACTGACGAATTGAAAAATACAAATTGGAAAATTTTGGGCATATTCTGATTAAATTTTCAGTAGATAATTAGCCAAATTCTTGATAGAATCGTGCATTCAAAACTTGTATTAAGTATGATGCAGGACCATAAATTTTATAGGCTTGCATTTACTCATCACTATACTGCGATGTAACATTTGTATAATTTTATTTTAGAGGCAGTAATTCCCAAGCCAATATTGCAAGCAGATCATTGCCACGAAGAAGAACTTGCCTGTGGTGATGGCACATGCCTCCCTTCTGAATATTTCTGTGATGGTTCCGTCGATTGTCCAGATACCAGTGATGAAGGATGGTGTGACGCAAATCATGATCCAAATGCAGCAAGTGCTTGTGATCCGAGAACATGTGTACTGCCCGATTGCTATTGTTCAAGAGATGGTATTTCAAAAAAACATAGTTTTATTTAAAAATTTAGAAGTATTTATTTATTGAATTTTTTAGGAACGCTAATACCGGGAAAATTAGAACCTAGTCAGGTGCCACAAATGATAATACTGACTTTTGACGATGCGATTAATTTCGAAAATTGGGATCTATATACACAAACCTTATTTACACCACAGCGAAAAAATCCAAATGGTTGTCCAATACGTGCTACATTTTATGTCAGTCATCAATACACCGATTATGCAAAGACCCAAAAATTGTGGAATGATGGTCATGAAATTGCTGTACATTCGATAACGTAAGTTTTGACTTGTATTCCAAATAAAAATGAACATCGAATAATAAGAAATTTTTTTAGGCATCGTAGCCCTGAGGAATGGTGGTCACACAATGCCACAATTGAAGATTGGTTTGACGAAATGGTTGGCCAGGCAAATATTATTAATCGTTTTGCTGGTGTTCGCATGGAAGAATTACGTGGAATGCGTGTCCCATTTTTACGAGTTGGTTGGAATCGGCAATTTTTAATGATGAAAGAATTTGGATTTGTTTATGATAGTTCAATGGTGGCACCATATTCAGATCCACCCTTATGGCCATACACACTTGACCATAAAATGCCACATTCGTGTACAGGTAATTGTGGCTTTACTCGTCTAAAATCAAATTGATTGCTTTTCTGCTTCTTTCATTACTTGTGTATTAATATCTAGGTATTTTTAATTAGGAAATCGACAAAATTGTCCATCGCGATCGTATCCTGGTATTTGGGAAATGGTGATGAACCAATTAAGTGCCAATGAGTACACTTGCGGTATGGTAGATTCATGCCCACCGCATTTAAATGGTCCCGAAGTTTATAAAATGCTTATGCATAATTTTAAACGTCATTATAAAACAAATCGAGCACCATACGGGCTGTATTTTCATACAACCTGGTTTAAAAAAACAGAATATTTAGAAGCATTCTCGGTAAGAAACCTATTTCTTAGAATCAACTCTTCATTATTTTAATTGTTATAAATTTGTTTTTCTTTGTAGAAATTTGTGGATGAAATATTAAAATTACCGGACGTATATTTCGTAACCGCATGGCAAGCGATTCAATGGATGCGAAATCCAACACCCATTAATGCAATATCAACCTTTGAGCCATTTAGCTGTAAGCGACAATTTGAACCAAACGAAATTGCATGTAATTTACCAAAAGTATGTAAGCTACGAAGTCGAGCCCATCAGCAAGAACGGTTTATGTATACGTGTACTGAATGTCCAGAACAATATCCATGGATACGAAATGAATTTGGTTTAGATTAAGGAAGAATTATTTTCTCAAACATATCTATAGTCCAAGCTCCCATAACGGTAATCGATACAGCATTAAACGTCTAAAAATAAGTATGTTGAAAAGAAGCATGATAACACCGGTAATAAAAAAAAAAAAAATGGACCTATTTTTATGAAGCAGATCTCATTGGCGTATCCAATTTTTATCAGTTTCGTCTATTTATTTTCAGATTTATAAATACTTAACGATTACTATTGTTGAAGCTTTATCGATTACTACTTTTCTAGCTTTTAAAGGAGAATAACGGAAACTCAGAAAATTGAAAAATTCTTTAACATACAAAAGACTTTCTAGAAAATTTTGTTCCTCGAAGAGAATATCTTAAGCACTTCAGATAAATCTCATGGTTTCACTTAAATAAGGAATTTAATTGTATAAATTGACCTCAGAAAAAAGGGAAAATAATATTAAAATACACATAACATTCAAAAAAAACTTAGGTACGCATTATAATATACAAACCCCCTCTCTTAAATCTTGTAAAAATAAACAAATAATATCAGTTTGTTGTTGAATAGGTAAATTAGTATAGTATAAGCTATGAAAATAATTTTTGTTGTTGTTATGTATGTGTATATTTTATGTTAAATGTATTTTAAAAATGGTTTCCCCTTTTTGTCATATGGAAAATAATTATGTGGCCAATCTTTACAAATATGAGGTTTTTTACGATTATGCAGTCCAGACCAATTTGATTGATTAATATTTTTTAGTACTACATCAAATTCGTATTATGGATAGTGTTAATTAATTAGTATTTGTTTTTATAATTATTTTATTTATTATTATTTTTATTATATTTTGTTTTAAAAAATTCAATTTATTAAATATTATATTAGTATTATTATTGTTAATAAGATATTGTTGTGCAATATATATGATTTCAAATAAAATCGAAATTACAGATGAAATTAACAATGGTTCTAGTTCTCATTAATCGAATTTCCCCACCTCTCCTTTCACAATCAATTTTTGTCTAATCTAATAAAAATTCTATGTAATGATTCTACAACAGCTGCGAATTTTCATTTTACATGTTTTTGAATGAATTTTTACTGTGAAAAATTAAATTTTTCTTTATACTACGTAATTTTGTCTTTTTAGTTTTCTAGACCCAACATTGAATGTAACCACGACAAGCTAAAACACGGTTTCTTGACATTTAACTTAAAAAATACAAAATAATTTTAATCTTAATTTTAATCTTAATTTTAATTTTAATCTTTAAACTTAATTTTAATTTCTTGAATGACTAAAATACTACTTACATGTCAATTTCTTTGTTAAGGATCGAAAAAAATAGGTGTGTTTTAAGTTATACTTCTTTGGCATCATTAAAAAACAATTTTTAATTGCATGCAAATAATTAATTACAATAAAATAATAAAAGATCTGCAGAAGTCAATAAAGAAAGCTCAGTTTAAATTTCAAAATTAAATAAATAAATATATATATATATATATTTTCTAACATCTAAGTGTAACATAAATCATAACAACAGCTTCAACCTGTGAATTTTGTGTGACGATGATGCGCGCGGGCATCTTAAAATTTCACTCTCATCATTTTTTTATAACGCGCCTAAAGAAATATAACTTTCTAAAATCCTTTAAAAAAACTATAACTAGCAATATCTAAAGAATTAGTTCGACCCTGAACTTCTTGAATACGGCTATAAAAGTTCTTTTGAATGCAGAAGGATATTATTTATTATGAAGTCATTAGGATGAGATGCATCGTTATGTTTAAATTAAATTGATAACGAATTACATGAGTTTGAATTTTAAGAATTCAACCGTTGCTGATGACATGAAGGTAATCAAACACCTATTTATTTATTTTTTTAAATACATGATAAGATAACAAATAAAAGCGTATATTTACATTATATACAGGGTGTAACCACCAACAGTCATTTCAATCTTTTTTATCAATAATTTCCGCTCGTCGCTTACCTATTGCATAGGGGAAAGGTTTTTGGATTCGATAATTACAAAATAATATTATTGAGAAATTAAAATAGTTATTTCTCTTTATAAATTAACGTGAAAATGAATTTTTGATGAGAAAAATTAAATTTAGCTTTATAGTACGTAATTTCCCTGATAAAAAATCGTATTCAATCCTAGAGAAATTTCATAAGAATGAATAGGAAATCAATAGAATTAAATAAGAAATTTCATTAGCAAAATTTTGAATTGAATTGAATAAGAAATCATTTGAATACGAAATTTCCTATTCAATCCTATTGATTCCCTATTAATTCTTATTCACTTTCTATAGGGTTTAATAGGACTTTTTAATCAGGAATTTTGAAAGGAAAACACGGTTTTATTGACATTGAAAATAGAAAATTATTTTTAAAACACGTATTCTACCAGAAACATTTCCAAAAATGATCTATTTGTTGGCCTACTTTTCTGTAGATTTTGTGTGACTCAAAAATTTTTGCCTTTTTCACCAACAAAAAAAATTTATCGGTTAGAGTTGGTATTATAATCCATGGATCCACTTTTCAAATCAGCCTAAAAATTTTCAATTTTCTACCGTTTCTGTGAAAAATCTCTGTAAGCACGCATTGCGCAAAAATATTTTTTTTCATTTATAAATTATGTATTTTTTTTTTTTTGAAGATTGAATCCAAATCTAAAATTGTTCTATCTCTTTAAGTACAGACTTTCTTAAGGCGTATCAGTGAATGTTAGAATAAAAATTAATTATACACTCATATTTTAATCATACTGTACCTGTATTAAAATGAAAATAAATTGTTCCATTAAAATACTCTGAATCGGTATCTATTTTGCCTCTAAACATTTAGTAATGATTGTTAATCGTTGAAATAAATTATTTTATTAATTTAAGATGCCGGCAAGGTTACATGTGATATATTTTATAATTTTTATTAATTTAGAATTTACGTTAGGTATGACTAGCAAAATATAATCGAAAAGAAATGTGAATATCGGCACATTAATTAGTACAACAGATTTAATTCTGAAATAAAACATAATTATTGTGTTTGCTTTAGGATTTTATTTGCCTCTGACGCAAAAAGAGGTGTGTTATAACTATAAACATTAACTTGTGGATCTGTGTCTTATGTTTTTCTGTGTTTCTGTGTATCTTTATTTGTTTACAAGCCCTTTGATACATTTTTTATTTACGCATCCATACTCCAGCTTATGCCATATTTTAAAAATATAATTTCTAAATGGCGAAAGATATAAAAAAATCTACAAATACAAAAAATGTTTTTCATTAAGTCAATAGTTTTAGAATTTTATATATTTTTATTTGACTTGTGTATTTTGTAGTTTTGACTTTTCATCTAGCTCGGGTGTTTCTTCGATTTTGCAAATTTCCCATTTCAAGATCTACACTAAGAAAGTATGAACAATCAAAAACACTTGGACTGAAAACTATATTTCAAAATTGAATTAAATAACTTGATTAATTTTTTGTTTTATTTCTAAAATTATAAACCGGTGTATTATTAATGGGTCAACTTTTACAGGAAAATTCTGATATTTATTACGTTTGTTAATTGAAAATATACTTACAAATTAAAATTTCAGGAAAATCACCAAATATTTGTGGAACACAAACAACATGTTTTAATTGTCTCGATATTCACGAAGAATGTGCTTGGTGTTCAAAATGGGTAGGAATTCAAAAAATTTTTTAGTATCATCAAGTTGATAATAATTCTTTTTTTTTTTTAAATAAACATTTTTAAGGATGATAATATTCAAGTCAAATGTAATTTAAAAGAAAATCTATTAGAAGCCGGATGTGAAGATGAATATATCCAAACTGGGAAAAAGAGTACATTAAAAATAATAAAGGATGATAAATTGGGTGAATTTGATCTGGATGGCAATTTAAAAACAATTCAATTAAAACCACAACATTTTAAAATTCAGTTATCCAAAAGTAAGTTATCATATTTTTTCTTCGCATTCTTACTCTGCGAACATTTGCGAATTTTGGCATTCGAAAAATAAAAGCACCCCATGATTCTAGTTTCTTCTCGTGTACAGCTAATTTATCCCATTTTTGGCACAATACATAATTAGAAAATAGTGTGGAAATCATCTGTATATAAAGAGAATTTTTCCTATTCATATTAAAATAAATTGCAATTCGCAATCAAATGGTAAAGCAGCACATAGTTGCCCTAACAGAGGAATTTTTTCATAAGATTCATAAAAACTCACTACCAGCAGATTCGTAACAAACTATTTTTGCCCAAGGACTCGATGCACTGTAGCGATGCATTGTTTCGTGACCATGGCACACAGAGAGGAAGTGTGGTCAATCAAAAATCAGGTACTCAATTTATTGTGCTCACAGAAAGCGCATGATCAAGATCTTCAGCATTCCGGACACCAATAATCAAACCTAGGACCATTGTCATTCAGCTCCGGTGGTACTTATAACTGTATTTTCACGCTAGAACAATTTTCACTTTCGATGGGGGCGCACTTTGGTATACTTAAACATTGCGGTTTTCTAGATTTAATGTATTGTTTTGTATCTATTCTAATCTATACAAATCTCCACTAAAAAATTATTTTCTATTTTCAGATGAAGAAGTTACGATTAATATTACAGTTAGTCCAGCAAAAAATTATCCTTTGGATATATATTTTTTAATCGATGCATCGTACAGTATGATGGACGATGTAAATACAATTGTGAAACTTGGAAACGAAATTATGAAATCGTTAAAAGAATTAACATTAAATTATCGATTAGGATTTGGTACATTCTCTGATAAACCAACAATGCCTTGGACTCAAATGAGTCCAGAACATTTGTTGAATCCATGCAAAAGTCAATCGTTAACATGTAAACCACCGTATGATTTTAAACATGGATTATCATTGACCAATGATACAGAAAAATTTATTGCACAGGTTTGATACACAAACATTCCCGAGACAGGACAATGCTTCCCTCACACATTGCTTATCTAATGTGTTTTTAGGTAAAACAAGATATGATCACGGGTAATTTGGATAATGTTGATGGAGGATTGGATGCATTAATGCAAGTGGCAGCATGTGAAAAGGATATTGGATGGTTGAAGGATACACGGCGCATTATAATTATGGCTAGTGACAGTTTATGCCATTTTGCTGGTGATGGTAAATTGGCTGGAATAATTAAACCAAACGATGGGAAATGTCATTTAGATGAAAATGGACTGTATACGCATGCGTTATCATTGGATTATCCATCTATATCACAAATATATAAAGTTCTACATCAGAATAAGGTAAACCATTGCTGAAATTTAGTCCCAATTGTTTCATTTTCTAGATTCTATGAATCGTACGTATTTTGTTCTAATACTTATACCATGCAGTAATTCTGCTATCAAAACTTCAGTTATATGGTTTTTCGAATCAAATTTACAACTAAAAATGTACAACTAAGAAACTAAGATATAAACTGAATTCCAGAAAGCATGATAAAAATGTTTTTCGTCTTTATTAAAGAACTGATATTATTGTTTTGATAAGCACATATTTTTGTCCACAGATAAACGTGATATTCGCAGTAACGGAAAATATTATGCCAATTTACGATCAAATACATGAATTAATTCCAAAATTTACGTATATCGGTCGCTTAGAAGAAGATAGTTCAAATATAATACATTTATTAAAACAAGGTTATGCAAAAATCGTATCAAAATTGAATTTAGAAGATAATTCAACATCTCCATTACGTCTGACATATTATTCAAATTGTGGTCAAAATAATGGAAAATTTGTGGAAACATCTACATGTAAAAATGCTCAAATTGGAGAAGTTTATGAATTTCAAGTGAAATTTAATCTTGATGGTTGTCCTAAAGATCCAAAAGATCGAGTAAGAAAATATGCTGGCAATGCTATAAATTAAATACAAATTTGAAAACATTTTTTTTTCCCAGAAACAACGATTTATTATTGATGAAGCGAATTTAGGATCGGAAAATATAGTTGTGGATATTGAATTGTTATGTGGATGCGATTGTAATGATTCCAATAATATTTTAACAAATAGTACAAATTGTAATTATCATGGTAGTGAAGTTTGCGGACTATGTGAATGTGAAAAACCATGGTATGTAAATTATTTTATTTAATTGAACTAGATGACCCATGTGAATATTTCGAATTATTTACATTATATAATTATATTCTGTTTTAGGCTTGGTAAATATTGTCAATGTGATTCAGCAGTAGAAACGTCTTCACAACTTGACGATCAATGCCGTAAAAATGACACAATATGGAAATGCTCTAATCGGTAAGCAATAATATGAATATTCCATTCAAAAAATAAAAAATAGTTTAAAAATCAATATAAACTATTTTAATAAAACAAGTTAAGATAACAGCAAACAGTGTTAATTGTTAATATACCTGGCACACAATTTTTGAGTTAATTATTATTAATTATTAAAATACACTACATACATAGTCCAGTCCATACAATTATTTTGTTTGTTATATGAATAAATTAGCTAAATTTGAGCTTATATTGTAATGAATCTAAATTATCAAAAAACGTTCGGGACAAAAGTTGTTTGTTTTTATGGTTTAAAAGATGGATCAGTGATCCATAAGGCCCATTTGACCGTTGTATGAAAAGGAGAAGACCTTAAAATACAATATATTTAAATATTTTTTTTTAGTTTGATAAATCCTATTTACTGGTTAAATAAATTTTTTAACACACATTTTTGTTATAAACAGCGGTGACTGTATTTGTGGAACGTGCCATTGTGATCCTGGATTTTCCGGTCCTTACTGTGAGTGTAACGATTGTGATAGGTAAAAAAACTTTAATTATCTTAAAACACATACATACTATGGGCAGCTTTTGGTAGAGTAATGGGAAAGAGCCCCGCTTTCATGAAATAAATCACAACTGCTCATAGTAGAAAATCTACCGATTATTGATGCTCGTTTCTAATTTCATACGTTTTTTTTTTTATTGAAATATAATATAGAATTGGTGGAAAAATTTGTAGCGGTCATGGTGTTTGTGATTGTGGCGAATGCGTTTGTCAACGTGGATATACAGGAACAAATTGTGAATGTACCTCAATGCATGATACATGTATCGAAGAGGGCAATACTGAAGTGTGTAATGGTCGGGGCGAATGTAAATGTGGCCAATGTGTTTGTATTAAAGTACCAAATTTTGAATTTATTGGCAAATATTGTGAGATATTGTTCGAGGGTGATTGTTCACAATTTATGCCATGTGTCAAATGTATTGTGGATGGACAATGTGGCACAGATAAAGATGAGTGTAAAACAAATGAAACCACTTATAATGTCATCGAACTAATTGATAACGGTAAATTGCAAATATGAGAATATGATTGTGATACTAAAACAAAAATCTGATATGGTTTAACTAAAATATCATATCTTTGTTTCTACTGATCAAATGACTTGACTTGTTTGGCTCAATTCCTTAGGCTCAATTCCGATGTGAAGTTCCACCGGTCGGCTCTATCGCTTGATAGATCCTTCACTTGGTCCCTGGTCTTGCCAATCCGCTTTGTTTCCTGTCTAACTTGACTTCCCCACCGTTAATCTTAAGAATCCCACACCAGATTATTCAGTGTAATGTTTAGCGAATCACGACGGAATGTGTAACCCAAACATTCATACTGTCTGCGTTGAATAATCTGGGAAATAGGTTCTCGATTGGTTTTCCGCCGAAAATCCAGATAGGAGACAGCGTTAGACCACCAACTTCTTAAAATATTTTGCAGGCATTCATTTCTGAAAGGATCTGATGTATATCATATAACTAGTTTTAACTTTGAATATATCTAATATGTTGTAGTTTAAGTAATCAAAATTTTAATTTTCAGATCTTCTAAATGAAAATGTCTGTATTTTCCGAGAGCCAAATTCAAAAAATGAAATTTGTGAATACAAATATACATACAATGTATTGCAAGTGAATCAAATTAATTTAAAAATATATCCAAAACAGTGTGGCACATCGTTAGTAGCGTACGTTGATATTTGGATGATTTTAGGAGCATTAATACTTGCCTATATTGTAGCATTAATTATTATTAAATGTCGTAATTCATATAAAGATCGTATAGAATACGCTCGATTTATCGAAAATCGTAAATACGAACATACTGAAATGAATCCGTTATATAAATCACCACATACTTTTCATGAAGTCCCAAAAGAATTACGTAAAATAGATTGACAATATTGTGAAATACTTAGCTCAAGTTCCTACTTTGTAAAGATTTTGTAAGATAAGGATATTCATTTGTGCCTCCTTGGACGTTTCCATTATTTATTAATAAATTTAAATGAACTGTAACTATATTTTTTAAAATACCAATCAATTATTATGTTTTGTAAATTTTTAATTTTATAAGACAAATTATTTTATTTAAAAATTAGAAATATTTATAGTTACGAATTTAACAGCCTGTATATTTAAAGAATAAAAATTTTACATTTTAATGTTTCTACTGGTAGGTTTTTTTCCCTAAATTGCAATTTTTTCCTTTAATACTAGATAATTCTCTATCACAATCAACACAAATATCCACTGTCGTCTTGAACTAAGTATAAAAAAGTATTAACAAATATGCAGTATGCACTCGTTTCTGGCATTATCTGAATTTTACATAACTGAAAATCCACAGTAAGGGCCCTCGCAGACTGCAGACTTTTTATCGGCCGATAGTTTGGGCGGCTTCTTAATCAGTATGGAGTGATTAAGAAGCCGACCAAACTGTCGGCCGATAAAAAGTATGCAGTCTGCGAAGTTAAATTAATATTATCCTTTCATAAATCATTTTCATCACTGAGCTAAGATAGTTTCCCATTTTAATCACCAATTAAATTTACACTACACTTATTTTCCAACTACTTCAGGTGTCAAGTTCAAAATGTAATTATTAACAAATTTTTTATTTTATTTTTCCCTTTGAATTTTATATTTCATCAGCTTTATATATTTTGATACCTGAAGAAGTAAAAAAATAAACTACTGAAACGTTGTATTATGTTTTTGAAAATCTAATATCTAATTCATTTGTCAAAGTTTCCGATCATCCCAATAATATTTAATACCATGGATGAGGAGATCAATAGAGAATTCCTAGTAATGTTGTTATATAATAATTAATTAGTGTAAATTCGATTTTATCACGAGATGAATGACAAATAAAAATTCATTGATGTGATGACGTATTTTAATTTTTTCCATTGCATGGCTTTTATTCTGAAACAAATATATAGATAATGCTGGAATAATTTCATGTCAATAAATGTGCTTAAAGTTTTTTTTTTTTTTAATAAACATTTGATTAATTTGATAACAAAAATATAATTAAAAAATAAAATGTATAGATTTATTGTTTAAAAATTGGTTTTATTCTTCACATCAACATAATCCAGTTTTCCTCTGAAATGAAGGTAAAAAATTCCCTTCTCAGTAGATAAAAAAATATAAAAACTTTCAAACAAAAGAAAAATCTTTAAAGTTTCAGAATTTCACGCAGAGCTTCTGTGTGTGACTAAGTCCGTTAATACAAATTGGTTTAAGATTCTCTGGATTTTTTCGAATCTCCAGATAATCGAATCTTTGAAGTACGAATTTTTATTAATGATTCTTTGGATTCTTGTGAATCTTCTGATAACTTTAATAATTCATTTTTAAACAATGATAGTCTGGATATTCTTGAATCTTTCGATACTTTTCTTGATGGGTGATTTTTTAATTTGTGTGATTTTTCAATTGACCTGAAACCTAATTGCCCAAAACATATATAATTTAATTGATAGAAATATTTAATCATGGAAAATTATAGAAAATTCAAGAAAACGTCTAGGTTTTGGCCCTTCTTAAGCTACGACATCATGTACAAAGCACTTATTCATTGTATTTGGCCTCATAGACATAGAACATTTCATTTTCAGAGACACAAACTCTTTCCCTATCCCATTATATTTGAAAAAGAAGTATTTTCATCATTTCAAATAGAATGGGAAGACAAACTTCCCTAGAGATGGTAGCTTTGACATACCATATTTGGTCTTGTTTGAAAAAAGTTGATCTTCTATTTGGGAAAAACTAAATGCCCGATCAAAATTTCTAGCATCTTCATCATTCCCGTAACCAAATTGATCTTCATATAATGGCAATCCTAAGTTTTGTGGAATATTACGATAAAAAATATTACGTAATTGTAATAAACAATTACGTTCAGATACAGATTGTCCAATCCATATATTTCCATTTGGATCTAACAATTGAATTTTGGAAAATGGTTTATTTTTACGAAAGCAACATTGAAGTTTTGCACCATTTGAAAATGTATATTTTCCATATCCATCGTATTGATAGTTATGCAAGGTACCTTCATACATGCAACCATCTTCGTAAACTATTTTTACTGGTTCATTATTGGCCAAATGATCCATCGACCATAAACCTTCGTAAGTTTGGCCATCGCTTGTCTCATAAATACCACGGCCTAGAATAAGATTCGAAATATGAACTTTCTAAAAATGAGTATGGTAGTATACTATTGGGAAAACAAAAGATCTAGGTACATAAAAAATAAAAATACCATGTCGAAACACATCTCAATGATTATTTCTATAATAATAACCAGTATATTTATCATCCTTTTTCATTAAGAATGTTCCGTATTCTACATTTTTCTTTCCTTCTCTATTATTCTTTCTCTTGGCGTTTTTAACATGATCTTTTACATCTTCCTTTTCTTTATTACTTTTCTTTATCGTAATTTTTTCATCGATTTTCTTGTTTTTATTTTTATCTTTATCTTGCTGATTTGTAATTTTATCTTTTTTGTTTATATAAGTCGCTTTATTATCTTTCTTACCATTTAAATCTTTACTTATTTTCTTTTTTCCTATCTTAGGTACCATTATGCCATAAAAAAAGGACAAAATCTATTTAAAAATCCATTTTCAAAAAATTTAAACACCGAAAATCAAAAAATTATGTTAATATTCAAGAATCAACGCCACCTAATCAAATTGTGTATAATCTGTAAAACAATTTTGTGTATAAATAAATTGTTGCACAAATTTTCACAAATCGTTAAATCCCGGCATGAAGCAAGAGTTCTTTAGCGTGTGTGATATATTAATTTGAAATTCCTAAAACCTAGCATTGTTTTCAGGGCTTATCAAAATAAACACAAAATCATAAACGCTATGCAATTGATATAAAAGGAATAATGTAAAGAGCAAATTTAGTTAGATAGTTTAGTAAATTTTATTATATACTAAATAAATAAATAAATCAGAAATTGTAATATTTTTGGTTTATTATAATCTTTGAAATAAATAAATATGTAAGTTTATTCGTATTTCAAATTATAGGTAGCCCAATTACGATAACCGCCATAATCAACTATTTGAAATTTAAAAATAATTTTTTTCAACAAACAACGCCACCTAATATTACACTATTGAGATTAGTAAAAGATAAATCGCGGTTGGCTATGCTTGAAACTACACGAATACGTCATAATCAGTTTCATAGAGTGTGGTAAGTTGGTGACTGTCTCCTCAAATGACCTAGTGATAGGTCGGTTGAATGTGATCTACAAGGGTCTTCTTATATTTTCCGAGTTCATTATTATAAAAATTTGTAACGAATTGATCAATTAGAAAAAAATGTTGCGAACGTTAATTTTAACTAGAAACCAAATTGTTAGAGGTAGTGTTAAAAAAATAATTAAAAACCAAATTGTTCGAGGATTGAGCTCGGAATGTGTTAGAAGACGAGGACATCAACATAGGTAAATTATTGAAACTGTTATTTGTATTTTTGTCCTTTTTCTCTACTATATATTCTTTCAATGATATAACATAACCTCATATTGAAATTTAAATTTTAAGATTTTGCTTTTAATACATAAATTTTTTTGATTTTTCAATTTTGTAAATATTTTATTGACCGCATATTTATATACTTTTTTGTGTTTTTCTCCTAATTTTTATTGCTAAAAATTTTTAAGTGTTAAGTGCAAGGTCATTTATAAAAGTAAATCAAAAGTATGTAATTGAAAGTTGAATATTGAGAAGTTTAAAATGTTTCTAGAACACCACGATTAACAGAACCAAAGTATCCTACGTTATGGAAAGATCAAGTATATCGTCGGTATGCAAGTTATCCACCTCATCATGCAGTGGCACTCCCAGCTTTATCGCCAACAATGGAAACTGGAACAATTATATCATGGGCAAAGAAAGAAGGTGATAAATTAAATGAAGGTGACCTTTTGGCTGAAATTGAAACAGATAAAGCAACCATGGGTTTTGAAACACCCGAAGAAGGTTATTTAGCGAAAATTTTATATCCAGCTGGCTCAAAAGATGTACAAATTGGAAAAATTGTTTGCATTATTACATCGAATAAAGAGGATGTGGCAGCTTTTAAAGACTTCAAAGTTGAAGCTGGAGCAGCTGCCGCGCCGGCACCTGCTGCGCCAGCGCCATCTACGGCACCTGTAGCACCTGTCGCGTCAGCACCAACAGCCGCTCCAAGTGCTCCAGCTGCAAGTAAGAGATATTTTTAATTTATAATTATTTATTTTATTGCATGATCTTTTTCAGTGGAGTTACATAATTTTGCATGTGTGTTTTACAATTGTTACAAAATTGTAATAAAGCCTAAAATTTTTGTTATGTCATTATGATCATTTGATTTGTATTTAATCTCATCCTGAAAAAATACAACATAAAATCAATTCTTTTCTGAATTTAATCAAATTTATTTTAAATGAATGAATTTTGTAGATTTTGTGGTAAATCTAATTTTAAAAAAACATTTCTAAACTTGTTTTAAAAAAGTTACCATTTTTCTGTGAACTTTTAATATCTTTCTTACAGCTTATGTTGCCATATATTTTTATTACAAAAATTATATTAGCAAATTAAAGTTGACAAATTACTCAAAATTGATCTTACTTTAAAAATCTAAAGGTTAAATTATTTACAATAAATTTGAATAAGTTGAAAAAAGTAGTGCATTTAGTGTGCCTTTCACTATCAAAATTTGGTACCTAAATATCAATATTCAAATTTTTCCAGATAAATTCTTATCTAAGCATTATGTTATTAATATCACATAATTTTTTGTCTACAATTTACGTGTGGTGATTTGATTATAATATTAGACAAAATGATGACAAGAACAATTCTTCCACGGAATATTGTCAATTTTTAAAACTAAGAATATACGTGTAATAAATTAATAACAAATCCATAACTTAGTTTTAAATAAAAATAAAATTTATATAATTTTAGTATTTTTGTTAATTTCATTTTTACTTAACACGGTATACATTTTGAATTTATCCAAATAATCTCTCCCACTCAAGCTTTTATGCATGGTTCAATGTAAAACTATCAGAAGTAAGTGTTTTTAAATATAATTTGGTGTGCTTCATCCAATTATTGTATTATAAATTATGCACAAATATTTCCCATACAATGAGTTGGTTTAAATTATATTATTTATACTATGTTAGACTTACCGATACACACAACTGTATCATTACCGGCTCTATCACCCACAATGGAAACTGGAAATATTGCTAGTTGGGCGAAAAAGGAAGGTGACAAATTAAATGAGGGTGATCTATTAGCGGAAATAGAAACAGATAAGGCAACAATGGGCTTTGAAACACCTGAGGAAGGTTATTTAGCAAAAATTCTAGTACCAGCTGGTGCAAAAAATGTTCCGGTTGGAAAATTAGTATGTGTCATTGTATCCGATCAAGCAGATGTTTCAGCTTTTAAAGATTATACCGATAGTCCAGCAGCAACAGTACCTTCAGCACAACCGGCTGCTCCAATTCCGGTTGCTTCAGTACCAACTCCTTCACTATCCGTATCAAGTCATACAGGTGAAATCAAATTTTGTGTGGTGTGATTAGTGTAAAAAAATATTTTCAAGTGATAAAATTAACACTTAACCACTTATATTGCTTTAAGTAGTTTGCAAACTAGTATTTCTTACAAAAAATTTTTACGATATAGATCCAAGAATGTTTACCATACAATCTTGCTTAATTTTGCCATTAGATTAGATTTTGAAGTTAATAAAAAATCAAGTAATTCCCAACGTAAAACATACTCCAGGACGTTGATAATTGAAACATTAGTAACGTAAGAAACTGTATAAAAAATATGTTATAAGTAAGAAGATGAAATCCTCCATTACTTAAAATACCAAAACATATTAAAGTGAAATTCCCACTAGAATTCCATTCAATTGAGGCTGTATTATTGAAAAATTTACGTTTATATTTATCAAAAAATGAAAAGATTATTCGCGAACTATTTGTTGTTTCATTTATACTTTTTTTTTTTAATTTTCAAACAATTTTTGGAATTATTCTTTTTTCAAGAATGGAGCATATCAAAAAGGACTAACTAATATTTTGTAGTATATATAATAAGCACACATGCATTTTTATGTAACTTTAAATTAAACACACGATCACAATTCAATAAATAGATGGTTCAACCTTTGCACTTATAAATTGAGTACAGTTATATTCATAATATATGACCAGATAAAATGTTTTATATTGAAATCATTCTGTAAAATTACGTTTACGAAAATAATTACGCAAAGTCTTTGATTTCTTTGTAATATAATATTCCGAGATGTGGACGACAAAAAACTGTTAGTATTTTTTTAAATCTGATTTGTTAAAATTATGGCACATTTACGGTGTAGAGAAAGAAATAGCTTGCTGTCAGTCAATCTGCTTTGTACGTTGCAATTACTTTCTATATTATCAATTTAAATATTTTGTGACCATTGGTTTTGCCCTTAGTACATTGTATTTTTAATTTTTTTTTTTTTTTTTTTTTTTTTGCCGACTTGTAGGTGACACTGGTGGACGTGTATATGCAAGTCCTATGGCAAAACGATTGGCAGAAATTCGAAATATACGATTACAAGGTAAAGGTTCAGGAATTTACGGCTCTTTTAAATCGAGTGATGTACCTGAAAAGGGTGAATCTGTTCAAGTAGCAAAAGAAGCAGCAAAAGCAGGAGTACCACCATCAGTAAAGGCCCCACCTCCACCAGCACCTGTGCCCGGTGCTTCATATATTGATATACCTGTAACAAGTATGCGAGCAACAATTGCCAAACGATTAGTTGAATCCAAACAATCAATACCACATTATTATTTAAGTTCGGAAATCAATGTTGAAAAACTTGTGGCATTTAGGGTGGCAATGAATAAAGAATTAGAAAAGCAAAAGATCAAACTGAGTGTAAACGATTTTATTATTAAGGCAGTCGCTGCAACTACACAACGAGTACCAGAAGTAAATTCTGCTTGGATGGGAAATGTTATTCGACAGTAAGTAAATAAATAATTATCGAAATTTTGCCCAATTTCAAAACCTTTCATAGTTCTACTATTTTCAATTGATATCATTGAATAAGCCTTTTATAACATCATAAAAAATTAATCTGTAAATTATCTCCGGTGGTGACTGCGAAAGGATTTTTATAGACTTTAAAAATTGTAATCTTTACTACAAAAAAAAAAAAAAAAACCCTTTTAGAATGCTTTAGTTTGAGTGTGGCTGTTTTCCTATATTTGTCTTTACGAGTTTTAATGGCAATTTTCATACTATGGCGCGCGCAACGTTAAAAATAACACAATTTTAACAATTGCAAACTTCCTAATTGCTGCCTTTGAAATAAACATTATATTGCATATAAAAATTTATTTCCTTCTTTTTATAGATATAGAAACGTAGATGTAAGTGTCGCTGTATCCACTGACAAAGGTTTAATAACACCAATTATTAGAGATGCAGATCGTAAAGGTGTAATGGAAATTTCGAAAAACATGAAAGATTTGGCAACGAAAGCAAGAGAAAATAAATTACAACCGCAAGATTTTGTTGGTGGCACCATTTGTGTATCGAATTTAGGAATGTTTGATTTATCATTCTTTAGTGCAATTATCAACCCCCCACAATCAGCAATTTTAGCTGTTGGTGGAATTGTAAATAGAGTTATTGCTGACAAGGATGGAGGGTAAGATTTTAAACTTACTTAAAAAAAATTATTTTAAATAAAATTTACTTCTGTTTTTGCAGATTTAAAGAAGCCCCACATATAATTGCAACATTAAGCTGTGATCATAGAGTAATAGATGGTGCTCTAGGTGCAGCATGGTTGAAAGTATTAAAACAAAATCTATCAGATCCAGCAGCAATTTGTCTGTAAAAACATTTTTTTTGGAATGATCGAAAATTCACTGCCGTTGTGTCGCCCCAAAAAATGTTTTTAACAACCCCTCAACAATGTTAACTTGTTACTCATCTTTTACATATTCGAACGCCATATCGTCACCATAAAATATGCTCGTGTTAAATATCTTAGACTAACATTGTTGTTTCTTTTTTACTCTTGTTAAATGACTTCTTTCTCTTTTACTTTGTTAAAACATTTGTACAGTCTTGTTATTAAAAAAAAAAAACAAAGAAATCCAATTAAAATATTTTAATTTATAGATTAATTAAAAGTGATCGTACTTGAAAAGTATGTGCGTTGAAAAAAACAGATAATAAATATTTGATAATAATCAATATTAATGCATAAATTATTATAAATTTTTAGAGAAAATTATATATATATAATATATTGGTAAATTTACAAATAATTCTTTTTTTTTTTTTTACCCAAGTTTTCTTTTTGTTAATTTCGATTTGCCAAAAAACGAAAATATAAACCAATTATGATTTTGTACAGAAAAAATAATTGAAAATTTTATGTTCGAATTATGTATGTAAAATAAAAAGAGATTATATTTGTTTCCAAGTTTATTTTATACTTCGGTAACCTTTCTTTCCTCTGAATTCCTAATAAATGCACCATTGAAAAAACAATATGAAAATTTCATTTTGAAACAAGTAATATTTTTCAAACAACGAATATGATATTTTGATGGTGAATCCTAAACTTGGTTACATTAGACAAGAGTAAAATTTTTGAGGGAAATACACTCTATAGGTAGGCGATAATATTGCCAATTATTTTTTCAACGATTATCACTATATATACTTTAATAAAAAAAAAAGCACTGGGTTGAGTTTTTCATATTAAAAATTAATTTCCTCAATTCTGTATCTTAATATCATATTAATATTTTTCAAATTGGTGATCGAATAGGTGGAGAGTACTCAACCAGAATCACGAATGGGTTCAGCGTTATTCTGAGTTTTTCCAATTCTAACATTTAATTTCTATCAAATGATGGTTTACTAAAAATTACCTCTGATGACCCAAAATGGGGATTAAAAACTATACAGTAAATTTCCTGAATGATAAAGATAGCTACCAAATAAAAATCGGAAAACGCGTTCGATAAGTTACAGTGGATCAGATACATATGAGACAAACGAAATGCCAAATAGTCTAGTTATACCATAGACCTAACTTCGTTCAAGCAATGATACACTATGAACATAATGTATATTATACAACTAATTAAATTGCACTATTGTAGTATTAAAATATAACATGGACGATTTTAATATTGTATGTGTTATGCTATTTCTTTTAACTTTATAACTATATTATATGAACATTTTTTTTTTGAATTTATTTTCCATATAAAGCAGTTTTATTCCATGTGGCAAAAAGTATAAGTCTATGAGGCGTATAGTTCAAAATGCCCGCTGTTTATAAATTCTAAAATTTTTTTATTATACAGTAAAAAAATAATATTTTACTACATCATTTAATATCCGAAATTTCATTCAAGACATTGAATGAATAATTTATACTCAAAACAGTAAATGTGGGATATTTAAACAATTATCTCAATGTTTATAAAATCTATTACCACTTTTTTTAAAATTAGAATATAGTGTAGATAAGCCTTTATCATATATCAATGCATAACTCACTTGATTTGTTTTTTTTTTAATTTAAAATTAAAATCATTGTGAAAACAAATGTTGTTTTTAGTAACTTTTGCTATAATTTTGTTGCATGCACATAAATTTGATACCCACACAATCGCAATTGTTCGTATAATAAACGCGAGTTCATTATATTCGCAATATATGTAATTGGATGTGATTTCAAAGTTATAAACTTGATTGTGCTGACTACTCTTAACTATAAAGGGGAATACCAATACAATACGAATGACTATATATTAATCAATCATCTTTATTCACCAATTTTTAAGTCATTCGCGATTTAGTTTTTAAACTGTCATATTTTTAATTTAAAAGTGTAACAAGTTATTCATAATGGAAGAAGAGACAATAGTTTGTAATAATTGGTTTGTTATTTATAATTATTAATTTTTTTTTTTAATATAGTTATAAACAAAAATTTCAATTTTTATTTTTCTTATTAAAAATAAGTAAAACTTTTTAAAGAAAGAAGCTTGTGTGTCGTCAGGTTTATTTTTAGTTTTCATATACGAACATTATCATCATCATCGTTAATTCTTCTCTATCATGTGTTTAAAAATAAAAAATGATTAATTTCTTACAAAAATTTTTCTTTTATTAAACTTTAAAAATATTGATAATAAGTTTTTAAAATTGTGTTATATAATTTCAAAAGATAAATATATATTTTAATAGATGTAAAAAAGAAAAGGCAGTTTCAAACTAAAATCACATTTTGCCTTTTTTGTTGTTCAATTTTACTTCAATCCAAAGAACAAGTTCCATTAGTAATTCATTTATGAAATTTCTGACAATCAAAAAAAATTGGTCAGTTATTTAGAGTCTAACGAAACTAGTTTTCACATTGTCTTTTACAAGTTTATGTTTTAGTACTCTCGGTATTTGAATTTTTCTGAATAATCCATTATTGACATACTGAGAATGATCGACATGTAAAATATATTTTTATATAAAATTTCAATTTTTAAGTAACCTTAACAAAATCCGTCGACCCATTCGTTATTTAATTTCCAACACTCTTTAAAATTAAAAAATCGTTCGAGTTTTTGCGCACTAAAGAATTGGCGTTATTCGGTAAAAGAACCCTTAAACTTATTTTGTGTCGCCACGGATATCGTAATCGAGCCAAACTTATCATAATTTAAAAAATTTTAGTAAACGTGAAGTTCCGGCTTCGAATATGGTAATTCACATGGTTAGATGTGTTAGAAGTATTACCTGCAAAATATGTAACGAGGTTCTTCAAGCGGATAAGCTAGAAGAACATATGGCCAAACATTCAAAGCTAGGTAAACTGTTTTTTTCTCTCTCTCTCTCTCTCTCTCTCCAAAGACTAAATAATTTTTATCTCGTTAGAAAAATGCAACTATTGTCAAAAAGACTTTATGCAAAAAGATTTGAAGAATCACTTAAAAATGTGTGATGAACGCATGGTCAGCTGCGAATATTGTGAAATAGAATTACGTAAATCGGACATGGACGAACATATGGCATACTGCGGCACTCGTACTGAACGGTGTGATGGATGTAATCAATTAATAATGTTCAAAGATAAAAAATTACATTTGGAATCGAATCATTCTTTCATTAAGATAAATGATGGTAAATATACTTCGAAATATCTTGTCTGACCTTTAATTATATTCAAATTATTGAAGTCAGCCATAGAAGATCTATGGAAAACTCATGACAATCCTTATGTCGGTTAAGCTTTATAAAAAATATTCTCGAATATACTTTGAATCCTTACAAATAAACTTTTTTTATAGGTTTCAAATTTTTTGTCCTTTTACCCGGCTATTTCGTTCTTTTAATTTCTAGAATAATTTAAATAACTCCTCGAAACATTCATAGCCAATTATGAACTAATTTCCCATTTTAACAAAAACACTTACATCGACTCACTCGAACGACCATCAAATAAAAATAACGCGTCAAAAATGGCTGAAATTTTGGTGAGTAGCTTTCAAAAGATACACAACTACCTTTTATTAACGAGTGCTGCTATCTTCATATTGAGATTGGACACTTTCAAGACCAGCCTCGTATTTATCCATTTTGTTAACGATTATTCCATTATTACAGCACCAGAACAAGAACAATGCCCAGATTGCAAAAAACGAATTGCGAAGGAAAATTTTGAAAATCATTTATTAACATGCCATCAACAAATAGTAAAATGTGAATATTGTGATAAAGATATTCGAAGATCAGTTTTAGAAGCACATAAAAATTATTGTGGTACTCGAACTCGTGAATGTTCTGAATGTGGAGAGTTCGTCATGCTAAAATATAGAAATCTACATTTAGAATCAAATCACACATTTCTAAAATTGAATGATGGTAAGCGTAAAGCACACTCATCGCAAGCAAAATGTGTCATATGTAACCCTTATAATAATAACTGTTCAGAATTACATATAAATTGTCTTTTAGAACCTGGTCCACTGCCATTATCAAGGCAAACACAATCAACTACATCATATAGAAGACAAACAGAATCTTTAACAACTCCATTATCAAGACAACCAAAATCATCTACAATGCAAAGTAAAGATCGCGAACCCATTCCATTTTGGGCACAATCGAAACCTGTTTCTTCTACCCGTAAAAAAGACTCTTCAGTAGATTTTGATATTGATGATATTATACCAAAAGAAGTAACACGAGATATTGGCGCAATAACAAATTTGTTTAATCCAAATTTTCCACAGTATAGCAGAAATAAAAGAAGTTCTGGCATTGAACCACCTTTTACAAAAAATTTAAATGATAGTGATAATAGTTTTACTACAGATTCGTCACCATCGCCGACAAAAGTTTCTAATCGGTATGTATCTTAAATAAAAACCAATTTTTAGAAAAAACGATCAAGACCATTTACCCTGCCTCATAATGGAAATGTTTCCATTAAATACATCTTTTAAACCATAAGAGATAAAAGAACTGTTTACATAATTGTGTATTTCAATAAGGTTACTAAATAACTGATCAAGTAATGATTTTCTTATTACATTTAATTTTTTTTTAAAGAAGTGAGCATGGAGCTATACGTAGAGCTGTCTTACCACAACGAGTAAAACGAAAAGCTCCATTACCTCCAAATATGGTCACTACAACATCCACAAATACTCCTCCAGGTCATCTAACACTTTTTGCTCCGTAAGTTCTAATAAAGTTTTAAATTTAATAAAAATAACATAACATAAAGTTCACTCAAAATTTCAGAAAAGTGAATGAGGAAGTCTTGCTCCCTTGTGAAATGTGCGAAAAACTATATACATCTGCAGTGTTAATGTCTCATCAGGTAATTTTTTTTCTTCTACAAATCAACGCTACGAACTCTTTCTCAAAAAATGAGCGAATCGTTGATTTAGAGGCTGGAACTAACGATTAAATACGTTTTCGATTTTTCGCGTTAAAACAATTATTGTGGACATGAAACCAAATCAAGTTTCATTTTTTTTTTTAATATAATTTGCTTAAATGAGTTTTAATATTTGAAACCCTAAAATAAATAACCAAATCAGTATAGAAGATTCATTCGGAGTTAGTAGCGCCATATAGTAGAAAAATATAAACCACTCATAATACACTTAGCTGACTATTTCCATAGATTATAAAAATCCGATTAATTATTGTAATATATTATAATCTGTTATTAACTCCATCTGTTATAAGTTTTATGTCTATGGTGTTAAATGTTGGATATTTCTAAATAGTTCTTAATTTTACCGATAGTCTTTCTTAGCATGAATATCCTATTCAAAACGAAATCTGAAAATGCCTTTAGGACGACGAGACTGCTTGTGTGAACTGACACTCAACAATTTTCGAAATATCGCTTAAAATTTATAAGGAAATTTAAACTATGTTAAAAGTTAATCCTTTGAGTAAATTTTTAACTTCGTTAATTAACAACTCCACCACAATTAATGACCTCTTTTGAATATAAGTGTGTGTGGTATAGAAATTATTTAAAATAATTTTAATTTTTAAAACATTTTTCAGAAAAATTGCCCTCAAAGATTCAGTATCTCACCACGTAGGTATGATGATAGTGGTGAAATAAATTTAAGAGAATTACAAAATATTACACCAATAAGAGAAACGGAAAACCATGATATAATTCAACTTCCATGTGAATTTTGTAATGAATTGTTCTCAGAATCACGTCTACTACAACATCAACAAACATGTATTGGATTTTAAATTGAATTTAATTTGTATTTTTAAACATTTTATTTTAGTCATAAGCTGCCAGGGCAGATTTGTGTATGTAGCAAAGCAACTTGTTTAAACCAGAGATCGTAGACCACGGCTTAACTAAACCATCAGCAAAATTACAAACAATTTTTCTAGATTTTCGGGCTAATTATAATTTATGCTCCCTGCCAAACGCGATAATTTTCTATATAAATCATCGTTTGTTGAAGGAGGATTGATTGAGGCTACAAGCGGAACCAGTTATTAGACTATAAAATGTTTATTTAAAAAATGTGTTAAACATTGTTACCTAATTTTCTATTGTTTATATTTCATGCAAATACTTTCAAATAAAAATGTTTTTAATTTAATAAAAAATTATTTTTTTTTTGTCAAAATAAAAAATATGAAAATTCCCACAAATTGTCTATTTATAAATAATTGTATTTATACAAGGTGGATCCCCCCTTAAAATTATTAATTTTTTTTATATCAAAGAAACTATTAATATAAAAATATAATTAATAAAACGGACATATTCAATCGGCGCCAAATGCAAGGATTATGCTTTAATACTTGAAAGTTAAAAATAATTGTTATTTTAACTTTAAAGAGATCAATTTCTTGGAAAACGCTGTATTAAAGTATATCTAATAAAAGCGTACAAGAGTTTCGTGAAAATAATGATGTTCCAACATCTCCTGTATACAGCGCTCTCACTGTATACAAAGGTATAGGATATTTAAAATAATTATTATAAATTATTGATTGTGATCATTATTGTTTAATTGTATGCAATTTGGATACATTTTTGACGATCAATAATATAAATAATTGATCGTCATCAGTATTGTTTAATTTTAAAAAAATAATTATATCATTTTATCGCATTGTTAATGCGATAATTATCTATATAAACTTCAGTCTATTGGAGCGATAGATCTTGACTACAACTATTAGTCCATCTACTCTTTGCGAGGTAAGCTATATGCTAGGGCAAAATTATTATGTGGGCATGTACAGTGGCGTGGTTCAGGAAATCTTTTAGTGTGGAGTATACGTGTATTTCATATTTAATTATACATAAACTAAATATAAAAAAAAAAAAGGAATAGCCATTATTTACAAATCCTAATTTTACTATATAATATTTGAAATGCTCAATTCACCTTTTATTATATTAGAAATCATATTTCCTAGAAACATATCAAATTAAAAAAAAAAAAAAAAAAAACATGCTGTATAAATTTTTGGATCCTTGACCGAATATAAAATACACAAATCATATTTCACTGGTACATATTTTCAACCAAGGAATTGCCCTGGACGTTGCTTGGAAACGCAATAAACAATTTTTTTAAATTGTAATAAAGGTATATTCATATTTTAGGTGTATTATAAATGTATGGATAATTATAATGAAATTATTAATAGGAAAATTCTTAAATTTGATGATAAACAATGAAATTATTTTCCAATTAGAAAATAGATTTTAGTAATTTGTCATATAATTATTTCTGAAACATGTTGAAAATAATACATGTAATTTTGTACTAGTATTTTGAGCTCGATTCGAGAAATATGCAGCAGAATTTTCATCGATCGATTTGATAAAAATAGAGACAGCGGGTCCTTCAACGAAAACGATACTAAATATAATTGAATATTGTAGTAAATAAATATAACTGAAATTATTTTTACTATGGATATCATTTTTTTTTAAATTCATATATTTTCATAACATGAAAATTATTCTAGTTATATTCGAAATTAAATATTAACAAATTCTTAAATGTTTTAGAAAAACAATTGATAAATAATTAAAATATTTTAATAAAAATATTTTTGAAATACAATTAAAGAAAGAGAGTAAATATACTTCTATCTTTTGTACACAGCACAGGAATAAATATATTGATAGAAACCTCTGATAGAAACCTCTGGAAATCAGCCAATCAGAGTATTCAGTTTGTTACATTAAATTGAAGGCTATCTTTCGTCCAGCAAAAAGCAGACATTATAAAAAATTGAATAACAGACGTAAGTTTTTAAATAATAATTTGTTTGATATATTAAAATAAAAACGGTATTATAAACACATATATTTACTCTAATTAATTTTGTTAAATTCAAGTAAGTTTTCTCGATTTACAATTTTTTAAACTAAGGTTATTTTTTTAATATTGCAAGCAATTTGTAATCACCGGTTCAGTTCGCTAACTTGAATGTCAATCAATTTTAAAAAGATGTTCCATGCAAAGATGATTGAATTGTTTATTAATATTAATATCATATTGATAAAACAAATTGATTATGTTATTTATATTATTTTTTTTAATCAAACATGGAGCTTATTTGTAATGCCCTTGTTAATATTAAACATAACGGGCATAGGTGTGTGTGACTTGTTTGAATTTTTGCATTTTACCCCCTTAAAATTCGCACATTTTTTTTCTCTGACACATTCTAGTAAAGGTGCAATTTTTTTTCACTTGTTAATTTTCGTTTTTACTTAATTTTAATTGTAAAATAAATCTAATTCATGAATTAATTGTATTTTAAAAATAATTTTGACTGTTTTTTAGGTCATACAAGATGACCGATCGTAAAGCTGTTATTAAAAATGCTGACATGAGTGAAGAGATGCAGCAAGATGCTGTTGACTGTGCTACACAAGCGCTTGAAAAATATAATATTGAGAAGGTAAAAATTTCTAAGCTATTTAACTATTTAAAAATTACCTCAATCCGTGTTTAAAGACGCTTCTTTCTACATGATAAAAATTCGTACATTTTATAGAAAGTTTTCAATAGCTTTAAATTGCATATAAGCAAATCCATTGCTTAGTGAGTAAAACTTTTGAGTTTGCTTCACATTTGCTATGTCTATGAATTTGCCTAAAATATCTGAAATAATTTTTCGATGTTTAAAATGATTTATAAAAACCATAAACCCTTATTAATTATAGTCTAAAATATTTGTGTGAATAAAATAATTTATTTACTTATTAAAAATTTTTAGTAATGCACACTCCTACAATAAAATTTTTTTGCACGTAATCACTGAGTCGTACCAGGGACATAAAATATCTTCTTTTTTTTTTAAACACACCTACGCACAAGGGAGTGACATTCCTCTACCCCACCTTGTTTTTAATTCAGTATTTTAAGAAAACCCCAGGCAATTGTTTATTCATTTGATAGTATGTTTATCCTTGAATTCGATATGGGGTAAAAAATTAATCGATGTAGGGGGTATTCTTGAATAATATTTTTTTAAAGTGATAGATCTTATATAAAAAAAAATTTGTTTTTTCTCTCTAAAATTATTAAACATTGTTTTTCTTGTAAAATTTTCTTCAATTTCTTACAAATGAAAAATAGATTTTATAATAAAAATGGATCAACATTAGTTCGATCGATTAACAATAAAAATACCTGTGATTTTTTTCTTTAAGTTGAAGGTTTTAGACTTTTTCTTAAAAATTATAAATGAAAGTACAATTCAAGTCTAAAGTACCATTTTATTGGTAGAATTAATTGTATTAATAAATTTATGATATATTTAAAAATAAAAATTAATTAATAAAATTTTATTAAGATACTATTATTTCAAATCGAAACGAAATATATACTATCGAAATCCGCGTAATTAATTTTAAAAATAATCAAAGATTAATGATATGCACAAAAAATTTATTTTATAAAATATTTAGAATATTGTTAATTTCACTTAAGAAGGCGTTGAGAACAAAGAAATGTATTTTACATATCTAAGATTTAATGAAACTGAATTTTTTTATTTTTATATAACTATAATCGTCAATTGAAATAATAAGTTAAAATAATAATAAAAATTTTTAATTACAGGACATAGCTGCATATATTAAAAAAGAATTCGACAAGAAATATAATCCAACATGGCATTGCATCGTAGGTCGTAACTTTGGATCATATGTAACACATGAAACACGCCACTTCATATATTTTTATCTTGGACAAGTTGCCATATTACTCTTTAAAAGTGGATAGACATGTTCAAAAAATTACCAACATTCCGAAATTTCAAAGAACAAAACAACCCTTCCTTATCTATCAAAATTTTACAAAATATTTAATTATTTTGACGAACCAAATTATACTTGTGTAATAATAATTTCTCTAAAAACAAAAATTTCATTCAATTATAGAGATGTGCGTGTTTTTTAAAATTATATATGCATATATTTATATATATCTTTCGTAAAACCTCAACCATCTTGGATAAAAAAAACCCTTGCCACAAAACAAGCGCACGACATACGTGCAATGATGTTAATAAATGTCTCAAAAAAAAAAAAAATTTATGTATGTAATAACCCTCTTAATTGTTAACATAGTACGTACAAAATTTTTCGATTTGCAATTAAAAAATTTTAAATTAGGAATAATCCAAAAATTTTGTGCATACTTACAAAACTTTATTGACTTGAAAATTTGTCGATTTTTTTTTTTTGTTCTAACGCGCTCACAAACATTTTAATTTTGTATTTTGAATTATTTTTTATTTTATTTTTTCAATAAAAATATTTATTTTAAAAAAATGTTTAATTTGATAAAAAACATTAGGGGGCGTAATTTATGTATTATGTTTGGATCCGTAAAATATATGTTCTAGACACGCCACTGATGTTAAATGTTTGAAAAATTGTCCATACTTTCTATTTCTAAGTACTTAAAAAGAATTGTAATTTGTACTAACTGAGAAGCAAGAGAGCATATTTTTTGTTGTTGTTGTAAATTCGTTTTAACAAATTTATTTACCGAAGAATAGGGGTCATTAATTACTTAATACTAAAAAAAAAAAATAATTGCATTAAAATAAGTGCAATCAAATTTGTAATATTTTGATAACTAAGTAAATACGAATTTAGTACTGTTTGCCTTCAAATTTAGCCAGAAAAAAAATTCATAATTTATTTTTTGTTCCAACTTAGGAAACAATCTTTTTTTTTTAAATATATATTTTGTTGGTATTCAGTATTTGAATTCAAAATTTGTAAAAGTATAGGTAAATTGACAATTGAAAAAAAAAATTAAATTTTAAAATGTTTATTGGAATTAAAAATTTAAAAAAAAAATAATTTTTGACAAATAAAAAGGTGGTTTTACACGTGGCGAGTATAGCAAGACTGCGTAAAATGCAATCTTAATAAATCTTAGTTAATAAGAGAGCAATAGCACTATTAGAATCCTTTCCACGGCTGACTATACGAAATCTAGATACATGTAAAAATTCTTAAATGTTTAATTGGAAAAAACGCTCGAATCATCATCACTTTTTACTAAAAAAGATTTTTCCATCCTAAATAAAATTGAAGTTAACGACCTTTTATTTCTGATAAAAGAAAGGCACAAACGAAGAACAAACGTAAATCATAAAATTTTTATGATAAATACATGCACTAGGGCTTATAACCTACATACGGGCACACTAAACAATGAAGTACCATCTTTATTTGAAAAAAAATTTCAATAATCTGGATTTAGTATAGATATCTGTGTTTTCCTATTCTTAGTCACTTTCACGGATTAAAAAATAATTTAGTCACTTTTTCACTGGTATAGAAGTAGATTTTACGAAATAATTAGTCTAAATGTGGGATTAAAAAAAACGTTCATGGTAAAAAAAATTTCGAATATTCTATTTTTCTGTGATAAATTTCGAAAAGAATTCGAGTTAAATTGTAAAGCCGTGATCTGTAACAATCTGAAAATTTGTGTGTGAAGTATATTTTTTAAGCATAAAATCCTGTCTTGTCCTTTATGATCTATTTACAGTATTTTTAAGCTACGGCAGTATTAATTAAAGTGTGAATCCGCCTTTCGGTCGAATTGCCTATTCTCTTACACGGTGTTCTAAAACATTTTTTTATTTTATTTTTATAAATAGATTCATAAAAGTTTGAAAGACAGTTGTACAGGTTCTTGTGAAAAATTAAATGCTCATTATAAAAATATTACTAATTAGATTAAATTATGAAAATTGCACAAATTTTTTAGAAATGTTATTTCAAATTCGTTTTTTTTTTGATAAGTCAAAATAGATATTTTATTTTCTAATACTGAATCGAATACTTGCATTTTTTACTCAAAACCTCAATAATAATTATAAAAAAAAACGAATTTGTAATAATTTCCAAAAAAATACACACTCAAGATACTGTACACCTTTTTTTGTGTAGAAATTTGCTTTTATGTAAAGGTTTGACATTGAATCATCTATAATTTCAAAAATAGAGTTTAAAAAGTCTTGTATGATTCAATTCATTCCTGATTCTAGTTCTAAAAATCATTTTGGCATTCTTATTTTAAATATTAATGCTCTGTTACTGATCAATATCTTAAAAAAGGAAAAAAATATAATTATAATAAAAATAAAATGGCATTTAATGTATTAAATATTTCGTTGTTACAGCAAATTTTTCTCTCTTTTTATTTTGTTTTGTGTTTTTGAATTTTTATGATTTGATAAACCAAAGAAATTTATACAAAAATTTAGTACATTTAAAAATATCCATCTGTTTGAAATGGTATAAGAATTGTGTTTTTGCAATTATTTTAGGGCCTGCCATCTTCATTGTAATATCACAAAAATCGTTAAATATAAGTATTTATCTATTTGTATATACGGTAAGTAATATAAATTGTTTAATGAGAAAAATATTTTTGTGTAAATTTCACAACATGGGATATATTTTTATTATTTGCTTATAATTTAAAATTTATAAAGGTGTTAAGACATTTATTGGATAACTGTATCACTGGGATAGTACTCGTAGAAGTGAATAAGATATATAAGCGTGACAATCAAAAATATATTTTTTGTTTTTAGATTCGCAGAAATACATAACTCATATTAAAAAAATAAATATATTTATCTAATTCATATAATAAACGTGGCTGTCAAATTTACGTATATTAAACTATATAGTCCAATAAAAAAAAAACCCAAGTAAATCTAATGTTCGTTTGTAATAAAACTTAAAACGGATGAATCGGTTTGGCTATTTTGTCCAAATTTTGGTAACAGTTCTTAAATAAAGTAAAAATTCAGTTCTTTTTTGTTTTTCTACTTTCTAGTGGAAATAATTCAATAGACGTTTACAAATTTTTATTAAAGTTCATTAATACAGATAGCATATTCCAAGAAAAGTAATTATTGTGCAAATTGCAATGTTACCTAAGTATGTGAGACTGAGGGAACTTGTTTGCTACTTGATTATGCGTTTGTAAGTATAGCCAAATAATCTTTCATATCCCTAAATCTAACTTGAATAGTATATTGGAGATAGCTAAAGAAGAAAATGTTGATGGCATGCAAAAAATTGTAAGATGATAGTAAGTATGAAATTTTGATTTATTGTTCTTAAGCAGATTGTAAAAGTTTTAAAAAGATTATAGAAAAGAAATTGCTTTGGGGAATAGAATTCAAATTAATTAAACTATAATGAATATATTGAAAGACGAATTTTAAATCAAAATGGAGTAAGAACTAAAATTAATTTACCCTTTTAAGTTCAATTGGGCCAAAAGACAATTTAATTTATAGATTTGGCATATATGTATATCTTCTTCATGGAGCTCCAATGGAACGTAAATAATTCGATAAAAAGGGTTTTTAATTTTCTTCTTTATTCGTGTGTACTAAAACATGAATATATCAAATAAAACGTTATAACCTGTTAGAAATTTATTATTGTTAACGACAAAACTTAATATTGTAAATTTTTATTAATAATAAGAAAGGTTAATCTAAGAGCTCAATAACTTTAATGCTAAGCTAACGGACTTTAATACACAGTTTAGTACAAGTCGAACTTTATGAAAAGTAGATACATATCTATCTAGTATTAATATGTTTATATTAGAGCTCTGTTGATGTTGACATCTGGCTTCCAAGCAAAAGAAAAATAAACCAAAAAAGTGTACTTAACTAATTTATATTTTAAAATATTTTTAAGTGAATTAAATCAAGAATGTTTTTATAAATACATCTATTATAAACGTATAAAATGGATGAAGAAAGAATAAAAGATGTTGAGGCGGGCAGGGAAATGGTAAATATTTGTTTATTTTGTTCACATTTAAAAAATTATTTCAACTTTTTTTTTTCACTAATCTATAAATAGGATTTAAAAAGGTTATTTTACTTTACAAGTTTAATTCCTAAACAAACACTTCTTTATTGTAGTTAACAGCATATCAGAAACGAAAATCACCTCGATCAATACAATCCTCTAGTGAAAATTCTCAAAGTGATTTTTCATTTTCTGTATCAGTTACCCCACCAATTTTACCAGAATTTAACAATAACAAAGAAATTGAACCGGATAAGGATGATACTGATCGAAGTATAACGATATCAGAAATAATTGAAGGTGATAATTTAAGTAATAGTGAAAATGATCGTTCATTAAATGAAATCGAAATTTTAAATGTGTCGGGAGATGATAAAGAAGCGGAATTACAAGATATACAGAGTTTATTTAATACAACAACCCTCTCTAATACCACGAAATCGGAACCATGTAGTTTAGTATCGAAAGATTTAAATTGTTCACCTCGTAAATTAAGTAAATCGTTAAATTCTACTATAATTATAGAAGATATTACAGAAAATATGACTGAAAAACAAAATAAAATACAGGATGTCCTAGACGAAATCTTGAAAAAAGATGATTGTTTTGATAATTTGTTAATTAATGATTTTGAATCGATTACTTTAGAACAATCTTTTTCCAAAATTAAAGACTTACAAGAATTACTTTCGAATAAAGATGATATTATTCAAGCGTTAACATTAGAATTAGAAACTCTACGTACACAATTCGAAAATTTTTCAACATTAAGTTCAAATACAACCACGACTGAATACAAGGCTTTAGCTGAACAATATTTATTAAAGGTAAGAATTTTTATATAAAAAAGAGTTTGAAATTCTGAAAACAAATTCAATGGACACAAAAAATTTTGAAATAATCAAAAGCCAAAATCAGGAATATTTGTGTCATTTTTGGCAACTAAATATTAAAAATATATTTGTATTACAGAGAGATACACAATTAATTCGACGTGAATTAGAAGCAGCGAAACAAGAAGAAATTAAAATAATTAAAAATGATTATGAAGATCGTGTTGAAGATATTATGAAAAATAATGATTCAATTCTTCACACTTTAGAAGAAAAATATGTAGAACAAATTGACAGTTTAAAAAATGAAGTGGCTTCTTTAAAGGCTGATATCGATACTAAAAATCAATCGGTAACTATTTTAATCCATACATACTTTTTAACATGCTTTTATTATTTCCTGTGTATTTTGTTTCCTTGTTCGTAATAAGTAAAAAGATAATTTAATTTTAAAGCACTGAATAATAAATCAACCAATTATTGTGGTACAGATTTTAACATAGTACATTATTTTAATATTATTTTATGTAGGCTAGTGTAAGTACGAGTGAGGAAGAACTTGCCGAAGTTGTATTAAGTTATGAAAGACGTTTACATGATCAAGTTGAACTTGCTAAACATGATTTATATGCAGCTCTTGAATTTCAAATTCAGGTGTGTAATCTTTATTAATTTAATTAAATTCAATACGTTAATATAAAACATTAACATTTTATTGATTAATTCTTGGTACGGAACCCTTGTTGTGTTAATCCGCACTATTCTTTTCAACTTTTTTTTTTGTTTATTTAGACGATAATTTTAAATATCTCGATAAGTAATAGATATTATTTTCAATAGAAATGTTATCATGATTTATTTACTTTAGAAATTACTTGATAACAATGGCGAAGAAGTGGCTGATTGTCCAAATGAATTTTTACAATTACGTACAATGTTTACAAAAAAATTTGAAAACGAAATGAATCAATTAAGAGAACAACACGCCAAGGAATTAGCTAAATTAAAAGAAGAACATGAACGTTTTATTATACGTTCAGTGGAACGACAAAATCGTCGAAGTAAAACGGATATTGAATTGGAATCTGAAACTGCATGTGTTAAAGGAGAAATGTAAGTTTCTCGGTTTATTCTTTTTATATTCTAAGAAAATGCATTTTTATTTTCCATAGTAACTAATCATTAAATCATCAAATTTTAATCGATTATTTCTATTTAATTTAGACATAATTTAAAAGACATGAATAATTTACAACGGCAAATAATTAAAGAACTGATACAGTATTTTTCGAAATGCGAAGACGAATTAAATACCATAGTAATCGGTGAAATATTGAAGGAAACTTTTGATAATAATGAAATGTCAAAATTAAATGAATTAACACAAAATATGGATGATTCCTTGGAAAATATTTCGCCGTGTGATAGTTTAAACGAATCGCAACTTATCAAATTCAAAAAAGTACATTTTACACCAAATATTTCAAATATTATTACAATTCTTGATGCCGACGGTTTGTTACCAAATTATGAGAATATGAACGAACTATCATTTGAAATACAAAACGAGCTAGAAAGTTGTTTAAAACGGTTAAAAACTGAAGCAGTTGAATTATTAGCGTTAACAATGAATCATAAATCCAATCGTCTATCGAATGCGTCAATTTTAAATGAAAGTAATGAGAAAACTGACCAATCACTTATTTTAGAAAATCAAAATTTAGTAAAACCACAGATAATACCATCATCACCACAAAACGTTAAAGAATTAGAACAACAAATTAATGAATCGAAAAAAATAATAAATAATCTACAATTTGAAAAAACAACCTTAGAAACACAACTTACGGAAATGATTGAAAAACAAGCAAAATTAACAGGCGATTTAGAACGAGCCAAAGAAAAAATTCACGAATTAATTAGTGAAAATCACCAAAAAGAAATTGTTTCAGAAGGTTATGGTGAAAATCATGTATCAACATTACCACCATTAGGTAATAGTAAAAAATTTGTTAGACAAGTTTTATTTATTTTTATAGATTGGTCCCAGAAATAGATTAATTGAAAGTTTTCAAATTTTCTATTGATTTAAAATGTAAATAATATTTTATGATGATACAATTTATTACCAAAAATCATTTATATGAACGACTAAATTTGTTGATTTCGGGATTAAAACTTAGAAAAATATCTGCATGCTTTTCTATAAATTATTTCCATGTGTGACTAGCTATTCAAACAATCTACGGCTTTTTCTCAATCTTTTTGTATAAATCTCTATAATTATAAAATTTTTATTCAAGAATCACCACGTGAATCATTCTCACAAGCAGTTGAACTTGCAAGAAATGTGCTGGGAGAAGATGGAGAAGGTACTGATCATACTGAAATGTTAGCGATAATTGAATCGTTATGTCGGGCTGGTTTACGAGCTATGGAAGATTCACGTAAAGAAATACATGATTTACAATTACAGGTATATAACGTCGTCAGATTTTGCATGAAACTAACTGTGCAGTAGAAGATTTTTTTAAAAATAGCAGTTGTGATTTTTTTGCTAATTTTACTTCTAATATTAAAAAAAAAAATTAATTTTGTAAATTATTTTTATTAATTTATTTTTACTGTTAGGTAATTCTACAAATCATTCAAAGCATATGCGCACAAAAGGTAAAATTTAGTATTTTTGGTGCATTAACTAACTTGATGTGTATCGTTATTTACCCCACATCGAGACTTAAACTCCATCTTAGTTCATCATGTTTCCTATATCAGAGGAAATTTTTTTTGGGGTAAAATAATGCATTTATTTTTTTGTTATTAAATTTCAAATTGCCTTCAAATTAATAAGATCGTCTAAAATTAGCTAAAAATATTTCCAGCATGAAAGAAATGAAAATTAACCAAAAAATTAAGCTTTATCAAATTTTCATCTACTTAATAGTTAATAACACTTTTTGTTACCATTTTCATCTAAGAAGCCATTCATAAATTACGTTACATAAGGGGAGGTGATGTGTCACGAAGTTTGACAGTGTGTAACAAGAAGAGGGGAAGTTACATTAATCAGTTAATATATCCAAGTCACATCTGAGGGAAGGGGCTTGAAAAAAAGAGGGGCTCAATAAATCATGAAATTCGTCTGACGTAATTGCATGAATGACTTCCAACACATTTAGGAAAATTAATGGGCTCAATAAATCATGAAATTCGTCTGACGTAATTGCATGAATGACTTCCAACACATCTAGGAAAATTAATTTCCATAAAATCTGCATGAAATATTGAGACAAGCAATTTAATTCTGAAATCCCATTGAAGAAAAAGTGATTTTGTGTGATCATTGATGATGTATCGGAATCATTCTATGAAAAGTGAATGTATAAGTTTGTGATAGCAAGCTTTTATAAAATGCAAAATCATATTGTCCGTCAAATCCCAAAAGTGATTTTTTGCTTTTATTATTTTTTAATAAAACGTTTTTCTAAATTAAACCATATCAAATCAAAATTTTAATTCCAGTTTTTAGTTTTATCGAGACAATCTTACAAAAATTATCATTTGCTTGAAAAAAATGTGTGAAATCGTTTATTACTAATTAATTTGCTAAATAATATTATAGAATTAAATTTTGACATTCAAGTAGGCCATACATAAAATTAATTTTTTTTTTTTTTAATAATTCTAATAGGTGGATTCAGCTGATAAAAAATTACGCGATACTGTACAATTTTTAGAAGTACAGGCTAATGAACGTGAAATGGAGCGTGATGAAACTCAACGTGAATTAACAGAATTGAAAGCACAATTAGCTCAACGTGAACGAGAATGTGCAGCTACTCATCATATTGCACAAGAGGTATTTTTGTTGTTCACATTTTAGATATTGGCATTGTTATACATATATTTGCACTTTAAAAGCGCATGTGTTCTAATAATATTAAATGTTAATGGAAAATATTTACTAATTGCACAAAATTTTTCTTAATTATAATTTATTTCAAAAATTTTATTTATTCAAAAATTTTGATGTTTAAGTTGGCACTGAAAAAATATGTAATGACTTGTTAACTTTTTTAACCGTTTAATCAAGTTAATTGAAACTATAATTTTTGCTTTATTTGCACAATATAATTGGAATGGTCAAGTAATAATGATCCTAAAAATTGTCAATTTATAACAAATTTATTTATCAGGAAAATTAGGAATACTTTGGCTTTGTGTATACCTCTTAAGATATTTATTACGAAAAAGTTTCTCTGCTGAGTGACATTTTAGAATAATTCGTGTTCATTTGAAGCTTAATACAAACAATTGTTTCTATGGAAATGCTTAGGAAACTTAAATGTAAGAGCGACGAATGCGCAAATAAAGAAAAATAATAAGTTTGACACTACGAGTTATATATATTGTGTTTAATAATTGAGCAGAATATTATATTAAAAATTTTTTTTTATTATTGATGAAAAATTGTCAGTTTTGGAATACTTTGTATTTGAAGCAAGAAAAACAAAAAACTGACATTTCAAACTTAACTTTTAATGCATGATTTTTTTTTTAATACTGCTTTATGATTTCATTTCTTCTATTTTACATTTTTGTTTGGTTTGGTGATTTGTTATTTATTTTTCTGGAATTCGTCACTAAAATGTACTGTATCCAGTGTGTAAATAAAGACATTATCCAGAATGTAAGTAAAAATTTATACATTTTTTTATGTTTCTTTTTATTGTTTACTAAAAGCATGTAAAAGTAACTTGATCTAAATTTACTTCTATCATGTTTAATGCGAGGATCTTTTTGATAGAGACCTCTATAATAAACACACTATTTTCGAGCACAAATAACTGAAAAAATACTTTTCCAAATGTTATGAAATTTGGTATGCACAATCTTGACATGAAAACGGAAGGTATGCCGAAAAGTTTTTTTCAACAAAAATTTTGCTAATTAAAAATCCAAATTTGATTTTATTTAGAAATATTTTTTCGCAAAAGAACTCTTCATCATGGCGCACAGAGGTGAAATTCACGTAATTTAAGGCCAATATCTCCTAAGTCGCTAAAGTAATAGTAAATCAATATACAAACGTAAATACACTTCATGAAATATTGGCCGAATTTTTTTGGTTAAATTTCACCTATGTGCGGTTTCCGAATTGGATTTTTAAAATTAATTAATATATTTTTGACAATTAATCGATTATAGCAGGATGAAATCCAAATTTAAAGGCATCCGAATAAAACAAAATTAATATTTTTCTTATAGATCGAACAATTAGAACAAAAAATGCGTGACATGACAATTTTAATGGAAGATTCAGAAGCTAAAAAACAAGAGACCGAAAACGAATTAAAAGAAGCAGTTGATAAAGTTTGGTTACTACGTGATATTATACGTGATTTAGAATCACAATTAGAAGTGAAAGTGCAAACAGAATTACAATTGCAAAATGAAGTTAAAGAATTACGAATTGTTGTTAAACAACAACATCAAAACAAGGAGGAATTAGCACTTGAATTAAATTCTATAAAATCATTACCAGATAGTCAACAATTAATAGAACATGCCGATCATTTGGAAAAAGAATTATCGGAATTTAAAAGTTTTGGTACGATTGAATCGTTACATCAAATGCGAGAACAAGTAAGATTTGGTTATTTAAAATGAAATATTTTGAATTGCTCCAGAATTAATAGCCATAAAATTAATTGAAAATTCAATTCCATCTATCTACACGAAATATTCACAGTCGTGGCCAAATTTCGTGCATATTGAATGTTGTTAATTTTTCCAAATAAAGTACAATAAAAATATTTCCATTTATTCCAATTTTGTTTAAAAAAATAAATTTTGTCCCCTTCATTTGATATAACATGAAAATTGAATGAATGCCATGTATAATATTTGAATATTGGTCTGGTAAATAAAAGAATCAAAAAAAAAAAAAAAAAATTTAATTTATTATTTTAGATTGAAGAAATCGAACAACTAGTTTATAAACGAACCAAAGATTTAGAATTTTTGCATGCGTTTGTTTCACCAACCACATGCAGTTCACCATCAGAAGATATTTCTGCCACAGATATTGTACGAAAGGAAAAACAACCAAATCAAATATCGTGTGAACCTTCAGAATGTACACGCCGTTTAAAAAATGCAATCGAAAAATATACTCGGGCTGAAAGTGCGGCGGTGAAACGTATCAAAGATTTAGAAATGCAAATCAGTAATATCAGTCAAAAATTTCAGGTAATTTTTATTTTTATTTATTAATGAAATAGTCAAAATTAAATATCAAAATTCTAAATCACAATATATTTTTGATACTATTGGAATAAGTTTTACTTTTTACAGTGAGTTTTCTTATACTTTGTCTTAAATTCAAAATTTCATAAAAAATGTTTCACCTATACCAAAATTTTGTTTGTGCGATGAATATTAGATAGCATTGCAAACCTTAGACTAACATTAACATACTCTGACATATAATAATTTGTTTTAATAGGATTTACAAGTAGAACGTGATGTATTACAAGATCGTCTCTCGGATCAACTGACTGAAATTTCAACGTTACAAATGCGTTTAGATGAACAACGTCATTTAGTCCAGACAATCACAAAAGAATCAAATAAATCATTAGAGAATGAATTATTTGAATTAAAGAATCAAAATCGTGATTTGTCTGATAATTTAAATACGTTTGAAAAACAAATAAAACATTTAAATAATTTACTAGATAAAACTACAAAACAATTAAAAGATGCGGAAAAAGAGTTAATGATTCTAAATAATAAACTTAAAGAATCAAATCGTAATCATAAAATTGAATTAAAACATTTGGAAGATGAAAATGCCAGCTTAAAACATAAACTTGAAAAAGAAACAAGAAGTATTAAAGTTTTACCGGAATTAATGGACACTTTATTAGCGGATAAAAATGCAGAAGTTGATTTGCTTAAATCTCAATTAGATGAAAAAGAAAAATTAATACAACAATTAAGTCAGAATTTTAAAGATCACAGTGACAGTGGTAAAAATAGTGCTCGTACTTTAAGTGATATTGTTTCGATATCAGAATTCGATGAAGCTGCTGATATAATGTTACGCAAAGATAACATTTCCGGACAAAGTATACATTCATTAGATCATTTATTCAAACCGAATACAACAGAGGATGTAACAAATGCTTTTCCGAATAATTTATTAATTAGTGATATTCCACATCAAGATGTCGAAGATTTAAGTAATCATTCGACAAAATCGAGTTCAGAAAAACGTGTACACTTTTCTGAACAAAATATGATTGCAAATTTAAAAGAGGAAATATTACAATTAAAAATGGATTTAGCATCGAAAATTAGTGAACAGAATCAAATAATTGAAAATGATTTAATTACGAAAACTCAACAATTAGAAATATCATTAATTTCGAAACAAAAGGAATTGGATGATTTTAAAGGGATATTACAGGATTTAGAAACCAAGTATGAAGCAAAAGTGAATGAATTAGAACAAGTAAGTCATTTATTTTTTTATTAAATTTTTTGAGTTCCTAAATTTACAGATAATCAAATCAGGAACTCTTTTACATCTATAAAGTTTAAATTAATGTTGTTCTGTTATACAGGACGACGGATCCTGTACATAAAATTTTCTAATTGTCTGTCATATTTGCTATGTTTTGATTCCGTAGCTAATGTGGTTTGGATTTCATTATCTTTTTTTAAGTCTTTCCATTCTTGTTCTTTCAATTATACCATCTCATTGGATTTTCCTAGTTCATTAACTAACTCCGATATTCGATTTTTATATTCAGCTCGCACTATTTTTAACTTCACATTTTCAGCTACAACTTGATCATACTTATGCATATTTTCAATCGCTGTTGAATCCGTTTTATCCTTTTTTAATTCGTTAAAGTCTTGAAGCACGGAAATAAATTTCGCTTTCCATGTTGAAATTTAATTTTCTAAAGCACAAATAGTGTTATAATAACTTTGTTTTATACCATTTATTTTCGTTTTTAATTCTCCAATTTCTTGATCTTTTTGAACCACAACAGATGTTAGTTCATCGCATTTTTTTTGTAATTCGTTCGTTAAATTTGATAATTTTTCGTTATCAGATTTATACATATTTTCTTGCATAATAGTGAAGGTTCATGCGGATTCTAAACGATCCTGCACCTCGCAATAGTGGATTTAATAAGCTTACACTTGATATTTCATCATTTATTTTTTTAGGTAAATACCGAATTAAAAATAATAAAAGAAGAACTGGAAACTGAAAAGAAAAATAGTTTAAAATTCTCAAAAAATTTAGAAAATAAAATTGTACAATGCGATAGTTTAACAGAAGATGTAACAAGCTTAAAAGAACATATTCAGAGTTTACAAGCAACAATCAAACAGCATGAAACCGATTTACAGAAACAAAATGAAGAGATTCATACGAATTTCAATAAAATTAAACAGCTAGAAGAGAAATTAATTGATAGAGAATGTGAAATTGAAATATTAAATGAGGATGCAAACAAATATCATGAAGATATTTCATCGTTACAACTTCAAGTTCGTGATAATCAAACTGTTTGTGATCAATTAAATAAAAACATTAAAGAAAAAGATGGGCATTTATTAAAAAAAGACAGTGAAATAAATGAATTACAAAAGGAAATTGTGCATTTACAAGAATACTTAAAAGAGAAAGATAAAATTATACATCAGGTGACAGAGGATAGTAATGCGTTAAAAATATCTTTAGAAGCTATACAGAAAAAATTAAAAGAAACTGGTAATGTTATTGATTCAATGCAAAAATTAAAAGAGGAACAACGTGTTTCAGCTCAGTTACGTGACGAAATTGAGTTATTAAAAAGTGAAATGAATCGTTTGGAGGGTGGCGTTAATCCAAAAACACAGGACTTTATAGAATGGGAAGATATAACTGGACAAGTTCAACAGGAATTAGATTATTCAGCGCAATTGGATTCAAATATTTTGAATGCCATTGAAAATAGAAAAATTGGAACTTCGTCACAATCAAATACACCAAAAAAAGAACGTTTGCAAAAGGTAAAGAATCTATAAATTTATCGAGTTGTATATTATTACGTAAGAGAAATCTGAAAATGAGACTCAAAACATTTCTTATTTTTCTCGAAATATTTTCCAATGTTATTAAAATTTACCATAAATTTCTATAGTTACATAAAAATTTGTTGAAATTAAAATGATAAATTTGACATTTTTCATATGATTTTGATTATGTTTGCTTATAAATCTGTCCAAAAATTATTTAGGGTTTGGTAATCGGATTAGCTCGAACGGTTTGTTAGCTTTCTAAGAAATTTGGTTGACACTTTTATCACATTCAGTAAATTCACGCAGTTATTTCAGGCTGGCTATTTTTTTCAAAAAAAAAAAAAAAACATTTTTTCTTATTTTTAGGTCACAAATTTTAATATTGAAGTTCCTCCATTAAATACACAATCTGAAGAATATGAAAAATTAAAAAGAGATTATCTTAAACTACAAACGGACAACGTAAATTTAACCGAACATTTGAGAAGTGTAAAATGTTGCAATCAAGAATTATTAATATTAAAAGATTCCTTAATAGAAGAATTAGATGAAATTCGAAAACAATTAGTTGGAGAAAAGGATAATTGTGTACGTTTTCAAAAACTACTTGAGGAAGAGAAAACGAATTCAAATGAAATTCAAATACAGGATTCAAATATTATTGAGCAAATGCGAATACGTTTAGAAACGGCTTTAGATAATGAAATTGAATTAGATAAAGCTATCGAAAAAGAAAAAACCATGCGTAGTGAGTTAGAAGAACAATTAAAAAAGGTGCAGGATCGTTTAGAATCCGCATTAACCTCCACTATTATGCAAGAAAATATATATAAATCTGATAACGAAAAATTATCAAATTTAACGAATGAATTACAAAAAAAATGCGATGAACTAACATCTCTTGTGGTTCAAAAAGATCAAGAAATTGGAGAATTAAGAACGAAAATAAATGGTATAAAACAAAGTTATGATCACACTATTAGTGCATTAGAAAATGAAATTTCAACATGGAAAGCGAAATTTAATTCCATGCTTCAAGACTTTAATGAATTAAAAAGAGATAAAACGGATTCAATAGCGATTGAAAATATGCATAAGTATGATCAAGTTGTAGCTGAAAATGTGAAGTTAAAAATAGAGCGAGCTGAATATAAAAATCGAATATCGGAGTTAGTTAATCAACTAGGAAAATCCAATGAGATGGCAAAATTGAAAGAACAAGAATGGAAAGACTTAAAAAAGGATAATGAAATCCAAACCAAATTACCTATGGAATCAAAACATAGCAAATCTGATATAAAAGATTACGTCAAACATATGGTAACTATAATGAACAAATTTCCAAAATGTCAATCTGCTATTAATTTTATTATTTTTAGGCAGAATTAGAACAAGAAAATAAATTAGTATCGTTGCAAGTTCAAGAATTGAAAAAAGATTTAAAATTGCAACGTGAATTGGAAAAACGTTTAACCGATTTGTTGGCGAGAGAGAGGGAAGAACAATTAAAATCACCTGTTCCGTCTAAGTTTTTAGAAAAATTAAATGTAAGTACGTTCAAATTATCGTCATTTTATTTATGTGTTATTGAAACGTTTTTGGCTTCACCTTATAATTTTTTTACTATTTCCCTGCAGGTAATAACTGCGAGCCTTAACTTTTATCATTTTTTTCTATTGAATACTTTAGTAAGCCAAAATATCTCAATAGTGGATGTAATATTTTCCCTGGTAGAAAAGTGCTAGTGTAATTATTTATTATTATCAATAAATATATTAAAAAATTTCATAATTTTATTACAGGATTTAAAATCAGTTTTGGATAAACATGTCGAAGAAAATAAACAAATGTCTGAAACATTAAATAAATTAACGGAAGAACGTCAAATGTTACAGCAACGAATAAAACAGCTTGAAAGTCAACAAACGAAAATAGATGTTGAAACGGAAAATGATGTTAAGGTATGACCGTTAATTCATTTTCATTTGTTCAAGAAACATATTCATAAAAAAATTTTTTTTTTCTACAGTTTAATGTTTTATTTGGAAAATTTTTACGTGTTGACAGTTTTCGTAAAGCATTAGCATGGCAAAAACAATATTTATTGGCGATTATAAACAGTTACGAAACCGGTAAACCAAGTTGTTTAGTTTTACCAACAAGTCGTCAACAAAAGACAACGTCATCAAGAAAAAAATCATTTAAATTAATTGCTATTACTGTACTTTGTATATTTCGCATGAAGTTCATGGTGCGCCGATGGAGTACTGGTGTACGATTGAATAGCCGTGCATGGGGTCGTCAAAATAATTTTGGTTTTTGTGGTACTACTACAAATAAAATGGATAATATTCCAGGTACAATTAGTAGTTTATTGAACAAAGCAAATCATTTCTTTCAAATCTTTAAAAAATTTTTTTGACAGTTCGATTCCTTGATCAAAATTACTGGATAATTTACCAAGTCGTTCAGCTTTTTACTAATCTGTAGATTGTTTTTCGATTTTGAGTTACTGAGATCAAAAAATTCCAATTTTAAACTCATCTCTTTTAGTTTGAAGCATGGCGTTTTTCAATGCAATTTTATAGGTTTTTTTTACGATGGTTTTTTATTTCAGTGATTAACATGCCTTATCGTCATTTTGGACAAGGCGATGCAACTAGTAATATTCCATTAATTCCACATAATGTTCCAATGTTTGCTGTACCAGATAATCGGCCTCCAATTAGAACACCAACGAGACAACAGAAAAATATCTCTAAATGGAATGGTGATACACCACCTCAACGAGATATTACCAAGTAAAATAATTAATCTATAATTATTGATACACAGAGAGAACAATTTCACCAGATTTGAATTGATAAATTTGAAATTGTTATCTTTGAGAATGTATCATCTCGATGTTTTGATATTAATATGAATTTTCTCTTTTTTCAGACATACAACAATAATACCTTCTCACAATTTTCCACACAGTTCTTTAGTTCAAGCACCATTATTGATTCAACAAATGGAACGATTTAATCAAATTCAACAACAATTAGGTTTAGGATTATCGCAAGGTCTACCCCCTCCATAATAACTATTTAAAATGAATTATTAAAATCAGTATTAAAATAAAATTTTCATACTAAAATTGAAATTGAACAGAAAATAATGAAATTATTTCTGTGAGTAATTATTTCAATCGTCATTTGCATTATCGATTAATACAATTTTACCTTTCGGATATTGATTTATACAATAAAAAATATTAATTACACGAAATATCCAAATTAATTTGTTAAAATTTAGGTAAGCTAATCTTAAAATATGTATCGGGTTTTTGTTTGGTAATTTTTCTACTTTTAGCATTGTTCTGAAAAGTGGGAAGAGAGGATATTATCTAATATGCTGAAGAAAAGTTTAATAATTATTTTTGACTTAAAATATCTCTCTCCATTTATGATTCAATGAATTAATTTAAAACTTTATAAATGCTAACATGAGTTTTAACCGAGTTTTGGATTAATTTAGAAATCTTTGGACAACGAATAAGTAGACTGTTTTTTTGTTAGTAGTTGTTATCTTTTATGAATCTCAATTATTTTTGTCTGTCTAGTCATTAAAATTTTGTACGAGGTGCCTTTTAATAAAAGTGCCATATAATATTTATGAATTATACATAAAATCTAAAAAAAAAAAAACAATAATTAATAATTACATATTTTTCTGATAAAAAAATTTAAAGAAATGTTTATATTTATACTGAAATAGAATTTATTTTGAGGCATACTCTTTGAATTTTTAAATGTGCAACTTTTTTTGTTATTTTTTTTTTTTAATGAATAGTACAAATTGAATGCATAGCATATCTATCGTATACTACTGTTAAAATAATGATAATTAGATTTAAGTAATATTTGTAATGAAAACTTTCGAAGCACTTTTTATTTAATTTTATTTATTGTTTTTATTTTATTTGATCAACAGTATATTTATTATAATTTGTAATTGTCATTTTAAAGTTTGATGATCAATAAATGAAATTTCGAATTTATAAAAACATCCTTTTGTATTCGAGAAAAATTCCCTCCTTCTAGAAGAAAAATGACACCTGTTATATTAATAACTAGCAGACCTAGTCACACGTGACAATTTGCACCCGGTATTTGGTGTAAGCACCCGTGACACGAAATTTTTATATTTAAAACTGACATTTGGTATGAGCCACCCGGTACTCCCGTGCCAGCCTTGGCTCCGCGTCAGAAAACAGTATGAAACCCTTGGCACGAAATTTTTATACACAACCGGTATTTGGTGTAGGACACCTGGTATCTCGGCCCCTTGACCCAAGGGGCGAACTTTCGCTTTTTTTTACGAACGTTTACACGGGGTATAAAGAGGAATCTAGGGGCTCCAGATAAAAATGTGTCGATCTTCGGCTTCAGTGCTCGCAAGTAAGGAATGTTCTTAACCCAAAATGCTGACTAAAATTTCAGGCTCACTTATATAAGAAAACATAATTTTAATCCTTAGAAGATTTTGTAGTATATAAATAATTTCTACATCCTCGTTAAATTACCGAATATTAAAAAAATTACCTTAGGAAATTAGATTTAAATTAAAGGGATTATGATAGTTATTTAATGATTAAAAAAAAAAAATTATTATAAAAAAATTTATTAAACATACATATAATATTCTTATAATTTTTTATTTTTAAGTAACTCAAACTAAATGCAACGAAATTTCTATCTGAATCTACAATCTGAAATTTTAAATTGAAGGATTTAAAAAAAAAAAAACTACGTTATATTCAGATTGTACATGAAATAATCACATTTGGGAAAAATTATAAATCATTTCAAATAAGATTCACTAAATTTTACTCCAATACAAAAAAAAAAATTCAAATTAGTGACATAAGAAGATAAAATAATGTCATTTAATATTAAATGCATATTTTCTTTCAAAATTTTTGTACTTTTAGATTAAAAATATCTCACATTTTTTTTTATTTGATTTTTATGCCAGTATTTCATATTGTGCGATTGTAATTGTTCTTTACTTTTACTACAACAGACTGACTGATTTAAGAGATTCAAATAACGATTCATTGAATAAACTTTTTAAACAAAATTAACAAAATTCTAGATAACTTTTTTTTTTTATCTATGCTCAAAATTTGAGGAAGTATAAAAATATATTTTATTCTTAAAAATTATCTTATCTAAATTAAATTCATTTTATAAAAATGATTGTGACACATCAATGAGAATGCGCATCATTTTTAAACGCAATTGTAAATTATTTAAAATTAATACGGGATTTCAACGCTTAAATTAAAAATTGCAAAAAAAAAATGAAGAAAAACTTTAAAGGTAATACAACGTTGAGGCCAATGCTGATTTTGGTGCCGTATGTAACGAAGTTCCAGCCAAAAATGCCAATTTATGGGCATACTGGCAAGGCGCTGGAACACGCACAGTTCCACTCCAATTGAAGTACATGTGACACAATTTGTATGTCAAACGTTGAATTTTATCTGGATCTAATCCACTCGAATCAGAAATCACATTATATGATGTTGGTGAAACTGTTCCTTGTCGCACTAGTTGTGATGTAATAAAGAAATCGTACCTATAGAATAAAAAAAAAAAAGTAAAATAACTGTTAAATTTAATAGTAAATTTAGTTATTTAATACAACAGCGATTTTATGCACATAATTGATATCTGTTGCTTTACAGGGTGTCACAGAATATTGATTTTAAAATTATATTTATTTTAATTAAAAATATATCCAGATATAAGTTTACAGTCATTTTTATTTAATTTTTCAAAATTAAGTATAAAATAATATTGACATTAATTGAAGTAAATTTTAAAATATCGACATCGTAACAGGTAATATTGATTTGGGAGAAAACAAGATAATTTTGAACACATGCCTCTAATTGGGGTTGTAGATTTTCTAAAAAACCATAAATTAATTGATTAGTTTTCTAAATTATTATTTTATTTGGTCTGTCGCTTCATGAATTTTTTTTTTGTCAAAATTTGTTTTATTTACATGAATAAAACAAGAAACGACTTTTTTTTTTATCACCTGTTTATTGTTACTGAAATTAGTTTGGCTTTGGGCTAACTTGAAAAATGACCGGAATGCCCTCTTATATGGTGAACTTCTGAGTTATGTAGTTAAAAAATTTTGTTCAATTTATTATAAATATGACTACTGACCTTTCAGGTAAAGTTACAACATCATCTACCACCGTTCCCGGGGGCGGATTCGCTTTATTGTAAAAGAATCGTGTATTAATTCGTTTACTAACAATAATAAATGCCATTTTTAAAGTAGAATCACCAACATAATATTTTCCTAGAGTATTTTTTATCAAAGCCACCTCATGTTCAAAAACAAACGGAATTTGTCCATCGCCAACACCATCACGATAAATTATAATACGTCCTGGTAACTTGTTATTAATTTCTCTATATTTCATTACAGCTCCTAAAAACACGTTTTAAAATATTACGTGTATTTACAGTTTAAAAAGCATGATAATTTTTTTAATTTTCATTTTAAAATATAGTTTGCTGTGAAATATATACCGAATACTTACTTTCCATGTTTAATGCAAAATCATTACTTAATTCTGTGCCTTGCGAATGAGGCGTGCATGTACTAAAGTATCGTGAGACCGTTTGATTCATACTGGCTACCATTGCTCCAAAACTTTTCGATTTATTCATGGTATCATGATACACGTCAAAGCCAACTACCATCAGATCCTAAACAAATAAAAATTAATAATTTATTATTTTTATTTGTGTATAAAAAAAAAAAAAAATGGTTTTTATATAATATACATACTGAAAGAGGAATTTCAATACCCCAAGCTGCACCACCCAATTTACAATTAATTTGAATTCCCACTTTTGTAGCAATGCTCATAGCACCTTTATTCCTCAATGTTTTCGCTGTAATAACTTGAGTTGGAACAGCACGATCGATACAACATTTTTTTTTAATCGCTGAATAACGATCCAATTTATTGTTTGACACAATGCAAAGGATCATCTGTGGACGGAAATTATTGATGCATAATTCTAATTCTTCTAAGTAAGTAGCCACATGATCATTGGGAATTTCATGTAATTTCGGATTTGGAATATTGAATTTCATGGCCCGGGAGGTTTTTATTATCATCTGAACAAACTGGTAGGCCTCATTTGTAAACATCTTTGGACAGACACAAACCCAATTAGTACAGGGTGCAACAATATGCATTGGATTTGAACGTAATTCTTTAGTCCAATCTGCATCTCGACCTGCATAAAATCTGTAACAATTTGAAAATAATTATGGGGTTCAGTAAACAAAAAAAATCAATTTTTGTGTAATTACTATTGGTTGTTTACAACGTTTTGGGCTACCATATACGGCCCGCTTAATCATTTAGGTTGTAATTGTAAAATGAAACGCACGTAGAAATAAGATGATCGTGGAAAATTAAACTCGAAATAACTGGCATAATTCTGTAGATAAGTAACAGGACAGCAAATATACCAGGGTAGATAATTATTGAAAGGGAAAAAAATCACAGTAGAATGAAACCGATTGGAAACGGAAGATAATATGATAAAAATGAAAGAAAAAATAAATTACGGGCGATCTGAGTTCGGAAATGGAAGGGAATAATTTTTTAAGATATCTGTCTGAAATCTGAATAATCATCTTTTTCATCATTTCAATATAAATTTTATAGCTTTTGGTTAAATCAAATTTCCCACAAATTATAAATGTACTCAATAACTTACTTTATTCTATCACCTACAACAATTGTTTCTTGTGGTAGAACACGACCAGCTATTTCGACCAATGAACTCGATAATTTTAGATCCCATTTATTGAACAATCTTGTAATTTCTTCATTTCTCAACAATCTTTCAGAGAATTTTTGCAATTTTCTAATACGTGATTCAGGTGCTACTCGCGTGTATTCTGCCAATGTTCGCATTAAATTGAAATTTGCACGTTGGGAATCAGTAAGACCTGTCATTCGACATAACTCTGGTACTAAATATATTAATTCGGACATATTCATGCGTATTTCTCGCGGTTTAGCTCTGGATATTAACATAGGTTGATTCATATTTCTAATGTCCTTCTGATATTTCTGTAAAAAATAAAAATTTTTTGATAAATATAACACGAAAGTAAGATGGAGAAGTGTGATTAAAGATTAATAATCGTAAAAATAAAAATTTTAATTACTGTTCATGTCTGTAGGATTACGACGACTTGACTTACCTGTCTATAATAATCTTTGTAAGAAATTTCCTCGTTAGTTTTTAATTTAAATTTACTTGATGGCGAATTCTCCCAATCGACATCATCAATTCGGTATGTTTTATTATTGTAATCTGTTAGAACAACAGCCCCAATAATGCCCTTTTCAAACATATTTCTCGCATCTTTAGGGTTTTGTTTATAACAATCATTCAGAAAATCGAGTACGATGTCTCGGCGCATCACTTTATGTGTAATTTCAGAGCACATTAAAATTTTATTTTCATGTTGACGTATTGACGTCACATAACCTGGCCAAAGTTCCATACGATATTCGCGAATATCGATCTATAAAGAAAATTTTATTTTTTTATTCAAAATTTATTTCGAAAGATAAAATAACTTACTTTGGCTTCAGCATCGAAATAATTCCTACCCACTAGTTGCAATTTTAAGATTCTTAAGCAACTTTTTATGAGACTGTTGAATAACTGAACATATTGATGGTCAGTTGAAGGTACTTCTTTAAGTAATTCTAAGGTAATTCGGACAGGTGTCCCTTCAACAGGATGTTCTGAAAATACCTCTAAAGTATCTTTAGCTAATCGGTGAGTAGTATATAAGTTTCCTCCTGTAAATATATACCTAAAACAAAATATTAATTTTGATGATTAATTTGAAGAGTTAATAAAAAATTCGAAAATAAGTAATAACATTTAATCAATGGAACAGGTGATGTAAAAATAGGATTATTTTCTTCTAAATACCGGGGAACATTGAAAGTCTTTGAAACAACAAATGAGACATCTATGTTAAATACATTGTCTAATACAATATACATTGTACTCCTTTCAATTTTCGTTCACAAATAGCTCAAAAAATAATTATCCAAATGTTATGATATTTGGCATGCACAATCTTGCCATGATAACGGACGGCTTTTATCAATTAAATCATTGATTTCTAATTTAAAAATGGTTTTTCTTACCCGCCACCACCTAATGCTTTTTCATGTATCCGCATCATTTTTCTTTTAAAATCCATACGATCTTCTGTTGGATCAAAATCTACCGAGTATTCAAATAAACGCCAATCTGGCGTACTTAATAGTTCGAAATAATTTGCATTTAAACGGATCGCCTGACCACTTGTGCCTAAATGTTTTTATTGACAAAAATGAGTGTGAACTTTATAAAATGATTCTTAACTTTACCCATTTTAGTTGTTTGGTTTGAGGGTCGTGTTCTTATAATATCAACCGCTACATTACGCCGCCCACGTGTAGCACCACGTCCAGATCCCAATGCAATAGGTTCTCCAGTTCCGCCCGCAGCTCCTAAAGCAAAAGATAGAAAATAAGAAAAAATTGAACAAAAATTAATGCTAGAAAAAAATATACTTTTGGAAAAAAATACAATGAGAAAATCATGTAAATTGAATATGGTTAGGTAACTAAATTCGATCAAAGAATTATACAAAAATATAATAGAAAATTCAGTTCAGTTAAATTCTAAGAAATAAACATCTTTGAAAAAATATTTAGCCAAGTAAAATATTTTAAATTAGAAAGTCAAATTATAGAATATACTAAGTTCGAAGAATAAAATTAAGTGTGTTTTTTTCAATTTGACCGAGCTATTCCAAAGAAAATTACGAGTGTCATTTTAAAGATTTATGAAAACTTTTTTTGAATTAATCTGTTGAATTAAAATTAGCTATTAAAATGACATTTTTACTTTTGGTTATGATTAACTATTATGTTTCTAGAACAAATATAGTATTTTAGCATTTTAATGCTTCGTATAAAAAAATTGCTTGTATTTAGAATAATACATTAAAATTTAGTAAATAACATTAACCGATTTTATAGAATTTATTAACTTAACAAATAAACTCTCCAAAAGACGTGGAGTAGAGGACACGATCTATATAATTTTTTGTGTTTACTGATCTAAAATTTTATGGGAAGTAAAATTTTTAATACATCTACATTTCTTAATAAAATTTACTGTTTACCAATATCCATTTGTCCAAATTTTTCTGCAACTCTCTCTACAACTGGACGATGTGTTGCTCGCCCAGCCGTGGTCTGAACACCAGTGGGTCTAGGTTGTGGAGCAGCTGCTGATCCACCTGGCCGAGGACCCCAACTTGCACCAGGAGCTGGAGGTCCTTGTGGCTAGAAAACAATGTAAAAAAAACAATACTAGACCTTTTAATTTTCGATTTGATTTTATTTCGGACAGTATTACAAAAAACGGCTAACGAATAATATAAAATTCAAATATTTTCTATATTAGTCAAACTGATTGTTAACATTACGAAACAAATTTTAAAATGGAAAGGTATAATTACTTACCGGCTTTTGTGGCCGTCCTCCACCCCAGGCACCTTGATTTGGTGCCCCTTGTTGTGACCGTCCTGCACCCCATGCTCCTTTAGGCGCAGGTGGACCCCGTTGCACGGAAGGACCCGAATGAGGTGGGCCTCTTTGTTGGGGTGGTCCACCTGTGGATTGACCATCCCCTCTATCGCCTCCTCTACCGCGTCCACGACCTCGTGGTCTTTGATCAGACATTCTAACAACAAAAGAAAGATATAAACAGGTTACAACTTGTTTTTGAAAACACAAATATATTTGAAAATATCTAAAAATTCATCTTACTTTTTAAATTTGGTTGTCAACACTTAACATACAATAGAATGCAATAATAAATAACAAGTAGAAATAAAAAAAAAACAGAATTTGTTATGCTATTAACAAATGAAACGCATAATGCATCAAATACGTGATACAACTAATACAGTTTAAACATAAATTGACTATAATAGCCTGCTTAACCGCTAAAAAATATATATAAAAAAACATTGAAACTAAAAAATCCCTATTGAAACACAAATTGTGTTCCTAAAAATTATAGTCTATTTCAAGTAAATAGAATGTTAAACATATACTATATTTTATAAGAGATGGATGCATTTTTCTAAAAATACAAATGAATTTAATACGTTTTATTTATTCACTTTTTACCATTTAAAAGTTAAACTATTTTAAAATTAGTCTCTAGTATTACAAATTCACAATAAAATGTATAAATTTTATTCATTCCATTTTATTTTTAATTCTGCATTTTTAATTAAGTAATTAGGATCGGCCATCTCATCATCGAACAAGTTAAATTTTCATAATTAGTATTTACATTATAGAAAACTTACAAGAAAGAAATAGAGGATGAATTCATCTGGTAAACGATATATGCATCATTATGTGTATTTATACATATATCTTTGTAATACATGGTATAATTATTTTCAAGATACTTGTATCAATACTTTTTTGTATCAAGTATTTTCATTTCGATACCAATATTTTTATTGGTATTAGTACTTTTCAGCAAAGGACTAAATGGTATCCACCGACTCATCGATAGTTATCGACTACTTTACTGTGTATAACAGTACCTTTTACTCGATACTTTTAGGGGTATTACATTATTACTTTATAACAAATCGCACACGACACACAATGTTCTATATTTTCCACCTAATACGATTTCAGTAGTAGAGTAAACAAAACATTGATTTTCACAAGCTTTTTTCTTCCCTGTAAAATCGTATTTACTATTGATATAAGTATAATTCCATGAACTAAGAATACTTTATCAAATACACTTAAAAAAGCATCACTTAAAAATTTTTAGCAAGAGAAAACACATTAATTTTTTTATTTTTTTTTAATTATATATATTTTTTTTTTAAATTAAAAAAAAATTTCATTTTATAATTGACAATATTTTATTTTGATCTTTGTTACATACATTATTATGAAATTTTATCCAAATACTGATCTACTGAAAGGATTTTTTGGGAGATTTGATATCTTTTTAACTGGTTGCATCATTTCTTCTTCATCTTCATCACCATCAGCACCTCCACCAAAACTGTTTCCAATAAATCCACCGAGTGGATTATTTGGTTTTGAGTTTTGTTTGGATCCACCACCACCAATACCACCTAAAGGATTTTTCATTCCATTAAGACCACCTCCTATTGCATCTTTAAAACCCTGTTGGATGCCTTGTACAGTATCTCCAATACCATCTAGGAATTTACAGGATGTACTTTGTAATCGTTCAGTAAGACCACCCCACAAGGCCATTTCACAAAATCGGAAGCCCTCGTTGACTTTTGGCTTTGATTGAATCGAGATATAATTATTTTCTTTTTCATTAAATTCTTTCAGTAATGGATTTGATGCCCTGCCTTTTCTTTTTTGACCAATTTGATGAGCAAATTGTGAAATAATATCAGTAAACACGTCACGAACTTGATGATCTTCTTCTGTAAAACCATCTTCAGCTCCTTCAATTGGTTCACCTTCAAGCGTTTGAGGTTTGAATAAATATGCTAAATCATCTCCATGACTTATTGAATTTGAACCTTTTTTGTCTAAAATAAATTATTGAAATAAAATAAATGGTTTTTAAGAGCCATGGATCGATTTATTAATTTAATTACCTTCTTCGGATACCAAAGGAATCCCTGCTAGGAAATTGTACCCTTTTGATGCATTACCCTTATGATCAAAGCTGTAAAAATATGTGGGAGTTCCTGATTTTGTCCATAAGTTTGCTGTCAAAAATGCTGGAAAGTTAAATAATGCATCACCTGCAAGCAAAATAAAAATTTATATTAATAAACAAGTATACAGTCTGAGTTTCGAAATTCTAACGGTGCTACTTGGCAGTAAAATATGAATTCATGAAATATAATATTTAACATTGGTAATATATAATATTGATGACATCATATCTTTCTGCCGAGTAACATTACCATGTTTTGAAACACAAACACGAAACATATATATTTTTTAAAGTTGCAAGCTTGCAGTTTACGAGGGTAACGTGTACTGTGGCTATTTATTTTCCGTTGAAGACGATTGCATCAGAGACTAAAATACCCGAATAAACTGATTGCATAGAATTGATCAGCGATTATTCAGTTAATTTTTTTCACGAGATAATAAATAATAAAATTATATTATTTTTATAAAATCGTTTTATTGTTTAGAATTCCACGTTGCATAAGTCAAAAATTAGAATTTTAATAATAAAAGCTATAGAAAGTATTTTTTTTTTTTTTTTTTTTTTTTTTTTAAATTTTATCGTTTTTAAAATTCCAATTTTTTTCTTGTTTCTTTGCTGTAAACGTATTTTTTATACATACTTGTTACTTCAGCAGCTTTAAGTAAACTTTCAGCAAGATTTCCTGGATTTGCTACTTTTAGATAATTATCAAATTTAATTGGAGATATTTTATTTACAAGGTCTGTAATTGATTGCCGTTTTGTACGCCCGGTTAAGCCATTAGCCACACCACCAGCAATATTGGCTACTTGATTGATTCCAGGTATTGAAAGTAATCCATTTTGTAGAACATTTGTAAATGATTGCAAATTTCCAAGTAAACGTTCTTGTAAATAATTTGGATTATCTTTTAATTTTTTACGCATATTTACTTTCTTGTTGTCTACAAACGAAGAAACATTGAAAATTAGTATTTACCTTAACTGTTTTTGTGTATTATTTAAAATAAAAAAATTATAATTAATATATCGTGGCAGTTTTGTGTAAAGTTCTTTCTGTATGGTTGTAATTGTTTTAAGTGATGAATCGTAGTATGAGAAAGTACAGTCGATAACCACATTATGACAAGAGTCCGCCTTGCACATCATCAGGTTTTACGCATTTGAAAGGGGCGAGAATTGAGTACATCAATTGTATGTCTACATCAAATAACTCTACTCAATTATCAGCTCTTTCAAATGCGTAATAGCTGGACTGACATACTGGACTGATTCATGCCAGAATGGAGTTTTTGGACTTCCCATACTACGATACATCACATCTTATTTCATTAATGTACAAAAATTTATTCTGGATCCATTAATTTTTGTACTGGCTACAATATTGCTTTAAAGATTATACATACTGTTCACTGCATTTGCTGTTTCATCCTTGGTAACACCAGTTAATAATGGGACACGAGTAAATTTACCCTTTTCCATTGATTCAAGTGGCTCACGCGGTACAAATGATGGAAGTGATCGTCGGTCGTCTTCACCCTCGTTAACTGGACCAGAAGCTTGTAAACCTGCAATATTTTGTTTAACATCATCGCCATCAGATTGTCGATCTTCCTCAATATCTGTGTCCGCTTTAATAATTTCCTCGTGTGGTTGTTTTTGTAAACATTTGACCGTTTCACGTTCGGATGTATTTGGACATTTTTGGGCAGCTGTTAATGATCTTGCTGTACGTTTAGGTTCCTTGTCTAAAGTCCAATCGGATAATCCCGTTCCAGACATAGCAACTACACCGTGAGTGTATCCTAAACACAAGGAGAGTAGATTAGATCAAATTTGTTAAATAGATTCATAAAGTTATTTATTAATGAATTTCCAAATTACGACTTCTGTCTAATGCATGGAAACTCAAAATTGAGCAAACTAATTAGTGCAATGTTTTTTGATTTTCATTATTTTGTTCATTTCAGCTTTGTATAAGCATTGTTTTATTGCTACAGAAATATCTACCAATAAATATACTTACAAGTCTGGTTCCCCCCTAACCTTCTAATACCTTTAAGCATTTCACTACTTAGGCTGGATGTTGCGGATTCAAATCTAGGCAGCGGCAGTAAGGTGCAAGGGATGCGGCTGCAACCCCTTCTTAAATATACTCTATACCTCAGTCTATTTTAGCTGTAACTATATAACGGTTACCTTTTGTCATATCTGACATGCCAACTAGAACTGCTGCGCTACCACCAGAACCTTGACCCATAACAATAACTTTTCTAGGATTGCCACCGAAAAATTGGATATAATCACGAACCCAGCGTAATGCCATCGCAATATCAAAAAGACCAGCATTTCCTGGTTGATCTCCATTCTTTGTGCTCAAATAGCCAAGCGATCCAAGACGATATTGTAACGTGACAATAACCATTTTTTTGTTCACTAAATGTTTGGCCTGAAAACCATACCAAAATTAAACGACTAAATTTCATTCAAATTTACTACAAAATTACTGACTGCACCTAACGGTACATTATGTTAAATTACTAGAATTGTGACAAATAATTTCATTTAATGACTGCAGATCTTCGAAAAACACATAGTACAGAATTCTGGTCTTCAGCTGGATTCCTGGATTTCAGGTACATTTCTTGATTAATTCAGAGAACGGTTATTCTGTTGTGGCTGGGTTGCAACTCTCACTCTTCTATTTTTGGTATTTTGGATTGAATTTTCAAACCAATTAAAATATTGTTAGTAGATGAAGGTAGTTTGTCACTTACATCGTACTGAGCGGCAGAACCTACTCGAAAACCACCACCATGTATCCACACAGCAACTGGAAGTCCTTCACCACCATCCGACAATTCTGGAGTAAATACATTGAGGTATAAACAATCTTCTTTACCAACAACCATTGTAACATTTCCCTTTCCTTTTTTTGGCTGTGGACATGGTGGACCATATTTAGTAGCATGAATATCACCACTTAATGTATACATTCTTGGACGCTAAAAATAAAAAAATTTATTCAATATTTTTTATGCATTTTTCATAAAATCAAATAACATTACTTGAAACCGTAATTCTTTTACAGGAGGTTGAGCATAACGCAATCCCTTGAAATTGTATCGTTTTTCATCGCGAGTTCCTAAAATTCTTGCAGATTTTCCACGTCTATTTACAAACACAACAGGATCATCTGGTGGTGGAGCCACTGCTGTCCGACCCCCAACAATACCTTCTGTAGAATCTGGTAATAAAATAAATACACACCATAATGCCACTAAAGATATCGAAAAATGTAACAACATTGTTGATCCTGAAATAAATTTCAAATTTAGCAAATTAAAATTTTCGTTTTGAAAAAAAAAGAGATATATGCAAATCTTACCACGAATATCGATATTCAACAAAGTCTAACAATACATAAAAATGCAATTAAACTTTGGCCTGATTTTATAATTTATATAAATAATGATTAAATTTTCTCCCACTGAATTTTTTTTCAGGAACTTGGATAGATAATTTAGAATAATGTGTCTTCCTCTATGGATTACACATTATTTCAAGGGCAACAATTTTTTCTATGATATTTGGGACAATGATAATTTTTTTTATTGCGACAAGGTTATATTCAATTTTTGTATGGTCCATGATAAATCATGATAATTTTTCATCTAAAATTAGTAAATCTTTTGCTTCTTTTTACTTTTGAATTTAAAGCATTTTTTCTAACATTCGACGAATTGACATGCATAGTCTGACACTGCAAATTAAAATTTTGAAAAATTATCGAAATGGAGACATTCTTTTTGGTCTACAATAAGCGGTCAATTTACGATCCGTATGGTCTACACGACAAACCACCCAATTATGCATATTTTTTTTCAGTTTTTTTCTATAAGCCACAAAAAATAGCTAGCTGGATCGATTTTTCCGAAAAGTCATTCAGTGAAAAGTGATTTCATGCCGATATCATTATTTGTTTTTAAGATTATCGTGACCAAAAAACAAACGCACATACATACCACAATGAATTTTGGTTCTAGTGATATTGAAATGTAAAGATATGTAAAAATTCCGGATTCCTAAAATCGGCCGCATTACAAGAACTTCTCATTGGGAAGTTAATAAGTGATTTAAGAAGTAAAAATTAATATAACGGAAATCAATATTATTTCATTGTTATCCATATTTAGCATTTCTTGAATGTAAGAAAATTGTCAAAAATTTTTAAAGACGTAACCTGCAAAAACATATTGGATAACACTCCTATATATTGGATTTATATAAAGCGGTGTTCTCAGGTAGAATATTTCTTGGAAACCATTAATTTTTTACAAAACTATTTTTCAAATCATTTTTTCCAAATGATATGAATCACTCAAGCATTCTCAAACAAATATACATTCGGAAAAATTGCATTGTAAATTTGTATGGATAAAATCTCACATACAGTGAGTGGCGTTCTGCGTGACTTCTATTTTACGATTCATCTGGAAGCTCCCATTCTGAACCGAATCACTATCTCAGTGATATTTGGTAGGCATTTGATTACTAGAATCGGGTGTTGGCTATCCTTACCGATGATTACTGGGATAGTCACTTATAAAATCAGCCATAGCTGCATACCTCCCCCTTCTCTTCATATGCCCTATCCTTTTTTTGACTTATTCTGTACAATTATGTATATTGTTTAAAAAAAAGAATGAATAAAAAATTTATATTGAACCATATGTTGAGTATTTACACCATTAATTCTGTTGGTTGTTATCTTCACTTGTTTTATTTTATTTTCAGGGTAAAAATAATAATTTAAGGAAGTACGAGCGCCAGGCGGTGTGGGGATAGGTATCGACTCTAGCGCGGTAAGGGGAACGCAGTAACCATATGATTTTTTTCAATATATAGATATACATTTAACATTGGCTAGTGGCGGCATTTATTTTTCTTTTAATTAATACACTTTAATTAGTCGGGCAAGTATAAATGTTTTTGAATTAAATTTATCACTAATATATTTACTTTCATCCATAAGTTTTTTAAAAATATTCACCGACAGTTTTACGAGAAAAATACAGAAATGTATCAATGTTTGAAGGTTACCCCATAAGACCAATGTTAAATTTCTCAACTTTAAAGTTAATTATTTATTAAAATGATCGGGCAATCTCCTTCAAATTTTTGGAATTTGTTTAGACATATTTAAACTTTGTATTTAAAAAAAATCAAGCCTTTTATCAAAAGTTGCCTTGGTGCTCGTACTTCCTTAAAGTTTAGTTAAAAATTATAGTAATTTTTAACCAAAAATTAATTAAATATTTTTTATTTTATTAATGTGATTTTAGTTACGGATAATAAAAATTCAATAACATACAAATTTGGTTGGATACGTAGAAAACTTTTATTGTTTTTCCACCAGAAGAAAAATTTATAAATTATTCAACCTTGATATTGATATTTATCAGTGAAATAATCGATAATATAGAGGTATATTAAAAATTGTTTTAAATCGGTTTTCATTTCAAAATTTTCTTTTAATATATTTATTATATTAATATTGAGAATTGCGTCTACTTATACATTGATTTAAAATTTAATATCTTTTTTTAATTATTACTCAAATAATTGTTTTTTTTTTTTTTCTTTAATTAAAAGTGAATTAATTAATTGTTTCTTTCGATAGCATTATGATAGCAGTTTAGTGTTATAAAAATGTTTACAGTTGCAAATATTTATATTATCTTGAGTAAGTTAAATAATATTTGCTTTGAATTTTTTTTTTAAATAAAGTTTAATTAGAACTAGATCTGGATCGACTTGAATATGTAAAAAATGAGCACCGCATCCTGTTAAATGAATTGTGTTAAGAATAGCTTAAATATTAAGGATCCAGATTTTTGGTCAAAATTATTAGAAAATAATACAATACCCCTCCCTTCTTAACACTTGAAAATATATTATTGACTGTTTTATGTAAATTTGGAAATAATAAATTCTTTTGAACTCTTGGAATTAAAAAAAAAATTGGCTTAAAAAGATTGGATCAAAAATTGGTGCTCAAGTTCATCCAGGCTCTGATCTAAATAATAAACTTTAAGTATTAAAGTTTTGGCAAAAAATAAATTTACCCAATATTACCAAAAAAAAAAAAAACAAATTGTTTTGGTATATCCTGTGTGTCATTGAATATTCAATTTCGAAAAAGGGCACATGTTTGAAAATTTAAAATGTTAGGAAATGAAAAAAATTTGTTTTTGTAAATCAGAAAATTATTAGATATACGTGAAGTTTGAATATCCTTTAAACATATGCACTTTTCGAAATTTACAGTACTGGTTACACAAATTTTAATGAATAATAACATAATTTTCCCGAAATTTTTATTTTGGAAATGAAAGCTTTAAAAAAAAAAAAATTCATAATAGGAAAAAATGACTTAGAATATAAAAAGAAATATTTGATAATTTTTTTAAAGTACAGTTATTATTATTATTTTTTTGTCCGGATATATTATTTGATAAACTTTACATTATGAACGCGTTATTTCTTAGTAATTAGATAAGAGAAAGTATTAACAAATTCTTGCTGTAACATTATTATAGTCCAGTAACAATAGGAGCATGAGTACGCAAAAATTAATCCATCACAATTTTTTTACGCGACGTGTTTCAAGTGCTCTTCTGATGCTATAAATGTACATTGCTAGGGTGGCATATTAATCGAGAAAAAAATTTCATTATTTATTCTTGATTTTTTATTAATTATTGCTAGTATACAACGCATAAAGAGACAGCCCTACTTAATGGTAATTGACGAATACTGTGTAAGAAATAATTAAAAAACAGGTATAGAAAATGAAATTTTTCTTTGTTTCGGTTTAGAATATTATTTATTATTGTATGTCATAAAAATAATGTCTTTCCCGTTTGAAAATTTTTTGGTTAAACAACATACCAGAATCAAGTAAACAAATTATTTTCAAAATATAGTGTTTTAAAAAATTAACAGTTTTGAAAATACGTTAATATTACTTTCGAGTACGGAAGTATTGTTTTTCCTGATTCCAAAGAAAATTAATTTTGATTCAATTTCAAAACTTTTTATATATGTCGATGTTTTGTAAGTTTTTGTGACCATTGGTCTGTGAAAATCATTTTGACGAACGTGCATAACTCCACAAATAATTAACGAATATGTTATTTAAATTTATGGTAAAAAATAGTGAAGGTGTTCAGAAACTTTTTCCACTTAAATGCCCGATATCTCGTGAAACGTTCATTTGTAATGCTTTATGTACATGCGTGGAATAGCTTTATAAAAATTACTTTAACAACTCGAAAATTGCTTGTTCTAAACTTGAAAATTTCAAATGAACCCATCTTTTTTGGACATTGAGAATTAATTGAATACAAAATTTTTTACGTTGTAAAAAAGACTGGTATCAAAGAACAAATCAAAAAATACATTAATACAAGTTTGAATGAAAAATATCCTTAAAAATAAAGTTTTAAAACGATAAGTGTAAAAAAAAAGACTGCAAGAATATATATAAAAAATTAATACACATTTTAGAAGGGTGAATAAAAAAAAAACTTTGAAAATATATATTTGTCTACTCGTAATTTTTGTGTATTATTTATTGTTACTTCTATTTCATTTAATAATAAATAATTCTCATTCAAAACAAATTTGTTATCAGTAAATAAAATGATTATTTATTTTTGTAATATAATCTTTTTTTTTTCAATGAGTATATAAGTTTTGTTTAAAAATAGTTTTAATAATTTATTCAATTTTAATAAGTCATTTTAATAATTGTTTTATATAAACTTTTTTTTGTAAACGATTTAAGATCGAAAATATCAATCACTCGGCTTTTACTGGATACTTTTTAATTTTTGAATATACCCTTAAAAGTTGACTAAACTTATTGTTTATTATGTAAAAGTTAAAAGAAATTTTTTGCAAACATGCACAGACTTCGATGGTGCTTTGCCCTATTCACGAAGTAAATATGACAGTTTTCGAGCTATGTCTATCGATATCAAAATATTTGTTTTTGAATTAAAACATCAAATATCAACATTTCATTTGATGTCTGTTTACCAGATGCTCTGTCAATCGGTCTGCTTGTTAAAATAATTCAGATGAAGGAGAAAAATTCCAAAACTATTGGACAATTCCAAAATTAGTGAAGATATTTGTCAATCATTTTGGATATGTTCGAAACATCCCTTCAGAAAATATTTCAGATTAAACTTTAGTGCAATCGGACCAAAATGAATGCTGTTATTGCAGAAAATATATGTATGCAAATTTTCATAGATGTCAATTAATAACTGTGTGATTCTCAAGGCCAGAAAGAAAAACAATTAATTATTTTATAATGGAAAACTTCGTATAAAAATATTTTATATTAATTTTTAAAAATTATGAAAGAAAATATGTAAATTTAATGCAATGTCATTTTTACTGTGTTAATGTTATGGCCGTTAAAAATCAATAAGGAAAAATATTTTTGTTTTAAAGTGATATGGGTTTGACAAATTCAACAGAAAAGCAATGTAGACACAGGTCTGGTACAATGCGGATATTGAACATGTTTATTATTCTTTTTTTTTTCATCTCATCTATTTGTCGTTTTTGCTTATATTTAAGTGAATTCCATTCTACCTCTATGTACAGATTAAAATCTAATATCTAACGCGACAAAAATGTCTTAATAACATAGACAAATTAATGCTTAACAACATAGACAAATTATAATCTCTTTCAGCTTCTAATATATGTTCAAATTCGCCGACTATAATAATTAACTCAACTCTTAAAACACTTAAAATCCATTACACTTGGGTTAAGGAATAAAATACTCATAAAAGATTGAAACGGGAAAACCACAGTCGCGAGCGTGCTTAATGGAACCCACTCTTAGCATCCTATGAGTCGAAACGGTGTATGAATAATAAAAAAACCGTTGCCTATAGAGAATATACATATTGTTATTCTTGTCTTGAGCATGCAACTACAGTATACTGCACGTACATTCTTAGTCAAGAATAGATAGCTAAAAAGAGATAAGAATACCTCTTTCTCTGGGACCATTGCATTATATAAAGCGATTGCCTCATAAAGCGACTAACGATGTTCAACAAGAGGTGCGCCTCTAATAACAGGTTAAACTCAAATTTAATTGCTTATAATATTTTTCCAGTTTTGGTATCATTGAGTAATGGTTCATTTCAAGATGGTGAACGATTTTCATTGAAAATTATTCAAAATGCATTGCGTAATTCACAGCATAATTCAATTATAAGTGTTGGTGGTTTATTGGAATCACTTGCTATATTATTTGAAGCATCTGGACGGAGTACATCATCGATTTTAGCAAGATCTGTTGGATTTTCATCTAAAGATGATCATCGTTCTGATTATGCACAATATAAACAAACTTTAATGGTATATTAAATTTTTTCATGTAATCAATATATATGCAGTTTACATTACATTAATGTTATAAAATTAGTATAAAATCACAAGTAAAATCAATTTTATAAGAAACAAACATATTTGATTTTTAAAACGTTAAACCGAAAACAATACGATTTTTTGTGGTAGCTTAACGTATGTGTGGACTTTGATATAACTTATTAAAAGATTATCTTATTAATAAATTATTCGAAATTCAAGATATATTTCATTATGTCTTTAATTTTATTCTAGAACTCAGCAGGTCCACTGACAACTTTCATCCAAACATCAATACTATTTCATCGTGAGAGTATAACAGTTTATGAACAGTTTCAACAAATTTTGAAAACTTATTATCAATGTAAAATGATAACACTATCCAAAAGTTTTTTGGAAGGTGATCAATTAAGTAAAATTCATCATGAAATTGATAAACAAACAAATTATACTTTGGATAAATCAATTTTTGATGATGGTATAGTATTTTGTAAATGAATCTTATGGATTAAGATCCCTTCGTAAATCAAGGCATCTGATCGGTTAAAAGAAAAACTGTGTTGGAAAAGACTGTATTTTTAGACTAGAAATTTTTCTGCTTTCTACTCTATAAATACTATCTTTTCCAAAAAAAGATTTTCTTTAACCGATGCCTTTTTTACGATGAACTCGTCGCCTATTAAGAAATTTTGTTGTTTATTATGATACAAAATTTTCTATTTTCGTAGTTCTCTCATCCTTAACGGACACCGAATTAATATTAGCCAGCACAAACTTTTTTAAGAGTGCATGGGAAACACCTTTCGATCCATTGAATACCGAACAACGAACTTTTTATAATATCGATGGATCAACTGATCGAGTACAATTTATGGAAAGTACTGGTCGATTTAAGGCTGCACAAATTTCCGAATTACGTTCAACTTTATTACAGCTCCCATACAAGGTAAACATTTAGATTAAACATTGCGTTTTTTTTGATTGTAGGCTAACTTTTTATTTAGGATTCATCATTTACATTGCTTATTTTATTACCTGATGAGAATACAAGTATTAATTCGATATTGGATAGCTTTGACTGGTCAGAAGTTCGAAAATTTATACCGACTGAATATGCACCAATGACTATACGAATTCCAAAATTTCAAATTAAATCATATATTGAAATGAATGAATATTTAATACAAGTAAGTATAACATAATAAATAGAATGACGAAGTGTTTCGTCACGTATATATATACCTGCTTTTTTCTATCTGTCAGAATTTCCTTTATCATTGTCTTACACATTGTTTTAGTGTATGATTATTTTTAAAAAATTTTTATACAAGTAAATTTTATAAAAAAAGAAAAATATTATGTGAAAGGTAATTTCATTAAAATTTACAATTTGAATTTTGAAGAGATAAGTTGCAAACATTATTCTGATGCATATCCGTGCTCAATGTTAAACATAACCTCAAATTTATTAAAAAAGATTTGATAACACTTTGAAAGTAAAATTCTATTCAAATTTTTGAATAGGAGATTTTAATTTATTCCTTTTAATTCCGATTCAATTTTAATAGGATTCCATAAGAGTTTATATCAGAATATTGTCGATTTCACGTTAATTAGTAAAAAAAAAAAACATTTTTCAGAATGGATTATCGGATTTATTCAAAAATTTGGATCTAGAAGACATGACACCAGCAAAGCAACTTTCTATAAACAGTATTTTTCAAATTGCACAATTTGCAATTGATGAAATTGGTACAACAGCGTCTTCAGCTATACGTAAGTATTAATATTCATCAAACATTCTTTAAGAGGTTATAAGTTTTTAGCTACTGATAATGGTGACTTTGTAATCGAAATATTCATATTTAGTGAAATGTAAGTCTGCTGAATATATTTATATTGAATTTAAGTTGTGTATAATTAATTTGTTTGTAGTAATTAGGAATTGGGGAAGAATAATAAGTTAGTGGCGAAACGTTTAATTTTATTCAATTTAATTCATTTATTCTCCAATTCCTAATACCAACGACCAAATTATAAACTATTAAATTATAGATACGAAATTCGAAACATTGTATGTTTTTGATAGAGACCTCTATAATAAATATAATCTCTAACATAATATACATTATTATTTTTTAATTTTCGTGCACAAACTTGGAGCGCAAGTCGAAAAGTTATTTGGGAGCGAAAACTGAACAATTTTTACATACGATTCAGTATTTCAATATCCATAAAGAAAATAATTGATTTATTTTGTTCTAGATATGAGCATTGGATTTCGAAGCTTACAAATACCAAAAATCGTGGAAGTCAATCGACCATTCTTATATTTTATTATTAATTCAAAAGTATTTAGTCCAATTTATTTAGGGAAAATAATAGATTTGTAAAGTTTTTGCATTTATAGGTTGAAATAGTTTTTATAAGTTAAAAAAAATTGTACTCCCAAATATTACTATAAAAATGAAGCAATAAATAAATAAATTAAAAATTTTCCATTTTCCTTATAGAATATCATATAGACAAAATAAGGAAAGTTCTGCGCAAGAAAATAGTATTGTGGCGCGTATAAAATGTATGCGAAACAAAACGACTTGTTGAACCGTGTTCGATGTTAAATATTTGTACGACGCACAGTTCGTGTAACGCTTTCATTCGGAACGGTACACTGTAACAAACCGTTATCAGAAATTCATATGTAATGTACACGTATTTTACGTGATATTTCTACTATTAGCGCGGGAAAATTATATTCTATTAATATAACAATTCAAAAAATTTGTATGTCTATTTGTGGATTCATTGAGTTCAAAATATATATGAAAAAATTATATTAACCGAAAATTTTTTAATGCAAATTTTTTAGGAACTGATTTAAGTAATTTCATAACTGTTTAATTTAAATAATTATATTTATTCATAACTTATTATTAGCCATTTTTTTAATGATGTGAAAATTCATTTTTAATAACTGTATATTAATTTTTCCTTTAAAAAATAAATAGAGTTTTCAAAAAAGTTTTGTGATTTTTTGTGTATGAAAACATAATTTTCTATTTTTTTTTATGATTCAAAGTAAATTATCGCATGTGGTAAGTAATTCAGAGAATTGTAATAAACTAATTAGCGCGATTTTTATTGCTTTCATAATTTTTTCTAAGAAATAAGTGCATATAACAATTTATGAAATATAGTTGAGTTATCATTAATTTTTAAACTATTTTTTAATAATTTATATTCATAAAATACTGTAAATATCAAATCTATACACTTATAATTTGAGATAAAATTGTAGCGAATCTAAACAGTTTGATGAAATAAATTTTTCAAACTAGGATTCTTTGTCTTAAGCAAAACAAATAATTTTTGAATTTAAATTTTTCTTGTATCTTTTATAGTTTAAAAGTTGAGTCAAATATTTGTTCAAACCAATGGACTGATTTTGCTCAATCACGAACTTAATCTTATTTTTTTAGGTATAAAATCCAAAAACATAAGAATTATTAATGAATTATTCTATGAACAATTTTACCAAAATTTTGTTTTTGTGGTCAAAACTTGCTAGCTATACAAACTATACACTAACAATGATATACTCTGACATATTCTATATGTCAAGTATAATAACTGCAGATAGTAGCTGTGTTAATTGAATGATTGAACTTTTATAATCACGATCATTCATAAAATATATTAAATATGCAGCATATATAGTTATAATCGTTTGCTATACAATAATATTGTTCCTTTTTGAATCATCTTAATGGCAGACAAACGGAAAATTGACTAAATAAGTGACTTTATTAAAAACACCGGTAACAAAATTTTGTAAAATTGTATAGCAAATGACAAACAAAAATTATTGAACAATTACAAAAAATGACATCTAACTTATTGGAAAATTTCAACAATGATCAACGAAATTGTATTCAATAGTATTTTTAATTGCAAATATAAATAATTATTCATTTAAATTTGTTAATAAATATTGATAAATTTCCTATATTTAAATCATATACCATTCACAGACTTATATATTATTTGACCGATCAAGTAGTATTTGGTAAACATAGAAACAATTGGATGCACGGTGCCCGCATAAAAACCAACCCTTTACCCAAATTAATTCTTTTAATACTTCTTTCTTATTTCGAATGAACTAACGTCGTAACTCATTTATTTTAATACGTCTTGGACAGTCGTGAAAATGAATTATTTCCTCAAACATGTATATCTAAAGAAAAAAATGCATAAAAAAAGCTTTTAAGATATAAGTGCATTTATACATACATACAAAGTTTTTTTTTTTCTTATTATTTATTTTTTATTGCATAATAAATAAATCTAATGAAAATGAAATATAGTGCGGGAGGTAGCGTTGCAAATAACGTTAATTTATGTTGGAATTGAGTTGATTATTAGCAGTCATACACTGTTATCACAGTTAGCAGGCTCCGAGAGGGTGGACAGGCGGGAACATTTCTGAAGAGTAGCTATGCAATCTCCATCTAAGGTAATCCAATGGTATATTCATCTGACAATTATTCCATCCGTAAATCTTCTTCTGACTGATTTTTTTTATTAACTACATTATTGAAACTATCTATATTATGCCTTGGGTGCGCCTGCTGAACCGCCATTCGATTATCAACTTCATATAAACTTTCAATAAAATTGATCGGCCTGAAATCACCATGAAAAATGCAACGCTATCACCCGGACTACGTACGTACGTAGTTTTAAAGTAATGTGGTTGTGCTAATAATATGCGGTTTTAGGATTTTAGTAGTTGAGTTCGTGTATTAAATCGATTTGTATGCATTTACGATATCTATGTATGTATATATTATATTATTATTCGTTGTCAGAGATTTACATTTTCACTAAAATTTTCATTTAATGTGTGAATATCTACTACGATAATTTTAGATTTTCATCTCAAAAAAAATTTACAAAATTAAGTGAAGATAGTAAATAATTGAGTTAATTGTTTACAAACTCGATATATGAATGAATATCATTGTTTGCAGTACTTGAATCGCTTGAATCAATTATAGCGAAATATTAACTGGAGGTTTCCTGAGCATTAAACAATATAAGGGCAAAAGGTATTCCAACTAATACTGGAAATGGCAAAAAATAAATTTTAACTGAAAAATGCACTCAGAAAATTTGGAAAATTCACGAAAAACCATTTTTTGTAGAATAATATCGGCCAATTCTGGTTTTTTCCATAATAGATTCAATCGAAAATGATCGATCAAAATCCTGGTTTACTCCACAATTGATGGTTTTGAAATTTTCACATGGTTTCCATTTTTTAAGAGTTCCTTTAGATAAAATGCTTTAAATGCCTGTGGTATTCAACTATCGTAGTTTACGTTATTTGTTGGTTACCTTACATACAAATGCAAATGATTTATTTAAAAGTGCATACACGTTTTTGAATAAAAATAAATAAAATTGAAAAACGAAATTGCATTATATTTGCAAGCTTTCATTTTTATTTGTTCACTAGTTGTATGATAATTAGCGACCAATTTCAAAACTTAATATAGCTATGAAAAATATCACGACCACGTCTCATGTATATCCTTTACTTGGCGTTGTATGGAGCGATGATAAGGTCTTTACGAAGAGGTCATAGAAATGTATTTTAATTTCTTAAAACAATATTTTTAAACTCGAGTAAATTAATTTTTATTTAATTCTAGTAAATATATTGAAAGCACAAATAAAATTTTGATATAAGTATTTGAAACTCTAGACAGTAGTTTTATTACTACAGGTATAAAAATATTTGATTTATTTACTAGATTTCACGTATTTTAATCACTAAATAACAACATTATTCAAAAAGAAACTAACAATTATTTTTTATAATGTTTTGTATTTTTTGCGAAAGATTTAAAAGTGTTTATACAGAAAGTCCCAATGTCTAAGTCATTTAATTTTTATACTCGATATACATAATATGTCAGGATATATTAATTTTAGTCTAAAGTTTGTGATGCTGCCTAATATTGATCGCATAAACAAAATTTTGGTATAGGTGTTTTAGCTTAAGTTCATGAATGAGCAAAATCGGTTCATTGCGTCCAATGGATCCTTGACCCAACTATAAAATATAGAAGAAAAGTTCAAATTTAAAAAATATTTACTTTTGAAAAAAATAACTTTTGAATGAAACATTTTTTCGTAAAATATATGAGTTTTCCACAGTTTTAGCTCAAATTTTGCTAATATCAATACATATTATTATTATACATGTATTATATATATATATATATAACTGTATAGACTGAATATTTAGAGTACTTTATGAATGCTCATTCAAAATGTCCTCTTTGATAATTATTGGTTTATTATTAAATTAAAAAAAATTCTATTTAGAATCTATTGAATTTGATTAATTTAAATAGAAAATTTTAGGCGATATGTTACTCTGTCTCTCTCTCTCTCTCTAGCAAAATTATAATTAAAAAACAAAATTTGTTCGGAATTAACACAATTGGAGGAGGGAGGAACACCTATTGCTTGTTTTCGATATAAGAAAGTACGCGGTTTGAACAGGTTTGACGGTTACAATGGCTTAATCAACTGAGACATCCGTCTCGACAGCGTCCAAAGTATACAAATATCCATTTCTGGAATTGAATTAGAATCTATGAAACATTTATTAAATAAATCGATGCCATCCTGTATAGAAGCTGTATTTCTTTTTATTTTTTTATTATATATTTGCAATTAGAATATAATTGTTTTAAATCCATAATAATACATTATTCAGGTTGTTTATTATTTTAAATCCGCTCTGCTATACAGGACGTTTCAGGAGGAAAAACATAACTTGTAATAAAAAATTCCATATGGACACAGTGTATGAAAATGTATTTATTCGTTTCTATGGTTACAAAATACTAGTTTATCAATCAAATGGATATATAACTCTGTGAACGGTGTATGATTGAACATAGGAAATTTCTCGTGAAATACGTCCATACAAACGCACGAATCAACAAACGCCGTACCAACACACCAAACCAAAATACATTGAGCTTAGTGGTGAAATTTTTGATAACTTTGAACATCCTCATTTGCCTTTGATTCAAATTTGTATAGTTGCCATATATTAAGAATTGTATCTCTGTACAAAATGAAAAGTGGACACAGAATGTTTTATTGGAATAGAATACTGATGTGAATCGAAATTTGCTTTATTTCACACCAAAATGTGAAACAAGGCTCAATACCATACTAACAGTTGACGTCATAAGATCAATTGAACGAATAAATTAAATCCGGTACCATCTCTTCCTGTAATATTCTGTATATTCCCTAACTCTAGGAAGTACCTACGTAACAACTATTCGTCTCTGTTGATCGTACTTTGTTCATCATATTATACACGTTATTGAAATGAACGAATAAGCATCATCCAGCTCTTTTGTTTCTGTATTTTTTTTCCAACAATCGTTGTATGTATTTCATTCTCTCATCTTCTCGTCTCTCTAATCCGCTCAGTGTATGCCAATTGACGATGGGGTATTATAAAAAATAAAGTTAAAAAAAAAAAAACTCTATTATTTTGTTACATTATATCCGGATAGGTACTGACTGGTACAGGGTAATTGATTCTAATCTCTTAGACCTATGTGCAAATTGTAACGAAATCTATAATAGCATAATCTGTAATCAATTGATTAAAATTATACTGATTTATTGATATTTCACAGTTATTGAATGAAATAATGATTTCCTAGCTTAAAATGGCATAAAATTATTATAATTGTATAAAATTTAACAATAAAAACTTAATTGATAATTCAAATTAGGTATTTGAATGTATATTAAAACACATTTATAAAATAGTGAATTCAAATTCAGGACAGTATTAAATAATAAATTTGTCTTCAACCCTACAATTTTGATTATAATGATAGATAATTTATAATTATTTAAATATTTATCTTTCTAAAAGAATTGTAAGGTTAGAGATGAGGTCGAGTTTATTGATTATAGACATAGTACATCAAATTGTATCATTTGTATGATTAAGGAATACAATTTTACAATAAAATGGTCGATTTGAATGGTATATGATTTAACAAATAATGATTATTTTTTGTTTTCATATTAATTTCTCCAATAGATATAAAATAAAATACAATGTGAGGATCAATGTGTTTGCATCACCCGGTAGATTCTTGATAAATGTAGTTTTTTTCGTTGTCTGTTAAAGTATCGAAACTCGTATTAAATCAATCTTAATGAGAGCATTGTAATGAGTATTTATTTAAGTATTTATACATTTACTAATTATATTAATTATACTACAAAAAGAATTATCGTCATAAATTTTGTATTTCAATAAAAATTTTAATTTTATACTCTACTTATATATTTTATATTAATTTTAGTCTTAAGTTTGTAACGCTAGCAAATATTGAGAACGTAAACAAAATTTTGGTGTTCATAGAATCACTTTCTAAGTACATTTTTGTCCATCCGTTCGCTTGTAAAAATTAGAAAAGACAAAAAATGTTTGTTTTGAAGTTATAATTCTTAGGTGATTCACCGTCACACAAAATTCACAGGTTAAAGCTGTTTTTATGATTTATGTTACACTTAATAGCAAGAAAATATATATTTATTTATTGAATTTTTCTAATTTAAACTGAGCTTTATTGATTGTGCTGACTATCCTTCTTCAGTCCTTTTATTATTTTATTGTAATTAATTATTTTTATGCAATTTTAAATTGTTTTTTAATGATATCAAAGAAGTATAACTTCTGACGCACCCATTTATTTTACAAACAACTCTTGTTTAAAATATTTTTGAAATGTTTTGATCTACCATAATTTTTTCTCAAATTTCAATAATAAATTCATATATAAACGTAAATACTGGATATTTAGAGTATTTTATGAATGCTAATGATTTAAAATAGTTTAAACATTGATACTTCGAGTATTAAAACAATTAACATTATTACTTTTTATTTTCACTTATTTTATATTATAGTTATAAAATCAACTTAAAAATAAATAGATGAATTTTTGATAGAAAAAGTTAAAATTTTAAATCCATAAAACAAACTTTTGACTAAATTCAATATCATTATTATTAAATGATGTAGATTTAGTTCGTAGTATTAAGAGTTTATTAGAGATTGATTTTATACTTATTTACTTTTGACCATTGTCTATTATTTTAATTTTAGTGTTTGGTTAAAACTAAAATGAATTTAAATAGAAATTTTAAATAACTACTTTTAGTAGAAATGCTGTTTAATGGAGATTTATTTATTAATTTCTAACTTTATGTGTTAACTTTATGAAAAAAAAGAAATAATGTAATCAACATTCTTTCATTTCGATGCAAATGTGAATATCGAGACCGTCTCAACATTGAAAGTGAACTGATCTTGAATAGTTAAGCTACCTTAAGATACTTTTAACATTTTGTAAATTAATTAAAAATAATAATTAAATACTATTAAATTAGCAGTAGAAACAATATTAGTAATAGTAATTTATTTTAATTAATCATCTATTTGTATGAAATAAGTATATAAGAAAATTGTTTAAACTATAATAATAGGGGACCTCTATGTTTAAGTAATTCAACAAAACTGTCAGATTATCTAAAACGACAGGTAGAAAAAAAAAATTTTAAAAAAGAATACCATCGAAACAGAAATCGGGTCGAATTTTGTCTAAATACGTTTTACACAATTCGACCAAGAATTCGATAGTTTTTTAAACCAAAAAAAAATATTATAGTAGGATGAAACTCATTGGAAAGAACAAAAAAGTTGTATATGTTCTTATTATATACAAATTTTGCTATTAAACTTATTTCTATAAGACTTGTAGTTTTGTTGGAAATCGAGATAAACCGTGTTTTATCTCACCCCAACTCCACAGATTTTACCATTTTTACAGACTTCTATAATATTAAAATATAAATATGATAATTATACCGTTTTCAATCATTATTTAACATATTTTTATCAATAACATTTCAATGGATCAAATTTAATAAATATGGTGGAAGCGAAATTAAATATATAATACATAGTAAGTATTAATATACTATATAAGTTAATTACGCTTCCACCATTTAGTTAGTGCATCAACTATAAACATTATTCATTCGTTTCTCAGTAAACTTATTTAGTATCTGATTTTTACTCAAATGTGTAAGAAATGATTATTTTTATAGTAGAATTATTTCAATCATAAATACAAGAGAATTCGACTTGAGCAAATTCGTTCACATTTAGGAGCGCTATTATAAGTTCGTCATGAGACGGAGAGCTAGTTTTAGTTCTTTGATTTCTTCAAATACGATTGGAGAAAATATATAAATATTTAATTCTTTTATTTTGATTAAAATTTTAAGAAACATTTTCATTTAATCTGATAACACGTTACAAAAATGGCAAAGATTTTTAATAGAGAATCGTCTAAAGTTCATAATAGCTCCAAAGATACACCGAAGTGAATTAGATTCTTCGAAGAAATACAGTAAAGAAGTATACAAGAAAAATAAAACTATTATAATTAATTACATACACTTTGTATAATAAATTATTTAATTTGATACTTAATTATCTTCAATAGTTGTCTTATTTTACAACAAATAAAACATCACCTTTAAAAATCATGGTAGAAAGCATGAAGTGAACTGTTTTAGTTAGTACTAGCTAGTAAATAAATTATTTTTTACCAACATAATAAAATAAAAGTCACTCTTCAGTGTCTATTCACTCTACTGCCGTCATCATTACTTTTGGAAACATGTACATAATATATTTTGTATTCATATATTATTTATATATACAGGGGGTGTTATTAAAATATTAAAACCACAAAATTAACTCGAATAATAATACTTTTCTAAAAGTAATTTAATACAAAAGTTGTAGGATATTGAGGTACCACCTTCAAATTGATTACTGTACTTTAATTCAATCAATGCTATTTTATATCAAATTCTAAATGGCATTGCTACACTGAGTGCCCATAAGTATATTATATCTAATTTTATATTAAAAGTGAGCCGTTTTCTTTTTTGGAAAATCCCCACAATATTCAAATTGGTACATATTATTGTAGCATTAAGTTACAAATGTAAAAACGATTTTGCCCACCAGATGTGCTAAAGTCAGATGTCTATTGTTCGACAATCCTAAATTTGTGAAAAATATCAATTTTGACATTCCTTTTCGTCCACATGTTGGATAAAATAAAATCAATATGTCAGAGTATATTAATTTCAGTTTAAAGTTAGAAACACGAAAATATTGAAGTCCAAAACAAAATTGTGGTATAAGTATTCAAAAAAATCACCTAATTAGTCCATTTTCGCATGTCTGTCCGTCCATCCACCAATATAGCATAAAATCGAATAGAGATAGCAACTTGAAATTTCTGAAAGAAAAATTCACTTCAAGCTTGTGAAGGAAATAATAAACTTTCCTCTGAAAACAGAAAACTGTTCAGAATTGTCGTATTGAAATATTTTGACCTTGTTTGAAAGAAGACTTGAAGGTGAAATGTGTATTAAATTTTTTTTCCCAAAAAACCTTTGTCTTTTCACCCAGTATATATATATACATATATATATATATATATATATATATATATATATATATATATATATATATATATACATATATATATATATATATATAAAATTTATTGTACGGTGAATGAATTTGTCTTTACAATTATTATTAATAATACAGGAAATACGTACACAAGAAAAGAAAACGAGACACAATGTTCGTTGATCTGTTTAAGCCGTTTTTATCATTTGTTTTATTATTTTTATATTACTTATATATATAATTTTATTTTTTACAAGAAAGAGAGATGAAATGCAAGTATAGAATTTTATTTTCTTTATTCAAATAATTCAACAACAAACAAACAAACAAACAAACAAACAATAATACAGTATACAACAAGCAATTCGTTAGTACGTATGAAGTTCGTACGTATACGTAGTGTAACATTTTACAATGGTTGGTATTACTGTATTTTTGTGTTTTTACTATATACCCTATTATTATAACTATTTACTATGAAGTTTCTACGAATAATAATATTATGTACAAATAACTGTTTGCTTCGTCTTCATGAAATCATGTAATATTTGAGAGTCTATGTACAAAGTGTTTTATAATATCTCATGCAACGTTTCAAAAAGATGCTTTCACTTCTTAGTGGAGAAATTTGTGGAAGGTTTTCTTAAAATACGGTGTTCAAAAAGACGTATATAGAATATGCCAGAGAAGATTGTAGTTGGTAACGCTAGGAAATCTAGACAGCATAAACAAAATTTTGGTATAGGTGTTCATATAATCACCTAATTCGTTCTTTTACAATGATAATGACTGAAGAAAACTTCAAGGATATATATTTTGCATTATTCCACTATTTATTTTAATAATGCAAAATATATATCCTTGAAGTTTTCTTCAGTCATTATCATGGATTTCCACAAAGTAAAGCTCTCTTCAATAAATCGTTCTTTTACAGTTGTCCGCCCGTCCATCCGTTCCAATAAAAGCCGATATTTTTTATGTAGCAAACCTACACACAAATTTTTACTGTGTAGACTTTTAAAGGGAAGAAAAAGTTCATGAATGATCAAAATCAGTCCATTGGGTTTCATGCATTCATGACCAAACTTTTGAAACATTTTGTTTTTTCAAAATAGAATAGTTGGAAATACTTTTTCGTAAACTGATTAGTTTCACAAAACTTTGAGCTCAAATTTAGGTAATAGAGTACAAAATTGTTTAACCTTCAATGTCCTTGAAATCGTATGTACTTCATATATATATATATATTCAATTGTAAGAATAAATGTAATAATGTGCATTTTAAAATGTTTATTTTATTTTTAAAATTCATTATAAGCTCTTAGTGTTACAGTGTTGTGAGAACAGACTCTTGGACTCTACTAGATAGTATAGACCATCATGGTAGTCTTTTTCTGCTATATTTCAATTAAATAATTTCTTCTTTGTCTTTATTCAACAAATTATACTTGATTTTATATACAAATACAATCATTCTCAAGTATCTTCTGTTTTTTTTTTTTTTTATTAATTCTTATTTCTGTTTGTTTACAAAAATATTTGTTATTTTAATTATGATTAAAATTAAAAATTATTATAATTTTTATGGCTTATTTTAAATTGTAAGTTGAGTTGAGTTTCTGATAAAATTTAAATGTACAGGGTCATTGCAAGAGTTATAAAGTTTCGAATCCCCTCTCCCGCCGATTCGCTTAAATATCTTAATCGGGAAGCTAAATGGTAATATATGTTTTAATGTTGTTAAGGACTTTCAAGGATATTTCAAGGTTACACAGTAAAAAAATGAGTCGAAAACGGTTAAAAATTATGGTTTTTCCAATTAGAAAACTTGTGGCGAATCATGCCAAGCCTTAAAATGAATACTTATACTCTGAATCCTGCTTTGTATATCCGAGTATAATTAATGGTAATCCGTTTTCTTTTCTTATTAAAATAGGAACATTATTTGATAACTTAATAAAAATATAATTTTCCGTTTAGCTACGTGTCAGACAACATTATAACTGGATTTATTTTGAAATAATCATCCTATTCCAATTACAAGAAACAATTTGAAGTTTATGTGCGCAATCGGAAATTTTATGGGCCTTGATAAAGAAAATGAATTGAAATTTCGTTGAACAAAATGTTCTTACACTAATAATTTTTCAGATAATTTTAAACTATCAATTTTTATTCATTAATAAAATTATAACTTTCCTTTATACATTGGTTGATTTTTGAATATGTTCTGGTGGTCCTTTGTAATCCTTTATAATCTTCTTAAAATTAATTTTTTTCAAACCTAAAAACGAGTGATGATGATTATTTAATAATGTATGTCTTTATGAAACAGCAGAATATACATTTTTCTTTCAAAACTAATGAAATTTTGCTGATAAAGTATTTTAAATATTTTTAACAAGCTGTAAATATTCATGCCTGTGTGTATGTATGTGTGGATGTGTACAGCGTAAATTAATAGAAAGCATTCAAGCATCGAATATAAGAAATATATTTGAACCAGTTTTTGGTGGATATCACCATTGAGGCCAATCTAATAACTTTCTGTACTCTTTTAAAATTATTAATTATGGTAAAATTTTGTTTATTCGTTAATTTTGAGCGGAAATTGTAGATAATCTAAACAGTTTACGAAAAAATGTTTCAAATAAAAGTTTTTTTTTTTTAAATTTTCGACCCTATAACTACAATTAAATGTTATTATTTATAATAATTAAATAATTATTATTTGACATTTGGAATACAATTTGCATCCAAACAATTGAATAAATAATTATGCTTTTGAATGTTTTATTACAAATTTTAGCAATTCGTGGCGCCTCCATCGTACTATACACGGTAAAAATATTACTTACTCTCACTTATCGTATCTCTCTGTAAAAATAGCGTACTTCATCTATTTTATGTGTGTTAAATTTTAATGAATGAAGTTTTTTTAGTAAGATTTTTCTTTTGTGTAAATGAATAAAATGCACTAAAAAACCAGTTACTGCTTAGCAAAAAAAATAATTATGAATAAAGAGTAATCTTCTTGTAAAGGTAGATTTTCCATTATGCAGAATTTACTTAATTATATCAAAATTTATTGAAATAAAGTATGCTTGAAATAAAATTATTTTTATTTCAATGAAGAATTGAAAAAAAAAAAAAAATAAGTAAAAATAATATCTAGAAATTATTTATTATAATAAATATTACAATCTGTGCGAATTTTTCATAGTTTTGGTTCAAAATAAACAAGAAAATAAGTTTAAATATTCCAGGTTGTCAAAAAATACCTTAGTGATAGAAGGGGTACAAAAAAAGCTAAAATAAGTAGGGCCTTCAATAAATCGATTAAATCGATTTATTGAAGGCGCACCTATAAAAGCACCTAAAAAACACCAAATTCTGGTTCATACATTATATTCTAAATGTTTGTTTTTCCCATTGCTCTACTAATGTAATATCTCGGCACTAGTGCATAATTATAACTCAATTATTTTAATTAAAAATTTGAGCACCTAATAATAATTTTGAAGCATCTAATTTTGAGCATATTCAAATTCAATATTGAATACTTCTGCAAGCTTGACTAGTATTAAATAAATGTATAATTCTCGAACTCGCATAAGGAAACAGAGACATTACTAATTAAAATCATGAAACGACTGATGACTGACTGTATAAATGAATGTTTGATTCATGAAATCATATCTCTCTCTTTCATTCAATCCACGAGAATTAACAAAATGAATAAAATATATTCAAGCAGGTGCGTAATTTTTAGTAGGACTAAGAATCTTTTTTTTAACCATTTTCTTATTCAACGATTATTCACATCCTTGGGTAGGTCGCGCTAACTCCTAACTTCATGATTCTGAAACGACACTGTTGGAAATTCTTAGTAGCTTAGAAAATCTAAGAAACTAGCTGGGTTCAATGGTAATCACTTATTGTAGACTCTTTTTCCATGCGCTTGAGAAAAGTGCTATTCAAGCTGAATGAGCTTGATAAAAAATATGTAGAAAATAATATTTGTTGAGCTTTGCCCGTTATCATTATTTTTTGAGTCGAAAAGGACAGATGAAAATGGACAAAAAAGATGATTCTATGAACACTAAAACCTAAATTTTGAGAGAACTTTTTGTTAATTTTTCCCATCTTTACGAAGTGTCGCCTAATTTTAATATATTTAAAAAAAATTTATCCCATATATATTTCGGGTAAAAAAATTATAATGCCGACCCTGTGAATCAAATGATAAATCCTTTTATTAAAATATTTGTACTCTTTTTTTTTGCAGTGTTATTAAAAAAAAAAACCTTCTATATAGAATTTCAATATTTTGTAGGAAATTATCATCGTTTTCGTGTAGAAAAAATAAACTATTTGTTTAAAATATATTTTTAATATTCTAAATCAGGACTGTTACAGTGACCTACAAATTGATACAAATTTTGATTATAATAAATACAGGATAAAAATTTTGACCATCAAAATGTTTCAATCAAAAGTAGTTTGATTTTTACCTTTGAACTTATTTCGACTCTCACTTGCATTAAAATTTTTTGTTTACATTTTTGAGAAATTTGAATAAAAGGTAATTTAACAGGCAAGCAAATTGTGGAAAGGAATTGCATTTAGTATCCTTTGATTATTATTTCTTATAGTACAATGTTGAAATTTTGATTTACTCTTCTTAAATTCTGTTTCAATATTCTGGTGCGATTAAATTATGCCACATAAATGATAAAAGTGAAGTAATGACATAAGCTATAAACTTCGTTTCAAGTTTAATAAAAGGAATAATTACGTATGTACTCCCACCAGTTAATTTTTAATGTTTTCTAATAATGAATGTTTGATTTTTAATGTTTATATATTATATTATTTCTTTGGAACTCAAGTGGTTCTCTTAAAATTATAAAATAAGCCAGTCAAAATCAAATGGACCACTTGAGATGACATTACAGAGTACAGAGTTCTTCGTGAAGCAGATAAAGTAAAATTGTTTTGTCATAATTCACAGTAGTTATTTTACATTGTTTTGTTTTGATTCCTGTCCACTAGACAACCATAAGAGTAAATTTATGTTGAAGTTTGGATCAAATTTGGTGCTGAAAAGGGGGGGGGGAATAATTATGTTATTGCAAATAGGCTTTTTAAGGAATTTTTTCCATAATGACCCATTGATTATTATTTCATCTTGTCAATTATTTCAACAGCCTGAGTGTACTTGTTACAAGCATATTTTTCCTAGAAGGACTTTTGGAATACATCCCAGTCTATGGTAAACAATTAACTATTCTGACATCGGCGAGAATCAAACTTCCAATGTAGGTAAACTGTGAGAATTTCAATCGATAACCAATCCAATTGAGCCACCCGCTTGAGGTTGTTAGAAATGACGTTCATTGTATCTTTGGTAGGTAGACCCTTTAAGAATTACACTTGTTAATTAGACAAAAGATTTTATTCAATTATATATTAATAAAAGCTGTCTATGCATTTGATTATTTTCTTTAAAACTAGTAAAAGAATTTATAAGCTATACACCATATGTTTAATTTCAAAGAATTTTCACGGTTTATTGATACTTGAAAAATATTTTTACAGAATAAAATAAATTTTCTTTTTTAATAAAAAATTAATTGTATATTGTTATCAAATAAAATAGAACATTCAATAAAAAAAAAAAACAATATTGTTTTAAATATTTTAATAAAAAGCTATTGAATTATGTTTTTTAATGAATTGAAAAGATCCATTTGTAACATAAATATCGCTGTTTATCTTTACGACAGTACAAATAATTTTAGGGAGAATTTATGATTAATTGATAATAAAAAAGAATCTATTACGATTGTAAATCAGACAGTTTTATATAAATTTTTATTTTATTGCATATACTCCGTAACCTAGCTCAGGAATTATTAATTAAATTACAATGACCAGCCATGACGTTAATATTTGACTCAAGACTTGAATCGGGTGTTTTGAAGAATAATTTCTGTAAAATCCGATTAAGAATTTTCCTAGACTTATCATAATAAAGCTTCAAAGGGAATTTTGAAAGACTAACACTGGTATATGAGATGCATAAGTGCATAGTTAATTTATTTTTGATATAATTAAATGATATTCTAAGATGATTGGTCCTGTGTCAGTCAGTAAGTTTTAATTGAATGATGTTCTTATGATTGTCATTAGTTATACAAAATAAACGTTCATTATTACAAGATTTGAAATAATTGTGATGTAATTAAATTAAAGACATATTTTAATTATGGTTTCTCATTCAATTAGATAAGTAAATTGTGCATACAAAACGTATTGATATTGTTTAAAATCGAATAATGTGGAGTTGGCAGTATGAATTAAAATTTGATTTGTATGCCGTAGCAACGAATTAAAACAATTTTACGACGTTCAAAATCTTTTTAAACCTTTACGGCAAATATTTGTAAGACAGATTAGAAAAGACACAAATAGAAATTTTTTAAATTTCGTTAATATTTTTTGAAACTTTTTTTATTTCTCTCACATGCAAAATGTAGAATAAATGGAAATATAAGCGTGGAATAAATAAAGGGTTTTAAAAGAACAGAAAGACTACGATTTGGATGGAAGTGCTCTTCAAGCCATATTTCGTTAGGAACTATGACGATATTCGTTTGTAGTTGAGATAGGATAATTACAGAAAACTTCTACAATCATATCGTCGCTCTTATCTTTGCAAAGACAGCCTGGTAAATTAGCCATCCCGTTAATTTTAATTCACAATTGATAGAATTGGAAAATGAATCAAGAAGAATTTGCATTTTTATATGTAAAGGTTGTACTTAAAATGTTTGTTGCTGAAAATTAACATTAAAAATATCTAAAAATATTAAAAGATTGAAAAACTAAAGGCAATTCTACCTTCAACAATTTACTAACTTTTATTACTTACTTACATGCGTTTTAAAAAGGTCATTGAATTCAACAACGAAATGTAAACTATTTTACCCAATGTATTGTATTTCAGATGTCAGATGACCTTTGAACATAAATAAATAAATAAATAAATAAATAACACCATAAATATCTTAAAGTCAAGTGTATTAAAGATCTTCGTTCTAATGTAGTCCATACATTATCAATGAAAACATGTTGAAAATAAAACACATTTATTTAAATATATAATTCTTTAACATTAAGTGTTCTATAACACAATTTTTTTTATGTGAATCTTCTAAAACTTCAGTCATACTTTCAGTTATGGGACCTTAATATTGGATAAATATAATGATTAAATAAATGATAATTATCCATTTTTCTAAAAAAATACCAAGTAAAATTGCCACAGTAAAACGTAACTTGGTCTGCTAGTAACATAATTAAATAATAAAATTTTTGTCAGCTGATTGTAGTAGAGGATTTGTTGACTAATTTTTGGACTAAAGTAATTTTTTTAAATTTAAGTACTTCAAAAACCTTTGAAACATCTGATGAAATGTTTGATAATGTATGGGTTCCATAACAAATAAACGATACGTTATAATACAATACAACAACACTATATACACGTTTTACCTTGTAAATTTAATGAATTGATTGTTTGCCTCTATTGTCATGTAAATTTTTAATTGTATAAATTTTATATTATTATAAAGGTCTTATGTTGTTTAACATGATGAGTGGTGCTTTGGTTTGCTTATTCGTTATTCGTATTGTTTTGTATTTTGTTAATTTACATAACAATTTTAGGAGGAAAGATGTTAATAGCTTTTCCGCTAGATAAAGTAATATATAATAATAACATTTTATGTATATATGTATTTATAAAATGTATATAGGGAGAGTGATGATAATACCCCCCAAACTCCACTACACCCTGGTGATAGATATACTAACTATAACACTATCAACCTAAAATTAATACAGAAACAAATGCACTGACACATTAATATTTATTGTACTTTGTGTATATTTTGTATAGAATGTTTAATTGAAAATTAACTGTATTTTATTACTTGAGAAGTAAATTTTGTTATGGACTCTTAATATTAATAAATTATTATTATCTAGCAATACAAGAACAAATGAAAATTGATTAACTTATTTGCGATTTATTTAAAATAACTCATCAATTTTGTATTATTTTCCTCACAAAAAGTGAACTAGGGTCTCGTGATGTCAGTATTCAGTTTTTTTACAACCCAACGATTTAGATTGCATAAGAAATAGCCAAATTTGGCGTTGACTACAAAAACTCCGATCCGTAAATTTGGTCTCTTAGATTCCAGCCTTCTCAGCTGATGGTGAATGAATCACTGTTATGTAACTGCTAGAACACACTGTAATAATTCAGTATTATCTATCCAGTAGGTGCTATACAGTATTAAATGATGATATAGTTTAACAAACAATTGAAGTTAAAGCTAAGATCAATTTATGTTTGTTAGAGAAGAGAATTCAATGTGTGTTCGTACTTTTGGTATTATTATATTCCCTGTAGATAACAACATTACTACTAGTGACTCCTGAATACTGAACATACAGAAGACTAAAAGACGATGACATCCAACCATTGGCTTTAAAACTATTACTATCAACATACATATACTGTACAAAACTAACCAGATGATGATAGTAAGAATTACTACTATTAATACAGTGCAACTATATTCAATTCAGTGCTAGTAGCTAGCTAGTATTCATTGTTCCTTATGTACTAAACAAAATGTCATCTGTTGGTCTCATGGTAAATATATTATGTACGATGTTGGAATACAGATTGGTATTTATTATGTACAGAAGTTCAGCGATCGATCATATTTCAAAATCAATAGTTTAATTAGATTTAATTTTGGATCTTCTGAAAGTAAAGGTATTCTTTGAAATAATATAAGATGAACATATTAATATCTTAGAGTTTTTGCTTGATCAAAAAGTTTAATTTGTTGTGTATAATTAGAATAAAGTCTTTTACGTTCGTTCTCGAATGTACTAGAAAAGAGTATTTTACATTGATAGTTTGTACAAGTACAGAATATCTTTTATATTCATAAGTTTTGACATACGATCACTAATTGAATATACTAGAGTAGTAAATCTAATTATTGTAAAATTTGTACCATTAAATAAATACAGTGTTTTATATTAAATAATTTTGGAACTAATAATTTGCTTTATACAAAATGTTTAGTTGTTTATTAGGACTTGTCGTCGTATCAAAATTTCCATGTCACAATTTTGATCACACACGGATTTTGTGTTACCTTTTAAAAGTGTATGACACACAAGTTCTGTTAAAAATTCAACATATTTTATATTTTGATAACAACTATTAATTTTTTGTGGACCATTTACACAAACCACGAGAAATATCAATGTCCATTATTTCAATATTGACAAACGTAAAGCCATTCTGTACGTATCTAGTAAGTAATGATCTAATGTATATTCTTACATATATCCTTTGTGTTAATACTTGTGCAATTCACTTATCCCTTAACAACGTAAATATCCTACATAAGACATACATAAATAAATACATACATACATTGTTTCTTAATAGTATTTTAAGATATCGTAACACAAAGTTTCAATCAAAGAGTAAAGAATGCTTTAAAGGATATACAACATTAGAACAAACTATGGTTGTTGGTTGCTATATTATAATTTATATGTTTTGTATATTAATGTGTTTTATACTCATTTTCTCTATTGGGACTGTACTATCTCTACTATACTCATATACTCAATTTGGGATGTTTTGATTTCTATCACGTTCAAATAAAACTATGATGGGTCTGAATTTTAGGGATCAGATCAATAATTAACTGATGTAGTTATGTACATTACCAGAGGAAATTACTGGAATATGCAAATCATAAATATTTTAATAGATAAATGAAAATTGATTGAAAATCGTTTTGTAACAGTTAAGTTTGCCTTAAAAGACAGCATACTAAGGGAGTCAAATTATTCGAAGCTTTTATTTAGTTTCATTTGTCTCGGTGTTTCGTCGAAAATCTCTTCGTTTTAACTCATTTTCCTGTTTCTAATTGAGGTGAAATTGAGCATACATATATCAATTGAATGATAATATATTAATATAATATGATATAATAAAAATCAAAAATGTTTCATTACGATAATTCAAAAACTAAAAGAGATAACGAGCTGAAATTTTGGTGATATATTTTGGTCGATTGGGTCCAACAGATCCTCGACACAGCTTTTAAACTATAAAAGATAAAAGAAAAAATATCCGTATTCGTAATAGTAAACAAATTATTGTTTTTTGATTCTTCTCTTTAGAAAGTTCGTCGTATGGACCCTGTGGGTTGCACCTAGATCACTTCTTTCAAAATTCGAATTAAATATCAAACAGCTACCTATCAGGTAATAAATAACCTTGAGATAAATATCACCAGAGATCAGTTACAAACGCAATACTATTGTTAATTATATTTTATTAGAAAACATTATATCTGGTTTATAATTATATTTAGTACAGATTAGGTTTTCTAATGTGATTTGGGAATTAAAAAGATGGCAACACACTATCATTGAATTGAACCATTTGCATGTTGATTCAAATCCTATCTTTGTATATTGATTTTTTATTAAAATATAGGAAACATTGATTCACACTATTGTTTTATGGTTTTGAATATTTGTGTTTTGAATATTATACGAAAATTCAGTCCCAATTGGTTTCAGTGACATAGTGTTGTTTCATTCAATAATAGAAATTTATTCACTGCGATAGTTTCACTTCTCTTGGGTCTTTTAATCAATTATCTTTATGTAATTTAGGCTGTAGGGTCAAGGTTGTACAAACGAAAACAAATTTTAAATAAATGAATGGTTCATATCAAAATGTAGTTCATATCAAGATCTTGATCATTGAAATATCTCTGAGTAATCATTAAACAATTCATTTTATAGCAGACTTCCTAAGCACTTTCTAGAAGCATTCATATTTTTTGTTTGTTTTATTTGTTCATAGTTTGATGACTTGATGACCTCAAACAGGATCGTTTGATGGGAGAATTATAAATGCTGAAATTAGATAATTCAAATATAATACTTAAAACTGCTTAGATAACCAAATTTATTGTGCATATAACATATATGTTATTTACAGGCGATTCATTAATATTTGACATGAATCAAATCTGAGTAAAGAAAATCATGTACGTTGCAACTACTTACTTAAAGCTAAAAAAATTTATGAAGTCTTTTATATTTTTTAATCCTAATTATATTTTAATTGATAAATTTTATAAAAAAACTGATTTTTAGTTTTCTTTTTAAATTTTCCAAAATTTTTGCGATTGTAAGAAAACATTAAAAAACCGACGAAAATTTACGTTATTTTTGAATTTCATAGAACTACCGTAGAAAACCCATAAACAAGAAGAAAGAAATAAATTTTAAACAATTCGACGGATTTTTAATAATTTTTTATACAAACACAAAAAGTATGTTTTTAGACCAAATGCACCATTTAAGACCTAATTAATATTCAAGATACACTAAATCTTATCAAATTGCCATAAAGCATAAGTATTAAGTATAAGAAGCAAAAACTATTAAAACTGCGCCAAAATGAGGCTTATGGTTTTTATAAAAATAATGTCCACACAGCTGACTGCGAGCATCTGTTACAGTAAAATCCTGATTGGCAAATTTTTTAGTATTGATAATAATATTTTCGAGCTGCGTCGAAATGTAATGTCTTTTTGAGATGTAATAAAAAAGTATTATAAAATTTCAGACCAATATCAAAATACCAATAAACATCCCGTATAAACACAAACATAAAACACAGTGTTATCATTACTTCTATATCTAAGTAAGTCTCTTGTATTCTCATGGCTGATAATATTCGAACACGATATGCAAAATAAATGTAAACAAAAGGATAAATTAATTTATTGTAGTTTGTTGTATGTTGACTTGAAAACATTTTATACTTAGAAAATATCATAGATTTGTAGAGAGAATATTATCTATTATATGCGGGTCTGTCTCATCATTATCATTATCATCATAGCTTAGAAAAATCTAGTTTTCGACATAGACATGGTGATACATGTCTTATAATAGATATGAAAAAAACATATATATTTCAAAGGCTGTTCTTAGAAAAGATATGATACTATTTTCGTGAACAATAAACCATTCAAAAATCTGATGATTTGAACGTGACGTAAGGGAATCAGGAGTGATCAGAAACTTACAAAATACAAACGTCACCTGGACATTTTGAAGCTAATGTCTATAATTTACTTTTTTTGGTCGATTTTTATTTCAATATGAAGGAAATGTTTCAAAGAAAACGAAATGATCTCTAAAAATTTTTGCTAGATTATAAATCAGCACGGCCAGGCATCAAAGTGAACTCTCCTAAAAATAAATCCATAAAATTTTGACGCACATGTATTCCCAAAAACCATAAGCTTCTCTTACATCTGAATCGCCAGTTCGAGTTTATGTAACATCCACTCTGAATATATGACTTGCTCGAGTAAATTTTGGCTAATATTTGGTGGAGGTACTAGTAATTCAAAAAAACCCCTGTTGGATGCTCCTACCAAAGTACAACTAAACGTGACAGACAGTTTAACTGTGTGGTCGAAGCGTAACATAATATAAGCAAAGAAACTGAATTGTTCATTTAAAATTTACAAAAGTTAACTATAAATACAATTTAATATTTTCTTTGGATATTATTAATCAAATAATCAAAGAGTAGATGAAATATAAAGAAAAAGGTTGAATTATATAATATTATTCAAATGAAACCTTGTTTCCATAGTTACAAAACTTGTCACAAAAAACATATTTTTTTGTATCATTTAAGGACGTTTCCTAGGGTCATTTGTTATCACCTTATTAAGGAGACTATCTCACTGTAAACTATTTATTATTTTTCTTAATATTTTATCTTTCATTATTTTTATTGCGTGATTTTTGCGTGAATTCGTTACCATTGACTTACTAGAGTACGAGAATAAAATAGAAGAAAATAAGACCAGGGCAGAAGCCTTTAAAAATGGTAAAAAGTGAAAATAATTATAATAGAATAAAACCCATTGGAAATGTAAGAGAATATAAATGAAAGGGAAAATAATTTACGGGCGATTTGAAGTCGGGAAATGGAAAGGGGTGAGTTTTTAAGGATAAAACACGGTTTATCTCGATTTTCGACCAAACTACAAGTCCTATGGATAAAAGTGAAATGGCAAGGTAATAAAAAGATCTTTTGTATTTACACTTTTTTGGATTCAACCCTGATCTGACTTGCTTTTGTTACCAAATAAAATATTCGCTTCAACATCGATTAGCATAGACGTGTTAAATATACAATCTATAACAGACAACTTTTCAAAAAATCATTTCTAAGTATCTAATATTTCTAAAAGATTTAAAAAAGAGTAATTTTCTTGTGAACGTCCTTCAAATATAAATTCATTATACCCGATGATTTATTATACATAATATTTTCATGAATTTAAACTTGAATAACCTTAAAATTTTATATAAATAAATTTCAATTCTATTTTTGTTAAACAATATGTTTGATATACCTATCCATTTCTACAATAACTATATATGTAGTATATATGTTATATACATATGTAGGTAGATATTATTATATGTATATATTTTATTTACAAAACGGTTTTCCACAACAAAATGTGAATGCTTTTCACATCATTGCTTTTGTCCACATGTTACAAATTCATATAAATATATTTGTATACATATGTATGTATATATTTATGTATGTATCTGCGGGATCTGGTTATAAATATTGTAATACCTTTTAAAACTAGACAAACGTACAATTATATTCAATAAAAACTAATCTGCATGATTAGTAGTCTTGTTGAAATATTTATCTTATTTTAAGGTACTATTTAAAAATAAAGTTATTAAGGTACGAAAATTTGGAGTGAAAATTTTATTGAATAAATGTTTTTGAGACTTATTAATAAACTATTTACAAATTAGTCAGAATCAGGTTTCTAAGTTTCAGTGTTCTCTGTGACTTATTTGGGTGTGTTGGTCCAGTTTTAATGAATCATTTATTTTACGATCGGTCGATTAGTTTTTAAGATATTGCATACATCCGGTAAATCGGCCTCCGGATCGGATTTTTGATAATATCTCAAAAACTACAAATCCAATCGTTAAATAGATATTTTTTTTGAAATCTACGGGTCAAATTATCCTTAATTGATAGTTTTTTTTTAAAAATCGGACAGAATTTTTTTTTTCGAATTTGAGCAATTTTTTTAAGGGCTACGTACCTCTTTGAAAAAATCGAGAAATTCGAAAAATATTATTTGTTCTCGATTTGAATGAAATGTATGTTCTTAGGTAATTGTGACCCGCAGATTTTAAAAATATCATCATTTTAACGATTGGATGTGTAGTTTTTAAGATATCGTTTGAAATCCAATTCGGCCGATCCGAAATCCGGCCGAATTGTCGGCGGTATTTCATGCAATATCTCGAAAACTCGTTGACCGAATGTAAAATAAATATTATTTATGAATTTTTTAAACCTCAATTATCCCTTTATTTTTTTTTTCGATTTCTTCGGTTCAGACTTTGCCAGAAAAACTAAGCCAAATTATTAATTCGTATCAGTTTTATTCACATAACCTCGTACACACGAATTACCTATTAAAACATAACCTAACTAACTGCACACATAATGTTTATTTAAAATGTACACCTAAACGACAGTGTATGACAGTAAATTTTGTGTAAATACAAATTTGTAGCTATTTAAAATCATTTATTTATCAGCTGTTTGCTTGTATAGTTTTGTGAATAGTTCTCTACAATAAACAGAACACTTCTCTACATAATATTAAATAAATAATATTATAAAACTCTCTCACAGTATTGTTGTACTCAATTGTATAACAATGTATTTGTTTTCTAAAAACCACATAACAATAATACCACCGTACCTATGTATAACTAGACATATCATCGAACAACAATGCACTCTAGGAGCCGAGCTTTAGGTATTATTGTTTTAGTATTGTTTACTAGAATTGTATATAAATACGGTCAAGTATTGTTTATAAAAATATTACATATGAATAATATCTACAATTTGATGGAGAGAATTTGTTCGTTCTAATGTGTACATGTAAAAATATTACAAGGCGAAATAGGTATCAAATCTACAAAGTTAGAAGTTTCTAGTAGGACCTGTTTTCTTTCGTTGCTATGGTTACTTTATCAAGAAAATGATTCAAATTCTGTGAATAGACCTTTCCCTTTTTTTATTTTTGATTCGTTTTTGTTACTTTTGAATGGGAGAGAAATTGTTACCAATATTTTATTGAGGTCTTTTGTTGTCTGTGGATATCGTCCATAAAATGTTCATGGAAAAATCGAAAACAACAGATTGAAATCAGTATTCGAAAATATTTAATCAAATATTATTTTATCTGGTTTTAAAAGTCAGAACTTAAAGTCAGAATTTAAACAATTTTTAACAAAATGTAAAGTAAAAAAAGAAAAAAGTGAAAATTAACATCAAACAAAAAATATTTGAATCAATTCAAAATAAAATTATTTTTGTAAATTTCTTTTAAAAAATGTGTTCAAGAAAAACTTTATTCAATTTGATGAGTGTTTCCAAAAAATAATTTAACATACAATTTATTCCAAAATTCAAATAATATTATAAACTTTTTGATGAATAAAATTATATTTTATTTTGATAAAATAACATAACAAAATTATACTATTTTCTTCAAAATATTGTTATTTATGTTATCGTCCATATTGTTATAGACATTTTATTACAATAATGCCAGAGAAAAAAATTCTTTCTAAGGTTTAGTATTTGTCATGTTATACTCAGCGCATTTATTTTTGGGTCTTATTTTTGTTATAAATGTCGACAAGTTTTGAGCTTGGAAAATGTTGACAAACTTCAAAATTATGGGTAAGATGAGAAAATTTCTTTATTGTCACACAAGTTATGGCAGAAAAATTGTATGAGAACACACAAACCCATAGGATTTTCCCCTACAAAAAGTGAACAACGCGGGTAAAGAAGTTTTCACTTTCAAAAATAGGGAAAATCTATCGAAAAGTGGTTCCATATATAACAAACTTAAGCATCTGTCTTTATAATCGGAAAGAAATTTTTTTTCCAGTTGGAATTTTTAAGCTGAAAATTACCTTAAATAGCACAACTTATCTAAAAACAAGATACAAATGTTTATAATTTTCGGGCTAGATGCTTAAATTTCTTTCTTTACTGAATGAAAATGAAACACAAGTGTATTAAACACATTTTTATAAATTAGCTAGAATTTTCTTAATATTTGTGGTTTGTCATTTTCATTGCTCTATTAACATTTCAACCTTTTACAAATATATTTTACGTATTTGAAATATGACGTTTTTTCGTGAGAAATAATATAATATTTTATAACAATTTCATAATAATGATTTTGCATAATTTAACTTCAATTAGTTATTCTTTATGTATAAATAACACTGTGAAAGCATACAGGGGTTGGGAGTAGAACACCACGAGTAGTAGGAAAACTTGGTAGTTCAACTAAATATTATAAAGAATTCTCAAGAGAAATTAATATAATTATCATCGATTCTAAATAGTAGTCGAGTGCAATTAGGTTTTTTTACATCCAAACGCAGTTATAATCCAGTTACAGTGGAAGAATTTTAATTTTCAAGGGTTTTTGAATTATAACGTATATCAAAAGGAAAAAAGATTACCATTTAAAATCTTACTCTTTTGATATCTAACTATTATTTTTTTAATTTGTATTTCCATGAAAATAACATTATTTATTATAGTATATTGATTTTATAGCTAAATTATATTATTTTTTTATTGATTTTTCTCAAATTAATACTTCAAGGGAACGCAAGTACCCTTAAAGTATTAATTTGAGAAAAAAGTTAAGTTCACAATATTTTGATAACGGGGCTCTAATTATAATTAACAATTATTACACAAATAAAGAAAAAATCAAAATATTTGTTGAATAAAAGACAAAATTTGTTGAAGTTAGGAACAATTTCCTTGACACCAATTATGTTTTGAAGTCGGTGCCAATATTAGCTAAAAAATTTATTCGTTTGGAAGTTTGGACGGAAGAAGGATGGTACGTATACGGAACTGTGACTGAACTGAAACACGACCAACTTACGGAAATTATTTAAGTTTTTGGTTTAAAATAATTTTTTACTTTTTAATCATTTTTTTTGAAGGCGCCCCTTCATAAGGGTTTTTTGGTAATTTTGATTCACTAATTTGATTAAGCTTGAAGTGAATTTCTTATTGCCAATTTGAGTATAGATATATCAAATAAGAAATTTTTAAAGAAAATTATCCATGGTGAAACTTCTAAATTAAAACAAAACAGAAAAACTTGAACCATAGTTTTTTCTTTACATATTTTTGTACACATCATTTTGAATTAACCTTCTTGAACAAAAAAAATAAATAGAAAACTATATTATAACATCATACTTCTATTTTCCATACAATTCACTATATAGACGAAAGGAAAATTCTATTCTTTTCTATTGTTTTAACAATATCATATTATTGTTAAAACACAATGCAAAAACATATGAGTTTCACATTTTAGATGATGAAGAATGACTTGTTTGTGTATATAACTGAACATGTTAATAATAATTATAATAATAATAATATATATTGTATATTGTCTTTGTCATCATATTTTGAATGTGTTCATGAACATAATGACGCTGAGTGACGATGACTTTATACTTTTGTGTCTATTCTATTTTTGTGTTGATATAATTTAAATTTTATTATATACTATCTGGTGCCCGTCTACTTCAATTCTCTCTCAGCACGACACTCTGTACAGTCTTCGTTTATTAGTCTCATGAATACCTTAGCATATTTATTTGCACAACCGTCATGGACTATTGAAATTAAAAAATGATCGCTTTGAAAGGTACAAAGAGGGTCGTCTTAAATAAATCCATACTTTATTTCAGACAGTTTTATAGTTTTTACACTTATTTTTGATACTTTTAAGACTGGTCTGATAAAATAAACTTTGATAAAAAATTTTAATTAATTAATTTTATCTAAAATAATCAATGTCAATCAAAATTTCACAAAAAGTTTTTTTAATTTAATATGATGAACAAGTTTAGGCAACAGGGTTGAACAAGCTGTGTATAAATACTAATAATAATAATGATTAGACCTCGACATTCAATTGTTTAAGTCTATGGAGTATGACATGAATTAATAGAGTATATACATAAATGGAATATAATAATGTTTATAAATTTATATACAAAAATATATTAAATAATTTCATGCAATATACTCTGTCTAATGTCTCAATAACTATGACCATAGTGCCCATCAGTTAATCGAAACGGTAGCTTCGTTAATCGATAATTCGTTTATAAGAAAGACCTGCCATAATCATTAAACCATTAAAATTTCGAAACTTTAACGCATAATTGTACAGAATAAGTCAAAGTAATAAAAAAGGACATGTGAAGAGAACGGAAAGATATGCAGCTATGACTGGCTTTATAAGGAACTACTGCAGTATTCATATTGTGTAAACCATATGGAAAACCATAGAAAACCATTGGTAAGGATAACTGGCACCCGATACAAATGATCAAACGAGTCCCGAATATTACTGTGGAAGTGATTCGGTTCAGGATGTGGAATACACACTTAATATTTGATGATGAAGTACATAATAGACTTAAATAAAAGCTGCAAAATTACAGGAGGCTAAAAGCTGCAAGATTACAGATGAAAAGTTCAGTTTCCCAGTTGAATCGATGCAAAATCAAAAACCAAAAGAAAAATTAATTGATCAATTAAAATTAAATCAAGATAATTATAATTAAAATTTCAATCGCCTAAGTCAATCGACATGTAGTTTAATAATAAGAAATCAGCTCAATATCTTCTTGATATTTGAATAGAATTTTTTTAAATTTAAAAACATTTATTTTTTTTAATTTTTATTTATAAATAATTCAACGAAGAATTGTTTATAAATATTTGATTAATATTTTAGATTTAAAAATTAGCATTAAAAAAATATTACCTATTCTGCTGCTCCAAATGGCCAAGTAAAGTAAAAAAGTAAATGATAATACTAAAGTTAATTTTTCAACATGTTTTACATTTTTGTATGCTTAAAGTGTGAAATACACTACATACCATATCAACAACATATAATAATGTTTGTTATCTCTAATAATGCCCTTTTTTCCATCTTCCAAAACCATATGTATATATATCTATGTGGCTTTTCTTCTCATACCATGTTTTTACCACCATTTGCTTGTTTTTGTTTTACTGTATCCAAAAATTATTAACATTAAATATAGATAGTTTTTTAATAATTTTATTTCAAAACTTCTAACTCCAAAGAATGCTAAAAGTTTGCTATACATTGTTACAGGAATTATAATAAGGAAATTTAATTGGCTGAACACTTTGAAAGATTGATTAGTGACAGAGCCAAATAAAAGGTTAACTATCACAACTCCGAAAAAGTTAGTAATTTTTGACATTTTCCTGCGTTATTGTGAGAGATTACTAGAGTAAATCTCCAAAAATACAGCTAGTAACTACATTATTACCGGACAGTCTAATCAATTCCACGCCTAAATCGATAAATTAATGATTATGGGATTCGAATCCAAAGTTAAGGTATATTCAATCATACCATTCACGTCACAATTCTGTCCTTCCGTCTCAGTCAGAAAGATTATTCTTCTGTGCGGTATATACACTTATCCGATACAGTTCAATCTCATTGATTCAGTTCGATTTCAGTCACAGCTTCGTCATTTTTAAATTAGTCGTCAACGACATATTTACAGTTTGAATGTCCGCCGCATTTTGTGTGTGTGTTGTTATGGGAGTACAAAAACCATTAAAAGGATGGTTTTTGATGGATGTGGGAAAATCAAGGATAGTACAAATACTGAACTGACACGATACGGATATGTGTAGATAGACTTCGGTGTTTTGACCTAGTCTGACCGATGACTGCACTATGACGTGACTCTAGGAAAGCTCTGACCGCTTCAGCTATCTCCAACTGCTCAGCTCGTTATTAAATCTATTTATGATATTTCATATCTTTTGAATGTTTTGAGTATTATAATTATTAAATATGGCAAAGTGTCGCGTGCTTTACAAATTATGAATGATATTTTACATACATATTATATAAATGTAATAATTCCCTATACATTACAATTTACTGTATATAGTTATAGAACATCATTTATAAATAATTAAAAGTCAAGCTTTATAATATTAATAACCAGTCATATAATTCATTTATAATTTTAAATAATAGTTCATTATTTGTTTGAACGGAAATTTTGTATTTTTTTAATACAAAAAAATATATATTATAAAAATTAATTAGCTAATATTATTCATAATTTTTATTTTATTTATTTCTCGATTTAAAATTGTGATTTGAATTTTGAAAATATAATATATAAAAGACAGTAATTATTCAGAGCTTAACCAAATTTCCCGATATTTTTTAGTTAAGAATCAAATAAACGCGTCAATCAAGGTCTAATACACTATTAGCTATAATCAGAGATACATTTCCACTGAATTTTTAAGTATTGCTATAAATTTTTGTCAGTTTGTCGGATTTATATTGTAATCAATAAATCAGTGAATTAAATTATTTTGAATCTTTTGAATTAAATGAAATGCTTCAGTCACTGAGAGATTTTAGACCTAACTAGAGATATTGGGATGCAATAAACTCTCATCACATTGCGTTTGAGTATAATTTAGAAAAAGTATAATCCAATACTTGATGCTTCATCTGGACATAAATACCTTTCATTAAAAATTACGAAAAATCAGCTGAACAGCCTGGCGAATTGCTTTCATCAATTTTTTTAATACATAGATGGCCAATTCATACATTTTTTTCACGTAGAATTTTTTTTAAATAGAATATTTATTTAAAAATTTGATTCTTTAAATTTCCGTGCAAGTTTTCGTTAATTCAACATTGATTATTTAAGTTAGAAGACTATCGTAAAAAAAACATTTAAGATACAAGATTATCCATCTGAAATAAACTATTAAATTAAATGTCTAAATAAAAAGATTTATCGACAACACAGATTTATTCAAATTATTAGATTGAATTGAACAACAAAATAAAAAATAAATATATTTGCAGTAAAATCAGTTTTAAGAAGCAATGTCTAAGAAATTATCACACCTCGATTCAATCGTAAATATATCGAAATAAATAGTGACATTATCCATAAAAAAAAGATCTCTTCTAAATAAATAAGAAAGTTATTTTATCCATATTGAAATTTTTTGATTGTGTCTAGACTTCAATAATAGTTGAATAAATTTTATAAAATGATAATGGTAGGTAATATACTTATTATACTAAAAATGTTTCAATTCAAAACACTTTTTTAAAAACAATATTTTATTTAAGGGAAAGTTAGTATTGTGTTTACTTTTACTGGAGTTCAAAAGTATTGTTTTCCTGTTTTAATACAAACATTTTTCGGTCCGATATCAAAATTTTTATCTTTACTTTGGAACTTTCTGGGTAATTTCTGTTTCGTTGGTCTGTTGGTCTAAGCTAATATCAATTAATTTGTGGTAAATAATAGTGGATGGTTTCATTTTGAAAACATCTTATCTATCAGTAAAGTAAAGTAATCCCTTGTTTTTCCAGACCTATCCAATAATGTACTTTCTTAAATGAAAGTTTGGAACAAAAGAACGGCCAACCTTGATGACTTTACTATATTTCATCTGCAATTTATTATCAAGTATGTTTGTCTCTAAAACATGCTTGAAATAACAGTTTTAATTCATTGGTACTTTGTTCGTATTTGAATTAAATCCTTTTTTAATGATTTCATATATTTTGCTGGAAGAATAAATGGATAGAAATTTTTTCCAATCCATAAAAGTTTCCGTTCCCTAAAACCAATCTTTTACATTGTTAAAAGCTACGTAAATTACACTTTTCTATCGCTTAAGCTACGTTTTTGCCTGTCTACTGTTTTTCATTGTCCCTTATAATCTACTTCTGTTTACTTTTCTACAAATATTAGCCTTTATTATATAATTTTAGCACTTATACCTGGCAAGGACGAAGAATATCTTTTTCTAGATGATTTTTAGCCTATACACATATTCACTTCTTATTATACCTATACTATTAAGTATTATCCTTGTGACAGGTTTATTAATAAAAGGCTTTTAGTTTCATTAATATTCATAAATAAATTCAACTTTAAAATATACATTTTCCCCAATTAATGTGCCCCTACCATTTTCATTAAATTTTTCGTATTTTATTATTGTATATAATATTATATAAACATGGATATTTAAATTTCCAAAAAAAATTGTTTTAAAATTCAAATAATATTCATCGATTATTGCTTTTAGATGAATATATATATTTTTATGTTTTTGTTATGTCTGCATTGAATATACAGGATGATTTTGTTTTGGATATATTTGGTTTTGAAATCAATACAATTTTAACAAAGACTTCGTCAAAACAACAGTTCAAAATCAGGGGCGCCGAAGGAATGATATATAAAATTTTCATTATTTTTGAACTTTCCTGTCGAAATTTGTTTTCAAGAAAAACAATGGGGCATCAAATCAGGTCAAGTCATGTGTTATTAAGGTAGGATACTTTTGAAATGAAATATGAATAGCTACTAAATTTGCTCTAAAATTGTGGCGAATCCAAACATTTTACGAAAAAATACGAAATATTTGTTATCAAAAATGGACCGAATGGGACGATTTTGCTAATCCACAAATTTGAACTCACTTTCTAAATCTAGAATATAAGCTAAAAACTCGCTTTCTTTTTTCGTTTTTGAGGAAATGAACTATTTATGTTAATCTATGCACACGTATGCGAAAATATCTTATAGGTCCATTCAATATTTATTAGCGTTACAAACTTTAAACAAAATTTAAAACACTGTGACATATTCTGTAATAAGTCGAATGTCGAATAATGAAAATGAATATATGAATCACTTCTAAAAAATAATTATCCCAAAAATTAATTCACATTTTATTCGTATAAATAAATATTTGTTTTAATATGAAAATGAAAGTGTAACCATTTGACATACAAAACATATATATGATATATCATCAACCAAAACCACTAAAAACATACGTATAAAACATATATGTTGAATATTTGTTATTCACACACAAATATAGTGAGGTTATTATTACACACACACATCACAATCATTCCACACATTAATACATATCATATATGATTATTCAAATATTAAAATTTACATCAAATATCTATTTAAAACTCAATTCTATTTTAAATTGTTATATTTATAGGCAAGTTCCTTTGTTAAGTGTGAATTGGAATTTGATCAATTTGATTGAGCACTGACGAAATCTGAAACAGGCTCGTAATATCCAACACAACACCAAAAAAAAAAAAGAATCAAAGGCGCTCTGGGAGTATCGGTAGAAGTGAAACCTTGAAGAATTACGTGTGTGTTATTTGAATTGTCCGGAAATAGTTACTTCATCAATTCAATTAAACTTCCAATTTCATACACAAAATTTTATCTTTTTTCTTCGTTAATCCATTTTCTATATTTAAAATATAGTGTTTTATCATTTTTAAAGTTGACTAGAATCATTTAACTGTGAATTTTCAGTCATCTTCGATGATTCAATACAATAATCACAAATAAATGTGAAATTATTTGATATTTTGTTTGACATTTGCTAATACAATTTACATGCAAATAATTGAATAAATAATTATATTTTCTAGAATGCGGCTGTTTTATTACAAATTTTGGCTACTCCGTAACTATCGAATAAGAAGTCCCTTCCACGTACTATGCACGGTCTAGTACTTTACTAGACTATTCTATTATTGACCTAAAAATGTTCAAACCATACTCCTCCGTGTATCATATTATTTCTACGTAGTTAAATGTGGTTTTTAAGTAGAAAATACTTAAATATAAAACCATCTATACAATTAATTATAATTGAAAATGAATACGTGATACTATTGGTAATACAATATAATTTTTAGTTATCATGAAAATGAACTAACTAATTATTTCATTGGAATTAGTTACATAATAATAATAATAATAATATTATAGCTGTTACTAGTTCAATTATTATTGTATTTTAATACGCACAATTGTTTAATTGGGTCATTATTGTTAGTATCTATTATATGTATGTAGTTACCTTGTAGGCATATATATATATATATATATATATATATATATATATATATATATATATATATATATATATATATATATATATATATATATATATATATATATATATATATTACAGTATTATTATATTAGTTAGGCAGACTCCCATAAAAGTGTGGATCAAAGCATAAAAGCACATAAACAAATTTAGCTTTTAATTTTTACTACACAATTTAGTTTGGATATCACTTACAGTCCGATAGATTTCAAAAGGAATATTTTTTATAAAAATATTTTTTATGGATGGATTAATTATTCTTAGAAATTTTTATTCTAAACCAAAAGATTTATGTTTCAAATTATATTAAATAAATTATAGGAAAAAATTTGTTTTCAATTGGCCAAGCCACAAATTTATGATTCCCATCAAATTTCATTTTTCATCAAAGGTCACTTATTACATATTGAGTAAGCTCTTAATTTTGGAGATGAGAACAGGATTTTAAAATTTTCGAATGCTGATACAGTTATGATCTGTGTATTTATTCTTTAATTAAAAATACCTCTGTAAATTTTAATAACAATTGACCTTCACACTAATGAGATAGTTGTGTTCTATTATAAGACAAAGCTAGTACTTCATATAGAATTTGATAATAACCTGTCTCACTATATTGCTATATACTTGTTAAATAAAAGCTCTGATTAAAATGTTTGTAATTATTATAGTAAAAGCACTCGAATTTGGCTATTCCAAAAAAACTTGATCAGAATTTGAAAATTGTTCTTTTATTTATGATAACATTAAGTGTTCAATTCGATAAATAAGGAGGTAATGTACCTTAGATTATAGAAATGATCAGTCTTTAATATGCCTATACCATCAATCAGTCTTCACACCTACGTCTTCCAACGAAATTTCAATGTTTTCAGTGAGATACGATTGATATTTGTTTGAGTTGCTTGAGCAAATCTAAATAAAAAGACGAAACGTTGTATTTTAAAACTATCCTGTTGTTTGTTTTCATTCCTATCTTCTATATTGGACGAAATTATTGTTTCATATTTTATATTAAATTCTCTTAAAAATTGCTCTGTTTTTGATGAAAGACATTCCCCTTAAAAAAATTCAAATTAATGTAAATTTTAAGAATAAAACTTGCAAAAAACTAATAATATTTTATTACATTCTCAGAACTGACAAATTAAATCTACAACATTTTGAATAAAAAAAGGCTTTCAAAAATAACATTCGACAGTTATTACACAATATTTATATATACACACACACCAATAATAACATTATTATTCAAACTAAAAACAGAATTATTACTTACTCCCACATAACATTACAAAAGGAAACTAACTACTGCTGAATTATTATCTAGTCAAACAAGTATAAAAGCTTTGAGCTTTTGAACTTTACATATACCATAATATACATATAAGTATAACATCGAAACTATAATATAATACGAAGTATCGAATAGTTTTTGCTTCGATTTTTTATATTCAATGTAAATTATATAACATTGTTAATACAAATATGGGGTGGCTCAAAAAGTATGTAAGATAACAATACAGTACAAGGTTTTTGAGAAAAGAATACAATATTTGTAGCTATTTGAGCGATATTTGGGTTTTATTTATGGGTTTGCGAATTAAGGGTTGAGTTTGCATGGATTTTGCTCTGTGTGTCCAGTTGTAATCAATATAACTCAAAAAACAAAAAGAAATAACGAAATTTTCATGGTGTATTTTAGTGAATGAGCAACCACCACAACTTAAGCTCATAATATAATTGTATTTATAACTGTATCTTCTGGATATTTAGAGTACTTTATGAATGCTTATAATAAATATTCAATTATATGTCGAGTATCTACACAAATAACTCTGTTAGTTGTTATATTCACTTGTTTTTGCATGTGATTATTTTTCAAGGGGATGTTTTGAACCATGTTTATTTTATTTGTGCATTATTTTGTCGATGGGATAATTTATCGTTAGAAATTTCATCTTGTAACCAATAAAAACTGCCTTAAAATAAAACATTAAAATGTAAATAACGATCCAAGGTTTACAGCATACCGAATAGAATTTAACGACTTCTATTTATTCTCGAAAATTGAGTCACACTCTATATAAACTAAACTTAAAAAGTGCGATACTTTTTGCGAAGTTTTGTATGTGTTTCTCGATAATACGTCGTTGTGTTCATGTGTCGTAGTGTAACGTACACCCAATATTATTTTGGAATGACTTCATCACTATGTAATGTCTATTCAGAAAGCTTTAAAATATATATGTATATGTATATAATATGTAATATATAAATAAATAACCTACCAAAAATACATAATAATAAATTTTATCAGTATATGAGTTTCGAATTCTTTGTACTCTTTTTATTTTTCAATATATCTACAGGTGAATTAAAAATTTTCCACGTGGTTTGTTTTCTTAGTACTAGAAAGTGAATCAAAAGTTAATTTTATCAAAAAATAATATAAAAAATTTCAACTTGTTACGGACTACTAATAAATAACACAAATTTATAATAATTTTTAAAATTCTTTGTGACTATTTTTCGAGCATTTGTCTTCTTCGAGACCGGACTTCCACCATAATATATTTTTGGGAAAATAAAATCGTCTATTTACGCTGTTATCCTAATCTTTAACTGCACAGAATTTTCTTGTTTGAGGCAAGCTCAACAACGATTTGTGCTTTCTGTAAATATTTCTGCAAATCCCGAAATAATTTTTTTTTTGGTAACTGGAGAGAGTTTATAATATGGACACCGTGCGTCAAAATGTTTTCATTCCTTTGTATGGTTACGAAAAAAATTCAAAACATGAATTTCAACTCTTAGTTGAAATAAATACGAAAGTGCAAAACTTTGATAATAGAAAACTAAACTATACTCCCTTAAACTAAAAAAAACAAAAAAAAATTTAATGACAAAACAAAAATCAATCTTTAAGAAAAATGGTACACATTATTTTTAGTGATTTACCTATACAAAATAATATGTTAGCAAACATAACCTCTAATAGTACCTAGGAATATGTTTGAGTTTGGTATAAAAATGGAGGGTGGCAGCGGTAAAGTATTTGTTTATTTATCTTGACATAACACAACACAGTGCTCCTTTTTTTGAGTAATATAATACATCTTAGAATAATATTACTGTGACATCCTATTCATTCTCATCCTTGAAAAAATTTTATCATCAAAACTTCATGTACAAAATGTTACATAATGGATGGGTCTCAAACTATGATTATAATATTTAGTTCACAACACAAAAATACGAAATTCAGTTAGCCTCAATTCAGCTTAGTTTTGATGAAAATTCAAATTAATTGATTTTAGTCTGAATTGATTACAACTTCCTAATGTCCTTAACGCGCCTACAGAAGTTTTCACTTGAATATTGTCTTATAGAAAGATGATATTTTGTTAAAATTATGTATTATTTTAATAAATATACATTCTTGGCAATTGGTAACAGAACTCATGACGCATTTTGGATATCACCAGTTACGTATATTCTCGTTTTATCGTATATAACCAAGGATGATAATTTATTCTGTAACATCTTGTATGCATAGGTATATCAGATCACATATGAGTGTTGTTTAACGGAATGATGTTCGACGTGAGTACATAGATGTAGTTTGTATTGCATTAGAAGGTAAACAGTTTTATGTGTAACATCAGTAACTGTCAACAGAGATCAATTCTTGAGCCATCAATGACAGATAACAAGCTTATAGGGAGTATACACTAGTAGTTTTGTTGTTATATGTAAACGGAATGAAACGTTCGTTATATATGTATATACATATATAGATGTTATAGCGGAGCTTGCTAGAGCTATATGTGTTAATATGTGTGGAATAGAGCTTTGTACATATTATATGATACTTCGATTTATATACACGGTGTCATAAAGGGCCTTTTAGCTATACTATAATGAAAAGTAATAACACAACTTTTTTTTAATAATACACCTATTTCCATAAAATTATTGTTTATAAGTGTAGTTTGACCTGTAGATTTAAAAAATAGTACCCATTTAATAATAGCATTTGTAGTTTTGGAGATACCAACTAAAGTTCATTTCAAAAGTCTATATTTTGGACCAATTTTTTAAGCTATATTTCGGGAAACTACAAAGCCAATCATAAAATAAGTGTTATCTTTTCTAAGACATTAATTACACTACAAAATTTAAAAATGCAAACGAAATTTTATTTTTGGATTATTTTGGGCAAATTTTTTAGTTTTTTAAAAAATCACAAAAATCATAAAAAAAAAACCTGTGAAATAAGTCATCATAGTTTTTCAGTAAAAATGCTCGACTCCTGAAAGAACTGAATGATATTAAGAACATCATCATTTCACTTTTATAATACCATTCCTTTACGTATTTTTAATTAAATGAGTGGGATTATTTAAAGCGCTGCTACAAAGTGATGTGAGATTGCTTTCTGCCACATATTTTTTTTTTTCAAAAGAAGAAACATCACAAATACTTCTTCTTAATATATTCAAACATAACCAAACATAAATTTTATGTTAGCATCTACAATGTATGCTGGTTCTGTGTTCTCCTTCTTCGTTCATGGTTAAAATTCATGAACTGTGTAGTAAAAAAATTGCTTCATATAACTTCATAAATTTCATACTAGATTTACTACTGTAGTATCGCATTTATATATAGAATGAAGAGTATTCTTTTCAGTTTGTGGAAAAAATATCATTTTCCACACAGACAGATAGAAATACGTTTTTTATTTTTTGTATTTTTATATTTTTAAACTTTTCATTTCATATTCAGTTGATTTTTTTTTTTTTAACGTTTTTGTAATTTATTTTCTTAACCAATAAAATGTTATAGAATCACGATTTTTTGATCAAAATGTATTACGCGAGCTTTAAAATATAAATAAATATAAATAAATTATGGATTTATTATGTTTAACGAAATAGTGTTGATGTTTGGAAGAACTTTAATATTTACGCAGAACCAAAATAATTACAATAGCAAAGGTTTTATTCAAAAAAAAGCAAAAAAAATTTGATTCAAAGGTGTCTTTAATTTGGATACACTATTCAAATTGATATTATGACTGTGCCGTGAGATTTTCTCTCATAAGAAACTAAATTGCATAGCAAGTTTTAGTAATCGATAGAAGATTCTCGTAGAATTATTGGGTAAATTCTTGACTCGTTCATGTAAAAACACCAAGCTCAAAATGTTAAAATATGAATAAAATAATTCATCTCGAAAACTATCACAGATAACAATATACTTAGTTTTTCATTTTAAAAATATAAAATTATAAAAATATCATATTTAAATGAAAAGAAAATGCTTTTATCAGCATATTATGCAAATTTTAAAGAAAGGGGAAGAAACGAATTACAAATGTTTTCTTTTTTAGTTTTGATAAAAAAAATTCGTAATTTAATAACAATAGGGCATCGTCGAATATTTTCTCCATTCAATAAAACGATAAAAGACTAATGGCTTGAAGTGATTGAATTTTTTGTCTGCTTTAACTTATGAACTAATTGAGTATATTTTTTCTTCAATATGTATCTATTGTTTAAAACTTGAAACGAACAAATTTATTAAACAAAAGACTAATATTTTCGTATTGTTCGAAAATCAGTTATGATATTGTTTAAGATTATAATAATGAATTCGAAAGAGCTAATTATGTATCGAAAGAGGGTTAAACACGAATACATACTTCATATATTTTCAATTGTTTGAATTATTGATTATATAATCATGAAATTTTTTGTATTTGCAGATAACAATTCGTGGTGGATAAGATCTAGGATGTTAATACCAATATTCCTGTATTTGTACCGTTTATTACTATAAATAAAATTATTTGTTCAATGGCTTGCTTGTTAATTGCATAGAAAATAAAAATTATTGAATAATTACCAAAAAATGACATTTAATTGTAGTCATTGGGTTGAAAAAATGAAACAGGATCTCAAGCCGACCCAAATATTTTCTTTTATATATGACTATTCATAAATTTTCGCCTGATTTTTTGTTTTTCTACAGAATATATTTCGAAGTGTGGTTGAATATAGGTGATTGAATATCATCCAATTGCAAATTTACTATTTTGTTTATGACATTCAAGTATCAAAATGTTTCGAAAAAATTGATCCAAAAACTGACTAATCTTGAATTTGAAATCAGAAACTTTTATAAATAATTTCTTAAAAGGCATTGCGTCAGGTCAACTACCTATCGAAGTCGGCGTCATTTATATTCTCTTTAAGATTAGTCACAAGAAAATTATTTCAGAAGTCTTAAATTTTTAGTTCCCTTCGTTTTAGTTTTACCGTGGTCGGATAAAAAGCGAAATCGTGGAACAAAATTAGATCTAAGAGGTGGACATGAGTGTATTGACGCCCTCCTCAATAAATACAATATACTTTCGGGAGTAAATACAATTTCTTTATATCAGAAAGTTAATAATTTTATTTACCATAATATTAAAATTTGATCAGTGATCATTAGAAGATAATTAACTGCTTAGCAGATAATTATATCATTTCCTTTAAAATTGATATAGATATTGACAATAGGTATAATTATTAGTACCAGAGATTGTAATTTTAGGATAATAATTAGTCCTTTAGTTATAATAATTATGTAAATTATGTAATCCATAATAAATGTCTCGTAGTTATATAATGCTTGATTAAGTATTTTATGATTGCGACAAAGTGGGACAACACATTCCAATAAATCTTATTCTATCAATGATTAAATTCTTTGAAAGATTTTCGTAAAAGTAACAAAAATGAAAAGTATGACCCAAAATTAGTAAGTTTCAAAAAAACGTTTACTCAAATCGGTTAAAATTTGGGAGAGATATTGAAAAAAATAATTTTTTGAACATTGTGACGTCATAAAATCAACAAAAATTAGTTTTGCTCTATTATGCCCAATTTTTATCCAATTTTGGTAAACAAAGTATGTATTCCTACTAAATTTGGGTCAAAGTGTTAAAATTTTTGGTAAAATAAAACATATCTATAATAAATATCCAGATAGAGAGGGTCAGGTTATAATAAATCATATAAGGGTTGAAGTAAGCGAATTAAAAGTAACAAAAATGAAAAGTATGACCCAAAATTAGTAAGTTTCAAAAAAAAGTTTACTCAAACCGGTTAAAATTTGGGCAAGATATTGAAAAAATTAATTTTTTGAACATTGTGACGTCATAAAATCCAAAAAAAATGTTTTGCTCTATTATGCCCAATTCTTATCCAATTTTGGTAAACAAAGTATGTATTCCTATTGAATTTAGGTCATAGTTTTCAAATTTTTGGTAAAATAAAACATATCTATAATAAATAACCAGAAAAAGAAGGTCAGGTTATAATAAATCATATAAGGGTTAAAGTAAGCGAATTAAAAGTAACAAAAATGAAAAGTATGACCCAAAATTAGTAAGTTTCAAAAAAAGTTTACTCAAATCGGTTAAAATTTGGGAGAGATATTGAAAAAATTAATTTTTTGAACATTGTGACGTCATAAAATCAACAAAAATTAGTTTTGCTCTATTATGCCCAATTTTTATCCAATTTTGGTAAACAAAGTATGTATTCCTACTAAATTTTGGTCAAAGTTTTCAAATTTTTGGTAAAATAATACATATCTATAATAAATATCCAGATAGAGAGGGTCAGGTTATAATAAATCATATAAGGGTTAAAGGAAGTGAATTAAAAGTAACAAAAATGAAAAGTATGACCCAAAATTAGTAAGTTTCAAAAAAAAGTTTACTCAAATCGGTTAAAATTTGTGAGAGATATTGAAAAAATTAATTTTTTGAACATTGTGACGTCATAAAATCAACAAAAATTAGTTTTGCTCTATTATGCCCAATTTTTATCCAATTTTTGTAAACAAAGTATGTATTCCTACTAAATTTGGGTCAAAGTTTTCAAATTTTTGGTAAAATAAAACATATCTATAATAAATATCCAGATAGAGAGGGTCAGGTTATAATAAATCATATAAGGGTTAAAGGAAGTGAATTAAAAGTAACAAAAATGAAAAGTATGACCCAAAATTAGTAAGTTTCAAAAAAAAGTTTACTCAAATCGGTTAAAATTTGGGAGAGATATTGAAAAAATTAATTTTTTGAACATTGTGACGTCATAAAATCAACAAAAATTAGTTTTGCTCTATTATGCCCAATTTTTATCCAATTTTGGTAAACAAAGTATGTATTCCTACTAAATTTGGGTCAAAGTTTTCAAATTTTTGGTAAAATAAAACATATCTATAATAAATATCCAGAAAAAGAAGGTCCGGTTATAATATTTCATATAAGGGTTAAAGTAAACGAATTAAAAGTAACAAAAATGAAAATTATGACCCAAAATTAGAAAGTTTTAAAAAAAAGTTTACTCAAATCGGTTAAAATTTGGGCAAGATATAGGAAAAATTAATTTTTTGAACATTGTGACGTCATAAAATAAAAAAAATTTCTAGAATTTTAGTTAATAAATTTTTTACTTTTCTTACCAAAAAAATATTCAGTTGGAAATCCGATAATCGTAAGGTATTTCACACTATTTAATTAAAAAAATTTTTCGTTCCAGGTTATATTAATAACAACACATCACCAAAATTGGAACTTCGAATTTGGCATTATGTGAAGTGATTGTTAATGTAAATAGTGGTATTATTGTGATATAAAAACGAATAAAATAAATCATGTTGCTATTTGATTCTCGATGTGATGTTATGGACAAAAAACGACCATTTTCACTGTTATTTAATGACATTTTTATATTTTTATTAATGTTAATTTTATCAACAAATAATATTGGTAAGTGATTTATATCAATTTATTTATTTTTTCTAAAATATAATTCAGATAAAACTATTAAGTTTTTTGTAGAAAGTTTGACGAATAATTTTATACATATATTATTTTAAGTATTTTATTTCTAAATATGAAAATATTAACTCTATCATAAATTTCTACGCATTTTAACTTTAACGAAAACAAATTTTTGAAGTTTATGATTACAAATTTGTGCTACATGACATATAGACACTGTTGTAACATATATGGCTTATAAGAAGGTTTTCGGGTACAAAACTTTATACAATACTTAATATCATACTCCTTTACAAATTTTCTGTTAAGTCTTTTACAGTCGGAATACTTACTTCAAAGAAGATCCTTCGGAAAATTAACTTCCGTTTATTTCAACGAACATTAAAATGAACGTTCGAGTGACGGGAACCATTTAATTTAATTTATATCATATGTCCCCGTAGAGCTGTACGTTGTTATTATAAATGGGAATTAATTTCACAACAACGTATTATAGTTTAATTTTCAATATTTTAAAAAATATTCTATCGATCCAATATATAATTGAATTTTAGAATATAATATTATCTAATATTTGTGATAGATAAGGAACGTTATTATTTATTAATGTTATAAATTAGTAATTTATGTCAATAACAACAACGTCGTAATATTATAATATAATAAATGTAAGGTACCTTCTTAAGCTTTGTTTCTTAAAGGTATTTTAGTAATATAGATCATGTAACACTATTATGTTAAGTATTTTCAATATCATAATTATAATAATATCTTCATCGGGTGTTCAATTGTAATCGTTCACTATTAATATTTCATCAACGAAGAGTTTTTGGGAATGAAATTAACTGAAGTAAGGTTTTTACTTGAAACCCGTAACCTCCGAGCCTAAATGTGAGAGAGCTTTTACTCGCTCGACCACCTACAACAGCTAAGTGGATACCACACAAACATACCTCAGTTCGAGCCCAATTTTAAGTTGATTTAAATCGAGAAAAATTTCTACCTTCATACGTAATAGAACTTTCTCTAGTAAAATTGTATCATAACAAGTTTTACATATTATTCTATATAGGATTGTTCCTTCTTTTCTCCATATAAGTTTCCAAAAGGGAGTGTGATTATGATTTGAACGAACATTGATGCAAGCAAGAAGCACTTAGTGTATAGTGATGTAGTGTAGTTACAATACTTGTTGTACAGTACAAGGTTTTAAGATTAACATGTTTAGTTTCTCACTCACGAATAATGCAAAATAATAGAATAGTACGAAGAAAGTGTGTATGTATCTGAAGATGTAGTTATAAGTTTATTGTCTGTGATGCGAGGAGTGATGTCTTTCATATTTGCAACGATACAGCCAGCTACTAGCTAGCTACAACTACTCCTTCCTCAAACGACACGATATATAGATTCTATTACATGTACCTTGCATTAAACAATTCATGTTTTGATGAAAATAATATCTGTAAAATTATTATTATGTTCATATTTTGATAGATATGCATTGTGATATTTTATAGTTTCTAGAAGACTATCAAGTGTCCTTTAAACTAGCGAAGTACCCCTGCGTCACAATGCATAGTTTATATTTTTTGTTTTTCTGTCTTATACAAGTTAAATTTATTTTAAAAGAATACCATGATAATTTTCAAATTTAATCAAATTATTATCATTGAAAATTTTACTTTAAAAGTCTTTTTTAATAGACGATAATTTTATATTAAAAATCAAATTTGCGGTTATGCTTAGCATTCAGCATAGATATGCATCAGAATAACAATAACAAATTCCACATTTTACGATTTTATTTCCCATGTATAATTCATGGATCGAAAATATTATGTTTGTTGTCTTCGATTTCAAAATTTTGCCTGTCGAGATCTGTCGGTCCGGAAATTATTTCTTAGATTTTTTGTCAAAACCAACGTCCCATTTGAATATTAAAAAAAAAAATCTTAGTTACCATTAATTTCAAAGTTTAATATTCAAAAGAACAAATAATTAATTTTATTTATATATCAATAAACAAATTACGAAATGTTTCATATTAATATTAACGTTTCATTTTCTTTGATAGCTCATGGCCCCGGTCAAACCAAATTATCTTGTATTATAAAGAATAAAAGTATTGTTTTTAGTACACTCAATAATATATATTGAAATTTAGATAGAAGACATACATATACTTCTTATATAATACTAATTATTATAAATAATATATTATTTATACATTTTCAATTACGTACAACTAATAATTTCATTAAATGTTGAATGTATTAATAAACATTTATTACAATTTCATGTTTGAAATCTTGTCGATTACAATTTGTATGCAAAGCAATGAGAAAATATTATAACTTAATATAATTGAAATTAAATATTATTATTTTGATTAATTTGAAATCTTTATCTAAGTTGTACTCTACGGAAAATTGTTCTTCAAAGAAAGAATTAAGTACCTTAGATATTATCTACCAATTTAAATGGTTGTACTCACAAAGAAATCTGTTTTTCTCTGAGTTGAAATTTGAATTAGAAAATCATTGCTCAGGAGTGTTTCTAAACAGTTATCATTACAATTATGATCATAATATTTTTGATATTGAGTATTGAAAAACGAACCAGGTTTTAAAAATCTATAAATTATATGAAAATGTCATTGCAATTAAACTAATTAAAAAGAAAATATTTATCTAAATTTTACAAAAAGGAATATAAATTGTCACAAAGACATTGTAGCTTAATGTATTACATATGTTAAGTAAAATAATATGATTTACAAATATATAACATATATGTTACAGATAAAGTATAAATTTCAATTTATTCATGATTCTACGTAAATTTTTTGTAAAACGATCAATTTTATAAAATATTATATATATAACGTATGAATTAGTTAAAGCTTAAGTATGCTTATTTTTCTTTTGAAAACTGGATAAGGAATAATAAAAATGACAATAAGTATTCTTTAATCCTATAAGCACAGTAAAACAAATTGTGTATTTGCGTCAAAAACGGCCTGTGTATTAATTATATTAATTCCTGGTTTTTGTTACTTCATTTTTAAAATGAAAAAAGTGTTATAATTACATAAAATGGTAAACTAGCCTAAGCTCTACTCATATTCAGTTTGGTACATAAAAAATATGTGCTTTGACTAAATATTTACGTTAACTGTAACATATATATATATTATATATAAAATGTATTGTCATATAAGTTTTCTATTTGAGAACTAAAATGTAAAAACAATAGAAAATAGAAAATTAATAAGAAGAGAACTTTTAAGAAGATGAAAATGTACATTTCATACGGTGGTACCTACATGTATGCATATATGTATATTTGAAATATGAAATACTCTTGAAGTTTTAATTAAACACCATCGTCTTTAAAATAAATTTTGAGAAGTATTAAATAATCTTTACATACTACATACGAGACGAATATAATAATAACAAGACATTTTAGAAGTATTTTTGTTGTATTTCATATTTTGTGTGTGTATTCTAGTCAAAATAAATATCATTTTTAGTTTGTCGTTTATATACTTGAGAATAAAACGATTATAGAAAGGTACTGTAATCGAATCACAGAAAAGGTATAAAAGAAATTTAACTTTTTCTAGCTTAATCTGATAATATTTAGAGGTAAAATACTTTAATCTCGATATCATCTCTCTATTTATATTGCATAAAAACATAATGAGCATTCCTGTGTGGTATTTTTTCCCCTACTTTTGGTGTGGCTGGTAATTAACGGTAATAAAATAGTGCCCTGAGTATTATACATAAAAAACCAGATTGGGAATATAGGTAACATTTTTTATTTTATTTTTGAAAGCTTTAAAGTGTCTTGCATAGAAAATACGTAATATCTGGTTGCTTTGAGATCTTGGACCATTAAATTATTATCCATTCTTAAGATGCCTTTTTAATATTAGATCATTGGGATACGAATTGCAAAGATGTTTTTTGGCTTCTAATATATTAAATTTTGAAACTAAGTACTAATGAGATAATTCTTAAACCTCTAATTTGTTTCCGCGTGAATGATTCTTCCATAATCATTTTCTATAGTTAATTTCCATTATACTTTGTATTATAGATAAGTATTTATAATAAAATACATGCATATTTATATACAATTTTCAAGTTGAAAATATTAATTTTAGTTAACAATTTCTCACCCTTGAATATTATAATAATAACCAACCAGCTCATTGCTATCCTGCTACATACATACGTAAGTTAGGTACGTTCGTATTGTCTGTATTGCATATAACTAACATACGTTTATAAAACTTTTTAATGAATTCTAAACGTCTGTTACCGTAGATTATGTAAGTATTATACAACAATATACATGTTGTGTAGTTGTCTCAACTTATTTGAAATGTACAATACTTCTTACCAATTTTAATACAGGTTGAAATTATTTTATATATTTCTTAAGCCATTTATTTTCTTATCCATATTCATATGAAATTGAATGGTTAAAATCGCTTTATTTGACATTCAAACAACTTTTGTTTGAAACATTTTAGTAAGAGGATTTTTGGACTGTATATCTCTGTTTAAATGATAGCGTTATAAAAAAAATGTGTGCATTTGGATGAGTTTCAATGACCGGCGGTTACAAAACAGTAACTGCCCAGGAAATTCGGAAACGTCAATATATATATATATATATATATATATATATATATATATATATATATATATATATATATATATATATATATATAAATGTATAGTGAAATATATATAGTGAAAACTTTTTTTATACTTCTTTAGCGTTTTAAGCAAGTTAAATTTCAATTTTCCGACTTTGAGACTTTTTTTTCGTCGGTTTATAATAATTCCATTTAGAAGTATTGTTTACAATTATTAAATTCATTCTGTATGTGTACTTTACATATCATTTTATTATTATTATCATTATTATCATTATTATTATTATTTTACTTATATGTTTTTAATTAAAGAGAAATATAAAATCTATGTAAATATTATATATATATATATATATATATATATATATATATATATATATATATATATAATATTTACATAGATTATATATATATATATATATATATATATATATATTAAGGTAAATAAGGTTTTTATAAGGTGGAAATGAAGGTAATACAAAACCTTTCATAAATGATGACACTAAAAAACATATAAACAAAAATACAACTGTTAAGTATGGTATAAAACTATATTATTGATATTGGTTCAGTAAACTTATGCGTAGTGATATATTCTAATTAGTATGTCCCCATATTAATTAGATAACTGTGTCAGGAGTAGAATAGAGATTAGGTAATGGGTAACAGGACTATGATTTGAAGTTATACTTCAAAATTTCATAGGTTGAAGCTGTTATTATGATTTATGTTTCACTTAATGTAAGAAAATATATTTATTTATTGAATATTTGCATGTAATTAAAAATAATTGTTTTTTAATGATATCAAAGAAGCATAACTTATGACGCGCGTGCATAAGTACACGCACTAATTTTTTTATTATTTAATTGAAACGTCTTTACCTATCGAACATTGATTTAAAGGAATCCAAGCTATGGACATTCAAAGTTCCGGAACTTCTTTTTTTTTTAATCAATTTTAATTTAATTCTCAGGTTTTTAAATGAAAGTATTAAAACTTAAGATATGAAACACTTAGCGATTACTCGGAGGCAAGGCGATTATCAAATGAGAAAATTTAAAGTGTCTAATTCATGAAGATTCGATATCAAGATTTATTTGTATTACGTATTTCTCAACTACGGATCCGTTAATATATTCCATTCTAAAAACAAACATGTATGATGTTATTCTTCAAACGACAATCCAGTATAGTATTTTAGTATTATACCGTTACGTTAGTCTTCCTTACCTAGAAGATAACTACATGACACATCCTATTCTAGAAAATGTGTTGGATCGCTGCATACATACCTACACGATATACCTACTACATACATGTGCTTTGTTCATCTTTCTTTGCTTTACACTATAAGGTTCTTTCATATTGTTGAACATTGGAATAAAACGGATTTCATGAGACATGTCTACAGAGAGCTTCAAAAACAATGACAGAGAAAAAAAATACCAAACTTACGTAGACTTTATAACCAAAGTTAATTTCTCAACTACATGTGACATTCAAATCTTATTATGTAATTACTTTTGAGAAATTCTTGACAAAACTTATTATACTATCCTTGAGATTAAATAATATTAGCCACGATAATGAAGCTCTTTAATATAATATAAAACCGCGGTTACACGGGAAAAAAAGTAGTCAATAACTGCTTAATTTAGACTTGAAAAATCGCTTTTCAAATCTTTCATTTAGTAGCCATTAAATTATTTTTTAATCTACGTGAAATTTGAAATTGATGAAGTTTCAAAATTATCAATAATGGGTAACTTTTTTTTATTTAATTGTTTCTTATCTCAAGTTAAATCTCCAATTTTCTTGAGAAACGCAATAGATGGTTTAATGAAGGCTTCTTTGCCTTTTTCAGGTCATAGGAGGTTTTTCAAACAATAATGGTTGGGTTCCACAGTTCTACTATCATGTTCTTAGCGCTAATCTTGGTTTGAAAATAACGTTGATCTAATTATGGTTAGGGATAACTCTTGATTATTACGTATGGTGCAACCCAGCTATTAGGTTTCTACTTCCCTCGAGATTATACAAATTCATGGTACATGTTTCTACATAAAATTGTATACTGTTTGTTGTTTGTTTATTTGGGGCAGGTGTTGCGTTCGCTGCAATGCCGACACATTACAACAATAACATAGAAAAACAAACTATTTATATATTATTTTGTTTTTCTTTAATACTTGTGTGTGTTTGTTATGTTTACATAAAATGTTGAAAATTTCTAGTAAAAGTTTCAGATATTTTTCACTAATTCTTTAACAATCACTAGTTAATATTTATCTTGATAGTAAAAATAATTTTTGTGTGTAGCGAGCGAGGCGGAGAGAGAGATAGAGGAGCTATTTAAAGTTAATATCAGCTACTGTGCATACGAGCTGACAAATGTGAAATAAATAAAGTATAAACAATAATTATTCTTATTGTTATTATTTTACGATGTTGTTTTCATTATCATGAAAGTAATGAACAGTTAAAAATATATGGTTTAGTTTCTAGCGGATACGAAATTATGGAGCGAAATTGCTAGTATTTCAAGAGACTGACTAGAAAAGTATAAAAAGAAAGGAACCGCAACTGCGTCTTTTATACCTAGATCTTTTGGTCCCCTGTACTCTCTTTAGAACACTAGGTAAAGTGCCTTCTAGCACAAGGAGACAATTATATTGTAATTTTGTTGATGGTGGAGCCGGTTAATTCGTTCTTATCAAAACAAGGACAGTGTGATCAATCAACAGTCCCTTGTTTTAGTTATAACTGCCACTACTTGGATTCGAACTTGCAACCTCCAGTCTAAGTAGTCAAATGGGAGAACGAATCAGTTCTGTTACTCATTTGGCCACTGAACCGGTGAATGAGTAGAATACAGCATATTATCAATTTAGTGCGTTTCTTCAGTATTTTCTGTAGCTTAATGAATATTTCGTATGAGCTTCTTTTTAAGTATACCGTAATACAATGCCTGGAAGTAAACGGCAACGTCTATTTCAGTTCTTAGTCCAGTTATATATTTTTAATCTGCCATGATTCTTTTCTTTTTTTCGTAAAACCGTAAAATTCAATTCCAAAAACAGTTTTTGTTTAATTTAACTGACTCCAGAATCAACTTGCTCAACTTACCTAAATCATACGTCTTTCTTCATTACTTGGTACTCGCTTGGAACTTCATATCTGTGTTCTTTTTCTCAAGTTTGAAGCTGAAAAAAAAACAAATATTTCTTATAGATATACGGAAATTTCCAATGCGGGAGGGGGGGCAATAAACCTATGGCTGGTGTTTGGAAAAATCACTATATAGTGATACCCTGTAAGAATATAGGGACGTGTTTAAAAACTATTATGAATAGACTTAGAATATGTATGGGTTTTTTTTATTAGAAAACTTTTCTCTATAATGTTTCTTCTAATATAGTAGCTTGTTACCATATACATAATACGACACCTATAGTCATAATACGATGTATATTTTATGGCCTAAACTTTGGTTAAAGACAAGTATAAACATATTATATATATACACACATAATATATAGTATGAATCTCAAAGTTCATCAAACACCATTTGTGTGGAATCGTTTTGTTGCAAAATTATTTAATATTAAATAAAAATATTCTGGTCAAAATTTCCTTTTGCTTTTATAAACCCTTATTTTGGCCCATGAAATAGATTGTTATAGATGCTGCTAAAATATTGAATAATTTTGAAACAATTTTAATTTTCACTATACTTAGCACTGTGGCCACATATTAAAGAGGCATTCATTTTTATGGGTTCTTAAACAATATACAATATACAATGATGACGTATTGTTTGTATCGTAAGAAGAAATGCAACGCTAATTTTAATAATTTTCATCACTGCTCATCATTTTTCGACGCTCGGTTCGATTCTGTTTAAACTGTTATTTGTTTAATCGTAAAGAAAGAAAGTTTTGTAGAATTAATTAGAAAACAATTACAAATAAAAAATTTCTATTTGACACCTGATCAAACGAGAAACCGTTATCCAAATGCGTCAAAAATGAAATTGTCACGTAGCCCAATACAATTACCCTTGTAACATATCTTTAATAATGACTATGCATTATTTATGAATCAGCCTGTATATTTAACACACATAATAATATGTTGTAAGTATAATAAAATGTCTATCGTATGTCTTAAAATATAAATTATTAACATTATTGTGGTCTCATTATGTACATATTGTTTATATTTATTATATTTATTACATATACGAAAAATATACCTAGTGATTACTTTAAAAACCCGACTATGTTATTTTAAAATATTTTTTTATTTTAAAATCTAGGGAAATTAGACTAAAACTGTTTGTCAAACACAACAATCTTTTACTCTTCAACATTGAATTCATTTTGTTGTGTGTAAGAATGAAATAAGAAGATTTAATTTCGTATTTTCTGATTCACGCTTTTTTCTTGGATCTTTTCTAGTACATAAAGCGTAAAGCAAATACTTTGAACCCATTTCAACGAAAATTGGGCGAACGGAGGAGTATGAAATTTAGCATACTTATAGTTTATATAGAGGACTGGAGAATGCCTAAATGTTATTTAAATTATGCATAAAATATGCATTTAATCAATAGAAAACATAACACATACTATGACACACACACATATGGTGTGGCTTATATTATACACACTACTTTACACACGCTACACTGTAACGGGTCTCTAGTTTATATTTAAGTACCTGTATTAAGTTTGAAATTTGAATGTGGATCTTTTGATTTGAGAATTATTTAAAGATATTTGTAAACAAAGTTATAAAATTACTTAAACATTCGATGATATATCGATAAATTTTACAGTGTAAAACATTAATTTCGATAATGTTTTGTATATTAGAAGTAATAAAAATGAAACATTCTATATCAAATATAAAGGAAATTTATAATAACAAAAGGTTCCAGTTCTATTTTATTTAACTTATTGGTGGGTTACACACTCATTTCTACTATATATATATATATTATTATTATGGTGCTGCAGAGACTATTTGAATTTATATTATTTCTTTCATATTTTACAAATATTTAAGCCTATTTATAATTATTAATTATTATTTTTGTACCATAATATTGTGTACACATCTATTTTTTTCTAAACACATAATTATAATAAATTGATTTCACTAAACTTTAGAAAATATTTCAAATTAATTTTATTAAAATTATTTGCATTTAATCTTAGCCATTTCATAATTAGAATGTTGTTACCAAGATTTAATTTTCATAAATTTTGAAAATTTTGTCTTCCAAATCCATCCACCTTGGTATACAGATGGCCTTATGTATCACATATTTAAATACTTCACCCAGTAATTCTCTAATTTATCACGAACTCTATAAACTGATTTTCCCCGAGGAAAGGGTGCTAAATTATAGAACATAATATATTGAAATAATTATATTTTATATAATAATATTTCATGTATATTTGCGAGAGAAGCGACCAAAATTGGTCGATAAATGTGACACTGGCACGTAGTATCCCGCAAAAGAGAAATTGGATGACTTCAGAAAAAGGTCTTAGGGTTATACGAGATTTTAAGCCACAATTATCGACCAGCTTTAGTGGTTTCTGAGTATGAAATCTACGCAGTTGTCGAGAGGGAGTGTGTTATACCTGCTTTTTAATTTAATTCAATTAACAGACTCCAGTTTTTGCAGTGAAAAAAAAAAATGATGCGCATCTTCCTTAACATTCCACACATAACAAGGACCAATGTCCTTCAGGAGGAACTGTTAAGCATAGATGTTGAACTACCCATGCCAGTTAAAAGGTTGGCTGAGATTCTTCATGTCTTCGATCCAACGACTTGTGTTAGTGCTTTTATCGATATATATATATATACACCATACGCAGAATATTAATGTGTATAGTCATTATTATAATATTAGAGGTATTATAATTTACACTTTACATACCTAATTAATTAATTTAGAAATACATAAATTAATGAATTTGGTATGTTTATATTATATATATATAATATGTTACATGTATTATATAATTATTTATATACGTTATTACTTTAAGAAGTAAACATTGTACGTATAAACAAACTACTTTACTTATATAGTAAAATTATTTTCCAAGTACATATTATTATGTTTTATAAACTAAATTATGTTCTTAAAATGAACCAAATGTCTCTAAAATAAATATTCAATAAATAATATTGGATAGTTATCAAACTCACTAAATAATACTTCATAATTTTATGTAAAAAAAGTATTTTTTTTCCTCATTCCAATTTGCTATACAATGGGTCATGCCCCTCTTGGCTGGTAAATATATTTGATAATGGATATTTTCACAAAATTATTGATATATTGTTAACCACTCATCAGATTTTGATAAAATTGTATAAGTAGATAGTGTATATTTAGAATGAAATCGCAACCGCGTCCCTTGTACTAAAGCTTTTTGGCATTCTGCACCCCCTTTTAGAACACTTCATTGTCTGTAGAAGAAGCTTTCTGGCACAACGAGACAATTTTATTGTTATTATGTTGATGGAGGAGCCGATTGCTTCGTTCTTATCTAAGCGACGACCGTGTGATCATTGTAGAAAAAAGAAATAATGGATCATTCTAATTAGCGTGGAAAAGTTTTTTGAACATAAATGTAGGTATGCTCATGTAGTAAATAAAAAGAGACGAACTGCTTCTTCAATGCTTAGTTAAAATTAGAAAATATCCTTATTTTATGGTCTATTTTATAATTTTTGCAGTCTTATATGAATGTTATAGAATGTTATAGACAGATAAACTAAATGAATTCTGATAAATTACACATTACAACTAAACATTCCATTATTTAATGTTTTTAAATAAATAAACAAATTGTATATATGTAGAAGTGTCGCATTTTTTAATTCCACGAGTATACATAAATAAATTTTACTTATATTGAAATAGAAACTTTCTGACATGTAGATCTATGTAAGTATGCTGTGTAAGAAACTAGGGTTTAAGTAAATTCGAAAAACCAAGATCTATTAATGCCTAATTTGCTCTAATAAAATAAATTGAAACATAGGCGATTATAAAGTCTTATACAAAATTTGGAATGGTTATAATAAATATTATTTGGCTATAACATTTTTCATAGAAAATGTTTATATTCCATTATTATGTATTAAAATTGCCACATTTATAGCTTGCCTATTTATTTTAACTGTTTAGATAAGATTTTCTGAATGCTTATGATAAAAAATAGTTTAAACTTTGATACTTAATCAGATGTCGAGTATCTAATCAATTGACTCTGTTAGTTGTTATTTTCACTAGTTTCCACAAAATTTTGGTCATGTATGAGTATGAGCGACCTTGTCGTCCTTCCTATGTATATAAAGTAGTCATCTATCTAAAGGATAAAGCAAGAATTATATTCTTGATCCTTACCAACAAATACAAACCACATGACATAGTACATAGTTGATGATATGCTACTGATGATGATAAATTCCCCTTCTAGTATCATCATCATCACTTTCCATCGTTCGAATTTACAAACATTCTCATATATGAAAATGTTTACAGTGTATCTCAACAGATAGTCTTTATTCACTTCCCTGTTTTAGTTTTTCAAGTAGAGCCAATTTTAAGACTCCCAAATTTAGACCCATCTTTATGCAAAACCCATCTTTAGGTGCTGCGATTACGTGTGCATGAATGTGGGTTCGATTTTCTTCGTCCCGATAATCTCGGGCAAATCTTCAGTTAATTCGATCGAGCCGTTTTCTATTGAGAATAACTAACTAAAAAAATATGCAAATTAGTAAAAATAAATTTTCTATTCTCCTCATTGAAAATTTTGTTGTTTGGACCTCGTAGGTCACAACGCGACCGCTTTTTAAAAAACAATTATTATACCGTTTGTGTAACAAGCATTGTTTACAATATCTTTAATAATATTTCAATGTATCAGTTTATGGTGGACGCGCAAGTAAATGCATAATACATAGTAAGAATTAATATACTATATAAGTTAATGACGCTTCCACCATTTAGTTAGTGTTTTTACTTATAAACATTATTAGTTCGTTTCTCAGTTATCTAATTTAGTATCTGATTTAAACTTGAATGCGAAATTGTTAAATAAAAAATATTCTTTTTATAGTGGAATTAATTCAATTATTAATACTTATTCAAATTTAATGAAATTAGGTATGAATAAAATTAAGTTTTAATTTAACAAATTGTTATTTCGAAGAAACCTATTGCCTTCCATTTTCATGTCTAAATTGTGCATACTAAATTTCAGTATTTCAATGAGCTTGTTTTCAGTTATTTAAGTATTTTCATTAAAAAGGTCCCTATCATAAATATCTTCATCGTTAAGTATCGACAATTTTTTGATACATTTTGTATTGATTTGAAATGTATAATAAAATATACATTATATTTACTATAATATAAGACATCAGTCTTTATATATATATATTCACACATATATAAGACAACAAAATACAATCAGTAAAACATATATATATATATATATATATATATATATATATATATATATATATATATATATATAACCTGTCTATAAAACATAGTAAACAAAGTTCATTATTATAAATTATATCATATATGATGTAAAATAGAGTTATGTTTATATACATGTAAGTTCTATAATCATTTTAGTCATAATAATTATATGTACGTAGTATCATTTTAAATATGGGTAAAGTAAATATATATATAATGTGAATCTGGGAAGACGATGTTCAAATATAGGGTTCGAATCTTTATCAAATTTATTAATTATGAGCACAATATTATTAAAGTTGAAAAGATGGCTATTAAAAATGACTTTTTTTTTAGTTTTTAACAATTTTAATTTAAGTTGTCGATTGTAACTAATTTAAATTTATTATGATTTAAGCTTTGAACTATTATTATCGACGAATTAGTTTCCATAATACTTTTCCAAATTGATCAATTATTTCATTGAAGATGAAATAAATTTTATCAATATTTTGTTAGTCATTTTCAACGATTGGTAATAAAATAATTTACTTGTGAAAAATTTGAAACAATTTCTTTATGTCTACTAAAGTTTTCCAATGAATAATTTAAAAAAAAAAAACTCAACCTTGGTTCTGTTTTTTTAAAGTAGATTTCAGGAAATTTTTCTATTATCAATTTTAATTTGTCTTATTGTGCAAAAGCCTATAAAATTGTTTGTTATAAACATACAGAATTTTCATGTATATAATATTTATGTGAAATGTACATATGTATGTGTGAAAACTTCTAGACATATTGACTTTATTATTTTTAATGATTTTCGCCACAAATTTTATTTTAGAATATTTTTCTATCTTTTTGTTCAAATCCAACTCTCATATTCTTCAAATATATAAAATCTGATGGTTGATTGCTGCCAGAACTTGAAATCCATACATAACATTCTCACGGAAAATTGTTGCCTCACAGAAAGAATTAAATCACCCACGAGCTCTTTGTCGATAAGGTGTGAGATGGTATCGGTTTTTCAACAACAAAATCCTAAAAATTTGTATAACCTCCAAAAAGTTATATTTATTTTAGCATTTGAAACTTTTTCATTATGTTTTTACTTTTTTTTTTTGTTGTGTAAATGTAAATAAATATATTGAAAAGAACATTTTCAAAACAAAATACAGCATATCTTTTTAGTTTCTGGATTTATACTAAAATTTCCATTTCTCTCTCTCTGTTTTATTAATTAAATTTAAAATAAACTACACTATTTGTTTAATAAAATATGAGAGACAACGCTTTCTTTGTTTTTTGTGTATTTTATTTATTATTATTTGTGATTGTGAGAGACGAACGAGGTTCATGGTTTGTTAGTCTATATTTTATAATAAGTTAGTGGTGGATAAGTTACAATACGATTTGTTTCGTTTGTATGGATCGTTTTGTTTCTGTTTTTGTGTGGTGACAGTCATAAGAATAAAAAAACCAGAATATATATATATATATATATATATATATATATATATCTATATATATATATATATATATATATAGATATATATATATATATATATATATCCATTTAAAATAACATTATATATAATATAATTTAAATAAATAGTTTGTCTTATTTAAAAGACAATAAAACAATTAAAGATATGTATATTTTATATCAAATATATTTTATAGTCCTTGTTTTTAATGTATACAGGATGTCAATGGTTTAGTTTTCAGATTTAAAAAGTCATTAGCCACTACTTATAGACGTGAAATTTTTGAAGTTATTAATTTATGGATTATTAAATACATGATCACAATTTTTAATTAAGCTTCATACAAAAATTTTAGTTTTATTTAAGGTCCAGCGCACATACGCACACTATCAGATTTGTTGACCAGAATTTCTGTTCAGAAAATAGTATTTTATATTAGACCCTGGACACGGTAAGAATTCTACATAAGGCATCAGATTTTCTGATAAGATAATCTTATCATGGGCGCATAGCATTAGAATTTCTTATAAGCATATCTTACGATGTTATCTCAATTTACATCTGTTCAAAAAGCAATTATTATATTTACAATATTTGAAAGTTCATTGGTTCATTATGGTTCGTTGTACGTATCCGATGATATCCGATGCTTGCTTAAGATTTTTGCACCCAAATTTACTGATTTTTCCCCACTTTTTGACTTAACCCAATATGTGCTACGGTATCTAAGGAAATTTCTACCGACAGATATTTGAGAACTCTGTATAATTGATATATACCTTTGTAGTATGTTTTACGATTTCGTATTTAGTACTTAAATAGTAAATGAATTGTAGAAAAGGATAGTAGGATATTAAAATCGAAATAATAAAAGGTAAAGATAAAGTGAGTGATACGTATTTATAAACCGTAAGTACCAACCTACCTACCTACGTACAAGTGAAGTACAAAACTAGAGTAAAGTAAATTATATATCACATCTATGAGATTGTTTCATACAATGTATTTGTAAAATATTGATTGAGTAATTTCTATAATATAATTCATTAATTTGCCTTATAAGTCCTTGAGGAATATAGGTATTTGCATCATATAATTTGAAACAAATAAATTAATAATAATTGTTCCATGTTTGTACATCGGATTGAAAACTTATTGATCATTGAGTAAACATTTTGTGTTAAAAATTCAACATAATTTTGTGTATAGATAATCAATATTTTGTGTGCATCATTTCTCTCACTTAAATTGACTTCATTTTTTACAAAATTTTTAATGGAGTTTTTGTGGAAATTCATGATGAACAAATTCAAGACATTAAAATGCATATCGAGAATATGCATATTAATAATAAATATTCAGGCTAAGATGTATCTCAGAGCTAGCTATAAATGAATTCAATTTACCAATAACACTGAAATACTTCAAATGGATTCCTAGAATGTTGTACCCTTAAGGTAAATCATATTAATTCTACTTTAAATATTCTACGAATTCACTTTATATTGTATTAACTATAGAAAGGTAGTTAGTACCTTGCTTATGTCTTGACAATTTTAGTAGAACGATTTTGTGTTCTATCGAAAATCAAAATCATAATGTTCAGAGAAGTTACTTCAGAAATAGATATTGTATTAGTGTTTATAAAAAAATCGTTTAATGATATTTCTAATAGTCACAAATTTTTTAATTTCATAAGCAATCCGGGCTGTAGGACACAGAGGCCACCGATTATCCGCCAAGCACTCCACATTACCCTTCAAATTCAAAACCGTCCACAAAGTAACGGCCTTGATTTTTAAATGAGACTCTAAGTAAGGCGTTGCTTATCCTATCTGGATGCATTAAATTTGCATTAAACTCCACTTCATTGATCTGTGACAGACACTTAATTTTTTCTTAAGATCATTTTTGTTAGTGTGGCAGTCTGAAGGCTGTATGCCAGAACTGGTAGGATACAAGAATCCATCACAGAAGACTAAAGGCACTTCGATATCGATTTTGTTCCTTTGTATTGATTTACATGATTAATATTCATCAATAATGTATTATCAAGAAAAGCTCATTTGATTTGTCTCTTATTTCGAACTTCAAAAGCTAATTGTCTCTTATTCCCATGACGTCTTAACAGAAATTGAAATGATACTTGCATGATGAGAAAGACCTCGATACTAAAGATCATATCTGCCACAATTTGTATAGTACATAGATCGTATAGCCGTCATTCATGTATAGCAGACAAATCGTCAGACAGACAGATAGACATACAAACATACATGCATACATACATAAACACATTGAATACTAAAACTATAGTATAGGTTTAGTAATAATAATACTAAACTAAATAATTTAAGTTGTTTACTTGTACATATTACATAACAACTACAAACTTCTTTAGTTTAAAGTCAAAATAACTGTACGTATTCAAAACTAAGTCAATATCCTAGTCTAGCTAGCTATCATGTAAGTACGAATATATATAATATAGCTTTGCTTTACTTTATAAAGGTATATCATCTCAAGCAGATATATATATATGTGAAGCAAGTGTGGGGTGAAGAAAGATGTTGTCATCATCACTATAGTATAAATATGTGAGAATTTCTATTATGTATTCGAGACGTTTTCGCATAGGTGCATTTTATAAGTTTTTATACACAAATATATCAGAGTAAATTAATTTTAGTGTAAAGTTTGTAATGCTAAAGGACTCGCAAGTCAGTAATATCAGTGTTCGTGCCCGGAAGAATTGTAGAAAATTTTTTTCAATAAATATTTTATAAATGTTCGTTGTTAAAGAAACGAATTTATTGTTGTAGAAAAATAAAATTCTAAAAGTATTGTGATATATGAAGTCTTAAGTTGTTCAATTAGTAGCGCATTCTGAATGACTAATTCATGTTTTGTTTGTAATTTTAATGATTTAAGAGACGCCAATGAATCGCATGTATAAATACCGCGAACAAACTTAGTAGATATGAGCGTTCTTCATGATACCAGTAAATCTTCTTCAATTAATGAATCACAAAATGATTTGTTTTTAATATTCATTTTGTTTAATAGAAAGTGTTGAATTTCAATCGTGTGAATATTTTGACATGCAGAAAATCAATTTGATCAGAAATGAAGAATCGACTTTCATACTTGAAATATAAAGTTTGTACCCGCATTAACAAAATTTTGGAAACGGTGTTTCGTTAAGAATCTCTTAATTTGTCTATTTCAGTTTGTCCGTCCACTTGTTCGACTGCACTAAGATAACTCGAAAGCGAAAATGGATAGAGACCTGAAATTTTAGTAATGTATTTTTGACCTAGAAAGTGACTTTAAGTACATAGCCATAGTTTTGAACCATTAAATAATAGTAGAAGAAAATTTCAAACACACTAGAATACATTCCTGTATTTCGAATATATTATTAAATGCCAAGATGCGTTTATTGTGAATGATATTTTACTTGAATGTTTTATTGTATAGTTTATAAACTTTCAGTTCTTAAGGTACTTAGCAAGCTAGCAAGAGCTATCACTTATATTCATTTTAAATGTTTATACGTATTGAAAAGTCGATGATGACGTGGTTTAAACATTTGTATAATAAATGATATAGAAATTTCTACTTAAATGAAAATAAATGCACATAAATTGGGAATTTAATATAATTCAAAAGATTTTACTGAAAGTACATTGAAATTTATTTATTTATTCAGAGATCTGTTAATTGCTTTAAGATAAATCAAAAACTAAAAACTGTGTTCAAGGATGTTCAGAAAATAACTGACCAAACTGCATGCAATTAGACAAGGACTATTAAGAATCATTCTAGGCCTATTCGAAAATTTTTACATTTTTGTACGTACTTTTTAAGGTCACTGACACTCCAGTTGGTTTAGTCTATAACACAACATTGTTATGCTGTCACCCATCCAAGTACTGATTGTGTCTGATATTGCTTAAGATTAATATGTAATTACATTACCTCAGTATATTTAAATGCAAGTTTTGTATTCAATGGAGAACCTGTTTTGTTTATAGAATACACCATTTACAATCCTTTCTACAATGTAAATCCCTAAAAATATTATTAACATTTCAACTAATAAAAAAAACAAAATTGAAATGAAAACGAGTAAACGTACAATACATTGTGGTAGAAATAAAATTGTGGCTCATTGTTGTTGCTCGTATTCGTATTCGTATTCGTTTGTTCGTAGAGGTAAGGATAATAAAAGTTATGACTGACATTTGAATATTTTTCAATTTGTTCAACCATAATAACCATATAAAAATTCAGTTGTAAAAGATGATGTTGATTCCTTCAAATGTTTAACGAACACAATAATATTATACTTACATATCATACATATAGTCAAGTTTTCTCTGTTGTAATATTTGGGTTCGGTTTTTTCTTTCCGTCCGTATGTGTGTTAGAGCCGGTTATAATTTTGAGCACCATCCGAATTTAGAAGATTCATGTACCAAGTTTATATCAAAAGAAATGTGTTTCGACGAACTGCATAACATTTTCTGGCGTCGACCAGCTCCATTTTCCTTCTGGTTGACTCCTGCTGTTTCACTCGTCGAAACCTCCCAAGTTAAGGGGTCGAAAATATAACTATAAATATAAAAGAAAAAAGTCAGCCAGTATTTTACCAGCGGATTTAAAAAATAATATCACCTGTTACTTTTTATTCACCTTTTTATTCACCTGTAATATTCTGGCGATTTTAAATTGATCCATTGAAAACGCTTGACGAAATTTTCGAACATTATGTTTACTTCTTCCCGGATTCATTTGAAATTTACTGCTTCAACTGAATGCCAACAACATTTAATTCAATAGTTCGGTATCGGTATTTATTCTTAAGAGGGATTATCAACAGGCTGTTAGAAGCACACTGATTTATAAAAGAACATTTCTAAATATAGAGTCAAATTTTGATTTTATCAAAATCCCGAAACTATTTGATTGAAGTCCTTCATTTTCATATCTATATTATGCATACCAAATATTGGGCTAAGTATTTTTTGAGTTATTTGTGCGCGAAAATTTCAAGAAATACAACTTCTGTTACATAGAGAAGTTCGCTTCTAATACCTGTAGATAATCCGCTGTAAAGAGAAATGGGTTATTTAATATTATGACAGAACTTGACAGAAACGGCACAGTTTCTAATATAGAAGGATAAAACAAATCTATTTAGGAAGTTATTCGAAAACGTTAGAGTATTAGGATTGTGTGTTTGGTTTTATTATTCTTCTGTACTCTTTGGAATTCAAACTGTTCACTGTCATAGTTGTTGGTTCTGACTGACTGACTGACTGGGTACACTTTACTTGTGTTCGTTCGTTCATTCGTTGTTGAAGATGTCCTGCAGGTGGTACCAAAAACCTATAAACTTATGTTTTACACCATTGCTACATATGTTACCATCACCATCATCATCTATACATATAAATATAATAATAATAATACTCTACATGTTATATTTACACATACTTAGAACACAACACATATCTCTCATATGTATATATATTCTTTACGAATGCCAAAATTAAAATCAAGGATATATTCTTATGTTATATTATCTGTATCCTTATAGACTGAGAGTCCTTGTTCTAATTTCATTGTGGCTGAATTCAAGAGATATTGTTAAATGATTTGAAATACAAGGATGGAATGCAGATTAAATAAAGGATATAGTTACTAGTGGACGCAGCATTGATTGCTGATAATAATTTAATAGTTGAAATTTGAATCTTCAATTCAAAACAACTGTAACATTATCCAAACATTCCTGATACTATTAACGATGGGTCTTGACTCACTGAGTACTTATTGATCAGAAAGAATTTTATATGTTCATTAGCACGCCTTACTTTCCTCCATCTCATCCAATTTGAGTAAAGCTCAAATGAAAGGTCTTGAGTTATCGAGTCTTATACCAAAAAGAACCGCCTTTCTTCATTAGAACAGGAGATTTCAGAAAACAATGACAACATTTGACAGAGAAACGTCCCATAAGAACTCGAGAAAGGCACGGTATAACTCGGTATTCATAAATTTGTTTAATTCATAGATTATTAGTTTATGGTAAATTCATCCCTTAAACCCTGGAGTCCTGGCTGTGGAATTCAGACTAAAAGAACATTTCCGTTAAAAAAACAAACTTTTCACCAATGTAAACAGGGCTTTAGAAGACTAGACTAAGAGGTATTAAACAGTGTATACCTACTATATCTTACTAGATGTATAAGACAAGTGTTTGGTAATAAATGTTATCACAGGTTATTATCATTCAGATAAGACATAGTTATTGACTATAAATGTATCATCTCTATTTTATCTATATCCTTAGTCCTTACATACTTACACAATAAGTGATTTGATTGAATTCACAGGTTTATATGGTATTAAAATTAACAATATGTTCAAGTCATAAAAGCATACGTACGTTTATTACATTATAATTTTTAAAATTTTTAAGAAACAAATAATTTTCTAACATAAAAATGAATTCAAAATTAAAAAATAATTTTAAATTAAAATTTCTCTAAATAATTTCCTTGTGACTAATTTCGACCTTTCGAAGTCGACGCCAACTAATCGATTTTTTATCTAAGGATAAGATTCACTTCGAAAGGTAATTGATCACAAGCAAATTATGTATAGAAAATTTAAAATAAAATTAGTTATTTCTTTTTAGTTTATTTTTTTGAAAGTGGTTTTTTTTTAAAGCTTTTATTTTTACTCTGTTTTGTATGCAATCACGAAACATTATTCTACAAATTGTTTTTGCCAGTTCTCCCCACTTAAGCACATCATATTAGGGTTTCTTGATCATGGTTGCACTCATGACACACATAAAAAATATATATACTCTGTCGAATTTAATCCTCTTTTTTTGAAGTCGGTTAAAGAGTTCAAAACAAACTTTGAATAAACAATGTAAATGACTGTTTTTTGAAAACCAATATGATTTTCTTTTTTTCGGGATATTGTCGAAAGAATTGATGAAAACTTTGTCGTCTCTTAAATGTAACTTTTAGAGTGAAAAATATTTTATAAAAGCCCTAATTTACCAGTAATATTTACCAGAAATTGTCATTTATGAGTCGTATAACATAATTTTCTGGCTAAATTGTTGATAACAGGTTGATAACATTAAATAATTAACAGTAAATGTTTCGAAAAAACCCCGGTTGATACTGATACGTGTCTTGAAAAGTTTTCAGCAACAAGAAGTATTGATAAGTTCGGCAATGATTCATCAGCCTTTTGATATATCATTTGATATCAAAGCTACAGAATTTTACGAGATTTACACAGAGGTAGTAGTATTTCATACAGACCTTTGCTACCACATAGGCTTAGATAAAACGTATTTCGGTTCAAAAAGATTTAAACATGTAATTCACCTTTCACGGAACGAGAATATTCCTATTTTCATAAAATAAATATAATTGAAACTATATAAAAATATTTACAGAATATTTTCATCAAATTGTAAGTACTTATATCCCTTGCAATTTTGTGTTTTTTTTTATATGTATTTTACTTGAAGTTATTTGGATTAGATTTGATAAAACAATACTAGAACTGAACTAGATATCATTTTTATCGTTTTATAAGAAGACATGCTTGAGAAGATCATGTCTTTTATTCTATGATCATATATAGAAGGACACTCATGTACTATTGCAGAGGTGGCATTGTGTTAACTTTGCAAAAAGTAAAGAGTGAAAATCAAGTATTGAAAGCTTTTACAAAAAAAAGAAAGGTGATTTTTTTTTAATATGGCCACATTTTTAAATTTTTCAAAACACACAAAATACGAAAATTCTTTATAGTTATAAAAACAAGTGACAATAACTATGAATCAACAATGTTAATTGCTTAAAAACTTGACATATGGTTGGGTATCAAGGTGAAGTGTTTTTAACCATTAACATTCATAAAACTATGCCTTTCAATTTTTTGACATATCTTGATGACATACGGACAAAAGGGCAGTGTCTAATGGATGAGGTCTAATAGATGAACCGAATAGGTGCAACAATAAGTAATATCGAAATGTTTTAAGATACTAAGTACAACACTGCTAAGATTTTACCTATTATACTTAGATATATATAGATAGAGTTTTATTTGATGCCATGTCCTGTCCACATATAAAGATATTATTCTCAATTTATAAACAATAATAATAATAATACACTGAATTTTCATTTTATTAAACACAAAAACATTGTCGAATTTCAATGTAATAAGATTTTAGTTGTTTGAACTTTAGTTTTGTTCTAAACACAACAACAGCAGCAATCTTATATAAATATAAACTTAAATAAACTACTGAGTGTATTTTTTATTTCTGTATTACGTAGGCAAATTAATAGCAATAGCTTGATATATCAATTGTAGTTGAAAAATATGGGTTATTGTTTCTTTTAGTTTTTTTAATCTGAAAAAGAACAGGCTAAGCAGGAGTCATTCATTTTTAAGTTACGTAAATACGCGTAGAATGAAAATAGGTCCACGTCGATATCATTGTTTGTTCATGATATAATTGATTGAACGAAAAATTATGAATTTACATACATACACAGGCATTTGTATTATAGTGACCTTAAAACTTTAGATATTTAAGCAAATATATAGAGTTCAAAAAATTGAACCCATAAAAATAACTACCACTGTGAAATTTGATTCTCAGAAACTACTCCTTTGTCAAATGTGTTAAATTAGATTCATTATTATTATTATTTGTATGAGAAATCAAGCTCAGCTGAAGAAATTTCCTATAACTGATCATCAAACCTGAGCCCTGATTCGTGAACCCTGAACGATCAATCTATGAATTAATTTTGTTCGTAATTTGAAGTCTGATAACTGATGACCTAATGGATACCGATATTTTCTTATCATAAATGACTTTTGATTAAATATGATTCGAAGAAAGGTTTCAACAATTCTTTGATACCGATATTTTCTTATCATAAATGACTTTTGATTAAATATGATTCGAAGAAAGGTTTCAACAATTCTTTGTTTCCGATTGTTATATCAGATACAAGCTCAAATACAATAATTGGGTTTTGGTTGAACCTCTCCTATATCATTAAAACGATAATTTACATATCTTCGACTCATGAATGGCAAGTAAAGAAATAATTGTGACGAGCAAGGGCATAATTTTCACAAGAAAAGTGCTATTTTCTTTTAATATTAAAAAAATAAAAATAACTATGAATAGAATAAACCAATATTTAAATGATTGATTTCCATATATCTAACATCCAAAAATAGCTCTGGCACAACATATTTGTATTTAATACACCCCCATACAATACAATAAACATAAAAGTAGGAATTCAGCAATACTTTTTCACAAGTTAAATATCATCATGTGATGACAACAAAAAAAAAACAAAAACAAAATTGCATTTCAAAATACACAAAATGAATGAAACACACAACATTTAAAAGAGAAAATAGAATACATTTTATATTATGGTCTCAATAACTATATGTATGCATGCTCTTAGCTCTTAGCTCTTACTGTATTCTGTATATATATATAGTTTGGTAAAATGTTTATTTCGAATTCACAACACATTGAATACAAAAACGTACGACCAAACCAATGGACGACTGTACATAGAAAACCAACCAAAGACGATTGTAAACAATTCTCTCTCAATTGTAGTGTGGTAACTAACTTGTATGTTGGTAGTATTGGATTTGAGACGACGAAAAAGAAAAACCAATAAGTCGAATGCAATTTTGAAAATTGTACATACATTTGACTGAATTCAATATTCATTTTGATTCTGATATTGTGTTTCTTAATAATATATCTACATATATACATACATAAATTAATTTTCTAAGAAGGTCAAATTTTATTTGGAATGTTGGATATTTCAAGAAAAATACAACTGAAAACTGTCAGATAGAACAAGGAGAAAACAAAATTTAAAATAATAACTAACAGAGTTAATTGATTAGATACCTTACATATGATTGAATTCCATTGTTGGGACTATTTTTAATTAGCATTCATAAAATACTATTAATATCCAGTCTATACAATTATGTAGACTTGTATATAAATTTCAGTTTAAACTGTGGCGAATCTTAACATTTTAAGAAAACAATTTTCAAACACTGATAAATTGTCATTTAAAATAACGATGTATTGTTTTTAACAAAATTTTCGTGAAATATTAACCTAAAGCTAGGTTCTGAGCGGTTGCAAAGTGTGATTTAGAACTTACATATTTCGAAGTTAAGTATTAAGAGTTCAATTCTTTTCCTTAAGCAAGCAAAACAATTAAAAATATATTAAGAAGGCGATAAGTTGAGCACACAAATGAAACGTGTCTTCGCGTATCTTGTATCTAAGATATCCAAACCACATTTCGTTTTTTTTTTCTATTTTACAGCGTTTTTTCCGACCTTGGAATTGTAATACAAATACTTGAAATTATTAACTTAATAAAATAAACTTATACCTTATTATTTATTAAAAAGACTTTGATAAAGTTGTAAGTTTGTGTTGTAAGTATCATTGAAAGTCACCAGACAAATTAATACATTCATAATATCATAATTTACCTTCAATATTATTTATTATAATACAAAAACAAAGTTCAAAATATTAAACAAAATAAATATTTATTATAATCTCCTTGTTTACGAAGTTTAAGTCGAAATAATATTTTCTCCACTCATCAAAATGAATATAATTTTTCTATGTTTTTTACAATAAAAAGTTAATAAACTCTTATTTTTTGTGTATATTTTTATAAATATGAAAAAAAACCAACAATTTTGAAATAAAAAAATACAACTTATAATGGAAAAACTTTTGTCTTTTTGAAATTTGAAGTACCATAATAGAAAATGTCTAAAAAGTTACATATAAAATAATTTTTTCTACTTATGGACACCGTACATCAAATTATTTTTCTTTCGTTGCTATAGTTATGAAATATTAAAATATCAATCAAATAATATAGAAGTCTGTGAATGGTTTATAATTTAACATATTTCTCAAACTTTATGAACAAATTAAAATGAATAATTAATTATCATCCCAATAATTAAAATTAAATGTAATTTTTTGTAATTATTCATTAATTTTTGGTTAGCATATGCTATACAATTTACATGCTAACAATTGAATAATAATATTTTTTATATTGCGAATGTTTTATTACAAATTTCACCCACACATGGCGCAACAATCGCATACTTTGGTGAGACTTTTCAATATTACAAATATGCCAGTTTATCATGTTTATACCTTCTGAAATATTGATTTCTGAATAAAAACTCACCAAAAATAAACAAATTTTTCAAAATAAACAAGATTCCTTGCCATAAAATTACATTAATATTTTTTTACCTTTTTTATAAAAGTACAAACTCTATCTACCATTTTTTAGTGACGTAATATCGGTATATAATATTGAGAATACTGGTAAGTATTAAGTTATAAGTAACTAATTAGATACTGTTGATATAATGAACTGACAAAGACAATTTTACCAATACGACGTCATATCATGGAAGATTACTGTTTTAGGTCACGTGGTATAATGATAAAACTATCGAATATTATCTTTAAGTTAATAAATTAATCATGTGCTTTTATTATTTAAATTTAAAACATTTAAGAATATCTCTACATACATTTTTGCCAAATTTCATGCTTTATTTTTACTACCGAAAGTATCCTATTGAACAATATTGAACTGATTCAATAGGTTTCACGTGATACCCATAACTAGTGCGTACAGAGTATTCAATTAACAGAGAAAAAACAATATTACAAAGCATATTTATATTACTTTTCATACAAAATTGTATATTCAATGTATTGTATTTATTTATTTTTTTGTATTGTATTGTTTCATTTATTTATCGCGTATTGTTTTATATTATATTAAATATTATTATGTTTAAGAGACGTGTCAATATAAATAAGACTTTGAAAACGTAATATAAAGATTCAATTTAACAGGTTTTTGAAATAGAGAGCTAGCTATTCAATTTAAAAACACAAAAAATAAATAAAAAATAAAAAGCTAATATTGTATAATGTATATAGAATACACCCACCCACAACGAGTGTACCGAACGCGTAAAAAACTAATGTCGAGAAAATATTTTTGAAATATAATTATTTAAAAAGAAAAAGTTTCTTTTGCTTGATGGAATTTTGGCATCTCTTTGAATGAAGAATGGAAAATATTAGTAAACATGTACCTGAAATAATATCCAGCCATAAACTGACTTTATTCTGTTTGTAATTAAAATATTTCATAAGACTTGAATCACTAATGTACAACTGTGTATACAAAATGCTATGAATATCTTAATAATGGTTTGCAAAATATTATCATTTAAGTGAAAGAACTTGGTGTTACTTTCCACGGTCTATTTCCGGAATCATCCAGAACAATCATTCCAATCATCCCGTCAATTTTCACTACTATTATATACTATTGTTTACACAGAGTACACCGCCAGAACGGTCAGATCCACAGACCAACAAATATATAGACACGGAAGAAAATTGGTTCAGGAGGATTCAACACATCGATATATTCTCCATACAATTCCTACTATTTTTTTTTATGTTTAGGAATTTTTTCTGGTAATATTTCATGCTCCAATTGTTTTCTTAAATGAAAGAAAATTGGTACGACCTGAACTTTTTCTAGTTTCACATTTTGATGTTAAATATGGCTAATTTAGAATCAGTTTTTATTCGGAAATACAAAATTTTTAATAGTTTTACGGTACGTCAGATCAGTAATATTTAGTAGTATATTTCAACAGATAGACCTCATTCTAGAAATCCGTTTGAATTCAACAGGAATTGTACAATATTTTAATTATTAATTATTGATATATAATTTGACTATTGTGTTATTTCATTGTCTGCATAGTAATTAATTATTGATATTTTGATTTCAAATTTCAATATTACTTTCTTGAATCATTCAATAAACAAACAAATATACGTCCAATATACCACCCTAATACAAATATTATATTTTGTGTCTCTGTGATTTTAAATAGAGATGTGTTTAGAAATGGGGTGTTTCACATCTATATACAATCACATATACCACTTAAGTTTGTTACATTGTGATTCAGAAAAAAAGGGTAAGAATCAAGAATATTCAAATAAGAATAAAAATTTATTGGAAATTAAAATTGAGCACTCTATTTATTGAGAAAACAAGGTTTTTATTATTAATTACTTCCTAGTTCCGAAATATTAATTAAGTTCCTGATAGATAAAAATTTTTTGTGCCAATATCAAAATTTTGATGTCGATGTTTTGGAAATTCCTGAGCAACTTATGTTTTGCTTCCATAGACGAATATTTATTAATTTGTGGTAAACAATACTAGAGATTTTCAGGAAGGTTGCATTTTAGAAACATCTGGCTTATCAATTACCGTTCTGAGGATACAGCGCTCGCAATTTACCTCTTTTTCCACCTAAAAGCTGTTTTCTAGGGAAACGTTCATCCGATTTCAATTAAATTTCCTTCCTTTGCAAGTAGAAAATACATTTTTTCATCTCATATCCAAAAATTTGATAAAGACGTTCCGAGCATATAGCTATTTATGTAAGCATTATTATTACAAATAATCCAATATCCGCTGTTTCCTTTTTTGAATTGCGAATAACAATACCATCCCAACACTAAATTCCCCATAGTATAAAAAACTTCATAATATTCTAATATTTAAAAATAAGTTTTCCCATAAATATTGTTCCAGAATTGTTCCTGAAACACAGCATATATCTAGAGTGTATGTATAGAGAGAGCATGGATATTATTATAATACATGTGACAAACTGTTTTACAACCACTTAATATTCCATATGAGTATGTCGTTCAAAGATATTTTGAACGTGGTGAATAAACGAAATGAAACATTTTGTATAGACAACAAACAAAACATTTACAGTCACCATTCACCATCGTCGATACCAACATCGAATAGAAGATATAGAAACGATACGATATACGTTGTACGTTATACGTTTTGTATCCTATCTATAACTCTCTGTGTAAAGTGTATACGATTTTGAATCCTAACAAAATATAGATATTGATACCACCAATAATAACATAAATATATTGAAACCATATAGAAAAAGTTTATTTAATTTTGTACAGGATGCTTCGAATTGTTTATTTTTTTGAAGTTATACTTCTTGAGGCGTGTTATGAAAAACGATGAGAGTGAAATTTTAAGATGCACGCGCATTAACGTCACACAAAATTCACAGGTTAAAGTTGTTGTTATGATTTATGTTACACTTAATGTAAGAAAATATATATTGATTTATTGAATTTTTCAAATTTAAACTGAAATTTATTGACTATGTTGATCACCTTGCCCAGTTCTTTTATTATTTTATTATAATTAATTATTTGCATGTAATTAAAAATTGTTTTTTAATGATGCCAAAGAAGTATAACTACTGACGCGCGTACATTAATACACGCACCCATTTTTTTTACATGTTTTATATTGTCTCTGACCAGTAAAAGACAGTATTGTAATCCTGTCAAAATTTCGAATTTTAATTTGAAATTCATCTTTTAAGGACACCTAGGATCCAAAAAAATTGTGTTCAGAAATTGACCAAAGAGCGTGTGTGTGTGTGCGCGCGCATATTTGAAAGTATGTGACTAGTTTCAGTAATTTTTGTAGCTTGTCAGCCTTAAAGTATGTACTTTTTACCATATACTTCTTGACAATTAATTAAAATTTTATGTACTTTGAATTTTAATTAGGCCTGAAATGCTGAATTTTATCGAAAAAAATACTTTTTGTGGGTATGTTAAACCCATAAAAACCGTCGAAAAGTTCAGGATAATTAAGATCTAAAAAATGCAAAAATAACATTTGTTTTGCGATCGGTCGACTAGTTTTTAAGATATGACATGAAATACATCCGCTAAATCGGCCTCTGGATCGGATTTTTGGTCATATCTTAAAAACTATGAATCCAATCGTTAAATAGATAATTTTTTTGAAATCTACGGATCAAACTATCCTTAATTCATAAATTTTTTCGAAATCGGATAGAAATTTTTTTTTCGAATTTTCGCAATTTCTTTAAGGGGTACCTTAAAGACCATACCCTACCCTTTGAAAAAATTGAGAAAATTGAAAAATTTTTTTTACTCTCGATTTGGGTGAAACATATGTTCTAAGGTGGTTTTGGACCCGCAGATTTCAAAAATAACATCTATTTAACGATTGGATGTGTAGTTTTTGAGATATCGTTAGAAAACCCTTCCAGAGGCCGATTTATCCGGTGTATTTTATGCCATATCTCGAAAACTAGTCGACCGATCGTAAAATAAATGTTATTTTTGAATTTTTTAGATCTTAGTTATCCTAATTAAACAATAAACAGCGAAAAAAAAATTTTGAACTTTTCGACGGTTTTTTATGAGGTTTCGTTATACAATCACAAAATTCGGAAAATGTAAATAAATTTATAAATCTGATTTTTTGGTAAAAGTCAACATTTAAATATATAATAAGGATTAAAAATTTCATAATACTTCATTCATTTAATCACTCAACTTTTCACAAACATACTTTTCATAATATCCTTTAGAAAATTATTGCATTTTTATGGCTCCCACCTCCGGCTATGTTTATTTATATGCTAATAAAATAGATTGCCGTCTAGAGTGTATTTAGAAGTCCAGATTTTAAAAACGAGATTATGTAAAGATTACGTGTCAAAAATACGAGATTTGCCTACACAAAGAATTTTGAACATTATTTCATTTTCCAATTTGTCAAATCACTTTTTATTAATTTTCCAATCGTATCTTATCAATTTCTAAAATACAAAAACATAAGCATTATTTCAGTTAAAAAGTAATAAATTTTCAGTATTTATAGAGGTCAGTAGTTGAAACAATGTAGAATTTATTTAATAGAAACAAAAATTCCAAAAAAAAAAGAAGAAAAATTACGTATCTATGAGAATAGGAAACTGAAAACTAAATATGAAATGCTATGGATACACATTTTAGTGAAAAGTTTTAATAAGAAAATTATTCTTCAAATAGAACAAACTCTAACTACAAAAAAAAAAATACATGAATTTTATATATATAAATATAAAAATAATGATATACTGGTAAAGTTTTATATTACAGTTTTCTAGTTTTCACATACGGTGATACTTAGTGAGACTACGTACTTGGTGTATACCGTCCGTCTATGGTGGTTGCACGCCACTGAATAATGTAATATATTTACAAGCATTATTATTATTATTATAGTAGTTAACAAAGAGGAGAAATTGAACTACTTTCTTTTTTTGGGATACGGTTTCTTATGTTAGTACAGGCGTGATAGTATAAGGTATGAGGGCGTTCAGAACTGGTCTCTGATCAAACCATCACAAAAGGAGAAAGAAAAATTACTAAAGAATTGCAAGAAAATTTAGCATTTAATTAATTGTAGAGAGCTTTACTTAGCCAAGAAAAAGTTCGGAAGTTAAATTTCTTCAAAACTTTTAATTTAGTATTTGACAAAATTTTTTAATTATTTCAAATAAGCTTAAGACGAAGACTCGAAGTATTTGAGCAAGACCAAGACAGAATATGTACCACAAGACCAATATCAAGACTGTCCCAATTTTGATCTTGGTTTGCTCATCACTATTTTCAAGAAAGATAAAAAGAAAATAGCTTATAACTTCTAATCAATTTTAATTTCATTTTTAAGTTTTGTTATCTTATTGAGTCTAGTTTGACATTCAGATGTGAATTATAGAAAATTTAGAATCAATCCCGTTCTCGATTGATCATCGAACAGTTCAAGAACAGATTCCGCAACATCTCCTAAATACCAATTATGTTATTGATATATTGTCTGTTCTATGCAAACTTCAACTTCAAGTAAACTTCCTAGCCTCTATTCTGTTTTTATTTTGTTTGACAAGACACAAGGGACTCCGCAATAAGAGAATATAAAATAATATATATACAGCAAAACAAAAACAAAAAAAACAAAAAGAAAAGTTTGTCCGTTTTCCACTATTTATGTTATCAATTTGTAAATGTTTTTCAAGCTATTGAGTAAACGAGCCTGAATTTCCTTTTCATTGTATGTTATACTACTCCGTTTATCTATTTTTTTTATATATTGTACACACTGATTCGTTTTTCTTTTTTTCTCGTTTTCCCGATGACTTAGTCTATTTGCACGTAAACATGCTTGCGATATTTTTATTTGCAATTCTCATTTTGAGAAATTAATTTTCTACATTTGTACAAAATTTGTCGTCAAATTTTATTAATCCTTAATTTCACATATTTCTAAATCTTACCGTTTTCTTACCGTATTTCAGAATTCCTCTGAAATAAAAAAAAAAACTTGTGGAATCACGCTTTGTCAGCGTGATTACACGGCATCAGTGCATTACTCAAATTTCTTCATTAAATTTGAGCACCTAATTTAATTATGCTTTGGTCTGCTAGCTTGACTTGTTCTTTTATTGTATCTTCTACAAATTTCGTTCTTACGCATCTTTCGTAAAAAAAAAAAAAAAAACAGACCAAAAATGAAGTTTTCCAATATAGCGATCGGTGACCAGCAGATAGAGTCGCGACTTGGTGATTTTTAATTCTACTCATGGCCCTCTTTCAGCTAGAAAAAATAACAAATCTACACTGTATTATACTTTTTTTTTTTTTAATTTTCCCAAATAACACAATAATTTGTTTGTATGCTAGCGTGTAACTATACATAACAAACTTCAATTTTTTTAAAGTACTTGTTTTATATACGTATTGTGTATGAGTGAGAGTGAGTGAAATATAATTCTTCTTGTCTTATAAATTGTAACATGGAACTTCAAACTGTTATTCGATTTAATTTAGTTGAAAATTATTCATGAACTTAATGCCATCTTTAACAATCTTTTTCTCTATGTATTTTTATATATAATATACTGCATATACGAAAATATACTGAATTTAAACGAACGCTATTTTTTTTTTTGCATTTATTTATCAATTTTTTATTTCTAAAGTAGTCTCGGAAGGGTGATTAATTCAGTCTGATATATAATGTTATTTAATTTTGATTTTTTACTCAAATTCTTAGAACAAAGATTTTTTGTATTTTATAAATACGTATTTGGACTACAAAGTACTCATCATCAATATGATTTAGCTGATCGTTATGATTCTCCGAGAACCTTTATCTGCAATATATTCTCTTATTTATGAGTTACATAGAGATATCGTTGGCTAAACCCTAACCACGTGACCGAAGCTGATTGGTTGACGTAATACAAGTATTGGACCGTGTGAGTTTGACAATGAAATATCTCAAAATAAAATAAAAAAATTTAAAAACAAATAAACAAATTACGAAATTTATAATTTTTATTTCGTCTTTTTCAGAGTTAAGCTCGATTCATATGATTGACCAGGACGCGATTCCTTATCGGCCTATTGAAATATTGATTGATATGCCCAGCAATCAAATGCCATAGGAGTTCTACTTTCATTTTTTTTGCATACTCATTTGAATGTTGATAACTTCTTCAAATTAGAAAGAAGAAAATTTATTTTCTTTTGGAGTGAGATGTTGAGTTTTATAGTGATTGTGTTCAATAAGATATTTTTTGAGAATTATGAATTAGATCACATTATAAGCCGAGAAGAGATTGGAAGAGAGATAGGATCGTTCTGTAGATACAACTAATAGTGAATTAGGCTGTTGATTCACAAATATGTATAAATTTATTTATATTTATTATCAGAGAATGTCTCTTTGTTTTCTGTTGACTGTGTAGAATAATAAAGTAAACAAAAAATATTAAACAAATTCGAATAATTTTTAGAACATATTAAGCCTTTACATGTCTGCTTATAAAATAACGCTTTTTCGTTGAAAATGTATATAAATCAGTAAGTCATGTAAGAAATTATACTTGATGAATTAAATTGGAGATAATTCAATGAGTTTAGTTAACGGGTTAGTTGAGGGGTGAGGTTTAGAAGAACCGTTTTATATTAGTAAAATTTGGTTAATTTTAAATTGATCCCAATGCTTTAATCAACTTTTGAAAAACTAATTCTTCCATACTCCATAGTATGGCTATTCTAGGCTTGTACGGCCTGAAAACTATGGATATTATATATATGGATGTTAACAGCTAGATGAAACGGAAACGAAAATTTGGCGTTTGTTGTTACGCCACTATACTTACACTACTTAAATTACTTTAAAGAATTATGAGTAAATACTTGTGAAAATTAACCTATTACCTATGTAGTATGCCAATTGAAATACTTAACCTTTTCTTGAAATCGGTTAAAAAAATATTGTCATCTTATTAACTCGTAAAAACATGACAACAAAATATAAAGTAGATAATCATTTTCCACTTCATATAAAATGAAAATAAAAAAATTGAAATCTAACAAGTACGAAGAATTACAATATTATATACTGGGTGTAAAATATAAATAAATAATTTAAATAAACTGGAAAATATGACTAGTCGGATAGTTAATCTGTGTATACAGTGCATAGAGTGCAGTTATTGGATCCTATTTAACGCCTAGGGTACTGAGTTATAAAAAAAAACAGATGTAAAAAATTTCAAGATTGTGGGTCCAAAATGGCCCAGTTTCTAGAAGTTATTACAATTATCATTATAATGCCATATATAAACTAGAAGTATATGTATTTATCAATGAAATGATATGTTTATGTATAGCGGAACTATTAAACTTTCGTATCAAACTTTTTTATCGTAAATCATAACGTTCGCGTTATTCTCGTAACCACTTATTTTCTCTTCCACCCCGTATATCCACACAATTGTACTTTTGTTAAATTGTTCTTCATCGTTTACTAAATACACTCCCTCATTTTTTTTTTGCTTGCATATACTTAGTTACTCATCGTCAACAATTTGTTCATTTTTTTGTTTGTTTGTATTTTTGTTATAAAACTTATTTTCTTATAGGTAGGTAGATAGGAGGTACTCCATAAAACAAATGTCTATGTCAAGATAGGATTATACAAATACAACAAATATTGTGAAGAAATGTAAAAAAGAAATAAAAATATGTTTGTTTGGTATCATGGAAAGTAACTAGATATTATGATATAGAAAACGTTTAGTGTGCTACGTGCTTAACAGAAGACAGTTTATTAATTGAATAAATTTTCAAATGACAGTAGAAAATTTACAAATAATAAAGTTTTATAGAGTAAACTAGCTGGTACTCGATGTCTTACAGCCATAGAGAAGAAATCATTTTGGAAATAGTTGTTTTTAACGAAAGAATTAATACAAATACACTAAATATTTTGGATTTTGTTTTAGTCACAATGATCGGTGATTCAAACACATCGATGATAATTCTTTGACCTTATCGAAAAACATATTTCTTGTGATTGTGAAATCGTCGAAATGTTCAAAATATTATTTCGCTGTTTAGAGGTTTTCTAGGATAATTAAGACCTAAAAAATTCAAAAATTATTGATATCAATGGGTCAAACTACATTTACGAAACATAGTTTTTTCAAAATCAGATATACAAGAATTAAATGAAAATAGCGACAATTTCAAAATATTATTTTTTTTCCAGTTTTGAAAAATACTATGTTCCTTAAAGCAGTTTGAACCATAGATTTCAATAATAACATCTATTTAATAATTGGATTTATCGGATGTATTTCATTCTATATTTCGAAAACTAGTCGATTGATCGTCAATTAAATATTATTTTAGAAATTTTTTATATTCAATTAAAAGTCAACGGTTTTACCAAAACAGATTTTAAAATAAAAAAATTTCAAAAACATACAAGAGGATAAAATTGATTTAGTAGAAACGAAAAAAAATATTGCTATAAAATGTGTCGTTGACTACAGAAATCATATTTTTTTTTTTTAAATATATCTTAATTCTATATAAAAATAATAATTTTTTTATCAGATTAAAGAAGAAAATAATTCATGTAAATCCATTTTGTTTTTATACTCAAAACATAATTGACATTTTATAATCATTATTCCAGGAAAATTATTTATATTCATGTGTTAAAAGTTTTTTTTCTATTGAAAATATAAAGAAAAAATTATTCGAACTAAACTGTAATTTTTCATCAATTATTTGTCTACGTTTCTAGAGATCTTAATAATTGATAAAATGTCTCATTGGAACTTTTAATAGAAAATTAATTAAATCGTAGATATAAATAAAAATTTATTCCTTTTTTTTTTTGTTAACTTATGCTGCTAAGCAGCATCAGATGCGTTATTTTCGCTGAATCTTTTAGAGTGGGGATTAGCCAATCTCTCCTCATTTATTTCGACCAGTCACGTGATAAAAATAAATTTAATAATTATTGAATTGTTGTTACGTAATTATTATTAATTATTATATTCATATAAAATAAATAACGTCAGATTCCATTAACTGTTTTTTAAATGCCTCCGTCATTAGCTAGAATCATTACATAAACGTATTTCCTTTTTGCTACATGAAGGGTTATTAATTATATAAAGTTAACAACTAACAGTATTAATTATTTAGATACGCGATATATGGTCAGTGTTTGAACTCATAAAATACCCAAAATATGCAATTCATACATATTTAACAATATATATTGAAATTATATTAGTATCATAATTAATTATATATATGTTTATAGAATTGGTTGGGAAATTTATTTCACTATAGACTTCAGAAGTTTATTTTCGAAGGGGGTTGAACGACACTTTTTATACATTAAAAATTATCGAATGGAGAAATATATTTTATGAATGTTTATCATACAAAAATAGTTCAAACATAGATAATGAAATATAAGTCGAGTATCTAAACAAATAACACTGTTAGTTATAATATTCCCTTGCCTCGTAAATTTTTTTTCATACTTAATAATTTTTTAAAAGTTTATAAATTATTTATTTCATAAGTGTTTTTTTTATAGTATTTTTAATGAGACACTTTTAATAAATTTATGAGAAAAGTTAATTAATTTGTACTTAATCAAAATATAAAACCTTTCACATAATTGCAAGAGCATCTCGTCTTCTTCATTCTTAAAAAAAAAATTTACAAAAACTTTTTAAGTACCATTTAGAAAAAGTTTGTATGCCACTAATAAGAATATAAACATAAAAATTATTTCAGTTAAAAATTTAAAAAAAATTTTGAACTTGTCAACTACAAGATAATTTTTTATTTTTAATATGAAGGTCAATTAAGTTTCGTTCAATGTTTGTAACGTTAGAGAATTTTGAAAACACTTACAAAGTTTAAGTTTAAATTTTCTTATTACTATTTAAATATTCCGATCGTATTGAGGATCACTCAAACAGGAAACGAGGCAATGCGTTGAGAGTCTTATAGGGCCTAGATCTAGTCTCGTGGATCGTTGACTAATCTTTGGATCCTTAAAAGAAATTATGAACCATTATTACTTAATCCTTTTTCTGAAATAGTAAATTAAAGTTTACAATTATAATTTACCCAAAATCTAATGTATCTTTCTTTCAATTAGTGTTTTGAAGTTCAATTATCCATCTCAATTATTATTTCAGCTTTTCAATTATTCCAAGAGACTGAACGTATTTCAATTTGCGACATATCCTACTGAGTTACCGAGGCCGGAATTCGGAGATGAATATGAACCGACCTACTCGAGCAATCTACATACTTTTCGAAATTTTAATTGAAAATTTATAGCATTTAATTCATAGCCTTATTAAAGGTGATTATATACGTAGTTTTTTTAATGGTTTTACTGTAATTTAAGATACATATAAATGGACTGAGAGGCATTTTATACATGACATTATAAAAATACGCAAAATTTAAAATATATCCTTTTAAAAAAAATCAGGATAATAGTTAAGTGTTGTCAATGTTTAATATATACACAAGATATATATGAGGTAGTATTTGAAGATCCATCATCCCCCAGGATAAGTACACACTTTAGAGATGTTGTTGTATCAAGAGTATAGGAAAGAACGTATATATACGTATACTTCTTACACACCTACTTCAAGTCTTAACAAGCAGGTGTTAGTTATGAAACACCTGGAATTGTCTCTTAATATTCTCTTATAAGATGTATGTAAATTATATTATTATATAACAACGATTTTCTTTCGAAGAAAGTAAATGGAAATATTAAAATACATAAATATACAAAAAGTTTCAGGAAAATTCAAAGAAAACTTTGATGTAATAATTTTCAGTATCTTTTAGTATATAATTTTGTGGGTTTATTTGCATTAAGGTAGTGTTGGACCATGCAAGCAGAATGTTAATTTAATGCAGAATACACACGCTGTTAAAATTTGAAGACGATTTACTGTGCCGAACGTGAGATACTTGCAATGAAAAACGGATTTTTTGTACACGTAGCACGATAGATGCGTGAAAAATGACAGATTTATTTATCATTGTCCTACAGAGATTGTTTCCGATTTTATACCACGTCATTTAAATAAACATTTTCATGTATGTATATACTATAGTGAGTGAGTGTATAGGTGTATATACTGTTGTGTAAGTTTTAAGAACAAACAGTTGTAAAAATATAGCCACAAGTCTTGGTGTTATACATACATAGAATGTCGATACTAAGCTAGACAGTATAGAATGTTGGAAAAGAACTACCTTAATTGTGATTTATTCAAATTAATGCTTTAATTCAAGTCAAAACCTTTGTGTGAAATCAGAAAGTACCAAAAAATAACCAATAAATTAAGACTTAATTATTCAATTTGTATAAAGATTTTTAATATTTTTATATTATTTTCAAACATTGTTTGATAAGGCGGGACATGGAATATTGCCAATAACTGCAAACAATTTAACAATCACCCCACATAATTTTCAGAAACTTGTTGTATTTGATATGCAAGGACTACACAACATACAAGGATGGTGTTGTATATATTTAATATTTATGAATGACGGGTGGAGTTGTAGTAATAGGTAGCGTTATTATTCTACATCTACCAAAACCATCTTCATAGAGACACCACACCATCATCCTCTAGTTTTAATTAATAATCTCTTAATATAGTTTATTTATTATGCAAGTTAAACTTATTTTTATATAATTTTTAGGATATTGTATCTGTAATTAAAATAAATAATAATTTATTTAATTAATTCAAATTTCATTTCTTATTTTAAAAGAAAGACTACTGTATAGTTAGGAAATGTTATACATCTTTACTTAGATAATAGCATTATCTACCAGTCAAAGTTAAAATTTGTACAGAACGTTTGACGATTTTTAAAAGAATTATCTATGGATGATTTCAACAGGTGCTCTGAGTTCTCAAGAAAAAATTGGTAAACATTTTCTGTTTCGTTAAGAAGTTATAGGGGTTTTTGATTGGAAAAAATTGCCAAATTTTTTAACAAAAACTGCTATAACTTTTGAAAATTCTCAATGTCCCCATTTCAAAATTTTTTTGAGTACTCTTCTTAATGTTGGGATAATTTTTTATTACTTTAAAAAAAACAAGTGAAGATGACAACAGAGTTAATTGTTTAGGTACTAAAACATTTTTTGTATGTAAACTTTTTATCTCTAGTTTTATAGTTGTGTCAAGGATCCATTAGACTCAATGCACCGATTTTGCTCATTCACAAACTTAAACTCACTGTTTATGTTTAAAATACGTCACCAAAATTTCAGTAAGAACTCTTTTTTTAGTTATCGTGATGACGGACAGAAATGTGACTCATTAGGTGCTTCCATGAACACCTATACGAAAATTTTGTTTGTGCTGTTAATTTGAGGTAGCTTTACAAACTTTAGACTAAAATTAGCCTACTCTGACATATTATGTATATCGAGTATAATAAAGAATAATCACAGAAAGTTCATAAGACAAAATTTTTCAAAATCATTAAGAATCCATTGACAAATTTTCACAAGTAACATGTGTACTCAAAACAAACAATGTGGAATTAATAAGAATTTCCAAAAGCAGTGTTGAGAAATAAGGCTTATTTTTCAAACAAATACCCTTATAAACAAGGGAAATCATATCTTGTAACCTGTGGGAATCGTTTATAAAAATTTTCATAAAAAATCTTTAAATTTCTTTCCAATTGTTTGCATATAGAATATGTGCAAATCTTTACCCACTTCACATTAAATAAAAAAAAAATATTATCTTACAATTAGCGTTTATAAGTTAGGGTAGTTACACTTATTACCTGTCATATTAAAGATTATTTATTAACTTGAAAACTGAATTTGAATTGGCATTTGAGTATAATAAATTACGACTATCATTTTTATAATATTTATTTATTTATTAACTTAGTTTTTTATTCACGTTGTCCATAGTTTAGTTTTTCTATATTTTATATAGGTAATGTTATATAATGTTATATATATTAAGTATAAGCTTAGTTTAATATTAATGTAACATATTATTATGTAAAAAAAAAAAAACAACTTGTTACATATCTAAAGATTACAGAGAAGATGTAGTACCTGAACCATAAATAGAGTTTATATAAGAAATAAAAAAAAAAAGTTGGAACGTCAAAGGAAAAACTTTTATTAGTTATTATCTGAATATATTATTAGTTATTATCTGAATTCATATTGTTACGATCATGTTTACTAATTTATTGAACTCTTTAGAGAGTGTTGAGAATACATTTTAAGAAATGCAGGTTACACAGATTAAGCGACATAAAAAATGCATAAGTGGATTTTTTGATATGACATATTTATGGTATAGAGAAATAGCCCGCTGCCAGTCTGTTCTGATTCGTTTGTGTTTGCCTTGGCGGTGGGCAATATAGTTGTAAAATTGCAACTACTTTCTAAAAGCTGAAAAATAAACTGCGCGCAATATATTACCTCAATATTAGAGTGTTCTGTATTTTAACATTATTATATTTTAAATGATTAATTTTATCAAAAAAAACTGATTTGTAGTTTCTTTTTAATATTTCCGAAATATTAGTGATTATATAAAAAACTGTAAAATACCAATGAAAAGTTCAAATTTTGTTCGTTGATTATGAGTTTTCTAGGATAATTGAGGTGTAAGAAATTCAAAAAAAATATTTATTTTTCGATCGGTCGACTAGTTTTCGAGATATTGCATAAAATACATCCAATAAATCGGCCTCTGGAACGGTTTTCTAGCGATATCTAAAAAACTACACATCCAATCGTTAAATAGATATTATTTTTGAAATCTGGGGGTCCTAAAGCATCATAGAACATATAGTTCATACAAATCGAGAGTAAAAAAGTTTTTACGATTTTCTCGATTTTTCAAAGGGGTACCCCTTAAAAAAATTGCGAAAATTCCAAAAAAAAATTCTGTCCGATTTTTAAGAAAAACCATGATTTAAGGAGTATTTGACCCGTAGATTTCAAAAAAAATATCTATTTAACGATTGGATTCGTAGTTTTTGAGATATTACCAAAAATCGGATCCGGACGCCGATTTAGCAGATGTATTTTATGCAATATCTTAAAAACTAATCGACCGATTGTAAAATAAATGTTATTTTTGAGTTTTTCAAATCTTAATTATCCTAGAAAACCCATAAACAGCGACAAAAAAATTTTGAACTTTTTACCGCTATTTTTAGGTTTTTTATACAATCACAAAAAATATCTCAAGTTAAAACGGCCACAAAAAGTATGTTTTTAGGCTTAATTATGATTCAAAATTCACTAAATTGTAATAAGTTATCAAGAAGTACAACGGGGAAGAACCTACTTAGCGTACTTTTAAGTTGATAACCGACAAAACGGGGGATATTTTTAGAGATTTTTTCTAAAATACAATGTCAAACAAAAGTTGGTAGTTTTCGAGATTTTCCAAAAACTAAAAGGGGTGTTATTTTTTCCAAAAACTATACAGTTAAGTTTCCTTGGTGTAATAACCTTAGTGTAGCGTAAGTATGTATCGATCTTTAAGAAATTTTTAAATAACAAATATAAAAACATTTATTAACCTTTTTATATGAGTAATCGGAACTAGAGTTTTTGTGTTGACGCCATTCATATTATTAAACAAGAAAATAATTTGTACACGACGTAAATTTGTCTGGAATTTGTCGAAATTAGAGTGCATCGACTTGCAAGAAATTATATAACAACAAATTCTATATACGAGAAGAATATATATACAGTAGTTTAGAGTGTAATATACTGGTAATTTATTTTAAGTACATTAAAATAGATTAGTTATTATATAAATGTATTTTGTGAAGACAAGGTGTCCACCAGCTCAGTATAAAAATTGATTTTATATCAATTTACTTATTAAAACTTAAATACGTCCGCGGTTTAAATTTTATTAAAATTAAAAATCTTTTTTATTTAAATGTTATATAACTAACAAAAATCAACAATTCAAAAATTATTATTTATTATGATAAGTACATAATTCAAACCAATTTATGAATTAAATTGTTCTAGATTAGTATTAAAATAAATTTAAATCTTATAATCTAGAAAAATCTGGATTCATTACCAATTTGATAAATAATTATGTAAGGAAATTGTAAATAAATAATAATTTTTGTTCTAGAAAGTACGATCTGGCATATATTGCCGGCCGAAAGACACTGTAGCATAAGTTTATAAAATCGTTCTACTATCAAACGCACCAACAGGATCATTCGATCATCTCGTTATATGCAATTTCGGGCTCATCCTTGCCTATTAGTGACAAAATTGAAAAGCTAATCATTTTGCCCGGCATTGAAGAAGACGAGGTGGTATTTGATTTCGATATTCATTTATTCTTAGAGTATTCAATGTGGATTCAATTCATTGTGTTTTATTGAATTAAACATAATAACTATTTTAATTTGCCATATTAACCATTCAATATATACCAGCAAATCCAAGTTTTCTACAATTGATGAGTCTTATTTGGAACAAGTTTTTCCATAAAATATGCAAATTAATTTTGTATTTACACTTTGATTATTTTCCGAATATTTAAGAAATATGCTGCTTCCATAGTAAATTATTTGGTGTGACACTCTTAATATGTTTCGAATAAATTACTTTTACACCCCAAGTGTATTTTATAAGTGTACTATGCTACATTTATCATATGAGGGGTAAAAACTTAATGCATTTTATTTCTTCTAGACTGTGATTAACCGTCATTATATTGTAGTAATTTGGACCAAAAAAAAGCGGAAAGTTTTCCCTCGAGATATTATAGAATATGAATTTTTCACAAATATTATAGAAAAAATTAAGAAATTGGATTTAATTATTATATTATTAAATTGTTTGCATTTGATATGTCCTTACAAAACAGTGCATAGTACGTGGAAGATACTTTTTAATCGATTGAGAAGTTAAAATTTGTTATAAAACATTCATATTCTAGAAAATATATTTATTTGTTCAATTGTTTGCACGTAAATTGTAGAGCAAATATCAAACAAAAATTATTAAAATTAAAAAAATAAATATTTAATTATAGTTATTTGATTGAAAATTATGAGAACGATCGAAAAAATTGCATTTGTTATTATTTTTAATTGAAAATGTAAATAATTATTAATTAAAATTATCAATAAATTCTGAGAAATTGTCACTATAAAATCATATACCCATTCAAAGATTTCATTGATAAAGTAGTATTTCGTAACCATGGAAACGACGAAAACAATATGATGCACGGTGCCCATAAGCGATACAATAAATTAAAATTTATAATTTTATTTTAACGAGCTAAAGAAACTTTATAATTATTATTATCGTCAGTTCTTATTTTTTTAAATATTCTTTTTTTCTAAATCAATTATCAAATATAAATTAATTTTCCATTAGATAATATTAAATATATTGTAAAACGATCTTCTACATTCAATTATCCCACTGTTAAAGTTGGATAAAAACTTGAATTTATCATCAATCTATCTTCCTCTAATTCATTGTATTTTTATGTATAACTAAGTACATCGTTTGGTGAAAATACATAAAAATTACATTCCATTAAACGCATTTGTGTGGAGACAGTCGAGCATCGACTCTTACGTTACTAATATCCAATTCCCCTTCTGTCCAATACTTGTTGTTTGAGTTTATAGAATGGAGTTTATATATCTATGCTCCATATTTGCGTTTCATGTTTCGAAAATTGAATACGACTTACGATAGAATTAAATTTATTATTTTGATAAATTGAATAATTTGATTTTATGAATTCAATATAAAAAATTAACTTGTGGTATTCCTAAATAAATAAATAAATAAATACACATGTATATACATAATTGTAAATGAATGTCAGGATATTGTTTTGTGAATCTCAGAAACGACTAAGTCCAAAGAGACGGGAAAAGACAAAATACTCCATTTCTTGTTCTTAACAGTCTTAATTTAAATGAGAAATAAAAATAAGATCCAGTTCCTATTAAAAATTTCGGCTTGTAAAATGGATGGGGTTAAAAACCATGCCAAAATTGTTAAATGAGAGAACTGAATTTGGTTCCGAATTCTACAAGCTTTCTTTAATATTGCAAGTAACAAATTTTTTTATAATACTGTAGTTATTCGTCAAGATTTTCTTCCTTTCGACTTGGAGATTTAAAATAGAAGAGAAGAAAATCCTTAAGGACGAATGATTCTAGTATCAATGAAAAAATTTTCATGACATTCCTTTTATGAGCAAAAATTGGATATTTTATTATTTACAAATTTCTCATGACCATATAAAATATGTGCATTCCATCCCATGGGTACCAGATTCAAGATAAGCGTACGGTTTTCATCAGTTTATCCATTTTTACCCTTTTAATCGATCCCAATTTCATAAACAGGTTCAGTGAACTGTAGAGAATGAAGAAGCTTATTAAAATTAATTTAATTCTTCATTGAGTATTTTGTCCATTTGTATTCATATTACGTAATCAACATTATTTATTTCCAAAATGTAACATAATATATAAATGAATGAACCATAAATTTACTTAACTTAGCTGACTTTTAGCTTTGCGTGGCATGTTTTTATTGTATACACACACAAATATTTGGAAAAGAACAGAATATGCCATTTATAAAACTGTTATGTAACTTATTTTGTTGTAAACAAAAAATTATTATTAATATTTTAGCACAAAACGTACGACCTTTGGGGTGAAATGGAGAGAATAGCGGACTCTCAAGTGATAGTATCAGTGCTCGAATCTGGGGGTAACCGAGATAATTCCTTAAATATATTTATTTTAATACCGTCCATGAGCAGCCAATTCAATCGTTAGGTCCTCTGCCTGTGAAGATGTATTAATATGTTTCTGGTTCTAAGATGACTGGCAAAATTATTTGACAGTTGGGAGGCTGTATGTATTGGCAAAAATTTTGTATTCTGCAGTTAAAGTTTTTGGAGACAGCAACATGATCCAAATAATATTTGGAACCACATTTGTAAGTTATTGTATCCACAATACATTCGTTTTTGATACATAGAATATCGGTTCGTAAAGAGACATCATTAATATAATACTCATCGACCAAACATGTAGAATGAGTTCGAATGGGTGGTAGTCAATAAACGCAATGTTGTTTTATTCCATACCATTTCCATCTATCTCGTAGCAGTCAGTCAGTAGTCAGTAGTCAAGTGAACGTAGAAGCTCTTATTCACTTATGTATGAGGAGAACATCATCGAACACATTACATTAAATTTCGAATTGAACAGTCAGTCAACACACAACAAACACAAAGTGAAGTATTATATTTATTTGATGATTCAATGTGATAGATATCATTTAGTAATTTTGTTAAATGTTTTAATGTTCTTTATTATATATTATATTGATGATAATAACAATGGAAAACAATAATAATAATAAAATACCAAAAAAAAAAAGGAAAATTTGTTGGAAATTATAAGGAATCCGTTTCTTTATATTAGTAAGATCTCAGAAGAATCTGGATATAATTTTTTAGAATTAATTTCTATCTAAAAATTTGAGTTACTTTGTCTTTAAAAAGTTATGTATTATTCACTAGAAGAGTATTTAATGTAAAATTAATAATAATTAACATATTTAATTGTGATGATACTCGACATATGGTTGAGTATCAATATTTAAACTATTTTAATTATAAGAATTCATAAAATACTCTAAATATCCATTAAATATATAAATTATATATTCATATCCATCTAAAGTTATAAACACACACACACACACACATATATATATATATATATATATATATATATATATATATATATATATATATATATATATATATATATATATATATATATACATATATATATATATATAATATTAATGTGTATTGAAATTATATATGTCCTTACTATCTAAATTTGAGCCGAAACTGGGGCGACGCTAATCAGGTTACGAAAAACATTTCAAACAAAAGCGAGTTTTCGTCTATTTTTAATGGTATACACGTTGGATCATGGATTGCCATGGATCCATTGAATACAAGAGACCGATCTTGCTCATTCAAGGAGTTGATCTCACTTTTTATGTCTAAAGTACGTCACCAAAATTTCAACCAGCTATCTTTTTTCATGTTTTTTTATCTTGGTGATAGGCAAACAGGTGGAAATACAAAAATTCACTTATTAGATGATTCTATCAACACCTTTACCAAAATTTTGATATATTTGTGTGGTTAATATTTTCTACCATAACAAACTTTAGACCAAAATAAGTGTACTTTACATATTTAATATATGTCGACTTTATTTCCCAACAAAATGTTTGCATGAACAATATCTCGACAATCAGACAAGAAGTTTTTCTTTAAAAAACGACAGAATCATTAAGGTTTTATTTTGCACACCCCATATCTTATATGTGGTTTTTTTTTCTTGTTTTTCCATACAAGTATTTTATATACTTTTTATTTATTTACGATAATAATTGAAATGTTTTATCAAAATCATCATTTATAAATTTACAATTTATATTCAATATTATATTAAAGCTACCGGATGTATCAGTTAAACTAACGAATTCTTACTATATATTTTTAATATTTTGTTCGTCGGTTTTTTGAACACCATGGTAGTAACATAAATATAAATATTAATCGACCGATCATGTAAATATTTCAGACATTTGATTCGAGAATCTCAAAAAGTACATAAAAAACTAAGAATATTTCTTTATGAAAATAATTTTTTAAATACAAAACAGTTCAAATATATCTTACAAGGTGAGTCCACAATTTTCATTTAAGCGTATTATTGTTTAAACTCCAGACATATGGTTGAGTATCAATATTTGAACTTTTTATAACCATTAGCATTCATAAAATACTCTAAATATTCAGTCTACACAATTCTAATTGCATATATAATAATATATATTGTTTTTATATATGTACTAAATAGTTTAATTTCAGGTAAAATTGTGGCGAATCTAAACATTTTACGAAAAATCTTTTCAAAAAACAAGCATTTTTTGTTGTTAAATTTTTCCCCTATTTTATGTCACCAGAAGTTGATCTTTTTCCGCTTTTAAGTTTTCTTATTGGTGGGCATAATTGTGATTCAAAGATCGCCTATACCAAAATTCTCTTTGTAGCTCCCAAATATGCTAGCGTTACAAAATTTAAACTAAAATTATTATACTGTGACATATAATGTATGTCGAGTATCAAAATATTCTATATATGTCGAGTATAATTTTACGGATTCACCATGTAATCAAATCTATTTATTAATATATTCAAAAGTAAATTTTTATTGTATATCTTATCGTTTTTCTCTGTTTTTCTTGTTATGAAGGATATTATAAATAATCCGATCCTATATATTTATAAATATATTCTATATATATTCAAATTCTTGTAAACTCCTGCCATGTATGTCTCGTTATACTTCTGCCACACAATCGTTTACCAAACACTAATGATCTTGAATTAATACTGATAAATTATATTTTACACAATACATAAATAAATAATAAACTTCTTTTTATCTGTATGTCTACTGTATCGCGAAATACAGTTTGCAGTTTGTGTCTGATAGATAGTAAATGAGATATTTGTTTTGAAAAATGAATATTTTTGTTTAATGAAATTATCCATGAAATTTTTTAATTAAAAAAATTGTTATTAAAAAATGATTTTTTAAAATAATTATTCATTACTGGATTCGAATTTTGTTTTGTATTTTATTTCTTATTTCCATATTTTTAGTTAAAAAAAAATTACTATAATCAAATGAAGATAACAATTAAAAGTGGTAATTGTTTAAATACATACCCAACATATAGTATAAAGTGTATTTGAACTAATCTTTAGCATTCATAAAATACACAAAATATAAATAATATAAATAATAAGTAGCATATGTCTGAGCTGAAATAATGAAGAATTTAAACAGTTTATGTAAAAATAATCTAAAACATAAGTTGTTATAGTTAAGTAACATTTTTTGAACTTTTCTTCTTATGGTTTAAAAAAATTGGGTCAAAAATTCATAGGACCCAATCTGATAATTCAAGAATTTGAATATAATTCTTCAAAATTTCAACTCACGATTTTGCTTATTAACGAACGAAAACTCACTTTTTAAGCCTAGAAAATGTCACTAAAATTTTAAGTCGCCATCTTTCGTTTCTCAATTATCTTGATGACGACCAGACTGATATTTGAAAATAATAATTAGGTGAATACCACCAAAGTTTTTCTTATTTCTTGAATATTTTCTTGCGTTACTTCAGACTTTTAAATTTTTAATTAAGTCTTCTTTCATAAAATATTTTATTATCACTAACAAATATATTTTTTCCACTACTGACAGAATTATGAATCAATTAATATTAATATTATTATTATATTTAAATAACATTTTAAGCTTTTCCCACACTAACGTCCCTGATTTATTTTTGCCTGAAAGTTTATTCAATTAAACTTGAACCCTTTTAGAACTTCCAAAATTTAGACTAAAAATAGGTTGTATATTTTGATAATAATTTATGTTATAAAATTAAATTTAAACTACTTTTTTTAAATGCTTTGTAAATATTATTATTTATTTAAAAAATTTTTATATGGTTGTAATAATATTACCCAAACAATATCTGTTCCCACCACAACATAAAGGTGTAATTTTTATGGTTGCTATAATTTAAAATGATATTATTATGCTTTTAAAAATAAAAATTTTATATTATTTGATTTATTCACAACACATCTTCATATAAATGTATAACAAAAACAAATTTTTCTCGTCAAAATAATATATTATGTTAAATTCGATTTACTTTGTAAAATTTTGTGAAAATTGTCAAAAAAAAAGAATAAATGTCGTATGTGTCTGTTTTATCGAAATAAAGAGAAACCTTATTAATTTTGATTGAAGCTGTTAGGATTTCTGTCTGTGTCTATTTTCTTTTTTTTCCAAATATCCTTTTTGTTTGCTTTCAAAAATTTAATTGGATTTTTCTTTTTAAAGATTTTTTTATTTATTTTTTTGAAAGAATTAGTGTTTGAATAGAAAATTACATCATTTGTACATTAAAAATTGAAATCCAATTGAACAGACTGTTTTAGGAAAAATTATTTTATGTGTATTAATTGATTAGGATATACTGATTGTGCAGGATATTTATTGTATTTTATTAATGCTAATGAGTAAAAATAGTTCGAACATTTATGCTGAATTATATATCGAGTATCTAAATAATAATTCAACCAATTATGCATTGTGACTCGAACAAATTTTCTTGCTCCCGGTTTTTAATGCTTATGAAACCTTAAAAAATCTTCGAAAAGTTCAAATTTTTTTCCGTTGTTTTTTTTACGATCGGTCGATTAGTTTATGAGATATTACATGAAATACATCCGGTAAATCGGCCTCTGGATCGAATTTTAGATGATATCTCATAAACTGCGCATCCAATCGTTAAATAGACGTTATTTTTGGAATCTTCAAATCAAACTACCCTATAGAACATACTTTTTTTCGAAATCAGATAGAAAAATGTTTTTTCGAATTTTCGCAATTTTTTTAACGTACCCTTTGAAAAAATCGGAAAAATCGAAAAATATTTGTTGCTCCCAATTTGGATGAAATATATGTTCTAAGGTAGTTTTGAACTCGTCGATTTCAAAAATAACATTTATTTAACGATTGAATGCGTAGTTTTTGATATATCGTTAGATAACCATTCTAGGGGTCGATTTATAGGATGTATTTCATGCAATATATCGAAAACTAATCGACCGATCGTAAAATAAATAATATTTAGAAGTTTTTAGACATCAATTATCCTAGAAAATTTAAAAAGAGTAAATAAAATTTTGAGCTTTTTGTCGATTTTTTTTTTTTTTTTGATTTATGATGATTAATGAATAATTTCGGAAAATTTTTCTAATCCAATTCGATGAGATATTCTGATGTCTTTCGAAGAACTCTTACAGTGTGCCGGGTCTTACGTAATATATATGCTTCAGATAATATCAGTTTCACTGCTATGATTTACTTATAAATACTATAATATCTAATACGAATAAATGTATTTTATAACTCAGGTTGATATTTGTAAATCCAGAATTACATATTGAATTGATTTTAATTATATTAAGAGTTTTCATCTACTCTTTATCTAATGTGACATGACGGAAATCTATTCGATAGAGATTCGACGGTAAAATTACAAAGATGAAAAAGATTACACAGAAACTACAAACAAATAAAAATAAAATTCTTTAACTCAAAGAAAACCAGTTTTTTTTTTTGAAGAATTCTGAGTAAATAAATATATAAAATACACATAATATAGTTTATCTATAATATTTTCAAACTCAATTCAAATAATATATTAAATCGTTTTTCTATATTATGTTGAATACGTCATGATTTTTCTATTCGACATACATAATATTAATATTAATCTAAAGATTGTAACACTTCCTAATATTGACCGCACAAATAAATTTTGGTATTCATGTTCATAGAAACACTTAACTAGTCCATTTCCGACTGGTCGTCCGTCCGTCTGTCATCACGATAATTCAAAAATAGAGATAGCGAGCTAAATTTTGTTGACGTATTCTAAAATCGGTCCATTGGGTCCAGTGGATCCTTGACCCAAGTTTTAAGTTATAAAAGATAGAAAAACTGTTGAAATTCAAAAGAATTTTTTGTTTGAAACATTTTTTTCTTAAAATATTTCTGTTCCCCACAATTTTAGCTCAAATTTAGCAAATAAACACAAATAGGTAATAACAATACATTTTATTATTAAACATTTATACATATATAACTGTATAGGCTGGATATTTATAGTATTTTAAGAATGGTAATTAAAAATAGTCCAAACAATGAAATTTAAATATAGCCGAGTATCTAAACAATTAACTTAGTTGTTATCTTCACTTGTTTTTTTTTTTAATACTTTCTTTCTATATGTTTATATTTATTGAGTGAGTAATAACAACTCAACAATGTTCTGGTTCATATTATTAAATGTGATTGTGTATAGAAGAGTAAAAAAAAGCAATAAGTTCCATGTGCAGACGTACAACAAAGCTATTCATTCATTTTTCTCTCGTATCTATAGCCTCAAAAATGGTCTTTACACAAACATTGTGTAATATTTGAACGAAGCAAATAAAATGATGAATGTGTTTTTCGAAAGTCTACTTTCTCTTTTCTACCTATTTCGTTTTTAAAAACATCTATTTTACTTCGCTTCCTATAAAGCCGTACCGATTATGACCTTTAAACATCTGATTAATACCTTTCATATTAACCAAATTGAGTTATATGATTTATATTTTAATAATATTTGTAACTAATTAGACAATAAAGTGGAATAAAGAATGATATTTTATAATGTCATATTTTGATACCTGATGATGATAAAATAAAATGTCGAAACGTTACAAAATTAATAAAATATTTTATTTAACGTATTAATTAATTATTTAGATAATCCATTATTTCATGTAATTTATTAATTTATTATTTTGTATTATACTTTTTTTATTGCTTATGTAAAAGGCAAGCCATGAATTCATATAGCTCAATTAATTGATTATGTTCATTCACAAAATTTAGGAACAAAATTTTCCATCAAAGCCTTATTTCTACGTTTTTTACCTGTGGACAATTCATCTGATTTACTTCATAATCTGATGGGATCAAAGTCACAAGTAAATATGTCACAATATATTTAGTACCCTAAGGATATCATAAAATTTTCTTTCGATTTCGGAAGGTAAATTAGAAACTTCTGTTGGAAATGTATAGAAGTTAATAATATGTTTCAATTGCGGGATTCAAGTATAGATAAACTCCATTGCAATAACATAATTGAACATATTTATGAAGGTATTTACTTTGATGTGATCGCATATATAGACAATGTCTGTTTTATGTCTAGACTTTATTTGATTTTCAGATTTTATTAAAATGCATACAGGTCGAAAATCATTACTGGATATGTTGATAAACTTTTTATCAACATATCATATTCATTGTTTTAGTTATAAGACAAATTTACGCCAAGCCTGACAATGACAATAAATATTTCCAGTATATTGATTCTAACCAAGAAGCTTTGATATAGCAAATTAATTGTTTTATTCTTAAAATTAAAATATTATTATCTACCTAAGATAGAGACATTAATTCACTTAGAGATCTAAACTTTTAAAATATAAGGTTATGGAAATCGTTACCATGCAAATGAATTGAAAAGTCAAAATTGTATATTAATACGAAAAGGTCCACATAAAGAGAATGTCACAAGCTTATATATTATAAATTACACTAAGTTTGCACTAAGTCTGGTGCACTAATTTTGTAGAAATAAGTGTCCTTTATAGCATATCAGCACAATATGCCCTGATGGTGTACATCATCAGCATTTTTATTAGCAATAGAATGTTTGAATTTTGTTAATTCCACAAATCGTGGGTTTTTACTTCCTTTGTTAATAGGATTTTGGTCACGTAAATTGTTGTATTTCGTGGACTAAACGGAACCGATTTTAATATTTATTTGTTAATATTTATAGAATCATGACATACTTTTAATAAAAAAAATATAAATAAATAAAAAAACTATATTTACAATAAAAAACATAGTGTGTATTTTTCCAGTACAATGAATGGTCATCAAAACGATAGCGCTTGAATAGTGTAGTAGTCAGTCCTTTTGTATACTTCTTTTTTTGTAAATATTTTATCATATAGATTATACATCATATAGAATTCCTGTAGGAATATTATATGAATCGGCTTGTTTGTGTGTTTATGTTTAAATACATATGTTATATTTTTATTCATTCAGAAAGCATAAAAAAACGATAGTTGGATAAGACGATAGGTTGTCATTTGTTTGGCAAAAATCAACTCGTAGGTACGTAAATATTTTTGATTTTACAATTATAATTTCGATTTTTAAAAAAAATTGGCAGTTTCTTGTTAAATACGTAATTAAAAAACGCAAAAAAATTTACTCTAAAATTAAAAAATAAAATTTGGAATTATTATTTTTAAAAATTAAACAAGCGTTAATTTCTATTATAAATGTTTTTGTAATATATCTATTCTAATTTTATACAGAGGAAATATTTGTATTTTTGTCTGTAACGAATAAATTGAAAAAATACTGGACCAATTTGAAAAATTCGTTCACCGTTTGGACGCTACACTATTTCCGGATGGACATAGACTTCTTTTAATCCCACGGGTACTGGAACTACGTGGGAATGGGAACGCTGAAACCACGTGATGTCCGCTAGTGTTATAATAAATTGGAAAGAGAATTTAAACAATCAGGAATGATGATATCCAACGATTATTTTGGAATATTGGCTAAATCATTTGAATATTCATTTTAAAAATTAAGACACATAAACAACATCAAATGAACTTTCTCTAACGAAAATGAATTTACTGTCTTGTTTAAGATTTTAGTATATTTAGATTCTTGTATACTAATTCAAGAGATTTGTACTGAAGAATATGATGTGAGTATATTTCCGGATTATAAGTAGAATACTTAACCGACTTTGAACATGAAATTTTTTTCCAACACTTTCTTTGACAGTAATTATATGCTATTTTCTTCACTATAAACGTTTTTAATGATAATCTGTTGAATACATTGGATATTTTAATCTTAAAAATAGTGAAAGTAAAAGTTTCAAATTGTACTTCTAAAGGCATTTGAATTAGTTGAGTGTACGCAAAAAAAATAAGAGGGTCTTCAGATAGGGGTCTTTGTGTATCTTTGAAACAATTCCAATGTATTTAAACTCATTGTCAATTGATTCTGCAATTACGAATATTTATTTTACCGATTCTCTTAAATTCCCAATAGCTTTCCCATTATATATTTTGTTATATTTATGACATAGATATTTGGTAGAGATAAATAATTTATATACATAATTGACTGCCATACTCATGATTATAAATATAAGATGTTATAATTGGTAAATTTCAAATGTATATACATACGTTTAAATATTTATTTTAGAATGATGTTTCGTTCTTCCTATTACATAGAATTCCATATGGGACATTGTATTATATGTGTCATGGTGCAGGGGTTTAGGCGTATATATGTGGAATGCCATTAAATCTGAAACGCAGATAATCAGGACTGTGTTCATCAAATATATATTAAATTTTATTCGAATCAGTGATAAAGAGTGGTTTATCATTCTAAATTTGTTTATGATTCTACAAAAAATCGAACTTACTTTTTACTCCTTTTAACCAATTACTTTTCTCAGTCAATACCAACCAATCCATATTTTAGCTAACGATAAGATTAGCACCGCCTTATGTATAAATAAAAATTTTTACATTTTACGAATTTTTATACATTATTATCAATAACCTTAAACATTATCCAAATTTCTAAATAAATTTAATGCAATTTTTATTGGATAATTAACGACTAAAATATTCAAAAAAATATGAGATTGTAAATTTCTGAGATATGTTAATCCTTCTCTGTATAACTGACAACATGAGAACCAGTAAGTAATATTATAGTAAGTACTAGACTACTACTATATTATAGATAGATATATTACATTAATCTCTCTCAGGTACATTAAAATTATTTACATTATATCTAATATAAATTATATGCTAGAATTACCTTTAACTTATATAGTTTAAATATATATATACATTATAGATGCAATTAATTGGCTGTGTGAATCAATATTAACTTATATACAACAAAAATATTTTATACATTGAGGCGCGAACCTTCTCTAATCTCTTGTCATTCATAATGTTATTTTACTCAAAACTTGTTATACGCGATCAATATTATTCGATTATAATACATAAAGACTATAAATTTTACTTAGATCTCAATTAATATATATATGTATATATATATATATATATATATATATATATATATATATATATATATATATATATATATATATATATATATATATATATATATATATATATATATATATATACAAATTATGTTCAACATCGAATTCGGGAACTTTTGAAGTGAACGCTAATATCTTTATTGAATTATGAAAAAATATTGCGATGTCATTCACATTCTGAATTGTATTTACAATTATCAAGTATCAAGTTCATCTATAGAAGTTTCAATTCAATATAAAAAAAGTGAGAAAAACAACTAACAGTGTTAATTGTTTTGATACTCGACATATGATTGAAGGTTTGAATTATTATTAATGATAAACATTCATAAAATACTGAAATTTATAAAAATTTCACCAAAATTTCAGCTCGCTATCCCTTTTAATTTAAATTTGATCTGAAATTGTGACGAATTTACTCAATTGAAAAAATCATGTTTATCTCTGAATTTTTCTACTTTCTTTAATGATTTAAAATTTGTATTAGACTCACCATTTATGTCTGAAAAATTTCATCAAAATTCTCAGCTCGCTATCTCTTTTCAAACGGGCGAACATGCAGCAATAGACAAATCAGTTAATTCTTTGAACACCTATGCCATTTTTTGATTAAAATTTATATACTCTGACATATTCTATAATATATATCGAGTATCAAAGTTGATAAAAACACCTGTAAAGTAAAACCAAGTATAAGCAAAATATTAGAAATTATCAGAAATCGGAAGAAATCGGAGAAATCGGAACACATACCTTTGAAAAAAAAAACAATTTCCATTCCCCTTAAAATTTGCAAATAACTAAATAAAAAAATATCAGTAAAAAACAAAACATCACGAAAAGTGAAAGACAAAAGAAAATCTCACATAACATTATGACATAATAAATAACTCATTGAGAACTTTTTAATTAAAATTAGTTAAAATAATTAGCATATTATATATACTAACATTATTAACCTCTTAAATATATATATATTATTTAATTATAACAAAGAATAATAATAATAATAATAATAATTATATACTATTTTTGAATGAAAAATTGTTACAAAGCACATACCTCTTAACATTTGGATGGATGCTCGTGTTCGGCTATGGAGCTACAGAAAAATCATAATTTATTCATATTTTCTGTTGAGTCTATATAGATATATATATTACGACATATAATGTGCAAGCAGTATTTACTAAGTGTTAGATATTTACTATACGCCATATACCATACACACATAATACTGTGTGAAGTTTTCATGTCTCTTTTCTCTGAATGATGAAAATGTTTTTCTTCATAGCCTCTAGCTAAGATGAACACAAAACTTATCTTCATTTTACCATACAGACAATATATAATTTATGTACAGAGTATGAAATCATAATGTTGTATTATGTAACACATTATTCAATTTTGAATTTGATTGAAGACGATTTCTGACGATGATGTTAGCTAAGAAATAAGAAAAAAAACGCAAGTACTGGGCTCAGCCATTGATCAGGAATCGATTACACAGCTATTTTGTTGTATCTCACAAACGTGTTTGGACTGATGAAACGTGAAACTGATGCAAACAGGAAACCAATTTAACGAATTTCTAGAAATCCAGTTTCCTAACATCAATGAATCTCAAGTTTCATAAAACACGGTGTGCACCAACCTGGGTTAATCTTACCTATCGGTTGCCAGCAACATCAGTTTTATGTTTCATGAAATCAGTTGCATGAAAAAAGTTCCTCCAGTGTTCACCGCGCTTAAGATCTTAATGAAATGTAAATGCGATAATTCTATTTACTCTACCGAAGTTTAATATCTCTTCTAGCGCCTAATATGTCTTTTAGAGCACTTAATAGAGCACTTTGCCTATTAAGAGTGATTAGAATTCTCAAAAATGTTTGAACAGAATTTTCTAAAATTAAATTGTGGGATACTTTCGTGGAAGGTAAGGTCAACAAAGTTTGTGAGAGTATAAACATTATTTGAAGTTAAAATTAAATGAAGTTTAAATTTTATCAAAAACTTTTAAAACTTAAACAATTGGTAAGCATAAATTTCTTGTTGGTGGAGGCAAAAACATTCCGATAATATCAATCAATCTGATTCGAGAAAAAATTCGAAACTAATACTTAGAAAGCTCGGCAGTAATTTTAGATTGTGCTTTGAGTGCTTTCAATCATATATCTTTAATTTGGTAGATTTTTTTTAATGCACAATTTAAAATGATCCAAGTAATTAATTGTCAATTTTCACAAATCCTGCATTCAATAAATTTGAGATCAAAGAAGGTTAAAGGATTGTAGAAATTTTTAGAATATCATTCTAATGAAGTTTTGGGTTTTCTTTTTTTACATTGTTTTCTAAACGATGATACATTTAGTACCAAAATATATAAATAAATGAATTGGGTTTAAACATACCATATTTTCACACTTGAAAATGTAAATGTTGTATCTATCTGCGACTCAAAATGATACCATTAAAATAATAACCTACTTTTACTATACACATAAAACATAACCAAGAAAACCAAATACTAAGAGGAAAATGGTGAGAAAATGTATAACTACTTCTAACACTACAGTACTGTTAAAATTCTTAAAGGCACGTCATATATGTAATTTGTACCGGGAGAGTCATCCAAGTTTATTATTCATTCAAATATTTCTTTACGAAGTGTTCTTAGAAAATCCGAATATTTCTTTTGCTGTAAGAATTTTCTGGCGAAAATCATATATTTTCGACAAAAGATGAATTAACAATTAAAGTAAAGGCACTAACACATCGACATGCTAGTCTGCTTTGACTGGGAAGTTGTGGATTCGAATATAGGCTGCGGAAGTATGTACGATTGTAATAAACGGGGCGGTTGTTTGATCGCGGTTTCGTTGCTTGGATAAGACTGAAGTAACAAACTCCGCCCACACTTTATGCTGATCGAATATTCTAACAAGGTGAGCTTGATTTGATTGTCAATGAACAATGATTTGGAAAATTTTCCTAAAAACTTGCTCTATATTTGTAGGGAAAATATTACTTAATTTTAATGACTCATCTTGTATATGGGATACTCCATTTTCACTTAGGTTCTTATATATTTGAAAACTGTTCTGTTTCATTTGTTCGAGCATTTATAAATTTTAATAATTCGTGGTGACTTATCAGACGGTAGCGCAGCAATAATTAAGGGTTCAAAGACAAACTTGGAAACATGCGATATTACGACTCATGTGAGGTAACTAGTTTGTTTTTTTTTTTATTGCAGCAAATAATAGATGAAAGTGACATGAATATTTTTATTAGTCTCAATATCTCAGTACTTTTTGACTAATATTCGCTTTTTAAAACTTATGAAATATTATGACCAAACCCTAGCTATCATAAAATTTGGAAACTGTGACTAAAATTTAGTAGGATTTCATACTTTGTTTGCCAAAATTGGATAAAAATTAAGCGTAATAGGGAAAAATCAATTTTTTTTGTTTTTCTGACGTCGTAAGGTTCAAAAATTTAATTTTTGTGATATCTTGGCCAAATTTTGGCCGATTTGAATGAACTTTTTTTTTAAACCCACTAATTTTGAGTCAAACTTTTCATTTTTGATATTGCCAATTCCCTTATTAAAACCCTTATATGAAATATTATGACCAGACCCTATGTATCATGGAATTTATTATAGATATGGCTTATTTAATCAAAAATTTGGAAACTGTGACTAAAATTTAGTAGGATTTCATACTTTGTTTGCCAAAATTGGATAAAAATTGAGCGTAATAGAGCAAAATCAATTTTTTTTGTTTTCGTGACGTCATAAGGTTCAAAAATTTAATTTTTGTGATATCTTGGCCAAATTTTGGCCGATTTGAATGAACTTTTTTTTTTAACCCACTAATTTTGAGTCAAACTTTTCATTTTTGATATTGCCAATTCCCTTATTAAAACCCTTATATGAAATATTATGACCTGACCCTATGTATCATGGAATTTATTATAGATATGGCTTATTTAATCAAAAATTTGGAAACTGTGACTAAAATTTAGTAGGATTTAATACTTTGTTTGCCAAAATTGGATAAAAATTGAGCGTAATAGAGCAAAATCAATTTTTTTTGTTTTCGTGACGTCATAAGGTTCAAAAATTTAATTTTTGTGATATCTTGGCCAAATTTTGGCCGATTTGAATGAACTTTTTTTTTTAACCCACTAATTTTGAGTCAAACTTTTCATTTTTGATATTGCCAATTCCCTTTTTAAAACCCTTATATGAAATATTATGACCAGACCCTATGTATCATGGAATTTATTATAGATATGGCTTATTTAATCAAAAATTCGGAAACTGTGACTAAAATTTAGTAGGATTTAATACTTTGTTTGCCAAAATTGGATAAAAATTGAGCGTAATACAGCATAATCAATTTTTTTTTGTTTTTGTGACGTCATAAGGTTCAAAAATTTAATTTTTGTGATATCTTGGCCAAATTTTGGCCGATTTGAATGAACTTTTTTTTTTAACCCACTAATTTTGAGTCAAACTTTTCATTTTTGATATTACCAATTCCCTTATTAAAACCCTTATATGAAATATTATGACCAGACCCTATGTATCATGGAATTTATTATAGATATGGCTTATTTAATCAAAAATTCGGAAACTGTGACTAAAATTTAGTAGGATTTAATACTTTGTTTGCCAAAATTGAATAAAAATTGAACGTAATACAGCATAATCAATTTTTTTTGTTTTTGTGACGTCATAAGGTTCAAAAATTTAATTTTTTGATATCTTGGCCAAATTTTGGCCGATTTGAGTGAACTTTTTTTTTTAACCCACTAATTTTAAGTCATACTTTTAATTTTTGATATTACCAATTCACTTATTAAAACCCTTATATGAAATATTATGACCAGACCCTAACTATCATGAAATTTATTATAGATATGGCTTATTTAATCAAAAATTTGGAAACTGTGACTAAAATTTAGTAGGATTTCATACTTTCTTTGCCAAAATTGGATAAAAATTGAGCGTAATAGAGCAAAATCAATTTTTTTTGTTTTCGTGACGTCATAAGGTTCAAAAATTTAATTTTTGTGATATCTTGGCCAAATTTTGGCCGATTTGAATGAACTTTTTTTTTTAACCCACTAATTTTGAGTCAAACTTTTCATTTTTGATATTGCCAATTCCCTTTTTAAAACCCTTATATGAAATATTATGACCAGACCCTATGTATCATGGAATTTATTATAGATATGGCTTATTTAATCAAAAATTCGGAAACTGTGACTAAAATTTAGTAGGATTTAATACTTTGTTTGCCAAAATTGGATAAAAATTGAGCGTAATACAGCATAATCAATTTTTTTTTGTTTTTGTGACGTCATAAGGTTCAAAAATTTAATTTTTTGATATCTTGGCCAAATTTTGGCCGATTTGAATGAACTTTTTTTTTTAACCCACTAATTTTGAGTCAAACTTTTCATTTTTGATATTACCAATTCCTTTATTAAAACCCTTATATGAAATATTATGACCAGACCCTATGTATCATGGAATTTATTATAGATATGGCTTATTTAATCAAAAATTCGGAAACTGTGACTAAAATTTAGTAGGATTTAATACTTTGTTTGCCAAAATTGGATAAAAATTGAGCGTTATACAGCATAATCAATTTTTTTTTGTTTTTGTGACGTCATAAGGTTCAAAAATTTAATTTTTGTGATATCTTGGCCAAATTTTGGCCGATTTGAGTGAACTTTTTTTTTAAACCCACTAATTTTGAGTCAAACTTTTCATTTTTGATATTACCAATTCCCTTATTAAAACCCTTATATGAAATATTATGACCAGACCCTAGCTATCATGAAATTTATTATAGATATGGCTTATTTAATCAAAAACTTGGAAACTGTGACTAAAATTTAGTAGGATTTCATACTTTGTTTGCCAAAATTGGATACAAATTGAGCGTTATAGAGCAAAATCAATTTTTTTTGTTTTTGTGATGTCATAAGGTTCAAAAATATAATTTTTGTGATATATCTTGGCCAAATGTTGGCCGATTTGAGTAAACTTTTTTTTTAAACACACTAATTTTAAGTCATACTTTTAATTTTTGATATTACCAATTCACTTATTAAAACCCTTATATGAAATATTATGACCAGACCCTAACTATCATGAAATTTATTATAGATATGGCTTATTTAATCAAAAATTTGGAAACTGTGACTAAAATTTAGTAGGATTTCATACTTTCTTTGCCAAAATTGGATAAAAATTGAGCGTAATAGAGCAAAATCTTTTTTTTTTTTTGTTTTTGTGACGTTTTTAAACCCACTTTACATCATACTTACATTCCCCCAGCCCGAAACCACCTAAAGAGAGATTAAGACTAGCGTCTCAGACAATTATCTTTTATTCATTGCTAAGATAACTACGCAAACGTGTAGATAGATAATCATTACACAGCTCTTCATTTATCCGCTATCCTGTAACTGAACAATATTATTTTTGATGTTTTGTATTTTAATGTTATTAGAAAAAGACAAAGTAAAAATGATATCATTGTTCCACGTCATAGACATTTTATTGTACTTATTTTGCTACTAATTATAACGATATGCGATGTATAAGCAGAATATTAAAATGAATAAATATTACTTCTATCTTTTTCTAATACTTTTTGAAACACTAAGTGGATAAAATTTTATATTTATATTATCAAATTATGAGTGGTTTTAATTACATTATATACAATAAATATTAGAAATTAAATAAATATTCAAATATGAAAAAGATGTCAGTCAGCATTTCTAAGGATTTCGATGATAAAATTTAAAGGTTTTTAAAATTTGTAATAATAAACTGTTTAAGGATGAAGAACCACAACATTAAAAGATTAAGTCTTCATATTTGGTTTATGCTTTGTCCAAGTAGGTTATACAAAGTTAGGGAAGAAACAAAATTTTATCTTGGTCTTTTAATTAATTGTTAATAATTAATGAAATATAAAAAATTTTGACCCATTTAAATTTTAAATGATATTGTGAATTTCATACAGCCATTCGAATAGGTTAATACAAGGGAAACCAAATTGTTATCGTAGTCTTTTAAAATTTGGGTTTAAATAATTAATAAAACGTACAAAATTTTGTCGCATTTAAAATTTAGTTAATATAAATTTGAAACGACTAAACGAATAGGTAAATACAAGATTTTTGAACATTTAATCATCTGAAACAGTGGCGTAGCTAAGGGAAGTATCGATTTGCAAACATACAAGCGCAAATTAGGTGCTCAGCATGATCATGTAAAAAAAACTATTAAAAAACATTATTTAACTTTGGCGAAAGTTCCAAATTCATTCGATTCATTCTTAAGTCCCAAGATAAGATAAATATGGCTTTAAGCACACACTTTAATACCAAATATTTAACGAATTTTATCAAAGATAATGTTTGCAATAAGTCCCAGATATTTATATCCCAGTATAATTGCTGCTGATCGAATATTCTAACAGGTACTTTTTGGATAGTTTTTGGGCTATTTACCATTATAATTGCAGTTTTAGCGCGATAATTTATCTTAAAATATCAACTTGCCATATTGAGTCTACATCGTAGACAAAAATTTACCAAGATGACGGCGCCAAATTTGCTATTTTGAAAATCTATGTCACCATTTTATAAAAATATATTTTTTGAAAAACCTTGGCTTTTTTCACAAAGAAGATAGAATAAATACGAATTTCTAAGAAGATTCTGGTGGAGAAAGTATCCAAATAATTATTATGGCTATACATTTATTTACATTATATATTTTATATATATTTTACAAATATGGATAACGTATAGTCGTGACCAAAACAAATGAACCCATCTCACTACTGAACAATATAAAGGTTTATTTAATTTCAAATAAATTTATTATGATTTAAACTAGACTTAGAAATAGCAATATAAATTTTTACTGCTCTTGAAAAAACTTAAATATTAAAAATAAACTAAAAAATACAAAATAAATATTCAATACTTGTATAAATAATTTATTGCGATCAATTATCTTTCTTATTTGATGCCAGCGAGGCAATTTTTATTTGAAATTAGCATCAAATCGGCTATCAAATTGGTAACTAAGAAATTATTTAAATAATTTATTGATTTATTTAAGTATTTAATTTCATGTTTTTTTCTTAAAATTTTAAATTAACTTTTTTGCTGGTCGAAACTAAACCATTAATTGTAAGTCAGACGAAAATAAATAGTAGTTTTGGCCAAAACAAATTTTTAGATGGATTGTTTTTTAGTGAACAGTGTCATATAATATGATCCCTTTTGTAGACAAAAAAAAAAAAACCAAAATAAAAAATTAATAATATTTATCTTGTATCACAGTACAACAATAGGCACATTATTTTCAATTTATGAAAAGAAATTTTACACACACACTAATAATAAGAATAATAATAAAAAAACTATTTTTATTTCTTTCGAAACAAAAAGTAATAATTCTTCTGCTTTTGTATTTTTTTTTTTATTAATAAAGTCAGACACAAATATAATATCCCGCTGAAAAAAAAAACCGGAAGTCATTTTTTATATATATGAAAATAAAATATATAAATATCTGGCAAAAAAATAAGTATTTTAGAAAATTAAGAAAAACTTTTAATGGTAGCCAAAATTCATTTTTACTATTACAAAATTTAATTTGAAATATTTCAATCTGTGTGTTGACTGTTTTTACCAGATCAGAAGAAAAGTAAAGGAAAAATTTTAATAAATCATGTAAAATCTGATTAATTGAATGCACACCACTGACATCCCTCCGAAAAAAAAATCGAAATGCATTTAGGAATGCTTAATTATTTCTGTTGGAAAATCCAAATTAAACCTTTAAGCGATTGCAATATTTCTTTAAACTGAAAAGTAAAAAAACGGTTTATTCTGTTAAAAATTCTTAAGGCGGTAGTTAATATATTTCTCGAAATAAGAATTTATCGAGATAAAAACTTGTAGCTAAAGTTCAATCATGGAATACAGATTTACAAAATTTAAATACAAGATTTACGGAAATTAACGAGGTCTAACAAATCCGTGAATGAGCAAAATCTTTCCAATGAGTCCAATAGATCCATAACGCAACTTTAAAACCATAAAAGAAAAATTCAAACACAAAAAAAGTTAAATTTCTTCAATACATTTGTTTGAATCATGTTTGCATTTACCAAAATTTTAGCTCAAATTTAGCTATTAAATGTAGTAATAACTGTATAGACCAGATATTTAGAGTATTTTATGAATGGAAATGATTAAAAATAGTTCAAAAATTTATACTCAATCATATTTCGAGTATCTAAACAATTAACTCTTTTTGTTGTATTTATTTAACGACGAAATTACGGAAAACTTTTCAATAATTTCAAAACAATCTATATTATTTTCAAAATAGTCTTTTTCTGGGACATAACTGTTGACAAACCGACCCTAAAATAATATTTAATTTAATAAATTTCCTATCGTCCATGTGATGATCTGGCTTACAATGAAAATACCAAAAATTTTTCATATTTTATCTCTTTTCAAATGATTACTAATTGTATATGATTCTTTCATTTGTATGTATGTTTCTATATGTTCTATAATATAATGTGGTAGAATTGGGTTGAATGAATTAGTGGGTAATTTTCGTTGTATTGTTTCGAGGTTAGAGAGGTAGAAGGACCTATTATACAACTACCACTTCAGACAATATCACAAACTACTATATAATAATATTAATAATTTGTATAGGTCGGGTCGAAAGTAATGTTATATGGAATTTTCATGAAGACACTCGTAGTATTTTACGAAGAAAATTATTCTAAATAATGTTCCCAGATACTCTCAAGCTAAGAATGACTGAATTTTGAATGACTGCATTTTGAATACTGCTTTAACTTTATTAACTACCCAATGGGCCCGATTTTGTGAATCCCAAATTTTGACATATCAAGATCACTAGAACCCAAATCCAGCCTTTTTTGGATAATGCCTGTGTATAAGTATGTGCGTTCGAATTTTCTCGATTATCTGGAGAACAAATAATGAAATGGACGTGAAACCACTTTCATCCGACGCGTTATTACGTTTCTTACAACCGAATGGCTTGCAAAATCAGCCCAGCTTTTTTTTTGTAAAGGATAAAAAACTATAAAAAAAAGACGTTTAAACCTCCATACATCCGACTCAGTTCAGATACTAAGTACAATCTAATTGGACTAAAATTTCTACTTTAGCCAATTTTGATCATAGAAAATCTGTACGATCGTGTGTATGAGATGAATGACATTGTAGTTAATCTTGACTTTATTCGGTATGCATTATATTTTATGGGTAGATAGCTGGAGAGAGAACTTTGTTACTAAATTATATTATACACAAGTAGTTATAGAAACTTGTTTCCACTTGTTTGCGTTTCATGGCGTTACACACATAGTGGTTGGTATAAAGTAACTCCGTTATGTAACACTAACATCGGGGAGTTAAAGAGAGTAACTCTCTCTATAGTATACTACAAATATCTGGTTTTAAATTACCACGAAACCTCTATATACAAAATCATTGATTTGCTTAAATAAAAATTTACCATTCGAACTCATAATTTTAACGTCCTTTTCGTTGACTTCGTGCTGTAACACTTTCAGATTCTGCTAGTTTGCTTCGAAGATCATTAAGCTGCGTGATGTAGTCAACTTTCTTATCTTCTAGCATTCTCTTTGTCAAAAACTGTGCTGTACCTAACATTTTATCACTATATATCCGGTGTATTCAAAGTGGATGATTTTTTGCTTTTGGTTTTCCTTCGTACAATTAGAAACGAACGAACCTTGCTATACAAACTGCAATAATAAAATAACTAATGTAATAGAGTAATAAAATTGAAACATATTGGAAAAAAAACTTATCTTTTTTGTTGAAATTTCCTGAATAACAAAGCTCAGATCTGTAATCTCAAATGTCAAAATATGCAACAACCAAAAAAGGTAAATAAAATTTTATTTGCCTGTCTCAGAGTGGATGAGCTGCAGATTGTTGAGAATACAACACACACTCATCACATGATTAATTTGCTTGATTAATAGTATGAAGTCTGTTTGGAAAATATCATAGTAATCAAATCAAAATAAAGCTATGAAATCAAGAATTAATGCTGTGAAATATCACCCGACTTCACTAGTTGTATTGAAAATCATTACAATATGATTTTAACATATACATAGAGGTAACGATTGAATTGATGTGTGAACGGGAACTATAAGATACGGAAACATCACCATTCTTAGAGGTAGTATAACAAAGTATCAATCTTTACTTTATCAAATGAGTTTATAAATACACTTTTGAATCATCAATCCTATTCGAATTGATTTCTTAATCGGATATACCGACGTACTATATGATTTTATATTAAAGTTTTTTAACCGATTTAAAAAAACAGAGAGGATATTTTCACTTCATTGAAATCTTTATTTGTCAGCGAAAATTTGCTTACAATTAATTTGGATTGTACCTTTTTTATTGGACATAAGTAAGGTATTTCAGTGGATACAAAAATTTGTAGATAAAATTTATAAATAAAAGTTTTTTGAAGAAAAAATATAGAACCGAAAAAATGCATTAAAAAAAAACTCTAATTAAATTAGATTGATTAAATTTATTATTTATATACACAATTGTCAATAAAAATTATATTATACTTCTACATAATGAAAACTCCACAAAAAGCTATAAACTTTTAAGTGCAAGAGAAACTTTAAAAGGTCGTTGACTTTAATTACAGAAAAAATATACAGTCATGAATTTTAATTATTGGTTAATTTACTCCTTCATAAAGCACACGTACATGAATGTCATTTTGAATATTTTATAAGTATGCTGTTTTTCATATAAACAGTTTACCATAAAATTACATTTATAGTAAATATGTTCATAGTGAATTTTTTTTAATAGGATCATTTACTAAAGTAGTACAGTTATTGGCTTAATTTTGTCTTACACTCGATAAAAAATATTATATCGTTCAAAAAAATGTACATATTTAGATACAGGTCGTTAAATTTTTTGATTAATCACTCATGTTTCTTGGATTAAAGGGAATCACATTTTCCAGGAAGGTTAACTCAATAAGAAAATACACATTCAACGTGTTATTTTTGCATTATCAAGTGAAATATAGGGCTACGAATAAAATCGACCCAATGCATGTTAAATATATCGAAATACAAGCATAATGACTTAAACCAAGTATTTCAAATCTGAAATACTGACTGAAATTAATTAAGCCATGGCATGATAAAATATGACATTCTCTGAGACAGCAACAGAAAATCTTATCAAATTCCGTTTTCTTGCCCTTAGTGGAAAGACATACACGCTATGATTTACACCGCCAAACCAAGATTCAATTCATTTAATAGTTAAAGTTCATATCATCAAAACAGAAACATCCCGTGGATTAAACATAGAAGGCCCCTTGAGATTAAGAAGCGATATTGGAATACGTCGAAACTTGAAATATATTTATCTCGGTAAATGTATTCAAATTTGCCCACTTATTCTACAAATCTAGTTGAGTTGTAATTCATGAGTTGTCATTCTTAAGCACGCCGATGGAATGTGATACGAATATAAACGAATTCCTTGGTCATAACAGTAAAGTACACTTGAAATCTGATACAATTTTGACTGATTTATTATCAAAATTGATTATGGTTAGCATACATATTACACAATTTTAGATAATACATTTACAACATGATTTTGTAATATAAACATGTAAATATAATTTACATGTTAATTAAACTGTAAGAACTGATTTAGCCCATACCATTCTATATATTATGCATTCTAAAATTCTATCACCATGTAGAAATGCTATAAGATAATATGTGAAGAATTATTTTATCTTTAAGAAGATATAGTTTGGTAGTAGCTCTGTGTAAGATCTTTTTGTATGTTTGTACAATCTAGTTCTTTAAAAAGGATATATTAAAAAGGAATTCAAACAAAGACTTCGAGCATGGAGTTACAATCGTTTACAGACGTTTAAGGTCATTATTCAATTACAGGTCGGTCATTCAGTCTAGAAAAAATATTTCCTGTGGAATAAAATGTAGGATATCTACACTTAACAGTTCAGTCCCAGTGATTCGGAACGGCTTCTGTCACAGTTTCATTATTTTTAAATTCATCACTACTGTGTGTTACTGTGGGGATACTTAAACCAATCAGGGAACAATGATAGCACGAATACTGAACTATGACTGAATTAACACACATCGTACATGTGTTGATGGACTGCTTATTTTTACTGAGACTGTTCGGTAGCTGAACTGTGACATGACTGATAGGTGTGACTGTAAAATCTAGTGAAATCACAAATGATTAGAGAAAAATTTGCAGCTAAATCATAATTTCCTTCATCATTATAGAGATCGTAGGATATTCTAGATATTCTGATCTAGAAATTTGGGGTAAAAAATCCTAGAATTCTCTTTGCTAATATCCATAAGAACTTGTTAAAATTGAACTTTGTATTTTCGAATACGTACAATTTTTGTTGATAAAATGTGTACAATATATCAACAATATACTTTCTTCAATTCTAAAATAAAAGAAAGAGAAATAATACTTTCTCCTCAATAAAAAACAATAATCGTGACTTGTGTTGTTATACTTTAGTTAAGAAAACTACAACACAAACACTATTTATAGTTCGTCCGAAACCACCCTCAAAACATCATCATCATAATCGTCTTCGAAGCTTTCGAAGTTGTCGTTGTTCGTTGTCCACTTCCTATGTTCTTCACATTTCGTTTCACTTGCTTATACGTCCCCCATTCCTTTGCCCGTTCGATATATCTATTTATCTTCCACCCACAATATTTACACTAACAATGATTTTCTCTCAGACAATCAAAACATTGTATAGTCCACGTTTTTTTATCATCTATTTCTTGTGTTTGTATGTTTGTTTTTTTTTTTAGTTTTTTTAAAAACAGGATGGTTTTTAACTTGACATTTCTACAAACACAAAAAAACAGGAAAAATAAGACGGATCGAGAAAATTGTTTGAAACAAAAGTTTAATCATTTGAAAAGCCCAATTAACTTCAAGTACATACTTAGAGGATGAGTTGTAAGAAAAATGACTCTCAGCTTCTTCTTTTAAATGGAACCAAGTATTTTAAATTGGTGGTTTGTAAAGATAAAAATTAAACTTTTAAATTGAAAATTTTTTAAACCGTGAGTCTGCAAGAAATAATGTATGATTCCTTTTAAATGATTAAACGTTTGGTCGAAACAATTTTTTCTATCCTACCCCGAACTTATTTTTATTTTATTTTTCCATAACTCTAGTTATAAGAAAAACAGCCTGTAATTATTTCACTTTATATTATTGTAGATGAAATACGAAACAAATATAATGGCAATTTCTTGACTTCCTCATAAGTGTTACAACAATATATATATATAGATATAAGTAAATCTATTGTTCAGATTTAAGTTCACATATCGTTATGTATACTTAAGTATATTATATTCGGGTCATTTATGACCTGTCCTTTTTCATTATTTTAAACAGATATTACTTCCATGTAAACAATTTTTTTTTAAATGAAATTCTAAATTTTATCACGGATCATTTAAATACTTATTTCTGTATCTTATTTAATATATTATTCCTTAAGAATTATAAAAAATATTTCAGCTATTGTGTCGAATGTCAGGTCACTGTAGCCAGTGATCAAGTTTCTATCTAGAAACATAGACCAAGTTTCTACATAGAAACTAAGCGCCTATTAATGGGGTGACTATTTAGCTGAATTTGAGAAGAATCTAAGATGAAAACATTTCAAAAGACTTTGTTACTTATTTTCCATTTTTATGATTGAAAAAATAGATCTAAAGCATCCAATTTCTCGTCACTAACTTGAAGTAACTTGGATTTAAATTCCGCGATAAGCAGATCAAATCAAAGGCATACGAATTTAGAACATACGAACTTGGAACTTTCGACTTGAGCTTTAGGATTGATCGGGCCTGTAGAACCAAAGTCAAGAATCGCAAGCTTAAGAATTGTGAAGGAGGTCAAGTCTCACCCTCGGCTGTAACGCTTCTTGATGATGCCCTGACTCATATATAGAACCTTGTGAACAAATGAAAAGAGAAATGTGGTAAGATCTTCTGATTGATTGCATATCTTTGATTTGAAGTCTGTGGATATTGATCTAATAGAAAAACATAAAATGGCTCATGGAATAGTACCTAAGAACCTTTCGTAGCTAAAGAAAAGGCACATAAATGGACATTTAAAAGGAATATTTTGTGATGATACAAACTGACAAAAGATAGGTACTATGGAAGTTCATATGCGATGTATGAATTAAAATCAAAATTCATTGTATTAATGTTTTTTCTTTGTTATCCATAAGAAACAAAAATAGGATATAATTTTAATTCTGGGCATGTCATTCGTACATAATATTTGTGGAGCTACGAAAAAATTATTCTATTCTGGTTTAATGTATTAAACGAAATTTTATTTATGAAATTTGTAATGGATTTACTAGTTCTTTCGTTTTTCTGTTTTCTTAAGAGGATTGTGAAACAAAAAAAAATCAATTTGTTAATTTATTTTGTTTTTGTTCCAGGATTCTCATTTCAACCCGAATTTGCAGAGCCAATATTGAATTTAACTGTTCCAATCGGACGTGATGCAACATTTAAATGTCTTGTAATGCATTTGGGTGGATACAGGGTGAGTAAATTTTTTCAACATTATTATTATTTTTTTTTTTTGGATTTAGTCTCGAAGGATTTAAGTATTACAAATTAACTAACTGTACACGCGACTTAATAACCCACGTAAAACTTCAATTCAAATGAAATTATTCGTTTAAATATTTCTCATAAAGTTTGGTCCTGTTAAAACAAAAAATGACTCAAAATGAAATGATTGATCGCATCAAACTTTGGACGTACATTTCTATGACATCTTTTTTTATTTTTTTATTTTACAGATACACCCCCGCCCCCAATATGTACTAACTCATTGATATTGAACAATAAATCCCAAATTACAATGCAAGAAGTGAAATTATTCAATAGAAGGCATAAATTTTGGTACTCTCAATAAAGATAATTACCAAATGAATGCGTTCAATAAAAACATATAATGACCATTTTCTTTAAAAGTCAATTAAAGATATTCATTAAGAATTAGAATTGCAAGTTAAACAATACGTACGAAGAATGAGGTTTATTTTCCACAATGCTAGAATTCTCTCGCCACCAACATACAAGAGAAACAGATTATATAATTATATAATTCGAATTTAAAAATACTTTTAAATAATGTTGTATATATGGAAGAGATGAATAATTGAAATTGTTCATGTCATGAAATACACTATTTTATCATATGTTAATGTAGATGTCTCCTTATTGAATTTTTACTTACGAAATTATCGAAAATAGATTTCAAATATTAATAGAAGGCACTAATTTTGATGATATTATTTTTCAAATATGAGTAACTATAGGTCTTAAAATTGACACTCTATTTTCGACAAAATATAAGGTTTTTCACGAAAAATCGTTCAAAAATTTTTAAAGAAAAAAAGCACAGTACTTTCTTTCACGGTAAGACAAAATTGTAATGTTCAAAACTTTAAAAACCAATCTCGTAATCTACAGAATGCTGCTGATGAAAGATAAGTTTGCAAACAGTCTTTCATGAAAAATACAATTTCAGATCTTTCATGAAAACTACAATTTCATTGTCGGAGCATATGACGACCATGCATATATGTGTGTGTTTAATATATAAAATTTAAGTAGAATAAAAATCGAATTTCAAACAATGAAAATGCATTGTACTTTACTAGAAAAATAAGTGAGTGTACAAAAGTGCACTTTCATTACAATATATAGCTAGCTAGCTACTAGCAAGCGAATGGAACGTAAGCTAACCTAACCTAACGTAACACATAACCATTAGGTACATAGATATAAAAACGGACATGCTATTATCATTATATTCAATAATTTATTATTAACTATAAAATTTATACGACCCATGATCAAGTCAAACACTAGTTTCACTAAAAATACCCATTGTTTCAAAAGACAATATCTATTGAAAACGAATATATACTTACTAATATGCTCGTATTGTCCACCATTAAGCTAAGAAATCTACCGGCTCAGTGGCCAGGTGAGTAAAGGCGATAACAACGGCATGCATTTGACTACTCAGGGTGGAGGTAGCGGGTTCGAATCCAGGCAGTGACAGTTTGATTATTTATCATTAAAAAAGGGGTGGTTAATAGATCACACTGTCATCGCTTTGGTAACCGACTCCATCAACAATAAAATTGTTACTTTGTGCTAGAAGGCATCTTAGGCTGCAAGTCATGGAGTGGTCTATAAGATCTAGGTTCAAAGGACAACACAGTTGTGGTTCCCACCTTAAAATATACTTTAAGCTAACAAAGCTTTTTTTTTTGTGACTTTACGTTCAAAATTGTTTTCTTCAATATGAATAATCATCTATATCTACAAAATTCAAGTCACTAGCATAAAACTGTATTATGTGAAAGTATCAATTACAATAGATAGAATGATTATATACTTATAACTGTATATACCGAATATTTAGAATATTATCTGATTGCTAATGAATAAAAAAAGTTGCAACATTAATACTGAAGCTTTTGTCGAGTATCTACACAATAAATTCTGTTGGTTATTATTTTCAGTGTTTATTTTTTCGGGAAATCTTGGGTTTTTGGAAAAGTCTGGACATTTTTCTGTATGTAAGTTTCTGTATAATGTATGTATTTTGTCCGAATAATTTTGTATGTATATGCAAGAAATCAAAATGATTTTGCACTTTTTAAACGCTGTGTAGATAAAAATACTGCAGTAAAGATGGTAATATTATAACACAATAGAATTCACAATTCTAGTATCTGGTACTATAATAAGTATACGTCTATCACACATTTCTACAGCTACAGCAGAAACTAGTTGATCTTTCGTCGTCTAGTATTCGTATGAAAATGATGCGTTTTTCATTTATATTTAATAAAATTGAATGACTTTTATATTAATAACTGCATTTATACATGATGCTTGAATGGAAAATCTCAAAGAGTTTTCTGTTCCGTTCTGCTACTGTACTTGATGGAGTGTTGATGAAGTTGTGTGTTGTCACCATATCATTTTCATATTTCGCATGTGACCTATTGATCTAGTATCTTGTAATACAATCCTCCCACATCATTTCTTTTCGAATTTTAAAATACTGTATGTTATGTGTTCATTATTTAATAAAATTACTATATTTAACGGTAGAAATATTTTTTTTCGAAAAGAAATAAATTTTGGTAGAAACTAAGGCAAAATTCTAACTTTATTCATACTTATGAAATTAATCTTTTTTTTTAACATAGAAAATTTCAAAACACACGTTTTATAATCAATTTTTTCAAAAATAAAACAAGTAAAGTTAACAACCAACAGGCTTAATTGTTTAGATACTCGACATGGTATTGAATTTAATTTGTTTGATCTATTTTTAATTAACATTCATAAAACACATTAAATATTCCGTTTTTACTTGAATAATAATATTATTGTAATTACCTATTTGTGTTCATTAACCAAATTTGAGCTAAAATTGTTGAGAACTCAAACATTTTACGAAATAATGTTTCAAACAAAACTTATTTGTTTAAAAAAATAAACATTATTTGTATTCGACCCTAGCTTCTATCTTTTATAGTTTAAAAGTTTGGTCAAGAATCCATTGGTGACACATGTTGAGAATGTGTCACCAAAATTTCAGGTGAAATCCTTTGATAATAATGTTGTCTTTAAGTCAAAACTATGTGGATGGAAGATCAAAACGTATTTCAAAGTTTTTTAATTTTACTGCTAAAAACGATAATTGTTAAAGGTCCTGAAAATAAATCACAAATATTTTTGGACACTCTGTGATAACAATGTCAGTTATCTTTTTTTTTTTTTTTTGTGTGTAAATTACTTACATCATAAAAATTGTCATTGATTTGAAATGACAATTTTCAGTGCTTTCAATGAAAATTAAATTAGACAAATGCATTCAAGGATAATAGATATGTTTGTGGAACGGAAGTTTGTGAAAAATTAAAAGCTTACTCAGAAAGCTACCAAGGTGGTACGAATCTAAATCATTAGTACAAAAAATATTATTTCTTCGCCTTTCTAAAGTTTTGGAAACACTTGAATTGTGATAAGTGAAAATTAAATTATATGCTTCATTCGTCTTAACATTTTTGATGCGAGTGTATTAACAAAATGTTTCCAAATGAAAAACAATGACGATTTTTACGTTTAAAAATAATTTTTGATTAATCAGTTGTGATCTCATTGGTTGAAACTCTTGACTCCCAACAGCCAGATTGATTAAATATGACATGCATTCAATTCACAAAACAAATTTTTCGTGGTTGCACACTAAAGGTAAAAAATGCTTATTTTTAGTAAATTTTTTACTACTTTTTTTTTTTCAAATTATGTAAATGGAAAAAATTAATTTCTTTATGAGAAATACTTCCTCCAATATTTAAGAAAATCTCTGTTAAAATTTTTTTATTTATTTTATTTGGGAAAAATATTTTTCCATCTTTCATGTTGAACAATATATATATATTTTCTTACGATATAATGCGATTTGGCGTCAAAGATATATTTTTATGTTATGATTGACATTGTTCGTCATTGAATATATATGACAAAGATCATATCAATAAACAGAAACGAAAATAATTCAAACAAAAAATAATTGATTATTTGAAAACAATAAATAAAAGTATACATCCTATTTGATATTAAATATTTGCAAAGCCCAAAAATTTCTTGTCCAATATATTTACAATTAAAGGCGTGGGATTAAAAATTTATCTAATATTACCTTAATATTTTCAAATTTGTGTAAAAGTAAATACTTTCAAAATAGTCTGAAAAACAAGCAAGCATGCAGTCTGATAAATAAAACTAGTTCCAACAGTCTTTAATTTAGTATAGGACTCTATGACCTCGAACTAATTTCTAACTATATTATTTCGTACTTTTGATGCTCGAAAATTGTTTACTGTTCTCGAAAACTATTTTATCTGGAAAAAAAAAAGTAATGAACTTAATTAGATTCAAAGTTATTGAAATTAAATTTCTGGTTATCAAAAATTGAAAAAGACTTTTCATCTTAGCCAAAAGTCTGTTCATATTATATTATAATTTTCACTTAACATATGTCCTAGTAATCTCTGATATCAATTTTAGAATGGAAAATTCGTGTTAGTTCGTACGTAAAATTTTCTAAATGTGTGGCGTAGTTATAAGATGCAACTTAATTTTTAAGTTATTTGATAAAAAAGGTATTGTAGTTGTAATTATTTAATTATTATGGGTATGAAGCGAGCGTAAATTTTTGGGATTTTTGATTGTATTAGTCCGGAAGGAGAGCGTCTAAAAGGAGTTATGATCAGATTTCTAATGTGATATTTTTATCGCTTATCAAGCTTAAAATACACTAAGTACGTACTTCTCCCCTTATACTTAAGGACAATTAAATAAAATTTAGTATATCTTATTAGGCCTAAGATGGTGAATTTTGTCATAAAACATACTTTTTGTGATTCCTTTAACTTGAGGTGTTTTTTATGATTGCATAAAAAACCTTAAAAAACCGTCGAAAAGTTCAAAATTAAGATCTCAAAAATTCAAAAATAACATTTATTTTACAATCGGTCGACTAGTTTTTGAAATATTGCATGAAATACATTCGCTAAATCGGCCTCTGGATCGGTTTTCCAGCAATATCTCAAAAACTACGTATCCAATCGGTAAATAGATAATATTTTTGAAATCTACGGATCAAACTACTCTTGAAAACATAGTGCTCTTCGAAATCGGATTAAAAAAAATTTTCCCGAATTTTCACGATTTTTTAAAGGGGTACCCCTTTGAAAAAATCGATAAAATCGAAAAAAATTTTTTGCTCCCGATTTAGATGAAATATATATTCTTAGGTAATTTTGACCCGTAGATTTCAAAAAAAATATCTATTTAACAATTGGATACATGGTTTTTCAGATATCGCAAAAAAACCGATGCAGAGGCCGATTTATCGAATGTATATCATGGAATATCTCGAAAACTACTCGACCGATCTTAAAATAAATGTTATTTTTGATTTTTTTACACTTGAATCATCCTAGAAAACCCATAAATAGAGAACAAAAAATTTTGAACTTTTCATCGGTTTATTAAGGTTCTGAGATACACTAAAACTGTAAATAAATACATACTAAAACTATCCCCTCGTTGAAAATTTTCAAACTTACCTAACTGACTTCAAAACTATAGATATATGTATGAGACTGTATGTGTATGGTAAACGATAGTACTAAAATACAACAGCTGTGTTTATTATAAATGAGCCAAACTTTTCGACCGTTTGTCATGTGAGCCACGACATCGTCATTCCACACCACCCAGAATCTCTCTCCAATATTTTTGGTACATAGTTCGCTTTTGCTATATATATACGGCACACCATATGCACTACAACAATATATACCAGGAGCCAGCCTTATGCATCAGATACATGATTTATTATACACTCATCCTATAGACCTAAAGGTCGACACTCCTTAAGTTGTTCAATTGGATATTAACCAAATTTATATCAAAAGAGCGTTTTCGACGGGTAGAATAAAAGTGTAATAAAAATAATCTATGTAATAAAAAATATCTTCAATAGAGGTGAACTCATAATAGCGGGAAAAAGGAGTCGCTCAACGCTAGACACTTAATTCAACTCGTTGAAAATATTCTTTTGGTTCATTTATCGTATACACTAAGACACTTCCAATTGGCGATGTAAATCGCCAATTATCTGTTAAGTCTATATTAATTCGAAAAACATCCCAAACATTTTCCATATATACGATCCATAGGACTTTTATAATACCGGCGCTCGGACCAATGTATACACATGGAAAATGAAATGGAAATACAAGAAAATAATGTTCGTCGATAAGGATAACTGAAATTTATACCCCGTTCATCTTCTGTTTAGTGAAATAGTCGTCGTTTATGTATTTTGTTAGGTGCATCTCACATTTACCTTAAACTATCACTAGTTGTATGTTATCGTATTGTAGATACAAACTACCCCCCATTGCTGTGAATCTTAGTGACGCCTATGTATTTTATAATGTTGTGTTTGATGGTATTAATTGAATCATACGAATAATCTTTCACATGTATTTATCGTATTTAGCTAGAAACAAGAACGATCACAAACTAATCGGAATTTACTTTACCAATTCTTCGATAAATTAAGTTTGAGTAGACGTTATCCTCCAGCTGTCCAATCAGTGTTAACGGATCACTCATTGGAAAGCGAATGCAAACGTGTACTCAACGTATTTTTGGTATCCGTTAGAAGCCATTCCCAATTTATTATTCTATGAAAGCAATTTGTGAAAATACCATTATTAGTTATTATATAGGAAGGCCAAAAAAAAAAGTAAATTCTGACATTTTTGCGGCAAGTCAAAATGCACTGTTCGTAACCGGTTTCTAGATTCAACCATTTTTATTTATCTTTTTTGTTATTTGCTTAACAAACAAGTTAAAATCTCTTGGCCGTGGGCACAGCTCGTCATAGATGGACTAACAAGGCAATGAAACCAAGTTAAACAATAGCTGTAAATTCAAAGCTGGCATAAATGTTTGCCTTTTTAAATATCCACAGATTTTTTGTCAATACTAGTTGACGAGTAGCAGAAAGGCAAAAGTATTGAGTGTTTGGTATGAAATCAGGATATAAACGTTTAGTCAAGGCTACGTTATGAATAAAATACAAGACTGCAGCAGAAATTATACGATTGGAGCATCGTAAAAATATGCAGGGAATTAAAATCTGCAGAATACAGTTTTGTATTGAAAATTTGTCTGTATACAAACAGACATTTATACACACATACAAATACATGGGGAACTTTATATGTATTGAAGAAAACTGCAGATGTTAAAATTACAACAATATTACATGTAATGTCTTTATGTCGGCACGAGTTACGAATTTGTATTTATGATGAATAGTTTTATTTCTTATAAAAGCTAAAACACACATACAAATGTTTCAAGGAATGGGGTAAAAGCGGTGACAAACTTGTATATAAGGTACATACAGTTAAACTTCTTTACAATTTGTAGAGACTGGCTTCAAATCTGTGATGTAGATTATTTTTTTAATGATAAATAGTCTCTACGAAAATGCCTTGCTTCAAGCTTCAAAATAATTTGCAGATAAAAAAAATAATTTTCTTTGAAAATTTTTTTTTTACATGAAAAAAACTCGGTATCTGTTGTCAAAATATCATTGTCATTAAGAAAGCATATATCATTAAGAAAGCATATTTAGCATAATTAAATGACTAGTTTTCAAGTGATTACTAAAAATCTGTATGAAATATTGACCTAAAGACACGATTTTAGATGGTATCCCAAAAAAGTATGTCTTCTATTCGTAAAAAATATCGTCCAAAAAAAAAACTTTACAAAAGAAATTTACAATTCTAACAATATTAATTACCAAATTTGTAAGTAATAGAAATAATTTATTTGTAGAAGGAAAAACAATACGGCAAAGTATTACAAGATAGATATTTAGCTATTCTACTCAGAAATTCTTAGACCCCCGTTTAATTTTATTTTAAAAAGCTTCAGGTCCTCAAGCGCACAAAATAATAAATAAAAACATATATCTACAATTTGGACGAAATTAATTCATTTTTATCCCTTTGGAAAATAAATTTTTCACTCACTTTCAAAAAATACAAACGGAACATGATATCGACAGGAAGCACAAAATTGCATAGCAGCAAAAATAATCAAAGCTCTAAAGGAAAAATCAAGTGGATTCATCGAAAAACGAACCTAGTGTACAATTTATTTTGACACGAATACTGAAGAAGTTCTAGAAAAAGACAAATTAATCTTTTATGTTCAGAATTTCATTAAGATTTTATGCTTGTATCAAATAAAATTTGGTCTGTTTCATCAAAAAAAACGGATGTATAAAATACATAATGCATATCGTATATAAAAAAATTTTCCGCCAGTAGTAAAAGGTTAAATAATTTTCGTAAAAAGAAGTTTTTCTATATGGATACACCTACATACATGTGTATTTATGTGCGTTTTTACACAGATTTTCATTTCGATGTTTATAAAAAAAAAAAACAGACTATATATAGTGTAAAACACTATCAATTCACTTTATCATGCGTTTTTAACAATGTGTGAAATTCAATTTTCAACTATATTTTTTTTACGTTCACAAATTTATTTTTTATATAAGACGACATCGTTTAGATTTTATATAAAAAACAACGGCTTTTATTTATTTAAACGTTGGTTAAATTTTTATGATTGTTTCAACTAAAGCGAATTTTCTTGATTGAATATTGATAATTGAATGGCATATATTTCAATTTCGATAATACACATTTATATTGAGGTGGATATATTAAAAAACTAATTGGGGTTCGGAGGAAAGTTTTGCTATAGTTTTGATTTTCTCACCCCCCCCCTAATATTTTTTGAATCTTGAACCACGTATTTTACCTTTGTTTTTTGGACACTTTTTCAGCAAATTTTGACATTATAAGTCTTTTCATAAAGGTGTATTCACTTATAAGTCACGTCACTCCGTCATTCCGTCTGAAATAATATTATTCTGAAAATCAAAGGTGTCGTCACAATACTGTCTTAGTGATTTAGTGAGGCTTCAATCGTAATTTTTAATTTCGTTATCAACGATATTTTTACAATTAGTCTGACGAAATTTTTTGTTATGTGTGCAAATACATAAGCCATTGAAGGGACAAATAGTGAACTGAAATTCGATGGATAACAGAGTCTGAGACTGGCTGGTGACTGAACTGTTACGTGACTGATATGTGTGAATGATCCTTCATACGACTCGAGTTTTAAAACCAAACGAAATAAAAACTATAGTAATATAAGAACTAAAATTCCGTGCGTTTTATGTACTTTTATGGAGTTCCATCATGTTAGACAGATTTTTTTTTGAAGTCTTGGTTAAATTGATTTATTGAAAGCACCATAAAAGCACTTAACTCTGGTACTTCCATTGTATTATAAAAGTTATTTTTTCACATTGCTCTGCCAGCGAGATTTAACGGAAGCAGTGCACCATATTCAACTTTGCAACACCTACAAAGTATCTATTTTTGAGCGTATTTAATTTCAATTTTGAATACTTTTCTCTGACTAGTATCCCTTAATCGTTGAATAAAAAAACATTAAGTGCAAACTAGAATAAATAATAGCACGTTCCAATAATGAATAGAAAATATTTTTAATTAAATAAATAATATATATTTATATAAAAGTTATATAACAAACAGAACATAATTACATATTTGTGTTACAGGTTGGATGGGTGAAAGCCGATACAAAGGCAATACAAGCGATACATGATCATGTGATAACACATAATCCACGTGTTACTGTATCACATGACGATTACACAACATGGAAATTACATATAAGTAATGTACAAGAGGAGGACCGAGGTGATTATATGTGTCAAATTAATACCGATCCGATGAAAAGTCAGGTAGGTAACTAACTAACTAGATTTATTATTATTTATTTTATTATTTTCAAATAGAGATGAATTTTTGAAACAAAAGTTTCATGTAGGGTTTATAAAGGGAGGACACGATCTTGAGGTTTTTATTTCGATATGAGATTTTTTTCAAGGGGAGGGCACGACCTGGGAATTATTATTTTGGGATGAAATTGCGTTTAATTATTGTAGTGTGTTCTTCCCTTTCAATAAAAGCATGCACTGCTCAATCATTTCGGAGAAAATGACGTTCGAAAATTTTCGTTTCAGCTCCATATAATTTATTTACCAGTATGGTATTTGAATATATAGACGTGTGATAGCTTAGTTGGTAGAGAAACTGGGTTTGGATGGGGTGTTCGACGTTCGACCCCCGGTCATGAATTTCTTTAATATTTTTTTTTTCTTTACTGTTAAAAATACTTTGAAGAAAACAATTACTGTTGCGGCCTAAAATTGAACACCTCAGGTGGTTCCTCCCACTAACAATGGTATATCGCCGCTTACTATTAAAATACTATATATACTATATATTTTTTATTTAATGTTGACATGTGTTTCGGTCCATATGCCCATTTTCCTATAGTGTTTAAAGACTTACAGGTACCATCCCAGAGTACCTTTTATAAACTACAAACATTGAAACCATCAGATATTTTTATGCCAAAAAAGAGTTGATTCACGGCGCCGTTGCTAAAAAAAAACGAGCTTGCTTCATAAATAGGTTATATCATTTTCTACACTATTGAACATTTTCTGTACACTTGATATCATTTTCTATTATCCAGAAAATTTATTATTTGGTAAATAATAAAATATAATTTGATAAATAAAAAGGGGAAGAAATGCAATGTTTCAAACAATGAACCCATTTTACTTTCTTCTCTATATTGTGCGATTTAAAATATTATGAAAAAGTACTATATTTCTAACAAAGATTGATTCATTTCTGACACTCGATGATTTTGAAACGACCATAAAATTCAAACTTGACTTTCTTACTAGAAAATGAAAGTGGCTGCGCAAAATTGATCAACGATTACCTGGACGTCATCTCGAAGTACTCTGAATGAATTAAATGTATAAAAAATCATAATCCATTAGAAATGAAATAAATGTATTAATTTAAAAAATTTAATATAAAAAAAATGATAGATGTTTGTTATAGCTTAGTTGTTATGGCAACCATATTGTAAATTGAATTAACAGCAATTTAAGCTTATTAAGTACTATTGTTTGTTTCATTGCGTTTGATATTTTAAAGAAATAATTAGTGTTTTATATTACAATAAAAATATGAAAAATAATCTTATTAGAATTTGTTATTATCACTTCAAAGCAGTCATCTTTATATTGTTTTTACAGATTCAAAAGTTAATATTTATAATATTTATATCACATGTCCGCCCGTCATCACGATAACTCATAAACGATATAGCGACGTGAAATTTAGGAGGGCTCTAAAAATAAGTTTACTTCTTCAATGAACAAAATCAGTCAATTTTATCCATGACCTAAGTTTGAAACCATAAAAGATTCGTTCATTGAATTGGGAAAAGTAGTTTCTCTAAGTCGACATGCATAAATAAAAAACATCTAATGGCGAGAAATGTTCACTTAAAAGTATTATAAAATCCTTATCTATATAATTTTATACAATATTATGTGATAAACTTAAGAAATAAATGGCTGTAATCTGATTTTAATATAATATAAATGTGTTTAAGAGATCTTTAAATAAAATCATAAAATAATTAAATCTAATATTGTGTAGACATTAGGTCATGTTGTTATATATATATATATTTTAAGAGTTGTTTTAGAAAGGGCATTATATCACTTGTTTACGATTATTTTATTATATAAATGGTATGTATTATACATATATAGTTAAAGTTAAAATATTTTAGGTAGAAAACAACATATGAAAATGTATTAATGTACTTTAAATTTAGATTAAATATAGTATGATTATAAATGCATAAGGTAATATATCTTTAAACATATTTCATTTATATTTGTAGCGAATTTTCTATTGAAAGAAGCTTATAGTTTTTTTACCTTTAAGATTTAAATTAAAAATGAGACATACTGTTGACAATTTGAGATATAATAATGGTTGACCTAAACACTAAATGAAAATTTCCAATTGATTGTGTTATTAAAAGCCGCTACTACTAAACAGCATAACGTGGTTAGTAAATCAAAATAGTGTGAACTTTTCTTTACATAAGCAATGTTTGTTTTATTGAATAATAATGAACGATAATAAACACACTATTTTAATTTGAGTTTAACATATTTTAAATTCATAAACTTTATTATTACTATTATAAAAATGGTTTTATTGTTTAAAATGTTAGCACGCAATTTTTAATAGTATTTATGTAGTTGTCGATATAAAAATAATGCTCTAAAAATGGCATTTACTCAACCAAATACATATATAGATAAAAATCCAGAAGAAAGGTATTACTTTTTAGTTTATTAAAAAATCAATCCGTTTTCAACTACTGAACAAAATGGGTTTCTTTAAATAATTTCCTTGTGACCGATTTCCTTTCGAAGTCAACGCCAATCATATACTTGATTGGACGGCGCCAAATAAGAAAGACAAAACATTTTTAATTAATTTTATTATTCTTTTTAGTTAATTTTATTGAAGACAATTCTTCTTTTTTTGAATAATTTTAATATTTAAATCACCTATATTTATAGAGTACAGATAGACGAATACAATAGATCATGATCCATTTCTATGTACAAACCATATATATATATATATATATATATATATATATATATATATATATATATATATATATATATATATATATATATATATATATATATATCTCATACCATATTAAGCATTTAAACACCCGGCTCAAATTCCCATCAGAATTTATTTATACATATAATATACAAAACAACTCCTAAAAATCCTAAGGGCACACTTGCTAGTTTCATGTCGCTTTTACCACGATAATGCGGACACAATATCTCTAGAACTTTATCTCTCTTTGTATTTAACACGGTATTGTAAGCATCCACACACAACTTAACTAACAACAATAATATATTTATAACGAGTGTTTATTGAAAATGAGCTTTCTTTGAAGAGGTACACAAAATTTTCATTTTTACTTGTTTTTTTGTGTCACATTAAAACAAAGTGTTTTTTTACTCCCATTTCTTGAATTATTGAAGAGAAACATTGCATTATTATTTTCTCTTCGAAAATTTTGGTAAGTGAGACGTTCTCTTTCACAGCCTCATCTGAAAGTTATAATCAAATTGAAATTTATGGGTGGATACCGGACTTCCTGTTTACCTGGTGCCGTACAAAATGTTATTGCACTTATTAATTGAATTATCTTTCAAACCAGCCAAGTGGCCTGGCATGAAACACGTCTTATCATTTAACTACTAGGACTTGGAATTAGCCCGGGCTTGAATTTTGGCAGCCGCATTTCCTAAAATATAATTAACATGGGAACCAGCCGATCAGAATATCTTTAAATCAATAAGAACGCTGTAATCTTTGATAGTGGAAGTTTTTTGACTCTCTGCCATAGCTCCGGACCTATGTCGACCGTTCGCTTTCACATAAAATCCTTTCCTCTATCGATGTCATGAACTTAAATATATCGAATGTATAGAATATATTAAAAGGTGAAACGCAGCCGCGTCCCTTTGCCCTTTTGATCCCCTGCACCCTCTTAAGAACACTCCATCACCAGAAGGCAAGGATGCCATCACGGACGTGGTGACAATTTTATTGTTATTATGTTATTGGTGGAGCCGATAACTTATCCAAGCAACGACAGTGTGATCAATTAACCACCCCTTTTTTATTTATTTTTTATAATTGATCAAGCTACCGCTTCCTGGTTTCGAACCCGCAACCTCCTATCACAATAGTCAAATGGGTAAAGGTATTAGTGCCTTTATTCACTTAACCTCTGAAGTGGTTTACATCGAATGTAGTTGAATAAAGATTAAAAGTAGTCATGGGACTAGCTTGCGATAGCAACAGTATATCCAAAGCACGGAGGTAAAACCCTTTTATTATTATAATCATTATTATTATCTCATATAACAAAAATAAAACCACGGACCCGTATAAAAGAGAGCACTGAAAAATGCCATTATTTCTTAAGAAATTTTTAAGCAAGCACACGTTATAAATATCTTCATCCTTGTCTAATATATAAAATCATATCTATAACCAAAATACAATGAAATATACAAACGACTAAATTTTAAATAGAAATATATGCGAGAAATGACGATGAGCTTTCGCCATTTAAAATCTTCTAGTGTGCAAAAAAAAAAAAATACCAAAAAACTTTTTCATTAGTCTTGAACATAAAAACAATTTTTTTTTTTTTAATACAAAGTTTTCTTCTACTCTAATTTACCGCCGCTTGTTTTTCAAATTGTTTTTTAATAAGTTTGATAAATATATTTTATTTATATCGAATACAATACAGTTATGCTGTGTGTAGACATTTTAATGTTTTTTATTTTATAAATTGATGTGTTAATTGTTATTTAATTGATCAATTATAGTGTTAAATGGATATAAACATGCAATAAATTTATTATTGATATTTGTTGTAAATTATAAAAGTTTTTTACACAAATTTTGAAGAAGTTTTTTTTATATTTTGAATGAATCTTCTTGCAACGCTTCGTATCCAAGTTCTCCCTCTTAATAACCGATTAATAACCAATATTATTTTTATAATTACTAAAAGTTTTTTGTTTCAAATCAAGCCGTATTTCTACTACGCATATAATTTATTTGATTTGCAACAACAAGCTTTAGTTAAGAATTTCGCAGACAAAAAAAGCTATTAAAAGTTTTTTGATTCATATCGAAAGTGTATGCCCTACACTATACCAAAATTCGTTATAAAGGTCCTTTACATATATCAGTAACTTAACAGTTCAGTCACCGTCCAGTCTCAGTTAGAAATAACCAGTCAATCTAGGCATATCCGTCGCGTTTCAGTTCAGTCACAGTCCAATGTTTGTACTATTCTTGATCCTTCAACCTGAAATAAAATTTTAATTACTAATCTGATGTATTAAGTTTTGATCTGTAATGAAAAATAAATTAGTAATCTCTGAAATAAAATTTAAATTAATATTCAGAAATACAATAAAAATTTATAACTAAGTAATAAGAGATAAAATAAAATAAATGCATAAGTTGTAAAATGTTAAATTAGTTGTATATTGGGCAAGAAAAAGGGGAGAAATTATTTAAAAACGGTGTGGTAGATCATGCGAAAATTTAAAATAATGAAAATCTGTATGAATTATTTTGAAAGAAAAAAAAAATCAAAATATCAGTTATAAATAACTTCTAGTAACCACCAACCTTTTTACCTCGAAATATATTCTCTGCGTCCGTCTATGCATCGATGTTAACAGATTCCAAAACACTACACTTATATCACTTCAAACTATAAAAGTTATTTTTTTTCGACAAAAAAAGAATTCGCAATTCACTGCACTTAAAAGTAAGAACAACTTCTGACTGGTATTTATTCGAACATTTTTTTTATTCGATAATTAATCTCATTAACGAAATAGATTCTTGAATTTTCAATTTTCTTTTTTATTATCAATTTATTTTAGAATTATCCAAAAAAGAACAAAATGATGATCGTAAAATTTTTTTTTTTTATTTCTAAATTACTGTACAGATTATTTCGATAAATTTATCGTACTCGAATGAAAATAAAATACAAATTTGATGTGATGATCTTTGACACACGACGGACAAAGCATCTTAATTTTGGACCATAGTAACTTAATAATCAATTTTATTTATTGAAAATTAATTAATAATTTTTTTAATATAATGGAATACCACAAATTAAAGCTCTCTACCATGAATAAATAATTTTCTTTTATAAATTCTGGAAAAATTTTTGTTTCTGCATAAAATATTGTATGTTAAAATGAAAATTAATTTCGGATGCTTAATTTGATTATAAACAGCATTTAAAATCATAACAATTTTGATTTGAATTAATCAAAAATAAAAATTTATTTGTAAAAGATGGCTTCAGATAAAAAATATTTTAATTATCGAATAAAAAAAAAACACTATCTAACAAAAATAGACTGGCGCTCTGCTCTGTATGATGAATTCAACTAGTTACTTACTTACCTGTAAAAACAAATTTTTGAAGGTCAATTTTATAAAATTTTTTTTTTTCAACTACAATAAAGGTAGTTTCACATACCAAGGTTGATGTACAGTTAACAAATAGAAAAAAAAGTAATAAAGCTTGTACTAGAGTTAATTAATTATATATTCTGTATATACAGTACCACATTTTAATTACATTTAGTATTCCGTAGCTATTAACAAAACTACATTCTATTTCATAATAAAAAATAAAACGATAAAGGTACAAAAATTTCACATAAAAAAGTTTTTCAAAACCTTTTTCATGTCAAACCTTTGAAACCCCAACGGCTATAGTCCAAATGGTCTCCTAATATGGTATATTATGTTGTTGGTCCTAAAGATAAACTGGAATAATTACATGTTAAATTAACGCCCCCCCCCTTCAATTGAGGATTAAAACGTCAGGTGACAGTAACTGAAAATTGACGTCAATATAAAGTTCACGTATGTTAACGTGAGCGTTAAATATAGTTTAATAATAAGCACCGTATTAATAATTTCCAAAATAAATATCAAATTAGATTTATTGTAGTATGTACTTGACATTAAAAACACATTACTATGAACAAGCCTTTTTAATAAAGAAATAGAAATAAATAAATTACATAACTAAAATTTGTTCAATCCTGTCTTTTTGTTAATTGAATGTAAATGACCTAATTTATTAAAACAATATTTTAATTTTTAAATGATCAATTTCAAAATAAAAATATTATCCATCAAAAGTAAATTTTATTATTTTCTGCAGCAAGTTGTAGTATTGTTATTATGAGTATGTAAGTAAACAAATTTTTGTGATAAATTTTTTTAAGAAATTAATTTTGTAAATAATATAAAAATGCAATTTTTTCGAAATATAGAATTTCGAAAATTAATTGAATGAATGGAATTTTAAGCAGAATAATGGTTTTATATTATCCCGTTAAAATATAAGAATACTTTTTTTTACTGATACTATTAGGTTCAGTATATTTAAAGTAAAATTTCCAGCAATTACATCACGTGGGAGGGGGGGGGTCAAAAAACGTAAATAACTGTGCAAGGTGGGTTGAGTGATCTGCTAAGTACATACGACGAACGTTTTTTGAGGCGAATGAAAAATCATTAATTCGAATCAATTAATTATTCATTATTTCGGAATCCGCCATCGAATACCGAAATAATGGATACCGAATACCGAAATCGATTACCGATTGTTAATATATCAGATATTTCAGAAATTCAGAAAATGAAAGTATTTATTTCGAAAATATTCAATTAATTCAAAAATTTAAAAATTTAAAAATCGAAGCGTTAAACATACACAAAAATTTTTACATTAATGTAACTTTCGAAAATAGATCTATCGATTAGAAGCATAGTAAATTGAATTCTTTTTATAATGTCTGATTTACTACACTAAAATGATTATAGAAAAATTTTTTATTCTATTTAAAAAAAAAAAAACACATTTTTTATTTTGTCAATAAATTGTGATGAAATTAAATAGTTCAGAGAACCCAACCACTTCGATAACGGACGAACGGAATAGAATCATCTATCATGCCACGATCATGATGGCGTTATACGATAATATTATACACATACATGCATATATATATATTATATAAAGTTATATACTTTATGAAGAGCTAGAGCTAGCTAGAGCTACCTCACAGTAGTAGCCGCTACTTATTTCCGACAGTCAACCTAATTACTTTTGATCGAACGAGTTTACCATCAAGGGCTTAACTTCATCATTCTATTTATATTTTCTATAGTTCTTCTAACTCATAAATACTTATGTTACATTGATACCAATAATAGTCATAAAATAATCGTGTGGTTCAATATGTGTGATCAATATATTCCCAGGTTTTTTCTAGATGATGTAAAATATTTGCGAGTAGAATTTGCGAAAGTTGTTATACTAGAAATACATAATATGTTTATTCATTTTAGTCTAAACTTTGTAACGCTACCTAATATTGACCACACAAGTTTTTGGGATAGGTGTTCATAACTTATTAGTCAATTTCGGATTGTCTATCAGTCCATCTGCCATCACGCTGACTTAAAAACAAAAAGAGATTGGAAGCTGAATGTTTGTTGACGTATTCTAAACATAAAAAGTGAGTTTAACTTCATGAACTAGCAAAATCGGTCCAATAGAGTCTTGACCCAACTTTTAAAGTATAAAAGAAGAAAAGTTCAAATACAAAAAATGTTTATTTATTTGAACCAAAAAACTTTGGATTGTAACATTTTTTTGATAAATGTTTGAGTTCTCCACAATTTTAGCTCAAATTTGGCTAATAAACACATTATTGTTTTCACTTGTTTGCTTCTAATATCAATCAACTCGAAAAAATAATATTTTTATCAAAAATGGTTTCATTTATAAACTTTTTCTTACCCAATAAACCGATTTTGGTCATAACTTAAACTCAGGTTATATAAAGAATACGCCAGAAAAATTTCTTTTCTATCTTTTAACGTTTTTGTGTTGATCTGGATGATGGGCAGATAGATGAACGGACGGGTGGAAAAAACGAAAACAAGACTCATTAATGAACGCCAATAGTAAAATGCTGTGTTAGTGCGGTTAATATTTGCCTTCGTTTGAAACTTTATGCCAAATAAAATGCGCATTTATGATAGAATCTTACTAGAAACGTTTTACTTTTGTTATAGATATCCCAGAGTGTAAAAAAGAAGTAAATATAAGTAATATACGTTTCTTTCTCTTTTTGCTATGATGTTTATATATGAAACATGAACTAATAATATAACAATTTGTTAAACTTGTCTGAAAATATTTGTTCAGCTAAACGTAACACACACACACACACAACACAAACATGATTTTCACAAAAAATTACATAGCTACAATTTCCTTCATAATTTGGTGACATTTTAATTTTCTTAGTTTCAAATTTGAAGTAATTTTAAAAAACTATTCCACTGAGTAAAATTTGATATATTCATAAACAAAAATTTTAAGTTTGTACAAAGTTTTCTTGCAATCCAATTTCCTCTCAACATTAAGATTAGTTTTAATGGAATTAGAATTTAATATTGCTACTACATTATGATATAAATACTTCATGACTGCAAAATGGGATTTAAAAATAAACTTCAAACCCACGTTCGTGAAGTAAAGAGACGCTTCAACTGAAACTGATAAAAATTAAAAATACATTTTCTGAATCACTTCTCAATTATTTATTTTATCATTATTGAAAATTACATTCTATTTTCTTTATATTTTCTTTTTGATTCTTTATAGATGGGCTACCTAGATGTTGTAACACCACCCGATTTTGTTGAAGATGAAACATCAGGTGATGTTATGTTACCCGAAGGTGGAACGGCCAAGCTGACATGCCGTGCCCGTGGCTATCCCGTACCAAGTGTTGTATGGCGGCGTGAAGATGGCCAAGATATGATACTAAAAGAACCAAATGGTATTAAAAATAAAGGTATGTCATTCATTTGTATCAATTATTTATCGACATAACAAATTCGTATTTATTTAAATTGAAATAAAAATATTTTTAATGTATTGTAAATTAATATTTATTGTTTTTACTCGCTCATTCCAGATGGGGTGGAATTATAAATATTTGATTCCACCTCGAAATTAAATATATTTATAAATTTATTTAAATTGACTGGTTTGGTTACATGACCTTTCTATGAGTAAAAACGTGCCTGGAAACAAATTCAATATTTGTATGTTAAATGTATTTTCAACACATAGATCATATCTTAAAAATAAGTTAAGCTTCTTTGACTAGGATTAACCGGCTCAGTGGCCAAGTGAGGTGAAGCACGAATGCCTTCATTTGACTTTGGGGCGTTTTATTGACCATAATATCGTATATATTGGATAAGAACGAAGTAATTGACTCTACCAATAACATAATAATAGAATAGTCACCTTGTGTTAGAAGGCATCTTTTTCTTTAGCTGATCTTAAAGAGGTTACAGAGGTAAGGAGTCTTCGAATACCTGAAGCGGCTCTTTGCCAATTATAATTTCGTCTCATAAATCCAGCTTTATGTCGAAATAGTTCCTTTCAAAAGACGTCTTCACACGGACTAACTTACCAAGTCCTAGTTTTCACTCAAAATCGTATTCTTACCCAGATTCTGAATTTAATGTTTGTTGATTAATAATTAAAATAAGAAATCCATCCAACATTTTGAATTACATTCAAGAAGAAAACTAATTGTGAAAAATATTTCTTTCAGTAAAAGCCTACGAGGGTGAAATTTTAAAATTATCCAAAGTCACTCGTTCAGAGATGGGTGCCTATTTATGTATCGCTTCAAATGGTGTACGACCATCAATCAGTAAGCGAATTATGGTAAATGTACATTGTAAGTATTAAAATAGATAAGCAAAAATCAAATTTATTTTATTGATAATGGTTTTCTTTTCCAGTTCATCCAGTTATTCAAGTGCCAAATCAATTGGTAGGTGCACCACTTGGTACTGATGTCAAATTGGAATGTATTATTGAAGCATCACCAAAATCAATTAATTATTGGATTCGCGATACGGGTAAGTTTTTCTTTTCATTTTGGAAACAAATTATGCAAAACAAATTGTTCATTTTGATTTTCTATTTAAGAAGAATTATCATATTAGTTCGTTTTAAAACCGTTGTATATTCAAACTTCGAAACATATGATGAGGCATTTTTGTTTTTGCCCAAATATTAAAATATTCACAATATTGTCATACAGTTTTTTTTTTATCATTTTATATACTGTGAAGAAGTTGTCGAGATACCCTTTCTATTAAGAGCCAAATCATTGAATATTATTGATGAATAAATACTTGATTAATTAACAATAGATTAAACAATTTCCTGGAATATACAAGCTTACAGAAACAGCGTAAAAAATAACCCATTATTTGATGAGCCGTCATAAACAGATAAAACCTCTGACAACTGTACACACGATGTAAATTAAAAAAATAATAGTACTCATATAGTAAGGCAGCTTATTATAAAAACCTTCACAATTTGCATCATCATATTTATACCTATTTCTAATTTTGATGGGATCGAATTATTCTCTTGCTTTTATTGGATCTTACAAATTCTTTCTTTACTTTTTATTCTAAAGATTCGATAGCCCTGTGCCAAAGTGATCATAAATGCATGAGAATTTTAATGTCAATAGCGCCAATATGAACGATATAATACAGGCTCCGAGGAGCACCTCAAAAAAATGATACGAAAAATTTTGTATCGAAAAATGGGTATTAAAACCTTAAGTATTTCTATTTATAATCAATAAATCTAGTTTTATTAACAATTCCCACTTTTATCAAAATGATTCACATGAATATCGACAATGAACTTCCTCACTAATATAACACACACATTTTTTGTAAATAATAAAACACAAATAAAAATAATTATGAAGTCATTAAAAATTGCACACAGAGACCACAATTTTTAATTGTTATTACACAATAGTTAGTATTATTATCATCATCAACGGTACTGGTGGAAAAAAGTTAGCTTATATATTTTGTATGCTAAAACTATTATCATTCGCATACAAAATAACATTTTTATTCTAATAATGTTGTAATAAATTTTATTAAAATTATGATTTATATTACAAATTCTATTAACATTAAGCTAATTAAATAAACATTTCTTTAACGACAAACTTTTTGCATTAAGAAAGAAAATGTTGAAATGGAAAAATACTTTTAACTTCATAAGAAAGTTGACTATGTTGACTATGTCTACAATGGGAGAATTAAAGAAGTTTTATGTAGAAATTTGAACTCTCATAAAATCTCACTTTTAAGATTTGACGAGTCGACTGGTTTTATCCTAAAGACTTTCTGTTACCTGAGTATTTTCTTGATTAGGTACATTTTAAATTAACTCTATTTTTAGATTGATTACATATGTTCTAACTATTTCTTGAAACGTTTGTTTCGCAGTAACTTTCGAACGCGTTGTCCAATTTTAATAAAATTGGGTTTATCACGTTCAAGATATATTTTTCTTAATACCAAATATTTACATGCAAGCTTTGATGAGTCTTTGCATTTAATGTGAAATGATCTGAATAAAAGGAAAATTTTTAATTCTTTCATTCCCATCACTAGTGAAAATAAGGGAAAAATTTTTCGATTTAATATTGAGATTAAATAAAGTAAATTAAAATTTTTTACGAACCTTTTACGTCATATTGAATTCGTATTTTGTTTTATTAGTATTATCAGAAAATCATGTTTACATTTTTAATTGGCATTTGTTATACAATTCACATGCAAACAATTGAACAAATAATTATATTTTCTACAATGTGAATATTTTATTACAAATTTTTGATACTCGTAGTGCATCAATCAATTAAGAAGCAGAGAAATTGAGCAGAGAAATTGAGATGTTCGTATTATATACAGAAATAAATCACTGCCGTGGAAAAATCTATCGAATGCCCATTTTTATCAACCTATCCGTAAGATAATTTGTTCCAGTTTGCCCTACAATATCTTAATTGTCGACCCTTATTTTATTGATAATAATTTTCTAACCCAAGATACATGCATGAGTATTATACATCATAATATATATATATATATTAGTGGTTAAAATTATCATTATATATGGTTGAAGGGCATATCATTTGGATGTTATTATTTAATAGTACAAACACTATCAACCCTACTCCCTCGCCCTTTTTAACATTGCTTTGGTAGTAGCAAACAGTAACTCTCTGGTATTATATAAAACGTAATTTGACAAGTTTACAATATATGTATAATATGTTATATACAACAAGCAACATAAGTTAGTTGTAATTCATTGGAAATATTTTGAATATATTATGGTAACAGAATTGAATGAATTGGTTAATAGTAATGAAGCCTATCCTTACCGTGCATAGTACGTAGAAGGAACTTCTTAATCGCCACGAGTAGCTAGTATACATGAAACATTCACATTCAAGGAACTATGGTTATTTGTGAAATTGTTTGCATGTAAATTGTATAGAAAATGTCATTAGGAAAATTAACATTTAAGTGTAGTTATTTGGTTGAAAATTATAAAATCGAAGAAATTGCATTAGTAATTATTTATAATTGTAAATATAAATAATTATTCATTTAAATTTGTTAATAAATTTTGATAAATTTCCAATGTTAAATCATTTACCATTCATAGACGGATATATCATTTGAATACAACCGAAAGTAAATAATTTTATAGAACGGCAAATTTTATAAATGACGTTGAATTTTACTTATTTTTCAAACGTTCGACATTCGAAATTTAACAGTTGAGTATGTCGATACACGAGGTGTCCAATATCAAAGGTCCGTTGACTTCCAAGCTGCCAGTCTTTTGTCTCATTTTTAAATGTTTTTCTGGGACTCAAATATACATTTGACACACGTTTGATATACTTCAAACATGCTGTGTCCAATTTAATAAACTTCTTGTATTACCATTGACACGTACGCCCGATTACCTATACTGACCAATAGAGTCTCGTCAATCAATTATCGTATAAATTATGAATTTCATTTTTGTGTGTACCTACAATTCTATGAATACCTTGTTATTGTCTTCAATATTTGTTAGCGTTACAAACATTAAAATAAAATTAATAAACTCTAACATAATTTATTTCGAGTATAAAAATTATTTAAACTCAAGTTATCGAATAAGATTTGTGTATATTTTTTGTGTGATTACAAGTTGATGAATAATTTGACTACGCTTTTGTCTAAAATACAACTAATTAGTCTAAATGCTTACTACACAATATACAAAACAACATAAGTTAGTGTAATTCATCGGAAATACTATGAATGGTATATAATACAATTGGTTCATGAACTTCCGGTCACATCTGGTCGTACGTTAAATATATTGTATATATATCGTATCTATCGTATGATAACTTTATTATGAATAAATGAAGCATTAATTTATACTGAAATATTTATACTAAATGTATTATTATTATAGTAATATTTGTTCTAGAATAATATAATATGGTTTTGGTCCTTTTTTGATCTATTATATGAATTTTCTGGGAAATTTTCTAAAATAATATTATTATTTTAAGTATTCAAATTGACGAAACACGTTGAAAAATAAAAATTAGATATAATTTAACGATGATTTAAACACACATTGAAAAATTTTGAATGAAAATTTGATGTGCAAATCCAAAAGTCGAGTCTTCAAAAAAAAAATATTAGTAGCCATTTTTTGTCCTGTTCAAAAGTTATAGGGGTATTTGCTTGAAAAAATTGCAAAATTTCTCAACAAAAATTGTTTTTTACAATGCTGCAACCTCAAATGTTATTTGAACAGTCGAGTTACTAAAGGAAACTAAAATCAAAGACATCTATCAATCGAAAATAAAAATATGCCATAAACTGAATTAAAACTCATTGTCAGCTATTATTTCTGTTTCTATTAAGCCATTTTTTATAAAAATGTTTAATCACCGTTCTAAGCGCTATAATTCTTTCCATTTTTCAAAACTCGAAAAATTTTTTATATTCCCATGTACGATGGACATTAAATAACTAACATCGGATATTCTATAAAAAAAAATATTGGTTGTGTTTAATGATTTTATTGAATTCAAAAGAAGAAAAATTTCGTTCCATAGAAACTGCATAAACAAAGCGAATTTCATCTTGGCTGGTGTAATTCGAAATAGTCACTTCAGAATTTAGAAATAAATTCAATAATTGTTAAAAAGTATACTGCTTTAAAATTCATAAAAATTCGACCAATAGGGTAACGGGCTGAATTTAAATTTCCACATCAATTTGTGAAACCAGACTCAATACTATAACAAAACTTGAAAATTGAAATTGATTCATATACAAAGAATTTATAAGCTAACAAAAATTTTTTTTCTATCTCTTTTTTTTTTAAAAACGATGTTTAATATAAAATTTAAATGGAGATAATAATAGTAAACGTCACTGTGAATGTCCATATATTGCTTTTTTTTTAAGATTTTTGCCAAATAACTTCAGATCGTAAAAACGCTTCAATTGAATAATACTACAAAAAATTTAGTCCGAGTTCCATGCAAGTATTACTCTTAATTTTATATACGCCCTAATTTCCACCCTCAATAATGTGACCTTTTGAATATAAAAATTAAAGCGTTTATTTTTATAATCTTAAAAAGATACATTTAAAATATACATGGGTAGAAATATCGCATCAAGTGTAGTAATTATAAATAACATAGAAGATAAAATTTGATAAGATAAAAAAAATATATAATGGACTACACATTTAAAAAAAACAATAAAATAAAATATAGAAGCAGTAAAATAAGTGTCAAATATCACAGTATGAAAAATTAGTATCACAAATGAATCACAGAACTGTACACACACATTGATTTATCACAGATGGTGGGGGGAGGGTGGCTCAGATGTGCGGGCCACCATATACCATTGTTCTTGGTTATGAGGGCTGATCATGGTACTGCCTCTGTCCGGTAAGATGCTCTATGTAGATGTCTCGTGACCATCGGATCGTGTCTGATGCCATCAGTCTGGCCATGGTCTGCGCATATTTATTAGCGATTCCCAAGGACTTTGCGACCCGGTAGTTCTGTGCTAGCCAGGCTCCAAGCGAACCAACGATAAATGCATCCAGTGAGACCCTATAGCCCTTCGAGGATAGCTCAGCAGCAAGTGGTTTATATTTTTCTAGTTTTTGCTGCCGAGCAACCTCTAAGGCGTCTGGGGCACCCTCAAATGGAATGCATACATCGATGATTTTTACCTCCTTACTAGCCTCATCCAGAACCACCAGATCAGGACGAAGCGTACTGCGTACTCCGGGTACTTGTCTATTGATGTTTAAGACAGCACCCGGGGGGAGCCGTGCTCCGCGAGCAAGACGATCTTGGACGTCGTTGTGTCGACGTTGCCACGCTGCTGAATGGATAGTACAATGGTTCAGTACGTGTGGCAATGTTTCATTAACATAACCGCAACGTCGACACCGTTTATCACCGTTACCGAATCGACGTGCACCATTAAGTGGGACAACGCCGAGCCGGGCACGGTGGATAAAGCGGTAGTCACAGAACCGAGTGTACCTGCCATTCAACATGAAGTGGTTGCTCGCTTCTCTTAGTGATGTACATGAGTACGCCTTTCCCTGATCTGGTTTTCCTAGAAGACTAGCAAGGTAGCCTGCTCGAAGTGCTGAACGTAGCATTCGAACCACCATAGATCGCGCCGTCTCCGGGATAATAATGCGCTCTGGTGTTTGCCCAGGCCGACTGATGACAACGGACAGGTCACGTTTTTCGACACACCAGCGGAAACTCACACCGATTTTGTTGTTCAGACGGCGGCACGCATTTCTAGCCTGTGACCACAAACTAGAAATGTCTCCACCGTCGCGTGCTAAACGACCTTCAAGTGAGCCACTCAAATATTTGGCAATCATTTCCTCATTTGGATCGCCACCGATACGACGCCTCACTGCACGTTTTAGGCAGGACCACGCCGTTTCCCTGACAATGATGTCCTTGCAGGTCAGCAGTCTAAATGCGTGCACCACCGTACTTACGTCCGCGGAATCGGCTAATGGTAAAAGATTTGCGCCTCCCTGGTATGATGGAATATATAGGATTTCCGGAGAGCCACGTTGTGGTAGGTTCATCCATTTCTTGGCCAGTCTTTTGATGGTTTTGTCTGCGTCTGTAAGTGGACCTTTGGCGACATTACCGCCCCGCAGTATAAAGTCCAGCCGAGAAAGGATGAACATATTTGTGGCTTCCAGTTTTTGCCAGGGTGCGAGAAGAGACTCGTGTACCTTTTGTACATCCTCCTTGATAGCCTTGATGGCTTCAAGGGGGGTTTGTGAAACACGGAAGCCCGTGGGTACACCTAGGTGTTGGTACTCTTCTCCATCTTTTAAGACCGTTAGTCCTCCTCCTTGGATAGTAAATTCAGTGGGAAAGACTTCCCGTCGTCGCCTACAATCGACGTGCAAAGAGGCACATTTCGGCGGTTGAAACTTTAGTCCCATCCATTCAGCGGTTGATCCTACTGCATCCAAGAGAATTCTCAGGGATTCAGCATTTTTACCGAGCAGAACGATGTCATCTGCATAAGCGAGAATTGATATTGTGTTTTTGTGAAGTTTGTAACCATGCTGAGCTGCCAATCCAGACGCCACCCTCACGATTGGTTCAATCGCCAAGTTGAAAATTATTGGACTTAGTAGACATCCTTGCTTTACGCCCGCACGAATTGGGATTGGGCGGGTTTCCCCGTCTTTTGTGCGGACTGTGGTTGTTGTATTTGCGTAAAGCTCGGATATCACACTACGCATCTTGCTGGGTAGCCGCATTTCTTCCAATACCCGCCGAATATGATCGTGGGGTACAGAGCCGAAAGCATTGGCTAGGTCAAGCCATGCCAATGCGATCTGTCTGCCATCTCGGCGTACATCATCCAATGCACTTTGGACCATGAAGTTGTGCTCATAGCACCCTTCATACTCCAGAAAACCTTTTTGCATTGGTGAGATATTGTTTGAAAGCTTCGCCCAGCAGCTGACACGGTCGGCGATAACGCCGGCATATAACTTGGCAATCGTCCCTCCCAGAGTGAGAGGCCTCCAGTTCGACAGCTCATCACGGTTACCCTTTTTAAACAAGAGAACAGTGCGGGAGTCGGTCCACGCCAGTGGTGTTTTTTCCTCACGGAAGCAACGGTCGAAGATCGCAGAAAGCACTACGCAACCAGGATCGCATCGTTTAAGGCACGAGTACCTTATACCATCCTTTCCTGGCGCGGTATTAGATGTTTTAGCCAATCGCGCACATACTGATTCTTTGGAGATGGAGTCCAGTAGGAACGCAAATCGTTCGTCTCCATCCGCGCCCTCATTTTGATCAGATCTGAATATTTGCCGGAGTTCTTCAGGGGTAGGTGTTCGTTCCTGCTCCTTAAAAGCAAATATTCCACGGAAATGTTCATGGACTTTTTCCGTGTCGACCTGACAGAATGGTGAGCTACCTGGATCATTCAGTATGCTGGTCATGGCTTTTTTCTTGTTTATGCGATATAATTTCTGGATCTTCGCCGCGTCCGCAGGGTTAAATTGTGCGCGTTGAGGGCGTTTCCTAGTATGCCGAGGCCTATTTTGGAACCGCTGCGCTGATGGTGGTGGTCTTTCAGCCACATGGCCTGGGCCGCCCCTCGCAAAGTCTGCAGTTATTGCAGCTACTGCCTTCTCGAACTCTTCCCAGCTGGTTGCGTTATTAAGCAGTTCAAGCCAACGAACCTGATTGTCAGTCAGTTGACTTTCAGCCAAGTCGTTGGTTGGTTTCGCATTTGGTGGTTCACTACCATTTCTCCCAATATTTACCGTGGTAGTACTGGGATCATTGGCAGCAAAGTCCGGTTGCGTTCGAGTAGTAGCAGCTACAGGTGTAGGGCTATTCCGCATTATGTCGATGTCATCATTCAGTCCAGGTGGTGATCTAGTTTGGCTGAATGGTTGGGGTAGTGATCCTGATGGAATGGAGTCTATGTTCACCAACCTATTTGATGGCAGTTGGTCGTTATCGGTATGGATATCCACAGGTGTATCGCGACACAACCTTTCAGACGCAGCACCACCAACAACCCCCATGCCATTATCGGTTTTAGGGGGTGAGGGTTGAAGGACAGTGTTGCTCGAAGCTGAATTGATGTCTTCGTCGCTGCTGTTGTCGATTATTGTATTTAATTCTCGTTCGATGTTCTTGGACGTGGTAGGCTGTGTTCCAGAGGTTTCGGACAACTGGGACACCGATCGGGCGCGTGTGATGCGCCTAGGTGGGGGACTATTTTCCGCTGAGCACTGAGTGTTTTTTGCGCGCCTTGGAGCTCTGTGGGTTGCGGCTATTTTAGATGTTGTAGTAGTAGCCGCAACTGGTCCATGTGTTGAATGATGTTTTTTGAGGATTCTCAGTGACTCAGACCGGAATCCACACTCTGCACATTGAAAAGTTAGGATCGGTATCCCGTGGTGGAGTTTGATATGTTTTTTGAGGTCAGAGTGGCCCTTGTATTTAAAGATGTTGCGATGGGCACCACTCCGACCCTGTGGAAATGAGCTTTCAATCTCATTTGGAACATTAGCCCAACACGTCTCGCAGCGAAATTCTGAAGGAAACGGAAACATGATGGTCGTGTTAACCGTTCCCCTCGTTCCAGCTGCCTCCATGTCATCCCCAGAGGACATAGTCGTTGTGTTGTTCCTCCTAGATAGTTGTGTAGTTGTACTGATGTGTTTTTTGTTTCCAGAGAACAGGAGGCTAAGATGTGCTAGACCGTCTTAGCCTCCCCGCCAAAGGTGGTAGTAGGCATGTGAATTTCATTTTTTGTACTTTGAAGTGTACACTCTCTTAAAAGAGAGTGCACAACTCCAATGTATAATCCTGTGGTGATGTGGAGCCTGATGTTATTGGCTCCAGATTTTGACACTCACTTTTCTGCTCTCGGCCTCGATCTGCTGGCAGTTACTACTAGTCGTGACGCTTTAATCCTGGTCTATCCGCTGTCTCCAATGCTCCATGTCGAAATAATTTAAAAAAAACAAAAACCACTTTTTCACAAACACATTAAAAACCACTGATGAACACTTTACAATTTAAAATAAAATTAAGCTGATAAGAACAGATTAAAGCGTTTATTTTTATAATCTTAAAAAGATACATTTAAAATATACATGGGTAGAAATATCGCATCAAGTGTAGTAATTATAAATAACATAGAAGATAAAATTTGATAAGATAAATAAAAAAAAAAAAATATATAATGGACTACACATTTAAAAAAAAAACAATAAAATAAAATATAGAAGCAGTAAAATAAGTGTCAAATATCACAGTAAGAAAAATTAGTATCACAAATGAATCACAGAACTGTACACACACATTGATTTATCACAGATGGTGGGGGGGGGGGGTGGCTCAGATGTGCGGGCCACCATGTACCATTGTTCTTGGTTATGAGGGCTGATCATGGTACTGCCTCTGTCCGGTAAGATGCTCTATGTAGATGTCTCGTGACCATCGGATCGTGTCTGATGCCATCAGTCTGGCCATGGTCTGCGCATATTTGTTAGCGATTCCCAAGGACTTTGCGACCCGGTAGTTCTGTGCTAGCCAGGCTCCAAGCGAACCAACGATAAATGCATCCAGTGAGACCCTATAGCCCTTCGAGGATAACTCAGCAGCAAGTGGTTTATATTTTTCTAGTTTTTGCTGCCGAGCAACCTCTAAGGCGTCTGGGGCACCCTCAAATGGAATGCATACATCGATGATTTTTACCTCCTTACTAGCCTCATCCAGAACCACCAGATCAGGACGAAGCGTACTGCGTACTCCGGGTACTTGTCTATTGATGTTTAAGACAGCACCCGGGGGGAGCCGTGCTCCGCGAGCAAGACGATCTTGGACGTCGTTGTGTCGACGTTGCCACGCTGCTGAATGGATAGTACAATGGTTCAGTACGTGTGGCAATGTTTCATTAACATAACCGCAACGTCGACACCGTTTATCACCGTTACCGAATCGACGTGCACCATTAAGTGGGACAACGCCGAGCCGGGCACGGTGGATAAAGCGGTAGTCACAGAACCGAGTGTACCTGCCATTCAACATGAAGTGGTTGCTCGCTTCTCTTAGTGATGTACATGAGTACGCCTTTCCCTGATCTGGTTTTCCTAGAAGACTAGCAAGGTAGCCTGCTCGAAGTGCTGAACGTAGCATTCGAACCACCATAGATCGCGCCGTCTCCGGGATAATAATGCGCTCTGGTGTTTGCCCAGGCCGATTGATGACAACGGACAGGTCACGTTTTTCGATACACCAGCGGAAACTCACACCGATTTTGTTGTTCAAACGGCGGCACGCATTTCTAGCCTGTGACCACAAACTAGAAATGTCTCCACCGTCGCGTGCTAAACGACCTTCAAGTGAGCCACTCAAATATTTGGCAATCATTTCCTCATTTGGATCGCCACCGATACGACGCCTCACTGCACGTTTTAGGCAGGACCACGCCGTTTCCCTGACAATGATGTCCTTGCAGGTCAGCAGTCTAAATGCGTGCACCACCGTACTTACGTCCGCGGAATCGGCTAATGGTAAAAGATTTGCGCCTCCCTGGTATGATGGAATATATAGGATTTCCGGAGAGCCACGTTGTGGTAGGTTCATCCATTTCTTGGCCAGTCTTTTGATGGTTTTGTCTGCGTCTGTAAGTGGACCTTTGGCGACATTACCGCCCCGCAGTATAAAGTCCAGCCGAGAAAGGATGAACATATTTGTGGCTTCCAGTTTTTGCCAGGGTGCGAGAAGAGACTCGTGTACCTTTTGTACATCCTCCTTGATAGCCTTGATGGCTTCAAGGGGGGTTTGTGAAACACGGAAGCCCGTGGGTACACCTAGGTGTTGGTACTCTTCTCCATCTTTTAAGACCGTTAGTCCTCCTCCTTGGATAGTAAATTCAGTGGGAAAGACTTCCCGTCGTCGCCTACAATCGACGTGCAAAGAGGCACATTTCGGCGGTTGAAACTTTAGTCCCATCCATTCAGCGGTTGATCCTACTGCATCCAAGAGAATTCTCAGGGATTCAGCATTTTTACCGAGCAGAACGATGTCATCTGCATAAGCGAGGATTGATATTGTGTTTTTGTGAAGTTTGTAACCATGCTGAGCTGCCAATCCAGACGCCACCCTCACGATTGGTTCAATCGCCAAGTTGAAAATTATTGGACTTAGTGGACATCCTTGCTTTACGCCCGCACGAATTGGGATTGGGCGGGTTTCCCCGTCTTTTGTGCGGACTGTGGTTGTTGTATTTGCGTAAAGCTCGGATATCACACTACGCATCTTGCTGGGTAGCCGCATTTCTTCCAATACCCGCCGAATATGATCGTGGGGTACAGAGCCGAAAGCATTGGCTAGGTCAAGCCATGCCAATGCGATCTGTCTGCCATCTCGGCGTACATCATCCAATGCACTTTGGACCATGAAGTTGTGCTCATAGCACCCTTCATACTCCAGAAAACCTTTTTGCATTGGTGAGATATTGTTTGAAAGCTTCGCCCAGCAGCTGACACGGTCGGCGATAACGCCGGCATATAACTTGGCAATCGTCCCTCCCAGAGTGAGAGGCCTCCAGTTCGACAGCTCATCACGGTTACCCTTTTTAAACAAGAGAACAGTGCGGGAGTCGGTCCACGCCAGTGGTGTTTTTTCCTCACGGAAGCAACGGTCGAAGATCGCAGAAAGCACTACGCAACCAGGATCGCATCGTTTAAGGCACGAGTACCTTATACCATCCTTTCCTGGCGCGGTATTAGATGTTTTAGCCAATCGCGCACATACTGATTCTTTGGAGATGGAGTCCAGTAGGAACGCAAATCGTTCGTCTCCATCCGCGCCCTCATTTTGATCAGATCTGAATATTTGCCGGAGTTCTTCAGGGGTAGGTGTTCGTTCCTGCTCCTTAAAAGCAAATATTCCACGGAAATGTTCATGGACTTTTTCCGTGTCGACCTGACAGAATGGTGAGCTACCTGGATCATTCAGTATGCTGGTCATGGCTTTTTTCTTGTTTATGCGATATAATTTCTGGATCTTCGCCGCGTCCGCAGGGTTAAATTGTGCGCGTTGAGGGCGTTTCCTAGTATGCCGAGGCCTATTTTGGAACCGCTGCGCTGATGGTGGTGGTCTTTCAGCCACATGGCCTGGGCCGCCCCTCGCAAAGTCTGCAGTTATTGCAGCTACTGCCTTCTCGAACTCTTCCCAGCTGGTTGCGTTATTAAGCAGTTCAAGCCAACGAACCTGATTGTCAGTCAGTTGACTTTCAGCCAAGTCGTTGGTTGGTTTCGCATTTGGTGGTTCACTACCATTTCTCCCAATATTTACCGTGGTAGTACTGGGATCATTGGCAGCAAAGTCCGGTTGCGTTCGAGTAGTAGCAGCTACAGGTGTAGGGCTATTCCGCATTATGTCGATGTCATCATTCAGTCCAGGTGGTGATCTAGTTTGGCTGAATGGTTGGGGTAGTGATCCTGATGGAATGGAGTCTATGTTCACCAACCTATTTGATGGCAGTTGGTCGTTATCGGTATGGATATCCACAGGTGTATCGCGACACAACCTTTCAGACGCAGCACCACCAACAACCCCCATGCCATTATCGGTTTTAGGGGGTGAGGGTTGAAGGACAGTGTTGCTCGAAGCTGAATTGATGTCTTCGTCGCTGCTGTTGTCGATTATTGTATTTAATTCTCGTTCGATGTTCTTGGACGTGGTAGGCTGTGTTCCAGAGGTTTCGGACAACTGGGACACCGATCGGGCGCGTGTGATGCGCCTAGGTGGGGGACTATTTTCCGCTGAGCACTGAGTGTTTTTTGCGCGCCTTGGAGCTCTGTGGGTTGCGGCTATTTTAGATGTTGTAGTAGTAGCCGCAACTGGTCCATGTGTTGAATGATGTTTTTTGAGGATTCTCAGTGACTCAGACCGGAATCCACACTCTGCACATTGAAAAGTTAGGATCGGTATCCCGTGGTGGAGTTTGATATGTTTTTTGAGGTCAGAGTGGCCCTTGTATTTAAAGATGTTGCGATGGGCACCACTCCGACCCTGTGGAAATGAGCTTTCAATCTCATTTGGAACATTAGCCCAACACGTCTCGCAGCGAAATTCTGAAGGAAACGGAAACATGATGGTCGTGTTAACCGTTCCCCTCGTTCCAGCTGCCTCCATGTCATCCCCAGAGGACATAGTCGTTGTGTTGTTCCTCCTAGATAGTTGTGTAGTTGTACTGATGTGTTTTTTGTTTCCAGAGAACAGGAGGCTAAGATGTGCTAGACCGTCTTAGCCTCCCCGCCAAAGGTGGTAGTAGGCATGTGAATTTCATTTTTTGTACTTTGAAGTGTACACTCTCTTAAAAGAGAGTGCACAACTCCAATGTATAATCCTGTGGTGATGTGGAGCCTGATGTTATTGGCTCCAGATTTTGACACTCGATCTGCTGGCAGTTACTACTAGTCGTGACGCTTTAATCCTGGTCTATCCGCTGTCTCCAATGCTCCATGTCGAAATAATTTAAAAAAAACAAAAACCACTTTTTCACAAACACATTAAAAACCACTGATGAACACTTTACAATTTAAAATAAAATTAAGCTGATAAGAACAGATTAAAGCGTTTATTTTTATAATCTTAAAAAGATACATTTAAAATATACATGGGTAGAAATATCGCATCAAGTGTAGTAATTATAAATAACATAGAAGATAAAATTTGATAAGATAAATAAAAAAAATATATAATGGACTACACATTTAAAAAAAAACAATAAAATAAAATATAGAAGCAGTAAAATAAGTGTCAAATATCACAGTAAGAAAAATTAGTATCACAAATGAATCACAGAACTGTACACACACATTGATTTATCACAGATGGTGGGGGGAGGGTGGCTCAGATGTGCGGGCCACCATATACCATTGTTCTTGGTTATGAGGGCTGATCATGGTACTGCCTCTGTCCGGTAAGATGCTCTATGTAGATGTCTCGTGACCATCGGATCGTGTCTGATGCCATCAGTCTGGCCATGGTCTGCGCATATTTATTAGCGATTCCCAAGGACTTTGCGACCCGGTAGTTCTGTGCTAGCCAGGCTCCAAGCGAACCAACGATAAATGCATCCAGTGAGACCCTATAGCCCTTCGAGGATAACTCAGCAGCAAGTGGTTTATATTTTTCTAGTTTTTGCTGCCGAGCAACCTCTAAGGCGTCTGGGGCACCCTCAAATGGAATGCATACATCGATGATTTTTACCTCCTTACTAGCCTCATCCAGAACCACCAGATCAGGACGAAGCGTACTGCGTACTCCGGGTACTTGTCTATTGATGTTTAAGACAGCACCCGGGGGGAGCCGTGCTCCGCGAGCAAGACGATCTTGGACGTCGTTGTGTCGACGTTGCCACGCTGCTGAATGGATAGTACAATGGTTCAGTACGTGTGGCAATGTTTCATTAACATAACCGCAACGTCGACACCGTTTATCACCGTTACCGAATCGACGTGCACCATTAAGTGGGACAACGCCGAGCCGGGCACGGTGGATAAAGCGGTAGTCACAGAACCGAGTGTACCTGCCATTCAACATGAAGTGGTTGCTCGCTTCTCTTAGTGATGTACATGAGTACGCCTTTCCCTGATCTGGTTTTCCTAGAAGACTAGCAAGGTAGCCTGCTCGAAGTGCTGAACGTAGCATTCGAACCACCATAGATCGCGCCGTCTCCGGGATAATAATGCGCTCTGGTGTTTGCCCAGGCCGACTGATGACAACGGACAGGTCACGTTTTTCGATACACCAGCGGAAACTCACACCGATTTTGTTGTTCAGACGGCGGCACGCATTTCTAGCCTGTGACCACAAACTAGAAATGTCTCCACCGTCGCGTGCTAAACGACCTTCAAGTGAGCCACTCAAATATTTGGCAATCATTTCCTCATTTGGATCGCCACCGATACGACGCCTCACTGCACGTTTTAGGCAGGACCACGCCGTTTCCCTGACAATGATGTCCTTGCAGGTCAGCAGTCTAAATGCGTGCACCACCGTACTTACGTCCGCGGAATCGGCTAATGGTAAAAGATTTGCGCCTCCCTGGTATGATGGAATATATAGGATTTCCGGAGAGCCACGTTGTGGTAGGTTCATCCATTTCTTGGCCAGTCTTTTGATGGTTTTGTCTGCGTCTGTAAGTGGACCTTTGGCGACATTGCCGCCCCGCAGTATAAAGTCCAGCCGAGAAAGGATGAACATATTTGTGGCTTCCAGTTTTTGCCAGGGTGCGAGAAGAGACTCGTGTACCTTTTGTACATCCTCCTTGATAGCCTTGATGGCTTCAAGGGGGGTTTGTGAAACACGGAAGCCCGTGGGTACACCTAGGTGTTGGTACTCTTCTCCATCTTTTAAGACCGTTAGTCCTCCTCCTTGGATAGTAAATTCAGTGGGAAAGACTTCCCGTCGTCGCCTACAATCGACGTGCAAAGAGGCACATTTCGGCGGTTGAAACTTTAGTCCCATCCATTCAGCGGTTGATCCTACTGCATCCAAGAGAATTCTCAGGGATTCAGCATTTTTACCGAGCAGAACGATGTCATCTGCATAAGCGAGAATTGATATTGTGTTTTTGTGAAGTTTGTAACCATGCTGAGCTGCCAATCCAGACGCCACCCTCACGATTGGTTCAATCGCCAAGTTGAAAATTATTGGACTTAGTGGACATCCTTGCTTTACGCCCGCACGAATTGGGATTGGGCGGGTTTCCCCGTCTTTTGTGCGGACTGTAGTTGTTGTATTTGCGTAAAGCTCGGATATCACACTACGCATCTTGCTGGGTAGCCGCATTTCTTCCAATACCCGCCGAATATGATCGTGGGGTACAGAGCCGAAAGCATTGGCTAGGTCAAGCCATGCCAATGCGATCTGTCTGCCATCTCGGCGTACATCATCCAATGCACTTTGGACCATGAAGTTGTGCTCATAGCACCCTTCATACTCCAGAAAACCTTTTTGCATTGGTGAGATATTGTTTGAAAGCTTCGCCCAGCAGCTGACACGGTCGGCGATAACGCCGGCATATAACTTGGCAATCGTCCCTCCCAGAGTGAGAGGCCTCCAGTTCGACAGCTCATCACGGTTACCCTTTTTAAACAAGAGAACAGTGCGGGAGTCGGTCCACGCCAGTGGTGTTTTTTCCTCACGGAAGCAACGGTCGAAGATCGCAGAAAGCACTACGCAACCAGGATCGCATCGTTTAAGGCACGAGTACCTTATACCATCCTTTCCTGGCGCGGTATTAGATGTTTTAGCCAATCGCGCACATACTGATTCTTTGGAGATGGAGTCCAGTAGGAACGCAAATCGTTCGTCTCCATCCGCGCCCTCATTTTGATCAGATCTGAATATTTGCCGGAGTTCTTCAGGGGTAGGTGTTCGTTCCTGCTCCTTAAAAGCAAATATTCCACGGAAATGTTCATGGACTTTTTCCGTGTCGACCTGACAGAATGGTGAGCTACCTGGATCATTCAGTATGCTGGTCATGGCTTTTTTCTTGTTTATGCGATATAATTTCTGGATCTTCGCCGCGTCCGCAGGGTTAAATTGTGCGCGTTGAGGGCGTTTCCTAGTATGCCGAGGCCTATTTTGGAACCGCTGCGCTGATGGTGGTGGTCTTTCAGCCACATGGCCTGGGCCGCCCCTCGCAAAGTCTGCAGTTATTGCAGCTACTGCCTTCTCGAACTCTTCCCAGCTGGTTGCGTTATTAAGCAGTTCAAGCCAACGAACCTGATTGTCAGTCAGTTGACTTTCAGCCAAGTCGTTGGTTGGTTTCGCATTTGGTGGTTCACTACCATTTCTCCCAATATTTACCGTGGTAGTACTGGGATCATTGGCAGCAAAGTCCGGTTGCGTTCGAGTAGTAGCAGCTACAGGTGTAGGGCTATTCCGCATTATGTCGATGTCATCATTCAGTCCAGGTGGTGATCTAGTTTGGCTGAATGGTTGGGGTAGTGATCCTGATGGAATGGAGTCTATGTTCACCAACCTATTTGATGGCAGTTGGTCGTTATCGGTATGGATATCCACAGGTGTATCGCGACACAACCTTTCAGACGCAGCACCACCAACAACCCCCATGCCATTATCGGTTTTAGGGGGTGAGGGTTGAAGGACAGTGTTGCTCGAAGCTGAATTGATGTCTTCGTCGCTGCTGTTGTCGATTATTGTATTTAATTCTCGTTCGATGTTCTTGGACGTGGTAGGCTGTGTTCCAGAGGTTTCGGACAACTGGGACACCGATCGGGCGCGTGTGATGCGCCTAGGTGGGGGACTATTTTCCGCTGAGCACTGAGTGTTTTTTGCGCGCCTTGGAGCTCTGTGGGTTGCGGCTATTTTAGATGTTGTAGTAGTAGCCGCAACTGGTCCATGTGTTGAATGATGTTTTTTGAGGATTCTCAGTGACTCAGACCGGAATCCACACTCTGCACATTGAAAAGTTAGGATCGGTATCCCGTGGTGGAGTTTGATATGTTTTTTGAGGTCAGAGTGGCCCTTGTATTTAAAGATGTTGCGATGGGCACCACTCCGACCCTGTGGAAATGAGCTTTCAATCTCATTTGGAACATTAGCCCAACACGTCTCGCAGCGAAATTCTGAAGGAAACGGAAACATGATGGTCGTGTTAACCGTTCCCCTCGTTCCAGCTGCCTCCATGTCATCCCCAGAGGACATAGTCGTTGTGTTGTTCCTCCTAGATAGTTGTGTAGTTGTACTGATGTGTTTTTTGTTTCCAGAGAACAGGAGGCTAAGATGTGCTAGACCGTCTTAGCCTCCCCGCCAAAGGTGGTAGTAGGCATGTGAATTTCATTTTTTGTACTTTGAAGTGTACACTCTCTTAAAAGAGAGTGCACAACTCCAATGTATAATCCTGTGGTGATGTGGAGCCTGATGTTATTGGCTCCAGATTTTGACACTCGATCTGCTGGCAGTTACTACTAGTCGTGACGCTTTAATCCTGGTCTATCCGCTGTCTCCAATGCTCCATGTCGAAATAATTTAAAAAAAACAAAAACCACTTTTTCACAAACACATTAAAAACCACTGATGAACACTTTACAATTTAAAATAAAATTAAGCTGATAAGAACAGATTAAAGCGTTTATTTTTATAATCTTAAAAAGATACATTTAAAATATACATGGGTAGAAATATCGCATCAAGTGTAGTAATTATAAATAACATAGAAGATAAGATTTGATAAGATAAATAAAAAAAATATATAATGGACTACACATTTAAAAAAAAAACAATAAAATAAAATATAGAAGCAGTAAAATAAGTGTCAAATATCACAGTAAGAAAAATTAGTATCACAAATGAATCACAGAACTGTACACACACATTGATTTATCACAGATGGTGGGGGGAGGGTGGCTCAGATGTGCGGGCCACCATATACCATTGTTCTTGGTTATGAGGGCTGATCATGGTACTGCCTCTGTCCGGTAAGATGCTCTATGTAGATGTCTCGTGACCATCGGATCGTGTCTGATGCCATCAGTCTGGCCATGGTCTGCGCATATTTATTAGCGATTCCCAAGGACTTTGCGACCCGGTAGTTCTGTGCTAGCCAGGCTCCAAGCGAACCAACGATAAATGCATCCAGTGAGACCCTATAGCCCTTCGAGGATAACTCAGCAGCAAGTGGTTTATATTTTTAACAGATTAAAGCGTTTATTTTTATAATCTTAAAAAGATACATTTAAAATATACATGGGTAGAAATATCGCATCAAGTGTAGTAATTATAAATAACATAGAAGATAAAATTTGATAAGATAAATAAAAAAAATATATAATGGACTACACATTTAAAAAAAACAATAAAATAAAATATAGAAGCAGTAAAATAAGTGTCAAATATCACAGTAAGAAAAATTAGTATCACAAATGAATCACAGAACTGTACACACACATTGATTTATCACAGATGGTGGGGGGAGGGTGGCTCAGATGTGCGGGCCACCATATACCATTGATCTTAGCCATAGGGCCGAGAAGCGATAATAGCGATAATATATACGCCCTAATTTCCACCCTCAATAATGTGACCTTTTGAATATAAAAATATCAAAATATTTAGATATCCAAAATCAGTATGACCCAACTTACTCATCATTATTGAACAGAAAAAAAAACATAACAAATGGAAGAAATTTTTATCCTGAGTTCAATAGATCTTTTTCTTTGACGTGAAAATTCGAAAAAAGGTCAAAATTAAAATTATTATAATCTTTATCTTTTAAACTTTTCTTTACACAAAAAGGGTACATACTAGGTAAAATTAGTTTATATTTGTTAAAAATATTTGAAACATTATAAATGGTTATACAAATTTGCCTACATTTCTTCACGATGTTTTCTGGACATAATATATATGTATTGTATAAATAAAATATAAAATTATTTGCCTTTTTAATATCTGTTTGAACAAAGTTTCGATTAATCAATTTAAAACAAATATTAATAATTTATAATTAATAATTAATGGAACATGATTGATTCTGTTCTCATCTAATCATCGAAAATTAAAAATTCAAATTATTCCTGTAATCAGGCAAAGGTTCGAGCTAGGACGATAGCTTTTAAAATTAGTTCTGATAAGAAAACTCCTTTTTTCAAGCTCAAGTCTCATGTCCACAGATTTCAAAAATTTTGAGATTTTTGAGCAAATTAATGGGCAACAAACCACGCCGATCTAATGATAGAAACTTCCCAAAACTACATCCTTGACTTTTCTTAAATTAATTTTGAATTTTTGGGAAAAAATTCTAGACATATCGTGCTGAAAGAATAAAAAACAAAACTTTTGAAGATTTCCGTCCATATAATCATAATAAATGTTTAGAATAATTATTATTATCAATTCTTCAAAATTTGATCTTCACATCAAATTTTGATTCTAAATACGAACATCTCACATATTAAATTCTAAAGTTGTTAGTCAAATTAAATAATCCAAAAAATTATATTATGCATATAATTCATAATATTATATTAAATATAAGTCCTTCTAAAATCCTTAAAATACATCACAATATAAATTTCAGTACATATCTTTAAAAAATAAACCATTCAAAGTTTGGATGTAAGTATAAAAAATTAGATTTACTTGTACATAATATAATAAATAAATAATGATCTAAAATAAATGTTAAACAGTAGCTCATGTAAACTACTATGGGCACCGTGCATCAATTAGTTTTCTTTCGTTGCTATGGTTACGCAAAACTCAAATGATATAAGTCTGTAAATGATATATGATCTAACACAGGAAATTTCTCAAAATTAAATGAATAATTAATAATCTTTGCAATTAAAAATAATTACTAGTGCAATTTCTTCTATCATTCTTATAATTTACAACCCAATAAATGTGTTTTCAATTATACAATTATTTGCTATACAATTTACATGCAACCAATTGAACTAATAATTTCTACAGTATGCATGTTTTATTACAAATTTTCAACACTCGAAGCGCATCAATCGATTAAGAAATCCTGTTAACGTATGGAACGGATATAGAAGTTAAAGTATATACATTGATAGTGTATATTATACATCTACATCTGGGGCCGTCTGTAACAGCTAGAAAATAAACTATTCATCATCATCATCATAATTCACTTTTTCATGGGGGTACAGGGATGGCATAGCAGCATAGCAATGGTTATGATTTTTATGTTTTGTTGGAATGAGTGCAACAATCACTTAATAGTGGGTGGTGATGTCAGTTAAAATAATATGCAAAAATGAATAGAGCAAATTTGGAAATATTTTACATTGACTTTTAAAATTTTAAAAGCTACTGCTAAAATCTACAACGTGATAGAAATGAATTTGACCCAGAAATCAGAAAACACGGAATTTACAAAATTCCACACGAGCAGACAAGAAAGTGAGTCAATAAAAACATGTTAAAAACGAGAATGAGAATGTGGATTTTTTGGTCCTTACTTTCACCATTATGGTTTGAAAACAGGTCGTGTACATTGTACAAGAAGTCCAACACAATTATGCAAATACATGCTTATTCGGCCACAAATATTTCTTGGGTAATTAAATCCTAACTCAACCCAAAATACTTAGACCCGTGCTAACTCGACCCATAATATACAGTCGGTGACGTTAAATATCATTTTTTATATTATACAAAATTAAAGTTTCATAAATAAATGTCACATAATAGGATCGAAAAAAGTGTTATTCATTTGATAGAACTATCAGTAGCAAGAAAGCAAAAATATTGGTTTTTTGTTCTGATTAGATTTCATTAACATACATGAATAAAACAATATGAATTGATACCAAAAAACAACCAGAATCTATATCAAAATATTTTGCACTAAAAATTTCTTTTCTATATAATAAATAAAGTTTGTATTCGATGAACAAAAAACCACCATTTCCCCCAAATATGAAATATAATTTAATGAAAATATAAAGAACAACAGAATGAAGTTAGTAACTAGTTAGTTCATGAGTGAGTGAGTATATTATAGTAGTAGTAATGTAATACAGTGGTGCCAACATTATTATGAGCACACGGCACGGGTGGCAGTGCATGACATATTTTTTCATATGATTTTAATGATTCTATGGTTCTAATATACTATAAATATAATGGTTCATTATATATGACGAGATGAAAAATCCGTTGAATAATCTACCATGGTTGGTTTAGATAAAATGATATATAAGTCTATGAATAGTGTAATTATTTAACAAATTTAAATGAACATTTATTTATATTTACAATTAAAACTACATGCAATTTCTTCGATTATTCTTACAATTTTCAACCCAATTAATACAATGTTATTTGTTGTAAGTATTCAATAATGTTTGTCTGACATTTGCTATAGAATTGACATGCAAACAATTGACAATCAAATATCAATTGCACATCAATTTAAGATGTTTATTGAAGGTACGATAAATACTTTAACACTAGAAAATATTGTGGGCACAAACAAAAAGTATAATTCCGTCTTTCCGTTTATCATCATGGTAACTCAGAAACGAAAAGAAATGAGATATTTTGGTGGTGTATTCTTGCCCAAAAAAAAGTAAGATTAAGTTCGTAAATGTTAATATCTATTCTCTCTTCTGACTTTTCTGATACATACAAGCGACTACGTTTAAGGAAGTTCTATCGGCAGTAATGGAAAAAATAAAGTAGTAGATAATGATCGAAATTTTTGTATGATTTAGTTCCCCGCCTCAAGGTGAAAAATTTCTAAGTTTAAAATGTCTTTAAAGTATAAATTACTTCTTAGAAAAATATGTAATTAATACCTAGCAAAAAATACCCATAAAGTTCTACTATGCAGTCATGATGTAAGAAATTTGGAGTGGATCAATTATATGATGTTGTTAGGAAAAAAAAACCATGCCATTTCCTCTGTCAATGGTATTTTTTTATTAACAAAATGTACGACAGCCTAATTATTATATTTGTTGATTAAAAATAAACACTTTTAAAGTTAATACCAAAAAAAAATACCTTCTCTTGAAAATACTCATGAAAACTACATTTTCATACCAAATAGTTTTATCCTAGAGAATTCTAGTTGTTTTTCTGTGTACAAATTCTCAATAATATCAGATTACTTCCCAATTCTTTGTTTCTTGTACATCGAACATCGCACTCACAACTAGATCATTCATTTCGATATGCATAAGTGGAATGAGGAAGTAGTTGATGAGGATTATAATTTTTTTTTTGGTACCTAGATGAGTTTATGCTTACAATAATGCGACTACCACCGTCATTGTTGTTTTAATGTTGTTTCTGACATGTTTTCAATGACAAATGACTGATTCAGTGAATGTTGTGAGTGAGTGAGTGAGTGAGTGTATTCGAGTTCAACATCGCGACATTATATTTTGAGTTGAGTTGTTTTATATCATAGCATAGCGTTCGTTCGTTGTGCTGACTTTTTAAATGGCATTTCTCATTCAAAAACATTGTCATATTGGCTATACTGACTGAGTACGTATATATGTATGTACATGTATACTTGTTTTTATTTAGTTGGTACTCCTGTTTTATTGTGGTTATATTATGGTGCATGAACCACATATATAATTCAATTAATATAAAAAACCTACATTTTTCATCAAAAAATAAACGACTAAAAAATATTATGAATATTTCTATACAGAATGTTCGTCTTCTACTAAAATTCATTATTATCCTGAAAGGGTTGGTGAGAAAAGTTGTTATTTACTAAATGTGTATATATTCACATCCTTAGCCACTTGTAGTGATGCGAGTACTCATCTACAACCAAGCCTGTTGGCAACACATCTAAAACCAACAAAGGTAACAACAAATTTTCAGTACTACTACGTAAGTCAACTCCAATTGAACTGACATTGTTCCCTCCCTGCCTAGATATTTTTCAATAGAGCGTCTTTTACAACCGTTTACACATTAAAACCACAGCCTTAATTAATTGATAAAAATTAATCAAATTATCCAATTAAATTACAGAATTTATGATTATTTATATGTTTTTTAAAGTATGGTTATTTTTAAGAAGCAGCCTTATTGCTGCTATTGATAAAAAAAACTCTCATTCATAAATTACTCAAATTCAAACTCACTTCATTATGATTTTTGGAATTGGTTGTGTAGTTTTTGAGATATCGTATGAAATCCGATTCAGGATCTGAATATCTGGGATATCTTCGCACGTAAAAAATTGACATACTTTCTTTCCAGAAATTTTTTTATTATTCGCGTGGTACATACTTAGCTTTCGAAATTTTTATCGCTGTAAATATATAACGTGATCATATTCAGTAATTGTTATAGTGGTGTGTGACTCCCTTTACAAAATGTATTTAATATTAATTTAAAATGATGTTTTTACGTTAAATTTCATTTAATGGAATTCTTTCATTAGTTTAATATGATTTATAATCTATGTAATACGACATTCACAAAAGGAGAAAGGGAACATGTCAAAGCTGTAAACTTACTACTTTCATCAAACATTACAATTATATTATAGTTTCTATATAAAGTCATTATTATTAATACTAAAGGTCAAAGTATACAATATTTTAATACAAAAAAAAAAGGTTTCACAAACAAGGCAACTTTAAGTCAAATTCATGGGTTTTTACAAGCTTTACATCAGTTCACTAACTTTTATGGTACTGTCTTAATTTTGTATTTGTTAATTAAGGTAAATAGTATACCGGACCTATTCTAAATTTGCTATATTTCACATCAAAATGGGAAACTAGACTCAAAAATTAATTTAAAATTGATTCAAAAACGAAGTAGATAAAAGCTATCATTAATTATTATCTCTCTCTGGAAAATGATGTTTAACATGTGATTTATAAGGAGATATTCACAATTACAGGCCACTGAGTGTGAATGTCAATGGGTAAATCTCGGTTAAAGAAGTTTTTAGAAATTAGGCATGTAACAATCCCGTTAACTGATTAAATTAGGTATTATTCCACCTAATTAAAATAAATTTTAATCAGATTAACTTATTATAAACATTATTTTCAACAACTAATCCTTAAGACTGATTAATTATAATATATAAAAAATTAAATAAAACTGCATATATGCATATTAAATAAGTAATAATTATAATTTTGAATTTGCCTTATCCAAATAAACGATAATTATCCGCAATTAAACAAGTAAGCAGTATTAATATTTTAAACATACCAAGTATTAAAATATCTAACCTTTTGTTGGTCGTGCACTTCTTGGTCGAATGTCTTTTGACGCCTGATCAATTATTCTCTCTCTGTTTCATGCAAACGCATACCTAGTATTTTTTAACCGATTTCAAACAAGGGCGAGGTTCTCAATTCGATTGTATATTGTTTGTCATTCAAACAGACGAGAGAACAAAATCTTGGCAGCGGTGTACATCAAACATTATATGCGACTGTGGACGAATCTCGATCTCGATTTACTCTTATTTAAATAAAAATAAAGTTTAAATAATTGATTCGAATAAAAGCTACAATTGTCGGAAAATCTAAAATTGACTTATGGTACTTCATAGTAGGAATATTAGTCAAATTTTATTTTTAACTATAAGCAGTTTGTAAATTATATTCATTTAGAAAAAGGTGGGAATTCCCTCATAGCACAACCAACAAATGGTTAAGATTACAAGCATGTATATAAGTAATACACATACGCTGCAGAGAGATTATTTTATAAACACACCATAGTTCCGACAGTGAAATGGATTAATAAAACTAAAACCAATTAGTACCTTTGCACACCGAGTTTTACCATATTGAAAGAAGAATTTATTCGCATTTTAAAGAAACTAGTAGTTGCATACGTCGTAATCAAGCTGCCAATAAAGGAAGGATAAATATTTGTCATTAATAAACAGAATCTTGTCAAATTAAACTACCCCAAAATTTGAAGATACTAGATGATTTCACATTCTGTCAAGGTGTAAAAACAAATACTAAAACACTAAAAAGTTCCAAGAATATTGCTAAATGACTAAACGGACGTCGACTGCTCTAATTTAATTGATTAACCATCCGAATTATTTATGAATTATTAACTTTTTTTTATTATTTTTGCGTATAACTGATAAGGCACCAAGTATTCGATTATTAATCATAAAATTATTTATTAATCATAAAGATATTCACACACATTTTCAGGTAATGTCAAATTACTACAACGTTCTAACAAGTCTAATTCATTAGTGTACATTTGATTGCGAAAATTTACAGATAATTATTGATTAGATATTTTGTCAAATAAAAATTATTCCAAACAATAATATGATTTTGAGCAATATTATCAATTCTACCTCGATTATTCGTTAAAACTCTTTGTATATAAAGATGATACTACCTGATATTTTATTAAAAGTAAACTATTAAAACTAAACTCTATTTAAAATATACAAACACTAACTATTTATAAGCATTCATTACTAATAGTCTTGTTGTGTGTTGATTAAATAATAAATGGCACCAGCTCTTATATTTGATGTAAACTATGAGAGCTATATATTCTATCCTTATGGACGAATTTAGGCTTTTCTAAAGGCAATATAAACATTTTTTAAAGCCTATATGTTTCTTTTTTTTTTTTCTATATTTGAACATCATTTTATTAGTTTTGCAAATCAAACATCATTGTTGATTCTAAGTGAAATAAGTAAAAATTGATAATAAAAGTAAATAGATATAGCAAGCAATTATATGATATTTATTTTAAAATATAGGTAATATCATCAATGCGTCTGCTAGTTCTTTACTTATTCTGTTTTATATTTGTTTTATATATAATTTATAAATGAAAATAATTGTTTCAGTTATGTACATATAGTAATAAAACAAATCAAAAATAACATATATGATGTTTGAATTAAAATGTCCGAATATCGACAACGTGCATCAAAATGTTTTCATTCGTTTCTATGGTTACGAAATACTAGTTTATCAAATATATAAGTCTGTGAATGGTGTATGATTTAACATAGGATATATCTCAAAATTTATTAACAAATTTAAATGAATAATTATTTATATTTGTAAATCAAAATAATTACTTATGCAATTTCTTTAATCATTCTTACCATTTTTTTCAATAAAATGTCTTTGTAATTATTCAATAATTTTTGTGTGATATTTGCTATACAATTTGTATGCAAACAATTGAACAAAATAATTATATTTTGTGAATGTTTAATTACAAATTTTAGACAGTCGTAGCCCATCAAATAGCAAATTTTTATATTGCATTTCGCCTATTGTGAATTTCTTTTTGCATATATATACAACAAGCCACGTTTATATAAATGACCAAAACTCATTCTATTGTACTCTCTCAAATCTCAGTACACTCTAATTGAGTTCTCACTCTCCAAATTCAACAACAACAAAAAAAACAGTTAATTAATATGAAAAATATCAGAACATTAACATTTGTCCAGTTATTGTTGTATTGGTATGTGTGATGAATAATAAGTGTTGCAAATATGAAAATATTTTTAATAACTACCAAAAAAAAAACAAAAAAATATAATCACATATGTATTTGATTGAAATCAAAAAAAATATTGTAAAATGCATTGTCATTATTTAACAAACAAATCAGAGTCCATTTTTTACTACATACACACAGAGACATATCGAAACAATATGATTAAATAGACTTACATTTTTTTTTTTTATACATACAGCTTAAAACAATATGAACATAATAAACAATACCAAAAAACAAAACCACCCCCACCCCCACCCACGGCCGACGAAAACAGTGAAAAAAAAAGTTCGAAAAAAATTGAATAATGAAACAAAACATTAACAACTGTATTCATTGTTTTTACTATCATAAATGTATATTTATACTTCGATGGAGGATATTGAATATTTTCAACACATTTTCTCCGAAACGATTGGGCGTTGCATTATTAATAGGGAAAGCAACCTATAGGGGTACAATAATTAAACGCAATCGCATCCCAAAACAGAAATCTCAAAGAGGTCCTTATGAGATTTAAATTTATAATATTTTCTAATTTATAATTTTTGTTCTAAATGCTTCTTATTTCTGTCATTCGATATTTTTCTGTGAACTAGTTTGAACTAGTGTTCCTGCCTAGACACTTGTACATATGGGAGTACAAGATCGTGGCATCCCTTTGTGAGATCAAAATTTATAACCATTTTTTTTTAATGAATTTTGGTTCTAAGTGTTCATGTTATCCGATATTTTTCTTTAAAAAATATACTGATTAGAACAAGAGACTCTTGTCCACATATCTCCATATGAAGGTTATATTGTTTATTTATTCAATATAAATTCATAAACGTGTCTGTACATGTTAATACACATATTATGTGGTATGGATTGAAAAACAAAAAATGAAAATGATTTATGAAAAATAAAAGATGATACTTTATTCATTCATTCACTGTAGGTGTTATTGATCAATAATCACTATATATATATATATATATATATATATATATATATATATATATATATATATATATATATATATATATATATATATATATATATATATATATATTAAAATTTTATTTAAAACTCTGATTTCATCCAACCAATACAGTTAATGAATTAATTAATTAAAATGTGATTATAGAATTTTTTTATTTACTCTGAAAAAAAATGAAATTATTTTTTAATATACTGAGAGCTTGTAATGTTATCTGTCTCAATGGATGCCATTTTTTTTGCATATAATAACAAAAAATAATTATCTGAAATGTTATGATATTTGTTGGTATGAACAATTTGGCTGGAAAACGCACGGAGGTCGAAGCGTTTGCTGTCTGTCTGATTTATTAGCATTTGCCTGGTGGTGGGCAGGAGGAAATTAATTCGTGTTCATTTAGATCTGAATTATTCTATAAAACCTATAAAAACCGACATAATTTCACATTCACAAAAAAAAAAAACCTCAAGTTAAAACAATCACATAAAGTATGTCTTTCGAGAAAATTTACCATTTAAGGCCTAATTAAGATTCAAGATACATTAAATCTTATTAAATTGTTAGACAGCGTAAGGAGAGAACTACGTACTTTAAGGTTGATAAGCGATAAAACCTATTAAAAATAGGCTAAACCACAAAAATGAGCTTTAGAGAACACTGAACTTTCGATCATCACTATTTCAAAAATAGAGACTTTTCCAAAAAACGCAAAATTTTCCGATGTAAGAAGAAATTCAGATAACAACCAACAGTTAATTAATTTTGTTTAGATCCACGATATAGGGATTTTAGATCTCATTTTCAGTATTGATTCTCCTTAATATCCAAAAGTTATTGACTTATTTGAAGTTTCTTCCATGAGTATAAAAATATTAAACCGATTTTTTGTAAAATTGTTTACTTAACATGATATTAAACCCCTACAAATGTTTTTTAAAGACTTTCAAATACATTTATTTGATGAATAATTTTTGTAGTTTAGATGTACAGTGGTTTCATTTATTCTTAATGATTTTAAAATCATTTTATTCAAATTAGTATCATCATATATAAAATAATATATTTCATATTTGACATTGTATTATGAGGTGTACAATGGTGTTGTAAGACTGTAGAACACATACATATATCAGTATACGTATATTATATATACACAAATCTCTAATATAAATACAGTGACTGCTGTTTCATTGTAAATACCCCTACAAATATGATTGATCACTATATAATGAAGTCCTACTACATTTATAATATTATATTATTATTCGTTTATACATCATAATATAAAATAATACCATTGTAAATACAATACATTTCAAAAATATTGATGTTTCATTACTTCTGAATACTAAATAAGATCCCAGCAAACATCAAAATCAGATATGCTTCAAAAAGAAGTCTCTAAAAAGGTATCAATTAGGACGCCAGGATGATTTCTTCATTAAGAACTCTACAAATAGCCTTTTTCTTAGTTAAAATTGTAAATTCTTTTAGAAATCTTTTTTCGAAGCATGTGAGAATTATGAACTCTGTAAGAGATCATTTTTATGAGTTCTGTAGGAAATCAGAAACATGAGCATGAGTTATTAAAAAGTATTAATTCATTTTTCCCATTTTTCCTAAAAATCCTAGATTTTATAGCTTGCATAAGAAAATTGGTAGGGTTTATTAAGAATTATCTCCAATAGGAGGAAGTTTAAACAAAAATTACATTTTTCCAATTTTCCCTCAACATTTTATTTCATATTAATTGAAGAATCCCAGAAAAAAACTCCCATAGACAATGAGTTATTTTTCCTTTTTTTTTCTGCCTAGCCTATATAGATAAAAATTTGATGCTCTTTCATTCTCTCCTTTCCCGAGAGAGGATGAAATTTTTTTTTTTAAACCTTTAGAGATAAAAATGTGTACCAAATTTGATCAAAATCGAACAAAATGTTTGAAAGTAACAGGGAAACATACATTGATAGATACAAAAATACGAAAACAAAAATCGTTGAATTACACCAAAAACCATACTACATTCGGTCAATATGTTACACTATACAGTATAATATAGATTATTCATAATATATGGTGGAAGCGCAATTAAATAAGGTAGCGTGTAATATTTAATATATATTATATATTATTTTGCACTCCCACCATTTTTTCTAATCTATATTTAAAAATTCAAAATTTTAATCGAAATTATAAACAATAGACTTAAAATAAAATATACTAAATACATAATAAAATAATTGTCATAAGCTATTAGTAGAAAACAGAGGTTTTCCTCTTCAGAAAATAATTACCATGAACTTCATTGTATTATTATTCATACTATTTGAATCAATCTTGTTAATATAAATTTCTTTTGATACTCGACATACATAATTATGTTAGAGAATATTAATTTTAGTCTTAGGTTTATAACGCTACCTAATATTGACCGCACAAACGAAATTACGGTATAAGTGTTCAATAGAGATACCTAATTTGGTCATTTCCATTTGTCATCACGATAATTCAAAATCAAAAAGAGATAGCAAGCTGAAATTTTGGGGACGTATTCAAAACATAAAAAAGTGAGTTTAAGTTTTTATAAGCAAAATCGGTTCATTGGGTCTAATGGATCCATGACCCAAATTTTAAACTATAAAAGAAAATTTTCAAATATAAAAAATGATTATATTATTGCAACAAATAGCATTTGTTTGAAACACAGACATTTATGATACTTTATGAATACTAATTAAAAATATTTCAAACAATTAAATTCAATCATATGTCGAGTATTTAAACAATTAACTCAGTTGTTTAAAAATGAAAATTTTTGTCTTTCGTGATATTTAATTTGAAAATTGCTTTTTTCAATAAATCTCAAATTCATTATACATACATATTTGAATAAAGCTATAAATATCAATGTTTATTTAATATTATTATTACTTAATTCAATTAAATGATATCAATAGTTAGCCGAAGAATATCATGTCCATATATCAGTAGACAGCGAGAGAGAGAGGGAGAGAGAGACATGTTCGGTTCAGAATGAAACTGAACCGAACAAATATCATTCAGTCATATTAATAATAATAAATAATATACTATAATAATAATAATAATAATAGTATTCATTCGATTGGTTGGTGCAAATCATATTATTTAACGAAACATCAATCAATTTATTTTTTTAATATTATTGTGGGAATTAATGTGTATATGGGTTAATTAAATCATAATGGTTTTTTTATTTTGGGACTATACGGTTTTTTTTTGTACCAAACACGTCAAATGAAATTTGTATCTTGGGATTTGAAAAATTGTACATTTAATTTTTAATCAATACTAAAAAGTTGATGAATTTTTTTTAAATTACTGCAAAACAAGAATATTTTGAAGTGACATTTTCGTGCCTATAATACAAAACAAAAATTTTGTGATACTTAATTGAAAAATACTTTTATATAGTTTGAGTTTATATTGAAAATCGTCATAAAGTATCATCTATGACCATCATTTATCACCAATATATATTTTCAAGCTAATTACATTACTATTGTTGAAGCAACAAACAAAAGTCTGGTATAGGTCTTTACAGAAATCCCCTTATTAGGTCCATTTCCGCTTGTATGCCCGACCGTCCATATTGGATCCAATTTTAAATCATTTAAATAAGAAACTTCAATAACATTGTTTATTTTTTCAAATCAAACAACTTTTATTTTAAACATTTTTTCATAAATTTTTTCTATTCACCACAATTTCAGCTCAAATTAAGGTTACAAACACATATATGATACATTTTATTATTAAATATATATTTATAACTGTATGGACCGCATATTTATGAATATTTTATGAATATTAATTAAAAATAGTTCAAACGTTATATGTCGAGTATCTAAATTATTTACACTGTTAGTTGTTATTTTCAACAAATTATTTTCAATAATTAAAATATTTTTTTTCTCTTGCTAATTACAGGTGATATGATTGTAGCAAGTAATAAATATGATGTACAAACTTCAATGAAATCATTATTTGAAGCAAAAATGTCGGTAATCATTCGAAATTTCCATGCTGATGATATTGGATCATATCATTGTGTTGCGAAAAATTCAATAGGTGAAATGGAAAGTACAATACGATTATATGGTAAGTGGTTATTAATAATTATAATTTTATTAAATAAATATTAAATATATAACATTTGTATTATATTTTAATTAATAATCTAGTAATTATATTAATTAAACCAGTTTTAATAATCATATTTATTCTGTAATTGGTATAATACGATAGCATAGATAATTATATTATTCAAGATGTGCTATTAATTATTATTATATATCGTTAATAATGAAATAATTTTTTTATTCTTTTCTATTTTTATTTTGTATTTTTTTTTTTTTATAGTTTCTTGAAAGAGTATTAATTATTAAAAAGAAAATAGATTTTTATTATATTATAATCGCTACAACATATTTTGTATTTTATTTTGCTAAAATAAACATTTGCACCCCAGTTATTTATGTCTAAGGACCTAATAATATTTGTTGTATAACTAAAAATTTTAAACTAAATACTTCAAAAATTCAAAACACTGCCTACTTTGAGAGACCCAACTTTTAAACTATAAAAGATAGAAACAAATTTTAAAGACTAATTTTGTTTTTTAAAAACAAACAACATTTGTTTGAATTAATTTTTCGTAAATTGTTTAGATTACCCACAATTTTCGCTCAAAAACATTTATATTTGACACATTGTTCTTATTATATGTATTGATAACTATTGCGTGAATATTTAGGCTATTTTATGAATGCTAATCATAATTAATAGTTCAAACATTGACACAGAACCATATTTCGAGTAACTAAATAGTTAACTCGTAAGAATTAAAAAGTAATTTGTAAGAAAGTGATTATATTATTTTCTTTCATTTGTTATTTAATTTATTAAGCTCTGAATGTAAAAGTTTTTGAGTCTTGTAGAAATTAGGGAATATTTTTCTTGTGGTGATAAAAATTCTCAATAAATTTTCTCTCACATAAACATACAAAGATAGGTTGATGAACGTTTTTCATTTAATATCAGCCAAGAAGCAAATCAGTAAATTTTTCAATGCCTTGTAATAATCAGCTACAACAAACGATCGATATACTAAAATAAAAAAGTAAATTGAAAAATAAACCAATAAAAAACATCAAAGCACAGTTTTTAACACATCGTATCGTGCACCACCACCTGTTCACAGTTAATTGACTTTCAGTACTACCTCTGTTTGTGAGATAGATAAATGAGACATAAATTTATTTAACATTGATTGTTGCTACTTTATATACCAAAACAAAGCTACTACGTTATGTATGAAGCTACCTACACTATCATACCTGGTCTAGTGGCTGCATTGCTGTGTTTTAATAAATGTCGTATAGGTGTGAAGAGACGGTGTTTTATCTATCACATAGACAGGTTGATTCCTTTAACTGGATCATAAAGAAACTTAAAGTTATAAATTTTGTAAACAAACTTTTATCAAATATTTCAATGGAGTACTTTCGGTAGTGAAAAGTAAAGTAGCATGAAATTTAGCAAAAATTAAAATTGATGTAGGAATATTCTTAACTATTCGAAATTTGAGTCATAAAAGCACATGATTATTTTATTATCTTAAAGATATTTTCATATTTTTATCACATGATCTAAAACAGTAGGCTGCCATGATCAGACGTCATTTCGGTAAAATAATCTGAAAGTTCAATTTCTTAAAGCTAAAACACAAGACTGTCACGATGTGACGTCATTTGGGTAATATTATTAATTGTCTTTGCCAGTTCAACCTATCAACAGTATCTTAATGAGTAAAAAAAATTTGAAAATATTAGGTTGTGATTTGTTCTCAATGTGTTCTCAATGTGATATTACGTCACCAAAATGGTAGATAGCGTTTTTAGGACAAGGAATCTTGTTTATTTTATAAAAATACATTTCTAGACGTGTTTTTAATGAATAACATCCTTTGTTTGACAATACTTTAAATAAATTTCACACGCGAAACGTTTGCAATTGAATTTAATGAATCACCCAATCTGTTTACGATAACTAAAATGTGATAAATTGAAAAACTAAAGGTGACAAATAGTTTTGTTACAACAGTTAATTGCTTTTTTATGTTTATCTATCTTTACCTTTATAAACACATTGTTGGTACAACTTTTGTTTTGTTATAATACAAAACAATATTAGTAGATATTAGATTTACGTGACATCAAATAGGCAGTTTATTTTGAGGCACTTTTATTAAAAAACCGAACATTTGTTTTTTATCTTTTTTTTTATATATATAAATAGATTCTGATTAAATCTATTAGTGAACGTTTTTTTTTTAAATTTATTGGAAAAAATCAAATGTAAAGAAATCGTAATAAATTATTTAAAAAATTGTTTTTTTTTTTTTTATTTGTTTAAAAGCAAAACTCTATATGGTCTAAGCAGTCCACATTTTTCAAGAATTTTTTGGATGGTTTTGAGATGTTTGAAAAATGGGATCATTCCAAATACTTTCACTGTTAAAAAAACTAACAAATATTCGCCCAGTAGTTTTGAAATTTAACCAAAAGTTGGACAAAATATTACATAAAGTGTGTTTACGAAATTTAATATTATAAGAAAGCTACTGAAATATTATTTAATGTGTGGATAATTAAATATAGAGTGAGAAATTTTTTACAGGTCACTAATGTCTTGATACTGATTTACGTTACCTTTTATTAAATAGAGTTACTTCAATTTTATGAATATTAACCATAAATTACGTGAATTTCACCTCTGTGTGTTCGCCTGAATGATGTTCATACAGAATTACAGACAGATAGACACGAAATAAAAGTTGCGCAACCAATTTCAATTAATTAACAAAATTTGTAGAAATCAAAGTTTTTATTTTTTTAAATTAAGACAATACTCCCGGGCTAGAAAGTGAATAAGAACATCTGTTCCTTTTTTTGAGTTCAATATTTTTCAAATTCCTTGTATGTATGACACAAATATGCATGTGACATATAATATATTTTAAATTTCCAGAAATACCTGGACCAACAAAACAAATATTTCCATCACGTTTCGATGAAGAAGACTATAATGAACAATATGGTTCAGCGGAAAATGGTGATCTAGATCCGGATAATGATTTATCATTGAATCGTGTCACCGAACGTGATAAATATAAAATAAATTGGAATTCAAATAATAACAATAATAATAATAATAATATTATATCACAAATATTATCTATGTCATCGACAATATCAACACTGTTACCAGCATTAGAACAAACGACTAGTAGTACAATGATTGTTGGTGGTGGTGCCGCTGGAACCGGAAATCGACGTATGCATAATAAGTTAGGAAGTCATCATCAACAACAACATGGTAGTCATGGTAATAGTAATAATATAGCTGGTGTAGGTTCATCTTCAACAATATCATTTCATAATAATCATAATAATAAACAACATATGCCAATTACCAATGACATGACGACACAACGTATGCCATTTTTGACAGATGTAACGTCATCTTCTTCTACGCTATCTATCAATAATTTGTTTTATAAAATGTATTTCATTATTTGTTTAATCATTATTCTTCTATTGTTTTAATTTCATTTTGTTTACGTTTAGATTGGCAGCATAGATATTAATAAACCAAACATAGATAGGCGACTCTAAACTATTAATTTGTCTGACCTATTACAAACAAAGGATTTGGACCCAAGATATATTATATATGGTTGAGATTGAATTAGATTGATAATTTTTAGTTTTTATAAAAGTATATTGTTTTTTAAAAGTTAAAAAAGTTTAAAAATTGGTCAATAATTTGCAATTATTTGAATTTAGAAAATATATTTAATAATACGATTAAAATTATACACTGAAATCACAAAAAAATTATTTGATAAATCGATCCAACAATATTAAATTAGTAAACAATAAATATTAAAATATAATTAAAAACACAATTAATTATCAGAGAAAGAAATTATAACACAGGAAATAAGATTTTAATAGAAACAAAAAATTTTTGTTTCTGAATTTAAAAATAATAGAAATATTATCAAGAAACAATTCATGATTGCTAAAGTAATGTTAAGAATATTTTTCTAACGTCTTCAAAAGGATGATAAGTGTTACTATCATGCAGAGACATCTACGAGAGGTTTTTGTCTAGAACTAAGAGAGTCCCTTATCTATTTTTGGCATTATAATCTATGATTAGCAGTAATATTACTAGGGAACACGAAATAAAACTATTTAATAATAAAAAAATAACAATTTTTGCTTAAATTATTTGAAACTTTTTTTAATATTATGTAAATTATATAAAACAAAACTTTTATTCTTTATATTTTTATTTTAGCATTATAATATATTTCGAAGCATTTCTTCTTCATCCTCAAACGTTTTTATTTTTTGAAAAATTCTACTCATTCCTGATTGATTTTTCCATAGATTTTCTAAAATTGAAACTAAGAACATATTTTTTATTACTTTTTACTACAATTTACGTATTTTATTCCCATTGACATAGAGTGGCAACTTTGCAGGTAAGTTAATTCTAGTTTTCAATTTATTTTTTAAATCATGCTGTCAAATCATGCTCTGCCAAACCAAACTAGTTTCTAAAAGATGAAAAGTTTATTGCGGGCAATATATTAACTAAAAATTAGTTTTCAAATTATTAAAGTGTTACCTATATATTTTTCAATCCTAATTATATTTTATTTGAAGAATTTTATCAGAAAATTGATTTGTAGTTTTTTTTTTTTAATTTTCCATAATTACTACGATTGTATATGAAACCCTTTAAAAGCGACGAAAAGTTCAATATTTCTTCTCGTTTTTCTTGCATGAAATACATCCTTTAAAACAAGAAATCTACGGGTATATTTACGGCTATATATATACAAGGAGAATAGAAATGGGTATTATTTATTAAACATTTATTTTGAATAAATTGATCCGTTGAAATAATACGCACATTTTAGAAATATAATTTAATATCATTTTTCTCATTTTATCTAATTATTTATTTGTTTTTTTTTTTTTAAACAAGAATTATAAGAATATATAAAATAGATTATTAGGTTTATTTTTTCACTTAATATATATTTTATGTATAATATAAAAATGTATGTAAGATTAGAGACAATAATAGAATATAATTAAAATAATTAATAAAAATACATTTAAAAAGAATTTAATTCATATGTTTATAAAAAAATATTCACAAAATTCTCATTTTCCTTCATAAACAAAACTAAACAAAAAAGATTATTGTATTTTATTCTTGTCTTCCAGAAATACAAAACACAAAATAGGACAGATTTTTGCTGGAAACCCTTAAATGTACCATTAATAAATAATAAAATGTAACCCATGTGTGATATTTCTAAATATTATTTCCAATTATATTTAGCATTTATTTTTATTTTATGAAACATAAATTTTATTTTATTTTTTAGGCCGTTTTTGTATAGATTATATAAATTAATCCAAAATTTCTATAAGATATAAAAAACTGTTAGTAGACTTATGTAGATTTTTTATATGACAAAAATTTGAAAATTATTAAGTTGTCTACTAGAATTAGGAAAATTAAACTTAGGAAAAAATTATTGTATTATCAAATTAATAAGAGTCAATTTACAAGGTTTAAACTATATTTTGAAATTCCTTTTATGAATCCTTTGGTGAAATTATAATGTCCCGAAGTTTTTGAAACTAACAGTTAAGGTCACACGTATGTATTTCCGTTTAATTATGAATTTCGAATGCAAAAGATCATTACAAATTAATGTTTGTGAAGTACAAACTCTTCAATTAAAATAGTAAAATGTGTGCGTGTACATTATGTACGCGAAGTTATACTTCTTTGGCATCATTAAAAAACAATAATTAATTACAATAAAATAATAAAAGGACTGGAGAAGGATAGTCAATACAGTCAATAAAGCTCAGTTTAAATTTGAAAAACTCATATATTTATTTATGTTCGTAAAGTGTAACATAAATCATAACAACAGCTTCAACCTATGAATTTTATGTGACGGTGATGCGCTGGCATCTTAAAATTTCGCTTCAATTAGTCTGGATTCCGTTTATTTGTTTTTTGATTATAGCTTTTTAAATTTGGCTTTTGTAACTATAGCTCCAATCCTAGTCTATTTTGATAAGTAGTTTTGTAGTTCCGATCAAAAACCGTATAAATTTTATACATTGGCTCTTATTAACTTGATATATGTAAAGTAAATCTATCTGAACCAACATTCCCTTTATAAAAAAATAAATTCGTGCTAAAAAATACCAAATTTTTTCTGCTTTGGACGAAAATTTTTAATAAAATTTGCAAACTACGACAAAACAAAAAACTACTCTTATTAATTAAGTAATTAAAAGTAAATTATAATGAAAAAACCAAATATTTATTATTTTGTTTATATAAAAGATATTCCATATTATGTATAAAAAAATCTATATATTTATGTAAATTAATGAATGGATATAAAGAGGGGGATACGAAAGAGTGCGGGGGGATTTATATATATATTTTAATATTAATTATTAGAAAAAGCAATTAGAAACAAGTAAAAATATACATTCGAAATACTAGATATTATTCTGTTTTTATTTTTAAAATATGTGTAGTAATATACATAATTCAAATTTTACAATTTTGATTTCTTTTGTATTTAATATATATATATTATTTTTCATTATACAGGGTGTGCCTAATGTAAAATAGGAAAACATTTATAAATATTATACAAAAATTTTATTTGAAATGTGTGAGTAGAACAATTTATTCCCTGTGTAATTTTGTTTATTTTTTTTTCTTCTGAAAATGGAGGTTACTGGACTGAGTTTAAAATGAATTAAAATAAAAAACAACATTATTTTGAATCTAAATACATTATCAAACACACGATAATATTTCAACAAATTTAAACAGGTATGAAAGATTCAGGTTGTCGAATTTTCCTTTTGTTGTAGAGTAAACGAGAAGCAAAAGAAGTTATCCCATTTATGAACTCGTGAGACAATTCAATCCCCAATCTCTCAATTTTTATTCATATTACAAAAATTCCACTATCTCTATTTTTCAAATTTACATTTTAGGCTATTTTATGTTAAACGGAAAGAATTGTTAAAAAAAAAATATTGTAAAAAGAATATAAAAATTGATATTGAATAAACAATATTTCTATGCTATGTTTTAGCGTGTACATGGAAGTAAAAACTATTTAAAAAAAACATAGAAAAAACATGTTGTATTTTTTATTAATTGTGTAATTATTTAAAAAAACAAACGATTCTGTATATAAAATCAAACATGACAAATTACAATGCTTTATTTTAAAAACATGAACATTATTATGAAAACAACAAAAAAAATGTTTAATCGAGAATTTTCGACATATTATGATGTAATAAAATTATTAATTATACAATATATATGCTTAACTAATTTTTGTTTGTTTGAATTATATTAATTATAACAAAAACAAAAAAAATGAATAAATAAATGTTTTATAATAAAAAAAAAAAAAAAAAAACAAAATTATAAAAATAAAAAATGTGCTTTAAAAAATAAATATTTAATATATTTATCCATTTAAATTTATATTTGTTTGTTATTTTAAAATCCTTTTTCAATCTCATCTTTCATTTTAGGTTTACCTTTTTCAGCAAATATCAACATAAGTATCAAAAACTTTTCTAATTTTTACGCAATTATCTTTAAATTTCCCTACTGATGATATAAATGCAAGTTGCCAGGGGACAACTCGTTGGCGTAATGTTTAAACTGAAATTGTATTTTCAAATGGGAATTTATTCTTGGATGAATACGAATAAAAAAGGCCCTTGACTTCATACGATAAAATCAATATGTTCAAAATCAATCAAAGAAAAAGTATTAGTTTTAATACGTGATACTTAATGGGAAGGTAAGTGACGAAGAATGTGTACTAAATAATTAAAAACAGAAATAAAATTATGATATTTTGATATTTATCATTATGATATTTTGATTGTTTTTATTCCATTGATAAAATCTAAATATAAATAGAACACACGGTATAAATATAAAATATCATATTCAAGTGAACAACTCCTCTGTACATTCCTAATAATAAAATTTTCTCCATTTGCATATAGAGAAGAGTTCTTAGTTCTTCTACACCAACGCTAAAATAAAATAGATATATAACACATTTATTTCGTAAAATATATATAATTCATCGCAGTATTTGAAATATACAGACTGAACCAATAACACATTGAATAGCTGTTTCATTTAATGTAAATTTTATCATTTGTGTTGTTGTGTCTACTGGACAAAGACCTCCCCTAGAGATTACCATTTGAGACTGTCACCTACCAATCTCATCCAGTGATGTCAAGCAAACTGTAGAATTTCATTCTTCCACCTTTCTGTTAGATAATCTCATCTTCGATTATCGACACAAACCGTTCATCTGCCATTCTGGCTATGTATTGCCAATTCCAAACAAACTTCAACTTTTCAATTGTTACATTGACATATTCTTCCCCAATCTTTGAATTTCTAATTTTATGTTTTTTGTAACATACTTATTCTCCTGATCACTCCCTGGTAGGATCTTTATTTTGATGGTTTTTTTGAATCCATTTTAAAGTTTGCGTTCCGTACGTAAAGGAAGACAAAATGCAAGAATTAAATACTTGGGTATTTTGAACTCAATGAATAACAAATTTTAATATACACTTCAGGGGATCAGAAACATTTGTTATCTTTTGCTGTACTTAACTCTCCAATCCATAAGCTATCATCAAATATAAATAACTATATTATCAATAACTATTTATCAGAATTTGATCTATTTGAGTTATATAATAGCGGGTCAAATAATATTTTATAACTTTTTGTTACATACTGTATATATTTTAATTTTATTTTTGTGTTTAATTTTTATACATCGGTTAGTCGGTCGTCTTGACTATTAAAAGCAAGCTCTAGTTAGAGAGATGCTTGTAACGTCCTTGCATCCTCGCACCATATTCATTGTCTTCCTCAAAAAGCATTTCTTACATAGAAAGAAAAAAAAATATCGCCGGTTTTTAGTTGTAGTAAATATCTATTTCTTTCTTTTTAATATTGTTTTAATATATATATTTCGTATATAGAATAATTATTATTTTTCTTTTTTAAATAATTTTAATATTCATATTTTTATATATCATTTCTTGTGTAATTTGAAAATAGTTCGTATATTTTTATTGCATTTTTATTTTTAATATATATAGATAGAAAAGTTTTTCGTAAAAATTTATTAATTCATTTTTTATTTTTTTTAAATACAAGACAATATTTGCTTTTATTTTTACGTTATATTTGAGTCACTTTATTTGGAATATTATTAACAAAATTTTGTATTTAGAGAAAAAATAATTCAGTTTTACTCCAATCATGGAATTTTTTTACGAATTTATGTAAAAAATGTACGAATTTTCTAAAGACAGAATTTTTTATATTATCACAATTTGATGGTGTACAAAAATAGCCTGCTATCAGTCAGACTGATTCGTTAGCGTTTGCCGAGGGACGTCATTAAAAATAATTGTTCAAATTACTGAAGTGTTATACATTTTTTAATACTTATTATATTTTAAATGATAAATTTTATCAAAAATCTGATTTATAGTCTTTGTAAATTTTCGATTGTAGGTATAAGAAAACCTTAAAACAGCGACGAAAAGTTCAAAATTTTTTGATCGGTCTGTATTGGGTCTAAAAAATTCAAAAAAAAAAATATTATTTGACGATTGATCAACTATTTTTCTAGATATTACAAGTAATCCATCCGATAAACCTTCGAATTTCTAGCGATGTATCAAAAACTACGCATCCATTTGTTAAATAACTAATATTTTTAAAATCAACTGTTCAAAAATATATAATTCTTTCATAAGAATTTTCGATTTCGAAGAAAAAAACTGTGTTCGAGTGTGTAGTTTAACCCGTAGATTTAAATCTATTTAAAGATTAGATGCCTAGTTTATGAGATCCAATCTAGAGGCCGAATATTTGGATGTATTTCATATCTCAAAAATAAGTCGACGGATCATAAAATAAATGATATTATTAAATTTCTTGCGAAAGGAGTTGTTTTTTAAGATCCAAGACCATCTATTGTAAAAACCACTTATGGTACTCCACTATAATACGTAATGTATTATTTATGCAACTAAATTGTTTGTGTTTGAACAATATAAAAGTTAATTATGATGTTCAATGTAACTCGTTCGTCTGTCCATCCAATGTTTTTAATAATTTTCCATACAGTAAAATTATAATAAATTATTACCACAAGTAGTAAAGTACTTTTTACTTCAAACACAATACATTTTATATAATATTTATTAGGTATTTAATAATCCTTACATTCGATGTGAGATCAGGGATTTAATTTTATCAATATTTAAACAGTTTTATTAATAATCATCAAATTATTCATAACTTTATGTGCTACAAATTTATTTGTAAGTCTCCCGAAAAACGAAATTAAATATATAAAGCTGATGAATATTTCTTGAAGCTATTTGCTATTTTACTTCCAAGCTCGGATTTATTAATTCCAGGATAAAAACAATAAACAATTTGTTAACGATGAATGCGCATAGCTTCACAACTATTAGGAATATTTATAAATTTGTCATAAACAATAATGGAGATGTTCAAAATGGTCGCATTTTAGAAAAATATCAACCATCAGTTTTCCTATATTTTTTTTTCCTATTTTTACTTAAATGACGGATCTCGTGAACAGTTTATTTGATTTTAATGAAATCCTGTAAGTATATGCACATTATATCGTTTAAAATTCTAAAAAAATAGTAGCAATAGTCAAAAATTCTGGATTGATATTACAGCCGTATCAATTTTTTATTCCAACTCAATTTCTCAATCTTTCGATTATAAAACTCAACTAATTTAAAAACAAAAGTAATTTAACAAAAAAATATTTTTCGTTTAATAATTAAATCGAGGTTTTTATAAGACAACAATTTTTATACTGATTCATAAAATAATGACCTGACCCCAAAAATCGTATCCAATACGGTTTGATAAATTTGTAATATACACAAATGGTTTATATTTAAAACTATCAGTACGATATATTTTCATTTTTTTTTTTTTTTGGTTTTTTATTAATCACGTAAAAATTAATTTTGTCACGTGAATTTTTTAATTGAATTGTCTCCTCATTGGATTGAATAAATTTTATTATTTTTACAATATGAGTGTCAAGGTTACAATTTTAAATGTTTAAAAAATTAGTATTCCATGAGGATGTTTTTAAGATTTAAATTTTTGTAAACTGGGTCAAATATTAGAAAATTCTATAGAAAAAGGAACTATTTTATTCAAATATGTTCTAAAAAATACAAAACAATTTTAATGGAATACAAAATGTAATATATATAATAGTAACTGGCACATTACACAAATTTATTCTAACCGACTTCAAAAAAGGAGGTGGTTCACACCAAGGTTATTTTTTTTAAAGATATTGAATCTCCATAGCTGCGTCACTTATAAACCGATTTAGGAAAAACAGACCGAAGATGATATCCATTCCATAAAATTTTCGATAAAATTTTATAATTTTGTACCAAGTAAGTCTAATTAGACCATTTTCATTCGTTCGTCCCCCTGTTCATCTATCAGTATGTCCGTTCGTTCGTCTGTTAGCCTATCCATCTGTCCGTCTGTTCGCCTACCCGCCTGTCCTTCATCAAGATAAAAAATGAGATTGCAATCCAAAAGCTTTAGTGGCATATCCTAAACCTAAAAAGTGAGTTAAGTTCGTGAATATGCAAAATTAGTTCACTGGGCCCATTGGATCAATGAGTGAACTTTTACACCATAAAAGATAGAAGACAAATTTAAATCCAAAAAATGTTTATTTCTTTAAAACAAATACATTTTTCAGTTCAAATTGAGCTTATAAAACAGAATTCGATTCATGGTATTTATAACTGTATATACTGGATATTTACAGTATTTTATGAATAATGTTTAAATAATGTTTAAAAATTGACACTCAATCACATGTCGAGTATCTAAACAATTAACACTCTTGACTTATTTAATAATTTTTTTTTTTAGAATTATAATTTTTCAATGTTTCGATACAACATTTAAGTAGACTGTTAATAGAACAACTCACTAATTTGATGAATTTTGTAGCACCACTCTATACAATAAAATAATACAAACTAAAAGTTCGGAATCAAAAAACTACATCGATTAGGAACTAAAACGTATATCCGTAATGCATCTATACACACACACATATTATAGACCATAGTATATCCGATTCAGAGAGTTTGTCGCTGGGAAATAGAATAAGCATAGAGACCCAGTCAGGCAGGATACACTCACTATTTTAAATGTATTGTTTTTAATCTTTTAAAGCCATCAGAGTATATTTTCATGTATTTTGTATTTTTCGTATAGTTTTTTTGTATGATTTAATTTTTTTTGTATACCAACTAGTTGAACCTACTAGTTTAGTTTTCCTATAACTATTAACAGCGATTATTGGTGAACGTTTTTTTTTTGTATTGAATGAAAGAGTATTTATTGCATTGATCTCTGTATGCATTTGCTGTGTGGTTTTGTGTTGTTTTTTTTTACCAATCAAATAACAATTTTTGGGACTTAAAATCGATTATGAAATGGCACAATTTTTTTTTGTATCGTATTACACTTTTTATAGAAGAAATGCAAAATTTTTGTAGTCTAAACTACCATAACAGTAACTAATACGTTAAATCTATGTTTTATACTATATGTCGAGTATATAAACAATTAATACTGTTAGTTCACTAATTTAGAGATTTTTTCTGAATTCTTTTATCTCTAAATAATTTTGATTGGTATTCAAAAATTAATTCATATGCAAGCTTCACTTACTCTATGCGAATGTCTTGTTAATTCTTAAATTTCTGTAAGAATCCTTTTCAAAATAGCAAATTTATTTCGTTCATGAGGCAGAAAAGTACTGGAAAGTAAATTTACTAGAAAAGTTCATTGATTGTGGCACGAAAAAAATTATTATTAAAAAAGTAAAATTAATATAGCTAGGTCCACGTAACGCATGAAATAGTTTTGACAAAAGTGGCATAAGGATTTTTTATGATCCTAAAGTCCATCAGCATCTTTTTATAATTTCGAGCTAATTCGGGACACATGGTTTAACAGGCAGGCACGTGGAAATTAACTAATTCGATGCGTTTATAGATCTCTATATTGATATTTTGCAGTATTTTCAAACTACATTTATGATAAATAGTTTGTATCAAACATTTTTAACCCATAAGTCCACAGAATAAAAAATAAATATTCTAATTTGAGGGATAAATATCCTGTAAATAATATAAACTTATACAGAGATATCATACAGTTTTATTAAATTCAAATACCATATCAATTATTATAGATTTTGTGTTTGTGTAGATAAAAATTGATCTCTGCCAAAACCATATCAATATCATCTTATTCGAGATTAATTCAAACCAAATTTTATTATGGTTTTCTAACAGAATGTTCAAATGTTTAAGTAATATTCAAATAGTGATATTTATTTTACTGTAACGAGGTTTTTAAAAAGGATAATATCAAAGAAGTCACTTAGACTACCATATGCATATGCTTTTTACGTCAAATGATTTTTTTTTCTTTTAATATCAAAGAAAAGTTTTTTTTTTACTTCGAAATTTTAAGTTTTATATTTCTCATATCTTTTTTTAAGCAAGGATTTGCACGTAACTCTTTCGTACACACTGTACCTTGTTTGATGTGCATGTGTGTGTGTGTGTGTGAAAAGGGTACACCAACAATAAAAAAAAACGAAAAAATATTCCACTTTCATCTTTTCATCTCAATTTCACAGTATTATTATTATTCGTGCATATAAATCATCATATCAATTTCTATTATATATGTTTATTGAATCAATATAAGAAAATGGGCTGTGAAAATATGTGCTGTTTTTTATTTTTCTTTATTGGGGAAAAATTTATTGTTTTTTTTTTATTCTACCTACACGTTCGTAACTACTGGCTGCATGCTAACACCAAACTTACACAGCCCTGCAATGTAAATATCAGACCCACACTATCTTAAAATCTATTAGAGATATATTTAATTTTATAAAATTTTTGAAAACTACGACTAAAATTTAGTAGGATAACATACTTTGTTTGTCAAAATTGGATAAAAATTAAGCGGTATTGAGCGAAATTAATTATTTTGGTTTTGGTGACGTCACTAGATTCATAAAATTAATTTTTTCGATATCTTGGCCATATATAGACCGATTTGAGTGAACTTTTTTTTGAAAGCCACTAATTTTGGGTTAAATTTTTCATTTTTTATATTTTTAATTCACTCATATTAACCTAAATATGAAATGTTACTATCAGACCCTTACTATCTTCAAATCCATTACAGATATATTTAATTTTATAAAATTTTTGAAAACTACGACCAAAATTTAGTAGGATTACATACTTTGTTTGTCAAAATTAGATAAAAATTAAGCGTTATTGAGCGAAATTAATTATTTTGGTTTTGGTGACGTCACTAGATGCATAAAATTAATTTTTTCGATATCTTGGCCATATATTGACCGATTTGAGTGAACTTTTTTTTGAAACCCACTAATTTTGGGTTAAATTTTTCATTTTTTATATTTTTAATTCACTCATATTAACCTAAATATGAAATGTGACTATCAGACCCTTACTATCTTGAAATCTATTAGAGATATATTTAATTTTATAATATTTTTGAAAACTACGACCAAAATTTAGTAGGATTACATACTAGGTTTGTCAAAATTGGATAATAATTAATCGTTATTGAGCGAAATTAATTATTTTGGTTTTTGTGACGTCACTAGATTCATAAAATTAATTTTTTCGATATCTTGGCCATATATTGACCGATTTGAGTGAACTTTTTTTTGAAACCCACTAATTTTGGGTTAAATTTTTCATTTTTTATATTTTTAATTCACACATATTAACCTAACTATGAAATGTTACTATCAGACCCTTACTATCTTGAAATCTATTAGAGATATATTTAATTTTATAAAATTTTTGAAAACTACGACCAAAATTTAGTAGGATTACATACTAGGTTTGTCAAAATTGGATAATAATTAAGCGTTATTGAGCGAAATTAATTATTTTGGTTTTTGTGACGTCACTAGATTCATAAAAATAATTTTTTCGATATCTTGGCCATATATTGATCGATTTGAGTGAACTTTTTTTTGAAACCCACTAATTTTGGGTCAAATTTTTCATTTTTTATATTTATAATCCACTCACATTAACCCAAGTATGAAATGTTACCATCAGACCCTTACTATCTTAAAATCCATTACAGATATATTTAATTTTATAATATTTTTGAAAACTACGACCAAAATTTAGTAGGATTACATACTTTGTTTGTCAAAATTAGATAAAAATTAAGCGTTATTGAGCGAAATTAATTATTTTGGTTTTGGTGACGTCACTAGATGCATAAAATTAATTTTTTCGATATCTTGGCCATATATTGACCGATTTGAGTGAACTTTTTTTTGAAACCCACTAATTTTGGGTTAAATTTTTCATTTTTTGTATTTTTAATTCACTCATATTAACCTAAATATGAAATGTTACTATCAGACCCTTACTATCTTGAAATCTATTAGAGATATATTTAATTTTATAATATTGGATAAATATTAAACGTTATTGAGCAAATTATTATTGAAATCCATTATACATTATAAAATTTTATAAAATGTTCTGAATGACTGAGACACAACTGTGATAGATAAGTACCATTAAATTTGTCGTTTGTGACATAATGACTAAACTGTGATGTGACTGATATGTGTGAATATACCTTTAATCGAAATACAAGTCCTTTGTATAAAGAACACTTCAGATTAATTTCGAGAAGTGAGTTTTCCAGAAATGTTTTCGAGGTTGGTGATATTATTATATCATTGGTTTGAATAAAATTGCATGAAAATTTATGATTTGCAAACGCAGCATGCGGTAATACTGACTACTTTATACTCTCAAAATACATATCTAACAATACCTGTGCTGTAGTCGAAGTCGGCATACATCGATATGATGGTGTCACATCCATGGAATCTTTCTATCTATCTACTAACCACATGCTAAATAGCAAGCAGTCCTTTCTTCTCTCTCTCTGTGTATTTGAAAAGGACATTATTATGTATGCATGCATTAGATTTATATTATAATAATTTATTATTGTTCTTTGAATAAGAGAGAATTGTGTGTACTTCAAATTATTTTTATATTTTTGGCTTTTATCCTTTCTTTTTTCTGTATATTTAGAAAAAAAAAATTATTGAATCATCATATTTGTATTATAAAGGAAATGGTTGAAAATATTTTATGAATCTTTATTTAATTCAGTTTTAATAAATACTGGTAGCTCTGTGAAAAACTGCATCTTGCTTGAATGCTCAAAAGAAAGGGGGAAGGGTTTCAATAGCAAAAAAATCTCTTCCTAATTTGCATAAAAGTTGATATTTTTAAATATTCTCCAAACTATTTGCGGGGATTAAAATATATTACAGTTTTCCTATGTCCCCTCTTCATTTCACATGGATTCTGCCTAACTTAGAGTGAACATGTTTTTAGAAATGTTTTCTAAAGTGTAATAAAAAATACAGTTTTCCTATTTTTAGTGATTATTTCACATTAAATACTAAAAACCTCCTTTTCCAGTTGGTGTTTTTGGAGCAATACACCCGGTAGTCTCTTTTATATACACATACACACAGAGACCAATTTCTGAAAACAACTTTTTTGGATTCAGAGGACCTCAAAACATGTATTAGTGAAAACTCAAAATCAACATTTTTACTCAATTGCAATACTGCAAATTGCAAAATTAATAAACTATTCTCAACATCAAAGAAAAGTTTTACACAATATTCACAGAAGTAACCCAAATGCTCAAAAAAACTTAAGGGAAGGTTTATGAGCTTTTTCAAAAATTATTGATGTTTCTGTTGTGGAATTTTCTCTAACAACTACGTACATAAGTTTTAAACACCACAGAAAATTAATTGTTAGCAATTTTATTTTTGATGGAAATCGTCTATAAAATGTTTATTAAAAAAATTTTACAATTTTATGCATCCAAATCATATGCTTAAACTGAAAAGTCAGTATTCATAAAAAAAATCAAATAATTTATGAATGTCATATTTATGAATGTAATATCAACAAATTATTGTTATTGAAATAGTATAGCCAAATGTAGCAGTAAGCTTTAAGCAAGATTAATTTCATATTCTTTGTTTTATATTTTTATTCTATGATATATTTCTGGTGTCTGTTTGATTCAATATGCAAAGTTTATAAAATTTTTACATTGGTATAAAACAATTCTATTATAGTTGTTGGTACTTACAAAGAATGGCAAATATTTCATTTTAATCGTATTTGCATTACCATTTTGAGAAAAAATTGTGTCAGTAAATTATTCACTTAAAAACCAAATCGTGGATTATTTAGAGAACATGGTTCCCCAGTTTTACTCCCGTAGTCATACTTAACCTGATTAGAATTCGTGGAAAAGTATCAAAATATTTAGCATATGGTTCTTATGATATCGGTCCCATGGTTTTAATATTCAGAATCACCAATCTTGCAGAAATGATGTTATTACATCACCAATCTTGCAGAAATGTCAATGTTATGTAATTTTAGGGCAAAAAATCGCATATTTATTCTACCCAAAAATTTTTTTCAGTGGCTTTTTAATAAGATTTTAAAGTAATTTTGCATACATTGTAGAATTTGGATACCTAATTTTACAGTACCCAATATAAAGTCCATAAATGAATAACTACAACCAAAAACATAAAATTGAAAACTCTTTTAGCCTGTGTGGATTGTGGTTTGAGATACATGTTCGTTTCTCATAAAATATTTTGTCAAGCCATTATTATATTTTATATGCACTTATGTAATACCACAAAGACACCACACCAACAAACCTATTCATATCCATATATTGTTACGATAAGTAAGTTTATGTAATATATTAATTTATTTCACATGTTTACACATTCGAATCGCGTATTTCACATTCCTTATCTTAAGGATATATACTTTTAGTATATTTCTTTGTTTATCGTTTTTTATATGTATATTAGATTTTTTCCTTTGTCTTGTCTTATTTCGAATAGATTTTGAATCACTGATTATTTCGATAGAGTTGCGTCTGTACATAAGTTTATATTTAATTTTTTTTTTTTTTTACAAACAGCCTCAAATTTGTGTGTGAAAAAATTTTATGGTGTACAGGAAATTGTGCAGTAAATTTGTAAAATACTCAAATTGTTTATAGCTACAGACTTAGTCAATCAAGTGATAGAATAATTTAGTCAATCAATAGAGAATTCAATCAATAAAAACAAAGATTAGACAAATAATTTTGTGGAAAGTCTAGTAGGAATCGGAGCATGAGTATCAAAAACAATTTCACATCAATTTTTTAACGTGATTCTTCTTTAAATTGCCCTATTGATGATATCAATAAATATTGTCAGGCATGGCAAGCAATTAAAAGAATTGCAGTGCATTGTTATTTTCAAACAGTATAAATTTTTTGTATATTTTTTTGATGTAATGCCAATATAAAAGGTCCTATGACGATATATTCCTATGACGATATAAGGTCCTATATTTTACGATAAAATTCATATTTTTGAAGATTTGAATTTGTATAAGTTTGAAAAACCCTGAATTCTGATACTTTTAACCCATTAAAATAATTTTCATTTTATATACCTGTTTTTTAATTATTTATTACATAGTATTCATCACACACCTTTAAATAACGCTGTCTCTCTCGGGCAACAAATTATTCTCGTTTAATTATATTATGCGAAAAAAATATAATAACACAAATCTATTAAATTTTATTTATTTTCTTTTAATATTTTTAATGCGTTAAAAGAAATCGAATTTCGGATTTTCAAACCTTTAAAACTTAATATTTTCAAAAAGTCAAAAGATCTTTTTTATTCGTATTTCATCAAAGAATATTTTTAAAAAAATTCTCGGTTAAAAACTACAATTCCTTACAATTGTTTAAACAATTTCGGATTAAAAAATTGTTTCCTGGCCACATTTATCAATAAAGAGAATATCATAAAACAATTGATGGGAAATAGTTTTATGTACTCATCCGCCGATTACTACTAGACTATAATTAATGATGCTTTTGAATCATGATTTAAGTCGAGCCTACATTGTTGTTATCAACCAAATATAACCTTCCCAATAACCTTTTGAATCTATATCAATTTTTTTTTTTTATACATAATCAAAATGACGTTCCTCTATTAATACATTTTTATAGACGGGAAATAGATTTCTTTTAGCTTTATCAAGTCAAGGATATACAAGTTATTAATAATCGCTGATACTAAAACTATTTTTGAATCATGTGCACAATAATGAACTCGTCCACAAAAATTATGTTTTTGAAAATTAATATCATGTTATTGTGGAATGAGTGAGGTCTATCGGATAACAAGATAGTTTTTCATTTCACATCTGGATGGACTTGAGTGAGCAAAAATTGAGGCTCATATTGCTCAACAGATGCAATTGTAAGTTTTGAACTATTCTAAATTAGGTGAATAAGCTCATTAAAATAAATTTTTATTCACATACCCGGATTTATTAAAGTTTCCACGAAATCATAAAATATTCCATAATATGAAAAAGTAGTAATTAAAATTATTTCATAATTTTATCTGTTGTTCTCAATTTTTCAAAAATCGAGCACATAAAGGCATATTTTGTGAATTTTTTTACGATACGGCTAAAATCGATTGAATGGTACATAAGAAATATTAAAATATATGGCAATGGCAGCAAGTAATCGCTAGGTAACGCCGTCGGGGATTTTTTTTCAGTTTTTTTATTTTTAGGAATCGACTTGAAATTTGGACACAAGAAAAAACCCTACACTGCCCTATATAGAAAAACACCTAATGAAAAAATGAGTATACAGTATTTTTAGCTCCATATATTTGAGTTGTGCAGAGCTATTTTTAATACTATCTTTTAAATAACGAAAGTAAACTTTGTTTCGGCAGAAATTCAATTTATTTCTTTCATTTTTTTAGAAAGGTGTTTTAACTAATATGACTGAATGATTGATGAAAATTTAATAATCCAATAAAAGAATAAGAATTCTAAATAGACTTTTTTAAATTTTGGATATTTCATTTGTCATTGGCCTTTATTTCAAAATTTCGACGTAGAATTTATATCCAATTTAATTTATCATTTTCGTTTTTAATATGGTGAATTAGATAGAATTCTCTTCATTAAAAATTCTATTCAACGAAAATTTTACTTTACTTTAAGTAAGAGTTCAAAAACAGTTTGTGATGGTATAAGGTGGTAAGCAAATTTTGGAAACACACTTTATAAATATTTATACAGTAAAAATTCTGGCGTTTTATCTAATTGTTTATGTATAGGTAACTACACGAAGGTATATAATCTATCCAAAAATATTGGGCTATGTCTAAATGGAGACTCAATAAAAACCAAACGAATATTAAAAAAAAATTTTTTATTGATAAAAAAAAAATATTTTAATACAAATTAATATTAACAAAATGATAATAAAATTAATTTATTTACTCAATTAATTACAAATATTGTAAAACTTTTAAAAATTGTTTATTGCAAAACTAATTGCAATAATTATATAAAATTAAAACGATTAAAAAAAATCATTAAACATCATTATATAAAAAAAAAAAACAAAATTAATAAATTATTAAAAACATATTTTAAATATTATAAACAAAAATGACCTATTAATTATAATTAAAAATTAATCATACTTTTTAATGCTTTGGTTTGTATTTTAATTTGTTGTGTAATATTACTGTTCCAACGGATTTGTTGGAATTTATAGCCGATAAAATATGCGGCCACCGATAATAAGAAACTTAGTATACATAAAGCAAATTTTCCTGGCCATGGTAAAACCTTAAATATATCATAAATCCATCTACCATATTCAAAATATGTGCCCATTAATCTAAAATGTAAATAAACCATGGTAAATATATTTCCCAAATTTAAGCAATAGATAGGAGTCCTAATTTATCAAAAATGTTTAGGTTGCCTTATAATTCAGGCACCAGTGCATAATTTAGCAGAAAGTTACCCAAATTTGAACTAAGACTCGTATTCATGTTGGTTAAAACTCAATATTTTGGAAAAAAACAGGGTGCCAGCCAGTAGGAGGTGCTGATTCCCGGATGCATCAGTTATAGGATAGGTGTCCTGTGATTTGTAGTCAGGAGAGAGGCGCTGGATGCCATGGGCGACAGAAAGTATAGATTCGTCCCTCAAGTCACCAATCATTACCGACCAGCTCAGTGACCAAGTGAATAACGGCATAAACACCTTCACCCATTTGGTTACTTAGACTGGAAGTTGCTGGTTCGAATCCACGCAACGGATTCAACCACGCAACAAATATACTCTACTCTATGAACTATCGAATTTTACCATCACTAAAAATTTCTTAAAATTGATTGAATGCATTTTTTGATGATTTTATTCACCTCCACATTTTACTATTCCAAAATATTCGCAATTCTACTTTATATATTCAGTTTTTTTACTGTTTCGAGAACACTAAGAACACTGAATATTGCCTTCGTTCAAAGCTTCTCGTCTATAAAATAAATTGCGGGTGGATTGAGTTTTACTAAAAATTGACTTACACTGCGGTATAAGCTACATGCAACGTTGCCAATACTGTTAACGCATCTTTATGATGCGGTAGATGCATTTTACAAAATAATAATTCCACTACAACAGGAATTATAATTACAGTATGGAGTGCATGATTTAACCATGATGGAACAACAGCGTCTAATACTTCAGATAATACTAATTCACGATCAATTGTCCATAGAGTCCAAAACATGCAAACCACAAACTAAAAATGTTCCAAACAATAATTAATTATTATACTGTTATCCAAAGAATTATAAGAATTTGTGAAATATTGAAGGCGAAAATTTACACCTTTTGAAAAGCCTTCAATATTTCTCATTAACTCTCAGAAAAGGACTTACAATTGAAGATGGTGCCACTAAACATGTAAACATATATCCTTGTAATCGATTTGTATTTTGTTTAACTCTTGGTGAAATCAAGGATTTGAAAATCTTATGTTGGATTGTTGAATTTAATAATGCAACCAATAGAAATAATATTTGAAATCCCTATAATTAATTTAACAAAAAATAAATTAGAAAAATTGAAGAATTATTTGTTAAACTCATTTACTATGTCAGAATAGTAAACTTATATCAAGCAGGCACTTATCAAATTTCATCAAAATCGAATAAACTGTTCACGAAATATTGCCATTTTAGTGAAAAAAAGGGAAGTTTCAAGCGTTATATTTCCGAAACAATCATTGATACGTAACATGTCCCGACAAACCAAGAGACCAAAGAAACGAAAATTGATAAGGAAATGCGAAGATGTCGACATATAAAAAAAATTTTTAAATCGGGACATAAAATTTGAAAATAGCATAAATAAAAAGTGAATTTGTATACTCTACATATATATACAATACGTCAGGGTATATTAATTTTAGTCTAAAGTTTGTAACGCTACCAAATATTAATCGCACAACCGAAATTTTGGTATAGAAGTTCGTAGAATCATCTAATTAGGTCAAATTCCGTTCGCCGTCACCAAGATTACTCAAAAAGAAAAAGAAACGAGGAGTTGAAATTTCGGTGACTTTAGACATAGAAAAGAAAACCAAGTTCGTGAATGAGCAAAATCGGTCCATTGGATCCAAGGAATTCGTGACGCTCCATGAATCAACTTTTGAACTATTAAAGATAGAAGACCGCAATTGTTTGTTCTTTCAAAACAAACAACTTATGTCGAGTATCTAAACCATTAACTATGTTGACAGTTGTTATCTTCACTTATTAAATAAATATATTAAATTAATTACCACATTCCACCCAGTAAAAAATCGTTTTGAAAACAGTTTTAAATCGTATGCACGTTGATCTTGCACTTGCGTTACATCCAAATTTTCACAAACAATAGTTGCAATAATATGACTACATAAAATTGCTACACGATATATTAACAAAAATGCCATAATAATACTTCAATTGTTGATTATCCGAACTTTTAAAATAATCTATTTAAAATGAAATAACTATCGACTTTTTTATTATATTTAAATAATAAATTAATAAAAAAATAAAAAAAAGTTTTAAAGATAACACAAATTGTTTTCAAAACTAATTAATAAATAAATAATAACAATATGTATGTAATCGTTATATCTCGTTCCATAAAACTACTAGACGTTTTGTGTTTTGGATGTCTTGAACAGATAAGAGATAATATTATAACCAAAACAATTCATTCTAGAAATCTGCTCCCGGATTTATAATCTATTTGGGGTTATTCAACCATTTTATAATATAGATTTCCGTTAATTTTGTTTATATTTTATATACTTAATAATTAAAAAATTAGGCCAAGCCATAAACCAAAAATATCTTCTTTTTTTTATTTTATATTTTGAATAATTTAATTTTTATCGACGACCACCATTGGCGAAGATATATTAATTTTTAACCAATAGGGTATTTGAATAATTTTTTGATATCATTTTTAATAATTCTTTATAACATGATAGGCACACTACATTGCTATTTCCGAGAAATGCACAATATTACCAATGAAAATCAATTTTAAATTTTCAAAACAGCCGGAAAAACGATGCTAGTAAGCCAATTCATATAAATACTACAAAACAATACAGCATCTGCCATGGCTTAAGTATTATATTCTATAGTTTACTGGCTAGTGACGTCATCAGAGCTATCACCAATCACAAGACGTTTCCGTGAAAGTTATGAGCAAATTTTTAGAAATGACGCTAGCTAGAACAGTAACAGCCTTTTACTTTTACCACAGTGAATATAAACAACAACAAGAGAAAATTACATTGAGTACCAAAACATAATTAACGCTCATAAACATAAAATCGCTTTAAGTATATCTGACGAAAAGATAAATTTATGTAATTTTGAAAATAAATTAAAGAAAATCAAATTCTAAAAATAGATTTTCATAATCTATTTGGAAAAAAAAGTACATATTGCACAATATAATAACGTAACCAATTACAGAGTTAAAAAATACAATTTTTAATGACTCTGAGATGACATTTAAATTATAAATAAAAGTTGATTATAAACATTATTTAAGTCATGGTGCATGTGAACTTTGGTGGTCAGATCTATACCATTTTGATAAAAGGAATTAGAAAGTTTCTGTCTTTAAAAATAACCGATTTAGAGTGTTTTAAAGTTTGAGCATGATCATTTTTCTATATTGATCTTTACAAGGTTTAATGGCATCATGTTTCATGATCTGGTCAACAATCTAAAGCCTATATACGCTTACATTTACATCAGTGGATTTTTAAAATCATGGTTTCAAGTGGTTTCTTATAACAGTAAATTAAAAATGCATGGTATATAAAAAATTATTTATATTTTATTTATTATTTTCTACCTTTTACAATTATTTGAATGCGACTTTTCGTATAGTGAAGGAAAATCTTCATTTTTTTCACATTTTCTTGAATTGTCGAACAGCCGGTAATTCGGAGCGCCGAGTACCAGCTAATATATTATGAATATGTTTATTTGGATTTTCTAAATGAAAACAATAATTTGCTACTAGGAAGTAAGTTAATAATAATATATATGATCACCATGTATCATCATCAAAACCAATAACATATTTATTTTAATTAGTCTAGAGTCTAGACTAGGACAGACTCCTCATACACGAGAGTGGAATAATCAATTGTTTTTCTCATTAATATCATCATCACAACTTTGAAATATTATTTCCGTCATAGTACATAAAATTTTACAATGGTTTCATTTAATACTATTCAATATATAACTTTATCAAGTGGAAATAACAACTAATCGAGTTAATTGTTTAGATGCTCGACATATGGTATCTATTTTTAATCATAAGCATTCATAAAGTACTCTAAATATTCAATGTATATAGTTATAAATACATAATAATAATAATATTATTATGTATTGTTTGTGTTAATTAATTTGAACTAAAATTGTGGGGAATCCAAACATTTTACAAACATATAGTTGGAACATCAAAATAATAGATTTCCAATAGTTGTGTCCACTATTTACGAATATTCTCGCGATTTACAAATATGCTCACTTAAATAACATGAATGGGTTGTAATTCGGATAGGATATATTTTAATAATTTTCCACTTTTTGTTCATTAAAAATTTTTTGTACAATTAAGCTAACGAAGCTAATTTCATTATTTGAGCGATTTTCTGTTGTAATTCAACGACACCATACACGCCCCCCCCCCACCTCCAACAATAAAATAAAAAATAATTAATTCAAACAAGATTCAAGTTACTGGCGTAAACCTACATCATTATTTACGAAATTTCGTCAAAGCCGAAGCATTTTTACTGATATATCGGCATTGATATGGAAATATCATGAACTGACCGATTCAGATCCAATTTGGATATGAGGTAAAAAACATACATTCTCTGTGAGAGTAAGCTTTCTTATTTCCATGTTTATTATTTCAAATTTTCTTTTATAATGATATTCTAGTTTGTTCGATTTTGCCACAATTTAAACTTCTTGTATAGCAATATTGTGTTATCTTTTGCCATGATAATTTTAATAATTTATATCCACTATCTAGAATGTTATATATAATATTTAAACATGTATATATATCCGATATGGTCTAGTGGCTAGGATACCTGGCTTTCACCCAGGAGGCTCGGGTTCGATTCCCGGTATCGGAACATGTTTTTTTTATTAAACCGTATTTGTTACTGACTACAATTATCCTCTGAATATCACTTTATCTAATTTCGGACAATTGTGCCTGCCAGTTCATCCATTACCAGAATACCTCGAAAATGAAAAAAGATAGCATATTGACATTTTGATGATGTATTCTAGGCATAAAAGTGAGATTAAGTCCCTTAATGAGCGAAATCGGTCCAATGGATTCCATAACCCAACGGTTTCCTGATAATTTAGAAGTAAGTTTCTAATTAAAAATAATTGCAAAAATTAATATATATTTATAACATTAAATAACGGCCGTCATTCACCTATTGATTTAAATGTAGGACGCTGATCAACAAATCCAGAATTTTAATTTCGGTATTTATATATTACTTCATATGAATGTCAAATTAAATGTCGGGTAGAGCTTTCCATTCTCATTGCATAAGCAAGGAATTTGAGGATTTTTTAAAGAATTTTGTACATTGATTAATTTCTATATTTTTATTTACAGTAAATATTTAAACCAAAACAAAAATTTTACATTGTATACAAGATATTAATTTACTAAAAAACAAATTTTTTTTTTAACAACAAAAAATTAATAATATTCTTAAATATATCAAATAAAAATACTGTGCATCTCAGATTAGTTTCGTTTTTTATTTATGATTATTTTTGAATCGAAAAATAAAAAATGTTTCAAAGTCTAAGTGATTCAAAAATAATCAAAGTCTTGTTAAAATAATTCAAAAATCAAAAAAGTTATTTTTGTATTTTTTTAAAATAATTTATTATTTTTTTTATATAAATATTTTTCAACGATTTCGACTTTTTCAATAACTTGCAAAGACACTATATATATTTTAAATGTTGATAAAACTACACAAAAACTTAACATTTAAAAAATATACATTAAAAAATTTATTTTTAATAATCAAAATTTGTAAATTTTAAAGGAGCGTAATTAGTGGTTAGTACTGTTTTTCTTTCTATCAACTTCGATACCATTGACTAACTACGTTCCAATATTTTAAATAAAACAAAAAATTTTCTAATTTAATAAAAATATTGCTTCTAAATACATTTTCATGACCCTTTTCGTTTACAAATTTTGATAAATTATGTAATAAAAAAAAAAAAAAGAAAAAACACAACAATTCGCTTTAGAATGTTTTAACTCTTTTAACTAAACAAAGTAAAATTATCTTTTTAGATTGCTTCATGCGGAGATTATTAACTCTAAGGTGCGTAAAGAGCTTATTTTCATGTATATGGCATGCTTTTTTATTATTCCTTATCTAATGTATCTGGATTTGTATCATTATCTTGCATTAATTCATCAGTCTGTAAAAAGAGAGAGAAATAAAGCTTAAATTTAAAATGTTTATTAATATTCCCTATGATTTGAAAGATTATTGTTTAATACCGTCTCCCAAATCTAGTAATAGTGTAGTTCCTTCCTATAGAGCTTAAGACATGAAAATGTAGGAATTCTACTACATTGAATGTATTGATGTAAAATCTTATAAATTATATTTTATAAAATTTATAAAATATAATTTATATGTTGAATACTAAAATGTTTACTCATTTATTTAGTGTACTACATTCCCCACCATTCGAGGAGTGGCTATGACCCTATCTGAGATGGTGCACGTTGTAAAATTCCTAGGAAAAAACCTCTATAAATATATTTCAAAACTTACCTCATCATTTTTAGTAATTTCACTTGTACTTTCAATTTTATCTTCATAAGATCCAACACTATCATCATCACTTATATTACTCTCTTTAACTTCAACCGGATCATGACTTGTGGAACGTTCTGTTTCTTCCCCATCAACTACATCAGTTTCACCCGTGTTGACACCACTACTTTCTTGAGCTGGGCATTCAAGATGGACGCAATGAAAAACCTGAAAAAAAAATCGATTTAGCAGGTTTCCAAATAATTTGGAGATTAGACTTCAAAAGAAGAGCTACAAACTTCATTTGCTGTATTATGAGTGCCAACAATTCGTATAAATACAACAGGTCGAGCGGAGAATCGTATTGTTTGCCATGATCTGCATGGTACTCGTGTACGGTCGGCTACCAAATCCCAATCCCATAAATTTACGGATGTTTCCACATAGTAACTGTATGCGCGTTCATCACAGTCCCATAACAATAATCGTATTGACGAAATCATATACGGTTGTCCTAAAAAAAAAAATTTTTCGAATTTAAAAAGCGCAAGTAAAATTTATCTATTACAATAGAGGAAAGGATTAGATCAGACAACCAATATTCGAACTAACCTAATTGAACCAATATTACACCAGATCCTAATTGATGACACGTATAACCAGAATCCCAATCATAATGTTGTGTATCCCCATTTAATAAAGCATTTCGTGATCGGCTAACACCTTCAATAACAGTTGCACTCAATTCCAATGTAGCAACGTTATATTGTGGAACAACATAGCCTTTAATTAATGTGGGCATCCGTGATGTATACATCGCTTCCATAGACACCACATGAAATACCTTGTTCACAGTGTTATTAGTTCCAACGATACGTATATAATGTACAACACGTGGTGTAAAGTATAAATGTTGCCAAGAACGACAAAATTCTTTGGAATAATTAATCACACGAATCCAATCTTTTTGATCCATTGATACTTCAATATAATATGAATATGATCTATAATGGAAAAAAAAAATAAAAATTACTATATTTAAATTACTTTATGTAAATAAAAAAAAGAGAGAAAATTTACCTTAAATCACGATCCCACAACAATAACTTAATATGATTTATAATACAGGGTGATCCAAGCTGAACAATAATACCACCTGGATCTGTAGTACCACCACCAGCAGTAGCTGGAGATGGTTCACCGATAGCGTGTCTGGTATACCCACGTTCCATGTCATATTTTTCTGTTTCCCCTGATAATAAAGCTTCTCGAAGTTCACCAGCAATCACTGTAGCACCACGTCGAGGACATGCTACATTTTCTTCAAGTACTATACGAAATTGAAAATTTGTTATATTCAATAAATAATATTGATCGTTTGATTTTGAATAGATCTTTATAAATTACTTACACATAAGACCACGATGAGGTAAAGAATTATACCTGGCACGAGTACGTTCTCCAATGGCATCTAATAAAGCATCTGCAGACAAAAGCCCTACTGGACGGACAACTGTCAATAATTCAGCAACTGACATTAATGTAAGTCGTACGGATGATAAAGGACTCTCAAGTGAACTTGATGCACAATTTTCTGCGTATTGATTTGATTTAAACCAATTCCATACAGCATGAAATATATCAACTTCGGGCGCACAAAATGAATCTCGTGCTAATAATTCTGTTAATGCCCCCTACAAATAAAAAACAAGAATTTAAGCATGAATTATTTAGCAAAATTTGGAAAAAATTGGACATAGTCTGCATGAAATTACTACGAACACTTGTCTGCAAGTCCATGGCCGTTATGTGAGTTCAAAGATCGCGAATTACGAATTTTAGTACTTCAAAAGCGATATACTTCTTAAGTTTCTGTAAAAAAATTTTCTCTAAAAATAAAGTAGAAAGGTTCCACGTAAAAGTTACTGGTATGAAATCTAGTAACCAGAATTGAAATATAAATCAATGTATTGGCGTATCTTTTGATTCTGTCTTGTTTGCATAATTAATTTACAATTTGACCAGTAACTTGATCTTATTTTTATAATTTCAGGTTATTTATGAAGGAAATTACTGTGTAATAATGGAACAAACAGCGAACGAAACGAAAACAGCTCCAGAAGGTCCAACTCCGAATATACATAAAACAACAAACCGATTTCCGCGCTATTTAGCGCCAGAAGAAAGATTTTGGTAAGCCATCACTAACATAAATAAATCATAACATCATTATATTTCTAATTTTATTTATTATATTTTTTTTTATATTGAAAGTAAAATTGAATATAAATTACCTATTAACCATAAATTTATAGCTTACCTGCGATAAATTATAAATAGAATCCATTTTAAGAATTTGAACGGCATGGCGGTCCATGAAACGATGGCAAACGCGAATTAAGGAATTCAAACGATACAATCTGGCTGCATCTAAAATGGCACACACATTTGACAATGATAAAGTATGACGAAGGTGGAAAGAAATAGCATTTTCCAAATCCACAAAATTATACGCATGTGCCAATCCTAGTGCATCTAAAACTGTATCCTGTTTCATTCCTGACACACTCATATGGCCAGTATACACATAATTCAAAAGAGCTTTAAATGCATCCAAAGGAGCATCAAGCTCAATTTCAGTTTGAGTCGATTCCTTCATACCGCCATACAATAAAGCACGAAAATAATCACTTCTAGCGGCTAACACCACCTAAAAAGACACAAGTATTATGAAACAAAATTTTAGAGAATAATATTTCATATTTACCTTGTGAGCAGGAAGTTTTTGACCTTCAACCACAAATGTAACATCTGAGTACTCTTCACTAAAGCATAATTTCTTCAAGTGCTCAGCTAAAAGAGCGCGATGTTCAATATCACCCCCAGCGCGATTTGATGCATTTGAAGTTCCTGAATTTGGAGAGGATGATCCCCCAGATCGTGAACCAACATTATTATTAAATCCAGTAGATGTTGTCGATTTTGGCACCGATAAGTAACCCTGATGTTGGTTACTCATACTCTAGAAAAAATTATATAAACAAAAACAATTTGAGTTCACGACCTCAAAAATTGTAAACATTAAAAAAGTTGGCGTCGAATAAAAACAAAATACTTTTTATTATTTTAAAGTTAAGATATTTTAATACACTAAAAGTAACTATCTTGGACGCCGGTAAATAGAACGCACTTAGATAATATAGAAAACATATTATTTAATAATCGGCCATGACATATCTGTCAAAATTATTTAATTTTTATAATTTTGATTTTAAATAATTATACAGAATAACGTTCGGTGGCAAATATAATCGTTAATTAAGATGTACTTACGGCTCTAAAATTTGTATAAGAAATTAATTCTGTACGTTTTCCAAACAGAAATATTTATATTTTTTTCTGCAATGAATATTCTAGGTTATCAAATTTACGAAATAAAACAACTACATTGCGCATGTATCATACAAAAAGGTCTAAATTCAAAAAGTCAAATAAATATATTCTATTTAAATCGTCATTTTATATTAAAGTTCAAAATTATCATATTTTATATCCCTTGTATTAATAATTTAACAATTCTTAAGCTATTTTTAAAGTAATTTTTTCCATATTTAAAATAATTTAACTATATTCGTAAAATATTACATTACAGTGCGGATAACCCTACTTTTGTAATTAATGGTTCGGTGGGTACACTAAGAGAAGAAAGTAAATTTTTTTTGAAATTGTAATTTAAAAAAAAGAATTTATTGCACTATGAACCAAGTCCTTAAATTTTTTAATTAACTAAATGAGAATTGAATCGAATTTAAGATTTCTATTATTTCTTATATCATTGTTCAAAATAAAATGTTATGAAACCCCACTAAAATAGTAATAGAATGTTTAAAACACGCGCTGTGTACATAAAATTATGCAAAATAAGTTGAAAAAGAGTTCCGAATCAGTATAATTTCTATTTTTTAATAACGCAATTTAAAGAGTTACGATGAACATTCATTTGTTAAAACAAAGGACAAAAGTTTTCTATATTTTCATTGGTTGAAAGTGAAGGTAATATTATTTTGTTGTAATATTTGTCCACAAAACTAGAAAATTTCTATATAACCCTTATGTCTTTCTATTATCGGTGAAAAGTATTACTTTCACTAATTATTTTTTTTATTTGCCGTTCAAAATACGAACAAGAATATCAAATTTTCTAATTACGAACCTGTTTGCACTAAACTTTTGAAATTTGTATCCTAAAGATATTTTTGCATACTTATAAGAATTGTAGATCATTTACTGGTTTTTAATGTTTGTAATATTAAAAATTACGCCTGTAATCAAATTATGCAATAATTAATAAATAAATCATACGTAATACATTTTTAAGGTACAGTATGCTTACGACCACTATTATAACTCTGTAGTCACGAATTAGATCATATTCATAGAGTTCTATTCTTTATGAATTAAATGACAGAAGAAATACATTGGAATTCTTTATTGTCATTTTAATGTCTTCAGATTTAATTTTCTAGTTTTCTTTTTAAATAAAAAATGGATAGGTTATCAGGATGTTGTGAAAATATGAATTTACCCCCATGTGTATGGTTCGAAGGAGACAAAAGAAATGCTTATGCTGCCATAGTTTCTGGTTTTATGGTAAATAAATTTTTTGAAACTCTTATCTTTGCCTATTATTGAATTTAGATTTTAGTAAGATTTAAAATAATTTTATTGTTTAGTTTTTTCTGGGATGGTGGCTTCTGATTGATGCTGCGGCAGTTTACGATAATGGTATTTCTAATGTTCATTTTGTTTGTGGAATAATTGGTACACTTTCACTTCTTATGGTTAATTCCGTTTCAAATGCCCAGGTATTTCAAAATTTATTACTAGATATAAAAATATGAATTATTTTGTAGCTTTAAATAATGTGTCATTTAATAACAAATAATTTAAACTTTAATATGTACTCAGTGTTTAAGAGCAATTGCGAGTTGAAATGAAAATTGTCTGTTTTAGATTCGTGGTGATGCTTACGATGGTGGATGCTTAGGACCCAGAGGAGCTCGTATTTGGCTATTCCTTGGTTTTGTACTTGGTTTTGCGTCAGTCATTGCATCATGTTGGATTTTATTTGCAAATTTTGTAAATCAACCTGGTGAATATCTAATATAAAATTTCATATTTCATATTAGGTACAAACAGATTTTCTAATGTGATGTTTTTTTATTTCAGATGTTAAAACATATCCTGGCGTTGCATTATTCTTACAATGTGCGTTTATTTTTATCGGCTCAACAATTTTCAAATTTGGACGATCTGAAGATTTATGGGGTTAAATAATGATTCTCCTATTGTTTTATTTTTTATTATTATTTGTTGTGAATAATTTTATAGAAAAGAAGTATATTAATCTATGAACAGTCCATTTTATAAGTTAGAACAAATTAATTTATAACTTTTTTTTTTTAATTGTTTTTAATCTTTATATATTAGTTTCTTTTTCCATTCGGGTATTTCCAATAAAGTTTTCGAATTGCATTAAACATAGAATATAATTTATTGAATATATTACGGTAAATGTGATATATTTATTAATTATGATTAAATAATTTATATTGACCACTATAAAATCCCAAATATTTTCTGTAAACAAATGGGAGTTTGTATTCATTGAAGTAACTGCTCAATTTTTCTCACATTTTTAATTCTAAATAATCACATTGGCTGAATAGCATTAATGGTTTCGAAATATTCAACTTTACTGCGAGATACATCCCAAAATCTGAATAAAGCAATACTCTTTAAAAAAAATTAGTACATTATTTCCACATATTACGATTTATATAATGTATTAATGAAACGTCTTTGACTTTCCCCATTACAATTATATTTATATTATTTGTTTGTTTGATTCATTTTTAAAAACTATAATTGACTCATGTAATTTATGTAAAAAAATTTAATAGTTGTAATGTGCAAAATTAATGCAGCTTATCAATTTTTTAAAGTATATTCAAATTTTGTCTAACGTATTAATAATATGATTGTAAAAATTTCGAAAAATATTAAATAAAGTGAATTTCATGTATAAAAAAATACAAATTCAGAGTTTTATTTATGTATTCTCAAGTGCCTTATTTTCTTCACAAAGATACTAAGAGTCCCTGATAAAAAAAGTCCTATAGAAATTAGATAGGAAATCAATAGGATTGAATAGGAAACTTCATTGAAAAAATGATTTACTATTGTCTTATTCAATTTCTTAGGATTCAAAAGGACTTTTTTTCATCTAGGTGCATTAGTTTTAGTCTAAAGTTTGTAACGTTAGTAAATATTGACCGCATAATCAAAATTTTGGTATGAGTGTTCAAAGGATCACCTGAGTAGTTTATTTACGTTTGCTCGTCCGTCTGTCATCCAGATAACTCGAAATCGGAAAGAAATAACTATCTGAACTTTTTGTAGTGTATTCTAGACCTAAAAAGTATCAAATTCGAGAATGAGCAAAATCAGTCCCAATTTTTTAAACATGAGAGGTAGATTTATATTTGTATTTTTGAAACAACTTTTGTTTTATAAATTTTTTCCTAAAATGTTTGGAGTCGCTACTTTGGTGGTGTGTTCTAGTGGATCCATGTAAAAGACAATCTCTAATGCAATATACCATAATATACATTATATTTTTTTAAATTTATGCATAGAAATAAAAATAAATATCCGAATGTTAGAAAAATGTGGATTTTTATTATTTGTTCTCGAAAATATATAAAGATGACTCTGTTTTGGTTCATGAACAAATATGATTATGATTATAACACAGTGTACTTCATGCTTAGTACCAGAGTTCATGGTCAGGTGCCTGTAGTAGCCAACGTATGTATATTTCTTCAATTTTCAATATTTTTTGAATTCATTGGAGTTGAAAGATCAAAAGATTTTTTCTAATCATTAATTTCCTTTCCAAATAAAATTACCACAAAACATTCAATTACTGTCCACTTTGTTTTTGTAATTAAATGTGGGTAAATTTAGAAATAATACTCATCGAATCAATATTTTTAAGTAACTCATTTTTATACTCGAAATACATAATATGTCAGGTATAAAGTTTGTAACGCTAGAAAATACTGACCGCACAAACAAAATTATGGGTGTTCACAGAATCATCTAATAAGTCAATTTCCGCATGTTCGTCTGTCCATCCGACCGTGAACATGATATTTAAAAGAAAAAAGAGCTAGAGAGTTGAAATTTTGTTGATGTATTTTAGGCATAAAAAGTAAGATCAAGTTTGTAGATGAGCAAAGTCAGTACATTGGATCAAATGGATCCATGACGATCTATGATCCAACTTTTGAATGATTAAAAATAGAAGAAAAGTCTACAGCTCGACCCAGCGACACAGTATACTTAGACAGACACCGATCTACGTTGCGAAATAAAAAATAGAGAGCAAAGTTTGTATCTTTTTAGGATTAATAATGCGAAGGCTTTGGGAAGTAATAAAAACTCGTTTTCCAATTTTCTTCCATGATTCATCTTACTTTTCTTATAGATTGAAAACAAAGTTTTGATGAATCATGTAGTATCATGACACTTTCTTAAAGGGATTATCCAAAGCTGTTAAAACCACACTCTTTTATGTAAGAGTGTGCTACGAACAAGCTATTGACTTAAACTACATATAATATACAATGTATTTCTTGCAATTTTCGCTCATAAATAACTCAAAAAAGACTTATCCAAATGATATTAAATTTGGTATGCCCAATATTGACATGATAACGGAGGGATTGTCGAATAGTTTATCTCGGAAAAGGTAAAAATCAAAATTTGATTTTATATTTAGAATATATATTTTTTTTTTTTTTTTGGAAAAAACACTTCGACAAATTTCTTGGCCAGCCTTATTTTGATAAATACTTTTTGAGTTATTTGTGCGTGAAAATTGAAAGATTTTACTCCAAGGAGTATGCTTCTAACTGCTGTGAATAATAATCCCTCTTAATAGATGAAAAATCAAATAAAATTAATTCATTTAGGAAAAAACCTTGAATTAACAATTAAAACCACTCCAACCATAAAATCTCTACATATTTTTTTTTTTTTTTAAATAAACAATGATTTCAAAATATTTTGTTGTTATTGTTTAGATTAAAACAAAAGCACGTGGTAGTTGCTGCTAATGTGGCGCTCCAATCAAATAATATCGGTGACGCTTTGAACTTCTATTCGACGCTCTTTAGTTGTAAAATACACGCGATACAATTCGGTTGTATACTATAATACGTGTGTATGCGTTTAATATTTACTATTATTATTATTATAAATAATAATTTATTGTTTGAATAAAATGAAAAGTTTTTAAAAGTGTTTAAACAAAGCGCAACACTGAAAATAATTTATTTACACTTTAAGTGCTTTTTAAAACATTTTTACTTTGGAGAAAATTGTGTTGTTTTGTATTTTACATTGGTAAAAATATTTTCTTGTGAAAAACTTGTGTAAATACTTTTCTGGATTTTCATTAAAAATTTATTAAATGTAAGTAGAAAATTTAGTATTTCTATTTTATAACTTTTAATAAAAGTTTTTTTTTTGGGATAAATATTTATTAATTCTAATCTAAAATAAACTTTTGAGTAAAAAAATCGACTATAGAATCAAAATTTATATCTATCATAAATTATAGTTATTTTCATTTAGTATTGAATTGAAAAATACCGAATACATCCTTAAAAAGAATCGGAAAAATTATTTAATTTAAAATGTTTTCGGCAATTGTAGAATGTTCGTACAATTTTACCAAGCTTCGTGTTTTGTCTTCATATAGTTTTACCGCAACCCTTTAGTTAAAATCGGCTAACCGGAAGTCCCACTTTATATTTTTGATTTTGAGGATTTTCCATTATTTTGAAAATGGTTCCAACAAATTGTTTCAAACTTGGTATATTCACAAAGTTTTTTAGTTAAACAATTTTTTTTTGAAACATTTCTTTCGGAAAATTCAAATATAATGGGTTCAGGGGAAGCTAAAGACAATTTGAACCAGATGAATTTGAAAATCAGTTATGAATTTTAGTGAAAGATAATTCTGTGAAAATCGCATTTGCGGAAAGTATCTTAGTTATTCAACACTGTGAAGACGGTCGGATATGCATATTTAATGAATCCACGAATTTTACATTGGAGCTAAACTCTATTTTTTGTTCTGCATAGGAAATTTTGTAAACGGAGCATATTTGTAATCGATGTGAAATTAAAATAAGCAAGTTATTTTGCCTTGAACGGAAAAAAATCTGTGGAATATAAATCTAGGCATCCTAAGCCACAAAAAAAGCATATATTTAATTGTCTCTGAATAGGCACTTCATTTGTCCGTGTAATAATTTATTATTGAACAAGGGATTAGCTCTTTCTGACTTGTATACAATTTGGTTACATAATCATTTTCTATACGACAAAAAGGGAAAGCCAATATTAAAATACATTTATATAAAATCTACAATGCTAAAACTGTGTATATTATATGCATGTGTATTTTAATAAGCTTTTCCCTTTTTCCCCTAAAGAAAATGATTCTGAGGACAATTTGTATAACATAAAAATATAATTTCTATTGTGTTATAAGCATTATAATATTTTTCAAACACTCTCAGTCTACTCTCGTGAATCATATGCCGTGGGTGGTGTTTGTTTTTAAACTGTAGGAAGTATTCCCTGGTATCTACATCATAATTTTTTTTTTGCTTGCTGTTTTTTGTTTAATAAAATATCAACTCATATGGATTGATATTTTGAATATTATATAAGGGATGTTTTATGAATATTGTATACAATAAGGGTTATTGGCTAGACCATGCTCATTATAAAATAGACATCAATATAATTTATTATAAAAGTTGAAGGGCAAAATGATAATCGATGGTGTCCTTGAAAGGCCTCTTATATGAAACAATGAAGTTAGAAGACCTTTTAAAAAAATAATTTGCTTGTCATAATAGTGAACAGTTTTTTCATCCAACTTAGTATTATATTTTGAAAAATTGCTGTTCAATCGAACATCGGAAAGTAGGATAAATTTGATGATTAAAAAAACGAAATCTTGTAACAACTGTTGGTGGTATCGAATATTCCGATCTGCGTTCTTAATAGAGCTCTTTTGTAAACATTATACTTACACAGATTACTATTAAATCCTATGTGGAAATCACAGCTTTCCCACACAACCGGGTTGTTTAACAGCAACGTAATATCTGTTGTATTGTACGGTTCCGAATCATGGATGATGGTAATGAAAATTATAACAAGCAAAACTGCAAACCTTCGTCAACCGATGCCCTCGGTAAATCCATAAAATTTTCTGGTCCAATGTTATCAACAATGACAATTTCTTAAAGTGAAACCACTTTAAATTTATAAATCTTCAAATTATCATTTCGCAAAGTTCCTACCGAAGATGGTGTCCAATTAACTGACACAGAACTATCGAGCAGGAGGTAGAAAACACCGAAATGACTTGGAACAAACTAAAAAATGTTTCCAGCAATAGAGTTCGCTGGTTCCGTGTAGTTAAAGCCCAGTGCTCCTGTTCAGGGGTTATAGGATACATAATATATATGCTTCAATTAAAACAGATTATGTATGAAATCTGCAAAATCCAATTTTTTTCATTGACAAATCTTTATTTATAATATTCCATAATACATACGGTATGCGATGTATAATTGAATGAATAAATTAATAGGGGGTTGAGGGGTATCAAACATATGATAACAAAAAAAATTTGATTATAAACCAATTTAAAATACTCTTCATATGAAATACAATATTTATTAATTTTTTTTTGTAAATATAAATTATATAATTTTTAATTTGTTTAATTTTTACAATATCAAAAAAATGGCGTTAAAAAGTTATGTATTTTATTTCCAGCTACTGATTGATTTTTTAAATGATTTATTAAATATTTGTTTTTATAAATTTTTGTAATGAAGTTATTTTCATAAATTTATAATTGAACTGATATTTACGTATTTTGTATTCTAGGAATTTTTAAATATTCAATTTTTCAATCAATTTTGTACCTTTTTAAATTAATTTATAATTTTATTTATATAATAAATATTAATTGACAATGGTATTTTAGTAAAATGATTTTTTAATAATTTAATAAAAATATATATTTTATGCTAATTTTTAATTAAATGTTTTAGTTTCAATTATTTAAAATATTTGTTACTTTTGAATTCATTATTCATTAGTTACATTATTGGGTTTTGGGTTTATTAGAAATCCGCACACGAGTACCATAAACTATTCCACTTAAATTCAATTGCGCGATTTTTTTAAAATTTCCCTACTGTTGGTATAATCTTGTTTAAGCCAAATATTCAATAAAATATTTAAATTGATATATCAAGAAGTATCGATAATTTCGATTTGTTTTAAAAAATTTCTAGGAAAAAAAAGAAGTGATATCATGAGATATCGAAAAAGTATCTGTATATATTATGGTAAAGTTAAGGTATAGATTTTAACGTATAAATATTGATACCTTGAGGAATGAAAAATTATCGATATAATTAGGTATCGAAGTACTCGATATCAAAAAGTGTCGATACTTGTATCGTGTCTCTAAGCCATCTTAAGCAAGGCAATTTATAAAATCTTACATTTTTTATTTTAACTTTAATCTATACTTCTATTTGAATTATTGTATATGTTCTGGATATAACAACACAAACTCTTTTATTATTATTTTCAATAACAGAAGTTTCTTAGTACCTATCAGTGCGTCTCAATTAATTGAGATAAAGTTGTTCATTTGAAAATTTTAATTAACTTGAATATCCAATTCAGCATTAAAAAAAAAATCAATAAAAACAAATAAACTTTTATATGAAAGAATACCTTTTGTTTAAATAATATAATCAGTATAGTGAATCTTCGATAATATCACTTAATTAATCGCAAATCTTTAAGAATTGTTTATTCAACTAACAAAGATAACTTATGAAAATCGGTTTAATTATTATTTAATATTTATGTCTGAAGGATTGGACGCTAGGCTAATTTTAAATGTGCTATATTTCACATCAAAATTTGAATCTAGGCTCAATAACACAAAATTGAAATTGAAATTGATTCAAAAAGAAGTTATAAGATATCAAAGACTATTTTCTTTTCAATCTCTTTCTTGAAAACGATGTTTAACATGTAATTAATATGGAGATACAAGCAACTATAAGCTCTATAAACGCAGGTTAATATCTTAAATTAGTTTCACTGTATCATTATTATAAAATAAACACTTGATTGTTCAACAATCATTAATTAATAAATTGTTTATTGAATAATTATAGTAAACAAATATTTATAAATAAATATATAAATGGATATAATGAATACATATTGTTTTTATCAATTCAAAATTTGTATTATATGAGTCCTTAATTAATCAAAAACAATAATTTTTTATTTATACAAAAATCTCATTATAACAATCATAAAAATAATATCGTTGATAAATTCATTATTGTGAATTTATTTGAATGATGATTTTTGAATGAAATTGACAACGATCGTTGAATTTTAAATAATAATTCAGACTTTGTTTTTGTGTTTTTTTACAACATTTAAAATAAAATAAAATAAGTAGTAGTTTTTGTTTTTTGTTCGTGGTCTGTAGACCGGTTTAATTGGCTTACAATTTATATCATATAATATTTATTATATTTCGGATAGAAAGTTATTGTATTCAACCTGAAAAATCGAAGTAATATATTTTAATAATTATGATTTGACTTGAATCCAGTAATTTTGAATATATAAAGAATTCTAAATTATACTTCTTTAGGCGCGTTATAAAAAAAATGATTAGAGTGAAATTTTAAGATGCCGGCGCATCACCGTCACTCAAAATTCACAGGTTGAAGTTGTTATGATTTATGTTACACTTAATGTAAGAAGATATATTTATTAATGTATTTTTTCAAATTTAAACTGAGCTTTATTGACTGTGTTGACTATCCTTCTCCAGTCCTTTTACTATTTTATTCTAATTAATTATTTGCATGCAATTAAAAATTTTTTTTAATGATGCCAAAGAAGTATAACTTCTGATGTGCGTACATGACGTACACACACCCATTTATTTTCAATTCTCCTCATTGATCTGGACTTTAAATGTCATACTAGATCTCAATACGGTTTGTATCATGTAATATTTATATAATTCTTTGTTATTGTTAGTTATTGTATATAAAATATCATCAAAAAACCGCGTAAAAACAATACACAATGTCTGTCGCCTCATATTATTTTCAATGGACAACATATGTATAAACTACTATAGTAATTAGTGACTGATCTATTTAACATGATATTGAATTGCCCGCAGGTTTAACGCGTGCTTACGTGTGTGTGTCTCACTTAGCATGCTGTTTGGTGGTACAAGCGAGGGCGAGTCAATATAGGTGCAATTAAAATAAGTAGGGTGCAATTAAAATGGGTTAGAGTTTTAGTTTTTTGATTTTTGAAGTGAAACTTTTTTTGTATCGTTGTGATTTTAAACTCGATGAAACGAAAAAACGACAGTTAATAGAGAAAACCACATAAATCAATAGGATATAACGTACGAGGGAATGAGATAGAAGTATCTATAGGATATAACGCGTGGGAGAATGAGGTGTTTAATTATATCTGTAAATTCCTATAGTGTTCAATTCTTCTGTGTTTAAAATCCAAGTGTCGATGGCGCTATCTAATTTTTAGAGTGTAAATATAGAATTTTAAATTGTAAAATATGCATAGCGAGGAGAGAATCCTACCTCTCCTCGCTATTTAGAGTTGAATTGGGACTAACTGAGGCCCTAACTTGAAAATGGTGATTTTGTTAAACTATTTAAGAAAAATTTTTAATTTCTAAAATCAATTTCGTAATAATTTATTTTGCTATATTATGCTTAATAATTAAAACCAAAAACATTATGCAAGAGTTCCCTGTTAAATAAATGACTCCAAACATTAGTAAAAGAAATAAATATTTCAATAATCTTCATTGATCATTCTGTAATCATTTCAATTAAACAAAGTTTTTTTGGTCAATTTCTGTGTGTGCACAAACCATTTTTTTCGAATTAAATTAAATTGGTTAAAATATGTGTTCATTATTATAGTATCCTTAGTCATTATTGTTTTTTTTTCATGCTTTTTAGCGTGGCTTCCGTCAGTCCACTAAATAAAATAATATATAAAATTGACATTACACATGAATCTCATATGTAATGCGGTAGATACTGTTTTGAGTTCAGAAATAAAGATACAAAGATTTTATATCCTGATAATAATTCTTTGAAAGACTTATACACAATGTATTTTAATCGATGAATCGTTTAACTTGTGAACATCAAACGATATAGAAGGTGGTCTAATCTAATTTACTTTTATGCACGACTTAATATATACAGTATAAAAAATACTTCCAATGAAATGTATTCTTAGAGTGTAGACTATAAAATTTATTGCAAGGTACATTTTATTAAAAGCAAATGGTTTATTTTTTTATAGTATCTATTTTTATTTTTTAAGATGGATTTTATTTAATGTTATGCGGCTGTTTGTGTGATGAGAGAACTTAAAGAAAAGTCGAAAAAATCTTTTTTGTTTTTAATGGGCTTCCTGGATCAATTTATGTTTAAAATATTGAAAAATAACATTTATTTTACGATCGGTCAACTAGTGTTCGATATATCACATTTAATTCGGGACATCGGCCTTTGGATTTCTAGCGATATCTCAAAACCTACTCATCCAATCGTTATATAGATGTTATTTTTGAATTCTGCGGGTCTAAATTACCATTTTTAAAGTTCTATTAGAAACCATAATCAAATTAAATTAAAACATCAAATTAAAACAATTATTTTGAATCCAATTGGGTTGCAACTGTAAAAAATATTTTTTGTAAGCTTCCTAAGTCAACTAAAATACATCAATTTCTATCAAATCCAAATGAATTACATGAATAAAGCCATGGAAATTATATTTTCACAGTGTGTCACAGTTTCTACTTCCGGATGAATTAGTGCTATTTTGTTTATTGCCTTTATAAATCAGGACTATATTTAACGACAACATACCACAACATTATAAAACAAATATTATTTGAGCAAATAAATTATATTGGTAGTAATTAGAAAATTTATTCCTTTTTCAACAAATAATTTTTGATTTTAAGTAATGAAATTCAATCAATTCTTATAACACTTCTTTATAAAAGAAGAAATTGTCATTTTAATTTAATATCAAACTATTTGACGTCAATTTTGATCATCCTTTTATAATTTTTATTTTAAATTTCACTGGCATTTCTATTACCAAAGTAAAAAATATATTAGCATTTTTGTAATAAATAATTGTAAACATTAAATTATTGATCAAATTACTTATTGAATGTAGAACGAATAATTATCTCTTGTTTCCTGCGTCGAAAGATACGTTTATCTTTTAAATTGAATATAATTAAAATTTAATACGATTTATTATCAACCACTAATTTGTTTGATTACACAATTTCCGATTAAAATTGTATTAACAACATACACACTACACTACAACATCATCCCCCCGTTTCAATTCGCTACGAACTAATAAATCAGCTATATCCAAAAAGATATTACAAAATTATTGTAAATTCTCTGTAAATGTATCGATATTTGTTTGCATTTAAATTAACGATGGTATAGATACAAATAGGCTTGAAATGTTTTGAAAATAAATAAACAAGTTAACCACCAAAGTAATTTGATTAAAATTTTCTAATTAAATTAACAAAGTTAAATTAGATAGAACATGTGTCTGTTAGTTGATTAACATTTTAACAAATAATTTTATATCATTAGTAATAATTTATACACATTTTCATAATTTATACAGTTCAACATAAAAATTTATTATTTTATTTTGGTACAGTACAACCTCTAATAAAATTGACGTGCCAGGATTAAGTTCTCGATGGACTCCGAAACTACTAATCCGATCAAAATGTATTTTTTGTTGTGTGATTAGCTATTGGTAAAAGCATAAGATAGTTTTTATCCCGATTATTTCCTTTTTTCATTGCAAAATTAACGATTCTCGTTTTTAAAGAACAAAAAATCGAAAAGTTCAAAATTTTGTTTCGCTGTTTATGGGTTTTCTAGAGCAATTTAGGTATAATGCATGGAAAAATAACATTTATTTTACGATGGGTTAACTAGTTTTCGACATATAGCATGAAACTCGTTCGAGATATTGTCCTCTGGATCGGATTTCTATCGATATCTAAGAAACTATATATTCGATCGTTAAACAGATGTTATTTTTGAAATCTACGGGCCAAAATTACTCTAGAATATTTCATCCAAATCGGGGTCATAAATTTTTTTCGATTTCTTCTATTATCTTGATTTTTACCGGATTTCGATAAAACTTTATTCAAAATATATATGATTACTAGCTAATTTTGAGCTCAAAATGTGGCGAATCCAAACATTTTGACAGATACAGATTACGCATACAAATATCGATCATATCCAAAATATTAATCCGCTTCTTCATAACGAATCACCTGTTAATTTGAGTTTTTGAGTCTAGGCGAGTCTTAAATCTTGCCAGAACCTGAACTCACGAATACCATACTGAATTTCTGTGTTAATTTAAAATGCATTATATTTTAGGCTTTGATTTAAATGTTATAACTTTAATTCAAATTGACGACTTATACAATTCCTGTAAAAACTTATTTTGAACTTTTGACTGAATCCATTCAAACTGACTTCAATATTACTTTATTTCAGACTATACAGCTACTGGGAACAGTAAATGAAACATTATCAATAAATACATTTGTTGACTAGCGCGCACAGGTTAATATACACATAAAACCATAATATACATTAATTTACAAGCGTACTGTACCTACTACCTACGAACGATAGTCAAATCGACATTGGGGGAGGAGGCGTCCGTCCAGTTATCATCTATCCAGACATACACACATACCCTGATTATAGTCCATTCGAAAACGTCGCGTCGTCTGCTTTTCTATAATACGGACATACTCTACACCACCGCACCACATACAATATAAATGTACTTGTTTGAGGGTGCATCCTTAAATATCATGGCAATGAAAGCCAACAGTAATACACGCGTACAACATGATAAGGTACATGTACAAGATGTAACATGATGATCTGTAATCAATTTATAAAGCTACGTTTATTACTAGTCTTTAAGCATTATACTGCTATAAGTTACGAGACAAATAGTTTGTACGTTTTGCAATGTTACTATGTTGCTGTGTTCCATAGCGATCCATCTGTTTACCAAGCAGAGTACCTTCGATTTAAGTATTTGTTTTTATTGATAAATTTCAATAAATTGTATTGTATTTGAAATAAAAATATTTAAATAAAAATGAATAATGCTTACGTTTTGTCATTAGAAATGTTGCATTATTGAGTCCACACTATTCGTAACCCCACTTAGCAATGACTTTTTGATGAGATTAAAATTTACGAACAGTTTGTGGGACACGATGTAATATCATCGCGTATCAAATTTTGTTACACGACGGAGTTACGTCAACACAAAGGTTGCTCGCTTTATTTTCTTTTTTATCATGGTTGAATATCACAAGGTAGGGACGGTTACCGTTACTGGGGTTAGACCGTGGACGTAGAACAAGCCTAATGGCCTTTTAGACTGGGTATTCCTAGCTTACTATACGAACGAAACGAGTAGGACGAATCCAGCTGACATCCAAATGCAGGTTGTAGGCCGGCACATATTCAAAGGTTTTTCTTATCTTCCTTCAAAGACCATTGTTATTGTACGTACTTTTTCTGCGGCAGCATAGCAAAATAACTGTGTTATGTCTGTCAATTTAGAAAATTGAAAACCTTACGAGCGTCGAAAAAGAATTACGTCCCACTATTTAGAATTTTTGTAGAGGAAAACGTTGTATAAAAATGTTTAGAAGTTTAGTTATAAATGATATGCATGCTTAGCTTCTGTGCACCCAGCCTTTACTCAAAATACTTTTGAAACATTCTGTTTGCGTACAGAGAAAAATCACCCCCTATGCAAACGTTTGTTATGTTATATACATACGGGGGTTGATTTAAACGTAATATGGCATACATAGAAGACTGACTGAATCGACTCGTTCCCCTATTTATATATATCTATCTATACATATAAAATATGTACAAGTCAATTTACAGTAGTAAAAAATTATACTTCGACTGTACTCACTGCACATGCATGATCTTCTAGATATGGATTTTCTAGGTATTCCCAAAAGTAACTCAATTTTTATGTATTTTTAATATGTTAATAAAATAGTGCGTGATGTTTCTGTTAAATGACTTCTTTTGACTTTTGGGTATATTCACCTTTTGGGTTTACGTTATATGGATTTATTATGTATACAAAGGGTATATTATGTGTAAAGGTTTCTAATATTATTAGAAAATAAGGTCATCAGTGAATGAACTCAAAAAAATGAAACAAGTAGTATAAGTGCGATCCGTAAGGTCCACACGACGAACTTCCCAATGAGAAGATGAAAAAATCACAAATTTGTTTATTATTATAATATTTTTAGGTCTGTTTTTTATTAGATTTTTTATCCTCAACAAAAAACAGCTGTACCGATTTTGCTCAAAAGTCATTCAGTTTTAAGTACAGTTATTAAGGGTCGAATGAAAGTGGTTCTACGTCGATAGAATGATTTTTTCTCGAAATAATCAAGACGAAACAAACGAACGCTCATGCATACTTTAAAACTCTCTAATTTCATTAGAATCGGAGACATTTGGATACAAAACTTTCACAACTTGAGAAAGAACGTCCAATAAAAATTACATATTACATAATTTGTTCTAAGAATACTCCGTGACTCAATATCTGTCATTTGAGCTTTTAAACACTCAAAATGGAGTTGGAGCTTGTTGAGAGCAAAAAACACACTCATCACCTTTTTTTTGTGTGATTTGAATGATTAATATAGTCTGCTTCAGGTCTGCTTCGAAAATGTTACAATTATTTAAAATTTAAGATTCAAATTTAAGCTTTTATACAAATTTATTATCAACAATTAAGGTAAACTAGTTTGAATGATTTGGTAATCTGTGCCTTAGAAAAATTTAAGCTTAATGTACTTTTCTGCTTACAATATATTCTTCTTACTTTGTGCGAGTAAGATTATACAATTTCTCCCTGTTTTAGGAATAGTTACTGAAAATTGTTAAATAAAGATTGGTGTCTATTTTACCTTTCTTGAATTCGACTTCCAAATGCAATCCCTTTATTGTTAGATGTAAATGACAATGATATATTTATTTGAATCCCAAAAAGATCGTTCTGCTACGAACATCTCTTGTCTTGCATGTTTATCTGTGTTAAATAAAACCATACATATTTTACCGTTTTGTACAAACTGAATACAAATTGAAATAAAAATGCATTTATTTTAATATTTAATGGCATTGAAGACAGTGAAATATCTATTTGACTATAATTTTCCATTTAAATAAGTGAAAGGTATAATATTGTGTGTTGTTTAACTCTCCCTCAACCCTCGTTATTATTTAGAAAATACAATAATTTCTCTATATTCTGTATTTTACATTTTACAAAATAAAATCGATGTCTATGTAATCTAATATTCATATTTGTTATAGATATTGCCTATAAATTATAATATAATATTTTTGTTATTGAACATTTAATAATATTTATTTTATGCTTTTTAAATAAGGCTAAAGCTTATATGGTTTAAAATTTTCAAGATTTTATTATAATTTATTCAATTTAAAAAATAAAATCTATATATCTAGACGAAGCTAGGTCCCGGACAATTATGTTTTGTATATAATTAGTGATTAATAAAATTATTTATTTGATTTTACCATCTTCACTGTAAAGGCACTAATATCTTGTTATTTGACTACTCAGGCTGGAGGTTGCGGGTTCGAACCCAGGCAGCGGCAGTTGGATCAATTATAATAATAAAAAAAGGGGCGATTTGGATCACACTTTCGTCGCTTGGATATGAGCAAAGTAACCGACTCCATCAACAAGATAATCACAATAAAATTGCAATCTTGTGCTAGAAGGCATCTTTGTCTTCAGGTGTTTTAAAAAAGAGGGTACAGAGGACCAAAAGTTCTAGGTACAAGGAACTCGGTTGCGGTTCCTCTCTTAATAATTTTGCGGTAGTTTTTTGAGAATTATAAATAAAACCAGAATTTTTTGTTGAAGCTACAGTGGAAGTATATCCGAATTTAGATTTCGAAATTTGGTTTACAGAAATAAAACTAATATATATTTGTCAAACAATTCGGTACGCTTGTGTTATATAAAAATATTATATTTTTCTTTTTAAAGTATATTTTACTTTTATGTATATAGAATCTAAAAAATGCGTATATTTTTGTTATTTGTATGCTAATTTAATTTTGTACTACGGGTGGAAATGTTACATTATGATTAATTTCTGAAAAATATTGTTATGAAAGATATAAAATAAAATTTTGTATATAAACATTTGTAGCGTGTATTAAATTTTTAACGTTATAGTTAATGCCATCAGGGTTGGATTTAAAATTGTTTTTTTCTTTAAACTAATAACACTGATGACGGAGCAATATGTAAAAAAGATAAAATTTTCCCAATAATATGGTATCCGGAGGGTCTATGGACGCTTGGTGCATAGTAGAATTTATGCTAAATACAATTTCTTCACTTTACGTAATCATAAAAACAAAATTGATTAGCTAGTCCTAAATTTTGGAACTATAGTGGCAGTACTTCCGTGGCGATGGATGAAACTTACTGTTGGCAGTATAAATGAATCAATGTAAAAGAAATATTTGCATGGATACATTTGTTGCGGTGTACTTAATATTATTGATTCGTTAGCCGTTTTGTACAACGATACATGAAAGTTATTCAACTGTTTTTGTTTTTAGTTGTCAAATTGTCAAAGGGAAATATGCTATTTAACTTTTTTCCATAGGACTTGTCGTTTTTCCGAAAATCGAGATAAACTGTGTTTTACCCTTTTCTATAACCTTCCACTTCCCAACCTTAGATCGCCCTTAAATTATATTTCCTTTCATTTTTGTTATATTCTGTCTCGATTCCAAAGGGTTTCATCCTACTATAATTTTTTTTTTCTCACTTTTTACCATTTTTAAAGGCTTTTCTACCCTAGTCTATTTGTTAATTATTATTTTTTGATGACTTTTTTATTATTTTATAACATTTTTTAATTTGTTCTATTATTTTTAGATCAAATTTATTATATCTTCATATATTTTTTATACACGCAAAGTTTAAAATTGCAGGATAGATTTTAAACTAAAATAGTGCAAAAGTGCTAACTTCATTTATAGCCACCCTTAAAATATGAGAAAAATATATCTGTGTAAAATTTAATTCAAGCAAGCAAATTAAATTAAAAAGTAAAAAAAAAAATGTTGTTTATTCACTCAAGTGAAATGGTAATATCAAATTTGCGTAGAATTGAAATAAATACGCATTCATTTACTTTGTTACTCCAGAAAAAAAAAACGACACCAGTAATATGAGCAATTTTGAAGTGTCACGATGATACCTATAAACATTTCTATATTTATTTTCAGCAGGTTACCGACCCTACAACAAAAGAACTTTACTTACATCTACTGAGTGTTCGCAATATATTATATGAAATATTTTATATATTTAATACGAAATTCTTGGGTCTAGGTTCCGAACCTTGGTTTAGACTAAATTCTTGGCTTGGACTGAATTTCGACGAAAATGACATTATATTGCGATTTTTTAAACTAACGCTATTGTAATTTTGTGAAAAATCACTAAAATAACTCAAAAAAAAAAAAAAATAATAATAAAAATTGTATTGATAAGCGATATGTTAAATTACTACGAACAAAATTCTGAACGTGAAGATTCACCACAATAGAAAGAAAGGGAGCGTATGATTACGCTGTTTTCTGGGCGTCACCTAGAAAAAATGACCAACAACATAGTAGAAAGGAGGCCAACGTCCGCCCATGGTTGTAATTACATTTGATTGATTTATTAAAATGATCCAGGCAAAACGCGTACCTGATTTTTGGTTGGGGAAAAAACCATGCGTTCGGGTCAAGTACTAAACACACTTTCTCTATATATGCCGTGCCTAGAGCCGGCCAAAAATGGGCCTTTTTTATCTAATTTTTTTTATAGTCGACAAAGTCTTCAGCATCTTATCTTGAATATCAATTTTTTCTAAATCTTTTTCTAGAATATTTTGTTAGTTTACTCACCTGTTCATATTTACAGAACGATTTCCCAAGCACTGTGTATATTCATCCGGTTGTTTGATAATGACTTGAAGCATAACGAAAATGAGTACCTATATTTCACCAAAGCAGTTTGTCGGAGAATATAAAACACAATCTTCTTTTGTTAATATCAGAGGAATTGTGTGTGTGTAGGTGCTACTGATGCTGCCCCACATATTTTTCATCATTTTTCCAAGTATAGTCCAGTTATCTAAGAGGTTTATCTTGGAATCTTACTTTCGTGAATGTTTATACAAACCTTTATTTTGGTATTTTAAAAGTTTTCCTTAAAGTCACAATTTCTCACATGTAAGGAACTTAACATATAAAAGGCCATAGGTTCCAAAAATAAGTTTTTTTTGAGAATATATTGATTTCTCTGCTTCCCATCGTATTTATATTTACCATCAATGTTGTTGATTTGTGTTTCATATGTAATAATTTACTTTCTGAAGGTAATTCTGTCACGGTTGTACGAGGCTTAAAGCCCTTAAAAGAGGCAAGAATTTAGTGAAACAATGTACATATAAACTATTTGAATATTTTGACTTCAGTAAGCGTTCATCGTGAGTCTTGCACTAAGGTATGTGTGGCTAAGCACTCCATTTTCTGCGCACTTCATTTCCTTATCTTGAAAGCGTTTCAACTTATAGAAAAGGTTTTAAATAAAATTTATATACAATTTTATCCCAACAACTTTGATACTTCTCGCAAATACAATTGGAGATAGTAAAAACGAGATATTCTCTAAAAACTGATTTTTGGGACCTTGAATATCTACGGTTTCTTACAACCGACCAATTATGAATTTTAGGATCCCATTTATAATACCCAAAATAATGATTTGAACAAAAATTAAGCTTATTCCCTTAGAGTCCTATGTTGACACCATTTTTCTGGACTAAGATGACAGGACTAGTTATTCCTAAGTGAATATGTTTTGTTATTATTATATGCATACATAATTCCAGTTTTTTTCCATCATCATATCATCCCTATTCATTTATTTCACTCATCTATTCCAGATTTATTTGTGTTACGGGAAATTATGTCAGTTACATGCAGCACTTTCTATTTATTAGTTGTTTGTTATATCTGATGAAATAGTTTATTTATTTTTGTATTTTTCCATATCAAGCTTTTTTATTTTTGTAAACGATGTATCGATGTAGAAATGTTGAAACATTGTTTTTTTTTTTATATATAAATGATTATTCGTATTCATATCATGATGCTTGTGCCTTTTGTCAATGCTTCGAAAACTGGAAAAAAATACATTTTATATCACCCGTTAAAATAAACACATGGACTAGGTGTGACCCACAAAGTCCACACCACGAACTTCCCAATGAGGAGAATAAAAAAGCAATAATTTGTTTATTGTTTACAAATATATGTTAAAATTATGAAATATAAATTTGACGAAATTGATCTTGGGCTTTGAAATTGTAAGCTGATTTGTATATTTATCTGATTGATTTCTTGTTCACGCAATTTCATGAAAATTAGTATCGAACAATAGAAATTGAATGCAATTGATTTTGATGAAACTGTACAATATAAAATAAACACCGAAAAATTAACAAACACCGCTTGATTATTAAAGGACAATAGTGGGCGGTTTAGGGTTTTTGAAATATGAACATTTCAATTTAATTTTCTACAATTATCTACATGATCAAACCCTCATATGGAGACGTCAAAGATATCCAATAATTTATGGCTTTCAAAAAAATAATATTAAAATTTGGTTTTATTTCCCAAACTTTTAGGGGTTGTTTTTAAATGAAAAATATTTATTAATAACAAAATTATTAATAATTAATCACTATATTGATATTTTTTGGTGTGTTACGCATTAAATATCTATTTTATTTATTTCAGTCACGGAACAAGAATAGGCGTTCGATACGTACGTATTTGAATCTGATTCAAACATGTATGTGTGTTTGGGTTCAGTGTATGGACAAAAGATTTTTTTTACCCCCAATAAAATTTCTATTTTTTTTGTGAATAATTTTTTTTTGTGTTTGCCAACATACATTCATTGATTTCAAATTCATTTGATTGTGTTGTAGTTGACACGTTAAAATTGTGTAGTCAATAATCAAAAAACGGGTATTCTCTTTGTATATAATTGTTATGTGCGACACTTTGATTGACAATGGGCGAAACAAAAGGACTCTTAATATTTAGATTTTGGGTCGTATGTATTTTTTTATGTGATTCTATAATAATAATGAATTAACATTCGCTGTTGGAAAAATTGTCTTTTCAATGTATATATAATTTTTATAATAATTTACGGTTGTCGAAATGTTTCTGGGAAGTATTATATTGATCGAGAATAAATACGCAAATTTTTTGAGCTTTGGCAAATTGAATCGACTTAAATTTTTAGTACGCTGGCTGTTGGAATTTTCACATGTAGAAAGTGATCACCTAATTCGAATATGACTTCCAGAATACAAGAATTGAAAAAAAAGTGTCAGATAATTTTTTCATTGTAAATATACCAGAATGTGTATTTATTGACTAATTTTCCCATAGGAGAGTATTTTTTCCCATAAGGATTTTTAGGGTTCTGTTCGAAAGTTTGCAATATTTTTTAGTTGATATGCATATTTTTCTTATTTTATTCATTCTTCTTATGGAAACAAAATTATTGTTGAGAGCTTTATTTTTTTTCTATCAAGTTTTCTAACTGATTAAAGTCCGTAATCTTTTGAAGAGTTCGATAAGTGGATTTTTGTTGTATGATATTTTTGTTTTAAATATTTACAAAAATGGTCCATATCATTTTATCTTTATCGTTTTATGATGATCGTTTTTCCGTTTTTTCTTTCTTGAACTTTTCTCATCATTTTATTCGAATATTATTATTAAATGATTGGAAATAAGAAAAGTATTTTCTAATACACTTAATATTTATCCAAATAGGAAGAATAACCCAATAAAAAAAAGAAAAGTTAAATAGAAAACTTTTTTCAATCTTTCTTTTTTTCCTCTTACGCATAAGAGGAAAATTGATATAAAATTGACTTTTAATATTCGATCTTTTTTTTTCCATAGAAATGTGTCAATTGTGCCAATTTGATTTTCATACGAACAAGATGTTCAAGGCAAACGGTAAATACCTGGTTTTTGATAGAAAAATCCATATTCTAGAAAAATTTTTCTAAAAGAATGGTCTTCTCGAAAAAAATTACTCTTAGAAAAAAAAATAGGTGGGTTATAAATGTGTGTCAGAAGTTATACTTCTTTGGCATCATTAAAAAACAATTGCATGTAAATAATTAATTACAATAAAATAATAAAAGGACTGGAGAAGGATATTCAACAGAGTCAATAAAGTTTAAATTTGAAAAATTAAATATATTAATATATATTTTCTTACTTAAGTGAAACATAAATCATAAAAACAGCTTCAATCTGTAAATTTTGTGTGACGGTTAAAGAAGTATAACTTCAAAAATCTCTAAGAGATTGTACATTATTTGTTACTTTAATAGAACAATACAATATTTTTTATTATAAATATTATTAATCTATTAATTTTTTCCAGCGTTAATTTGTGAAATTCCATGATAAATAAATAAAACAAAATTATTTTGCGAAATAGTTCCACTAAATATTATTTAATTTTTTTAAATTTTATTTCATATATCTTGACCTTCACATTTTTGTGTTATTAAATAACTGTGAATTTATTATTTTGACTTGATTTTTATTTGTTTGTTTCAACCTGTCTCAAAATGTTTATTATGTAAACAGATGAAAGAATTGTCACATAATATTTATTTAAAATTAAAAATAAAAAAAAATATATTTGATAAAATAATTTTGTTTATTAATAATAATCATGATGGTATTCAAAACAATTGATCGAATTTTAGGGTCATAACTGACAGTCCCTCAAACAGTATTCCTGAACTGATAGCAAATTTTCTTCAAAATACCTAAATTGAATGATTTTGATGATATATATAAGAAATCTCATTATATCCGGAAAATACATTCATGACTGTTTACAAATTGATTTACGATACGTGTGTGTATCTTAAAATCTACATGTGCGAGCTATATGTTTTCTATGCGAATAATTCCCTTTGTTATATATATTCCTATATATATATATATCTAAAACAATAATATTTATTACACGTACATAAACATTATTTAGATTTAATGCTAATTTAGGCTTATTTATTACTCGAAAATATTTCCACTGTTTTCGAACCAATTTGGACCGACGGTACCTACCTATTTCAATTTAAACATACAGGTTTTTTTTTTTCTGTAAATGTGAAAAAAATAAGATTATTTATTATTTCACTGTATTATTTATATGGTATTAAAACAATTTTAACTGAATTTATCACAGAACCTCCATATATAAATAGAGTTTGAATGGCTGTCCTGGTATCGCGATCATTTGTCATTGTTTACGAGCAAAATTTAGAAAATCAATCGCCTTCATTATTCAAAGTCTCATAAAATTCAGGCAGAATTTAATTTATTCTATTTATTTGATATCAAACGAAAGTCAACAAAAATGGATACCTTGGCAGAAACAGAAAATTTTTAAAACAATACAAAATAATAATAGTAATAATAATTTTGAAATAAACAACTGAAGATAATAAATAATATGTGTCAATTATTCAGATACTCTTCATATGGTTAATTTTTTATCCATTTTTTTGACCGAAAATTCTAATCCATTTTCGATCGAAATATCCATCTATAACAGCGAATGAGTCTCCTAATATTTTTCGAATAATATTTATCAATTTTTATAATGTTCATGTCAATTTGTAATATTCAAATGCTTTAAGAAAAATTTAATTTGTTTTATCAAATTGGCTCTGGGCTGAAGACAACATCAAATGTATTTCCATTATATTGAAATTGTTCGACTACTTATATTAAAGATTAATATAGATACAATTATTTAATATTTTAAGTGAATTGTGTGTCAGCATTCTAAGCAGATTGTTTCGTAGAAGACATTTTAAATTAAATTAAAATGTAATCGATTTTCAATATGTGTATGTAGAAAACTCAGTCAATTGTTTTGTCTTCTATGTATATCGAATTATACAGAAATCATAGATTATTACATAAAAGTATGGAAATAACACAGAATTCTACATAAAAATACAGTTTTGTATTGACGACCTTAGCTCGTGAGGCCCGGGTACCAGGGTGGTATGATTTGAAGGACGACAAATTATCAGAATTTAGGAGCGGTTAAATGTCAGAATTATTTGTATTCTAAAAGTTAGAGCATTATGCGAACATTTTTTTGAGATTTGGTTAAATAAATTTTAATAAACTTCCACGCTAACTTTATTGCAGTCAATTCTGATATAACCAAAAAATAAAATTAGTAGTAACCAAACGAATAAATTATTTAGCCTGGGTTAGCTGTTTCGTAACCGATTTGGCGATACATCGTCACATTTGGCAACTCTGAACACAGGGTAGAATTTTTCTAAACTATGTTGCTGTGCACAGGGATTTAAGACGATGTATTGGGTTTCGTAATAGAAGTTCTGTTGATATTAAAAATATCTACACAAACATTTCAATATCTATGATTGAATACATTTTCCAGAAACAATTTATATATATTTTTTTTCTTCTACAATCTATGTATATTATTTTTATTCCATTTTTATTTATTTTCTTCTATTTTATATTGAAAAGCCATTTTACTTATATTGTAACAGATATACAGATACAAATGTATTTATATTCTCTGTTGAAATGTTATTTATCAAGAATTGATATAAACACCATATGGAATTACCTACCGTTCTGGTTGTCTATGTTATGTTGTGTTTATACGTCTCTGTTTCTGAGTTACAATAATTTGAATTGTAACATATCAATTTATTTTACATGACGATAACTGTATTACTTAGACGCTGATGTTTTATCTTTAAATGCATATTTCTCTTTTATTTTATACAAAAAAATAATGTCAATTTTCATTTATTATCGACTATCAAATTTATTATTATCACCAGGTTAATAATCGTTTTCATTTAACTGAGTTTATAGTCTAACAGCTAGTGGAAGGGTTGAGTGATGTGAGGCTGTAGTTTTATTCAATGATGAAACATAGTATGCGTTATAGAATAGAAACCAGGTTCTTGCAAGAATCAACCCTGCGCAATCCTCATTACCTTTTATGCTTTGGAAAAGGGTAAGTGGAGAGTTGAATCAAACTATTTTGGATATTTTTATAAGAATGTCTAGCCTTGTTTTTCTAACTCTTACCTTTTTAAACGGTTTTTACACTCTTATGGAGATTAAAGGGAGAGAGACTAGTGAATCTTTAATAAAAGATGGGAAAAATTATATTTAAAATCAGTTGACTGTATAACTTTCAGAACCTAATAATCCTAATCTACAAATTCAGTCCACCAGTATAATATATCAATTTCAATTATAAGTTACTGTACATTGAACATATTGAAAAATAAATACGAATCATTGTATTTACACCACTGAAAGGATATTTATATAATACACTACGAAAAATGGACATGCAGGTCATCGTACAAAAGTTCAAGTTGAAAGTTATCGAAACATGAAGTAAAAACATTATTTAAAATTTTATGTTTGTTTCAGGTGAGAAAAACAATTATAGGTTGTAAAATTTTCTACAAAAATTGCTCGAATCAAAATGATAAGTTTTAAGGTCTAGCATATAACCACTTTTTCCACAGATTTTGCCCCTTTTTAATTTAAATGATACAAGAGCAATTTTGACATCTTACTGATAATTTTGAATTGAGATGGGGAAGTTTTTATCAAAAACTTTTTTTATCAAATGCTTTTTGCCTAAATTTTGCAATAACTTTCCATTTTGAGATGAGCAAAATATTTTTATGTTCTTCAGTAAAAGATTTACGTTCGTATGCCAAATTCTGACTTACTCATATTGACACTATTTCGAAATAAATTTAGCTTTCTAAAATGTACTGGGAATGTTTGTAAGTCTACTTTACTCGTATCAGAGATGTGATTTTTTGAAAGATGAACTCCTGATCTTTCAATCTTTTTAAGCTTCACTGAATAAAGTTCATCTACTTGTATAAAATATTATATTTATTTTTTTACATTTTATTTTGTAACCAACCAGCATTACATGACACAACATTTTTCTTCTTTGTAAAATTTTTTAGAATTGACTGTAAAAGTGCATTCGGTTAGAAATAATTTTGGAAAATAAAATTAAGATCTTTTTTAAAAATATGTCTGTGTCATCCATATTAAAGCTTTAAAAATGATTTGGACATGCCATTGGCAAAACACTTTTAAGATTTTTCAATGAAAATGGACAGGTTAACACAGTTCTAAAAAAAATTGGTAATAATTTTCTGCCCCGTTCAAAAGTTATAATGGAATTTGTTTAAGAAAATTTCCTAACGAAAACTGCTATAACTTTTGAAAATTCTCATTAATTTCACCTGAAAATTTTTGAGCTTACTTGGAATGCTGTTTAAAATTTTCATTGAATTCTTAATGTTGGGAAAATTTTCTTTCTGTTTTTGAAACAGAATTTAAATGGGAATTCATTGAAAATTTCACACAACACAGCTACAAGTGGGACTACCCTTATAACTTTTTACAGCAAATTGTTAGCATTTTCACAAATTTTTTAATTTTTTGCACCTCGGGTATGTCTAAATCCCTGCCGAGAAAAATCTAGCAAAATTTAATTTCACTATCAGTCAATTTCATAAGAATATTAGGAAATAATATTAGGATAAAAAGCGTTTCAATTTAAAGCATTTATCCATACCAGATATTTTCATTTCGATATTACCTACCCCTTAACCACATGCAATAAAAACCATTAATTTTAGTAGTTTTTTTTATATAGAAGTTCATTTTCATGTAAAGTGTTATTTCCACGCATACAAAAAATTAAAAAAGAAAATCCATATTTATTAAGAGTTGAAGTAAAAAGTAAGTAGATTTTTTAGTCGACATAACATAATAATAAGTGTATAATCAACCCCTCGACAATTCACTAGCTTATACGAGATAGGCACTAGCATTAAGAGAAGAGGGGTTGCAAGTATATTTTATACCAAAAACTGTACTTTCTACTCAAACATTGAAGTTTATACCGGGTTCTTCAAAAAATGTGCAAGCATGTACTGTGTTTATTGAGAAATAAATTAGTTCGTTGGTTGAAAACGTCACTTTAAAAATCGTATCTGTCAATTACGGTAAAGGGAAAGGGGCTTGAAATTGAACTGAAATCTTTATCATTTTTGGTACATTTAAAAAAAAAATATTTTATCTCTTATTACATCAATTTGTTTAAAACGCACACATTTGGCTTTTATTCATTTAAAATACCACCAACTAATTTAATTGACTTAAATTGTCCGACTTATTAATTGAATTTTACAAATATCAGATTGCCATTTAGTTTCTATGGGATTAATTTAGGAGTAGCCATTTCTATATACGACATATATAGAATATGTTCTAGTGTAAAGTTTGTAACGCCAGCAATAAATTTGGGTATTGATGTCCATAGAATCATCTAATTAGACGAGTTCCGTTGGTCCGTCAGTCCGTTTGTTATCAGAAAACGAATAGAATTTCAATTTCGATGATGTATTCTAGACTTAAAATGTAAGATCATGTTCGTGAATGACATACTGAGTCCAATGGATCCTTAATGTCTTTTAAATCTATAATACTATTTTTAAAAGGAAGTTTTTGGCTCATGTATGTTTTTGAGTGATCTGGTATCGATATTCGTATGCGTATTACAAAATTAATAGTGTCACGTGTTCATCTCTTCCTCTCTTTTTTTATCATATATTTTAACAAATACAAAACTTTGTTTTTTTTTTTAATAATTGGTGAGACGCGATGTCGTTATATGTAATTAAAAATCAATTTGTTTAAAAAAGGATTTCTGATTGTAATTAAATTAGAAGATTTATTAATCGTTCTTGTTCAAAAATAAAATTAAAACGTGACCTCAATTAAAATGGAAATTAATATTTATATCTAAAATAATCGATTTTGGTTGATTATTTATACTCTTGTTAATCATCAATTCTCTAAACAATCGAATTTCTCAGAAACTATTTATTTCTCAGAGTCCAGACCACTTATTGAGCTTATTTACCAACATCTTTTCTGTAATTATTAACACCTTTAATCAATGATTGCAAAAGTTATTAAAATCGTCAAATTTGAAAGGTTAATTGTCAGAAAACTTATGAGCCGATTTTCATTTTGCATTTGCCATTTTGTAGGCTTTTTTAGCATCTAAAAATTTTGATCAAAGTAACTTCCAACATTCTGCTGCTAACAGTTTTTGAGATATGCAAGATACCTTTAAATACTCGTGTATGTAAATATTCGTGTTGGAAACTCAAAATCGACTTTTTTCGGTATTTTTTCGGTAAGACAAAAACTAAAATAAAGATATATTTTACAAAAGCACACAAAATAAAATGTTTCCCATAAAATGATCATATGATATTTAGTTTTAAAAATGACTATTTAAATAGTTTTTAATATAAAGTGTAATATTTTCATTGCTGTATTATATTATTATATGTAGTGTTTTATTATATTATTATACTTTTAAAAATATTTATTATTCTGTATTTTTGTACTTATTTTACTTACATCTTATGTTTCTCTCTCAACAAGATTAAAAATTAAATTTATGAATGAAAATAAAAACAAGTGTGCTCGCTCTGAACGATGTTAATAATTACATTAACAAACAATTCAGTAAAAGAGAATCAATTCAGGAAAATGAAAAGCAGTCACGTTTTTTTTGAATAAGGTATTATAAAATAAATGAATCACAAATTTTTGTATTCATACACAGTGTTTCAAGCAATATTTTTAATTATTTTAATTTTTAACTGAATAATCAAAGTTTCTTTTTAAGGAAATTAAAGCTAAAATTTTTCATACTTGTTACAAATTATTTTGATAGACCCTTTCAATATTATTTAATTTTCATATATTATTTATTGGAAACAAATTACTTTGATAGAAAGTCTTTGTATTACAATGAATGTAATTCTATATATTTCGATCTTAAATTGAGCTTTTTACATGGTCCTATGTTTATTTCAATATAAGATTAGCAAATGTATCGGCTAGTATTCTATATTTTGAATTTCAAATATCTATTTATTATTAAATATATTCATAGATTATGTAAAATATTTCTTTTCGATATATTTACAATATTTCAATGAATGTTTATTATTTTTCATACAAATTTTTATTATTGTCCATTATTTACTTAAATAAATATCATCTGACATAATACATTTGGTTTTGAAGATTTGTTTATTTAATTAAGAAATATATGTAAAATAATATATATATTATTTGTACAATCTTGTATTACTTATAATTATTTATACGGAAGGGTCGTCAAGGATTCACAATGGAATTAAGTTTCGAATAATTTGAATAAATTTCAATTACAATTCAAGTGAAGTCTACAAGTAAAAACAGGTACTGTCATAGAAGTTAAAGTACTATACTTCCAGCAGAGATTCGTAGAAATTTAAATTTACAGTCACAATTTTCTAAAATGTGCTACGCTATCGTCAACGACTCCTTTATATCTCATGAACTCGACTGGTCGTCGTTGACCCATGGGGATCAATATAGAACACTTTGAGTAACAATACTTTATTTTAATTTTCACTTGTATCATCTATGAAACGATATATTTCAAATTAATTTATACCAACTTCAAGAATGATCTGAAATTGTGGGGACTCGATGACACTTTTAGACTAACATGCTTTTAAAAAAGCTTAAAAACACTAAGAAAACGACTTTATAGGTAAACTCGAAATTTGTTCTTTTCTGAAAAACAGAGTAATATTCAAATAAAACAAAAATTACGGTACATTATGGTTTAAGTGTGCCATAATTTGATTCAATCGTAGTAACATTTTCTTCGGGAGAAATAGGTTATGGATTTCTATATTGTAGTTCACAACATTTATAAATTCATTGTATCCATTATTCGAATCTGAATAGAAAATGATAAATCATTTTCTATTATATTTGAATATTTAATTGCAATAATCATAAAATATCCTGAGGGTATTATTTCTACGTTACTTAGAATTATTTACAATAAATAATCGAATAAATTAATTAAGTGGTTTTCTCAAATATCATTAATTATTTTAGACTGAGAGCTATTGTCCATTTATCTTATAATATAATGAACAAGTTTAAATTTTTGGTAATACTGTATACCTTTTTTATGCTCTAATAAAGGTTTATTCAATACATCTACTCTAACTAAACCTCTTAATTTGGGCTTCATTAAACATAGAATACTTTTAGAATATGCTATTCAAAAAAGAAAATATATATATATATATATATATCATTTATTCTTTTAGGATATACTGTTTTTGTTTTTAAAGCTTGTTACGCAGGTAAATATAGGCAGGTATGTTTATAAGATCACTTATTTATAGTCCATTTTTATTTGCTCGCCATCAAGATAACTCAAAAGCGAAACGAGATATCGAGCTGGAATTCTTGTGACGAATTCTAGGCAATAGCGAGTTGGAATTCGTAAATTAGCAAAATCACGCCATTAGATCCAACGGATCAACTTTTTTTTTTAATGTGTATTATATTATGTATTTATAACTGTATAGACTGAATATTTAGAGTATTTTATGGATTTTTATCAATTGATACTCAAATACGAGTTGATTATCCAAGCAATTAACACTATTAGTTGTTATTTTCACTTGTTTTTTCATGAAAAATCGTGTTTTTTTAGAGTCAAATAATTGTAGTAATAATTGAACACCGGGTCCTTAAATTAATAAAACAATCTACAATGATTATTGCTTGAATGGTTCGTTATTTACGTGCTTGTGAATTGTTCGAATTAAATGTTATATTTCCTAAATTTTTCTCTGCTTTTAGTTTTTGTTACAACATTTAAAGTCTATAGGGAATACTTTTGTTTTTTAAAAGAATTTTTTTGTATTTAGTACACTAATGGATAATAAAAATTGATCACTTTTAAAGTTCCAGTTTTTAGAAACAATTTTTTAGATTCATACGCAAAATATATGATGTTGAATAGAAAACGTTGGATATTTTCAAATCGTTGCGTACAATTGCGAGAGATGAGCAACAAAAATAAGCAAGAATTTACTATAGGCTGATTTTTTTCTATTATGTTACATTTATGGTGTAGAGAAATAACCTGCTGGCAGTCTGATTCGTTACGGACTGTTCCGGGAGACGGGCATTAAAGTTGTAAGGAAACACTTTAGATTGTAACTAATTGCTAAAATCTGTTAAAATTAATAAAATATTATGTATTTTTTAATTCTAGTTATATTTTAAATGAAAAATTTTATCAGAAAGTCTATTTGTCTATTTTCCTTAATTTTTGCGATTGTATAAGAAAACCGTAAATTACCGAAGAAAAGTTCAAAAATTTTTGTTGGCTGTTTATGAGTTTTCTAGGATAGTGGAGGTATAAAAAATTCAAAAATAACATTTATTTTACGATCGGTTGACTAGTTTTTGAGATATTGCATGAAATACATCCGATAAATCGGCCTCTGGATCGGATTTCTAGCGATATCTCAAAAACTACGCATCCAATCGTTGAATAGGTGTTATTTTTGAAATCTGCGGGTCATAAATACTCTAGTACATCTATTTCATCCAAATCGGGGAGAAAATAACTTTTTCGATTTTCTCGATTTTTTCAAAGGGGTACCCCTTAATAAAATTGCAAAAATTGAAATAAATTTTTTTCTTCAATATTACGAAAAAAATGTGTATAAGGGTAGTTTGACCCGTAGATTTCAAAAATATTATCTATTTAAAGATTGGACCCGCGGTTTATGAGATATTACTAAAAAACCGTTCCTCAGGCCGATTTAGCGGATGTATTTCATGCAATATCTCAAAAACTAGTCGATAGATCGTTAAATAAATGTTATTTTTGAATTTTTTGGATCTTAATTATCCTAGAAAACTGATAAACAGCGAGAAAAAAAATTTGAACTTTTCGACGTTTTTTTAAGGTTTCTATACAAGCAAAAAAACGCTCGATTCAAAACAATCATAAAAAGTACATTTTTTAACAAAATTAATCACTCAAGACCTAATTAAGATTAAAAAAACACTAAATCTTATTAAATTGTCAAGAAGCATAAGGGGAGAAGTACGTATTTTAATGTTGATAAACAACAAAAACTATAAAAACTGATTCGATGATCTGTTTTCTTAATCACTCAGTATATTTCATCCGTCGAACACTTCAACCATTCATCCCTATTGTAAATATTAAAAAAAAACAAAATTCCATTTATCTTTATAAATATTCAAAATGTTTCATATATAATTTTTTATTACAATGGTTCCGTTTAGACCTCTCCCAGAAAAACAAAAAGGAAAGTAAAAAAACAAATTTTGTATATTAAAATAAATATTTTTTTGGTGAAAAACCTGAGTACAACTTTTTCTTTGTATGTGCCTAAATGATATACTTTTCTAAAAATTTGGATACCTCAATAAACACTTTTTTTATGTAAATATATTGTTCATTTAATGTTCACATTTATAGCACAACCCCACCAGCTCTAGAAGTTTCCGTCTACCTGTTATTGTGGAAAAATTGGGCCATTGGATCCATTGGACCATATGGATCGATTTTGCTCGTATATTTGAGTCAATATAATGCACTGCTACAGTGACATCACGCTGGCCGAACAATTCTTCAATTAAAATTTTTTTTTTAAGTTACAAAATTAGGTACATTTAAGGTCCTTCTATACATAAATTTAATTAAAACTACCAAACAAAATTGTGCAACTTGCTACCTTGACACTTTACTTCAGTGATTTATATTGCACGATGTTTTGGATTCAGTTGATTTATTGAAGGCACTTGATAAAAGCAGCTAAAAAGAATCGAATTGCTCTGTCAGCAGTATTTACTTGCAGAATTATAATGATTTAATTTTCTTAATTACTAATTTAAGCACCTAATTAGCACCTAAAAAACCACTATAATTTTGTAAATATTTCAATTCAATTTTGGATATTTCGCTTTGGTAGCTAGAGTGAATTAATGAGAAAAGAATGGTTAAATCGATTTGATAGAATTTGATAAATATATCGGTCATTTTTCAGTTGTCAAGAGAAGTTTTACTTTATATAACAAATATCTCGAATGAGTTATGGGATACCATGGAAAGTATTTAGAATAGTAAATGGGGCTATATTTAATGTTATATATACAAATATACCAATCTGACTTTATAGATACATTTTGTGGTTACTAACGTCTGCGGTCATTTTGTTTGTATCCCAGCCAGCCAGCAATGTGTGTTAGTTTTAGATCTCTTTCTATTTAAAATAAATGTATATATGGTGACTTTTAAAGCTCAGTCAATTCGACCAGCTCCCTATTCTTGACTTTTTTTAAAAACATTTATTAAATATATATAATGTGTTATTCATGTTTGATGGTATAAGTTATAAATGAACATTTTAAAATGTTAACAAAAAGTATCAATGGTCAAGCTTAAATAAAAGTTCAATGGTTACTACTATTTGATTATCTTTGTTTGCTTAAATAACCGATTTAGAGGTGGTTTAACTGACATTTAGTAGATTAATGGAGATATTCTTCAATTTATTTTGGTGATGGAATGTTTTAAATGATTCACGTAATTATTTTGAAACTAGTAATTATGTTTGTTAGTTAATCTTATATTTTATCCTGAAGGTCTCCATTGTTCCATAGATTTATCCCAAAACCGCAATTCTTTTACCAATCTTTTTTTGATCATCCTTTTCCAAGCTAAAGAACTGAGTTTTTTTTCAACAGTAGATTCGTCATTTCATGGCACGATGTCGATTGCATCAAGAGTGTTGAATAGCTCAAATGAATGATTTTGAGCCACTCAGTGTTCGTAGACCAAAATAAACTTTCTATGTTCATTTGAACAGGAAATATCTTTGAGTGGACGAAATCCCATAAGGTTTTACCTCCTACTCTGCACCTTGCTTCACTCCATCTCATCCCATTTTTGTTATTAATTGCTTAATTAAAAGATATTAAGTCACTATTCTTAAAAACCAAGAACCCTCTATCTTCACTAGAACAGGGAGATCTTCGGATACAAATCTATCACGACATTTGGAGAAAGAAATGTCACATATGCAATGCATATTATATAATTTGGTATAAGTGATTCAATATCTATCATTTGAACTATTAAATACTCAAATCGGATGATTTGGAGATTATTTAGAGCATACAAACACTCATCTCCTTTTTTTAGATTATTGGAATGATTACTTAGTATCAAGTCTGTTTTGAAAAAGTCGCATTTATTAAGTTCATTTTATTATTTTGCTAACCGACTTTCAATAATATTCTCGATAAAATATAATAATTTATAACTATAAAATATTGATAATTCAACAATCAATTTATGCCATATATGCTATCATTATTTTCTTTCCAAAGACCAGCTTTTAATAATATGTTTATGATTGAATTGCTCAACTTTATTATTAATAACATTTTATGTAATAATTTTCCTCAGTTTTTCATCTGACTACACATTTAGTAACAAAAAACCAACAAAGTTTTCTTCATCACTTAATGTACAATATATAATACTCATAATAATAGTTGTCTACAAAAAATTTTCATTTAATTTCCTCGTAGTTTCTTCACGAGATGCAGCAATAAAATGCATTAAAATGATATAACTAAAAAAAAAAATACACATTTACACACACAAACCCGTTAGATGAACAATAATATTATTGCTCACACATGAAATAATGTCTCTGGATACAATAAATTATCACTGTATACTGTGTAGTAGATAGCTAGCTAGCTCTAGCTAGCTCTGAATCGTTGGCGTAAGCGAGCTATATGAGTGCATAACAATGTAGAAATATTATACATTATGTATGAGTATGGAGATAGGATGTATCTTGGTAATTATGGGTTACGTAATGCAGGATGTCTTATTTTACAAGTTTCTCCAGGTATGTTTCTTTGAATAAATCGACAAAAATTTTTATTTCCGAATTTGATAAGAGTCATCTTGATCCATACTCAAATAATAGTATAACAATTGTTTTTGAAATAGCGCCCGAAAATCCTATCTCATGGCCAATATAGTAGACGAGCTTGGAATATAACCATCCAAAAATTTTTAATTATTTTTCTTATAAAATCACAAAAACATCGTTAATCTTAGAAAAATCACACAAAGTTCATAAAAAGCTTAACTGTAGTTTTATTAATATTTTACGAATGGATGAATCAGTTGCCTTGTAATTATAACTTGTAATTTGCATGTAATTCAAACCTGAAAAATTATACTCACAAATGAAATCTTTATATTAAAATAATAATTTTCAAAATTATGTGTTACATAACACATTGTGATATCGATACAATCAATAAGTAATTGTATGCCTTTAGTGAACTTATATATTGTTTATTCCATAGACTAAAGTGTACATGTTTGAATAGATGTGCACATGGAAATATAGTTTATGTAGAAGTTCTATTATGTAATAGATTTGATACAATCAACATCCGAATTAGAATTATATATATATATATATATATATATATATATATATATATATATATATATATATATATATATATATATATATATATATATATATATATATATATATATATATATATATATATATATATTTAAAAATTAGTGAGCCAACTTTATTTTCCGCCATAAAACTATCATTTTTATGTGAAATTGTAGGAGAAATTTGAATTTGTTGTAATGAAAATATTTGCTTGCTATCTGAAGCTATTTTCCAGTGTATTTAACAGTTAGATTAATGGTCCAGAGTCTTGTTTTTGTATTGAAAAAAAACTATCTGATTTTAACGTTGGGATAATTTTGTAATCAGTAATTTAATTGAAGAAGCCAAGTTTAGCTGATGAAATATTTGTGTTTGTAAGTGTCATTCCTAATTAAATGAAACTTTTTAGACACTGACTTGAAACACCTTGATTTTCCATAACGTTTGTTTTGTGTTTAATAGATTTTGAAAAATCAAGATATAAATAATTACCGAAAATGAATTTCGGATATAGAATATATCCTCTGTGGACGGTAACATCTATTTCGTAATAGCCACATTTCAATATTAAATACCTATATACTAAAACTCTCTCAACAATTCTATGCTTTCAGATAATAGACAAGAACTCTGTATAGCCTAGCGACTGGTAAACTAATGGTAATATATATACAGTAAGATATAATTGCAATGCTATGTAATATTACACTATGTATTATAGTACTGTTTAAATAATATACATTTCGTAACAATATATCAACAATAATAATAATACAACAATAATATCATTGCATCATTATCAACAAAGTGTGCTATGAACCGTTGTTACACTATTTACAATAATTGATATATTGAATACAGTCTGATTATTTACGTATGAAAATAATCCATTCTTGTTTTTTGTTATTGTAATGACACCATTGAGACGAGTATAATGAATTCACTGGAAGAATTCAACTAGAATTTTTATTAATATAAATATGATCAGTTTCCGAAATAAAAACCAGTTTTCTTGACCCATTTATTATGTTTTTAGCTGCACGCCAAGTGAAGTTAGTTGAAAATTCTAGTATTCTTTTTGGGAAAATCAATCTTGAGTTCATGTTTGATATATTTCGTAGCAAAAAATGTATCACATTTTTGTATTAATTTGAAAAAAAAATTATTATGCGAAAAAAACCGTTTTTCCACGTAAAATACTAATTTTATGATGTCAAAGTGTTTGAAAGCTTTTTGTTCTTGTTTGAAAAACATAATTTTAAAATGGTTTCTCTATAAAACTTTCTATAGAATTTATTTAGGTCATTAGATAAAAAAGTTTTTTTTTTCATTTCATTACAAAGTTGAAGTATAATTTATATAATTAACAAGAACAAAAATTATTTTAATTAGATGTAGGAAAAAGAAATTATCAACTGAGAATCAATGTGCGATGTTTCGTATAATGCAATGCTCAGTGTCGTATTTTAATTATTAGTGAAAAAAAAAAATGTTTATTTATTAAAAAAATAGGAGATATACGAAGCAATGCCTTTGGAAGCGATTCTCTCCGTAAGTACAAATTTTTTACAAATTTTTTTTTTTATAGAAGCAGTCACATAATTTAATAAAACTATCTTTCTGTGATATTAAACTATATCAAATATATTGGCATTTAATTGAAAAAGTATGGATTAAAAGTTAAATGTGAGTAAAAAAGGACCCCTGAGAACACTTCTAATAGTGTTTGCCAAAAATTTAACAATTCCCATCTAATAGTTTTTGAGTTTTGAGCCTTCATCTAAAAATTTAATTTTAATAGACCCACAGGTCGGCAGACTAAAAGACAATTAAAGTGGTTGATGTGGAATAGTTGCCGAACAACATTATTTGAAATCGGTCGGTAAAATTTAAAAGTAATATATGAAATGAATACACACGGTATTATAGAAAAAATTACTATACCACAAATTAACATCATAATTTTTTATATAATTTATCAGCCAATGAGTAAAATAATTTGTAAAAATGGAGTAGCTCTGGTTTTTAAAATAATATATTACGCCAATTAAGTAAGTAGAAGTCACTTATACGTAATTTCAATGGGAAAATATGGTATTTAAATTACTTGCCTCAGTTTGTATTATAAAATCTAACTAAATCAATTATTATTATTATTATAGTATACACACATTATTAATTAAAATGTTACAAATGATTGAACAGAGAAAATAACCATTTATAAATGAATGCAGCCCCAAATCCAATCAGCCTCTCATTAGTTCACTAGTTTTATTAATTCGTTGTAAAAATACTTTATTTACTTGTTTTTATATGCAATAGTTTTTATAGACATGGTAAACAAGTTGCCTACTGGCATAAAAGTTGAAAACAGAGTACGTACAAACGCCAGAGGTGTAATGTTTATAATTTCAGAGGTTTCTGTTTTTTTTATCAAAAACAATTTATTTATGTTACAAAAATTATTTTGCCAGTTTGGATTTAAGAGCTGCATTATAAATACAGAAATTGTCGTTGCATTGGAAAGTTTCAGGGACAATAAATTTTATATAAAGGATTTTATCGACAAAACAAACACCTTCATCTTTTTGTAAAATATTCAGTTACTTTTTACAAACGGAAATACAAACATCAAGGGTGAAATAAATAGTAAATAAAGTTATACTAAGTTATCAATAATCAATAATATGTATTAAATTTATTAGTCCAAGAGTTAAACACATAAATTTATGTCTAAATATTTATTTGTTGTAAAAGTTGATCGAGTTTGTGAAATTTTGATAAGCAAGCATAAGCATATTTCCAGTTTTTTCTATATTTTTCTAACCAGTCATATACACTGTGATTAAGTAGAAAATTTATTTTTTACTTTTTCATGTGTTAATAGTTTTTAACCTCGAAAAGAGAAGTTTCTACTTTTTGAAATTGAAAAATAATTAACAAGTGATCTAGGTGCAACTCGCCAGTTTCGCACGACAAACTACGGACGGTTAGACCAATTTTGTTGAAAAAACACCCAGTTTTAAGTTATGTTTTTGCGTCGATATAATTATTGGTCCTCAAGATAATCGAGGCGAATCTAAAAATGTGGAATTTTGGTTCTAGTGACCAAAATACGTAAAGATATCCAAATTCGGAAGTCCAAAGATTCGCCACATTATAAGAACTTGCTACTGGAAAGAAAAACACACAAATTGTTTTTCTCTAAGTTTTTAAAAGAAGAGGTCACTTGTATATACGAACCTTGTCAGTCAGTTATGTGCCTTTTTAAACATCCATGTCATATTAGAAGATGAATAAAATCAGTGGATATCGAGTAAGCAATCTGTGATGTAACTGAACCATGAATTACAATTCAGAGCCTGCTCTTATGCAGAAAGGGTTCTAATAAGGTATAAAATTTATGAATGGTAGTTTGAGAACCTAAAACCATTAAAAATTTAACTTCTCTAACCACTAAAAATTAAGGTTTATATTATAAATGTGATCAGATATAAAAGAACATTTGTTAAGTTTATATTTCAATAAAATTAAAGGTCAATTGGTTAACTCTCGGGCTATTACCTGCATTTTTGGTTTTTAATTAAGAGTTAACAAAAGAGTAAACATATTAGAATGTATTAAATGTATCATATACTACCCTTATTTGTATAAATTAATTTTTTAATTACTGATATATATGGTATCGTAGAATCACCATCATATCCCTAATGAGTAGAAAATTAGAATGAAAATGTCATAGACAAAACAAAAGTTTGACTGTTGTGTTGTTTTCTATCAGCCATTGTAATTAATAATAATATTCAACTTTTGTATGATAAATTTATGTATTATTTATTAAACTTTCTAGAAAATCTGTATCGAAAGTTTAGTTTCTAGTATATATAGAATATATATAGAATATACAATTATGACATATTAATAGATTACTGGATGTAGTCTAAGCGCTTGTGGAAGATTTACTTTAACTGTCTTTCTGCAAGGCTGTAATTTTAGTAATGAATCATAGTTTTCGAAGTATACGCACCATGTTCTCACAGGAATCAACCTTGCTTTTCATCAGATTTTTTAAATTTGAAAAGAGAGCTAGTTGGGGCGAGAAAAAAAAGTTTTGAATATTGCATAAATTAATCTATATGTAGTACAAAAGTTTTTAAAATATTTATCCTCAACTTTAATCTGTGCAATCAGAATAAATGAGTTTCATATAATGTTTGCTAATTATTAGAAACTATAAAAAAAAGAAATCATTATTAAAACAGTAAAAAAAAATTTCGAAAAGTATGAACATCAGTAAAAGATTTAAAATCACAACAAAACATACTAAGAAAATCAATCACGTATGAATACAAATATCGAACACAATCATCTGTAGGTCAATGATGTAACTAATTTGTACACAGTAAGCAAACACTTTAGAACATTTGAAACCAATGTCATATCTTACACTCATATTAATAGTAATTATTCATAAATAAAAAAACAACCCCGAAATTAAAATTTTCATATAAAAACACCTACACTTCTTATCACAAATCAGTTTCAATTCAAACTCGAATTTCAAACAATCAATTAACAATAATGAACAGATTTATTGCATTCACGGTAGTGTTAGTAGCAATTTGGGGTACAGGAGCTGAACCACCGCAATATCGTACATTTAAATATGTGCATCCTGCACAACCTGCGGTTCAACCACAATTTGAGCAACAGCAAGCTGTAGCCAGTAGTCCAGGATATGATCCAGCTGGACCACCATCTGGGCAGTTATTACTGTTACCTGGTGAATATGTTGTGCGAGTGAATTCACCATACAGCGAATATGGTGCTCCAGAACAAGGTCAATTTGTTCCACAACCTGCTGCTGTCGGGCAGTTTAATTATCAACAACAACAATTTTCTGCTTCTCAAGACCCAAATATTTATAATAATGGTCAACAATACCAAGGACAACAATTTGGACAACTCAATTCACAATCAGGGCAGTATAATGCACCTGGACATAAAACGAACGAAGCTTCTGAACGATTTGGGCAGTACAATGTTCAACAAGGCCAATACAATGCACATGGTGAACAAAAAATCCAAGACGCAGGACAATATAATGAACAACGATTTGGACAATACAATGTCCAATCAGAAAACCAACAACAACAATTTGGACAAAGAGTTGCACCAAAACAATCACCTGCACCTTTCGGTCAATTAAAAGTACAAAAAGGTAAATTTTCTGGAGAATTTAATATTGGAGAACAAGATGAAGCTGATGCAGATGAACAACAAGATGAACCTCAAGAAGACCAAGTAACAGCAAAAGCTCAACGTGGAAATATTAAATATAACAAGCAAGCCAAACAACCAGAACAAGTTGATGAACAGTATCAACAAGGGCGCTATGTACAACGTGGGAGCGCTCGTTATACTTCACCAAAGTCCCAAGTGGAATTAATAAAAACAAATGCAAATCAACAGCAAGCTGAAGCCGCTCAAAATAATGCAGAAAATGATGATGATGATGATGAAGAAGCAGAGGATAACCAAGAATTTTCTGGAAAATATACACAGTCTAAATCTGGAAAATACACAGCTCCTAGTCAACAAGAACAGCCTCAATATGTTCCATCTAGAACATTCTTCTTTGGTCGTTATACACAACCTAGTGATTCTCAACAAGCTGAAGTACAAAGTGACTATTCCAAAGTAAGCAAATATGTTCCACCAAAAGCTCGAGGTAAATCAACAACTGAAACACCAGAAACTAGCGCAACAACAGAGGAATCAAATGGCTCCACAACTGAAGTTGGTCCCACATTCGCATATGATCCAGAAGCCAAAGAAAACTACACAAATGACAAACAAGCTGAAGAAGAAAGTACAAAAGCAGCAAACGGATACTATTATCTTCTCTTACCCGATGGTAAATTACAAAAAATTGTTTATATGACTGAAGAAGATTTAAAGAAAATGGCATTTGTTGCTAGATTACAATACCAAAATGTGGAACCCATTCAAGGACCTGTATACTCTTACAATCCAGAAAATTCACCTTTTGTACAAGTATTTTGAAGAGTATTTCTAAAAACACATCGTGATCTACAATAAATTTTTGTGTATAAATTTATTTCTTCGATTTCTAAATTATTTTATTTAATAATTTATATTTTTCGATTTATTATTTTGAAAATGATTTTCTTGCGAATATTTTTTTGTAAATAGTTTTCTACAAATTTATTTTTATTTTAAGACTTTTACTTTTATGTTCCTTTAAATTTTTTTTGTTTCTTTCTGATTGTTTTTATAATTCTTTTCTTTTAAAATAAAAAAAAACGATTATCAATTCTATTTTATTTTTTTTATCAGATTGTTAAACCCAAATTCTGCACATAAATATTAATTAATTTGTGAAAATTCTCCTTTTTCTAAGAAGAACTTTTATGAAAAATATATATCTTAGTTGGTAAATAATATTTGTTAAAAATAAAAAAGTTTTAATTATTTGATGATTTTAATTTTGTTCCACCAGGATTTTGTAACCCGATTTATATAAGGTCATATTAAATTTTTCAAAATTTGAATATAGTTTCCATAGGTTGAATCATTAATACTTGCGTAATGCGTAAGTGTCAAAAGAAATTTTCAAATGCGAAAAGTTGTTGTATTTTCTTAAACTTTTTTATTATTTTAATGACAAAACATTTTTTTTCATAAATTCTTTAAATTTGATTTTAAACTATAAGATCAGTTCAAAATCCTATAGGTATTAGAAATAGTCTTAGTTATGTATCAATTGTTGGATGCTGTTTTTGAATAAACGATCAAAAACGATCGAATTTATCGATTCGGCTTATTTTTTCAATAATTATATAGGAATTTATTTTAACATGACATATACCAACAAACTCGAAAAATCAATCGAATTGAGTAAATTGTCAATAAAGGTTTTGAATTTGAAAGAGGCTTCAATTGTGCAAGTTCTTTTTAGGAGCATGGGATCTAGAATAAATGAGAATAATCCTTACTTTTTATAAAAATTTTAAGAGAAATAGTAAACCTTTGCCTAAAATTTTAATAAACACAGTTTTTAATATATAATTATAAAAATTAACAGACTTTTTTTTTAACAAAATAATTTTTTATAAACAAACTAAAATATAAACAAAAATTCTTAAGCATCAATTTTGGCTTCTTATGATGCGTATTCGGTAAAATCTTATTCTTTAGACTTGACAAAATATCTATAAATTTTTTGATATTCTTTTCAAGACTTGGAAAATGGAAAAAAAACAAATAACAAGTTTTGGAGATTAAAATAGTGTAAAAAAATTCTCAAAGATTCGTTATCATAATTTTTGACTCTTGTGAATTGTTTTAAAAAGTTTTTTTATATATTTTTAAATATAGTTTAATTTCATTTTGATGAGAGATATAACGACCACAATAACTTCTTACGTTTAGTTAGACTCGGGTATATACTTTTCAAAATATTTCTTACTAGATATAATTGGATTTTGGTTGCTTTCTTCGCTGACAAACCTCAATTCTACACTACTGTCAGTATGAAAATGAACTAAGTAATTTGAAAGCTAGACACGATAAATGTTTAGGTAATTCGAATAAGAGGATAATTATAAAGATAAAAATAAAAAATAACGGAAATTTATATAGATAATCGTTTTTATATTTGGAAAAATAAGAAACATAAAAAAAAACAAACAGAGATAAACATAAAAAAAATTGAAAGGAACATAAAATTAAAAACTTAAAAAGAGGCTTTCGAATCTTTCAAATTTGTAGAAAACTATTTACAAAAAAATATTCATTAGAATATCACTTTCAAAATAGTTAATTATCGAAAAATATAAATATTAAATAAGATCATTTAGAATTCGAAGAAATAAATTTATATACAAAAATTTATTGTAGATCACGATGTGTTTTTAGAAATACGCTTCAAAAAACTTGTACAAAAGGTGAATTTTCTGGATTGTAAGAGTATACAGGTCCTTGAATGGGTTCCACATTTTGATATTGTAATCTAGCAACAAATGCCATTTTCTTTAAATCTTCTTCAGTCATATAAACAATTTTTTGCAATTTACCATCGGGTAAGAGAAGATAATAGTATCCATTTACTGCTTTTGTACTTTCTTCTTCAGTTTCTTTGTCATTTGTGTAGTTTTCTTTGGCTTCTGGATCATATGCGACGGTGGGACCAACTTCAGTTGTGCTGTCATTTGATTCTTCTGTTGTAGAGCCAGATTCTGGTGATTCAGTTGTTGATTTACCGCGAGCTTTTGGTGGAACATATTTATTCACTTTGGAGTTGTCACTTTGTGCTCCCGATTGTTGAGCATCAGTTGGTTGCGTGTATCGTCCAAAGAAGAATGTTCTAGATGGAACATATTGTGGTTGATCTTGTTGGCTGGGAGCGGTGTATTTTCCAGATTTGGACTGTGTATATCTTCCAGAAAATTCTTGGTTATCATCAGTTTCGGCATCATCGTCATTGTTTTGAGCATTATTTTGAGCTGCCTCAGCTTGTTGATTTCCATTTGTTTTTACTAACTCTACTTGGGAGTTTGGTGAAGTATAACGAGCGCTTCCACGTTGTACATACCGCCCTTGTTGGTACTGTCCATCAACTTGTTCTGGTTGTTTAGCTTGTTTGGTAAATTTAACATTTCCCCGTTGTGATTTGGATGTAACTTGAGGTTGATCTTCTTGAGGTTCATCTTGTTGTTCATCTGCATCAGCTTCAGCTTGTTCTCCTACATTCAATTGACCAGAAAATTTACCATTTTGTACCTTTAATTGGCCGAAAGGAGCAGGTGATTGTTTTGGTGCAACTCTTTGTCCAAATTGTTGTTCTTGGCTATCAGATTTGGCATTGTATTGTCCAAATTGTTGACTATTATATTGGTCTGCCCCTTGAGTTTGTTTTTGACCAGGTGCATAGTATTGCCCTTGCGGACCGTTGTATTGCCCAAATTGACCAGAAGCTTGACTAGTTTGTTGTCCAGGTGCATTATACTGTCCTTGTTGTGCATTGAATTGCCCAAATTGCTGACCATTGTTAAAGAAATTGGGATCTTGAGCAGCAGAAAATGGTTGTTGTTGATAGTTAAACTGCCCGACAGCAGCAGGTTGTGGAACAAATTGAGCTTGTTCTGGAGCACCATATTCGCTGTATGGTGAATTCACTCGCACAACATATTCACCAGGTAAAAGTAATAATTGTCCAGATGGTGGTCCTGCTGGATCGTATCCTGGACCACTGGCTGCGGCTTGCTGTTGCCCAAATTGTGGTTGAACCGCAGATTGTGCAGGATGCACATATTTAAATGTTCGATATTGCGGTGGTTCAGCTCCAGCACCCCAAATTGCTACTAACACTACCGTGAGTACAATAAACCTGTTCATTATTGTTAATTGATTGTTTGAAATTCGAGTTTGAATTGAAACTGATTTGTGATAAGAAATGTAGGTGTTTTTATATGAAAATTTTAATTTCGGGGTTGTTTTTTTATTGATGAATAATTATTATTAATATGATTGTAAGATATGACATTGGTTTCAAATGTTCTAAGGCATGTGCATATTGTATATTAAGTAGTTACATCATTGACCTATAGATGATTAAATTCGATATTATTATTTATATGCTGATTGATTTTCTAAATATGTTTTGTTTTGATTTTATTCCTTTAAAAATGTACACTGCTACTCCAAAAAAATAAATCCTATCTCTTGTATTCGAACTACTGAATGTATTTTTACCCGACTTCGGTAAAGCCAAATAATAGATGATTTTACTAGTCTTTTTTTAATGTTCATTGACATTTGCGTCAATTGTGGCCAATTAAAAAAAAATTTTGTTTGAAAGGAAATAGGTACTTCAGAGATGGTCCCACATAAATTTTAAGAAGCAATTTCAACCAAAAAGAGAAAGGGGGGCAAGGGAAACTTTTAGTGCTTAGATATTATACAAATGGCAAATTTCTATACAATATTCAAAAGTAAAAATTAAACTTTTCTAAAAAAATAGCACCAATTTCATAATAAAAATAATTAACTACAAAGTGAAAACTAATTTTTAAATTTTTTCTATTAAGAATAATAGTTTAAATATTTGTACCAGCTGTTACTGTAACTCTTATTTAGTGTTAGTTTATGTTTTTTGAATTGTATTGTACTGTACATATTGAATACTGACTGTATGTTTAGTTTATTTAATTTTATTTATTATTCAAGTAAGGTAAGTTCAATAAACGCATGGCATCAACACGACACATTGGATAAAATTACGTGATATGTATGTAAAATTTGTACGTACGTACGAATGAATGTTTGTTTTTTTTTATTCTTCTTCTGTTAATCGAATGAAGGTATCGTATCGTATTTACACTGTGTAAAGAATATGTGACAAAAAATTTAAATCAATTTGTTTTATACAAATAACGAGTAGCGCCCTTTTGTCTGTTTGTTTTTTTTTTGTAAAAATGAAAAAGGCAATGTAATTTATCAAAGTAGAAAATTATTTTTTTTTTGTAAAATAAAGTAACAATTTTTCTTTTTTTTTTTTTTTTGACTTGTAAAGAAAATTTGTGTTTTATTTTTATAGTTCTTTATAAAGAATTTGTTTCATTTTATGCTTATAAATTCGTCTTGGAACTAATTAGCTTGGAAAATTTAATCAAGTTCTGTAATTTCAGACGTTTTTGTCATTGTAACAAACTTGATCGTAATACTGTTTTCAGATCTGTGATCAGAAATTCTCTCGTCTTTTTTTCTCGGCCTCTTTCCTTGTTAGATGATCCTTTAACTTAAGTGGGAAAGGCTTTGTGTTACTAGAAATGACTTTCTTCCTTAAGGATATTCCTAAATTAGATGTTTGCAGTACCTGTGCAATTTCTATTAGGTACAGTTTATGTTTTAAATTAAAAAATGTTTATGATGTTAATAAATGCTACTTATTTACGTTAATTTGTAGAGGTAAAGATTTTTTTTTGTAGATAATAATTAGAGACACTGAAGTGATTTAAAAAATCCTTTCAACGACAGAGAAGCTCATGAAAATTTCAGGTACGACATCTTTTACTTGTCAAGTCACAAGAAAAACCTTGAAACCCATCCAAAGTAGCTAACTTTTATCTTCAATTAATGAGCTTCAGTTTTTTAAGACCTTAAGAAAATTGATTTTGTTATGTAATAAGACTTTCGCTTCAAAATCGACGAAAAGGATCCACGTCTTAAATTTGCAATCTTTAACAGATCATTTTTCAAAATTAATGCTTCAAGGTAATAATACAAATTTGACTTAGTGTGTGTATTTAAATTTACTAAGAGATTCTAAGAAAACTGATTTTCTTTGGAATGTCTTTAAAATATTAATAAATATGTCGTTATAATATCAGTTTCTGAGAAATGCTCTCATAAATTACATCTTATTTAAAATAAGAACATAATTAATGGCATACCCGTCTTTGTTTTTTACCTAATAGTAATGCCTTATCATTTGATTATAGAAACCTATTCCATAATAAAATGATTCTTACTTGAGTTCTATAAATAATACTTACTTGTATTCATTCTATTTATTATTATGAAAGAAAATGTTCGTTGAAAATGAATTATGGGTAAAATAGGAAGTCAAATAGAATCTATTTCTTAAATAATTAAACATGAACAATATTTAATTAATATTTTAAAAGGTCTTTAATTAGATTTATATATTGAATTTATAAAATGTACAAGGTCTTACAAATTAATTGTGGCTAGTAATGTTAATCGTATAACAAAACGTAGATGTGAAAGATCAAATAAAAATGAAGCAATAAAAACACTTTTTTAGGCTTGGAAAAGGAATGACAATGTGGACTGTGTATAGTATTATATGAAAGACTTAAGTGAAATAATAACGAAGTTAACAAAAAATTGGTGAAATTCATGTGTAAATAAGGAAACGGCCACACGTCTGTATATCCTACATTTTTATTGGAAAATAAAAGAAACGCAAATAAAATTAATAAATTCTTGAGAAGAAACACCATAAAATTCAACAAAATTTTAAAGTAAATTGAATTATCACGTGTGTTCATTTTGTATTCATTAAAAGCGAATGAACTGTTTACGAAATATCTTTGAAATGCAAATTGATTGGTGAGATGTTTGTGGAAATTATAAATTTCCGTTCAATAGTTTTAAAGTTTGCCGCGTCGTTTGAATAATATAAACAGAGGTATAAAATGAAAGTGGTTCATTAGGTTTTCAAATCGTCGATTCATATATAAATGTTTAAAATCGGAGCAAAAAATGTTCTTATTATGTTGAAATTTTAAATGCTGAACTTAGAAACAAATAAAACTTGTAACATTCAGTACATTTTATTATGAAAAGCGTGTTTGGTTGTTGATAATAAATATAATTATGGCATTATACATTATAGAAACAAAAATAATTGACTGAACTGAACAAGTTTTATATTCACAATAATTTTCTTCTCTAGAAATTTTCTCTTACCTTACAAGCCGTTCTCTTCCCATCTTCATTACACCTATCTCCCTTAAGCTTTGCGTGTAGTATGTATATATCATTAGGGACTATTGTGTATTGAAGTTGTTGCGTTAATTAAATTGTTCAACAAAAAAAAGGGTTTATTTATCAAAAAGTAAGGTGATTCTTAAAAATACTAACAATATTATTAGGTTTCTGCGAACGATGTACGTCTTATTAATTTAATTAATTACTATGTTTATTTTGAATAGGGATTTCTTATTACATTTTTCTAAGAAATAACTGATTTTATATTGAGTAATTAATTTAATAAACATTCAAGTTAGTTAAAAATTGCTAAAAACGATTTTTCTGAAAAATTGTTTTCAAAGAAAAATAAAAAAAAAAAACGGCACGAAAACTGAATTTTCGATAAATATTTTTATTAAAAATGTTTTTATTAAATTATTATTAACCCTGTAATAAACGCTGTATAATACCTTCTTTGTCATTTTCTTGCACGTTATGACCTATGTGGGTTTGACTCTTCGTTTTCGATTTTTGTATCATCCATTTTGAAATCACATTGATACTAAATAATTTTTCCTTTAAAAAATAATATTTAATTATTGTCATCGATAACTAATATGAAATAAAAGGTAGAAAATATATTTTTTTTACCTCGTATTCCAATTGAAACTCAATAGGAAAAGCTATATCGCAAACATATAGCTTTTAAAGTAAATATATTGGAGATTGTGTATTTTAACTTAAATTGTGATTTACTTATCCGATTTAGATGAAATTTATGTATGTTCACACTTAATATAGTTTTATATCAGTGATTTTCACAAAAAATTATCGTATAAAATCGCATAAAAAACAAAAAATTATTAAGCTTAGCAAGTTTCTTCCTACAGAGAATTCTAGGTAGCTAAAATAAATATTTTTTTTGAACTCTTTCCTTGAAGGGTTTCCGAGCATATTCGATTTTTATTTATAAAAAAACAATTAACAATTTGAATCTCTATTAATAAAATGTAATATTCCTTTTGTTTTTTCAGAAGTGTTGCCGTAATTTTCGTATCCAAAGTATGAAAATTTCTTCGTAATACGTGAAGCAGACGTAAAGAATATTTATTGGTAAGTTCCATTTCTAGCTATTTTCAGATGAATAAAAAAGGTACAGGAAAATGTATGATTTCAAAGGCTTTATTAAATAGAAAAAATGAGTAAAATTCTTGACAAAAAAATAAATGGGTATGAATCAATAAAAAAATTCAGGACAATATTATCAATCAAAATGTTAGTAACAATTCTATAGAATTTACAAAAGAATAAACCACCCTTTAAAAAAAAGAAAGATCAAATGACCATTCAACAATACGCAGAATACATTTCCTCGAAAGAAAAATACTTTTCAATATTGATTCCATTCATATGTATAATCGAAATATACTTCATGTAAATACTTCTTGACTGGAAAGCTTTATTCGTTTGTTACTTTTTCAAAAACCATAAAACCAATTCTCGTTGTCAATCAAATATTTTTATCTTTTTTTTTAAAAGTATGTCGAATATATTTTGCTTTGTTCATAATTAATGGAAAATACCAGCAGTATGATGAAGCTTTAATCATATCGAAAAATTCGTTATTGTAATAAAAAAAAATTTGGCATACATAATTTCCTCCCTATATAATTCAAAAAGTATGTCAAATATTATTCAAATAAAATATATTCCTTTTGTTCTGTTTTATGTAATTCGATGTGGTGATAAGTACCTATTGATTCTTTTATAATTTCTATAGAATAAGGTTATTATTTTTTCTGTAGCTTTTTTTTCAATCTCTCAGCTTTTATGTGTAAAAAATACTTTACAATCTGTGTCATCATTCTGTATCAAGAATGGCCAAATTCGCAAAATTTTTTTGCTTAATTTTGTTAGTAAAAGCCGGTCATCAATTTCAATCCTTCACCATTCTCTCGCCACTTTTAATTTCTATTTCTTTGTTTAAAAAATTTCAGTTTTTTCAACATTAATTTCATGTATGTTTCTTGGTCTGTTTAAATCATGCTAACAAACGCGTATGAGCTCCAAGGCTAGGCGAATAATTATATTATTTATGGTAAATATGTTCAAAAAATAGATATACTAAATACTTTTTAGATCTTCGAAATTGGGCTAACATCTATACGAGAATTGATGCTCTTAATATTTGGATATCTTTAAAAACTCTAGTCTAAAAATAACATACACTGAAAAATAAATATGTCGAGTATTTAAAATATTATGTCATTTATTCACTTGAATTTTCAACATGTAATTTTGCTCATATACTATAATTTATATTGACCTCAATTTTGTGCTAAGTTTACATATATTAATATTTAAAGATAATATTTAATATTTTATATTCCAAGTTTATATTCTAATAGTTATTATTATAATGGTTATATCTTTGTTAGAATAATAATTGTTGCAATTTATAGAAATATACACACTGTACTTACACGTATAATATTAATTTGCTATTAAACATTTATTATACTCTATAATGTTGTCAAACGGTCTACATATATGTTAATTGTGTACAGTATGTTACGGGCAGGAGGAACAATTTATAAAATATACACTTGAAAAATTATTTCTCATCTATGCTAGTTCGACAAAGATTTACTGGAATATTACTATGATACGTAAATTTCAAAATAATAAGATTTTAAAGATACGAAGCTAAGTTCTTCAGAAAGATTTCAATCAATATTTCGAAAATAGTATTCTTAATGTAAACAGGACAGCGATCGAAATTCGATCATAATCATTAAAAACTAAATCGCACTGCCTTAAACAAAACAGTATATATACGTGCCTTTAAACAAAACAGTATAATAAATTAACGAGCATATATGCGTGCATATGTTAGTGTGTGTAATATAAGCCCATGTAATAGTTCTAAATAAATAAAAGGATTTTTCAGTCCTTATTTATATAAACTATAAGTATACCAAACTTCATATAACTCCACCGGCCCAATTTTTGTAAAAAGGGGTACAACGTTTTTCGTATTTATATATAGAAAATTATTTGTATTCGCAAGTAAAAATATTCACTAATGCAATTTCTTCATTCTTTCAAATAAACTTTCAATAACTTCAACTAAATGTCTTTTTTTGTAATTATTCTATAATTTTTGTGTGACATTTGCTTTACAATTTATGTGCAAACAATTGAACAAGTAATTATATTTAGTAGAATACGGATGTTTTATTACATATATTAGATACTCGTGGCGCATCAATGGATTAAAATTGTCCCTTCTACGTATTATGCACGTTTTGAAGTATAAAGAGAATGGCAATTATCTAAATTTGGAATTGACTTTGAATCGCATTCATAAAAAAATTTTTTTAAAATAGGAAATGAAAATGTAAATTAGTTGTGAATCGCTAAATAATTTTTGTATTATGTGATTTTATCAAAATTTTCAAGGCCGTCGGATTAACTGTTTTGATGTTATGTTATTCAACAATTGTTTGATTGAGCTATTTTTTTATTAATTGTTTGTGTTTAGAATATTAAATTGAATATCAGTCAATAAATAATTTGAATTCAATGTATAAATAGACACATAGCTGTGTTTACTATCAATTTTTTCTTTAATGTATTTGTAGAAAGCTATTTCATGAGTATTTTTCTGCTATGTTTTCTAGATCTTCCTTAATTTTTCGATAACCTGTACGGAACTTATATCACAATCTTTCTATAAGACGTCAGGATTTAAAACTTGAAATTTATAACTTTATCTAACAACTGATTTCCTTCTTATTACTCGATTTGCACATGAAAATGGTATAGCATATACCATAAATAACTTGTATCCTGGAAAATCCTGTACAAAATGACACTTTCGAAAAGAAAATAAACTTCAAAGATTATTATTACGATACAACTTAGTAGAATCCATTAAAAATGCACCCTAATGATACGATAGAGACACATTTATTGGATATTTAAATATGAAACTAAAACTAAAATGGTTGATATTATCTATAATTTAAATATTTGAATTTAAAATAGTTAGTAAAAATAAATATTATAATGTAGGTAATAATGATATTAATACCATAATATTTTTGATGTCATTAACGAAAAACTTTATTATAAATTTTAAAATTCAGTTTTAATAGTTCATAATGTAATTAAAATAGTTATTTTAATTTTTAGCTTATTTGCTTATTTATTTAAATAGTCCGGTTAACTAAAATGTTATGGTGGAGGAAAACTGAAGGTTGTTTCAAAGAAAAATCCCTTTTCGACAGATTTTGTTTGTTTTCACGGACACCAAATAACGTTATCTCGGCGATCCTTAAGTTGCAGTTTTTTTAACCGATTAAATCGCGAGATAATTAAGTTCAAATTTTGCTATTGAGAGTTTCACTTGCAATTTAAAGCATCTAACATTTAGGACAGTAAATCAACTATTTTCTATTATATCACAAAAAACTCTGTTCCTGAGATATTAAAGTTAAAAATATTATAATTGAAAATATAAATGCTATAACTTGCTCTTGTGGAACAGCAAACTCACATCTTTCACTATAATATTAACAAGCTGGTTCTCGGTGTTACTTCGTTCTTCTAAGAAACTAAGAAATGACTATCTATTCAATTACCCGCCTCATTAATTATTGATCAACAGCTACTGTTGGGATCTAAACCCGTAACCTCCCAGTCTAAAGTTATAAGTAGTTTAAAGGGTATAACATCTTCATTCCCTTGGCCTAGCCACTCCGCTGGTAATTATATGTAATTTTTTAAAACTTCAAAAATAATTTCCTAAGTGAAACAACTCTGCAAAAATTTTGAAGAGTGGTACGTTTTCTAATTCGCAGCCCGTTAAATTTTCGATTTCACGCATTAAAAATGCGATTTCCCAAATAAGGGACACAAAAGTTTGATTGCGAATTCGACCTAGACCTAGAAAACTTTCCCACACAATTTTGCCTGGCTATAGTATTACAATCATAATTCGGTGATGATGGTAATAATATTGCATAAATAATAAATAATATTATATAATAGATTAAATTTTTCATATGATATGTTGTACCTAATATCGACGATAAATAATTAATAATAATAATAATAATAATGATTATCGAACTGATGAAAATCCCACAGCTTTTACATAACATAATATTAAAACATACAAAACCCGTTGATAAAATTGTTGTAAATCATTAGTAGATCATTTTCCGTGATTATTTTGAAAAAAATACATTTTTACCTTTTTTTTTTCTGTTTTCCTAGGCTGTTGGAGAACCTAAAAACAGCAAAACGGATTTTTTGGTGATTTATAAGGTTCATCTCAAATCAAATACTGACATGATTTCATTTCAAATTCAAAATCAGCGACCTTAAAAATCTCCTTAATGAAAAGTTCTCGACCCTTTCTTGGGATATCTAGAAAATTTCATCCAAAAGCATCCCAAAATCTTTTTCTCAGAATTCGTATTTTTAAGAGAAGTTGGATGAACAACGGACAGTGGCAAATGAATTCTGTTTATATGATATTTATTACCATATTTTGTAAATTATAATGGGATTGTAATTAAAATGTCCATAACAGGATATATTATTAATATTTACACAAATAATGTTTTTTTTTTTCAAACGTGCTTTAATTACCTCGATCAAAAACCATTACATGAATTAGTTATAATCAGTAATTTACGTATCTTCATACAATGTAAAAAATGTCAGGAAAAATTGAAAACTAATAAATAAAACTTCTGGGAATGATACTGATATATGATAATAAAATTAATAAAATGGTGATTCTTAGTTGTTCAATAAAGCGATCTTATCTCCTGAAAATCACTGTAATACTCTAAACTTCCAAAAATTTAAAGCCCTGTGTTTATCATTGAGCACGCATATGCATCAGAATAATGTTTGCAAATCCAACACTACCATATTTAGAAAATCAAAACATATCGTACAAAATTAAATTGATACTGAATTTCTTAAAAAAAAACTCAAAGTATCTAAAAATAAATATCTGATTCATAAAAACTAAAAACAATAATATATAATTTATTATTATAATATTCCACCTTGACAAACTTAACCATAAATTCATAATCAGTATTAAAATAATATAAATAAATAAATTAAAAAAAAAAAAAAACATCACTGAAGTGAATATTAATTAAAATGAAAATTAAATAAAAATATTGTTACGAAATTTTTTCATGAATATCAAATGCATTCATCGCATTATTTATTAAACAAAAAAAAAAACAAAAAAATAAATTTTCGGAATGCATACTATTTTAATAAATAAATTTTATAAACATCAAACAATTTTTTTGTGTTATTGATTTTATCATTGTTCAAAAACATAATAAAATAATTTTGACTGTAAACATACATCAATTTATGATGGCAAATAATACCTATATGAATTGAGTATGCAAATTGGTTACGAGCACGGGTAAAAATTATTAAACATTAAAAATAATGATGTGGCTTGCCTCTGTTATAGATGTATATATCTGTGAAACGAAGGTAAAACCACAAGTTTTTATTAATTTTTATTTTTTCTAGTTGAATTGATTCATGTTTTAGAAAAATTTTCGAAATATTATTTTTTTTTGTGTATATAATCACGAAAAATTTGTTTTGAGCGGCCTACCCTCCATGACTGAAGTTTTATTTCAAATTTGTGTGAGAAAAACAGAAAAATTGGCTCTCATGATTCAGTATATTCAACGCCGTATTAAAATGTAGGTATTTACTAATTAATAAATAATATATTTTCGTTTTGTTGCATTTAAATCAAAATATTTGTTCGAGAACACAAAAAAAATTAATTTTTTATTATAATTAAATTCTTTATGTATTCATTGCATAGTTTAAAAAATATTTGATGATTTTTATCTTTTTGAAATGAATTTTTAATTAATAGTCGTCAAATTTTGTATTTGTATCAGTAATGAATGTAACAGAAACTTTTAATTACAAAAAATACAACAGCTTCTATACCGAAAATAAATTTCAGAAACTTTTCAAAACTTTGATAAAAAGAGACAAAAAAGAAATAAAATTCCTAAATTCAATATTTAGTGGAGCTTGTTATACACCAAATTTGCATAATGCAAAAAATGAATTTTATTAGGCATCATGGTAAGCCATGGTAAGCCAAATCTGAGACGTACTTGAGTATTTATTTCAAAATTGCATTTTATGTTTTTACAAATTCATTTTTCTTTTCATTATATTTTCCCCGTAGGTATTGAATTATTTCTTTCAAAACAAAAAATAAGTTGTACCCCGATCCAGAAAGTTCGCAAACACCCTCTTGACTATATTTAGAATCATACCATTTTATTAGGGCTTTATTATTTTGAGAACTGCGTGCTTGAAACATCTTGTATTATTTGAAAGCATAAATTTTAATTAAAATAATTGTGTTTTATTGTTTTAATTTGAAGCTCTTTGTGTTATTATATACTGCTATAAATTTGATTCATTCTGGTTGATAATTTATTTATAATTCTTCGTCTAATTAGTCAAATGAATTGAATTAACACGCATTGATTGTGAGAATGAGACACAGATAAATTTTCTCTCATCTTCTTCATATCTTTACAAACATAAATTATTTATCCATGTTTACTAAGTTTTTTCTTTTCATTTTTTTGTTTTAAATTTCATTTTAAACAATGTTTGATTTTCATATTTTATACAATCTCGATTGAAATATAAAGTGTATATAATAAAGCTTTAAGCTAAAGTTTAATATATTTATAAATACAAACGTTTCAAAAGAAAAAAATTATATTTCAGAATCTGACAATCGCACACTCCAATTAAACATTTCGTTCATAAAAATAATAAATTACGGAGCTTGTACGTGTTCAAGATATTCCATAATCTAAACAAAGTATGAAAAGTTTTTATTCAAAAATTCTGGTTATTTCAAACAAAAAAATATTGGATGAATTAAATTGGAGACTAGACTTGCCAAAGGTAATAAGAAAGTAATGAAAATAAAATGTAAATAATATAAAAATAAATTAAAGTTTTTTTTATACAAATTGTTAATTAAATACGTAACATTAAATAATTTTATAAAAAATTTATGTAAATAAAAACTCTGTATTGTACTACACGTACTAACCTGTGTCTGTAGCATATTATTAAACGATAGTAGTTCATTATTCAATTAAATATGAAAATATATACACGATGAATGCATTCATACAATAAATAAATAGTAAATGAAGCTTTATGTATGAGCTTTAATAATAACTAGAAAATTATTCGTATGTTATTATTATTATCAGTAGTACGTACATACGAGTGTACGTACACTCATTTACAAAACTATGGCCTGTATTAGTTACATTTATTTGTTAGCTTAAACACTTAATATCAAAAGTAATTTAAATACTTTTTAAAACATAGAAAACAATTTATTTTTAATTTTTTTGATTTTTCACAAATTCATTAAAGGTAAATAGTTCTTTTAATGAAATAGTCCTTTAAAAAAATTGAATAAAATTGAGAACAATCAATTAAAGGTTGTTCTAGCGTGAAACCACTGTGGCAGATTTTGAATTTTTTTCAGAATTTTCAAAATATGCAATTGAATTTTTTAAATATTCTTAAATAATTATTGACGTGTTCTTAATGTGAGACCTGGAACAGCCAAGGTATTTCCTTCTGGAGGTATAGTAGACATCCTGCAATGCCAGCCAAGCTCCAAATTTTTGAATACATTTATGGATTAAAGCAACTTTTTTAAAAGTCTGTATAACCAACCATATAAGCAGTATCAACATCATTCGTGGAGAATGAAAAACTACATTATGAAATATTTATTTTATGATAATGTTGTGAACAATATCATCTATGTATGAGTAGAAACAAAGGAAGGGGGAGCCTGTATAGAACTAGTTCAGTACCTATTCAGAGACAAAAAGCTTTAGGGTATTAAAATGATTTCTCATCATACTAGTTTTCTATTCACTTTTCTCTCTGTATGTTGACAAAACGCAGGTAATTAATTGCCATGTTTTATTATCATATTTTTCATTATTAATATTATCATAGGTAGGGAAGGGAGGTTGAGAAGGAATTTTTATTAAAATATTTCTCTAATTTTATATTATTGTTCTTTTATGATTGTTTTTGTGCATCAGTATTAAAAGTTTACGATTGATGACAGCTCAAATAATAAATACTTTTAGCTGGGGTTTTTGAAAATACATGCAGGATTCCAGGATAAAGTTCAAACATTCACGCCCGACTAAGGGTTTCGGGTTTTATATGCATCAGAATTTTCATTTAAACTTCTAATATGATAAACATAAGCATTCTTTTCAGTTTCTTTGCATCAATAATTTCCAATCAAAAATTATTTTTATATTGAAAATCATATTCTGAACAAAATGTTTTGTTATAATATTGACAATTTCAAGAAATATTCAACTGTTGCTGATACGAGAGAGGTTATTTACTAAACAAATAATCCTTTATATATATGACTTTCGATGATATATCCTCAACATAGAACCCCATACTCTGGTGAGGAGTCCCACAACTGAGCGAGAGTCAAGCAGTCTACCATTATCGAATAGACATACTCGAAGTAGTCGATCTACAGTTGTGATTACAAATAAAAATACATATAAATCCAGTTCACATTTTGAACGAATAATGAAAACGAAGAAGTCATCAGTATAGGAGATAGATGATTCTGAGAAGGAAGAACACTCGCTGGCTGTCCAAAAAAGAGAAGGAAAAGAAGAAGGATTGCGAATTGAAAAAGAAATATATTCACATGGATAATAGAACATATTATTTACAGTTAGTTTACTTTCAAATCAAAGAGAAAATTCAATATATATATATATATATATATATATATATATATATATATATATATATATATATATATATATATATATATATATATATATATATATATATATATATATATATAAAATATATTTGTGTTTTATTAAGGTTTGTTAAATTTGATGAAAATAATCAATTTGAAAAATATAAATTGAAATCATTTGATCAAAAAACATTTGTATCAGTCATTTATAGGTACTGATACATTTTTTTTGCTTTTTAAAGAAAGTCATTTGTTTGAAGTTCAATTTGGTGATATTAATTGTAGATTTATACCATTTTTTCTAGTAAATTTATATATTTTTTTTTTATAAAATAAATCGGAGAAAATTATTTAAGTTATGTAAAATAACGTTTATGACGCTAGAAAATATTTATCTCACAAGCCGATTTTTGGTATTAGTTGTTTATTAGTCTATTGCCTTTTTGACCTCACCATCACGATAACTCAAAAACGAAAAGAGATTGCTACCTGAAATTTTGGTGGCGTATTCTAGAACTAAAAAGTGAGTTAAAATTGGGAATTAATCAAAGTTGGTTTCTTGAATCCATGACCCAACTTTTGAATCATAAATGACAACAAACAGCTTATGTTTGAACCATTTCGTAAAATTTGTTACATTTTCAGCTCAAATTTAGCAAGTTAATACATATATTTAACTACAATACATATTATGATTATTATTTATGTATTTATAACTGTATAGATTTGATATTTGGAGAATGATCTGGATATTGAATCATATGTTAAGTATATAAACAATTGTATCTGTTAGTTGTTTATCATAAATATAAATAACCGCAAATATTTTTCAATATCAAATATAAATTAAGATCCAAAAAATTTCCACAGGCTTGTGGTACAAACTTGCCTTCATCCCTGGTGTGACCAAGTACCTTACTTATATTTTCTTAATAATGGCTCAAAAATTCAAAAAAAAATTTTGATGGAAATTAATTTTTTCTTAAAACTAAAAATGGGATATTGTGTCACGGAAATGTTGTTCATGGCGATGGTAAATTTTTCTTTCAGGGTAAATTTTTGCCATGTCACCACAAATACGTTCTTGAAATAATTAGGTTCAAGAATCGTTCGAAAAACTATCAAAAAACGTAAACAAATGTAATAATAAGAAAAAAAATACAATACGTAATAAATAATCGTATGATATATAAATATAGTTGAGTATAATTGTTTAATTTATTAATACTAAAATGATGATAAATCTATTGATGAACCTATTGATTGGAAAACAATTTTATAACATTTACTACTCCACATACAAAATAATTGTATACATTCACTGAACTATAAAATTAATAATAGTTATACATTCACTTGTAATATAGTTTTGAATGTTAAAATGCAATTTCCGTATGTCATTTACACAGTATCTATGTTTATATATATAGGATAGTATAATTCTATTTTCGATATTAGGTACTCTAAAAGATTCAATTATAGGTTATCATGTACTGTATGTGTTAAGATGTAACGTGTAATCAATAGTCCAGGTGCCTGTAAGCATGTGATATCATTTATAAATATACATTTTAAAATTTGTATATGGCTTAATTATGATTAATATAACCACTTTTAATTTTTAGAAATTTCTAACCATTGGACCGTTTTGAAAGCTTAAATTTGACGGATTTTTGTTTGTTATTGTTATAGTATCATTAAAAATCAAACGTAAAAAGCAGTTTGTATGTGATAAAATCGAATTTTCTTTGTTCAACGATATCAAAATCGAATATTTGGTTTTAATATGTGACAGACAACTGATATGGGGAAAACCAAAATAGATGATTATGCAACTTCTAACTTAATCATATCGAATTTTAAAAATGAAGATACTGTAACTGAACTGTGACGGACAACTATAGGTGCCTTCCATCAGATTTCATAGAATATTATTTCTAACTGACAATGAGACGAAATGAGCGATCTGTCATTGAATTTTGATTTCACTGATCTGTGTAAATAAAATGTTAAAAATACGAAAAAATCACTATTTAATTTGAAACATCCGGTGTCTGTTATCTATTTTAAATAATGTATTTTGTTTTGATTTAGTAGCATGAAATGACACTACCTACAATATGTTGTGAGTGTTTATTTTGATACTTTAATGCATTGATTTAATCGACAATAGTTCTCAGTCATAAAATATTGAAATCGATTTTCAATTAATAATGAAATAATCATCATTGAAATATCGTTCATAGCAAAAAGTTGAACCTGTTTATTAAATCGGAAAATGCAAAAGCAGGCTTAATGCTCAACCCTGACAAATGTGTCAATTTTATCCTTAGAAGAAACGAAAATTAGTTAAATATAAGGGACCGAACTGATTCTGAATTTACTATATTTCACATCAAAATATGAAACTATACTCAAAAGCATAATAAAACCTGAAAATTAAATTAAAATTGATTCAAAAACAAAGAAGTTATAACTTTCTTTGAAAACGATGTTTAACATGTAATTTATATGGAAATACAAATAGTTGATATCATATGAAGTTTTTGATTGTTTGTTTAAGTAGGCTTTTTTAAAGGTTTACTTTAGATCCGTGTTTGTGAAGTAAAGACGCTTCAATTGAAGCAATAAAAAACATTTATTCGGGTTTTTGATTCCGTATTGCTACACTGGCAAAGGAGAATAAAGGAGGTTAGTTGAAGGTCTTAGTTAAAAGCCACTCCAGAAGTAATGCTCTTCCGATTCCAAAAGTTAAAGAATTTCTTCAAAAACTTTGTGTCCTATTATCAAATTATTCCAAAAATTATCGCTTTATTTTCATATAACCTTCTCCGATTAAATTATTACAATTAAGCCAACCATAAATAAATTTATATCACCTTTATGTACCTTTCAATTGTTACTTACAGCCAAATAAAATTGAATATTATCAAGTATCTTACCAATATAATAGCATTGTAAATTTCACCTTAGATTATAAAGGTTAACTCTAGTATTGTGAATTGAATAATAAAGTAGATATTATCACAGGATTTACTTAATAAAATATATCATTCATACATTTACCATATATAGATAAATATTATATAATGTATACAGGGTGGCACTCTCATTCAGTTACTTACTTGTTGCATCCACTGAAAAATATCAGATACAGCCAATGGTTGGCTTAGAGATATAAGTTATAAAAAACAAGATCATAGTTGGCTTATTTTTTATAGTAGGCTATGTTTCGAAAGTATGATGTTGTTGATGGGCAGCAAGAATCACATTGGCTCACAATATTTATAAAAATGAAATTTCTGGCGGGGAGAGAATTATCTGGTATAATTGGCTCTGGATTAGAATAAAAAAATGTTTATAGAATTAGTATTATAATTTAAATGTTCAAAATTTTAAAATTTTTGGGGGACACCCAGTTTATTCTTGAACTGCTCAATATTAACATCAATATTAAACATATGTATAAATATGCATATCTAGAGAGCCCAGAGAGATTTGGAATAATTACCTTTGTACGCACAACCCAGAGTCAATACATTAATTTAGGATAATTATTTTAGTTTAGTTTAACTAGTTTTAAAGAATTTTTGATACAACCTAGGTTTTGTATAGCTTTAACGTTTAAAACTTCAGGATGAATTTACCATTTGAAACCGATATCAAAAACTGGAGAGGTTATCATCGTAATAAAACCTCTACTTGCTTAAAAATTGATTCGATTTGATGAGGTCTAAATGTAAAAGGATTTTTTTACGTTTCTCTACAAACTCTTAGCCATATAAAATATAATTCTTAATTGAATTTATTTGTAACTAATAACAATTCTATTGATTATTGGTCGAACAAGCTCTCCATGTTTAATAAAAAAGTAAACAAGTATTAATTTAAAAAAAAAAAGTGATTGATGTTGATAAATTACACCATCTACACATTATTTGTATTATATTTATTTATTTATTTTTTTAAAACATTATTGGTGATCGGTGGTCTGATTCATGGAAAAAACAAGACCAGGAAAAACAATACAAAAGAAAAACGGTATAGTATTGAAAATAATATTAAATAAAAAATGTGGTTTATTTATTTATTTATTGATTAAAATATAAATCCTGTCTTTCTGTCCGATGGAGTTGTTGCGTTGTTGTTTGATTAAGATAAATTGTGAAGTCTTTCAATTATCACAAACGTATCGTTAAATCGTTGTATAAGACATTTGTAATTGAATTGTTTATTTTTTATTTCGAGAAAATTTTTTTATCATTGGATATACATAATTTTATAATTTTCTAAAACGTAGTCTAGACGCTAAACGCAAGTCCTCGCTGTAAAAAATATTGTGTAAAATATTTAAGTGTAAAAGTGGTTCACACAAGATTAATGTTGATTATCAACATAAAAAAAATATGCTAAATTTCTTGCTCAAACGGGGAGCTAAAAGTCTTTTAAATGGTTATACTAAATAAGTGTTAAGTCAATTATTAAGGTTTGGTAACTAATTTAAAATAAAAAAATTTTTAATAGCTTATTAGGAAAATTCGTTTACATCATTTATTTAAATTTCAGTCAATTATTAACAGTCTTAAACTTCATTAAAAGCTGATTTTTTTAATGTATCGAAAACTGAGGTTAATTAACAATTTTTTATAATTCTAACTATATTTTTATGTTAAAAATTAAGTTATTTAAGAAAACCGTCAAATTAACAAACAAATTTTTAATACAGGCCATTTGGCAAGATGTGAAATGGCGAGATCGAAATATCATATAGTGAGGGAAGGGTTCAGTGAAATTACTAAGGGAGAACAATTTCTAGAATTGAATTCATGGATTTATATAAATTATTAGAATTTAAATTAAGCTTATTTATAAGAATGCTATTAAAACATATTGTAACAAATATATGAAACGATCAATTTATACAAAGATAAAGGTTTTTGTAAGAAATATCGAACGGGGAATATTGATAATAATAAGGTCTTATATATTTCTTTCTTTCGATGATACAGAGATATAAAATATTTTCAAATATATATGTATTATAAATACATAGATTTTTCTAAGACAAAAAAGTACACAATTTTCTTTTTCGAATTGTTACACAGTGTCTTATCCAAACATGAATCATTATGGTAGAAGATATTATATTGGGGTTAGATAACTATGTTTAAACAAACAGGTATATTTATTATACAATGTTACAAAAAAGTACACCATTGCTATCAAAGGTATATCACATTGTAATACCATATTCTTGTTAACTTCCTAGAAGGAAGTTCTTATAATGAGGTCGAATTTCGACATATCTTTACGTTTCGAAGTCATTTAAACCCAAATACAATGATTTTAGAGAGATTTCTGTGCGTATTTTCGTCTCGACTATTTCGATAAAAATGATTTCGGCGTGGAACTATTTTCAATCGATGTATCATTACTTAATACGAGTAACTTGAAAACTGAATGTTTTCAGCAAAATCGGTCCAACCATTTTTTGTTGAGGATAAAAAAACTCTAAAAAAGGTAAAAAATACCCAAATTCATAATAATAAACAAATTATTGTGTTTTTATTCTCCTCATTGGGAAGTTCGTCTTGTGGATCTTGTTCGTTCTTGTTTAGGATAGTAATATAATGCATGGAATCGAAAATTTTCCTTCGAATTTGATTCTACATTATTGGTGTTGGATATATTCGTCCAAATTTCAATATTTCATTCTTGATGTATATTGAAACAGATCGAGTCTGACCCTTGTGTCGATAGGTAGAACTCACGTTTTAGGTAGAATGCAAAATAAATTTCAGCTCGAAATTTCTCGTCGTTTTTAAGATATTTTGACATCAGATGGACGGACAAACCGGTATGGACAAATTATGTAAATCTATGAACATTTATTCGAAAATTTTGTTTGTGGCTTCAATATTTGCTAGCGTGATAAACTTTAGACATAAATCAACATACTGTGACATATTTTATCTCGAATATAAAAATATATAGAAAAATAATAAAATTCTATATTAAAATTTGTTCAAAAAACTGGACACTTATGTTTGTAGTATTCAAACCTATTATTACATTAACTTATATTCTGTCACAGCCTTTGACACCCGTTTTTTTGTAAGTTTCTGTACAAATACAAACAAAGAAGAAGCTTTATATGTGTTTAAAAAAAAATCCAGCAAAAACAATAAGTTAAGAAACGTCTAAACAAGATTTATTATAATCTTTTAGAAGGAAACATTACATTTTAACACCGACTGTGTGTTTACAGAGGAAAGATAACAAGTAAGGTGTATTTGTTTCTTCACGTGGTTAGTTATTCGATGATAAAAACACACATTGTATAAAACAGTTGACAGGTGTGTGCGGTGGTGGTTGGTTGGTTACACCTAATCTAAAAATCCTTAGGTTTACTACCTTTCTTCAAACATTAAGGATACTATGAAAAAAAATATTATTACCATTTCTTTGATACGGAAATATTATATAATAAAAGAAATACTTTTATTTTTATGAAAAAAAAATTTGTCCCAGCTAAAAGCTTGAATAAATGCGACACAACCTTTATAAATATTAACGTTCTACAATTTTCCAAACATATTTCGACAAGTAAAAAGCACAAAAAACATTTTCCTTATGGAAATTATTGAAATGTTTTTCTTAACTTATTTTATGAATCTCGAGTGATTTGAAAAAAAAGAAGGCAACAACTAACAGAATGCATTGTGTAGATACTCGATATAAGTATTAACGTTTGAACTATTTTTAATCATTAGCATTCTTAAAATACTCAATCCAGTGTTTATAAGTTATAATAATCATATGTATTACAATTTTATATGTGTTTATTAGTTAAGTTTGAGCTAAAATTGCTTACAAAACATATAATAATTTGAAAATGTACAATTAGCAATTTTCATTCACAAATAACTCTTTTTAATCTTGAAAATCAGGGGCATGTAGCAAAATTTGCGTAAAAATATTTCTAAATATAAAGTCAAGTTTTGATATGCACTTCTAAAATTATTTTTTTCGAGGAAAACTCTTCAATCCCTCCATTATCCTGTCAAAATTTTAAAGGTACTAATACCTTCACCCTTAATCACAATTTAATTGTCATCTTGTGCTAGAAGGCATCTTTGCCTTCGATAATGGAGTGTTCTAAAGGAGGGTACAGTGCACCAAAAGGTCAATGTAGCAGGGACGCGGTTGCGGTTCTCCTCTGAATATACTTTAGGCTTTTTAAGAAACGCATTTTATTTTATCTACCAAAATTTTGAATATGGAAATATTCTTTCCTATTTAAAGGAATTTTAAAAATAATTGATGTGCTTACTACAAGTATTTGATATTATAGCTTTAACATTGAAAAACGATAAAAATAATATTATTAATACATATTTTCTAAACAAAACAAAAAGGCAACATGAACAAAATTTGTTCATAATGTCAGTCAATCATTATTTATTTATTTTTGTTTGTTACGTATTTCTTATATAATATCTAGTTATACAGAAAACTAAAAAGATGGAAAAACAAAGAAAATTGCATATTAAATGTCACCTTTTTAAATCGAAAATTGCATTCAACATAAAGAGAAACAAGGCAAAATTGACAGGCAAACAAAAACACACAGTACTAAAACGAAATAATGTAATTTTACTCTGCTTAGAATCGTTATTGTATATATATATATATTCTGTATATCGCATATATATTTTGTGTAGATTTATATTAAACGTATAAAAACGGGGTTAGAAAATGGGTACTATAACATGGTTCATATGACTCTTCTACGAAATAACATGAAGGTATTATAGGTGTATAAATATATTTGCTACCGTCAACCTTCAGTCGAGTTGTAATAATCTCAATTATGGGTAACATTTTGTTCAACGAATATTATAACATGAAAAGTGTCGTTATTTTTGTACCATAGTATTTGTGGAACGTTGTTACAAGTCAAAGTAGTCGGTAGAAAATGAATATTAATTTCCTGATTTTGTCCATTAAAGTCTTGAAAATATACTAAAATTATTTTACGAAACATATGTCAGAGTTTATTAGTTTTAGTCTAAAGTTTGAGAAGCTTCCAAAAATTTAACGAAATAACAAAATTTTGGTACAGGTGTTCACAGAGTCAACTAATTGTACATTTCCTCATGGTGGACATGGTGGGGGTCCGTCATCTAGATAACTCAAAAACGGTCTCAAAATTTTGATGACGTATTTTAAGCATAAAAAGTGAGTTTAAGTTCGTGTTTAAATTTGCCACAATTTCAACTCAAATGGAGCTTATAAGCACATACGTATATGTATTTATAACTATACATGTACTGAATATTTAGAGTGTTTTATGAATGCTAATCATTACAAATAGTTGAAACAATGATGCTGAATGAAATTGATATGTCCTGTATCGAAACAATTTGCATTGTTAGTTGTGACTTTAACTTGTTTCCTAAATTTTTTTATCATTAATTAATATTTTTTACACAATAATTTCCGAGAATATTGTAATTTTAGTCTATAATTCATATTCGATTTGTCAGCCAGCTACCCTTGCAAACTTCAAATTACATTTTGCGTTTGTATTTTGTCTCTAGGTCAGCAAATTGCAAACAACATTTTGGCTTTGTAATTTGTCTCCACGTCTTAGACTGTAAATATTAAACTTTTCAGATTTGTGTTTAAAAAAAGCATTAATAGAAGCAGTCTTTTAGCTATTTTCACTATGAAGACAATTTTAAATTAATTTTTATGACAAATTTTCGTTAAATATTGATCGAGATATAATTAATTTGCTTTTTATTTCAATATAACTGCAGAAGTTATACAAGTTACAATAAGAAATTGGAAAATTCAGAAAACGATATAAGCTTGCTTGTCTAAGAAATTCGATTATGCTTTGAATAGACAAAAAATCGATAAATGCAGAGCATTAAGAAGCTCGTAACTGTATGAACTAAGGAACACTATGATAATATCTTTGTAAATGTATAATATAAATACAACATCGTTCCCTGCAGGTTATATACAAAATAACTACTATTTTATGACTGGTAGTTGAGGAACCCAACCAACCAACCAACTATGTGTGTGTTTGTTCAAAGTTGACCACATCGAATATCATCCAAAACACAAATCGTTTTTCATACAATGAAGAACTATTTAATGTATTATGACACTACTACTGTCATAACTACTGTCTGTGTATATAAATAATAGTTTGTGTCAACGACTCAAAATTTCTATGCATATTGCAATACATGGATGACATTTTGTTGAACATTTATTTAAAAACTATTGTATAGTTTTTTCATTAATCCAGTTTGAAAGTTAAATTGTCGATATCTGACATCAAGGCATCAGGAGTTTGGATTGATGTTCAAATTACCACTCATTACATCATCTATCCACCTGAGTCGTGGACTCCCCTTCCTTCTGGTAGTAAGGACTATTCCCTGGATGATTTTCTTGGGCGTACTATCTTCTTCCTTCCTTTGGATATGTCCAAGCCATCTAAACCTTTATGATTTGATGAACTTCACAATGTCTTCCTGATTAAGAGTTTCTTTTATTTTCCAGTATCGGGTACGCCAGTCCGTCGCATTTCCTTTCAAGCCTTCTCAGCTTTTCTTGATCTTCTTTATTAAGAATTAATGCTTCGCTCCCATATGTAATTAGAAATAATGTTATACAAAACACTAGATTCGTCTTAGAAAACATTATAGAACTTTCGGGTGTTAAACATGACCTCTATATCATATATGGATGTAAAAAACCGTTATAAAACTGATAATATAAAGTTTTTATGTAGCTGAACATTTTTCTATGTATTTTTATAACTTTTATATTTTGATCTTACCACAAATAATTTTAAAACTTTCAAGATTGAACATGTCGTATTGTTTTTTTTTTTCGTTTTTTCAAGTGGTTCACCCACAAACAAATAATAACTTTCGTTTATAAAGTTCATATTAGAAAATCATCCATTTATGTATAAAAGCATTCTGGTTCGGCTTGGTTTTGTAACATCTGTTTTACCAGCATTTGTAGATTAAAATATTATAGTCTGCTAGTCTCTGTTGTACGTAATCGTATCGTGTATTATGTAAAGTGGACATTTTGGTCACTATTTTCTAAGTACATGACTGAACGATTTCTAATTCTAAACACCGAGTTGTTTAAAATCATTCGATACTTTAAAAAAATAATTTAAAATTTTGGTGTCTTTATTATTGAACTTTATGCTTACATATTTAATTTATTAAAAACTAGTAAATGCTTGTTGTTAACGGTGTATAATACGCTCTTGAATTTTCTTTGTCTATCAGTAATATGTTACGATCAAATTGTAATTTTTGAGTACCTCAACCAAATTTTGCCCTGTATACGGTGGCGCGAATATTAGGTAGCCAATTAGAATATTAAAACGAATCGATAGATGGATTTAATCGAGCAGTTAATTTCTTTTATTTTGATTTTCGAGTATCTTTTATTTAATTAAGAAATCTATATGTGGACAACAATACAAGGTGATCAATGAGAAACTTTGTCCATTTATAAACGATGAACTCATATTCGTATTGCTTATAATAATAATCAAAACCCTTGGAATATAAATAAATTCATTATGGATTTTATAGGGATAGTAGATAGAAATATAAAAGTTTTTTTTGTTATACGGTTTTTGTGACCATCACCTTAGATTCGAGACACATAAAAGTGTCTCATGCTTACAATATAGCTCATATATGGTTTTACACACTTTCAATATATTTCATAGAATGTATGTAATAATATTCTGTGATTGGATTCTTAAAATTTTTGATTTTTTTCTTTCTTTCCTCTTCTAGAGTTTTCTAGGGAAATTCAGGCCTTAGGAAACCAAAAAAGAAAAGACAAAAAATGGTTTAATTAACTCGCAGATGCTGCTAAGAAAACCATTGTATCCGATATCTTCATTTCGAAGATTTTCTCAGAAATTTTCTCAATTACCCATAGTGTAAACTTACACAGGTTTTTCAGAAAATCTGAACACGTTCAATAACTTTGTGTTCAAGCACCCTTATTAGATTTTATATTAATTTTTCAGTTTGAAGATCTCTGGCTAAGGCAATATAAGTTCATGTTTTTTTTTTACATAATAAAAAACTAAAGAATTATGAAAAGCACAATTAGTTTTTTTCATACCACCGTGGTAAATTATGTGATTTATAATCTTTCATAAATGGTAGAGATATTAAAAATGTTTAAAGAAAAACGTTTAAAAAAATTACAAAACTACTCTATAACAATTATTTATAGTTTTAGTGTAGTTTTTTTTAATAATAGAAAAATTGAAATAATAGCATTTTTATTATTAGTCATTATTTATAGCTTTTTTTTTTATATATAAACATTTTTCTAATAACATTAACAATAAATCTTGAGATGTCTTTTTTGTTTTTTTTTTGTAGAAAAACAATCAATTATTTGTATCATTCTATGGATAAAATGTAATCAAAATTGGATATATGATATTTAGGTAAACAAGTTTTTTTTTTTTTATAAGAAAGGTTTGGCATTAAAAAACCGGAGACATTAAATCTCTTTTGCTATTACATAATTGTTCAATTTTTAGGAAGTTTTCCTAAATATAAAACAAGCTATTGGTGTTGTACTCTGAATGGAATTTGACGAAAACTTTAAAATTGAATAAACATCTATATATTAATACGTGAAGCAAAATCTTTACGAAAGCTGGAACGCATTTTTACGAAAGTTGGATGGACGGAGGAGTATGAAATTGGGCACACGTATAGTTTATATAAAGGACTTTTTAAATTATGCATTTAAAATACATTAATAAAACAAACATTACACACCTTTTTGTTCAAAAGCAGTGAAATTCGCTTTGGAGTGATTATGGTCGAATTTCGACTCCGGTAACATGATTCTAGTTTATTGAAATAGAAAAAGTTTTACTCGGACCATACATAGATAAAATTTTTATTTTTATAATTTCTCAATCTTATTTTTAATTACTCGTAGGAGGAAATTCGTTTAATTCGTGCAGTTACTGCAAAACGAATTTCATGTATTTAAACTTGATCGAATTTCATACAATAATTATTTCTGAGCTATTGTATATTTTCTATAACAATTTTTCTGCTTATTTTTCTATCGAAAATTATCAAAAAAATAATCTTAAGGAAGGTGAGACATCTCAAATTGAAAAACTGAACAAGTGGGATTTAATACTGACGAGTTAATTTTCGTAAATCAAAATTACCAATTGATAATAAGAGAATCAACAAATATTTAATAAAAATGATTATGAGAAAATAATTGGTTTCACATTTTTCATATTCTGAAGATTGATATCAAAAATTCAATTTCGGAAAATTGAAAGTTGATTTTCGTGATTTCGTGCAGTTTTATAGGGAAAACTGTTCACCAAAAATTGATTTTCGGATAGGAATATCATGAACTTGTAACTTGATGCACGGTTAAAGCTTGATTTAAAAGCTTGAAGGGAGGTAAAATTTGATTGTAAGAATATTCAAGAATCCCTACATGAATAAAAATGGTTAAGCAATATTATTAAAATACATTGTGTCATATCTAGATACATTCATACCAACTTGGACCCTCTTCTCTTCGTCCCCCAATAAGCTAACTTCGATATAAAACACATCAATAGCATGTACCACCACATCCAAGCTATATTATAATAATAATAGCAAAGCATATATACGTACCTACATGTAGTATTTCCAATTTACTGTGTAGCTATTACAGAAAACTCGTCTATTTCTGCCAGTAGGTATTCTCTGTGTAAGTTAGGTACTGATAGTTGCTTATTTTATATGTTGCTACAAATGCTTATATTCTATTCGTAAACATTTCTCAATACAGGTGATTTTCTATAATACAAATTGATTCTGATATGGATTTTTTTTTCTATTTATTTTAATAATAATTAGTATTAATGAGAGGAATGAGATTTATCTTTCGATAAAACTTTCATATATCTTAATTATTTTTGAAGCTCTCAATAAACTTTTGGTAATGATAATAGTTTTTAATCCTAGTTATATTTTAAATGATGAATTTTATCAAAGTTTTTGTTTGCTATTTATGGGTTTTCTAGGATAATTGAGATCTAAAAAAGATCGATCAACTAATTTCCGAGATATTAAATGACATAGGTCCGATAAATCCGCCTGTAGTTTCAATTCCTAGCGATATCTTGGAAACTACGCACCCAATCGTTAAACAAATGTTATTTTTGAAATCTGTGGGTCCAAACTGGGTCCCAGAATACATTTTTTTTTATCAAAATCGGGAGCAAAAATTTTTTTCAATCCCATTTTGAAAATTGATGATTTCGTTTTTAATGGTAATTTGAAAATTCGACGGAACGTTAAATAAATGTTATTTTTGAACATTTAGATCCTAATTATCCTATGAAACTCAAAAATTTGAACTTTTCGATAGCTTTTATGGTTTCTTAACTGTTCTATGAATTTCTGGTGTAGGAAATTATTTTCTGTTTACAGATCAATATATTTAGTAAACTGATAAATTTAAGGGTTGGTCCAATCAAGTTTATTGCCACTTAATATCATTTTCTTTTGGCTTAAACATGGTAGCTAGCATGGACAAATATTTGCTGGGAAATTAAGCTCTTCTTACCAATTTTAATGGACTATCTCTCGTATTAGAGGTATAATTAACCTGAAGTTTATTTCGAATGTTAAAATTTCTAAAATACATCACGCATGCAAGTCACATGTGAGATATTTCATTGAGATAATTTTTTAAAATTCATTTTATAATGCACGTATTGCATTACTTGTAAATAAGTAGAAAAAAAACCACTTAAATTAATAAGATAAAGTTAACAGTATATCTACAAAGATTAGAAGACTGTTAACTTTAATAGAAGTAAGTTTGAATGTCATAGTATAAAATCTTAACGCTGTTATGTTGATAGAAGATCAAAGATTACGATATAATGTAGGTTCACATTAAGAGAAAATGTATCTGAATGCTTAGAGCCATAAGAAGAAAACTTTGATGGTTGTGATGGAGCTTTTGTTTGTAACAAATAGAGAGTAAATCATTATATCAGTCTTAATAAATTTACTAAATGTTTTCATCACGAAGCATACATTATTTAGGAGAGTTTACATAATATTAAAAATATGCATTAAAAATACGAAAATACGTTTGTTGTCAAATTTTAAAACTGACATAATAAAAAATCAAAAATTTGTGTGTGTGTCTTTAATTTATTCAGTATTGAAAAAAAGAAATAATTAATTAATGCACAAAAAGGATAAATTTTACAATCTTATATACAAAGGCAATCATATAGATGTAGATGATATTTTAGGCTTCCGTACCTAAAAGGTTAAACCCAATAACTAAGATTCCAGTGGTATCTCTTTGAGTCAGTTACATCAGACTGTCTTGCTAGTTGAAATTTTCACAGATGATTTTTGTTGACGCTGTTACAAGAAATACAAAAAAACAGAATTTAAAAAAAATATTTAGGGAATTTTTCCAAAGTCCCACGCGTATTTGTTTTTACAACCGAAAAATTATACAGTTGCGGAGGTGCAGGCGCTTTGGTACCAAATTTAAATTGTTACATTTTGATTTTCGAGTATGCAAAAGCGAACAAATTACCTATATTATGAGCAAATGAGAACAAAAATCGGTACTATTTTTTTAATTATTCTTTAAAAATTTCTAAACATACTCAACTAGTGTGTAACTTTTAATGAAAAATGACCCTTGAAATCACAAGTTTTGACCTTCTCAAAATCTCTACAATTTCGAGATCGTATATATAAAGTTATTTTGAACCTGTCCAAAATTAGTTAAATTAATGTTGTTTACTCGTTAACACTTTTCGTCATTTTTCACAATTTTAAGATTGCGTTTATTTTTAATAACGAATAGTTTAGCTTGATAACGAAACTGTTTAAAATCACTTCAATATATAAATTCATATATTTGTATATATTATAATATGTTAACAGTAGGTAACAGTACTAAAGCAAGAACAAACAGTTACATGATCGTTATGTTATGGAAGAAAGCACTTTCTACTCACATATATATTTGTAGTTATTGGTTTTGGTTGCCTGTAGTTCGACCCAAACTTGTATCGATAGAACTTAGATATTCTTAAACGAAAATGTACTATTAATTGTCAATTGATATCAAATTATCATTACAATAGATTTAATGTCTTATATATTGGAGAGTATTTGAACTCGGCTTCATTTTTAAGCCACTTCTTAAGCGAAAAGTTAAAATAAAATTTTTATTATATGTATCATTGATCGCACCCAAGTATACCTTGAAGTAGGTCCATAGTTTGTAACTTAGAGGACTACCTACGTGGTTCAGATATAAATAAACGATGAGTATATTCGTTTCATTTGGATTCGTTAAAATAGTTTTAACAGACCGCCAATTGACTGACAGGTATACACGAAATTAAAATATCTTTACGAGGTTTTTAAACTAATGCTAGAATTTATAAAATCTGGCTAATAACTCGAACACAATACTTCCGATATCGGTAGATATAACTCAGAATTTAAATATTTTATTCAGGGAAATTTTAAAAATTAAATATCCATCAAATAGTCATTTTAATGTATTTTTTATTGTGTTAGTTTTTAAATAAAAAAATGTTATTAAAATCAAATTTATTTTTATAAAGCACTAAATTTGCAGTCACCATCTTTTGTAGTCAGTCATTTTTATGTTTTCATTTTTTTTTTTTTTATAATACAATCAATAGATTTTTATGGACTGATATTATCACAAAATATGTCTATATTTACAAAATATAATACTATTACATACAATATTGTGTGTGTTACAAAAATTGTATAAAATTACTAATTTTGAAGTTGAAAAAATATTTCATCTTCTTGCGCATAAGAAGTAATCTAAGTTTGATTGGTAGGCCATAAATTTAATTGATGAAACGGTAAGGGCAAAAAATTGCCTTTAGCGACACTTTTTTTTGTATGGATTATATAATTTTAAAAACAAGTTTTAAGGTAAAATGTTTTTTGAAATACAAGCTTTTATAGTATTCAGAATAGTTATTAAAAAAGTTTATTTCTTGAATTTTTAGATTAAAAATAAACGGTGCATGGTGGGCCCAATGAAATAAAGAAGATTAAAGTTTTTCAGCGTTACCATATTATTTTTGTACTATACGATATCATAATATTGTATTATCTTCCGATTTAAATATGTTAACTGAAGTTCAGCTCAATAAGTAACCGGGAAGTGGTTCATATTTAATTAACAAGAGTTGATTACAAACATAGGGATACGTGAAATGAAATAAACAATATATTGCTGGCATCTGAAGAGAAAATGCCAACATTATAGATTCGAAAATTCGACACCATTGTGACAAACTTGAATTTTATACATATATCATTTTAAATACTTTACGCATGACAGTTTTATCTAATTAAGGATTTTTGTGTTTATTTCGAAGATTTAAGCTTGTCACATATTGTCACTGAAGCACATTGTTCATTACATTGTTGGTTCGAACAATGTTATAAAATTTTTATTTAATCATAAATCAATGCTATAAAAATGGTACATAGAGCTATGTATAATATTTAGTGATAAACCTAATAGGTAAAATATTAAACTACGGCTACTGTATTTTTACATAATATATATGTACTTATATATGTATAGTGTAATATATAATAATATTATATCGTTTTTACTATACAATATACGGTATTATAAATCTAATTTTAATACATGTAGTTTTAATAACTAATATACTGTAAAGTAGTTAAAAATCTCATTAATTTATGTAAAATGTATGCTGATCGTTGTCGCATTGTTCGTGAGGCGTTTGAGATTTGATTATATCTTTTTTTTTTACATAGTTCATATATGACATGTAATAGGATATACTATAAGTGGAACTATCAAAATTGTCATTCAATAGGGTCCTATAGATCCATGACTCATCTCGACTTTGAAGTGATGAGTTTTCCTCAAATTTCAACACAAAAACCTTATATTAATTATTGTTTATTTTATTATGTCATATTAATACAAACTATAACGATTATTGAAAATTATGAAAAATTTATTTAATACCAGTAACTCCATCCGAGCCGGATGTATTCTTTTACCATGACTATGATATACGGCCTTTGTGACATTTTCGTCAAGTCATTTTAAATCAAAATTTTAATGAAACATAATCGAAATAATTTAAAATACAAAAAAAAAAAGGTTTTTCCAAACCAAAAACACAAATCAATTCAGTTTTAAAAACTATGGAAAATGATCCACAAAAGCCATTACCCCGTCCTCTTTAAATATGCAAATTGAAAAACCCAAAACCACGATATTATTTATGAATAATGACTTGATACAATCAAAAATTTCCCGAAATAAAACGATACTACCGTACAAAATTTCAAATGAAGACACAATAATATTTCAACACTTAAAACAATAAATTTTCTTAAGAAAAACACACAAAAAAAGCTGCATTAACAGACAGATTTTTTCATTTAAAACAATTAAATTTATTTTGATTTATGAAATGCGTTCTTTTATTCTTATCTATCATTAAATTAGATTATTTTTCGAAAAAAAAAAATACAAATAAATAAATAACAAAAAAGTAAATAAATAAACATAAAAAAGCCGTATGTTAACAAAAACACAAAAAAAAAAAGGGAAAAACAAAAAAAATAAAAATAAACTGTAGATGAACGTACTACGATGGGTTTTTGTAACCCATAAATGAAAATAAAGATAAGAATATGTCTTTTTTGTTGAGTTCGTATGTATATCTTTCAACCTATCTACCGTTTTGCATATAAATCTATATAAATATATACTTAGTAGGTAAAATTGTAAACATTGTAAATGATAAGTATATATATATATATATATATATATACAAAATAGAAGAATACGGGGTGAGAGGGAACGACTATTGGGAAAGACAAGTGAGCTGCTATATCTGAGTTATTTTTTTTATAAACTCTAAGTGAGAAAGTAGAAATATTTATACGTATACTGACAACCATATTTAATGTAAAACTTCTAATTGGTAAATAGAAGCATAATTTCATCTTTTTCCCTAGATTTTCTAAATAATGCTTTAAAATGAGACACGAGAAGCAGAAACGTTAACGGGCTCAATTCTATGCCGTTGATTTGATTTTTCGCTTTGATTAATGTTCCATGACGATTTCTTGTGCGATGATTTTTCATCAGGTTTTACAAAACCAGCCTACTCTTCGTCTTGTGGGCACCAGTTATCTGCCTAAATATTTTTTTGTCGACTTAGTATATCTGTATTTCCGATGCTTGATGGTAAAACCTACTTTGGTTTGGGCGCATCTGCTCAGTAGGTTTTCATTGGAAATTGAGCTCAGCTTGTATATGTTTCGAATGTTTCTTAGACAATCAATGACAGTCTCAGTGGTCAAGAGAGTAACATTTGACTACAAAGACTGGAGTTTCCGGGCTCGATTCCCAGAAGTGGCTCAATCATATCTTGAATGTCTCAACAATAATCTGTGGTAGTTGAAATTCTCTCTTGCTTTTGAAATATTCTCGTACAAAATCGTTACCAAACACTCAAAATAAACATCTTTAAATGGGCCGTGAATAAAAATCCATTGTGTTTTATTATGAAAGGCAGTAACTGTATTTTATATAGACTTGATGAAGTTGAGAATTGTTTTGTAACTTTCATTACAGCTTACGTTTGTGGGTATATAACATTTTTTATTGCTTATATATTTTGCTTTTTTTCAAAACTTTTTATATTTCTGGTTTCTTTAACTTATATAGTATATCAAAAAATTTTTTAAACTGTATCACAGCTCAGACAGAATTCATTTCCTATGGGACAAAATTATGTTGTTTACTCGTAAAAATGTTAATAATCTTTTATAATTTGTTAACATTTTTATCATAAATATTACTATTTAAAGATTAAATTTATTCTTACGGGATGTAGAAACAGGGAATACAGAGTGAAGTTTTGAAATAAATTTTCGACCATATATCATTTATACCTTTCAAAAAATTTGTATATGGCTAAACTAATTGTGATTGGTGTAACAAATTTTCTTTTTCGGATGATGTTAAATATGCGATTGTTCTTACAGGATTCAAATTTATAAGCCGGACACGCTAGCGACAAAAAACTCTAAAAGCAGATTTTTTGACATTGTAATACATTAATGGTGTAGAGAATAGTCAGTCAAAAATCTTAAAAAACCGACGAAAAGTTCAAAATTTTTTGTTTGTTATTTATGGGTTTTCTAGGATAAATGAAGTCTAAAAATTTCAAAAATAATATTTATTTTATGATCGGTCGATTAATTTTTGTGATATTGCATGAAATACATCCGATAAATCGATCTTTGGATCGAATTTTTAGCCATATCTCAAAAACTACCCATCCAATGGTTACTTTTTGAAATTTTTGGGTCAAAAAGTACTCGAGAACATGCCTCATAGTTAAATTGGAAGTAAATAAATTTTTCGATTTTTTAATTTTTTCTTAAAAAAATTGTGAAAATTCGAAAAAAAATTTTTCTATCCAATTTCGATAAAAATATGTTCATAAGGGTAATTTGACCCTTAGATTTCAAAAATAACATCTATTAAAAGATTGGATACGCAGTTTATTAGATATTACCAAAAAACCGATTGAGAAGCCGATTTAGCGGATGTATTTCATGCAATATCTCAAAAACTAGTCGACCGATCATAAAATAAATATTATTTTTGAATTTTTTAGATCCTAATAATCTTAAAAAATCCATAAACAGCGAAAATTTTGAACTATCGACGGTTTCTTAAGGTGTCGTTTATAAAAGTAATTCGAGTGAAAAAGATTAAGTTTAAGTCTCATAAAATTCGGAAAAGGTTGTAAAAATGTTAATAAATATTATTCGAGGATTGAGATTACGGAAGGATTTAGTAAAAAGAAATTTATATTTTTAATAATTATTTATTCTATTCATCCGTTAACCACCTAAACTATATTTCCAAACGAAACAATTTAGTCTGTACATAAAATTTGTTTTTAGAACACAAATAATTATTGTAATAAATGTTATTTTATTATAAAAAAACATGTTAAATAAACATTTATAGTTTATTTGTTACATAACCTAGAATAATATTATTTTTTAGTTGTTTTTGTTTTGTTGGTAAACAAATTTTACAGTATTAAACATAAACAAACGTAAACAATAATATATAATATATAATATGTATATTATATTATATTATTTATATCATACTAAATGATATATTATTGTATATTTTATATACAATAATAGAGTCGACAGCTTTTAAGGTTTGTTGAATATGATATTGGTATTAGTTTAATGATATAGAATATTTATTTTTTTTATATAAAACCGTACTAATAAATGTATTAATGTAATCTACTTATACTTATAATAAAAGCCTTGATTAGCCCTGCCCTAATTTTGTACATTGAAAACTTTTTCAAAGCTGGGGACACCGTAAATCAAATTGTTATCTTTTATTTCTAGCGTTATAGAATAGTACTTTACTAATCAATTTATATATAAGTGTATAATTAAATTTTATTAAATAATAATTTATATTTGCAATTAAAAATGAACACTAATACAATTAAATATTTTGTATTATTCAATAATTTTGTATGATATTTGTTGTATAAGTTATATGCAAATAGTTGAATAAATATTTAAATGAATGTTTTATTATAAGTTAAAGCTACTTGTGGTCCATTAATTGACTAAGAAGCCACAATTTGGATAATACGGTGATCGAGAATGCAAAAATTGAAATTAAAACATTGTCACCTGCTTGTCTTTTCGCTAATCATTTCAAAACGTTTAATTCGATTTTGGACCTCTAAAACACGCAAAAACATACAATATTTGATCAAAATTGGGTGACGAATTATCGACATCTACTCAGACATAAGATGTCATTTTGTGCTGTTTTTTTACGAAACGTTTATTGATTATTATGATATTTCTGAAATGGGACAGTCCTGAATATCGTCAATAGTGTTTCCCACAAATTTCTTCTGAATGAGTGCTACAGATCGGCAGGTTGGCTCACCGGTAATTACGTTACAAAAATCGCTCAGGAAGTTCCAAAACATGGGGACAAACTTGTAAGAAGCCCTACAGAATTATTTTTATTTAAAAATTAAAATATTATTACTGTTAAAATTTTGATAATCTTCTGAAGAAACTATATTAAATATTATATATAAAGATAAAATCCCTTTTCCCTGGTGTTTTACCATTTACATTTACTATAAATTATGAATCCCCGTTAAACTTACAATGGGCACCAGTGTACTGAGGCCTGATGTTTACAAAGTACCTGTTTAAATAACATGAATTCATTAGAGAATATTATTATGATTAAATATTAGACTGTCAAGAAGGAAATAGGTATAGTTAGCCATTATATGCTAACAGTGATCTAAGTAAATAAAAGCCGTATATATATATATCCTAAACACATACAAACGCATCCTTACCTCTCTGCGGTTTACAATAAAACTATGTTTTATTACTACAATCATCTTGGATTTTCACATTTCCAAAAAAACCTAATGTGAAGATAGTGAGAAAATGAAGTATATTGGTACTGGCATTCGATTTGTTCGAAAAGATCCATTTCATTGAATGATGAGGCAACATTTAAATCATAAAAAGTAATTGTTTTTTAAAATTAAAATTTTGAAACATTTTTTCATAATATGTTTGGATTTGTCACAATTTTAACTCATATTAAGCTAATAAACACATATATAAGTAGTTCAAACATTATTACTCAATCATATGACGAGTATCTAAACAATTAGCTCTGTTAGTTGCTATCTTCTCTTGTTTAACAATATGAACTGTTAACTGGGAATCTGTGCAAACGATTATTGAACTTTTAACTTCATAATTTAGCTTATATAAGGTAAGATTAATAGCCGGATTTAACCTCATTAGGCAAACCATTCTCTGGTTGCATTCCATGCATTTCTATTTATAGCTTTCTACTTCACAAACCACCTACACAACTAGGAATTCCATCTCTCCATTCTACAAAATTGAACATAAAAGGTGGTAGTTAATTTCTCGCATAATTTCAATAAAAACTTTAAGATTTTCCATTACTTTCAGTTTGCTACAATACTTTTCGGAAATCTCGTTGAATAAAATGGCTTTAAAAGACTGCTGTAATAGCTATGAATAATAATAAATAATAGATTGTAATCATAATCGTAAAATAAATTAGTTTACATATCACATGCTATGATTTTAATTGCTTTTTACGGTCTTGAAAAAATTGAAATTAATTTTTAAAATGACTGCGAGTATTCAGAGCTCCAGACCGATTTTAAAACCAGTAAAACGTTTTGATCATTTTGATGTTTTAAATATGACTTATAAATTAAATTATAAATTTGAAAAACTGATTGATAATTTTCATTTATTTTGTTACAGATAGTAAAACGCATGTTGCTTCTTCATTGCTGAAGTAAGTTTGCTGAAGTTATTTTTTACGTGCAGTATAAGAAATCTTTGGTATATTATCAAAATCAAAATATTATAAACATTTATGTGAACATAATTATTCAAGGTGAATTCAAATTTCAAACATCGAGCCTTTTTTCTGTTTCCTAGATTTGGCTCAAATATTAATATTTAATCTTGGTCAAAAATGAAAATTAAATTGTCAATCGTATACATTGTAAATTTACAGCTTCGGGTTTTATAAGCAAAAAGGAAGACAATTTTCTTAAAACCTCCGGAGAGTATTCTATAAAAATAAATTTGTTTACACAATTGCTTTGTTTTCGCATAATAATATTTTTTTTTTTGTTCTTCGAAATTATATGTATTTCTTTTTGGGGTGAATGAAACTATATTGTACATATTTGTTATGAATCTAAGGGACAAGAGACCCTTATAATATATTGTATCTAAATGTTTTTGTTAGTAGTTCATATATATGTATGCGTATAAAAAAAAGAGAAACAAGACATTAGTATATATTTATTATGCTTGGACACTACGTAGATTGTGGATGGACATCATCACTACATATACTCAATAATAAACAACCCCAATGTTTATATTCATCTATTCATCCCTATTCTAACCACCTATTAGGTGTGTTTGATAGCAATGTAATTGTATTATTCACGAAAATCGTTAAATATTTCCTTACTTAAGGGTTGAAGAATGACTTTCAATGGATTGTAATGTTACGTCTTTTGATTGGTCTTTGGGCAGGTCTGATTGTAAGTGACCTGCCCAAAGTTGGAAAAATAAGATCAAAGTTTTTCAATTTTATTGATAATTATTTTCTTGTGACAGGAAGTAATGTAGTCGTGTCAAAATTTTGATTTCGAGCTTTCCCCGTAAATGGATATTTTGAGGTATCTTAAGTAGAAAAAAGTCAGATGTGCCCCCAGGGCCAAAAAAGGCAAAGAATGTTTTATATATTAAATTTTATGCTCAGCAGTTTTGTTTTCCTTACACTTATCTGCTCAAATTTAGAACAAATTACCTGCACAGTAGTGAACATAAAATCTACCAGATGCCTAACGGCCACGCTTTTCGAGAGAATAGAATGAAATATATATTAAAAAAGCACCTTTATTTCTCAAAAACGTTGCTAGTTATAGAGATTATCATCAGAAAGTTATTGATCTAGTGTTTAAATATCATATGCATGATACTTTTTCTAACGATCTCATATCATAAATATCATATAGAGAAAAACAAAAGAAGAAAATGCTATGAATGTGTAAAAAGATAAATGAGGTTTTTATGATTTATGTCGATTGAAGTAGGTTGTGAAAACAATACAAAAAAATTCTGGAACACAAAAATTTTTACGTGAATTATTATTTGCCTTTTTTTTTTTATAGTGTTTGTGTGTTTTTATTGGTTTGTTATATTTTCACAAATATGGTACGTACGGTTTACATAAGAAATGAAAATACACAAAGTCTATAGATTTTGATGTATGGCCCAAGATATAACACCTTATTTTATGTTTTGTACTGGTTTGAAATTTCTTATTAAAAAATATTTGATTTATGTTAAGGTGTATTACAATTCAAACAAATATCGGAGTATAAAATTAGAATATAGATTATATTTTTAGAATGTAAAAAGTATATAAAACTAGTCGATAGCAAGATTGAAAATTGTATATAAAAAGTAAATGAAAAAGTTTAATACAAAATTTGAATTTGGTGACAGCGGTGGGAAACCATGTTGAAATAAAAACCGATCATTAAGTTAAAGATAATTGAATAACGATAAATTTTAAAAGCATTTTATCCGAATTGATACAAAAGATACAGAAGAGCGGTCAGGTGATGAAAATTTCATTTTGCCTAGTATCAGATGAAATATTTTTTTATATTTATTATTTAATTATATTCATATCGTAATAACTTTTACCATTCAAAAAAATGTTCGTAGAGGTAAAAGCTATCCAGCTAAGCTTAATTATAGCTTAACAAATACTTCATAAGAGTATGTATTTTAAATGAATTATTTACTGAAACGATGGCGCTAGTTACGCTCGTTTTAAATACTAGTCACTTTGAAGATACAAAAATTTCTATGAACAATTTCCATCATGTTTAAAAGATTAAGGAATGGTAAAGTATTTCAAATGTGTTGTTCATATTTCTTCAATTTTTCAATGACGTTTGGATATCTAGATTCCATAGGTAAACTAGATACTCTAAGTCAAGATTTGATAAGGATAATTTTTAAAATCCTGTTGATAAATTTCGACCCAATAAGTTTGAGTCCAAAATTATATTTACAGAATATCGACATAATATTTCTCAGTATGTTTAAGTACTCGCCGTAAACAATTAAAATTTATTTGTCGTAACATGATTTAATGTACTAATTCGAATTAATATAAATATTTACTGTTGAAATTAAAACAGTAAATATGTTCTTAAACTTTGATTTTACGTTATGTAAGCAAACGAATAATAATATTGAAATAATTGGAGCAAACATCCCTTATTTGTTTGTATTCTCACTTTTAACAACAAAAACTCTCTTTATTTTTTTGTTTAAATAATAAAAAAAAAAAAACAAAAAAACAAAGAAATTGTCACAGTGTTAAATTCTCAATACTGACACACATTAGTTCTGAAAGTTTTCTTGTTAGTTTTCTTCATTTCTTGGAATAAGAGGATAATAAAAGATCGCATTCGGTAACAAAGAGTAGAATTTTTTATTGAAAAATATAGAAAGTTTTTACAAGGTGTCTTAAAATCATTGTTTTGTCGGTTACTCTCTACTTAAGTTTTTATGTCACATCCAAGTATTTAATCGGAGTGAAAGAAAGGTTAGCGGAAAAAAAATACAACTATTTTCTAAAGGCTTATTTTTTTATAATATGATTTTGTATAACTAGAAGCTGATGACTGACCATGATACAACTAATTTTTTTATAATATTCACGGTAAGCGTTAATGAATCAGACTGAACTGAGCATAATATAATATAAATGTGTCAAAATATTAAAAAATAAACTTGTAGAAAATGCTTGAAGATGCTTTGAGTCATAACTTCCTCAAATAAATCATCTTGCCTCAACGTCTCACATGTTGAGGGCTGAACAAGCCTATATTTGGTTAGTACATTTTTTGAAGAACTTTGTACATTTTTTCATTGTATACTATATGTATACGTGTTTGAGGCAAATGCCAACGCGAACAATATACAAACAGGCATACAAACATATTATTATTGGAGGTGTGTTTTCTCCCGTCTCCCTCTCATGACGCTTCTTTATGTCAATTCAAACCCAATATATAGTGATAGTATTTCTTCGGGTTGTAGTATAACAGCTACTTCTTCACTCCACCACCACGTTGATGAAAAATATTTTTTACCTGTTTTGCTGAAATAAATATCACATTCTATTCGTATAGAGCAGGTAGCAGGAAAACGTGGAAAATCTTTTATCTTGCTTTATTTGTACACAAAACTATAGGAAGAAATTCTTACCATTAAATTGTATAACAAATAATTCTCTATTTTTTTTCAAAAAAAAAAAAGATGACAAAAATATTTACTTTTATTACACAAAATCTTTAATATAAAACCGGGTGGCTTACAAAAATTAAAGTCATTACATTTTACAAGTAATTCAAAAATTTAGAGGAACTTAAATCATTATTTAGGAAAATAAAAATTTAAATTTTATAGTTTTAATGAAGTGTTTGAAAAGAAAGTTTTTCTATAGAATAGGAAAATGTGAAATTTTATGAAACCAAATGAAGATAACAACAGTGTTAATTGTTTAGATACTCGATATATGGTTAAGTATCAATGTTGAAACTATTTTTAACCATAAGCATTCGTAAAATACTCCATAATGCGAAATATTTAGTCTATACAGTTATAAATACAACATTAATATTTGAAAAAAATTCTTTGAAGGAAATTTTTTTAAGCCACATTAAAGTAGTTTAATTCTGAACACTACATTTTCACATTAAATGTTTGTATACAGAACTGACAGGAAAATGATTTTTACTTTAATAGCTTCTATTTGCTTTTTTTTTTGTTAAACAAAAACCCATAAAATTTTTCCACACCACAAATTTCCTTACATTGGCGAGCGATATGATGCATTTTATATGACAATCAAAAATGGTTTTCATCGCATATATATTGTTATATTTATTTGTGAAAATTTTTATTTTTGTCATGAAAAAAGAAGAAAATTTCCGGTACTGAAAAATAAAAGTACATATTTTTTTTTTTTATATTTCCACATGCATATAAACCAATGAAAGAATTTCTCTTATCAGTTTTTCTTTATACTGTAGAGTGGAAAAATGCCTACCCTTTGATATTAAAAACAAAAATATTACATATGAGTTCTTGGTCACGTGTCGATAACTTTTGTGTGTTTTCAAGAGGTTTCTTATCGTCAAGTTAATGAAATATTTGCTTTCTTCGCAAGGGGTTAAAATATTTAATTTATTCGTATAAAATACATTTTAGCATTTGTCATTTGACTTGTCAATATGCTTTTTTAAATAAAACGCTTTTAACTTTTTTTTAACTTAAAATGCTTTGATTGGTAGCAAGCTTAAATTGCGCAAATTGAGAAAATAGTACCTCCAGTATTGTAGGTGATGGATCAAAATTTCCATCAAAAAAAATCTTAGATATTTATAGAATTTCGTAATTAGTTAATGTCCGTTCCACCGTCCGTCTATGAAATGGGTATTTTAATGGTTTTTTTCTAGTTCTCTGTGTTCTAAATAGGTAAGTATATATCATTAACTTGCACATACATATAAAAATACATTCGCATTAAATAAATATGTCTAAATTAGATTAAAAAAATAAACCAACATTTCTTAATTTTTTTTTTTTTTTATATAAATGATCCTATATGATACTTTAGACTACAAATTATTAAATCTAGTACAATTTATATATCATATTATATTACAGAATGTACAAAGTTTGGCAATCTTAAAATATTATGTCGGAAAAAGTAGAATAATAATTCATATATAATACATGTATTTTCATATTCAACCAGTGAGTCTTCTTATGTTAACTGTGGAACAGCTATTCTTTTCTATTGGTAAATTAAAACTTTTTTAAGGATTCTGTGCCATATTCGAGAATCATTGATCTAGGCTACTAAAATTAGGCAACATTAGGCTACTTAAATATGTTTAGCAGTACATTGTGTAGCAAATAGATATTTAAAGAGCGTATACTATAAATAGACTCCCATAAGAATATGATGGTATTTTACACAACTTTATAGCATTTAACAAATTAAATATTGATAAAATTTATAGATAATATACATATAGAAATTTTAATACATAATCGAAAATACAAACTTTATTTAGTTGGTGAATTTTGTGGTTTCAAAACTGATTCTACAATTCTGTATCTATTTATGAACATTTTAATAATAAACATGAAATATTAACCTAGGAAGTAGAATCTAAAACATAACATTGTTTACAGGGAGTTACAGTTCAATGTAGACTTGATGACTGTCTAGTTTAAAAAGGCCTAAATCGTTATCAAATGTACGAATTAACGATTAACGATGGCACATCGAAATTTTATTAATTTAACAGATTGTTTCGATTTAAGAATAGAAAATCCTACATTAATTCCGATATTGAACACTGAATTTTCAAAAAAAATCAGTTTTCAATTCAATTATAAAGTATTGAATCATTCTGCTTGTTAAAACAATATATAAATTCAATACACAATCTGAAATATAAATTTCTAAATCAAAATCTATTTTTAGCAACAACTCCGGGACGAATTTTGGATTCGGAATATTTCCAAAATATCGTTGAAATGAAATACTGAAGAGAAATGAAAACAAAATATTATAAATAAAAGAATCAGGATAATATAATATAATAAAATAATTATTTTTATTATCAGAAATATTATAAAAAATAAATATTATTGTTAAACGATCACCTGTTGATTAGCTGGTACAATATTTGCAGAGAAAGTTAATAATAGGAATCATCCAAGCTACAGTCTTCTGAAATGCAGGCTACAGGCTTATTCACTTTATGTAAAACGTACTACCGCTCCCAATCGCATACGCAACCTCTGTAACCTCCTGTAATACTGTTTGTTAAACATTATATTATACAGCTAATGTAATTATTTAAATGGGATATACAAACAAAATTATATATATTACTCAACAGTACCATTATTTCATATTGTTGTAGCTTTTTTGTTGCGTTTTCTGCCTGGGTGTGGTACTTTTTTTTCCACCTATAAGAACTTGTTGGTTATATTAAAATAAAAAAAAATTAAGTTTAACCAACGTCCATCCGTAGTGCGTTAGTGAATATCCATTTAGCTTTATTTTCACTGCATGCATGTTCTAATGTATTTTTTTGTTTTGTTTATATAAAAAACATTAATATAATTTATGGACATTAATGTTATTTTGTTGTGGTAAATATTAAGAACAAACAAAAAACAAAGGGGATCATATTGTTTAATGTAGTTATTTATAATTAGTAAAGATATTTTGTGTATTTGTATTTTTTGATATAATTAAAAAGTACAAATCAAGTACGAAATTTGTTATTCTTTAAATACTTTAATCAATGAAAAATTAAAATTAAGATTATTGCCCGTCAAGGAAAACGGTATTTAAAAATTATGTAATTTTTTTAATGTACGTTTTTAATTCTTACGATGTATCCGTCGTAAATTCTTTAATTCAAAATTGACTATTTCTCCATGTTGTGTTACGTAATTCTGTCCCAGACAAACGATTTCTCAATTACTTATATAATCAAAGATCATTGGCCACACTTACCATGCGTCGAACATAGCACTTGATACAGGAAACTGTATTAAAACAAATTATAAAAAATAATTATTTTTTATTAAGCAACACAATTATGATTGATGAAATTTCGGACTTTATTGGTGATTCTATTAATATTAAATTTGTTCATGAACTTTAACCTTTGCTAAGGTTGTTGCGTGAAACTTTGAAATAATGAAATTATGTGTTTAGTAATTGCATGATCAATAACCTTTCTCAAAATATATAATGTTAATTGACATTAAAATACTGTACACTGTATTTTCCATTAATTTATTACGTGTAGGGGAACATGAAAGCCTCCTTAAACTAGTAAAAAATTCAGTAAATTTCCATCACATAATCGTACAATAGAAAATGTACACAGATTACTGTTGAAATTTGTTATATTGAAAGTAATAGTCATGAACTTCAACTCAATTTTTATGTTTAGAAAAACCTCATCAAAATTTCAACTCGCTATGATATTTTGTTTTTGAGTTATCATTAGGACAAACGGACAGTCGGAAATGAACTATACTTTATAAACACCTATACCAAAATTTGGTTTGTGCGGCCAATATCAGGTAACGGTACAAACTTTAGACTACCACTAATATAATCTGACATGTAATTAATGTATGTCGAGTATAATAAATTATATTAAGTCCATTTAGCCAAGAAATACAATTGTATACAAATTGTTTCTAAAATTAACATTGATAGATCAAAAAGATATTCGAACTTGTGACGTTTCTATACACGTCTTTGGTGTATACGTAAAAGCTTCCGTGATCATATTTACACCAGTATTTACTTAGGGTGCACAATTTTTTTCGAGAACAATCATTTATAATAATAACAGCAAGAAAAGTAATTTTTAACCATGGGGTCATATTTTTATACAACGAAAACATATCGTCGCTACAGGGTGCCTTATTTTCACAGCTTAAAATATACATTAAAAAATTACTATTCTAAAAATTATAAATTAATTATATTTATTTCCTCTGTTAAAAAATAATTAAACTGACTTTATTATGGCTTTTACGCATACAATTTTGTTTAATAAATAATAATTATATATTATTATGAATATTAAGAAACAAATATCTATGTACTACCCTATATTTTGTAAATTATTTTAGGGTATTTTAACCCTAAATTACGTATCCTTATTATACTTTAATATTGAATATTTATCATAAAATTCCAATTAATATTTTCATAAATTAATTATTGGTTATATTTCAATCGAATATCAATTGATGTAAATATTTATTTATTTTCTAAATATAATTTATTGTGGAGATGATAATTAATATACAGGTTGTATATTAATTATCATACTAGCAGAATATAAGTCATGTGAAAATAACCTAGATACATTTTTAATCATGAAGATTTGTAAAATACTGTAAATATGCAGCCTGGACAATTATATATACATATATATATATATATATATATATATATATATATATATATATATATATATATATATATATATATATATATATATATATATATATATCTAGTATAATAAAATTTATTAAAATTATATTTGTGTGTTTAATGAACTAATTTGAGTTGAAATTATGCTGAATCTAGATAGTTTACAAAAAAATTTAGTTTACAAAATAGTTTACACAAACATTTTTTTAAACCATAACAAAGGTTTAAAAATTTGTTCATGGACCTTACACTGCCAAAATTTAAGTTTTTCGTTTCTGAGCTATCTTCATGAGCGATTGATAGATGATCGCGGGTAGACGAACAGTCGGAAATGGACTAATAAGTTTATTCTAAGAACACCTATACAAAAATTTATTAATGGATTGACCATTTTTAAGATGTGGATAAGGATCCTTCAATTCAGTTTCTAGGGAATAATGTACCGAAATTCGCCAGCTTTGGGTACCCGATATACATGAGCAGTATATTAAATTTAGTCCTTACTCTAGAAAAGAAGATTATGAAATATGGTTTTTAAAACAAGATGATGTAAATTTAGTCAAATCTTCGACAAAATTTAATTTTTTTTCGATCTCACTGTGTTAAACCTTAAAATAAATGTTGAATAATTTTTTATTGAACAAAAAACGTTGCTAAAAAAAAACTAACATATTTTCTTCAATTAATTATCCCTGTTAATATTCTAGGATAAAGAAATTCAAGCAAAAACTTCACCCAATATTTTCTATTTAAAAATCTCAAACAAGTTATTAAATATATATAAGAAAGTTATAAACAATTTTCATTAATGAAAACCACTCAGCATGTTAGTTAGTTAGGTATTGACTATGAACAAAACAACTTTTTACTTTTTACTATGTGCAATGTAAGTAAAAGAATCAATATTTCATAATTCCATCGTCACCTTTTTTAACTGGTAATAAAATTTTATAAAAAGATATACCATGGTGAGGTTGGCCTTTTAAACTCTCACCAATCTCAGACAATCTCAAATTATAGATTACACTATTTTTTATCATTAAAAAATTTCTCAAAAAATTGTTAAAATTCGGAAAAAACTCTTGGATTTCGATAAAACTCATTTTTAAGGTAACTTGATCGGAAAAAAGCCCAGTCCTTCAATGCAAAAGATGTATTTTATGCCTTAAAATTGACAAAAAGTTTACTTGAAATTCTTGGTCATTTTTTAAGGGGGGTTGGTAAAACTATAATTCAAAAATCCATTAACTCAGGCCAAAGTTATAACGAATAGACTATTCACAATTGAAGCATTATGGCTTAGCGATTTTTGCTCTACCTTCTGTATACTCAAATTTTAACACATTCTATAACCTTTTGAGAGTTGAATTTCTCTCTTAGGGTTCGCCGGTAATTGTTTTTTTAGAAACATACTATTTTTTAACTTTTATCTTGTATGGTTTATAAGATGGGTCATAAATATCGATCCTAAGTTTTTAAATTCTGAAGAAAATTTAAAAACTTATTTCGATTTTCCAGATGAATATAATAATTTTTTAAAATATATATTAATAAAAGAGCAAAAAAAATTGTGTAAAACTTCCGTATGCAATTCATATTGAGTTGGTTTATATGTGAGCAATAAGTATTATGAATATTAATAAATCATATCAATTCTATTGTAGAAGAAAATGAGGTTATAGAACTTTTTTAATTTGACGTGATCGAAGAATTCTATATTCAGAATTATTATTCGTATATAGTTGAACAATAATATATATACATACAGTCGATATCAAGGAAGTCGTTAAGAGTTTATATCGAGAGAACGAAGCGAAATTAGCAAGCAAGCAAGCACAAGCTATGCATCAAATAAACCAAAGGTTATATGAAAAGTATTTATTCTGTGTTGAGTGTTTACTAAAAACTTATAATGCATTTATCTAATTCTTGCATACAAGATGTTTCAAAAAAAAATAAAAAATAAATATATATAATAATACGAATTCTCCTATTGATTGATAAAGCAAATAAAATAGACTAAACATTGATGTAGATAGTAAAAATTGAAATGAAACCACCTAAGACGGAAAGAGGTAGACAGGAAATATCAGAATATATTATATATACATATACCTTCTCTATTCACATGTTTCATTTCAATTTATGCCAGATATATTATCTTTATTTAGAAATTGAAGTGAAAATTTCATTGTGGAACTTAAAAATTATTAAAAACAAACTTCAAATAATACTTCAAACTATAATTGGTCCGAATAGAAATTGTACTCAGAAATCGATTTGTAGCGGGAATATGATTGGTTCAACTTCAAAAGATAATTAGTCACAGCGAAATTTTGTAAATAATTTTTAATTTAAAATAACTTTTTTACTTTTTGGTTCCTGTGTTTTTATAAAGTTAATTTATACTTTCTTTTACTTCGTATAAAAGTCAATTACAATTAACTTATCAAATTGAAAATTGTGCTGAATCAAATTTCTGAACAAAATTAAAAATTCATCTAGTGATTTTTCCGATTTGTGCTTTAGTTTTAACTTTAAGTTTAAGATTTTAAGTTTAATGCAAAATTTTATTTATTTTAAACTTTCTTATCATCGAAGATAGATAATACGTGCTGTATAATTCATAATATCATATAACCATTAACTATTTGAAGAAAAAAAAATTGATATAGAAATACTGTTTATAAAATAAAATAAAAATGTAGTTATAAAAGTTTCTTTCGAGTAACGGAAGAAAACTTTCTAGCTTATATACAAGTTAACGAATTTTATAATAATATTCTATGGAGATTTGTATCAATAAAACTTCCAGTTAATAACAATTTCCTCTTCTGAATACGAAGAGAGCATAGATTTTTTATTTATTTTTTTTAATAAGTTATTTATTTTTTAATATAAATATTAATTACTTTAATTAATATTTATATTAAAAAATGGAAAACTTGGCCAATCAAGAATTTTATGCATGGCATAGTTTTATATCAGTTATTGGATATATCGAATATTCTGGATACCAAAATTTTGTCGAATATAAAAATATCAATTTAAATAATTATTCAAAATAAGGATCATTATTTCAAATATATTAACTTTATATCATAAATTTATTATCCATAATGGTTTAATTTAAATAAATCGTCGATTTTTTTTTTTCAAATACATAGATATTGAAAATGAATTGGTATAATCCAATTTTTAAAAATAGTATATAGGTAATAGTATTATTAATGGTTATTTAGCTCTGCAGTGTAACTAATTTAACAAGCCAAAATAAAAATAATTTGAAATAAAAAAAACGTTTTGGAAACATATAGAGGTTTAAAGTTCATTTAAATCAGTATACAATTTTTTAAAATAACAGTTTTATTATAAATATAGTTGATATTTTGTATGCATATATACTGTAATTTTTTTTAAATCACTTATCGTTTCAGCGCATTTTTTCTCAGAAAATGAACAATGTAAAATATTTTTGGACTGGGTGGATGTATTCTACGAACTTTCATTTTAATCTTTTTTTCGGTAAAAGGGAGACTTAGCTCACCAACGGACAAAATCAAAGCGTAAAACAGTTTTTATAGAGGGAGATAAAATGAATTCTAAAAATAGACAACTTTAGAATAGCTCTATATCCTTGAATTTATTCCAAGTGTTGTCTCAGTTTTGCACATTTTATTCAGGAATGCTTTCTAAATTATTGACCTTGAGCTTGATGCTGATTTCAACATAGCTCAAACTGGGGTATGTAATATAAAGGCAACTAAAAAGTGTAATTAATATTTCTTCTAATATTTGTACTTTCTAAACAACATTTTAAGTTTAAAAATTTTAGTAATTATTTAAATTGGAGACTCAAAATTCAGAGAGAGAAGAAATGAACATCAGACAATATTTTTCTTTCTGTAGACCACTATTTGATGAATGCAATTATTTTCTATGACTATTCGATGAATTTTGGTCATTCTAAAATTATGTGATATTTTACATTATGTTAGAGAATGAATCCTAAATAATTGTATCCAGGAATGCAGACCAGAAACACTGATTGGCGACGGTCATAATAATTTTTTTGAATGACAAGCAGATTTGATACTCTCCATGAACCAAAGTAAAAGTAATTTATTTAATTTTTGTTTCTTATTTGGATTTCGTGTGTAACTAACAATTTTGTGTTCTTGTTGTACATTAACTAGTAAAAATACTATTTACGTTATAATTACATTAACTTTTATGAATTCTAAATGCGTCTCTTTAGCAAAAGAAAATACGTTAATGGGTTTAGTATTAATTAACAAAGTTTTCGTTTAAATATATCAAGGCTGATGACAGGTTCTATTTCTGATAATACAAAATATATAATTTATTACCATTAGTTATATAAATATATTATATAAATGTGTCGTTTATGTGAAGAAGATAAATTCAAAATAGGCATATGATAGAAAGACTTACTAAAGTTTTATTATCATAGGTAAAATCTATTTTAATTCTCTAAATAATAATTAATTCATTAAATATGAAATACATATACGAAATTAGTTTTGTAACATTTATTTGAAGTAAAATCAATTCAAAATTTCTATATTTAGAAATTAAAATAGGTCATAGTGAACTGTTGTTAGAGGCCAATGGTATAATTTTCTTGAATGTATTTGCTTTTAAGCTCCATTTTTAGCCATTCAATGAAAAATTGATAAGTAAAAAATCATTGCATATGACAGAAGAGCCGTGTTTTATTTTGCAGAATTTCATTTATTTGAAACTATTAAAAAGCTTATCGGCTCGAATGCCTTTTACAGATCTAGAAAGCCGACAGAAAATGATGAAATTGACACATCTTAATTATGATCGCTTAACAAGTGTATGGAAAAACTCGTTAATGCAGTATTTCGGTATTCCAGAAATTTGATTATCATATGATATAATAAGGCTTAACGACCCTAATTGTGTTGGAAAATGAGAAAATACTTATTTGTGTGAAATTGAAGGAAATATCATTTATTTAATTTTATTCTTCCGAATAAGATATGGCTTCAATTTAACGATGACACATGGCTTACCCTGACATGAGTGTGAATAGTATCCTTCTTACTACCCAGAGGCAGACCACATCTGCTTGTAGGATTGGCTGATGAATGAATAGAAAATTGAAGGATGCGGCAAGCAGGTTTACTAAATAATAGGCGAGTATAACGATGCAATATTAGACGTATTACCCAAAACAGGATGGAAATGACTCTTGTATTAGGGATGCTTACTGGTCAACGGAAACTCAAAAAGCATTTATTTTTCATTGGAATAGAATATGATTCTTGCCCGGACCGCGAAGAGGCGGCTGATACACCCTTTAAACTCCAAGTGGAATGTTTCAAGCAATATTTCAAAGAATGTTTCAAGTTAAAACTGCGGTTAAATAACTAAGGTTGCTCTGTGGCCGCAGAACTGCAGTGAATGCACCAGGAATTTCAGGTTGTAAAAGATAAACAAGACCAAACCTGGTTTACTTGGCTTGCCTCCATTACAGCTACTGCTATTAGTTTATAAATATATGCTTTCGATACAAATTTTTTCACTTTATATAAAAACTAAACTATATTGAACGTTTTGTGTAGAATTATATATGTCAGCTTATACATTGTGTGATAAAGTTTTATTTTAGCTGTATGTGTGTATATAATATGTATGTACCTTTTATGATAGTTTTAGCTTTTAATAGCTAGCTAGCCCAGTGAGTTAATGTAATTTATATTATTATATATTAAAGTATCCAATGATGATGGTTTGGCCCTATTATCGGTAAATACCATTAATTGGACAAACGAACTGACTACACTGCAATTTGACCAAACTATATAATTTATAATATAATTCTATTGAATAAATATTTTAACACTGTTTTTACTTGTATGTTATGTGAGTGAGTGGTTGTAGGTGTTTAGCTTTTATTGTACAGTCAGTCCAGTCCATATTATAAAGTGTTATTATGTTCAATCAACCATTAATTATATGTAAGCGTTAATAAACGAACGCTTTTTATATTTATGTGTTTTTTGTAAATTTATTACACATTACAAAATACTATATTTAATAACTTACATACAGTATAAAGTCAGTTTAATTATTTAATATTCGTTTAATCGGCCACAAATTTATTTGAAATCGTAAAATAGTGTTTAAATTAAATATTTAATTGTATGCGATGACAAATACTTAATCTAGGTATACTCCTGTTCCGATAATAATATTGACTTGGGCCAGTTATATCTTCGTTAAAAATCATTTGTGTGTGCAATTATTGATTTAATGGCTCTGCTTTCCACAACTTTGCTCGAACCATCTTCTCAATTTTAGTTCATGTCACAAAATAAATAAGTTTTGAATATAATAAAAAATAAAGACTTTGTTTGAAATAAATGTTTACTAAAAGTCTTACTGATTTGCTGCAGTATGCAATGTTTTATGGCCAGATTTAAAAATAAACTAAAAATATTTAACACATATATTTTTATATAAAACCATAAACAATATGATTTACAATATTAAGAAAATGTACAGATTGATTTTAAAAATTGTTAAATTACATTTTTTAAATAAAATTTTTTCGCTTTTATTTTGGAAACAAGAAAAAACAAAATAGGTAACAAAATTAAAATGTCTTTCAAACATGACATGTTTCACCATTGAATGAATTAACAAGATGTTATTCACAAGGGAAAATGAAGGGGTACAAAAATAATAAATAATAAATTTTTCCATATGTTTTCCATGCGATTTACCATTTTTCCTTCGATGCTGAAAGAAGACAGCGCATTCAAATATTTAATTTTTTTATCTACATTGTCAAATTCATAATATATCAAATATTTTTAATTCTGCATTTTGTTTTAACACCATTATAAACGGATATTTTTTCTAAATAAAACCGACAATAAGTAATTATCATAAAAAAAAAAAAACACTTGTGTTATGATTTAAAATTTTTGTATGGACAAATCATGCTGTATATTTATGACCCAGATTGAAAAACCAACCAACACCTTAAACGATAAATAAGAAAATTACAAAATAACAAGGTTTATTAGTTTTTGTTTGTATACAAAACAACAAAGGCTACCAAACACATACATAGATATATTTTTCTACATTTGCTACAAAAAAAGCAGTAAAATATAACAATAAGTTTGATGGAAATCTTGTAAAATATATAGAAACAATAAACTAGTTTAAACTAGTCTTGACCAGCCGTTTAATATACTTAGTAGCTCGGTGGAGGTACACTCACGGTGGAGTTGTACACAAAATTATACTAGTTTTCAAAGAATACATCAACAAACACATTCGACGAAGTAGAATCGATTGACCGAAATGTTTGTTTATTTTCGTAGAGCTTTAACTGTTCTATATTATGTTGTTGTACCGAATACTGACTGACGACTGGACGGTCTACCTTTGTTAGGGTATGGTCGGGTAAAGTGGTATTATTTATTTTGTGTTTGTTCGAGTCATTATTCTATTTTAGTGAATATCTTTGTGATTAAATCCAATTCAATCTACTCCAAAACTAAATAATCAGTTTAAACAATGATTTTTAGTTCGAATAAATGATTTTAGAGTCTATTACCCTGTTATGATTCTGTCAATAACTTTAAACGAGTTATTATACACAGAGACGTTAAAACATTCTATCTAGCAAAAAAAAATTCAGGCAATGCTGATTGCATTTTGATCGAGGTGTTAAACGAGAATATTTATTTTTACCTTAGCAAGGTTATTTCAAGTTTATTTTTTCAAACAAAAATTTTGTTTTTAATATTGTTTTAATGGCCCCAAATTCATGAATCCTAAATCGGAGTCCATGAATTGATCTTGAAATAACGTAGACGATGCAACACAAAATAAGAACAACAAAACTGGAAGATGATTTAAAGTCTACGATAAGGGCATATCAGTCACATGTTTTATCGAAAATTTATTCCTGTTTCGAATACCTATCTTGCTTGTTCATATCTATAAATGTGATCATATATAACTGGATATATCCATCTATATATATAATAGAATCTAAGGATTTTTTACTGAATTGGATAGAAAACAAATCAACACTGTTTGTTGAAATTATTATGTTTTGAGAATGATTGAATGGTTGTCTTTTGATTATTTTTTTTTTTTTATGTTTGGCTTTCGGGGCCATCATTTAAATCAAAAGAAGTGGTTTATTTATTGAATACAAAAATATTATCGAGAAAATACTCTAGATCAAGAAGACTTCGAATTGAAATCAAATGAAAGTGTTTACACAATTCAATTTATTCTTTTTAGATCAATTTCAATTTTCGTACAAAAAAACTTGTTATTTTTTATTTATTTCTTTATTTTGATATTTTCATTTAGTTCTCAGTGGGAAATTCTTGTTATGCGGCCAATTTTGAGAATCCAGATTTTTTACATACTTTTACGTTTCTAGGTCACAAGGTCGTTTCTTCGTTTTTAAGGAGTCGTTTCTCAGGTGTATGTATGTATGTATGTGCGTCCTTAGACGTAGAATGAGAAAATATGTAACTGAAAATTGAACGATTTTTTCGCAAAATGGGTCCAGCCGTTTCTTTGGTTGAGAATAGAAAGGAAAATAATTCCCATATTCGTCATAACAAACAAATGAAATGTCTTGGCTTTTGATTCTTCTCATTCGGAAGATCGTCGACTGGACATAGTAGGTTATACTTAGACCACTTGTTAAATTGATGGTTTTAGCCTCTAATGGATCAAATATAACAATCGATGCTTATTATGAATTTTATGTTTATATTTATAAAAGTTAGTAATTTAATTTCAGTAGAAAGGATTTACGAGATGACACAGATGAAAATAGTTATCTATTTGTTTTATATTCTCTACCTTGTCTGGCAAAATTATGTAAACATCATTAAAATGGATATAGAAGTCTAGTTTTCGAATCAAGATGTTTCTAGAATAAACCCACATATATCCAATGTGTAGTCAACTATTTATCAAACATTTTTATGTAAAAACTCCTGCTGATCGATAATGTAATTATTTCTTAAGACAAACAAGATTCAAACAATTCAATTTGTTGGTCTAAGTAATTTTGCAATACCTTGTTCATGTATGTTTAATAAATAAAAGTATAAATTATTCATGTTTTACCCCCATAAGTTTTTTCACATAAGTTTTGATTTGTTTGTTGTATCGATGGTATGTGGTTTATCCAAATTTTATTTATTTGTAAAAGTAATTTTGTTAGATTACAAAAAACTCACGAATTTTTTCACTGATAATACTTTATGTTCATTTATACAATGTGATTCAATTTTTATCTGCGTATTCATTGCTGTTACCGGATTGACTTAAACTGATCTATTTAATAACGCATAATTTCAAGTGAAATTGATTCTATTGACAGTGGCAAAATATAAGCATGACAACGTGTTTTTTGAAATGAACATGATGTCTTACGACTAACCTCGTAACTGTCACTCAGAAAAGTTGACTAAATTTGTTTAATTACTTCAATTAAAGTGACTTTACTGCTTGAGAATTAATCTGTTGGTATCTCCATATAAATTACATGTTAAACATCGTTTTCAAGAATAGTATGGAAATATTGTCTTTGAAAGCTTATTACTTCTTTGTTTCGGAATCAGTTTTGCAATGGTATTGATTGTCAGATTTGAAATACAACGAATTCAAAACCAATCAACAACCCTATTTTGAATGAAATTTTATTGATCATTCTGTTATATGAACAAGTTCTACTTAATTTTGTTAATCGTCCTGTAAGTTTATTCACCACCTCAAAACATTTCCCAACATATGTTGAACAATGTAATATTGTTACCTATCATGTGTGTTTTTTTTTTGGTAGTTTGTTTAAGTATTATTAATATTACATTTCACGTAATACTCATGATTTTTATTCATTCTCTCTTTTGTCTTTCTGCTTTCATTGGTTCATTTCATCCGGGATTAATTAATTATCATGGAAAAAAAAAAAAAAAAAAAACAAACAAAATATTCGCTTTTGTCTGTAATTTTCGATACAAATTACATACATTATAATCTATACATTCTGAATGTGTTTGGTTAATGTTATACTATTACTAATTGTTTAGGAATTGTGTATAATATAGTGGTTATACATTAATGATTAGGTTGATTAGTGTTTATAACAAAGTTTATAGTGCCGTATAAAACACGTATTTTACTTTTATTGATTTATTTGTGATATTTGATAAAGATTTAAGATAGAACCCTGATTCATTTCACTATAAGTTCGATTTGACACAATTTAATAAGTTCTTATTTGATTAACTTGTTGTATGATATTTCTTTTGGGTGGAATTTTATTGGGCTATGGGGTTTATAATCTTTATGAAGATTGAAATATTGTAAGACTTATTATAATATTAATTTACAATAATTCTTATGATAAAAGTATACCTGGCTTTATTAACAATTTATAACAAGATGAAACTTTTTCTACTAACCTTGTTCGGGTTCTACCGATGTTGATAATTCTAGAAATGTGATTAATGCAATGGTGGTCCTTGCAGCTCCTGGTCCTTAGAACCCAAATCCAACGTTTTTAGCGTGATATCGTTGTATATCCGTAATAGTAAACAAATTAATGTATTTTAATTATTATATGCGAGAGCCTCGCAGGCTGCACATAGACTTCTCGGTTTTTTTTTTTTTCAATTTAGTATTAATAATTCGTTTTTTTAATTAAGTTTTATGTCCAAAGTAGATGTCCTGCAGTGGTCCCATCTAAAAATTTCTGTTTTTTCTAGACTAAAAAAAAGTAACAGCGAAAGACGAGAAAGAATGACTGTGACACCCTTTGGCAGAGTATTCGCTTAATATTCTTATTAGTGTGATAAACTCTTCAGGCGTGTCAATTGCCTACAGAACCCTTACCTATCAAACATAGATGCTTTGTTGTACGGAACCTTAAAAAAGAAATATTGAAATATTCATGATTATTATATAACGAATAATAATAATATATTACATAATATGTATATGGAAATTGAATTGATTTTCCTTTGTTTCAAAAATATTCCTTTGTTTTAAGTCAGACAAATGTTTAAAAAAAAAATCTATTCAATTCCAAGGCATATGGATATTTCTTTCTGTGGACATGTGCTGGATTATTTAAAATTCAAATTTTATTCTAATATTATTCAATTTATTAAATTGAAATTTTTTTAATTAAAATAATTTAATTATTATTACTAAATTTGATTTGGATATCATGTCGACTGAATTTTAAGTATAAAGTATTCCCATCCCAACAAAATTGAAGAGGTTATCTTTAATTGGGAAAAAAACCCTAGGCCGTCGGGGGAAGTAATGACTACACCTGTTTATTTTCGTATCGTTATGATGTATCACCAGTGTGACTTGAGGCCGTGATTTGGATTCCAGAATTTATATTGAACTTTATTTTTGTCTCACCTGGAATTGAACCCATGACCATTGGCATTGGCGCGCTTAATATGATGAATGAAGAACAAGCTCACACCAAAAGTTCTACTTTTTCGTAACAGAATTTTTGAGATAAATTATTTTCCAAAAATTAGTGACATTGGGTCGAATTAAACATTAACCTATATTTTCTGTTATTCAATATTAACTCTACTTATAAATTAATGTGTTTTTTATGAAATATTTTTTAAAGTTTCATAAACATGATTCCATACAAAGAAGCAAAAGAGCAAAAGTGTTTTCTAAATTATTAAAATAAAAATAAATGCACTCTTTTTTATTTAAAAAAATTTTTTTAATATTTATAATGGTATTCACAATAATATTTATTTTTTTCATTTTACTGTATATAAAAATGTATATTTTTCTCTGAAGAAAATTCCATTTCATTTAAATTCATTACATTATGGCTATGTTGGGTATGTTTGTAGTTTTCAACCACAATAGAAATATACTGATGTGTGAAAAATACGTTCGGTGTAGTTTTCTTGATACATAATGTTTTGAAATATAAAGTTCATCTTTCTTTAAGAGTTTATACCAAATATACGAATTCTGGATATTGAACATTATTTGTTCTTGAGATATTCAAAACTAAATCAAATTTTTTTTTTAAATTTGGTTTCTAGTGACTTCGAAATTCATAAATAACTATAATTTGGGAAATTAAAAAAGGATACTTCCATACAAACTACCGCCAGGCATTTTTCGCATGTTCGCCTGATTGAGTATCACAGAGAATCAGATCTACAGAGAGACAGACGCTAAATGAAAATTGCTAAGGAAGTTCCAAAACGATGCCAACCATTAACGTATAGGTCACAATACGCACCTATATCGATGGATTAACCTGGAAGTAATAATGTAAGATTAATTTTCAATTCCTTTTAAGCAAATTTTCCGGGAGCAAAATGAATACATTCAAAATAAAAACCTGTATATAAATTGCTTATTAGTGCATAAAAAAAAACTAAGTAATGAAAATAAGTTGTGAAAAGTTAATAAATAATCACTTAAGAGTAGTTTTTTGTAATTTGTTGTGAAAGAAAACTTTGTAATAATAAAATTTTAAATATTCCAGAGAATACTCTTTCGTTATTTGTATACACTAAGTAACGACTTCTTTTCGCCCCAACTTCTAGTTTTGTTTATCTTCCCCAATAGAATAATGAACAAAATAATGGTATTTGTATACAGGATGGTAGCGATAATAGTCGACTAATAAACATATACATAAACAATATAAATAATCTTTTAAACTTAAACGATAATTCAAGAATGTCTTCTTCGAGGAAAATGATTTGTTGATTTATAGAAAATGTTGAAAATGTATTTTATTTGAATTTGAAAGTAATCTGTTGTAAATGAAGGTTTTGTTCCGCCTAGGACCAAATCTGGACGTTAGAACTAAATATTGATCGATCTGAATTCGTGATTTATAATATTAAAGGAGTAAACATTTAATTAATTAGTTTGTCCATCATGTGGCGTTAGTTTTTAAATTGGCTATTGATAATTTTCATACTTAAATATCAAAACGGCTTTCTGTAAAATTGAACCTTGAGTTTCACTTATAAGCTCTGACCAGGTGACTATATACTGAATTCAGAAAGCCCATTCTGAACGGAGTTCTTCATCAACTAGGCTATCTCGCCTCTTGTATCTTGCATCTTATTATTAATAGGACAGAGCACCCTATCGGGAAAATAATTAAGTGTAATCTCATTATAAAAGAATATTCAAAATGTCCTGCCCTCGGCTTGTGAGACATCGATAAAAAGTGACTTTCTACCTGTATATTTGGCTGTAGTATTTCCTTAACCCCTCGATGAGGATCTTTATATAACACCTATCTTAAACACGTACGTCCTAAACATAATATTGTATTGTCGGTTTGTAACAAATTTACTTAAATTTATAATGTTGTAACCCTTAAAACTTTTATTCGTCCTTACATGCATTGAATAGTTATTGCCATATTATAAATATTACATTATTTATTTGAGTTATGTTACAGTTATTTGGAAAATAGTAATTAAAGTATAAAAATTGATTTTAATAAAAATTGTACAAATAGTACAAAATTTTTTATTGTTAATTTTATTATGTTATTTTAACAATGCCAGTCGATTTATAGAAAAATATTTACTAAATTGATTATGCTGTTAATTGATATGTTGTTGATTATTATGTTGTACAATTATTACGAATTGTTTGTATTTAATTAACAAAATACTCAACACAGTAATAATACACATGTTAATTGTGTTTTGTTTATCTATATCATTATTATCAAGTTTGTTTGTTACAAATTTTATTGTAAATACCAATGGGAGTTTACTAAACATCACGGTAGTGATATTCGATGTACACACGATATTAGTCAAGCTACGGACTTGAAAGTACGTGATCGTTGCGCTCCGCCAGATCCACACGACGAACTTCCCAATTAGAAGAATAAAAAACCAATAATTAATTTATTATTTGTTATCTTTCTCAGTAGTGTTATAATTTGGAATTAAAATCGGCTGGACCAATTTCAGTTCCAAGTTAAGTACCTACTTAGGCGGCAAACGAAAGTGGTTCCAAGTCAATAGCATATTCTGTCCTCGATATATTCGAGACGAAAAAAAAGCGAACCAATATACACAGGTATCTCTTTAAAAATGTTGAATTTGCGGATTCCAAAGATTTCAAGAACTGGCTGTTAGGAAATTAATAACTAAAAACAAATGATTGAAATTATTGATAGTTTAATATTGTATATATGAAGAATCGATACAATTATAAACATAGAACTCACGTAACCTGAGCGAAGTACCTTCAACAAGGAGCATGATTGAGCCACAGGCAACGTTTCGGCCATACACTGCATGTTGAAATGAAATAGTTCACCGTGTCCCCCATGTCCATATTGGTAAACTTTTTCTTTCAATTGAAATTTTTCAATTTAACACAACTACAAATAATTTTACTCTTAACTTCATACTATCATGTTGAATGTTTTCTAAGCTCTCTGTACCCATTAATTTTGTATTTCCTGTTAATTGATTGTTTGAATTTGTATGCCTATTACATTGAATTTTCATGGCTTGATTGATATAGAGATTAAAATTAAAGCCCCGTTCATCTAAAATTAATGCGTGTACTTTTGTATAATTTTAATCACGTGATGATAGATGTTTTCTTGGAAAATAGAGAATTTTCATCTGTTTATAGTTTTGTTGAGCAACATAATTTGAATATACACAAAAAAAAATGAACATAATTTTTCAAAATTTTATCGGTAAAACTTTGCGAATGAGAAGATTTGATGTTTATAAACTATTAGTACTTTCGCAACTATATATTAGTACAGTTGAACTAGAAATTAATGTAATATAACTGATAGAAATACTCAGTTAATTGCTTTTTTTATATCATAAATTGTTTATTAAGTCTAATAATTATATAACTTCGTTCTTCACTTATATTGAAATGTTTTTTTTATTATAAAAAATAAATAAAGAAAAACAAATAATCGTAACAATAACAATAATGGAATTTGTACTTAAATAAACACCAAAACACAGAGTATTTATTGAAATTTGAGTGCATTTATTGTGTCGATGTAATAATAAATGAAAGCTTTTCTCCATAATATAGAATAGTCGAGGTAGACTCTACTCTCTCCTCAACCCACATTTTACTTCTATTTCCAAAGCTTCTGTATGATGATGTGCTGCTTCTATATATAGAGAGAGGATTCTTTTGTTGTACAGATTTCTTTTATTTTTTATTTTTTCATTTCCCTAATCGCATATGTTTATTTTTCTTTTACTCGCAACTGTTAAAACATTTCTTTTATGTATTCACAGATTTTTTACGTCTATATAGAAGTTTTCAAATATGATGCATGTAATTTGAGATTCAAATACAAAATTCAAATTTCTTCAAATTTTTTCATATTTTTTTAAAATAAGTAGGTATACATCTTGGAACCTTACCAAATTGGAACCAAATTATATGACCTTTTCTTATTCAGTATTTTTGTTTGAAACATTTTTATGTAAACTCATTAGATTCTTCACTCTTTCTCGATATTCAAGCAATGGAAAAAGCTCTAGTTGTCTTTAGAATTGAATATAAAGTATATTGACAGTGACAGTGACATATGGAGGATATTGGGGGATTTATGGACAATATTTTTTTGCTATTTAGTATATTCAATATGTGAGTATATTATGAGCTGGGTACATTGTATTATCTCCTACACAATAGGTGAACATTTTCTCATTTTAAATGGCGCATATAAAACATTGTTGACATTGATAGTATGGAATATACTATACCTACATACGGACTGTGTTTGAGGATACTCGGAAAACAGGAAGGTACATGGAAAAAAACCATCGTTATGATATGCAGATGTCTGGTATCTATTTTTATAAAAATTTCATTAGGATTTAACTACGGAAATACTAATTCTAACAATCGTATGCATACCGAAATATGTTCATTCTCTCGATTTTTGCTACCTTTTTCTATGCAAAATTAGCTTTTATACCGAAAATTATTTTGATTTTCAAACGTTTTTTAAAACATTTGTCTAAATTGTTATAAGCAAAAGAAGAATAATTTACGATTAATCATTAGCAAATTGACAGTTCATATTTCAGGTATGAAGTAACAGCAATAGTTAAGCAGTTATGCTACAATAAGAGACAGTAGTCATATTTGTAGGCCTTCTTTTTTGACCTATATAATTATCCCCAGATCGTTTTTTCCTTCCAGATTTTCGAGATAGTTATAAAGAAATGATATAGTTGATTCCCCTGGAGAAATAAATAAATGAATAAACTGGAAATATATAAATAAATAAAACTTAGTTTTATTTATCAGATGACGTGTTTATTTATCAGATGACTTATTTTTTCTATAATCCGACCAATTCGATAATGCGACACCGCCTTGCATAAAACTTGTCGAAAAAGAGCGAGTCAATTATATATTCTTAATAAATTCAGTCTAGAAGGTAAAAATTTTAGCTTAAAAATATAAAATAAAAACTTTTTATGCCCAAAATTTTAGATCATAATAACGGTTATAAAAAAATTCTGATAAAAATTAAGAGGTCTGATTAGTAGCTGGTAAAAATTTGTTATTTCTCTTCAGTCTTTCTATATTTTTAAGGAGTTATTAGTACATTTTCATCGGCTATATGAGTAAAATTTAGTCATTTTTCTTTGGTTTGAAATTAATGCACCAACAAATTTATGACGCTATATAATTTATATAATAAAAAATAAGAATTCTTTTGTGTATTTTTATTATGAATGAGAGTCTTTTAATAATAACATTATATATAAAAGAATATTATTTTATTAAAAGAATCTGATTCTTTTGCTCTCTTCGTTTCTAAATTATTCTTAAGTAGAATAATTTAACAAGACAAAACTAACTGATATATATGAATAATATCAAGTCACTGATTATAGTTCACGTTTTATATTCAAATTCTTCCAATTTTGGTTTTTTTCAACAGTTCTTTTCTTGGTTATTTGATGTTTATTCATAGGGTTGTCATCCATCCAATGGTAGCTTTTATGTATTAAAATATTTAATTTAAAAAATACCCAAATTATTTTTCAATCACATATACGAAAATGAGACTTATGAGTGACCGACCATTTTCTTTGTAAATACATAACAGGTAATAAAACTTATTCTTTGACAGAGCAGACATATTTAAAAAAAATTTTTTCTTTTGATAATATTTTGACAGGTTGGAATAATATTTTTATTAAAAATTCATTTCATTTTAAAGCCTGTATTGTTGTGCAGAAAATATTAACTATAAAGAAATGAAGCATATTGTTAGAGTAATAAATATATTTTTTTTTATTATAAAATTTCCGGTTTTGTTATAAGGTAAAAAAAAAAACACACAGAAAATATCTTATAATTTTTTATCAACTTTTTTTTATTCCTTATATTTATTTGTCTCTTTGATGATAGTTTGAGGTATTTTTTTCCATATGTTGCATAAAAATTTCTCGAAAATATTAAATATAAAAAAAACACAAGAGTTTTTTCGATTTGTAATGTGGGCTTCAGATATTTCATAAATATATTTTTTCTATAAAAAAAAAAAAAAAATAAGAAAAACCTAAATTGATTTTATATTTTCCAATAAAATTTTTTGTATCTAAAAGTTTGAAAAAAATAAAAAAGAAATAACAAGAAAATGATTTTATGAAATTTAGAATGTTTTTCATACGGGATGTTTTAAGAAAATGTTTCCAAAAAATCAATTTTACAATCTGATGATCAAGCAGAAATTGTTAGAAATGATTATTTGATTTTCAAGCAATTAAAAAATTTGAATAAAGTTGAAAATAAAATAGTATTTTTTTTTTTTATATATATTTCCAAAAAAATAGTTTAGTTCCTAACAGCAAACACTTTTTCCTAAACATTTTATACTAAAACAGAGAAAACATATAACAAAGTTTTTCCAATATATTATTGAATTGTTATCGCTTCACGCTTTTAAGGCTTAAAGGCTTTATCAATACTTTATTGAAATAAATAAAATAAGTTTTACTATTTAATAATTTAATAAAATCGACTTAGTTATCTATATATTTTCTTCTTCTATTTTTTACAGATACCATAGCCGTCCATTATTCGAACTCACTTCATCAACATTTAAATGAAAATAGAAAATTGTATATGAACAAATTGGTGTTGTTGTTGGTATCGTGTATGCCGCCACAGGCTATACCGAAGAATATCAATTTATTGAGAGAATAATGCACGATGTACCGTGAATTAAGATTAATGGAATGCCGCGGTGGTGGTGTTTTATCTTATTCTACGCGAATAGTAGAAGGTCATGAAAAAGTTTTGGATTTTACGGCGTGCGACACTCAACAAATATGTTCTATGTTATTTTGGTCCAAAACAATATGGTCAATGTGTCAAAACTACATCAAAAATATACATATTTGGAAACATTATGACTGTGTTCTATTGTTATATTGTGTTAGTTATGTGCTGTTTTGTGGGTGGATTGGCAACATTCACGACCAAAACAGGTAAGTGATCAGGTGAAATATTCTTTTTATATTTTATTTTTTATTAAACAACTTAAAACTATTTTGAAATACGTTAAAATTTAAAACATGGACAACTTTTAAAGGCCAAAACTTACATTTTTATAATCCAATCCTGGAAGAGTTGAACGGGAATTATATAATCAAGTTTAATTAGTAAATATATAAATTTAATGAGTAACATTTTTTTTTTTAAATCGAAAAAAATTGATTTATTTATTTTCATGAAATTAGTTATAGGTATAAGTTTTTGACCTGAAAAACACTAGAAATGAATTTACGTCGACTCGATCTTAGAAACTGTATCCAATCGATTTATAATTAACATCAATTTTGAATGACCAAATTTTCTCTAGGAAAATGTACTTTATCCAATCCAGAAACAGACAATTTTTGGTTATTTTATCCATATTATTAAAATTTATATATTCTTATTAATCTAATTGATCGAATTAATCAAAAAGTGACATCCATTTATCGAATTTTTCGCCAGAAACCAAGTATTTGGAAAAAAAAATTATTCTATAAAATTATAAATGATTAATATATATATTTACATAAATTTATGTATAAAAAATTTATCCTAAATAACTACATATAATCGTAAATTATTATGACTGTGGATAATTATATAGATTTATATATAATTTGAATATAATTATATATAATAACTTACTATTATTTATGTTTACATATAAAATGTTTACATATGAGGGAATATATATGATTTCACCAATAAAATTATATCCATTTATATATATATAATTTAGTCACTTTTGAATACTACTAATGTCATCGGTGACTACTATACAACAACACCAAACATCACGTTTAGGACGGGCACCCGATCAAGTATTGATTGTTGCTTAACTTTTGGATTCGGCTAAGAACGGTATTCATCTTGCAAAGTATACGCGATGTCTTATTTTTAAAATCATTTCTAATTTCTAAGCAATACCAAATTTATAGTTTAGGAAATTCAGTTATGTGAATATACAATGTACTACATTTTCTAAACTTAAAGCATTTTCTATTTAACTGTTCCCTATGACAGGATCTCAATACAATTTCTTATTTGTATAAGTTGTCTTAGTAAAATTGTTCGATATTTCTACTAACAAAGAGGTAAAAACTACATTATTTAAAACAGTTAAATTTTCTATACTTTATATATACTGTTTTAAAATGTATAGTAAGTATAATGTTACTTTTATTATAATGAATTATTAACATAAATATTATGATATATTCATAAAATAATCCAGCAAACATGACAAAATAATAATAATAATATAAATCATAATGTTTTTCACTCTGTTTTTATGATGTTAATACTTAAAAACAAATCTTTCATACAGTACGATGTACTTTTTTTCTATCCGTTAGTGGATAGACTTATAACTTTCTGATCAAATAATTTAACAATTATCGATTGTATTGGCTCTTGATAAATAGATAAGGAATAACATTTAAAAAAATCGAGACATAATATTTATTTCTAATTTCAAAAATAACACGCATTTCCAATTACCATAGGTTGCTTAGTTTTTGATATATCGCCTGAAATCTGAACTCTAGTATTTAACGAATACATTTAGATTTTCTTCTGCAAATTCCTCTATCAAAATTTTTATTATATTTATCAATAATATGTAATCCTAATTATTATCCGAGCAAGATATTAGCCAATTACGATAAAGTGGTATGACGTTTATTTTCCTATTAATAAGATTGGGGTCTCACAGTAAGTGAGGTCTACTGCTTCAATGGACTTACTAGTTTTATACGTAACATATTTTCATTTTAATATATATTTATGTGTAAACAAAGTCCTTCTACCAGACAGAAAAACAAAAATTTTCATACAATATACAAAAAAAGATTTAAATAATAATAATATTATATATACAGATTCATTCAGACTGCAAAAAAACAACACAACACAAAACAATACAAAAGTTTACAAAAAACTTTTCATTTAATGTTTTAAGTTATTGTTTTTTATGTACTTAGAATTTTATAAATAATGTAGGAATGTTAAAATGCTTTTTCTAAAGTTAAAAATAGAAATTTCAGAGATCATATTTTATATGCGGTATAAAATATATATGAAATTATACATGAGGGTTTATTACATTACGTTTAAAGTTTGTTTTGCTTAAAAATATTGTAGCTTGTAACCAAATTTTGATGGAACGTTATAGAAGAAAAAAATGAAAAACATTTACGATCGAAAATTTCTATTTCTAGATATTAAAAGTGAGATCAAGTTTATAATCGTTTTAAATTTTCATCTTTTTAAATACAATTAGAACTCAATATATTATTTAAAAAAATTATGTTTTTGTGATTCATTGATGTATTTGATTTTTTCTCAAACTTTAATTGTGTTTTTATACAAATTAATCCATTTGAAAACTCAAACTAATTAAATAATTAAATCAAAATTAGTTAGTAAGTCACTAGTCACGATTATGTTCTCGATGTATTATTCATTTTTTTGGTAAAATAATTTTGAAGCTGTCAACATGTCAACAAATTATAGGATAAAGCTGCAAAAAAACCAATTCTTTTTCAATGTTTTGTAAGAAGTGTTACAGAAAATAATGACTGAGTGTGCTAGTAGTCTTTAAAAGCATCATATAACAGTGCTTTCAGAATTAGTACAAAGTATACTCTCATTAAAATAATAATATAGTGTCTGACCATGAATTCGATGGATCTATCCAGCTCAAAATTTGATTATGTGCTAGTTTTAGAGATAATAACAATAATTAATTTCATTGACATATTTAACTATGAAATAATAATAATATATTATAAACTAACTAACCCAGTTCATTTTCAATTTACACTCTAATTTTCAAATTGTCGAGAATTTATCATTATCTCTGTGCAATATAATATAATATTATTATATGTCATTAGTAGTTAATCGATACAGTCCGTATCACTAACTTTTGATTTTTATTCAGAAATTTGAACCGTATCTTGGATATGTAAATCTCAATCAATCAAAAAATTTCATTACTCCCATAATATATCAATCTAGAAAATAACAATATTAAGGAATTTGATAAACGTAGCAACCATTTTCCCGCTGTTAGAAAATTGGGCGATGATTTGGCATTATATATTATAATACACCAATAATTAAATAAGCATAATGTTAATAAATTACGATGGCATTTCATACAAAATTTTTTTGGATATAGACGACAAAAAATTATGTCTCGTAAGGCATTTTATTAATTCGGAAAAGAAAATTTATAAAAAAATGTAAGTTTCTAAGAAACAAACAACTTTTAATTGAATTATTTTTTCATAAAAAGTTTAGGTTCAGTTAAAAAAGTTCAAAGTCAGTTAATTTACACAAATAAATTTATGGTTGTTTCAAAGTGAAATAACTTCAACAGTTTTTTCCTATTTTTGCCCGTACTTAAATCGTACTTAAAAGATCAAAATTCACGATTTCAAGGATCACTTCGCATTCAATGCATGTAGTGCTAACAGTCCTCAAAATTATTTTCTATTATTTCACAAAAAGCTCTCGACAGAATTGAAAAAAAAGGAGCCCCAATTTGTTGTGTTCTCGAGATATTAAAATATTAAACACAAATTTTTTTCTCTGTCATACACTGTGTTGGCAAATTTTGAGTTTAAACAACGAAATAATTTCAAAAGATTTTAATATAAGTACGTTCAATAATTCTGACAAAAAAAAAACGAAAATGTAAAAGAAATTCCTAATGCTTTGTAAGACTCAACATACTAGAAAAAATTTCATTTATTAAAGTGAAAATTTGATATTTGATTATATCCAATGATTGATGTCACACTCTGTATATAAGCATATTAAATACGTTTGCATAATATGAAGCTTTGAATATCTATAATTGACCATCAATTTTAATTAGTGTTAATAAATACGAGAAAATTTATAATTTATTTATCGTAAATGTAGTCCCATATTTATAATAATAAATTATATATCTACGTATATTAATATTGAGGATTCAGTTAGGTGTTAATCATATTAAATTCGAATATAGATAATATTATATTGATTATATGAAACGCACGATTATAGATTTTATATCAACCAATTCATGTGCAATTGATAATAAAATTTAATTTTGAGATACGAATTATTACACCAATTTTAATTGAATGATTATTTAATAATAAAACGTCTATATGATTTCAAAACTTTCTCTCAAATATAAAACGTAGGATTTTTCTGAACTAGCCTGAACACACAGTGACGTAGCTGATATTCTTGCTGAATCTTGGCATATTAAAAACGGGAAAAAAATGCAATCCAATTTCCTCATATTGTCTTAAAAATCTTAGTAAAATATGATACAAATTTTGAAGTTATATAATGTAATTTTTTTTGAAAATAACTTCATAAACAATATTTTTTAATATTGAGATTATAAGCTTAAAATTAGGTCAATAAGAAATTTGTAATATAATAAAAATTGACATACTCATAATATAGAAATGTTCATTGTCGCAATAAAAATGTTGATCGTTTGCCAATAACTATCGAGACTTATCCGAAATATTTTCACAGTGATAGGTAAGATTAGATAAGATATTATAAAATATTATTATATCCATTTACATTGAACTATTTTCAAGTTGTTAAAATTTATTATTTGGTTTTTACTCATGATTGAAACCATAATTATTTTTATTTTGACTTTAAAAATTTTTGTTACAAATTAATTAATTATTTAACTTCACTTTGTTAATTCTAAAAATAACTTAACATCGTAATATGAAAATGGTTGAGGTAGATTAAAATTTTGAAAATTATATCAATTAATTTCAATCTTTAGTCAATGGATTCTTTGTTCAAATCAAAATAATAGAATATAACATATGAAAGGAAGGGAAAGGTGTGTGCAGCTATGATTAGGACCTATCTTGGTATTCATCCTAGTGTAGTCCACATGGAAAACGATAGAAAAACATTAGTGAACGAACCTATCCAGGTATTAACAAATTTCAATAGATTTGTAATAATTAATATTAGATTTAGATAGATTTCTTGATTGACCTATATCAACACAATTTACAAATTATTCAATAGAATTCTTGGAATATATACCAATTAATATATTCCTTGTGCTAAGTGAACAAAGACACAGGCAGTGTTACAGATATCCACATATATATTACATTTTGTAAACTCACACCTTTCTTCACATATATACATAATTTACATCAGGTACCTTCAAATGTAAACACTATCAAACTGCAGTTGTAAACAATCAAAGTGTAAACATTAAATCATAATATAGTCCCTATACAATATCTGCACAGGATATCTCTGGCATAATAATGAGAATTTATGAAATAACTTTGAAAAACTTTGTCAACGAAAATTAAAAAATTGATTTTTAAAAGATGTTTGCTGGGTAATAATAATAATAAAAAACCAATAAAACCACAGCCTCGTTCGATGCACTTAGACTTATTGGTCCTCTGTACCTACCTTTAGAAAATTCCATGAAGGATAATATACAACCGAGATCAAGGTGCCGTAAAAGATCCATCCTAGATGCTAGTTCAACCGACAGTGCCTCAGAGATGACTCACGATTTTACTTTATTGTACCCTGGTCAGTTTCTAGCGATAATGGTTAAATGGCTTAGCTCATATATTCAATCTAGCCTGTCGCATGCTGTCCGTGGTTTTTCCAATAATCAAAATGCGGCTTACAAAGTCACTCCTTGGATAAGGATATCATAGACCATTTTGCTATAGAAAAAATAGATTTAATCTGAAGAGGAGTGTGAGCCGACTCTCCTCGCGCTAGAAAGTCCACTACTTTGTTCAGTTAGGAAGATGATAGTTCAATCGACAGTGTTGTCAGAAGACTCCCAATTCTTCTGAGTTGTACTCCAAACAGTTTCAGGCGAGAACAGACAAATGTGTTTGCTATGAGTACACACAACTTCGTATGTCGTATGCCACCCGTGAAGACGCATCAGGATTTCACAGGTGATTTTGCTACAGGGAAAATAGATTTAGGCAAGAAAGGTGTGTAAGATAACTCACGTCATGCTAATGATTTCGTTAATTCGTTTAGCTCGACCCTATAGTGAAGCCACAAGGGCTATGACACACCATGGGATCTGTTAGGTTTTATGGAACCTCCCGGTATACGTAGCTCATGTAGAGCATGCATATATTGTTGGTGATATTATTATTACTAATGAATAATGAATGTTATGTTAAATATGCAGTTCAATTCAGCAATGTAATTGTATTCTGAATATGTTTAAACCATCGCATATGTAATCAAACCAATGGAACTTATACATCAAACAACATTATTTATAGAAAATTATTAACTACATATTTGAAATTTTTTGTATTAGTAGCCTGAAGCTAATTGGGACTAATCGAAATTAATTTTCTAATAATTAGGAAAACCATTTTCTTTGCAGAATTTAAGGAAAATAATGAATAGAAATTAATTATTATTGCAAAAATATTATAATTCTCATGACTTAGGTGGTAAACATATCAGATAAAGTGACGTTTCAAAATTTAACAACTGATTAATTACACATCAAATATATAAAAGTCCTTGTACGATATTTATAATGTTGGATGAAATGCTCCAACAGATATTGTTACAACGAATATAAAGTAAATGTAATATTACATGAAAATTTCCCCGGGATATTCATTTAATTTTGTTTGAGTTGCTTCACTCAAACTCTCAATTCAATGATCTTAAAATGTTTTATTTGTTACCACAAGATGTTGAAACACGACGATAATACAAAGTATATTACAGAGTATATACGAAAAACAAATTCAGGAATACGAATGAATGCATAATGTGTAAGCAATTTATTGAGATTATAATATTAAAAAACAAAGATCAAGAGAGAAACATTACAAGCGTATATATGAAAATGGAAGTAAATAAAAAATATATTCTTATTATAAAAATTTTCTTATTGCATATGAAACTTAAGTAGCAAAACTTGTAGGCATATTTATATCTGTTATATAATAATAACGTCATTTGCACTCCAAGAGCCGTCAAAATATATGCATAATATTTAAAGCTCGTAAGTACTTGAGTATATGCATTTCATTAACGGGACAATATGCATAAATTAACTTTATTTCACAGATCAAAATCTGCCAAACTACCCCTTTTCAAACATTGAACTGAATTAAGGTACTAGCTATTTTCTGGACTTGGTCACAATTCAATCCTCGATGTAACTATCATATTAAACACAAATTTTATAAAAATTTATCATGGCACAATGGTTTTGAAATGTACGTAAAGGAAGTAAACGATTTTAATCTCACCTACTTTAAAAAAATTTATATTTTCATTCATATGTATTTTTATGTTGTTTCATTGAACCAGGAAGTTTGATTTTACACTTAAGATAATTATTTGAGCCAGAAAACCAATTATGGCTATTGGAGTACATAAATTTACTCTACCCTACATTTTACATATATAAGATTTTTTTTTTGCTTACGGGTATATGTCATATATATACTCTTCTCTTTACAAAAACCCATGAGTGCAATTATATTTGTGTACCTAAAGAAAAGAGGCTACTACCAACAAACAAACAATGGGCTTTATTATGATTCTTGTGTTGTTTTGTTTTGGTTTGTGTGTGTTATATTTGTGGATAATCAACAAACAACACCAAACACAAGAAGAAAAGAAGGAGATTTTTCCCTTGTTTTTATAATGTTATGTTACTGTTTTAGCGCACAACAACAACGTATAGATAGATAGGTACCTACTTTACCTCGATATGTTGTTTGTGTAAAAGAAGGAAGGTTTGTTCTTGTTATCCATTTACTGGCTCTATTGTTTATATGTATGTTATCTTATTATTGTTATTACATTTGTTTTGTTTACAAATCTATTGTTTAAGTTGTTGTATTCGTTTGCCGTTTATTATGTATAATTATTATCATGTGTAGATATTTAATGTTTTAGTAAAAAATGACTTAGCGTATCGAACGAACAGCCCTGGATTCTTGAAGCAGTTGGGGTCTAGTGCCCAGTAATCTTCGGTAGTGGCCCGGTGTTTTGCAGAGTGCCCAAGGGCGGCAATAAGGTTAAATCCACCTCTGATCACGAAGCAATAAAATGGAGTTTTATTTGTAAATATTTGGAACTCTTTTGGAGTTTAGTAATCTAATAAGATATTATTTGACCGACTTCTCGGTTTTATCTTTAAAAAAATAAAAATAATAATGAAAAAGAATTGTAGAAAAATTCCAATTCAAAAGCGAATTTTCTATTGAAGACAAAATTAACATTGCTTTTATATCGAAAATATAATGCGAGGTTTATTAATAGAAAATGTGTGTAGAAATAAGGTGTTTAGAGTAAACTCTTTTATTAAAACTGATAAAGGATATCTAGACTTTCAATTATTACAAGAAAAATGAGCTTGATTTACGCAGATTCTGCGGGCTATATTATTTATTGTTTAAGAGTATTCTAGTCACATGATTGGTAATTAAATATTCCTACAAAATTTCTACCACAAATAAATAAATTTGCAATAGAAATATATTAATTAAAAAACAATAGAATTTATAATCCAGCTCATCATACATGGTCATAAAAAAATAGTGTTGTTATATGTTATGTGTGATTCTCAATGCTCGAATGAAATGATTCTGTTGATTCTTATTATAATTCCGATAATTCTTACTAATGTGCTCTATCTATTTTTTATTAATTAATTAATTAATTTTTTTATCTTTAATTAACAAACAATAAACAGGACTAAAAGTTTGTTGAATTTTCCCGATCTTAAAAGTTCACGAGTTTGAACCTTATTGTGAATATACTGATTTTGAAGAAAATCATTGACGGAGTTTTCGCGAAAAATTGAAAAACAGCTCAAAATGATAGTATCTCGTTCTTGCTTATTCAAATCACAGCTTAAACATAAAATATGATCATTGTGGCTCTTATGGTTTGGCAGATATCTTTACTAAGGTCAGGTCGACCGGGAGACTAATTTCTAAAAACAATGTAGTTTTTTTGTATTTCCAGTAAAGTCACGAACTTCAAATATTTAACTAGAAAATGATACTCTCTCTTACTAACGAATATGAGCTTTTTTACTAGAATTGAATCCATTTTCATTAGCTTATAACAATGTAGATACTACCCACGCCATATGTTTAAAGTGATGCGATGCGATACCCGAGGTTTTAAATTACAGAAGTAAAACAAGTTTTTAATGTTATCAAAACTATTTCAATTATATTTAAATATATATATTATTTATTTTATTATGTAAACATGGTTTTATCCATATCCTTTTCTATATATTTTAGAATACTAATTAGATTCAAAATGTGTTTGTTTCTACAAAATAATATGAATGGCGTTGTATTGCATACCCACCGACCCATAATACAAATAAAATATTATTTATTGTGTTTTGTTTTTACAATATAAATACAAATAAGATAAAATTTATCTCTTGTTATTATTATTATTATTTTAATAATTTATATTTAATGACATTTATTGTTACAACAATAAATACACGTTGAAAAATTTATTTCTGACAAATATTTTCTGAAAAGTAATCTTCTAGTAAAACACAAATATTACATGGTAAATTTTGTCTTATATCATTTAATAGTTATTTTTCTAAAAAATTTGCACAAATTAATCTAGAAATGTGAAATTTCAATATTAAAAAAAAAAAAGTATTTTTTGGTTCTGAATGAAATACCGAGTCATTCAATTACACTTTTAGAAATTACTGTTACTAGAAAATTATATATCAATTCTGAATACAATATTTTATGTTCTCGAAAATCTAATTGCTGCTTGCACAAATACGTTTTTGACAAATATTTTTAGATTATTTCACATTACACATAGAATATTCTAACAAAATGCTTATAAAATTCTTCTTACATTAATGCTTTGAATTCTATACATAAACATTCCTTTTTGTATAATATCATATGATATTTTCATAAATTTCTACATAATTATATTTTAAACACAATAATTATTAAATAAAATTACTTAATTTTAAATAATTGTTGGGTATTTTAATTGTTTGTGATTATTTGATAACACATTTTTAATGTGTTGTTTGCCACAGTCCAATTGTAATATTTAATTATTCTTGAAAGTTTTTATGTACATAATTTTCATAATTTTAGGACAGTAAAGTAACGCAGATATACAAAATTTACATAATTTTTGAAATAGAATACTCTGCCTAAAAATCAATAAGTACTGTATGGCTGCCACTCTGCAAAGACATAAATTTGTAATAAGTTAAAAAATGCTATTATCGTAGCTTCCTGATTACAAAAGGCAACTTACACGTTTTACTTATTGTGTTACGTTCCGCGCGTTTGTTTGTTATGATTTTGTACTGAGTTATATTTTTATAGTTGTTCGGTTCTGTATAATAAAACTTGGTATTTTTACACATTTTATCCAAAGTAAGGGGAATTCAGGTTACGATTACATTAAATGCATTGATTGCCATTGGAACTAAACTCAAATATGAAGTTTCAACCTCGTAGTATTGGTGGAAGCAATAACAAACAAGTTAAATAATAGTTTTGAAAAAAATCTGAAGCTAATATAGTTCATATGAAATAAGTCAGAAATCTCATCCCCCAAGGAATTTATATTATATATATTATAAACTCTAAGGAGTTAAAGGTACATTTTATTACCTGAAAGCCACCACGTACATACAAATGCATAAATAAGATATCTAATTTAGACAACGTTATCAGTTTCTCCTTTTGATAATTACTAAATGTGCAGATCAAGTGTTCTTGAATATGAGACCTTTGAGAGTATTGTTTAACTTTTCGTATTCTATACAATGAATAAAGAAAACAATACAATTGAAGATAAGATTAATATTACAAACAAAAGTTTATATCTATGTACTGCAACCTAGGAAATATTATACAATCGTTAATTTTGTATTTCTCTATACAATTATGTTAAATTACAATTTTTCATTTAAATAATCTTGTTGTTCATTTTGTGTGTAGAAGAATCTTAGAGAAGTCATTTTACAATAGCAAACTGTTGCATCTTGAATACGTAAGACGTATCATATAATCTAATTAATAAGCGTTACAAAAGAAATTTACTATTGCTATAAAAAAATTCTCTTATCGTAATATTGTCTATTTTTCTTTCTTATTGTAATATTCAGGCAATAAAACGAAGAATAAAAACGATATTATGTGTATTCGTGTTGAGATTGTTTATAGGTCTGGTGCCAGAATGTGAAAGCTATATTTGTGATAGCGTACCTCAATGTACTTCTTCATAAAAGTATTATTTTTGAATCCTGAATCACAAATAGCTCTAATTTTCGAACAATTTCATCTCTTTTTGAAATAGTATTTGACTGGATGGCGTTTATCAAAGTCCTCGATGAACTTGGTAAATCCATATCCCAAGTTGCGTCATTACTGAATGGTAAATGAGTGGATTTTATCTCCACTTTTTCCTTTTTTAACGCAAAGTTAACGACGTTCATATTTGCTTATAAGTCCCAGTGTTAGTTAATTATTTGTTACAAGTCGCATAATTTTAAAAGATGGCATTGGAAATAAGCCCTAATTTATAATTAATGCTTAGAGCTATGGTATCCCTAAAATGATATGATTTGCGAGATTTTTACCATGATGGCTCAATTGTGCACCCACCAATCCTTGATTTTCACTCACTAAATCTATTCACTGTTTCACTGTAAAATTGTGTATAAACGATATTTCTCAATGTTTTCCAGATTTGGAGAGAAGATATTAATAGACATATTCTTTTTATTTGAATCAATTATGATTTGTTGAGCTTTATATAACCGGATTTTTTTTCTCAATACATGATAATATGTTTTTTTTTTCAATATACACAATAAATTTCAATGTGCAACTACCTTTTTCGCTTTTTTGAATTGTATCTCAGCTTTAGTCATAACCAATCAATCGGTATAACATCTTATGGGAATAATAAATACAAAAAAAAAAAATATAAAAGAATAAAAAAAACAACTTTGTTTTATTAACAAATAAATTGTTTATTTATTTGTACCTCTATTTACCTGATGACGTACTACAAGTATGTGCTTGTTTTCTATGTTTTTATTTTTGTTGTTTTTTATCTTCGACATCCATTTTGTTATTTTATTACAATGATAGTTCATTTGATTGCATTTAATATTTATGTCTATTGTTTTCCGTTCTTTTTGTACTGTTTTTTTACTACTTATTTGTGAATTTTGTATGGTTTTTATTCGTTTAAGTAATCGATGACAATAATGGATAATTGAAATTTAATTTTCTTGATTAATTTGAAGAAAATTGTTTAAATTTCTGAAGAACGTTTAGGTGTTTTTATTAAACTTTCTGATCAGAAAATCGGTAATAATGTGCGCGTACATATAATGCTGTCTGAATTAGTATGAGAATTTCTGATCAGAAAATCTTATGATGTTATCTGTTGTAAGCCATCTGTTCGTTGTACGTATTCGATGATACTCGATGATATTCAATTTTGAATTCAAGACGACTCAAAACATTTATGCCCGGTGAAAACTTCTTATCGAAATTTTGTAACGACTACAATAATTTCTTCACTCGGTCTGATACATTTTGTAGTAACAAAAGTTTTTATATCTAATGAATTATCTATTCTTAAATAATTTACGATACAAATTTCACCATAAACTTTGAACCTTTTCTGTCATAATTGAATTGAAAGAACTGTAATCTAAAGGATGAATGTACGTGGGCACTATACAACACGCTTTTAGTATGTAACCTTTTTTTTTTATAATTTTTTATTTGTTCAAATCCATTACATGAATCTCATGAGAAATAAAATTATACCTAATTTTCTAATTGTTTATTTCAATAATTGTATTAAAATTTCGAGGAATGAACTCTGAAATGTGAGCAGGTGATTTCAGACGTTTTGTTAGTTAAACAATTACTTATCGAATATCTTAGTTGAATTTACGAAAACGGATCAGTATATTGCTTCAACTGATTGATTTCCTCGGACAAGTCTCTAATCAATTAGGTAATTTAGTGCAGATAATTTTAATTAATTGTTTTGTGGTTATGGATAAAAAATTATTTTGCCAACAGACAAAAAATATTGATCACTCTAGAGAGGCGAAAATTCAGCGAATTCCGACTTGAGGATAATATAGATCTATGTAAAAAAGTCAGTTTTGAAAGAAGTTATATTCCAATCGGTCAGAAATTGTAGATTCTTTAGAAGATCATCGCATTTGACCATCGTAAATATTATTGCATACAGTTAGTCACTTCAATTATAGTCCCTTGACCTTTCATATCATGTTTCATGCCAAATTTCGTACCATAGGCTATAATTTTTTTTAATTGAAAAATATAATATATATTACATTAGAGATTATCTTTACTATAGAGGCTTCTATCAAAAACATAATTCCCCTTAAGTATAATTAAATTTCAGAATTTCTTTTGCTCTAACAGAGTGTTTAGAGATGAGATGTATTCGTATGTTGTTGATATAGTTTTTGAATTGTTTTTAATTAAATGAAATACAACACACTCAAAGTATTAAAAATAATATATGTATATATTAAAAAGAGACAACATCAAAGAAGTGTTTTACACACATATTCTTACACATTCTACTATACTCACATATATAGAGAAAAAAAAGTTTAATTATATAACATCAGAAGGGAAAAATAATATTATCTTTCACAGAGAGAAAATTATACACAGGTTCTACTCCATATACAGGTATTTTTCCTTTTAAAAAGGGTATGTAGATGAAAAACTAGTATCTAATAAATTAACTGTGTGGTAATATACTCAACGGTACGAAGAGGGTGTTCTGTCAAATCTTCTAGGATGGGACATGCTGATCAATAACGCTGCAATACCTTACATTACGTATTTTTTTTTTAAGGAGACAGTATTAGGATTAAATCAAGATGTTGACAAAGTGGTAATCATATTTAAGTAATTTTTGCAGGAAAATTTAAAGAACTCGCTTTGTAAACTCCTGCACCCTTATAATTACGAGATTAATATACATTTGCACAGCACATTTGACTAAAGTTCTTTATCTAGGTTACTGTCGACTCGACTGATTAGTTTTTATATAGTAATATATATGTACACATAATATTTATATAAAAAAAAGTTTTTATTCTATACCTATGTAAAATAATATAACAGTAATGTTGGTTAGTGTGTATATTTTATATCATAATATTTATAAATATATTTAAATAAACGTGGTATAGGTAACTACATTACATTACGACATTACCAAAGAGACTGGTTAAATGTCATTAAGAACTTCATTAAAATTCACTTTTTTTTTGTTTACAAAGAAAATAATAAATATTAAGCTGGTGGGTAAATTAATTAACATTTATATTCAAATACTTTGACAATAATATATTATCGAAAAAAAGACCAAGTTCCTGGATACGCTTCTGTATAAATGGATATTCAGGATGAATAATACAAATCAAGGTTTTAAATTGGGACATTCTAAGACGTGTGTGTTTTGGCACTCTCTTGCTTTTAGGCACTCTACGAATTAAACGATTTGTTCCGAAACTTGGACTTTTCCTTAACTTGGTCTGAAGCATTTCCGTGCATCTAGGTAATAATTAGTATTTTTTTAAATTATTTTCCAATGTTTTAATTCCTTTGTGTTATATTGTTAATTATATGCTTGGTAAATTTTATAGACTTAGGGCTATAATGATATATATATATATATATATATATATATCATTTATTTAATACTAAGTAAGCTTTCTTGGAATTCTTTGAATCAAAAGCTTTGATATTATATGGTTAGTTAAAGAATATATTGACATAGAAGAATAGCCGAGAAACTATTTTAATATTTGTGACCTAAAAATACCTATGCATTAATATTTGAGCAGTGAAATCCATTCAAAGAAAAAAAATTAATATGGTGAATTTTTGGTATTGAAAATTTATTCTTTTGACATTAATAAAACAATTCATAGTTAAAATAAATAAAATTATAAATACCTACTCAAAAAATCAAAAAATAGAATCATATAAGTCTTAATATTTTTGAGGCATGGTATATAAAATTATTATTAATTTGCAACTTCATTCGATGGAGGGTGCTTATGTTAGAAGCATAACATCTTCATCATATAAATGTTCTTTTATTATTACCAAAAGTTAACGATCCTTAAGGATTATACGGACTCTTCGTATTTTTTTATTTCAATAAAGTTTATTGTCCAATGTTCTTTTATGATTAAAACGATAAATAATTAATAAATTTTCAGCTTTGATAAACTGACCTCCAATAAAAGTAATCCTTATGAATATAAATTTTGGCTTTGTTATTATCCTTTGTTCTAATAGTGAATATTTATTATGTAAAGGAAAACTTTGCTTTTTCAATAAAACAAAAGTTAATTACCATGTTTTATTCTATGGTCGAAAACACAATTTTCTTTCAGTGTTTTTCACTAAACTTCATTAATAAATCAACTTTTACCATACACAAATGTTTATATATGTGTTTATATCATGCAATAATTTATCATCTTCACACATTTACTTTCTAGGAGTTAAATATGGTAAAACTGGTCAAAACTATTGACAAAGCCTTGCTCATCTGATGTAACCTGATATTGGAAAATCCATTTGAATAACAGAAAAATTATTTTACACGGAAGTTAATCGTCTTCAACACTGTTGCATCGCATAATAATTAGGTTTAACTGTACCAAAATGCAGCGTAGATTGATGAATTATTTTGTTGCAAACTCGCGAAATCATGTCATCAATTCTTAGAAATCATGTTTTTATTATGACAAATAATTCTTGGCATATAATTTAAGAAAATTGATCCAATATCAGTACACTTCTCACACTAAAAGAGAGAAAAGTTAATCTGTAATTTTGGGCAATCTTACCCAACTTAGATAGACAAACTATAATTGTTTTTTTTGACAATGTAAAATCACTGTTGGTTTATATATTTATTTAATAATCCCTTTTACAAAAGGTAACTGAGTATAACCACCAATTTATATTTTAAATTTAGGGTTCATTGGATTTTAAATTAAAACATTTCTAATATCAATCGAACGTATGCAATAAATTCTATTAAAAAATTGATTGTATGGTTTAGGGTACATATATTTAAAAAACGGATTGATGAGTTAATATATATTATATTCTTATCCAGTGGAGTAAACGAAGCAGTAAAGGGCACTAATCACATCCATGGGTTTGTTTAGTCAGACTGGGAGATTTTTCTGATTTTCAATACTGAAAGGATTTTTGTATGTCAAGTATATAAATTCTTCACAATAACCTAAAATCAAACGCAAAAATTAAATTTAAAAATCAATTTACTTACAAAATCAATTTGTATTTCCCAAATGATATGAAAATAGGAAAGAAATTGAATCAGCTTGAATGAAAATAAACAAATTTTCTTTCTGTTATTGATTGCAACTATTGTTATTTAGGAAAAAAAACTACATCTTAAAAAAATATTATTTTGAATATTTTTTGATATACAATGTAAGATTTGGTTTTAAACACTCATATAACCTCAATGTGTTTGTCGAATGAGCAAGAGGGTGTTTTTTATCAGTTAATTTAGTTTATCATTTACAAGTTGAATAATTATTCTTTGGAGAGTCAGAAATTATATATAATTATTAAATTTAAATAAATACATCCCTATTCGCCTATTTTTCACTTCTTTGTATGAATATAAAGTAATGATAAATCGGTGAATGAAATATACACTGTTTTATGCGCACAAATGAAAATATTATCTGATTTCATTGTCTAAAACTTTATTTACTAAATATATAGTCGTATTAAACTAATTGAAAATTAGTCGACAAAAAATTACATAGAAATGAATTTTTCACACAACGGTTATTGGTGGTCGCTATTCACAATTGTGAATTAATAAAATGAATAAATTGTCTATATAATACAAATTTTAGAGTAAGACTTTTAGCAATCGGCTGAAATTTTAAGAATATTTTAGAACGCTCAAATCTCCAGTTCGATCGATCTAGCCGTTCAGAAGTTATATGGGACTTACATGCTTGTTAGAAATGGATTCTAGGACCTTAAAACGGCGATATCTGATGACATGTCCTTTTACCCAAATTGGATCAAAATCAATAAATTGGAATTTTTGAAAATTTTTAATTTTCATATTTGGAAATTAAAAATTATAAATTGAAATAATTGTCGAGATTTGATAATTCCAAACTATGTGTTTTTTTTTGAAAAATAACAAATTTTTATAGGCAAATGTTTTACATATTCCTATATTATAGTTAATAATTGACAAATCTTCTAGAACAAATAAAATAAAAAAAATTAAATTGATAGAATGTCATATGCAAAAATCTGGAGTGACACGACTATTATGAAATATTCTACGAACTATGAGATTAAGCAGAAATTTCTATGTATTTCTATGTGTATCAGTTCGTAGAATTTGAGCGTTTCTACTAACAAGGTACAGACAACAATACACTATTTATAAATAACATAACACGCAAATGTAAAATATGTCTAGTTCCTTTTATATAATTGTAAAAATATATTTCTCTTTTTTTTTTATTAATGACATTATAAATGTATAGAGAAAATCCAGACAGCTTGTATGGAAAATTTTTTTATACTTTTTAATAGAAAGTTATTGCTTTCAACCCGTAAATCTAATCCAAAAGTATAAACGGTCTTTATGTTGCAAGCTTGATATATCATATTTAAAAATTTTCTTTCGCCTGTGTATGTTTCAGCATGTATAAATTTTTTATAGTTTGATGGAGTTATGTAAATTCTATTCTATTTTTTAAAATAATAAACATAATAATAATAATAAAATAATAATTCAATTTCGATGTATGGGTGGAAATTACTGGTCCCACCAATAATATAATCGCAATATAATTGTCACCTTGTGCTAGAAAGCATTTTTGCCTTCAGGTGATGGAGTGTTCTAAAAAAGGCCACAGAGGACCGGAAAGGACTAGGACTTCAATAAACGCAGTTACGGCTCCCCTCTTAATAAAACTCTATTTATATAAACAATGAAAACCAGAAACAACTAAAGCTAATCGATTGAAGGCCTTAAAATGTACACATATCTTAGGACGAGATAAAAATTTGATGATATATTTCAGAACGAGATTCGATGGTTCGATAAAAAAGATGTATTCTGAATAATTTACTGTATCTGAAAATTATTGACCTATCCTCAAAAAGGTATATCCATGGCTTATTTTTTATCATTATAAAAATTTTAATGTTTTTAGTTGCAAAATGGATATCCGGAATAAAAACAATAGAAAGAATCGGTTATATTTTTTTTAATTGTTATACTTTTTGCCAGTCTTCATTTTATCAATGTACTTTGACGGATATTTCTTTGAAATTCCTACTCAGAGACACTAGTGTTTATTATATGACAGGCCATATTGAAAATGTTTTTCATATTCCGATGATGTTTTCCAAACTTTTACTTTTCATACAATGAATATGTTTTGTTTACTATTCAATTTTTTAGTAAACTCAACACTTTCGACATTTTCATTTTAAATCCCAAAAATAAACAATTAAAATGTGTTTTAATGGATTATGTAATGGATTGTTTTGGTGTCTAGACAGTTTTTTTTTTTATTATTAATAATTGACACTAGCTATATCAATATGGTGCTGTCTCCATTCCCAACCTCTTCTTCTATGACATATTTTCAAATTATCTCGTTACAAAACAATATACTAAATAATTATTTACTGAAGTGTGAGATCTCATTAATGAAACTACGTAAATTTGTATTTATTTTCATAGATTTCTATAATTTATTTTTAATGTTTTAGTAGCCTAAAATAAAGAAATTATTTAGAACTGATTCAGCCACCAAATTTATAATTATTTTCTATTGGAATGATGATATAATTTGATTTATTTTGTATGTAAATAGTAAAACGATACTTTTTTTGTTTGAAGTGATGATATGTAGAAATCTGAACAAATCAGATTGAAATAAGTGGTCGATATGCGAACTGCACAGTCTACATGACGAACTTCCCAATGAAGAGAATAAAAAAGCAGTAAGGAATTTAACCAGAAAGAAACGGCTGAATCGATTTTGCTGAAAAAACCATTGAGTTTTAACTTTAATCAACGGAATTAACCGTAGAGTGAAAGTAATTTCAAGGCGATAGTATTATTTGATCTCGAGATAGTCGTACAGTAGATAAAAAACGTATGTTCAAACGATAAAGCATCTCTGAAACTTATATTTCAAATGGGGATTCAGTATTTTATAATGAAGTTTTCCACCGATTTCAATTGGATGGCATTGAGGCATCTTTTGATATAAATGAAGTTCGTTCACAGGCCTGCTTTAATGAAGCTTAAACTAATAAATGATTTTTGGAGTGTTCGGTTTATTCTTAACTAATAAAGCTGTCTTATTTCACGGTTGACAATTTCTTAACTAGTGAAAATTGTATTTAAAATTGTTCTTCAAGGTAAGTTGTTAGTTTATGCAACTCCTGCGTGATGGAAATTTTTCATTTCGACGAAAAATTGAAAAACAAACTTATAACTAGTTTTATATTGCATGCTTTTCTTCGGATTATTATTATTAAACTCAGCAAAAGAAACTCTTATTTTCTTAAACATAATTATGATGTTTTATTAATTATTATTAGATAAACATACAAGCCGGAAAATCTTCAGAAATCTTACTTAGAATTTCCACACAAAATACTTATTTTATTTATATACACCCACATTAACAAGTACGATTTTACAGTATGATTCAATAATATGTGGCAATAATTTGATGCTGTATGTCGTGGTTCTTTGTTGACGTCTTCAAATACTGAATTAAGTACGAATTCGCTATTTACTTGGAATGTTTCAAACCATAAAACTTTCAGCCTACATCAATTTTAGCCATTGAAACTGCGGCTCAGAGCGAACGAGGGACCCATCTCGATGATATTTTTTTTCATACGTAATTTATAAAAAATTAAATTGATTATCTTTAAATATAATTTAAGGTAGTTGAGTCATGCGATCAAAATGACAATCTTACAAAATTTATAGACAATTGAATGCGAAATACACCAACTGTTAAAAATTTGAAGACGATTTACCGTATCCAGAGTGAGATAAAAAATCGAATGAATGTGTGTACGAAAACACAGCATAAATAGCATTTTTGTGTATCTTTGTTCTAGAGAAAGTGACCGGTTTGATGAGAAATTAGAATTTGTTAGAAGAATGTGTTCTTAGTAACTGAAAATCGAAAATAGACCACGTCAGTTCCGAAAAAAGAATTTTTCTTGTGTCCGATTTTATATTTAAACAAATAATATGATTTGTACCGTTCAAATGAAAAAGTTTTAGCCCAATAAATATTCGTTTATTACTTCATCAAGTACCAACAGTTCTTAATAAATTATTAATCACTTCAATACATATATAACACAGCTGTTACAAGCGAACACTGAACGAGTATACAAATAAGGAATAACGGAACAAATTTAAGGATTTTAATTATCATCGTATTATGTATATACCAACCAATGTTCTTTTATATAACTTATACCTTTATATCCATAATAAGTAAGGATTTTGTTTCGATAGTCTTGTGTTTCCGTTGTGGAAGCTATGAAAGTATGTTCATTCTTCCAATAAATTAACTTTCATAAATACCGTATTACACAAAATATGAAAATTTATGAAAATATTATGTGTAAGTGTGCTAGTAAACAGGCGTGTATCTTGAGGGTAGGCTTGGCAATCTATCATCAGGATATTTCTTTTTTTGATAATTTTCTGAAAGAATAAGGTGAAATTAATATCTATATAACCTGCATAATAATTAATTTATTTCATAATTTATTATTTTTATAAGGATAAAAATACATTAAAATGAAAGTAGAAAGTTTTTGGGAAAGTTTTGAAAATGGAAAAAATTGAGTAACGAACTATCATTAAATTTTTGGTTGGACTGTGTTTGATACTAAATTTTTCCCTTTTTCACATAATATCAACTTCTTGGATGAAATCTGTGTGAGTAGCTGTCAAAAGATGCACAACAACATGCACTAGCTTCTATTGAAAAGGACTGCTATCTTCAGGTTGAGGTCGAAACTTTTCAACACTCTCGTTATTATTTTTCTTTGATACACATATATCGTTGATTTACACGGAATATTAAAATGTTCATATTGTTTTCATAAAACAAAAATGAAGTAAATGAATCAGGAAAAAAATGATGGCATGGAACGAAATTCATTATAGATCTAACGAGTAAACTATCGCCAGAAGTAAATTAATAACCGTTAATAGAATAAATATTTTTATTATCAAATACTTATAAAAATAATTATCTCACAAAAAATAACCCATTTAAAGTAAGTGCATGAAATACTTTAAGTAGAAATAAGCTTCATCTTTTATGAAATAGACTATATACTTTCACAATTTTATGAAAGTGAAAATGACGGGATTTTACTACCAAATAAAACTCGAGGTGAAAGTTCACTATACTCATTATTTATATAAAAATTGAACGTTAACATAAAATAACTACACTGCATGCATGACGTTTCGAGGAAAATTACAAAACAAATTCTGTACCGTATATACACTTCGAAAGAAAGAATCGATAAAATCGTGTACAACTATGAAATAGATCTATATGAATTTTAATTAAATGAACAAAGATATAAAATACATTTAACACTTACCTCTAAATCATTCAGTTTAATATACAGACAGTAAAAGTTTTTGTTATTATATACAATTTGTGTTTGTGTATTTTGCTAGTTATTTTTGATTGCATTAATGCTCATTACCAGAGAGCGTGTTTCTACGTTACACTGAATAGTTTTCAAAGAAAATGTCTGTGTTATACAATTTATACAGTAGAATATTGTTAATTCCTGTAAAACGGGAGTTAGATAATATACAGTGAGTATTTTTTGTATGTACAAATAATTGAGGAAAGTTATTTTTTGAAGAAAATTATGATGACTTTTCAAACCAGATGATCATGATGTAGATGTTGTGGTATTGTGAATTTAAACAGGGTAAAACTATGATCTTGCTTGTAAAGAAGCCTCATCAAGTCAGCGATAGAAAGTCTAATTGGAAAAAACTAGTATGAACCCCATATGCAGTGATATGCATCTTCCTGGTTAGCTAGTATGAGACACCTGGCTTCTTAGCGAGAATCGATATGGTAAAAAACTCTTTGTCAAATTGTTTATCGCTCAGCAAAACCACAAACGGTATTTATTCTTCATATGGCTTCAGAAAAATAAAAACCATACGACTTTAGAAGGCTGCCTGTCCTGTGAAGAGAAAGGCAATACATTATTTTAATTTCGATTGAATTATCTTCGCAATTCTAACATGATACATCTATGATTTGATTTAAGCCGAAAACTGAAAAATGATGGCCAAATAGGAATAGGGAAACTCTCTTGCCTTTTTTATATCAAGAAGAGCCAGCATAGAGAATCGAAAATCTTGGTGTTGATTTTCACTATCTAGTTTCGACCTTCATCGACTTACATACTATACTTATTTTTAAAATTCAGTTAATTAGTTTCGAAAGAAAGGCAATTTGACTTTCAATTTTCGAAAATATCCTTTAAGAAAAGGACTGAAGAATATATACTCTTTCGTTTAATATACTGTTTTGTTTAAAGGCAATGAAATTCACTTTTGAGTGATTATAGTTAAATATCGAACAATATAACGGTACTTTAGTAAAATATAAATATTTATTGATATACGGTTTGAAAATATGATGGTTATGGAAGATTTAATTCAGTAATCCCAGACTTATTGTACATAAATTTTATCAAGTACATAATGTAATTTATACATATTTATAACAATTTAACAGAAATTCTTTGTATGTATATTTGATAATAAATGATTTTAACAAAGTTGTCATCCTTTTTTAATGTTGAAAGAGGAAAACTTCTAACACATAGACTGGAAAATATTTGAATTATGTGTTATGTAAAATAGTGTTGTTACATTTTGATTTATTATTTTATCATTCCGTATTCCGTCGACTATAACCTTTTCTACATAAACTGGCGTGAAAAACGTCCGTTTAAATTGATACAAGAGTTTGTTCAAATGAAAATAGAGATAGGTACCACCTATTTTGTAGATACTTGGTCCTGTTGCAGACGTAACGAACTATGAATATGTAAGGGTCATCGATTATATGAATAACGAGTTGGGTTTTATTTGTGGTTTGTTAAATAGTACATTAATGTCAACATAGATTTATTTTGTTTATGTGTTACATTTTAAGTGGGAGAAAATGATTTAATCGCGAGCAAAGTTCAAGGCTATGACAAATGCTCTTTTAAAGTTGATATAGATTTCAAATTTGAAAAGATTTATTTGCTTTTCATTCGATGTGGAAAATGGGGAAAAACGTTCAAAAAATTTTAAAATTTCTATTATAGATAATGTTTTGAATGAAATAATGTTTATAATGTTAATAAATGCTACTTATTTACGTTAAATTATAACGAGTGATGATTTTATTTTGTTTTTTGTAGGTGATAATATTTGAGACTAGGGTGTTTAACATATTTTGTTTAAAGACATAATATCAGCTAAGACTATATTCAGAGTTTAGAACGCTCTCAATGGTGATTCGTCCTCAACGATTGATACCAAAATAAATTTTGATAACTATAATTGAATAAGAATGAGATTTAATGCATATAAGTGCCATTTTTTAGACTGCTTTTACTTGTCAAGTGTAAAAGTATAATCAAAAATCAAAAGTCAATAATCAAAATTATCTTTTAACTTTAACTTTTTCATTTTTATAATTAAACGAATTTCGCTTATCTTCATTTTTTTAGATATATAATTATTATACCTGCAATTAATGATTTTTAGTTTATTAAGACAGTAAGATAAAATTGCTTTGTTTATCTAATAAATCGTTTGCTTCAAAATTGATCAGAATTGGACCCACGTGTTTAATAAGCAATCTTTAACAGAAAATTTTTCAAAAACTACTGTCGCTATTTTCTATAGTTAGAGTAAACTTCTAAGTAGATATATTTAGCAAAATATTATTAACAGCTTTCGCATCGGTTACTGTTATCGATATAGGATATTCATTATCGAACGAACATCGTTTAGCAAGCTTAAATATTTGATTCATGCATTCCAGCTTGTCAAAAATAAATAACCTTGAGGCCAGTATGATATAAATGAAAAATCTGTCTCCAAATAACACACATTGAAATAAATAAAGTACTCTCGCACAGATAGATAAAATTCAATTGTAAATATTGTATTTATCACTGGAAAATATTTATATCAATAAAATGTTATATTCTTCGCTTTTTAAACTGTACGATGGTATCACAACAAAATGAATAATGATATTCATATTTATATTTGAATGGGAAAAAAATTCCACCACAGGAAAGGGGTTGTGATATTCGATTCGAATGGTTGTCCTTATCTATTTGTGGAAAAATATACATTAAAACAATTTGTGATTGCGTCTTATACAGGTTGTGTGCTATGAAATAGGGTTTATATAACTCATTTTTGGATAAGTCACTGCGTTATTTGTTCTTATTACCTTGATTGATTTCTTGTTGAGTTAAGTTTTTTAATTTCTGATTATGAAGAGATATTCAAGATTCAAAAATCATTAATTTTTTATACTTGGTCCGTAAAGCTCCCGTGAATTTACGATTCCCGTTTTTTGTTGTTAATTCATAAAAAAACCTTAAAAATCGGCGAAAAATCCCAAAATTTTTTTATTTCCGATCTTACGTTTTCTAGACTAATTAAAGTGTGGGAAATCCAAAAATAACAATTATTTTATGATTGAATGCCTAGTTTTCGAGATATTGCAAGAAATATGTCTGGAATATTGGAATTATTTTTTATCTCTGATTTTGATAAAAATGATTCCTTTAAGTGTAATTTGACTCGTAGATTCCAAAATAACATCCATTTTACGATATGATAAGTAGTTTACGAGATATTACCAAAAAATCCATTCGGAGGCCAATATTCGGAGGCAAATATCAAGAGATATCTCGTAAACTAGATGTCCAATCAAAAAATAAATCATATTTTTGGATTTCCCAGACCAAATTTACCCATTAATTTTAAAGGCTTAGTACAGATAGTAGAATATACTGAATGTTGAATATACTTGAGGCGTCGCCATAATAAAAGTCTTGGCCGAGTACTGTCACATAAAAAAGTTGATGGACTTTGAGGAAAAATATTTTATAAATTTTTATCATTATAATAATAAATACTGATTTAAAGCCGTACATTTATTGTTATAATGTTACTGGTGGTATGCCTCCTGTATGCAATACGCACCCAGTACCTTACCATTTATAGATATACACTAGTATAAAATATGAATTATTATCGGCCATATAATTTCATACTTACAATGCCTATTCAAATAACAGCAAATGTCAATGATAAATTTTTGTATATCATAGCTATTTGATCAAAAAACAACAGTAGAGAATATATTTTTAGAGCAGTGCTGGCTGCTATTTCAAAGTTACTATGAAAATATTTTGTTTGTTTACGTGATTTTTTCCATTTTATTCGGAATGCATAAACAAAAAAAAATCACCAGCCGTGATGTTCTTATCATATTCTTTTGAATTTTCTTTATTGCGTGTGATATTATTTTTTCATTCATATACTGTAACAACGATACATAAGGGTTATTGTGTAGATTTTTTTTTTCATTAGAAGCGTTTTATGACGGAAGATATTATTGCGTACAAGGTGGTTAATAAAATATGTCTGCTAAGAAATATATGATGGAAAATTATAGTATTGACATGTTCATGACTATATTCTTGTGATTCAGTGTCAGAAAAAAGCAGAAGTCAGAATAAATAAACACAGAAAAATTGAAATCCAAATGTATTACTTCGAAGAGTCCTAAAACTGCACCCCTGTCCAAGTTTTGAAAGATTGTAACTATCAAATTGAAACACTCCTCATGCAGACTACAGAAGGAAGTGAAGGCTAGAAAGATGGCATACTCCGTTTTTCATTATTTAAGACAGGACAAGAAAAGAGAAGCAAATTTCCGTTATAAAAACATAACTACCGGAAAGGGTAGGATTATTATAAACTTAAGGATTCTTTGAAATATTATCACAACTTGCATGAGATTATATTTATTTGCGAAACAAATCTACGACGAAGCGAGAGAAAAGTTAAAGTTTTTACTACACGCATGTCGGGTGCTTTAAAATTCAAAAGTCTATAAATTCTAAGTACGCTCGGCTGGATGCACACAAAATAGAACTCCAATCATTTTACTAAAATTTAAAGCATATTGGAGACTTTCTATGTATGACATCTTGTATAAACACCGAATTTGACTGTGTTTATATGGTATTATTGCAGACATTTTTACTACTCTATACAAAAGCCCTTGTGTAATGTGGTTTATATGCAACGTGGATATTACACGAGACTGGTGTCGGTGTAACACCAGTCAGTCTATTGGCAACATGTTGGTGGTGTGGTGATGCTCTGCCACTTTAATATTTTTTTATACTTACAGAAAAGAATACAAAACAAAATTGCAAGGTCTTATAAAAATTATTATTTTCTATATTGAATGAAAGCTGTGACGATTCTTGGTTGGAAGATGATGTTTGGTGCTTTTCACTTCCTCGATTTTTTTAATGAAATAATACAATACAGTTTCATTTTTAATTATAACCATTTTCTGTGTCGTGAGATATGAAAGGAAATAAAGATTTACTTTTCTTAAGTGTATAAAATAAGCGAATTGTGTAATAAAAAAAATATTATAGAATTTCTTTTCATTGAGCTGAAGAATAAGTGAGTTTGTTCTTCTTCATTAGTCCATCAAAGCATTTTGTATTTAATTAATATTTTTCAGTGTACCTAATAGTTTTCTGTTGTTTTTAATTGAAATTTAGATGATTTTCTGTTCTTCGTCTCTCTTAATTCGATTATTTAAAGTTAAGACGTTAAATTTCTGTATCATACATCATACTAATAGATCCTCTTATTTCTGTATATTTTTCGAGGCTTCATAAATGCATAAAGATGTGGGTTCAACAGGTGAAAGTATTGAGGTATAATTACTATTTTCTAGTTTTTAATTATGATGCAATCAAACTTGAATCCGAGGACAGCTATGAAACCAGAGAAAGTACGATCGATTATGGCCGCCTTAAAAGTACTCTAAAGTTTTACAAACAGATAAAAAAAGAGGCATCGCTATTGTATAAAATTATTGACCGAACACAAACACATGAAAAAATTATTTTTGCCAGAGTCTTTTTGTCAGTCTTTATTAGATCAATATTCCTCGTGAAAATTTCTCTGAGTAATTAATAAATCAAATATAAATCAATATAATTTTTAATTCGAATTGTTATAATTGTTTCATTAAACTTTTTAAAGTCAATGCAGTTGTCAATTAAAAGTTTATAGAGCAAAGTAGAATCGGAACACTTACATATAACAGTTGAATTGTTCCAATGTGTGCTCACTTAACGATCGAATTGTGAATTACTTTTGTTCAACGTCTAACCTTTAACGACATATATTATTAATATATAAAAAACTACCTGTTGAAAATTTCTTATCTAATCATCGAAAGATTGACGTCAATAATGTTATATTTAAGAAATTATTGATAGTAGTAATTTGGATGCCAGAAGGACTTTGTGTGCCTTTCTTTTCAGTTCAGTCAACTCAGTAACATAGGTCAGCTAAAGACATTTGATAGTTTACTAACACAAGAAAATTGAAAGAAATACAATATAAATTGTTATTTAAGACAACAGCTTTACGAAGAATACTCCTTACAAAAATTAATGTGCTTTTAAAAGCTGTTGATTGTAATTTTTATATCATTAATTGAAAAGTTAAATTTATAGAAAACGGTTATCCTATTTTCCTCTGTAATACATTTAAGGGAACGGTAATAATAATATTTATAATAAATAGTTTTTCATTAATCTTCAAATGATCTGCTTGCATTAAAATTTTCATATGACAAGTGTTTATGGAAGGATACTGCACTTGCATAACCAACAAAACTATGTATAATAATAATCTTGATAAAGTTTCTATACAGTTACCGAGCGAAATGTGTATAATTTTATAAACCATATGATTTTGTATACCATATCGAAAATTATCTTCAAATGTTTGGAATTCAATTAGTTATAAAGAGTTTCAGTTGATATAGCCAGTTCCAACGAGGAAAATTAATGCATGATTATCCAGCAATGAAAATGTGTTATATTTCTACATTATCTTATTTTAGATTTTAACTAAATATTTTTATTGCATGTAATGAAAATTTTCTTAACTTGGAAATTTTAAATCGTTTTACATAATCTATACCTTGGAAATTTATAAATATATACATAGTCTGCGTTTAAGTCATAAAATGATCATTTTACGATCCAGGATATTACTATTGAAGAACAAAACCAAATAGAATATTTTCTACATGAAAATATGCAAAAATCGTAATAAATATAATATATCTTTCAAGGATTTTAGAAGTCGTAGTAGTAGGAGAGCCTTTCCAGGTTTATAACATGCTTCCATAATCTGCTGAAGATTATTTTCGCTCCTCAACTATTTTGAAAGGCTGAATGTACTTCTATAACGCATTTGTCATTCGAGGCTGAAATCTATTTATCAACCTTAGGCATACTACGTACGATAGTAGCTACCAGACCAAATTAAGGTAATTTTGGAAGTTATTTCCTTTTTATGGTTCATTCGCAGAAATCAGTCACGTCACCGTTCAGTCATCCACCAGGCAAAGGTCAAAATATCCTAGCCGATCTACACATATACGTCGCGTGTCAGTTTAGTCACAGTTCACCTTTAGTGCTATCCTTGTTCTTTCACTGATTTGTGTATTTCCACACTAAAACACAATACTGTCCGTCAAGTTGTAAAAGTATCGTTGGCAACGAATTACAAACTGTGACTGAAGCCGTGCTGAATCACTCAAATTGTAGACACCCTCGTTTAGATTCTTCAGAAGAATGGTATTTCTGACTGAGATGAAATGACTGAACTGTTATTTGACTGATATATGTGAATATATCTTTAGATAGTATTACAATTTGATTCTAGGTCATACAATAAAAATTATAAAAACTGTCAAATAACTGTCAAACACTAAGTTAACGTTAAAATACTATGTTTTATAAAATGCAATATTTTAATCGTAATCCATTTAACAACATCACTTTAATATCCTTTTTTAATTGTTATTTTAAACATATCACTATAAATTTGTTAAATCACTTGCTGCGTTGTAACAACTCAGTAACACAAAGTAAGTAAATTAAAACAAATTCAAGAGAAAAAGAGAAAATGGTTCTCTAACAATTTAACAAGATCAAAAAGTTCAAATCATTATTATAGTAACGAAAACTTATTCAAATATGCATTCTAAAAGTATATTACACGGACAAAATTATCATTAAACAAGAATAGTAGATAATATTTTGAGTGTATAACTCGTTTGAAAATTTAATAATACTTTCACAACATTTAATATCCATTTATCTTTGTTTTACTTTACTGTAACGACTGTAAAACGTTTACAGACTGTTCAAAATAAAAATCAAAGTATAAAATTACAACAGGATGAGTTCAACATAACACTTTTCAAAAATGCATGGTCAAATCATAATTTGGATGAGAGCTCATTAGCAATCACTTGAACGTTTTGTAGAGGCTGTTATCTTTGTAACCTCTTGTTTAATTTAAATTATACTTTAAAATTCAAAAATTATGCCCCTTTATAAATATTTAGCACTTTAAAATTTGAAGAAAAATGAAAATTGATGTACTTATGGCATTTATATAATGCTATTATTTCATAACTAGATGAATTTTATGTAAATCTTGAAACCTCCAATTATGGCTCATCCATTAGCCAGATATTTTCATATACGTACATGTCTACACAAATTTGATTTCCAAAAGTATAGTTTTGTAAATTTTTTCGTAGCTCTTTTTATTTTTTCAAATAACCCTAATAGAATCAAATTTTTTGTTCATTTATTCTCAGTGTAAGCAGGATATAACAAATTTGTTAATCGTTTAATTCGGTATTTGATAATGCAAGGTATTTGTGGTCATTATTCTTGAAAACTGCATATTACTGCAGTTATCAGAGGGTGGTTGATTCAAAAATGTCAACAAAATGATGTTTATTCAATGATAGTAATTCTAGAATGTAGTGATTAAAAGTTATTCTGCGATTGAGCTAAATTAAACCATAATATATTTTACCGTAGCGTTTATACCCACAAAAAAAAGCACAACTTGTTGTATTGAAGCATACTGTATGAACAAAATAAGCTTTAAAACAAACACACTGGTAAAACTCTGTTGTTAAATGATTTCAAAATTCTTAATTTAATTAAATGGTGTATTTTATATCTGTGTTTAGTATAATTTTCATATAACATATACTGTAAAATGTGTTCAAATAAAAGTTTAAGTTTAAACTTTTATAGAATAAATTGACAAAGTCCATTCGTTTTATTATTAAATGTTTTATATTATACTACGTATTTCGATTTTTTATGTGTCCATGTACAGAAAATGCTTAGAATAAATTGTTTTACTTAATGTTTATATGTGCTGTGCTGTGCTTATAACTTAGATTTAGCTTGAAGCTCATATCATGTGAATTGATTATATATCTTGACATACAAGAAAGATATTGCAAATATAGTGTATGTAAAATGACTATGGTCACGAAATGTGTTTTTGTTGTTGTTGTTGCACATGATGATAAAAGTTCACACAGAAATAATTATGTAAATGAATTTCTATTTTATGCTAGTTTTCTTTTCATATTCAGAGTATTCCAAATATAACCTTTAAACAAGTGAAAATTAACAACTGTAAATAAATATTGGAACAATTTTTAATCATAAGCAATCATATATAAGCGTGTGTGGCTGATTGTCCCGTGTGTTCACTTCGAATGATGGAAATCAGTATGTTAAATCATCATCCTATCCTATTTAAGAACCACTTTTCCCAACAATATGATTTTAAAATTTGAAATAAATTTTCATGACAACATTTATTATCAATTTTATAAATGTATAAAACGAGAACGACATATATAACTACGATAACAAAAAAGGACAGAAATTTTTACCCAAAAACAAGTATGACGTATATAACAATAAAATTATTAAAATATAATGCTATACTAGATGGTTGAGATGGTTGAGATGAGCTCAGAGTATCGATCTTGCTCATTCACGATCTTAAACTCACTTTTTTTAACAAAAGTTCGTCAACAAATTTTCAGCTCGCAATTTTTTTTGTTATCTTGTTGGCGGATATTCGGAAATCAACTAGTTAGGTAATTCTATAAACACCTATAAACCAAAAGATTGTGGCTACAATATTTTCTAGGGCCACAAACTAGAAATAGCATCGAGGAGGAACAGACACTGTGTTTTTATTCTTCTAATATAAACATGATATTTAGTAAATGAACAAACTAGTCACTAACTAGAATCTTAATACAGAAGATTAACTCTTAAAACAATTTCTAAAATAATTCGTTAGATGTGTTGTAATTTAAAATCACAGTATCTACAACATTACTTGAACTAAAACTTCACATTGTTGATGTTTGGTCAAATAACTTTAGAAAATGAAAATTATTCGTGTGGGTCATTAAGTTGATAGTAGGAAAGTTACTTACACTCAAAGCTGTACAAGTTGTAAAGACACTTTAAAATTTATTTATAAACAAGTAGTATCTTGCAACTTATATACTGGTGCGGATTGGTTGAAAAACTTTAAAAATACCATGGTTTCAAAAATTTCATCTACAATGTTTAAAAAAATGATAAGTGAAAACAAAATTTAAAAATACATTTTCAACATTTATATAAGTGACGGTAAGCTGACTTTGTATGTTTCATGTTTATTAGTTCTTTATTAGTTTTTGACAAAATTAAAACTATCTTTATCACGCGTTTATTTATAAAATTTCATCAAAATCGGATAAACGGTACTTCAGAACGTTAAGCAAAAAGAAAGCTATAACATCATGTCCTGTTCGTAAAGAAAATTTCCGCACCAAATCGTAGATTTTGCCAATGTTCATTAGTATTTTTTTGAACTGTTTCAAGGTGATTAAAATAAAAAGTTTATATTTTAAATAAAATTTTGAACAACTTTGTAAACTAAATTATCCAAAATGAACTTGTTATATGAATTCTAAATTCGACGTTGAATTTTGAATATGTTTTAGTGTTGTAAAGCATAAAATTTTATTTTATTTTTTTTTATCAAGTAGCAATTTGATGGGTTTAGTTTAACGAAGACACAAAATATGGATAATAACGGTATTCATTGTGTACATATCTTATATTTTTCATTCGAAAGAATGAAATGGGAGATCTTAAAGTAAATGAAAAACACGTAAAATTATTTAATATACGTGAAAAGAATATTACCATAAGAGAATCCGAAATATTACCTGTAAAATTAACAATTTTGTTTCATGAGAATAATTTAAGGAAAATTTCTATATGTTAAAAAAAGTTTTTACATCAAATAATTACACCCTCTTTAATTAACAAATATTCATTCAATGGTTTTATTATATGGTCGTTATAAATGATGGCTTGTAATTATAAAATTAAAAATTATTTCAGTTTTGTTTCAGTTTTTGTACCATATGAATATACAAAATGAATCTAACACAAAGAAACCTGAATTAAAATGTTTGAAATTTGTTTTTGTGAAACTTGTAAAAGGTTTATTCGAAAACCGCAATAAAACGTCAACAAGTAAAAAACGGAACTGTAGCAACAACGGTTTTTAAAATTGAAAAGTCTTACGTAAAAACGATGAATACCTGTATAAAATATGGAGAAAAATAAACATCCAAAGGTCATATTAAAGATTTTCTATTACAAATATTCGATTGAAGCCTAAAGCCTTAAAATTGGAATGAAATATCCCTAATAAGAATCTCCATCCTGTTCAATCCTAATTGATATTGAACCAGAATCCTATTGTATACGAAAATCTATAAGAAATGATTTTGTGTTGAACCCTAGACACTAAACATGCTAAAAAGCACGTTTTCTTTTTCGGATCCTGTTAAATTTTCGACTGTTTTCAAAAGCTTCAAATTGACAGACAGCATTTTTAGAAGTAATAAATAATATGATATTCATATGGGCACCGGGACTATAATGATAATATTTCTTTGGATACTATTATAATACGAAAGTTCTTTGATTATGAGGTTATCACTTCCGATTCCAGATCTTCATTTATGTCTGATAAAGCCATCGGTCTAGATAATCAAGCTTAGCCAGAGATTTTCTTGATTTTATCAATATATAAAAGTACTTGCCATTATTAAAATTGATTCGCCCACATAACAAAATACCAACCCCATCTGTGTTGATACAAAAAATTGGATACATGAATAAAATCACCACATAGGAAAACAAGCAAAAAAAAAAAAACAAATATAACATTTTGGCCAGTCATGTAATTAATTTTAATGAATTAATTTAAAATCAGACAGAAAGTTTTTAATATTCTATTCAAATATTCATTTATAATCGTAATAAAAAACACACCCTTATCAAGCACACGTATACCAGGTACTGAATGTACTAAATCTAGCAGATCATATTAGCACTTTTTGATATTAGTTTAGAGGTTTTTTCCTAATTTAGATACTCAATTCCTTCAAAATCATTACCATTGAGCTTTCATGAGTATAAATAAGCTAATTAGTGTTAATTTAAGAGAGATATCAGATAGGGATATCTGCTAACATAAGACGATTACTACAGAAATTTCAGTTTGCTATTTGTTTTGAGTCTCTTGTTTATGATCTTAATTAATTATTCATGCCTGAAGAAAAAATAAATATATTTTGAAACGTTGTTTATGTAAAATAAAATATTGATAAATTTATGAAAAATTTGTATAAACTTTGATCTGAATACAGTCAATAATATACATTTGTGTTGATTAAGCATTTGAGCAATTTTCTTTGAAAACACATTAAATATATTAAAAAACATTATCTGCAATTATCTATTTTCTGTTTGATACATTCTGTACACATTAACGTGTAGCAATTTACCAAATACTGATAGCGAATACTGCACGCCTGTCAATCGAACAAAAGACTAGTAGTACATTGAACTAAACTTTTTTTTAAAAACATTATTTACACAACATATAATTGCGTGTGAAACTATAATTTACTCATTTTTATTAATTATTGAATACGACGAACGTAATGTAGTCCTGATGTTGTCTTTTTGAACAAAAAAAAAGTCTCTTGAGAATTTATCGAGCAGTGAATTTTTTTTCATAATGAACAAACAGGAACAGTTTACTAAAATTACTTTATCAGTCTTTTAAAGTATTTCCTTTATTTGTTATTAACAAAATTTCAGTAATTTGACACGATTTTCAGATCCTTTACAGCTTTTTATTTTAAGTTATAAGTAGTGACTGTGACCCAAATTTAGCATAATTTTAAATCAATCTAACATAAATCGAATTGGACAACGTTACTAAAAGAAAAAATGAAATTAAACATCTTTTAATAATTTCTAAAACTTTTTCTTTTCCATTTTTTTGTTTCTCTAATAACATTTCATGTATGTTATTTTTCAATTTATTATCGTTCATATAAAATGACATACATAAATTCGTGATATAAATATATTTTGACATGTTTAAAATATAAAAATACTTCGTCATATATTGATAAGAACATCATTTTCTTGTAAATATTTTTTTTAAGTAGATTTCATGTCGTCAAGTTTGTAATGGATGATCTCCTATACAAATATCTACAATGTATACGGACAAATCCAATTTAAATCAAATTTAAAATAAACAAAAAAGGATTTTTGAAAAATTTGTTTTTCAGCTTTAAATAATATGTAATAGAGTTTTAATAACTTTTTCATATCAAAAACTGTCTTTACTAGTAGCATGTAAAAAATATACTTAAAAATATACTGCCATTGATGGGCAGAGAAATTTCCAGCGATACTTATTTGAATGCCACCTAAAAGCAGTTAGACCAAACTTAGAGGCCAAACGTACTCGCAGATACCTGTTTTGGCCTCTATGATTTGTCTAGCTACTCGTGGATTGTTTCGAAATTGTCCCCAATAAAAATCAAGACTGTGTATTTAAGTAGAATTTAGATTTTTTTCTTCGGAGCTTAAAAGCGTCTGGCTAAGGTTACCAGTGACAGTGAGTAAGGAGTATGCATTTTTAAAATTTTCTTAAGCTTATACATAAAAGTCAGCCTAGAGACTACAAAACATTGAGTGGTATTTTGTGCTAACTTCAACAATCTGTATCTATGTACATGTTAATACAATCTTGCCCCTCACTTTTTATTTGTGAGAAACTGAGTAAGGTCTGGCAGTCCTGGGATCTTGAACTGTTTCTACATTTAAATCTTATAAAATTCTCTGTAGCATTAAACTTACGAAGCTTACTTTCACGAACAGTGAAAGTTTATAATTAAAATTTAAAATAAAAGCTGTACATTCAAATAATATATTTATCAAAATTAATCAAATTTTTATTCTTTCAAATCTTGAATTCCAATTAGATAGGTACAACCACACAAAGGTAAAAAGGTTACGCTATATATATGTTTGTACAAATTTTATACTTAGGTTCATAATATTTATGAACAAAACAATTATTTATTTTATTAATATATTTATCAGACACAAAGCAGATTTATAAATTGCTTAGTAAATACCGTAAACACAATACCTACCCATATACACACAAAATTCTGTATTAAAAAGAGAAAACAATCTGTAAAGGTTTCTCTGTCTACTATACAATGAGTAAAAAAGATTGAACACGCATTTTTTGGTGCAGTAGAAGTAGTGAAAGGGAAGCCTATATCTGGCAAATAGATCTTATTAAGCCTCTTAATAGCGTTTGTAGAAACAGTAAGAATCGGATCCCATCCTCAGGAAACTCTGTTTTGGTTCGACATCTATCCAAAAATAATAAGGCAAAACAAACAACCATTCAGGTTGTTCCAGCTTGGTGTATTATATATAGTAAAGGATGGTCAGAGCATATATTATGTTATAAATGCAGACACCGTTTGAGTTTGGATGATATTGATCAAGATAAACTAACTCACTTCATATCTTCAGAACAAAACTTGTAATTTTTTTGTCGTATTCATATACAATTTCTGCATACTCTCCTTATTTTTTTTTTTTTTTAAGTCTGTGAATTTTTTGTTATATAATAGCAAATAGTAAGAAGAACCTTAAGTTTTACATGCTTTATATGGGAAGGAAATCTCAAAGTCACAAACTTTGAGATTGATCAAGGCTCTAACAATCGTGAATATGTATTTTTCTCTGAATTGTCCATAATTGTACATTGATAATTAAAACTGGATACAAATATTTAACTCATATGTTGAAGTGTCTTTTGAATTAGTAATTTATGTTATTTATTCATTCAGCCTGTTACATTCTGTAATAGATAATGTTAGCTTTTTCACTATATTGTTTAGCATGATTGTTGTAGTTGTTCATAAAAGCTGAATAATTCCTTTTACAAGAGATGTTTTGTATATATATTTATTATAAATGAGAGATATCAAGTGTTGTTGTTCATCTCCCAAACCAACAATTTGTTAAACTTTATCTACCCGAATAACTACTCACTATTATCAAATATATATCTATAGATCATAGTGAGTTGTACACACAGAATTGATAATATTGAACAAACGACTGCAATATTTTGTCACAAAAACCTTCATATATCTACGACGATAGTACCAGGTAACAAAAATTAAAAATCGCTTTAGAACATCCAATCATGTTTTGCATTCAATATCGTAAAAGAATCTATCAAGAAACATAAAAATCAGCTCTCCACTCCCACGCTCTGGAATAAAGCAGGGTTGGTTTTGAAATCTCTTACTGTAATCCGAATTTGATGCTTCATTCAGAAATATATTTTATTCGAAGGTTTTTTTTTTCATTTATATGTCCATTTACCACAATAATATACAACATATAAGTGGAAAAGCCGCCAGTAATACAATCCAGGTTCACAGGTCTGCTAACTATTGATCTAAAATGAGTCCAATCAATAGTTAATACATTAAATTTCTGTTCTTTCTTAAGAAAACAATCTGTATTTATATCTTCAAAAAAGTCTAGATCTACCCTAGAAGTTTTACTAGGTCTGTAAAACCATTTCAGGTCGTTACATATTTTTGTCGTACGCCTCACGACAAATGCCATTATATATGAACTTAAACCCAATTTTTTTGGAATTCAGAAACTTATTATATTTATAATAATAACAATAATAAACGAACCAATAAGAAAAGAATTAATTTACTTTTCAGAAAATATTCTTTCAAAAACCTTACAAAAGTCAAATAGGTGATTGCAAAGATTCATTGTTTATGATTTTGCGTATACAATGATTATAAATGTTTACATATTTGTACAATCAAATATTCGAAATTTTCTCTGTGTCTATACGCGGCTTGAGTTAAGATTTTATAAGTTTACAAAGTATTTTCTCAATAGTTTTCAAAATCTATTTCGAAAAGATTTTACATTGCCATTCAGGCAATTTAGAATGATAAGTGGTTTGGTAAATTGATTTAGTAAGTCAATGGATAAAGGAATATTTTCTATTGTAATCGTAAACTTCGAGTTGTTTATCTTCCTCTTATCATATTTCGTTTCATCGTATGAGTATTTTTAATATTTTAATTCAATGCAGTTTTTACTGCTGAAAATATTATTTTTAATGAATTTCTAAGGGTATTAATGACAAGACATTTTTCTAGTAAAATACCACTAAATTAATAAACAATACTATCAATTAGGGCTTGTACCTAAGTGGGTAATTAATTCCTAAAATTAAGTTAAAAATATTTTAATAATATGATGAAAACTCGTTAAAAAGTTTTAACTATACACCAATGAGACCCATGTGGTTTTTGACCTATGTACATAAACTTTGTATATATACTTTATCTCAACACAAAATCTCAGAAAAAAATTTATATTCTTCTTTTTAGAGTACTAAAATAAATGCTTGTTTTTATAAATGCTTTTTATTACTAATTTAAATCAAGTTTAACTCAATGTATTTTGAATATGCCAAAGGTCATCGAAAATTGAACGGTCAACGAAATGAATTTGTATAATTATATTTTTCAAGATTTTCATAATAATTGTACGTCATATTCACTAGTAACATTCATAACGATTTCATGCAACTACCTAACTTATGAGTGCTTTTAAATGTAGCTTTTCATATCAAGATCAACATATCAAAATACAACAAAAGCATTAATAATTCGGTTGGAATATTTTCATAATAACGATGATGAATGTTTCCCATAATCATAATTCGTCTTTTTCTTATTTAATATAGGACTATTAGGGTACACTGAAAAAAAAATACTTACAGCCGAAAGGTATATGAGTATGTGTACACTGATTAGATACAAAACTGGGAATACTAAATATTAGAAAATTTCAAAACATATATAACTGTTTTATTAAGCCAAAGAATGTAAGCCGAATGATATTTTGTAAAATTTGCATGGGTTTTTTGTGTGTTTTGATTTGATAGATGGCATTGAATCTCTTATACTAAAATGAATCATGTAGTATTCGGTATAAAAATGAAATTATTTTGTAAATTGTTTTAATAATGGCCTTATGTATCGAAATGTGTCAGGATAGTAAAATATGTAAAATAAATCGATATAGTGGAATTTAAAACTAATTTTATTTATCCAATAAATTATTTTTGTACACAAAGCAGAGCTCAATATGATTAATGAATATTAATAATTAATTATACTAATTAAAAGAGAGATATAGTTTATACACTTACAGGCAGTAACATTGCAGCAGAAAAGGGCGAACTGTTTTTATTGAATTATTGCCAACGAATAATTCACTTACGAAACGAATTAGCATTAAATTTAAAATAAGCATATTTACGGCTAGAAATATATTGGCCAGTGATAAGATTTTTAGAAGCTATTAACTCAATTGAATACCCAATATATACCCAATTGACGCATGAAATTATCCTAGATTTTCTGGGTTTCCGCCGTTAATACAAATTTAATAATTATGATGTACTGGAAGAATACACTTCCATGAATGAAATAGGGGGACTCAGACTATCAAATTTAATGGGGATCTAAAAAAGCCTAGGAAAATCAGAAAATAAATTTATTGTTTTAAAAAGTAAATATTATTACAATAAGAAAATTTATTTCGAAAATACGGTTATGCATTAACGTTTTGAAAAATATTTTTTAAAAAACAAAAAATTTGAATGCATTTGGTAGTCCGATTTCTTTGCCTTTGAATCTATTTTATTTCAAATTCTGTCATGTAAAATGAATTTTTTTGCAATTATTAAACATGAAATTGTCATTTTGTAAAATAAAACATTAATAATAAATATTGTATTTCGGTAAATGAATAATAATAATAATATCATTATTTAAAATAATAATAAATCACATTCATTTTTTTTTTTAAATTGTAATTATCTTGATTCTACATGAAATTTAATGATGTCTCAGGAATGACGTTCGTTTCAGATATCATCTGCGTTGTAGGTGAATGATCAACAAACAAAGAACATGTTTTTTTTTTTTTTTTTATTTATTTTTTTTTTTTTTTTATTTTTTTATTATACTGCACTTTTAACAGCTTTGGTCATTTGTGCAGTGTGTTTATGGTATTAATGTGTCTATTTTGGTGTTATATCCTATTTGTAAGTTTGGTATTGTGGATGAATTTTAGAACTTTTATTGTATTTTCTTGTTTGTTTGATAGTATTTCTTGTATATTTATTGGGAGCTTCAGTTTTTTTCGTTCTTCAGTATACTTTTTGCATTCTGTCAGTATGTGTTCCACAGTGATTGTTGTATTGCATGTTTGGCATCTTGGTTGCGGTGACTTTTGTAATAAATGACCATGGGTGATTTTGGTATGTCCTGTTCTTAGACGCGTGAGGATAATTTCATCTCGCCTATTGCGTTGTACTGATGAAGTCCAGAATGTTGTATCAGATTTTATGTTCGAGAGTTTATTATTGTTGATACTTCTCCACTCCAGCGTATGATAATTTATTAGGATTTGATTCAAATGACTCAACATGTCTTTTTTGAGAGCTTCCTGTAATATGTTTCCATCTGTGTGGGCTTCTCGCGCAGCTTCATCAGCTTTTTCATTTTCTTCTATCTCTGAGTGGCCTGGTACCCATAGAAAAGCTGTATGTATTCCTTCTTGAAGAAGGTCGTAGTAGAGATATTGAATGTTTTTTATAACTGCTATGTCTGTATGTTTATTTTCTATTGCATTTATTACACTCATGGAGTCTGTAGCTATTAAATATTTGTTGCTTCTAAAGAACATGTTTAATACAAGTAAATTCCAATCGAATGAAGAAGGATAGAAGAACTTTATAGTGCGCAAATTTTGATTTAAAATTTTTTGATATAAACCTTGGAAAAGTTTTTTGGCAAATTAAGATAAATAATAATGAAAAATATCAACAAACTTGAAATTTAATTGAAATTTACTTACTGAAGCGTCTGCTGAAATTATAAGACCCATTTATCATGAAAAATAATGCCACTTTTTAAGCACAAAAATCAGTGGTTTAACCAATAGTATAATAAGTAGTTTAAATTAATTTTTTCTTTTTTCTCAAAAAAATGTCCTGAAACTAAATTAGATACGTGAAAATTACTAAAGAACTTATATCTAAAATTCAAATAGAATAAGTTGAAATGTAGTATATTCTCTTTATCGAAACACTTTGTAAGCACATATTCTAAATCATTTCGTTCGGTCTGATGGTCGTTATATGATAATGGCATATTTATATATAACTTTTCAGGTTCATAATGATGCCTTATCAATACGAGTAAACTCTATGTATAGTATATATACATTATGTGTCTATATCTGTCGCCTTTTAAAGTAATCTTTTATGTTTGTGGTTTGATACCTAATCGGATTATTTTCTTTTATAATGACCGCGTAGGAAAATCCTGTTTTTTTTTTTTCTATAAATACTGTTGATGTGTTTTTTTAAAGATTCTTTTGATCATTCATATACATTATTATCAAATACGCTTAGGAAATGTTTATCAAAATGACTGTCTAGATGAGGGATGTGTCGGTTCGTTAAAATTGGAGATACGTAAATATCCATTCGGTTAGCTAGGGTCCAGATCCATGAATTAAGATACGGAAACGGATCTTAACTTCAATGAAACGGTATAATTGTTTTGAATTTCCCAAGAATGTGATAGTTGATTGATTAAAATGTGATTGTGATTTGTGATATTATTTAACGGTATTCTTTGATTTGTATAATAATGAATTTGAATAATAAATTTGAATTTAGATAGTGGAATGACTAATTAGTACTTTATAATAAGATTTACCACTTAGCTCACTCTACAAAACGGTTGAAATATTACGTTTTTGCCGAATATGTAATAACAGTATTTTATTGCTACCTTTGGGTATACAATCATTAATACCCGCTGAAAAAGAAACGAATAAGGGCATGCATATTCGGCACATCTCTGATATCAATAAATGTTGATAAAGTGTATCGATATTTTTAGATAAAATGTATCGATTATGTGAGAAAATAAAACATTTTTGAAAAAGAAATTCTATAAATAAAAATGCATTAAAAGTAAATATTAATTTCCTAAATTTACTAAATACTTTTCAAGTCATAAATAATTCCTTTCCAAGTCATCGTCAACGAGACAATGTAACCTTTGTAATAAGCAGACCCCCGAATAAAATTGCATCTATTTTTCTCGCATAAAGAAAAGTAATTATTATCCAAATTTTATGAAATTTCGTATGCACAATATGTGATTTATTGCAAGAAAATTGAAAAATATTACATTAAACAATATGAAGTTTATAATTTGAAATGCGATCTTTATAATCCCATCCTTCTGGTCATTGACTAAATTTGATATAATTCAATATAAAATAAACTCTGACCTTCCACTTAATAAAAATATTATGTTCTTAAACACTATCATTTTATTTGTGTCCTCTTCTTTTCCAGACACCATTTATAAAATAGTAAAAATTATAACCTCTAATTGTAAAACAATTTTTTTTGTCAACTGTGTGAAACAGTAACTAGTTCTTTGTTACCGATTTCATGCACCATTTCATCTTCTACCTCGAATAAAAAGAGAAAGATAAAATTGGCTATGTAATAATGATCTTTCTTCTACATATATTTCGTAGCTTTTAAAAAACTCTTTGTTCTAGAATACTTTTGTTTTACAAATTATGACACACATAATTTAAAAAACATTTATATATATAAGACACAAATATGTGAATTTTCGAATTCCGTTATCATTTAAATTTTCATTTTACGGATAGCCAAACATATTTAAGCATGTATTAAAAGGATGTTGGTATGTGCAAGTTTAACGCAAAGGATATAGTTGTAAAAATTTACTAGATTGAGGCAAATTTTACACAGTCATTTGTCCGCTAAACGGGCCCCAAAGCATTGTATACCATTTTTGACATATATGAACATAAATGTCAAAAATGGTTTGTAATTCGATTGCAAACGTCTAGCACGACAAACGACTACCGAACTGTGTAGAATGGGCCTTAAAACCGAGTTCTTGCTTGCGGTTGAAAAATTTGAACTAAACAAATTTATAAACTTGTGATAACTTTCCCTGTTAGTATGGGTCAAATCTAACAACTTGATTTTAAAACCGTTTCTTCGATTTATTGGACTGTAATTTTAAATCCAAGGACTTTAAACGATGGTAGGCCAGTTATTTTTTAAGTATACTCATGATATTGAATTGCTGAGAAGAATACGAAAAATGAAATAAAATATTTTTTCAACTATCATGTAATTGAATGTAATATTTAAAATGATGGATCTACGTTTCTTTGCTAAATAACACGTATCGAGCTCTTCCAAATTTCCATAACCAATCAATGAACGCGATTGGTATTTAGATAATTGAGGTTCATACAAGATTCAAAAAAATTGATCCGAATGGTAAAATTTTTAACATCGTTTACATTTTTAAACTAACGATATAGGAAAAAAAAACTTTGATACAAACTATGAAATTTTCTATTTTTGTATAATTTAATCTTGAAAGCCGACTTTAAGGTCAATTGCAATGCGTATACTTAGTACAATCATTTGAAATCTTCAATTTTTTTTCAAAAATTATTATTTTTTAAGCTAATATGGTGTTCCGGTCCTTTATGTACATCCGATATTAACATCATTGGCAATATTGCAAATAATATTTGCTAACATGTTACATTTTCTGTTCTAAATATTTTTCATGTGATTCTTACAAAAACAAATAATTTTATTTAGGAAAACAAGGGAAAATTTTCATTTTTATATTTTTTAATGATGTTAAAAAGAATATTTTTTTTTTTAAATATGAATAAAATACACACCCCATTAACAACAGAAAATAAAAACTCCATTACCACTCCCTTAAAACCATACTTAATAAATATATGAATAAGTTTTTTGTTGTTGTTGTTGTGTTTTTAATGTGTCACTTAAAACTGCTCACGCTCAAACATGCACAGAGAGAAAAAAAATGTGTTTAATTATAGGACTTTAATTAAATTTTCCATAGTTTATTAAGTTTTTCTCTTTTTTTTATTCTAATTTCTTGTTTGTTTAAAAAAAAATTGGGACAAATTCATTACGAACAAAATATTTTTTTCCAACTATAAAACATATTACCACCAAAGCTTTTCATTTTCTTCATCTTGTGTGTAGTTTATTATTTTCCATGTTTGATATAAAAAAAAATGATTTGCGGTTTCTCTTATACGGTTAATTAAACTAAATAAATATTTTAGTAGAACTAATGGCGTAGAATGTTGAAATTAGGATTCAGTTCAAAAGCAAACGGTTTGTGCGGTTATCTTTCTTTACGAATACTAAATGATAAAGTCTAAATAATTTTAAAATGTAATCCGCATCTAAAAATTGCCAGTTATGTATTAAACAGTCATCAACACTTAGATATTGAGAATAAATATACTTTGGCCATAATTTCAATCCTAAGAAGTAGCAACTGTACTCGCAAAGCTTGGACAAATATTCTTTAAATTTCGATCCGACCACAATATTGCATCATTAATGTGAATATTGAATTCTATAATATAAAGTATAGATTCGTTGTTATTTCATATATAGCTAGCTCATATATATAAATTTAATAATGTATGGTGGTAGCTAGCTGTGGGAGCTACCTCACATTATCTAGCTACCAGTTGGTAGTAATATTGTATGTATTGTATATGAAACACACATATATGCGCCTCTTTTGCCACCCAATACGTAATAATAATGTCTGTAGTTGACAAAAATATATATGGAAATTATTATATCCATTATTTAGTAGTTTTATGTTCAATTATACAACACGATTGAAAAGTTTTATGTTATGTGGTGGGTGGGGGTCATTCTACTAGTTTTACACAATTGTACCATTGCTAACTGTCACCAAAACCCTATAAAAGTGTCACTAAATTAGTAACGAATAGCATATATCTCCAAGCCATGCATTATAATGATTCAATTTTGTGAATTAAAAATTTGAGCACCAAATAGCAGCTAAAAATCACATAATAATGCTTAAATTCAATTTTAAATTCAATTTTGAATACTTTGCTTTGCTCTGATTGACTAGTATTAAAATAATGACGAATTTTATGAAAAAAATGTATCAAACAAAAGTTTTTCTAATCATCATTTGTAAAATTTTTTTTTAACAATAAAAATGATGATGTTATGGATATAGTTGACAGCTTGAGAAATTTTCGTGAGTCTACAACCATACGCATACATTGAGCGCCTACCAACCCGCACATAGAATAATAATAATGTGTTCTGGTAAAATGAATGAATAATGGGTAATATACAAAAAGTCACATATGTCAATAAAATGCCATTTCAAATCATGTTTCACTATTACACAATTTAACGACATTGAACACAAAAATATATAATAAAAAAAAAAAAAAAACGTGAACGTATTAATTGAATACGAATTTATGACACACAAAAAATGGTTTGACATTAAGTGTTTTTGATACCATACACACACACACACACACACACACTCATATATAGCATTGTTACCACTTTGCTGGCAAAGCACAATTCAATTGTATATAAATGATACCACCACGATTTTGACAACGATAAGTGATCAAAATGATTTTATTGATAAGAGTAAGGAATGGGTAGGTGAATGATCCGAAAGCCGGCCGTATAATAGTCATGTCAATTAGATACATAAACAGTGTGTGCGTAATATAGGCCAAAAGGTAGGCACCAATGAAATTGTCCAAATTTTCTCTCATGCATGGCACTTATACTTTCACCCATTTGACTACTTCAACTGGAGGTTGCGGGTTTGAATCTAGGCAGCGGAATTATAATTGATAATAACAATAAAAGAACGAAGTGAGCGGCTCCACCAACAACATAATCACAATGAAATTGTCACTTTGCGCTTGAAGGAATTTTCAGATAGAATGTTCTTATTGGGGTACAGAGATCCATTAGATCTGGGTACAAGGAATGTGATTGCAGTTCCCCTCTTAATAAGCTCTACTTCTGGTTGGAATCCATATCACCTTATAAGATACATGAAAATAATTCTAATCAAAACAGATGTTTAAGCAAGTGGAATTAATTGATAGTCAAATGAGAAACACTGTAGTGAATTGCGGGTCCTAATTTTATAAAACTTTAATATTAAAAACTTTACTTATTATTACAATTTGTTCTTGGAAATATTATATATACGTTTAACCCTTAACACACACTGTAAATTACATTATAACATCATACATAATGTATTACATAAAATTAAATAAACATCGTGTAGGTATATTTATTCATATTTGTATAAATGTGTAGTTATTCGCAAGTAAGGTACCTAGAAAATGCATTGCAGCACAAATATGTGGTACTGTTGTTACAATGTAGCTATGATTATAATCATAATAATAATATTCATCCACTGTTTGCATCCTGGTTCATAGGAGTGTCAGTTTTTTTTAGTTTAAATTTAAAGTTAATGTGTAGAATATCAGGAACTAACTGTAGGTTCTATCAAGATATCTAATACCAGGAATCTATAGCTATCTACAGGTATTCTAGGTAACTTTAAGGTACCTCAGGAATCATCGTTATTATACTCATGGGCATATTAGTTTTAGTCGAAAGCAAATATTGACCACAAACAAAATTTTGATGATTTTGATTATATATGCATTTATAACTGGTTATTCAGAGTATTTTGGGAATGCTTACCATCGAAAGTTATCGGATATGCGAAGAAATTCTTGATAAAGTCTATTAGAAATACAAGACACAACATTATTTGAAAATTGAATACAAATATTAAGTGAATTCTCAACCGGTTTTTTTTCTACCGTATAATAATATATAATATTCATCCAATGTGTATAGAGTCGGTTTTGGTTTTAAACTTAAAAGCAACGAAGCAAACCATTTTACAACGTTTCACAAATATATATACCTACCATACAATCTAATATCTACCTGAATGATAAAGTCTTCTTGGTATATCGGTGCTGTACATATGTGAGTTTTGATGAAAACTCAAAACAGTGGTAGTACCTCAAAATATACGTGTGATAGAGTCGAATCCACTACCATAGAAGAACCTACATGTGACAGAGGGGAAGGTAGATAGGCTATATTATATATAGAGCATATTGAAATGACAGAGTAGAATATATAGTAGAGTGCTCACATATGATTTATAATACAATATGAATGAATTTTTGTTGTAAAACATTATGTTCTATAAAAGCACGTGTATGGTATCATTATACATGTTGTGTCATAAAATTAGAGTTATAAACGTATGCCGGAAAAAGGTTATTTTCTGGCTGGGGTATAGGAGGGCATAAATAAAATTTTGTGCTTTGCGATTGTGGGTTAATATTTTGAGATATCGTATCACTATTAATATTAATTATATCCTACTAATATTAATATTTTTGGATTTTATTATTTGACTGGTCTTTGACTGGCCTTTTACACCGATCAAAGATATGAATATTTTTTAATTTATTAATATTACTCACATTTCTTCTTGAAATTCAGAGTAAGGTCAGGTGCATATTGCGGCGCATGTGGTATAGTGCAAAGTGTCAAGACATAGCGTTATTTTTTTTAACATACACAAATGGATGGATCAGATCTTGACAAACGTGTAGCACAGTCCTGAGACACAGTTTCTCACTCCACGTGTCGCAAGTCAGGCCTAATAGTCTTCAATGTAATGACGAGTAACATATTTATTTAGGATTACTACCCTTGGTTAAAAATGAGGAAAGTAATTACGTTAAGCTAATATTTCCTAATGACTTAATTGCGCTCGAAATATGTATTTATTGGGAAATTGAGTCGACTTTGAAATTTAATCTTTTATATATCTACAAACGATTCAACTATTTTCAGAGCAAAAATGAAACCTTTGAAACACTAATACCAAATTAGGACTACCAGATATTTTGAACCATTTTGTATAAGTAAATTTTATGTATATGAATGGCGCATATAAGACAACACAAAAACGATTTGGTATGCAATATATTTGTAGTAGCTTTAGGTGTACGCGTTCATATGTAGTAATTTCTTTTTCAGAACAATATCTACTGTATAATAACCACATACTGCTCGTACTACGGTATAGTACGAGTATAGTAGACACAGCATGAAATCTAATTTTTAACTAGGTATGTGCAATTAGTCAATAAATCATAAGGGAGATTCAAGTTTTTAATTACTCTTAATAACAAAGAATGATGACTGTATTATATAAGAATTTGTTCCCTACTGATGTTTTGTTTTTTAGAATTTTACCCTTACTTAGCATTGCAGCACTTTTAATTTTAAATTAAAAAGTGTAGGTACAAATTTATTTATATTGATTCATACAATCAATGTGTCATGATATTATTAAAGTACGGAATGCCTAAAAAAACTGACGAAAAGTTCAAAATTTTTTGTTCGCTGTTTTTAAGTTTTCTAGGATAATTCAGGTCTAAAAAATTCAAAAATAACATTTATTTTATGATCGGTCGACTAGTTTTCGAGATATGACATAAAATACATCCGATAAATCGGCCCCAAAGTCGAATTTCTAGCAATATCTCATAAACTAAGCATCCTATCGTTAAATAGATGTTATTTTTGGAATCTACGGGTCAAAACTACCCTAGAATATATATTTCATCCAAATCGAGAGGAAAAATTGTTTTTCGATTTTTCTCAATTTTTCAAAGGGTACCCCTTTAAAAAATTGTGAAATTCGAAAAAATATTTTTATTTGATTTCGAGAAGAAAAATTTGTTCCTAAGTGTAATTTGACCCGTAGATTTCAAAAATAACATCTATTTAACGATTGGATGCGTAGTTTTTAAGATATCACACAAAAACCTATCCAAAAGCCGATTTAGCGGATTTATTTCATGCAATATCTCAAAAACTAGTCGACCGATCGTAAAATAAATGGAATTTTTGAATTTTTCAGATCTTATTTATCCTAGAAAACCCATAAACAGCGACAAAAAAATTTTGAACTTTTCGACGAATTTTTACATCATGGTATCATTTTACTGCTGGGTTAAATGGCATCACGATGATTTTTTAACCCTAATCACGCACACATAACATAATTATCTTACAAATACGTATAATAAAAACTAAATGCATTCGTTGAAAGTACTCTATATGGATATACACATGACTACTTTCACCAGACTCCTAAATAAGAAACCTATTTAACCACCAACTAAAGTGTGAAAATATCCTGGTAATTACTATAAATATTACTAGGATTTCTATAAACCAATTTACTTTACTTCTGGATATAAAAATTATAATTGCTGGATTGAATGACTAACATAAATATTTTTATAAATAAGATTCTTGAATATCCTTTACTCTCTGCCTGCTGTTTATAAGCTATTTAATTGAAAAATAAAATGAAAGAACAATTAAAATTCTATAGTAATTTAGTTCCATACGAAACGGGCCCAGATAAGTGCCGATAGCCATGCAATCAATAAGAAATTGTCAATTGAATTGATCAAAAACGATTGATATGGAAAAGAGAATTATGAAACTACTTGCGTCTTCTAAAGGTTGATCCCTGTAAATTAGGATTCTGTCAAAAGCTCATGCCCGTGTAAGTAATAGCGAATAAAAAAGCTCTATTTAAAATGATGACTAAGTTAATTACTAAACGAGTGTTAACGAGTTTCATCATGTAATAATAATAATCTTTTTAAAAAGCAGTTAGAAAAACAAACTCTGCTATTTATTTACTTAAAGAAATTCAAAAAAAAAAACTGGCTTTAAATAAAAGTATAATTTGAAAAGTTACTAAACACCATAAAGTCAGTCTTTAGATATTCTCGGTATTACTGTTACTGCTTATACGTCGTTTATTTTCTTTGCGTTACCATTTCTTCCCTTTTTATCGTTAACGGACGTTTTCTTGCCCTCATAAAAACATACAAACACACACACAGATCCAGACATGGTTTAATGTAAAAAGATATAATTATTGTTCTTGACACTTTTTAAATTAAACTAATTTTTAAAAGTATTATATGTGTTTGTTAGTTTATTATTACAAATGTTTTTAATGGCTAGGAAAATGTACAGAATGTCCACCATCACTGGAAAAAAAATACTAGTCAGCAGAATATTATTTATTAAATGATTGATTATAGTATGATTAATGTAATGTATCCATATTTTTAATGGATTTTTAATCCAATGTTGTTCATTTGACTGTCAAAAAACTATATTATAACAGAAAATTTTGCAGTACATTTTTCAATAATTATATAAAAGTATATCATAAAAAATAAAAAACTGTTATGCTTTGCAATAAATTTTCTAATAGTTCCAAAATCAAAAATATGTGAAAGTATTTAACTTCGATACTAAGAATAATTTTCTAAAACAGTATTTAGAACAATCATATTAAGAAAGATTTAATCTTATTATTTTGTTAATACCATCCAGTCTGAATTGTGTGGCAAGGTTACATTATACCCGCTTATAAAGTTTTTAGAAAATACTATATCTCGTTGGAAAATTCATCTTTTAGAAGCACGAACAGCTTTATCTGCCTGAAGTTGTCGAGAAATCTTTTATTTAATCTTAGTTGCGATAAACAGTCACTTCTTCTTTTCAGATTATTAAAAGAAAATTGAGCTGGACTTAAATGCTTCGGCGAAAATTTCCTGTCAATAATAGCTGAATTATTTTCGTTTCAAAGGTTTTTTTGCTAACTTATACACAAAAACACTCTTGATGAGAATTTTGGAAATTAGGATCATTATAAAATTTTTTAAATTATAAAAATATCAAATTGCTTGGCTAAACTGAACTGAAATTTATTTTTAAAAAATTTTGTACCAATTTTGGTTTAAATTTTATTTTTACACAGCATAAGAATTCAGCTGTTTGAATTAATATTTTCTTATTAAGAAATTTGAATTAATATTTTTCTAATTAGCAGTATTTATTATAATATTTCAGAACACTAATGTAGACAAAATTTGAGATAAATATATGAAATATAAAATCATTGTGAAAATATTATGATAAAATATGTTAATTGTATCCAATTTTATGTAAATCCAATAATTTCACACCTTCACACATCTTCAGAAAATTAAAAGTTTAAGTATCAAAACAAATTTGCATTTACTGGAAGAGGTTAATAATGTATTATTTTTAAAGTATGTTATTTCAGAACTTCGTCATTTCTTTATATTTAAGGATATACTTCCAGATTAATACCGAAATCGATATAGAAGAATATCAATTTATTTTTTAAAAAATCGCATCCGATAGAAATTCTTATTGAAATCTTTATTATAATAAATAACACAGCAAAATGAATTCTTATTATTAATTTTATATGTTGAATATTTCTAAGTAATTTCACAACATATTTATGTACCAAATATTCGTTTAAACTATGCAATTATTTGTGCATTATAGATAGAATTTGAGTTGAGTACATATTATTAAAGTTTATTATATAGAATTTATATTTACAAGTATCGTTCTTTGCTTAAAAGCTACTGATAAAATTAATAAAAGCTTTATCTCTATACAAAGTGTTCTTTTAATTTTTTTGTTCTTCATTGACGACTATTGAGTTTTCAAATATGAAGAGGTGTAGTATAAGTTTTTGAAAAAAACGGTTGGGCAACAAAAAAATGTTTGGATCAATTAAACACACCCCAACTTTATCTTTTATTCTGACCAAACACTGAATGCTCTGATAAGACATTCAAGTTCATATGCGTTTTTATAGCCTTTACGCAAGGACTATTAAATCTATTCAGAAATAAAGACCCATACTACCCAATGCCGAACAAGTAAGGATAATAATAATCTTATTTATTTAAATACCGTACATATGCTTAGATACAAATTTTTTTTTTCTTTCTGTGAGCTATGAGCATAATTTTAGATAGCGAGTATAAGTCAAAAATTGTGGAATATCTGTAATTGATTTTCAATCATAATTTCAAATTTTGTACTAAAAACTTACTGATAAAGATTACACCATACTATAAGAATTTTAAATCATAAATTAATAACAGAGATTCTCTACCCCCCCCCCAATTTAAGTAAAATATGTTTATTAGAAAAATTATAAAAATTATTTTTGAAATCCAACGTGAAAATTTGTTTATATTTTCACTCAATTGACCATTTAAAACACATTTGAAAGTTAAAACACAACTTAAAACAGAAAAATATAGATTTATGAGCCCACTTGGTATAAACATATCGAAGATACCTTCTAGGTTATGGCTGCATACACTTATGTTTATTTAGTGTAGTGAAACTGTAGTCGATGTCTCAATGTTTAACTATATGATGTAGGAAATCTTAGTGTAAGATCAACCTATTTTTTAGGTCAAGTAGAGCTTTTATCTTTCACATTCATACTTTATACATCAAAAGTTAAATAAATAATATTACCAAAATAAAATTTATTTTGACTGCATATAAAATAAATATATACTATGAACAGAAGATTGTATGATATATGAATGTATCACGGGCAACAGATATTATAAGAAGATACCGCACATTATAGAACATTTTTAACTTTTTTTGCGGCCAGTAAATAGTAAATTGTTCATAATTGTCTTTTAAATTTACGTTCCGTACACGTCGAAGGGATTTCTAAATCGATTGATGCACCATTAGTAGCTAAAATTTATAATAAAACATTTAAATTCTAGAAAATATTATTATTTGTTCAATTGTTTGCACGTAAATTTTAAATATCAAACAAAAATTATTGAATAATTACAAAGTATCATATTTAATTGTAGTTGATAGGTTGAGTAATGTCCCATTGTTTTATAAATCGTGAATTCTCCTTACAATACCTAACTAAACTTTATGCCATCTATGATAAAATAATGTATAAGCTTGTTATGTTGTCTATTTACCTTACTTTTGAAACCACTGAAATTGTTAAATTCTATTTTGTCAGCTTTTATAAATCAGTTTTCTCTGCACTTTCCGTTTATTATCTAGTACTCTTAGATTTGTCTATAAATTGCATTTTCAGGAAAAAAAAAAATTTTAAATTACATGATTTTAAAATAAATTCATATGAATATCTTTAAAAAGTTTCGATGTATATATTTTTAAAAATTGGCCAGATAGTTTAAATTCTGTGGATTTAGTTGCAAGCTTAAGAAATTATTGTCTACATTTCAATTACACAATCTTTCAGTTGTATCGTGATAATTATTCAACCGTTCATAATTTGTAATAAATAAATACTAGAATAAATTGAAATTATTCCATTTTAAAATGTTTCAAACTAATAATATAGGTCAAGTAGTCTGTAAATAACAAATAAATGGATATTAAAATGTAAATTTTTATTCGAGATTTATTTTCAAATAAGTTTTATTTAAAAAAAAAAATAAACTTCTTTTTTTATGTTTATTTATTTGAATTATGTTACAAAACTTTGAACTTGAAGTGTTTTTTTCTCTGTTTTTTACCTTATGTGCTTTCTTTTCTCATTTTTGCTAAAACTAATAGTTAAAGGAAAATAATTGTCATCGTGGTATATGAAAAATTTAATATACCTCATACCTGAAATGTGGATCTTTGCAAACTCACTGCAAACAGGTCTTTTAATAGGGTTAATGCGGTCGTAGCCTAAGAATCTCAATGAATTTTTTTTTTGTTTTTAGAAAATCGATAGAGAAAGGTTTTGAACATTTTGCAGGTAGTGGTTTGGTTTATTAAGAGGGTCAAAAACTGTAATTTACGAAAAAAAAAATACTTGTTAAAATTTGGATTCGAGAAACATGTCGATACCAAATATATAAAAACAAATTGAAAATAGAAAAAAAATTTTATAATTTAGATACAAATTTGATCAAGTAGTTTATAAATTTATAAATAATGGCTTCTGATTACATTTTTTTTTCTTCAAATATGCAAAATTAGAATGGGATGATCATTTGCAAATATTATATTCAGTAGAAGTTCGTAATTTAGGTTAAAAGTTTCATGTTTTGTATTACAAATAGACTTCTATTAGTAACACAGTAATACAAAAATATCTTAACAATGTGGAACTATACCTCTAGGAGAAAAGTTATGGTAACTTACTTTAATGTGTTTGGTAGGCGTATAAGATGTCCATGTCATTTCATCCTCGGAGGTAAATATAAAAAATTGTTCATAAAGGCTGGGTTCGAGGGTACATTAGACCAGCGGCTTTCAAAGCGTGGTACGTTTACTCAGAGAATAGTATATTAACAGGAAGCTGGCTTCATGTTTCTTGTGCCTAGAACTTTTGGTCCTCTGTATCCTCTTTTTAGAAGATTCTATCACCTATAGGCAAAGATACGTTCTAGGACAAGGTGACAAGTGTATTATGTCGTTGGTAGAGATGCTTATTTTGTTGTTATCCAAAGGACGACAGTGTGATCATCCAACCGCCCCTTTTTGTTAATTTATAATCGATCAAACTTCCACTGCATGGATTCGAACTCGCAATCTCTAGTCAAATGGGGGAAGGTATTAGATATTTAGTCACTTAGCCATTGGGCTGGTTTTACTCAGAGAAACAGCTCTTGTATTATTTCGAAATCCAGATAAATAAAACTGTTCGTTAATTAAAATTTATAACACTGAGTCGAAAATTACCCCTACGAAAGATAGTATCACATTTTCTAGAATTTTTTTAGGGAAAAACATGCCATATTTAAAATAATTAATACAGATATAAAAAAAAATGGTATTATATTCATACGTCGAATGGAGGCGGTTCTAAAGTTAAAACAAATTTAAAAGTTTTTTATTTTTGTATCTTTGTACGATCTTTTACTGTAAATATAAAAACGCCACATTTTTATATTTACATTATTTTATATTTTTAATATGAATTTCGTCATAAAAATCTGTATTTTTTTTTTAAATATAATATACATACATTATAAACCGCTGTTAATGTATTTTATTTGCACAGAGGAAAATAAAAAAAATTTTGAAGAATGATTCACGGTATCGCTGTTATACAATATTTATTTGAGTCATTTTTTTATAACTCATAAAATTATTTGTTATAATAGAAAAATATTTTCATATTTTAACTTCTACGTACAAAATAGGTGGCATTCTAGAGTATTGTTGTACAAAAACTTTCCATGTAGTGAATCCCAAATATTGGCATAAATTTGTCGGTTTCAGCGTTTTCATAGAGCATACATACGCTCGTGTTTATGTACGTGTGTATTTATATGCCCGCAGAATTTTCTGTCTCGACTATCTCGAAAAATTTCACAGAAAAAAACATCCTTTGAAGATTTGGTAATTTGGTGGCTCAGTGGCGTCAATGCTTCTTCAAACTGGATGGTTGTGTGTTCGAATCCAGGACGGTTGACTAATCCCACTGTCTTGGTTGATTGAATAAGAACGAAGTAACCAACTCCACCCACATAATTTAATTGTATCATGTAATATTGGATGTAGTTTAAATAAATCAAGATTAAAAAGAACTATGTGGGTGTCCTCAGTTATAGACTTATGCGTCTGAAGAACGGAGGTACGGAATAACTTTACCTGTTTATAGAGGTCATATGTAGGTTATATAAGATTTTTATATATGAAAAAGTGATTTATCGCACAACGAACTTTTAATACCATCTTATTTTAATATAATAATAATAATATAACAACATATTGTAAGCACATTTTATGAGTTTCAACATTTTTTTTTTTCAAGTAAAAAAATGATTCGAATAAAGAAAGAAATAAAGAATTGATTATATTCAAATACAAACTTAATAAATAGATTGTCTTTGAAAATAATAAAAACTTATTGTAAAGACCCTTTGCAACGTTTTGTTTTCACCTTAATATGGGACTTCTACCCTAAGCAGAAATTACATACTGAACGATGAGACACTGTTATTACAATATACTGTTAGACTAAGCTCCCGAAAAAACATATCATATTTGTCTAATATGTATTTTTTAATTTTAATAATTCTTATAAACCTGTGAACATTTAAATTGGCAGATATGTGCTTTTTTTAATTTTTATATGAAGGCAAAAAATACAAAAACTATTTAATCGATACTGAGAGACAAAGGAATATCATTTGCTGTATAGCCTGGAAATAAAAAAAACTTGCAAGTGAATAAATGTATTATTTTCTTTACTAATAAAGTAACTATTATTAGACTTCAAATGTTTGATAGATACTATCATTAAATAAAAACTATCCAAAGATTTCGGTCATCGGGTCACAACAGACCTAGTAAAAGATAATTGGAAATGGTAAAAACATGAAAGAATGTGTATGATGGAAAATATGAAAACTAAATCAATACTGACAACTGGTATTTAGGTTGATTTATAACGGGAAATAATTTATTTATTGATTTTAATAGAATAGTAGAAATGAGTCATTGTAGAAATAGCATTGTTTAAAATGTCCTAGCCTTGACCGTAGTAAGATGACATGGTATACTTAGTTAGAAGAATTGTGTGCTTTGTGAAAAAAGAGTAAATTTTTCATCAGTCAATATGATTGATATGAACATATTTTTAAGTCACTTCATCGCATACCTTCATGGATATTATTATGTGCTTAACTGACTGTATGCAGCAAGGTCCACAAAAATTATTAATATTTTGATACAATTGTTACATAATTTAAACAATATTTGACCTGTTCTTTCAGAAACTTCATTCATTATTCGACTCGAAATCATTAATATAATTCATATAATATTTATGAATCTTCGGATTTTTATATATATATATATATATATATATATATATATATATATATATATATATATATATATATATATATATATATATATATATATATATATATATATATATATATATATATATATATATATATATATAATCAATTGTTATAAATAAAATGTATTCGTCAAGAAAAAAATTATTATTTACTATAAATTAATCATTTCATTTATTTTTAATTTTTTTTTTGTTGACGAATTTTAATCCGTTATTTAACATTTTAACTAAAAAGATTTTTTAATATTCTATAAAATTATTACCTGTGGCGGTATGTAAATTTTGAGTGGGTGAATTGAAGTTTATATTATAGAAATAATTAATTTATTTAATGTTTATATTATACCATAAAATTTATATTTAAATAAACTTTCAAAATAATTAATGTTTTCAAAAAAAAATATCTTGAATAGATTAGTAAATCTCCCATTTTATTTCTCTCAATATTATTCCCAATTCAACAATTGTTTGCTTTTCTGACATTTTGTTATTGTTTTTTGCTTTGGATTAAACTGAATCATGTCCAATTTCAGACATTAATATATAATAAGAATAATGGCTCAATATCTTAAAATCATGTTCATAAAATTTACAAATCACAAAACGTACAATTTCTTTACAAAGCCACCCTACCTCACCCCGTCAGATGAAAGAACATCTACATGTAATACATAAATCAACAATCATTGAATTGGTAATGTTTTTATGGTAATTAGAATTAATTACCTGTTTCATTTCGTATTTACGTGTGCTAATAAGATACAACTTTATAGGTCATTATGGTATACTTAATTTCTTAAACGTTCAATGTCCAGGTATGATGTTTACAAGTTATGTTCATTTTTTTTTTAAATTTTATTGCTTTTTCAATCAATATTTATATTTTTTGATACAACTTTTTGGATATCAGTAATTTGGCTCCAAAAATTATCTAAATTTATCCAATAATTGCACCAAATGATGAATTAATTATGAGTTAACTACAGTTTAGATTTTTCAATTGTTTTTCAATATCAAATAATATAATTTACTTGGTTAAACAAATTACTTTCGGAAAAGAAAAAATGTAAAGTTAATTTTTGTATCAAATTTATAATTTTCTTCCATCTAATATACAATATGGTTGCATCTCCAATGTTCATTATGTAACAAAACATTGAAAATGTCAATAAAAAGAATTCTTGAAAAATATTATAACCGTAATGAAGATTCACTACTGAAAAGCGCAGACTAATTTAAAATAAACTATTTTGGCCATTAAAATTGAAGTTGTTTTTAAGTTGCATTAGCTTGGCTGTTATTGAAATATCAAGCGAGGAAATAGTCTTCGGAGTATCCAAAGGCTATAAGCGTAATATAGGCTTTTGCAGGTAATAAAAAGGACTAGCCTTAACAACAATAGAGACTTTCGCTGAAGAGTTTAGTTTTTAGGGGCTATTAGAACAAAATTTATGATTTTGATATGTTGTGTTGTTGTTTTTCAACAGGCAATGATAAAATAATTTCAAATAAAAAATTAAAAACACAAAAACAAATTTATGTGCCTCCAATATTTTATATTCAAGTAGTATTTATCAAGCTTAAAATAAATTTGTTATTTACAGATCAGAAACTTGTATTTGATCAGTGAACTTCAATGATAATCATCATATACAAATAAATTCAATCGTTACAAGTCATGGTGCATATGACCTTTAGGTGTCAGACTTACAACTTTATGAGTTAATTATCCAATTTATTGATAAAATTTAATGTCTATAAAAAAACTGAATTATGATACATTTTACAGAAAATATCGAACGGTGTAGATAAAACATAGATTTTATTTTTAATAATTATTTAAAAAAACTAAAAATTTTGTCAAAGGTTAATAAATAAAATTAGCATTTCATAACATGATTACTAAGCAAAATGGAGAAAATTTCGAAAATAGATAAACCTTTAAGAGGATGCGATTTCTGTATACAATTTTTTATCAAATTATTTTTTAATACGGCTGGAATATTCAATAGAAGCCTATTATTTCGAAAAATGATAATTATTCAGAATACTCTCTAAATACCTGTACATAGAAATGAAGCATTAATTTTCGTTAAAGTAAAAGTCAAAACAAAGTTATTTTTACAATTTACAAGACAACTCAATGATTTTACAAAATGTATATTCTGAATTTTAGGGTGAAAACGTTATCTTTCTATACATAATGTAATCAAGATTTTTCTTTGAAGCAAATTATGAAAAAAAATAAATATATATTTGAAAAATATATAAATATAATAATATAAAATAAATAACTTATGATTGGTATCAACGAAACGAAATTGTATCTCAGTGAATCTAAATTTATTTAATAATAAATTATTCAGAGAAGACAAGTTATTTCATTCAAAGACAAAATTTTTTAAATTATTTTTAGCTTCTTAACAGGATTTTACGAGACATTTGTAAGAAAAATCAGTATGCAAGTTTTGCGTCCTGGCTGTGGTTTTGTTCAAAAATAGAAAGAATCATTGTACCATTTTCTCACTGATAAATTTATACAATTGGAAAAGGGATATATAAGAAGAATATACTTAGAAAAATTAATTAACTAATGCAGAAAGTATAAGCTTTGATTAATACTATAATTTGCAATAATATGCATTTTTTTCTTATGAGTGGTTTCAAATTAAATGGAAAACAGTTTCACGACTGATCGGATCAAAGACAATTGGAAACACTTTACGAAGAAACTTTAAATTTTAAAAGATACTTCTCTAATGTATTGCAAACGTTCATATTTAAGAGGGTATAAAACAAGAATCTTAAACAATTGTCATACTATATTTATGAATCATCTGTAAATAATTTATTGAATAATTAATAATATTGGAAATGAAACAAAATGCTAATACCGTGGTTATTTATAGAATACAATTTATCGTCATGTTCCATATCAATTTATAAACATTACGTGATTGAATAAAGATATGCTAACTTTAAATATTACCCTACATAATTTGGTTCATATTTAAATTTGGTTCATGTCTTACTTTTTAAAAGAGAAATGTTTTTGTAATATAAAATATATTATTCCATATTTTACAAAGATGCATTCTCTAATAAATATTACCTTCGCAGATTTCTTAATTATCCGATCGATGCTCAGATCCACAAAATCGGTGATATTTTTATTAGCTTTTTGCAGTTTTTAACAAAATTTATTTTTCCATTGTTTCAGATCCATCATCACCTGGATTGTCAAATAATAATTATATAAATAATGTAAATATTAAAAATGAACACACAAATAAAGACTTATTATCAAATTTACGTTTAATCATACCACCAAGTCATATAGCATTAAGTGGTGATTTACATGTTCAAATATGGTATATGGGAGGTCGTGGCTCAACAACCATTGCACATCACGAAGATAATGATGGAGAAGAGAATACAAAAAATAGTATATGGCCACAGAATTTAGTGTTAGATATATCACGACAAGAGGATGATATTAATATACAACTTTTAACCACAATACAAATATTACCGGATGCCAGAGCATTAAATGCAAATGTTACAACATTGAAACTACCATGTGGAATATTTTCACGTGGTGGACCATATATTTTACATTTGACAACACGTGCAAAAGGAGTTAATGTTTCTGGTAAGTTTTCATCTGATATTTTATATATAGTTTGTCATATAAAATGCCTAATAAAATGTTTATAATATTGTTGGGTGAAATAAAAATCAAATAGAAGCTTGACACTGCACTGATTTCGATAACTGTTTTCAACCAACTGCTAAAAGCTAAGAAACATCAGACACTTGGATGTATCTCTGTAAAAGTATCACTGTTCATGAGATACAGAGTCTGGTAACCGACAGACAGACAGTGGAGTCTTAATAAGAGGGAACCTTTTATAATTTGGGTACTGAACCCTCATAAAAAATATGTGATATAAAAGCTTGAGGGTGAATTTCCTCTGAGACACGGAAAAATACAACAAAATGTAACAAATAAAAAATGAATATTGTTGTTAAATATAGTTAATTAACCTATAGGGAATTTTTTTAAATAAATAAAAATACAACAATATATATACGTAAACAATAATACAAGTTTTAAAAAACAGAAAAACATAACACGATTTTCAATTTTTATTGTTTGATTCCATCAATATTTAATTAGAAAATAAATTATTTAAGGATGTTTAATTTATACTCAATCAAAAAGTATTACACATTCAGGATATTCGATTTACAAAAGTATATCTGAATATAACGAAATCAAATGATTCTTTAGTAAATTTTTTGACTCCCTTCCGAAAATGAATCCCTTCCTTTAAGAGTCTTTGAAGCAAAAATTGAGACATATATAATAAAAACAATGTCCAATATATATTGCATTTTTTTCTATTTTCGCGTTCCAATTACTTCTTTCAAAAGTAATGAATTTTGGTAAGCACAATCTTGATATAAAAGCAAAAATTATTTCAACTGGGCACATTTTTTGCGAAAAAATACACGTGATAATACACTTTAGAAATTTTTTTATTCATCAACCTATAATTAGTATACATTCCTAATAACTGCAATAAATCTTTCATTGTGTTGTTACAAAATAAAGAAATTCTATTTATAATACATTTATGAATATATAAGAAAAAATTGAAACTTAAAAAATTATCTAAAAGTTTTGAAATAGCCCTCAAGTTAAATGAGCTCTTAGCCAGTATATTACTTTATTAATCAAATTTAGATGATGCTTGAGGTTATTTGAAATAATTTTATTTAAATTTATAAAAAGTTAATTTTACACTCGCTATGATAAATTTGAAAAATGAATGTAACAAAAAACCCTACTTTAAATGAAAAACACCACCAAAAATGATAGCAACCGCATCCATCCCATCCATTAATTAAATCTCTGTTCGTAATTATGGTAAAACTAATGTATTTAATTATTATAAATTTTAATATAATATCTTTGTCACATGATGATTCACGAAGGACAATTCTATCTAACCTTCATACTAGAAAAAAGGGTTATGTGAAATGTTTGAATGACAAACAAACTCCTCTTATAACCATTTAAAATCATATTATCCGTTTCTGAATATGTAATAGTGTTGGGTTGATTCATTTATTTTAGAAGTTGATTGTATTTTTGTGAAAATTTATTACTTTTTAGTCTTCCCGAATTACAAAGAAAAATTAATGTTTTAAGTAATATAGATTCACTAAAAAATTGATTTGCCACCCTCGTTTTCTTAAGGAAACAGTTTTTTTGGGGCCAACTTTGTAGGACAAAGTCCTCATTTCAAACAGGAGAAATCTGATTAAAAAAAAAATCAAAAAAATAATTTATTAGATTGAATTTGTCAAAATAAATTCACTACAAATGAGGTAATCAATTTGCTATTATAAGATAGATAAATTACCTAATGGATTCAATTCATATTCATTGATTCCCTCTATCATACTGTGTCATAACATCACTGAAATGAAATTACAATCCCATATTAATAAATTGCTATTTTCTTTGTACACAGATGTTGAAGATATTGGTATTACGAAACAATTAGATGTACGATGGCCATCACCACGTTTATCACTTACACCGGAACATGTACAAACGTATCCGGAAGGTCCTGTTACAGCAATATTAGAATTTCCTGAAGTTATATGTCCACCCGTAAGTGAAAAAGTACCAACAGCAATACCCGAATTTTGGTTGGAATTACATTTTTGTGGTCCGTCATTAGTGACATGTGATGATCGACGTATGACCTCAAATGCATATGAAAATTCATCGACTGCGAATCAAGGTGGTAATAGTGGTTCTTCAACACCATCGACACAGGTAACATTTTTAGTTTGTTAAATATTTAGTAACTTTTATCCATTATTATGGTAGTTTTGTATTAAATTTTAAATACACTTATGAATATATAATGGTAAAAAAGCTGTTGGAACAATGTTTCTTATCCTGCCTTTGAAAAGTAACCGACATTTTTTATTTAATATGAATGATATTTCAAAAATTATATTTTCCATAGTTCCGCGATCTTAGCACCTCATGTGCGGAATTTCGATTGACCAATTATACCATCTGAAAGGTCAGAAATTGGTCATAAAAGGTCAGTTGGTCTCATTAATTGGTCAGCATCAGAAAATTTTTTATTAAGGATTAAACTTTTTCAAGGTCAATTAATAATTTTAGCATCTTTTAAAAAATATCCTATCTCTTTCTCCAATATTATATATATATATATATATATATATATATATATATATATATATATATATATATATATATATATATATATATATATATATATATATATATATATATATATATATATATATATATATATATATATATATATATATATATATATATATATATATATATATATAATATGTATATATATTTGATAGTAGTACATATCAAAGAAAAATTATAAAAAAAATATTTCCCGGCTCAAAGCATGCGCGTTACGACAGAGACAACTTTTTTAATTTTTTTTAATATTAAATTAAACTGACCAACTATTTATATTAGCTGACCAATTATCAACGAATGTTTCTCGATCGCGCATAGGTGGAGTTTTTTATTTTTTCCGCGAATGAGGTGCTAAAATTATTAATTGACCTTGAAAAACTTTAATCCTTAATAAAAAATTTTCTGATGCTGACCAATTAATGAGACCTTTTATGACCAATTTCTGACCTTTCAGATGGTATAATTGGTCAATCGAAATTCGGCACATGAGGTGCTAAGATCGCGGAGCTATTTTCCATTAGGTGATTCTTAAAAATCCCGTATTAGGGAAGCATAATAAAACATATCATAATATATATTTTACAAATATCAATCACATTTAGTAATTATTATTTATTTATTCTTATATTTAATAACTTTTTATCTTAGCGTACAAGATAAAAATAGATTTAATAAGCATTTTGTACATTTAGTCTTAATTATTTATGTTTTTTAAGCATTTTTACGCGTGTCAAATACCGCCTATTGTTTGACTAAGCTCAAAATTGTTTGAACTGGAATATCACATAATGTTCTTACAATTTTACTATCCATAGGTACAATTAATATACTATGATGGTCAAACTTGCATGGCAGTGTTCGATTAGCGAATTTGTCGGATTATAAGACTCCCTATAGCCTGGAATTTTTTACGAAAGAGTACCTTGTAATCCGACAAATTACAGATCAAATGACAATATTCTACATATTATATATATACAGGGATTACAGGGGCCAGATTTCCGTGGGTCCACTGTAAATGTATTGGATGTGGTTTTTGAAATTCCTATATTTTACAGACGAAAGGGTAAAATTTAAATATTTTATACCCTTGTCTACACATAATATTGTTTTTCTTTACAACAATTTTGATTTTTTTGTAGGTGAAATTTTCCAGCGAAATTGATGAATAATATTTAATAATTTTTAATTTCATAACTTCAATTTTCACTTGAACAAACAATTTAATGTATTCCATAAAATGTAAATAGACGATTTCACTGAATATTAAATCAACAACAAAATTCGATAATAATATTCGAATTATACTGTAAAATTAAGTACTGATGATATAATATATAATAAAATTAAACTTATAGAGTAATATTAATATAATATTCTATATAATATGTTATTTGTATTTGTCTAATCTAAACTATATTACTGTGTTCAAATCCAATTTGATCGTACTAAGTGCATTTAACAAAACGTTCGTTTTATAACTTGTATTATAATATTATTAGATAATTCTCTTTCCGAGTGTAGTGAAGCCGCATTCGCTGATTTAATTCACTATAATTACTGAATTGTAAAATAAAGAAAGTGTTAATTCTATTCAGTAATTTTATATCTTATATAAGTCAATGTTTGTCTCTTAGTTTGTGACCAAAGAAAATGTATTTAAAAGAGCATTTATGGAATTCTACAATATTTTCTTTCTCATCAATAAAAAATATATGAACATGCGTTGAAACTTTCATATTTTCAAGGATAAAATGATCAAATTCAATGAATATGAATTCTTTTTTAAGGCTTTGATGTAATAAACTTTACATTTATATCATTTAAAACAAGAAATAATGTTAGCAAAAGGTAATTATGATGTCATTATCAGTTTCCGTTTAGTTTATCTGTAAATTCATAAATTCTAAAATGTTGCATTATTTTTCTAATGTAAAAATTATCAGATTTTCTAAATAAAAGAAAATTACTTAAATTCTATACTGATGTAATCTTCTTGTGGAAAGCTTTTTCTAAGCTAATGAATTTTTAAATCGAATTTTATACTTATATAAAATTTGGAGCACCTACAGGACGGCCCATTTTGTAAATGGGCTACAGAACGGAAAATTTTGTATAATTGATTCATTAATTCAAAAAATTTGATTCATAAAGTTCCTGTTCAGAAGTCACAACCTCAAACTTTAATCAGTAATTGGGTCTCATTGATCCTTGACCCATATTTTAAACCATAGAAGGGATAGATTTAATGAATATTGATTAAAGTCAACTGATATTACAAAAGTTTTAATTTTTTTAAACTTTATCTGGGTTTTGTGATTCTGTAAAAAATTTTAAAAATCGCCAATTATTCGCCGATTGTTTGGCTAGTTTTCAAGATATCGTCTTTAATTTGTCCAGAATATTAACCCATAATTAGTATTTCAGGTGTTATCTTAAAAACTACGCGTCCGATTCTTAAGAAAAAAACGAAAAAAAGTTAATTTTGATTTCCTTCCTCATTCAGTCAACTTCTTTGATAAATATACACTAAATGCATTCCATTCTGTATAGATAAAAGTTGATAACATATATACTTTGTGAACTGTCAACTTAGAAGTTTCTATGCTATACATTCGCTATATATATGATTCTTGTATGGTTTATACATTTATATATGATTATTATTATCATTATTATATTATCTTATTTGAACAAAGAACAGATGCTGTCACACTAATACCGCTAACTACTGTTGTCAACGACAATTCAATTTTATACCACCGATATACAGAAGACACACATTAAGTGACACAGACTCTAACGTACACACACATATATTTATAAAAGATGTAATGTATTAAGATGAACATTAGTTGAAATTAGTTCTATGGCTTCATTTCAAGTTAAATGATTTATTTATAACTAGTTCTACTTCGAGATTTTATTCACGAAGTTTTCTTTTGGATGATGTCAAACAAATCCAAACTGTGCCAAAGAAAACTATGAAATAGGTTGAAAGCCTTGTAATCTGTGTTGGATAAAATTGAACGAAATGCTAAACATTGTATCAAATTTTAGCTTAGGGGAGAGTCGGGTAAGAACGATCAGTGGTTAATTACGAACTGTCGTAATTATTAATGAAATCATGGTTACTTCTATTTTTAAGTCACGAGCAGACCATTTTTGTAATTGTTTTCGAAAGAGTAATTACTCATTTCTACAAAAGTTCTTAAAAATGATTTTAAATCGAAAAAGGAAATATATTTCTATATAGAAATTTCTGATTTATATTAAATGCAATAACACTTGAAAACCATGAAATGTAAATGCTTTTAATATTTTTTTTTAAGAGGCAAGCTTTCAAATTATTATAAAATATGTTTTTTGATGTTATCAAACTATAAACATCATTGTCCTCGAGTTTAACATAATCCTTTTTTTTTACACTTAGAATTAATAACGATAAAAATTTTCATATGAACGTCGTATAACCTCTATACCATGGACAAGAAGTTGTTAAATTTATAGGTTAAAAATTGAGTTGCCTCAATTGGAAATTCAGTTCAAAACACCTTGAGGATGTCCATACATTAAGATCTGCCTGGTAGTTTTGGTTGTTTTTAATAAATGTTCAAGAATTTTCTACGTTAAAAATCGATAGATCGATAATAATCGCTAGAAAAAGGTAGTTTGACCTGCAGATTTTAAAAATAATATTTTCATTTCGAAACCTGTTGCTTAGTTCTAGAGATATGGCTTAAAATGCAATCCAAAGTTCAATATTTCGACCAAATTTGAAGCGATATCTTGAAAACTTGACTCCCTATCGTAAAACAAGTGTTATTTTTGGTTTAACTAGACCTTAATTATCCGTGTTATATTAAGAGCAGCAGTACAATCTAAGACACCGTAAAACGTGTTAACTTTAAAACGTTTTTCATCGAATTTTCGAAAGGGAAATATTACCTCTATATTGTTTCGTACATGGAGGTAATAATCGTTATTATTTTTAAGTTAGTAATAAAAAAAATTTTATTATTCATTTAAAAAAAGGAGTCACGTATTAATAATTGTACCTCTAATTACTTATGGCATTAATAAAATCATTTTATGCGTAATTTTATTATAAATATGGACATTTTATATAAAAAAAAAAAACTCTATTTTGTAATCTTTTTTTTATGCAAATGAAGTGAAAGAACTCAGTAAAAAAGGTCACATATAGTTTTTTTTTTTAAGTATTACCATCAATGGTATAAGAGCTTTAGTATGTTGATTGTTGAATGTGTTTGGTCACATTAATTGGTACCGTAATGGAATTAGAAATAAAATCTGATCTAAGCAGTAACGATACATTCAAATGGATATAACATATTTTCATTCATATAGGTAAGACATTAATACTTAGACAAAGAATCTATCGACTGAAATTCTTAGCCATTTTGTGATATTTACAATTTGTTACTTTTCTAGCTTCAATCAAAGAATAGTAACACCCAAAAGTACAATTTTTGTGTATTCGAAATTTAATACTTACCCTGATTGTCTGTTGGCTATAGGCTGTTCAATTTCGGTGTTAAATGTGGTTACTAGAACTGGCCAAGGGATTGCTATAGCTCTTGAAAATAATGAGCATCTACAATCGTTGATAAATGCAAAAATTAATTAGAATTACGTGATTTTTGATTTTTTTTTTTTAAAATCTATAAAATAATTCCATTGCCGAGTCCAAAATTCCCGTATAAAAATTCACACATACAATTTTCTAATTCATTATTGCATTCCTTTGATCAAATACTGCAGATATCCATTATTTGCCGACATTCAATTGCTATAGCAATTCCTTGGTCACTATTGTCAATCATATTCAATACCGACATTAAAAAACTAGAGAAAATTGGTGGTCTGGGTAAGATCTAAATTTTTTTGAATATATGGGACATGTGAGCTTCTATACGCGCTTGTATCCTTTAAAGCGAAAATAATTACCAAATAAACTGCCAAAAGTTAATGATCGAAGTTATTTGGAGACACGCTTTGTATCACTTTTTTGTCTACTCATGTATAATATTCAGCTGATATTGTTCGCCGTTATGATAACAATTTGACATTATAAAATCCAATATTTTATAAATATTTATTACCTATAAAAACATAACTTATAAGTCGCTGTACTTGAATGATGATGAATTTTACACGAATGTGTTGAAAGATTTAATGCTAATGAATAAAGAAAAATTAATTTCAACGGATTAAAAAGAATATATTATTCATTTTTCTTATCAATACAGATGGAACGGCATTATGTTTTGAAAGGAATTAATGCCTTTCTATCAAAATCTTAAAAGCTTTTTATTTTGAATGAAGGTCGATTTATTATTGAAAATGTGAAGAAATAAAAATTTATTTGATTTTGGTTTGATTTTAATCGAAAATAGAAAGCTTTTTTAAACTGTATGTGGTTTTTGTGAATATGTAAAAAGCCCTAATAAAAAAGCCTTATAGCTGTTTTAAGGGTTTGTAAGGTAATTTGATTTCATCCGGATTGTATTTCAAGTGTTATATCAGAAACTAAGCATCCAATCGTTAAATAGGTGTAACTTTTGAAATCTATAGATCAAACGTAGCTTATGAACTTAATTTTATCGGAATCGAAAACGAATAATTTTCTCAATTTTTCGTATTTTCTTTAAAAAAATCGAGTAAATTTGTCGTCTCCGATTTAGTTTAAATTAAATTCATAAGAGTAGTTTGGGCTATTACAGACATTCAACTGGTGTGACAATTATATTGTTCATATGTTGTTGATGGAACCGGTTACTTTGTTCTTACCCAAGCGGCAATGATATGATAAATTTTGCAGCCTGTGTACAAATGTAATGCGATATTTCGAAAACTAGCCATTCAATGGTCAAATATTTTGGGTTGTCCTAAACTTTAATTACCCTAGAAACCCTAAAAACCACAATAAAATTGAATAACAAAAGATAATAACAAAAACCACTTGATAGACTTGAACAAAATGGATTAACAAGTGAACAAAACGCATAATAAATATTTAATTTAAAATAATTAATCAACAGTTGCTTTTACTGACAAGTTGCGAAGCTGTACGTTGCAGACATATTATGCGCATGAAGAGTGTGAAGTTCTCGGATTTCATCATAAGTAGTTATTGGTGATATAATGTATCATGTAACTGTACCTTAATAATTACTCCAATGTGCCAAACGTATTCTTAGGTATTAAGTCACTACATAAACATGTTTCAGACAAAGAAACAAGAACATTTTATGTATATACATAACCTAATGTAGTAGGTAGCTCTACATACACATTTATTATGTTTTAAATGAATTCAATTATGTATGCATCAAACATTTTACCATTATGATTTATCAAGATTTCATTCTTCTTGTTCTTCTTATATACATCTCCTTCAAATCCGTCTTATATAAGCGAAAATACTTACTTGGTTTATACTAAATACCTAAATATAAGTACCGAGTGCTTATTCATAATCTTGCATATTGGATTAAGTAATGTTTTAATCTGGGCATTTTCTTTGTCTTTCTGATGTACTAATGTAATCTTTTGATGGTTTGTTACATTTAACGATATTATGATGATGTCGTTCAAAAGGTGTTTCATTTGAGACGGGACACATCTCTGGCAAAAATGTTGACAGACAGTTAAATGTTTTTAAAACCAAAATAAATAGAAATAATTTGTACGTAGTTTACACATAAATGAATAGTATGTATACACTTGGGAAAATAGAAAATAATTTACAGTGTAAAGTGTACATACGACCATGATAAACACCAGACCTAAGTATATTCTGTAGATAAAGTATAATACCTGGATTATTTTACATATACGGTGATGGATATATTCACCACAACGATACATTTAAATCATGCAAGCAGAAGCTGTGCTAGTATTACTTCATGAAACGCATACTTTACGTTATACCTTGTGTAAACGCAGAGCTTGGACGAAATAAATATTCATAAGGTCAGTTTACTTGGTTGCATGGACTAGCGATTTTTTATTTGGACATTAAAGAGTGAACTTTTGGCAATTTAAATTGAAATTCAAATAATACGAAAATCATTTATTTAGACGCCTAACAAAGTGCTTATATCAATGCTTGTAGTGTCTGAAACAACTGTTATCTATTATGTCAGGGGGAAAATGGATGTCATGCTTATTTGATTCACATACTAAGCTTGCAACATAAAAAATATCAGCTTTTTTTGAAGTACTTAAATTTAAATAAATGAAGTAAAATAATTTTCCTAAGCATTAAATATCTATTATAAATTAATTACGTAACCTGTGTATTAATTGAGTAAACACTGATTTTGTGTTACGAATTCAACATATTTTTCACGTAGATAATCGACATTAATTTTTGTGGACTGTTTAGTTTTACACAAAAATTGTTAATATGCACTTTCATTTTGGAACTTAAATGATGCATTTCAAAACTTGTATGTCAAAGCTGTGGCCAATTTAGAAGCAAACCATTATGTTCAAAACACAGGGTATATAAAAAATTTGTTAAACCAATTGTTACTCTTAAAAAATATGCATATATATGAACTTAAAATATTTTTCCGTGCACCTTTCTTTTTCAGAGACGTACACTTAAAACTAGTTTTGTGTAAATATAAATAGGTAGTCAGTTACACATTGCATAGTGTTTTTAGTCGTCTAAACAACAACTCGTCTGAAAAACAACCTTGTGTTACATAATACATTTTCATACACAAAATAAAATAAAAAATAAAAACAGAGAAAAATAAAAACTTGTACAGCATATTTTTCTTACATATTTACGCTTGAAAACTTTCTTTTTAAGTACTTTTGTAGATATATTTTGTTTTATACATATTTTTCCTTGTTTAACATTTATCCATTAATATAAAGAAATATACTATGCTACGGGTTTTTTAAACCTCTATACAGATTACCATACAGAGATTTTGTCTCTAGATCTGTTAAAAAATTTTTGTCGTTTGACTGCAGAATAAATATATTTAACTGATGGTCTTTGAAATCCAATTTAAACTTCACTTAAATGCCTTGCTGGAATTTTCCAGTATTTTAAATTGATGACAAACATTTTTTTTTTTTTTTGTACTTTATTAAGTGCCATTTAGATAAGAAACTTGCATGCACTACAAAAAGCTTTGCGAGATTCTCAAAAACCCTCAGCCAGAATTTCTATCACTTTTAGATTTATCACTTTTATGGTGCCATTAAACATAGAAGACAATACGTATTAGTTCCTTATTAAATTACAAAGTAAATTCCCAGCGAATTATATTTAATTTATTTTGAATTTTAAAGACCAACTGAAGATAGCTTGAGCTTGCTGTAATTTTAACTGTACATCATTCTACACAGCCAAATAAGCCAAAGATAGAAAATGTTTAGCATGTGAAAGTCTAACATTTTCATAAGAAGGATCTATATTTAGTTAGAAAGGATGTTCTATCTTAATATTTCTATAGAATAAGATACGGAAGTAATATGGCGTTCGTATTCATATTTTAAATATGTTTAACCCTACGACGAAGCATGTATGGACCTAAGATCACATTTGGTATATGGTAATGCATATACTCTTCTTAACTCAGTATGTAGTCGTTTTTTTATTTATTTTAAAGTATTTTTTTCCAACTAAATAAACTAGTTTCGGTTGGTATGTAAACTGGAAAATAATATGGTTTTCTAGTATTAAAAAGAATATTTCTCATGTTTTCTGTATTAAATTAGTTTTGCTTTAGTATCTAAGAAAATTCGAATTTTCACTTTTAAAAAATAATCAAATATTAATACGAACAGTAGGAAGACATTGTATGGCATCGCTCACAAGTAATTAAATACAATTATATCTTTGATTTGAAGCGAATTTTGTCTATATATAAATCGCTAGTGATTGGCAAATGTTTACTTGACATTGATGAATTATATTTTTCTTAGAATAACTGTGTATTTAAAAATATGAGCCATCAATTTTGATGTGCTTTCATCTCGTTTGCCGGAGAAAATATAAAACTAATTTTTTAACTAAGCAATTTTTGTTTTGCTTTTGTATCATTTCACTAGAAAGTAGATTACTCATGAAACACCACCAAAATAGTGTTCGCTTGGGTTTAATTTTGTCAAATTATCAATTATTTTTATCTATTTTCGAAGTCATTGAATGCAAATAAAATAATAAAATAAAAACTCTATATTATGAAGGATGTAAAATTATAACATTTATTATCTTCAACAAAAAGCTAATTATAGTTACTAGACAATTTAATTAAGATAAAAAAATTTAAAAATAATTTCTACAACAAAGTGTAAAAATATATTATTTTTAATTACATAAACACGTTCTAACAAACATCATTGCTAACAAACTATATTACATAGGGAAACCAATGGATACTGGTTGAAAAATCAATTAAGATCACGTTAAACGCATCAAATAAATGCTTAGAAAAACGTATTTATCGTGAAGAGAGAGAATATTTGGGCTCCAGATAAAGATATATCTACCGCTGACCTAGTTTTAGCAGGAGGCATTTTGCAGGGCAAAAAGCTTAGTTTCTGCGCAAGTATGCAAGGTAACTTTCTTAAGCCGCATAAAAAAAAGAATGTTTGATTTTTTCTCTTTTTTTAAACGTATTTTTTGTGATGAGAGATAATTTTTGGGTTCGAAAAAAAGTGAGAAATGCCACTGCACAAACATTATACTTTGCTCGCAAGCATGAAAGGTAAGGTCTTGTTTTACATTTTTTGCCATCGGAATATCAATTACATATTTTCATATCGTGGTATAATGTAAATAGCATGGTTAATAACGATTTTTTACTACCTCATTTGAAGGATCTTTCTTTGCGAACCGTATACTGAAGTATTTATTAATTCTTTAAAAATAAGCAAAATGTGGATGCTGAAAAGACTTGGTTAAACAAATATTGCACGTTTAGAAAAGAGTTGAAAACTTATGTCTAATCTGGTTTTATATTTTGATTTGAAACATAGTAAATTAAGTATCGCTACTATACCCAATTGTGAGCTCATCGGATGTTCAATGCAAATACAAAAATGACTTTTCCTCCTTAATAATAATGTTTTAAATTTTCATTTTATGTAAATTATTTTCTTGTTATTTCAATAATAACATAATGTTTCGTGTTAGCCAACAAACACTATTCGGTTAGAGTTATAGTAATAGTTTTGTTGCCAACCAAACCAAACCAAACTTACTTGTAACAAAAAACACGATGTTATAAAATTATATCTTATCTAACTATTGTCTGTTATATATTTAAATATATTATGGACACGGATTAAAATTAATTTCCCGTTTTTCCTACTGTTATTTAATTAGATTCATTCAATTTTATTATCTATTTAAATTCTCAACCACAAAGCTTTAACTTTAAAATAAGTCGTTTAATTTGATTTGCGATAATTATGAAATATGTTTTTTATTTCTGAAAATTTCACTCTAACAGATAGATTTCCTTTTTTGGGAAATTCATACTTATAGTCAGTACATGTTAGATGATTGACTTGGTGCAGTATATTTAATAATGTAAAGCTATTTTTATTCATTTTACTGTTTGTTTTCTTGATAAAACGCAGGATTTACCATTTGAATATGAGATGAAAAATTTTCAATTTCTACATGCAATCTTAGTAAAATTTCTGCTATTAAACTAACGAAGTTAACTAAATTTTTTTGCGATATTTTGTTAAAATTTCTTAACCGATATACCCCAATATACATAATTTTTACGAAATTGTAATGTGGCATGAAAAACTACATCTTATTTCTGCATTCATAATTTCATCAAAATCGGATGAATGATTCACAATATATCGGCATTTATGTGTTTAATAGTTTTGTTATGTTGCTATTTTTAAAAACATAAAATTGTCTGTGTTAGAAAGCTTACTTTATTTTTTCACGTTTATTTGTCCCAATTTTCATTTTTTCTTTAGTTACGATCTTCTAGAATAATTGATTTTGACACAATAAATTGCTAATATTAACTTCTATGTTTGTACATATAAAATTTCATACAAATCGGATGAACGGTTCACGAGCTATGATATGCTGTATTCTCGAACCGCTAATTGATAAATGAAGTGTTTCTTAAAAGGTCCTATCCTGAAAACCTACCACTATAATTTACCACAAATTTAATATTCGTTCAGTTATGGAATTTTTCGAAATCGCCTGAGTGTGTGTCATACTGATCAATACTTAAAAAGATCGATAGGCATGAAACGAATATTGTAAAGAAAGTTCCACAATATTGATACATAAAAAAATCAGGATCATAATACTTTTGAACTCAAAAGTGAAATGTTTGTTTTCAAAATATTTCTAAATTTCTATCATTACCATTAAAACTCTATTTTATTGATACTGAATGTTAAAATCTAGATATAATGTTAAAGAACGATATTTTATTTTTATGTTGTTTTCCTCAATACGATGGTGCAAAAACAAAATAAAAAGTAGAACGTAGAATCATTTCCGGTGTTTTATGAAAATCACTATAATTATTTTAATAGTTAAGAAAAATATATACATTTCATACAACATTTACGGTACTTCATACATGTTATTGAAAATAATATTCTATAGAATTTTCAACATTTTACATTGAAGCATAGAAAATCTTTTCTTATCAAAATATTTAACACTGAAGGAAAAATGATTCCTTTTTGATTTAATAGAGAAATAGTCGTTTGTGTTTTTTTGGTCATTTCCATGAGAGAGAAAAAAAACCTGCACTTTCATAGTTTTTCTCCAAAATGATGAGGAATTCAAATAAAAAAAAAAGGTTTTTCTAAAATCCTTACTTATATTTTTCATTTCATATCAATTGAAAAAGCGGTATCTTTTTTTCTAATCTATATATAAAGATCAATTAATTTCCTGTATATGAATAACAGCAATTCTACACAATTTTATCGAAATCGGCCAAATCGTTTGAAAGTTACAGCACCTATGTTTATGGGTACATAGATACAGAAAAACGAACTAAAATATCGTTAAATTATATCATGGGTCTCACAACGTTGGTACAAAACCTAAATAAAAAAAAATGGTTGCGTGTACTTATGTCCGCGTGTCAGAAGTTATACTTCTTTGGCATCATTAAAAAACAATTTTAATTGCATGCAAATAATTAATTACAATAAAATAGTAAAAGGGCTGGAAAAGGATAGTCAACACAGTCAATAAAACTGAGTTTAAATTTGAAAAATTAAATGAATAAATATATATTTTCTTACATTAAGTGTAGCATAAAACAGCTTCAACCTGTGAATTTTGTGTGACAGTGATGCTCGCGCATCTTAAAATGTCACTCTTATCATTTTTTTATAACGCGCTTGAAGAACTTCAATAAAAAGAAAGTTTTCAATTATCCTAGAAACGTCTATGGTAACACTCAATGTGAACCGTACACTATAAATACATTAGTCTTAATGATTTTAAAACTGTTATAATATTTCATATTTAGAAATAAATACCACAGGGATAAGAATAAAAATCTAGAAAAAGTATATTCGAGAAGGTATTATAAAAATGAATAAATGATTTTTATGTTTATTATTAAAAATGTATTTTTCGTTTGTTTGCGTGCCTATAGATATTTAAAGCTATTAATCAGTTTATGGGTGTGAATGTCTATAAAATTTTCGTAGATAATAAAAAGGAAATTAGAAGGGCGAGCCAGTCTTTACCAGAAAATATGTATTAAAATTTGTTTTTAAATAGAATGTAAGAAACAAAATTGATTTTTTGATATTCAAAATAATAATCTATATTATTAAATATATAAAATCTTTTATCCTAGCTGATTTTCAACGCACAAATTAAACTGCCGTAACTTGAGATATTAGTCAATCCATTAAAAATGTTTTTCGAAACTTTAAACGAGGGTGGTATTTGGAACTTTCTACGGAAATCGTTGTATTTGAAGCTTCAAACCTGAAAATTTATTGGAAGATGTTGGGAATTGTTTTGAGTGTAAATTATAAATATTGTGCAATGGTTTCATAATCGATTGACAAATCCCTTTCACGTACTATAAACTGTATTTATATTTACAAGAAAGATGTTGGTTGTGCCCCCAAAAAAGCAATATCTACAACATAGAGTGTTTCATTTAGATGGAATATCACAAACAATGTATAATACAAAAACCAAAACTAGATTGTATGAATAACATAAAAATTCTAAAAATGAGATACGCCATTCTAACAACAATAATAATAATTTCATACAATATATATTTCACCTACAAAAAACCCAAACTATTGAAGTAGAAAAACAATGGCTCTGTGTGTTATACACTGTGTTAAGCCACAAAAACAAATGAGTATAATACACACACGTGTATATATGTATACATACCTATTATATTCTAACACGTGTACTAACAGAGTCCTAAACTAACTGGGAATATGCATAATACTTGGTCATAATTGCATAGTTTTTATTAAATCGAGTGAAAATATGATCGAACAGTACTAAATCAATTTTTTTTTTTCGAACTGTAAAACAAACATTAATGAAAATTATTACTGAAACTTAAGGCTTTTTCATATTTATCAAGTAATTAAGTCAAGTACGAAAAAGTTACTTTAACATATTAGTCAAGTGTTTAATAAAGTTGTTTAGTCAAGATTCATTCATTTGTGAAAGTAGTAGCCCTACCATTGTTCAAACACAAATGTATAAAAATTTTCAAATTAATATTCTGATTTACACTGATTTTTTACACTATAAATGTATAATTACAGTCATGATTAAATCAGCAGTTGTTTTATATGAAATTTTACTATGACTGTTTACAGTATACTTTAAAAACCAGCGTATATCAAAATTAAGTCTTTGCCACTTGATGAAATTATAATATTATAAATGTGTACGATTTATACTCAACTAACTTTCGTGAGCATACTGTTCTTTACGCTTATAGTCTCCATACATTGTCCAATCATTTTCTCATACCTAATATTACCCATATTTATAATATACAAATTTAATATTAAAAACAGTGGTCTGTCTCTATGTTTATAATAATCAAAACTATTTGCAATGTTTTACAGATTTTATATTCGGAACAAGTACGTGGTTTTCCTGGTCGACGTGTCGTTGTATTACGGTGTGAATTATTTGGTTTAGCTGGTCATTATGCATTGGTGTTACGTCCAACATCAAATGCAATGCCATCTGTTACAAGCACCGCTGTTTATCTAAAGGTGAGAAGACAATATTTATTGTTATTTACATTTAAAATATTCTGCTTATGATAAAAATTTATTTTTTTTTCTGGTATTTTTAGTTTATTTTTATACTCGACATATATAATATGTCAAAGTATATTAAGTTTGGGCTAAAGTTTGTAACGCTATCTAATAATGACCGCACACAAATTTTATATAGCTGTTCATAGAATCACGAAATTAGTTAATTTCCACAAGTCCGTTCGTCCATTCGTCTGAAAGATAACTGAAAAGAGTTAGCAAGTTGAAATTTCGGTGACATACTTAAGACATACAATGTAAGCTCAAGTTCGTGAATGAATAAAATCGGTCTATTGGATCCAATAGATCTATGATGATCCATGATCCATGAACAATAAAATTTTAAGTTGACGATTTCATAAGTTAAAATTACGTATAAAACAACATACTTGCAAATGACAAATATCAAACAAATAGGCAGAAATAAGTGGCTTTGATATTAATAAGGAACAGAAATATTTAACGCAATCTTTTTAATACAATAATACCATCACATAATGACAAACATTAATCAAAAAGTAGAATTACATTAAGACTCAAATCTACACGACAAATTTGAGAATAATGTGAAATATACACTCTCATACACATACAAATAATACAAACGTATATTATATCGAAAATTATAATTTTCATGTTCGTTAAATTAAATGATCTAATATTGTCGAAGTCAGAAGTATTTTATATCGTATACACTTTTAACATATAAAAATTTACAGAATGTATCAGAGAAAACACAGCATGATATATATAACTGTTCATCATTAGTTTGAATAAAAATTGATTTTAATTTCAATTGATTTGAACTTACATCAAAAATCAAAGTTAATATAATTATGGATGTCTTTAAAATAATTTTTTTTGATCAAATTTTCATACAATTATCTTTCCTGAGTAATATTCTCGTATAGAAAACTACAGCATAGAAGTTTACAGTTTTCACAGAGCTAAAAGTTGTACCATTTCAGAGTGTTCAGGCCCAGACAATTAACTTGCGATTTTTTTGTTAGACTTAAATGTTTATGAATGAATAAAGACTATTCGGCTAAACAATTCGTTTGAATATTTGACGTATTATATATTTTTATTTTTTTGTCTTACACTTAAAAAATATAAACAAAAAAACGATTTTTCAGCTTTCTTGTCAAAATGAACCAAGTAAAATTTTGACATTTTTCCTGAATCACTGTGATATATCACGTTGGATTGTTCAGTCAGTGTGTACAACCTCACAACGTCAGATGTTCTATGACAATATTTTCTACCACCACAAAATTAGATGAATGAATGCGTTGTTCATTTTGTTTTATTATGGGGTGGATACGCTGGCTGCTGTAATATACAGTTAGAGGGGTGGTGTGGGTGTTATTAAAACGTAAAGAGGTGATGTAGAATGTATGTTCTAACGTATGTTGTCAAGTGATTTATTACATATCATTTTTCTTTATAAAAACATTTCACTTTTCGACTTTTTGGTATGAAAACAATTCGTCAAGTATGTTCGTGAATGCTTAACGATTCGAAATTTTTCGGAAAATTGAGTATATTTTATGTTTTAATTTTTTTTTATATTTATTTAACATAATATTTAACCTCCAGTTATTCATAATATTCTGAAAAATAATTTTTTTACCATTTTTATATTTACAATGTTTTAATGATATAATAAAATTTGACTTATTGTATAGTCTAAGAAGTCGTGAGCGATTTGAACGGATTATATGTGAAAAGTTTAGAGAATATGAAATTTTTAGAGAGAATCTGACTGGTTTCATACTGGACGTAGCCAAACCCTCTGTATTTGTTATTGTTTCGAGTAATACATTTTGAATTTGTATAATAAATTAGTAAATAAATGCTATTGTTTTTTCTTTGGTTGGTTAAAGAAACTTGACCAAGTTCTAAGAGCTAGAATAATTTGATAAACTTTATAGTATTACAAATTTTTGTTAACATTAACAAAAAAAATCCTATTTATAAGTCATCTTTTCGAATAAATAATATTTGTCAATCAGTGTAAAGAACAATTTTGTGTTATATGTGTCAAACAACTTTTTCTATCAATTTCTGACCAAATATGTTTTTGATTAAATATCAAGTTAATATTGAGAGAATATAAGTTAATATAAGTCTTCCAGGTGAAGGACGAACAAGTAGGATGGCCTGAGATTCCCAAATTATAAAAAATAATCAACTAACAACCTATTCAAACAAGGTTCATAAAATGTTATCAGCCTCTCGGTTCATTTTCTAGTCGTGTAGTTTATATTCAGGCTACCAAAAATGATAAATAATAAAATTATATCTTTTAAATTTTCGAGGTACATTATATAAAACTCCCAATTGAGAATTGAAACCACTAAACGAAGGAACGAACGAACGTTCATTTCTTATATTTCATATATACCAAATACATAATAATATAATTTAAAAATAATTATTTTATAATTGAATTAAAAACATTTTGTAAACTCATTTTGTAAAGTATCATCTCTTAGTTGGACATATTTTATAGTTGAACCGCGAAGTGACTTTATTTTAGAAATAGAAGTAAAAAAGTTTTTTATAATATCTAATTTTTTCTGGCAAGTATATGATTGATATTAATTTCAATGATTTTAAAACGTTAATTTTGGTAAAGATGTTTTTAAAAGTATTAAATTTTCCACTAAAAAATAAAAAATTTTTCATTTTTTAGTTTGTACTTGAAAAACAGATATATTATCAATGGTTTTATTTCTAATATATTACATTGAACTCTGATTTTATTTAATATACATTTTTGTGTATATAAAGCCATAAAGGCTTTAACATTTGCATGTCCTACGGAGCTTCAATAAATATTCTGAATTTCTTGAAAGTGAAGGATTCCATCACATGTCAACATCGAACAACGAGTTCGAAACTATTCACTAGAACTCATAGAAACAGATAGGTAGAAAAACAAGTGCAGAATAAGAAATGCGAAATCGTCGATTGTATTGGTGTGATATTTTTGTTTTTCGCGACTGAACTAGTTGTCTATTATTGTGTAGCGTTATACAAAAAAAAGACCATTATTTTAATTGAAAATATTTAATCAAATATAAGTTATCTCCAACTCTGGGTGGTTGCAAATTTAACCATCATTCTTTTTCTGTATGTTTTATTTGAGACGCGTATAGTTGTAGATTTTTTAGTATCGTTTTATTTTTAAAGCAAAAGCATATTTTAAATATTCAAATGAATTGTAAAGTTTTGTAAAAAAGGAAAATAAATTATCTGGTTTGTAGTTGAAAATCCAGTGTTATTCATTTTGGAATTCTTTTTGAAAATATGGTTTTTTTGATATTCTTCTTGATAATTAAGAAAAATTAATAATTATTATTTTATTATTAATTATTACATAACATAGCAAATTAGTCTTGATTGTCGACAAACTGTGTTACACGAATTTATGACATTGTCTAATTTAGTACAGTCTTACTATTTGTGTAAATTCAAATTAAATTTTTAGCTGTGCTAAATTGTTAAACATTTCATAGACACCATCTCTCGAGAAGAAAATATCCGAGAGTACACACACATACATACACACATGCAGGTTTCCCTCAAAAAACGTTGCATTTGGGTTCTAGTGACATTGAACGTAAAGATATGTCAAAATTCCCATTACAAGAATTCCATTAATCTTGATTACGTGGTCACATAATTGAGACAGAAAGCATAAAATGGCGTTTTTGTATCCTTGATCTATTATGAAATAGTGATAAATATAGAATGAATTGTAATTTTTATAAATTGTTTCAGGCTGATTGGAGTGAACAATTTGTATTTAACGTACATGCACGCAGTATATTTCCATGTGATTCATTGGGCGGTGGTGTTCCCGTATTATTTCAATATCCCGCTTGTATTTTACAACAAGGTGATCGTATACGTTTATATGCTAAATTACGTGCGGACGTTACATCATTAATACCACCAACATCATTAGAATATGTTGTGGAACAGAAATTTACACGTGGCCAACATACATTGTATTTTGATTGTGATTTATTTGTGGAACGATATGTTGAATATTGTTTTGTTTATGTGAGTCAAGCAATTACGGGTGCCGTAGCGGATGTACGAATGGATTGTGTACCAACATTACCGGTTACAGGTAGGATTAACTGATTCAATATATTAATTATTCTATATATATAGTTTTAAACATGGATTAATTTTGGATAAGTCTATTCGTTTATTCTTCATTTTGTAATTTATAAGGCGTGATTCATTAAGAGATAATTTCAAATCTAACCATGTTGAAAATCTTGGCCACATTGATCACATTCTGAAATAAATAATATTTAAAATCGATAAATTTAAATAATACTGTTTCATTAACTCATTCCATTTTGATTATGTTTTATTCATTCGACTAATGTCTCAAGTATTCAATTTATATACCATTTAGCAAACTAAAAATGTTAATTTCGTTTTTGTTAATCTAAAAGTCCATGAAACCATTGATGGGCATTATTCAATTTATCAATGTTTTCAAATTAACGTAATGAAATTTATTTTGTATCTAAAATACGAGAATAGTAAGTAACTACATTAGTGTAAAAATGGTACAAAACATAATAAAATTATTTTTCGTTAAGAAAATTTCAGTTCACACAAATTTCTTATACCGTAGAAAATAGTTTCTAGACATCTTGACAACTTCAATTCTTTTTTTTTTCTTCCTTAGTAAAAAAAAAAAAGAATACGAACTTTTTGAAATATGGTACACGTATATACAATTGTTGAAGTTTATATCACATCAAGGCATGTATATTATGTGTACAGTGTGATTTTTAAATTCGATATGTTATGTGGAATCTGATTGGGATGAATAATTTTAGTCCTAAGTTTGCAACGCTAACAATAATCAAAGGCACGAACACAATTTGGATGTATAAATCCATAGAATTTTTAGTTTGTACCACCATCAAGATAATCCAAAAACATTAAATAACATCGATCTGAAATTCTTATGTTGTATTCTGGAACAAAAAAATGGGGCTAAGTTTGTAAATAGGCAAAAACGGTGAATTGAATCTAATAGGTCCAAGGTCCAACTTTTAATTGGTAAAACATTGAGAATTAATGAACAAAAATGATTGTTTTTTTCAAAACATACAACTTTTGCTTGAAACATTTTTCATAAATTGTTTCGATATGTCATAATTTCAGTTCAAATTTAGCTTATTATATGGAAAGTTTTATGTAAATAGGATTTTAAAAGGCAAGTGAAGATAACAACTAACATTGTAACTTGTCAAAAACCGAATTGATTTAATTTACACAGAATTAACCTGGAAAATATTAAAGTTATAACCAATATTTTTTTTTTCTATTTCCCAAGGGTACTGAGGGAAAAATGGTTAAAGCGTAGTGTTCTTTCACAAAAAATTTATCTGGCAAACATCATGAAAACTATATGCGTTTCTAAATTCGAGTTAATGTTTCAGCCTGTACATAATGTATATTATGCCACATACCTTGAAAACTATTTTTGCTATTTTCAGAATGTTGCAAAATATATTTTTATTGAAACTTATTCTTCAAAGTTTACTACTTTTGATAGGTAAACGTGCATTATAAGTACAGTGTAGTACATATAGTTATAACAAGACATTTTCCAATTTATGAATTATTACTTTTTGAAAATTTTGTATTATTTATTGCAAGTCTATTAGTTTTAGGATTCAGCACCTGAAAAATATATTTCTGTAAAAAAGCTGTAGGAAAGATGAGTTGTCTTATAAAACATAATCGCCGATGATTTATTGATTATTTTTTACCTTCTGAAATGTATGATGCCGCCATCTCCAAGTTAAATCGTTGCTCCAACAGAAATACCATTAATTACAATTTTTTTGTGAGCGTGGCTTATTTCCTTCGTCAACCTTCGTTGATGAGGAAAAGAAATATATAAAATTCGAAAATATAAAAAAATTTATTATTTTAATCCTCGTTGGGAAGTTTGTGAACGTTGCGGGCCATTCTTAAAGTTCACTTGTTTCCAATAGCGATTGTAGAAATCTACAAATTGTAACCATTTCTATATATTTGGTAACACAGTCCTACTAAATATTCGCATATATTTAACTATTAAACCTGTATGTTTAGTAGGTAAATAGATTTGAAACCACTATTCGTCCAACAAATGATGATACTGCATTCATATTAATTTAATTACAGATATGGTCTATAATTCAGTCAAATGTTGTGGTTTAATACTAGTGGTACACTGAATATTTACTGGCTTTTGAGGTTAAAAACTTCAAAATCATTATCTCATATTCATAATAATCATTAAATATGCATACATGTATTATGTGATTTATGTTATCAGTAATTATGTGTGAGTGATGCATTTTGTTCTTTGAACTGTAAACAACAGTTTCATTTTGAAATAAATATTTGGTTAATATTCCATTTTCCTTGTTTAAAATACTAAATCATTGACACTAAACACCAAATAATTGTAGAAATGGTTTGTCCAGACTGGCTATAAATGGATAGTTATTTTGAAGAAGTTTAGAAAGGTGAAATTAAACCTATTAGTCCAGGTGCTCCTCATCATGTCAATTATTAAATACACTTCTTAAAATTTGTACATGGCTTAATTATGTAAAATTTTCAACTGCCTTCATTGGCTAGAAATTAGCGGTTGATTTTTGTGTGTTTTTAGATCATATAAAAAGAGATGAAAAAACGATTTTCTCCAACATATAACAAAACAAAATATCCATTGTTTGACAACAACAATGTCGATTTTTGTAAATAATCTTATTTATTTAATTATTGAACTGTCTGTGAGCATGGCCTGAAAAATTTAGTTCGACTCTTGTTTGGATTATTTCCACTTGTCAAAAATATAGTATGGTAGATATTTGAACTTTTTAAACAGCGTATTTAAAACCGTTTTTCCCGTGTTTATTTTTTATAAATTCGTTTTACCTTAATCATTTTGTTAAATCTAAAATTTAAGTATATTAAATTATTGACAATGAACTTTAAATAATTTGAACTAATTTAAAATAATTTGAGTTCATTTATCGTCTTTATAGTTCAAATTTATATCTTACTATTTTTTTTTTTTTTGTATTAATTTTAAATTATACAAAACGTTTTATATTCATCTAAAAAGTTTATTATTTTTTGTTGATTTAAAGTCTTTCTAGTATTCAACTTTTAGTAAACCATTTAAAGTAATGACTTCTAAATTTGATTATTTAACATATTTATTGGAAAACGAACCAATAACATTATTTATTTTCATGTTAAACAGTACTTAAATGAATGATTATTCGATATTCATTTATATGCGCTATTGTGTATATATTTTATTTTTATATATTGGGTGTGCAAAAATTCGTTAATCGTTAAATGTCTTAAGAAGAAGTTTATAGATAAAAATGTTAATTCATTAAGGACAGATCAGAAGAGCTTCCTTTTGAACTTCCCCTATTCAGAGGATTAAAATTGAGCGTGAAAAATTCTGTTTTCCAGGACTAATTGACGATATATATCTCCTACTTCAGTATTTTCCAAAATTTTTTTACCGCATAGTCGCATATTAATAAATGAACTAAAATTATTGAAACGGTTTTAAAATTTCTACGTTAACGATTGGATACTTAAATTCCGAAATATACCTTGAAATTTGTTCGAAATCATTATTCCCGGTTTTCTTATAGTTTTCTTGATCCAAATTATTGAAGAAGTTTTTTACCGTTAAATTTCAAAAATAACATTTATTTAAGGATAGGAGGTGTATATTCAAACGGTTTGACGTTCTCATGTTAACCCGTTTCGCGATAACGGGTTAACATGAGAACATGTCGTGAAGCTTTAAATTCGACACTATTTCTGCTGTGATTACTCAAATGTACTGAACTCTATACGCCGAATACTTTTGCTTTTTATACACTCTGTAGAATATAAAGTGAACTGCGCATATTGTTAGGTTAATAAAATTCACTTGTATACGGTTTTGTTGCTGTTTGATGAACGTTTTTATTTGAAATTTATTATTTATAAATTGACAACAATTTTATTGATTAGATTGTTTAGAAATTTTTATTTTTCAATATCATTTTTATATTTATTTATGAACCATATTATGAGAAAGTTTAAAGTATTAATTTACTTATTGAAAAAATAATCATAAAACAAAGCCCTTCAAGTAAGATCTACTTTATAATTAGCAAATAGCTATCCACCTTACTGATGAACAATTCTTAGTTTATAAAAAACTCAAATAAAGGCCATATGGCGTCAAAAAAATGGTTTTATAGTCTAATATACTAACTTGCCGGGATCGATCGATTAATGCTACCAACAGTTATTAACAGGACTTATGAAAAAAATGGGGTTGTAAAAAAATTCTAGGCAGTCATAATCCTTCTGTATGCCTCCCCCTTCTCTGCCATTTCTTCTACATTCAAACGTACGTAAACTTTAGGTATGTTAAACATATTAAATATGTTTTCACCCGTGTAGTTCCTGTTCCCGTGGGAATACAGCGATACAAAGTAGTCTTTGTCACCCGGGGATTGCGTAGCTTCCTAACGAAGAAAGAATTTTTCAAATCTGTCCAGCAGTTTATAATTTTATTCGATACATACAAACATACAAATATTTCTACTTTATAATATTAGTATAAAAAACAAAAATTAATATTCTTCAATTCAATTGGAATGTTCCAATTAACTTATTTTCAAAGAAAAATGTAACTCTTGTCTATTTTTTTTCTAAGATACAAATTTCTGCTAAATATGTATTGAATAAAATAAAAAATTATGTTTTATAAAACTTATTTATGATTTGACAAATTGACAACATTTTTTGTTGTTGTTATGTTTTGTTTTAATTAAAAGTGTACAAGTAATTTCTTTACTCATAAATTTAAAATTCACACACACACACACACACACACACACACACACAAATATAAAAAATTATTTGTAATTTATATTTTGGCACACAATTTGAATAAAATTATTACAATTTTTTTTTTTCTACTTGATATACAATAAAAATACAAACAAGTGGATTAAGGAGAGTATGAGAATATAAAAAAAATAACCAATTGGCAGTATTTCAAAATAACTGCAAACATAAATAATTATGAGGGTAAAAGAAGCACATAGAAGCACAAAAAAAATATTGGTACTACCTACATAAATCTATTTATTTTTGTTTTACTCTACAGCTAAAAATAAAAAATTGTGTGTTACGAAGAGAACAGAATGATACAAAATGTGATATCTTTGCAAAAGTTGATCGATGTTTTTAACATCTAATAATTTGATTCAGTTGATAATTAATTGGCAATACAACTTCACTTTATCAATATGCAAAAAGCACTCCATACACCTTCAAATACGAATCTTGGTTATTTTCGGACGAATATTGGTTAACCAAAACATTAAAATTTCTTAAATAACCTTCTAATTTTATCCTTTTTTGATTGAATATATCATAATTTATATTGAGATCTAGGCTCTCAATCAGTTAAGCACAAATCATGTTTGCGAACGTCTTAAAATCTGAAATATAATATTATATGATAATTTATCCCAAAAGAAAATATGTTGATGACATAGCTTTTCTAATGTTGAAAGAATTAGTTCATTACGATTATCAAAAATATCTAAAAAATAAAAATAAAATCTTTAACTGTATAATTAAACGTTAATAAGTAGCATTTATTAACAATATAAAATTTTTTTTAAATCGATACATAATCTATAATCGAAATTTCATGAACAAAATCTATTTTTAAAATCAAATTTGGACTCGTCCTTAAATACACTTGAATTTATAATAAAAACATAATCCTTAAGCCTTTAAGACACATTGTAAACTGTTAAAAATAATAAAACCCAAGGGAAAAATACATTTTTTGAAAGATTTATGATAATCATAATAAATTCAATTATATGCAAATTTTATTCAGGTGGTGATGATATGTTAGGTACGTATAGAAAATAAAATAAAAAAAAAAAAGGTTTCCAATGTTTTCAGTACCTATTCGTTGTGTATTTACTTATAACTTATATAGTAAACAGTAAATATAACTTTATATCAGTTTTCACTAAATTTATTTTCCGATTATATGCTTATGCATTTTCACTATGGTTACTAGATGTATGTGCTATTTATTCAAAAAATTAAATCAAACTATGGTGAATACTTTCTGACCCATCCTGATCAATAAATTTCTGATTCTATTAACTATTTATCCCTAACTCAATTCAGGTCACATTTTGTTTAAATTTTAATTTTTTCATAATCATTTTTAAAATAAATTTATTTAAATTAAAAACAATTCAATTATAAGTTTTCATCGGTAGAACATGATATATCTGTTCTTCTGATTGACTGATATGAAGGAGCTTATAATCCGGACAGGAATCCAGATCTAAACTGATATATAGAAAGGCAAAGATGAGGAAATTAACTAGCCATGCTAAACGAGCTAATTTGGGTATTATAAACAAACCATTTCCCAGGTGCCAAGTATGAAACGATCATCTTATTTAAGTCTATTCTTCAATCATGCAAATGAAGAAATTAATCTATGAAAATTAAAATGTACTCATAAATAAAATATCTTCGCAGTTTCAAATTTTCAAATTTTAAGAAACGCAATTATCTAGAATAATTACTAATTTTCTTGTTATAATTATTTCCATTTCTGTACTGTCAGAGCAATTTATTTCAATAGAAACTCAATTTGACTAACAATTTTATAGACTTGAAATGTCATTTCGTCGAATATATTATTTCTTATTTCATCTGAAAGCAATTACTTTCTACCAAAGAGTTAAGCTGAAGGTGTATTATATATTATGTTAGTATTTTGTACAATGAATTGCATGCATGGATCTAAAACTAGGTATGTGTTTAGTTTTTATAATCTAAAGTAAAATGAAAATATGGAAAATAAATTATTTTTATAGTGTTTTTAGTGATTTTTACTAAACTGTGAAAGAATCATAAATAAAAACCAACGTATTTGTTATTTTATTTGAATATCATAGCAGTGAATTTAAATGACATTCGGGAAATATTAATAAAGTTTAAATAACAATGATACAGCCTATATTAACACACCTGACACTCAATTTTCAGTGTGAGCTTACTACTTTTCCGAAAAAGAAAATTATCGCTAAGCTACAATTATTTGGCTACTTCAAGAAAAAAAATGAACACATGGCAATAAATTGGACACAATTCAAATTTTAAAAACCAAAACATAATAATTCCTTGAAAGTAAACGTCTCTTTATGATTGGAAATTTTAGCTTTGAGTTTCGAGAAATTCTATTTTAATGTCTTATATTACTTTAATTTCATTATGAAATGATTCATTGAAAGAGTTCACATAAAGTTTTACCACCCCCTTCGTAACATTGTAAAATTGCATCGTTTTCGTGAGTAGTAGGGAAGTTGTCCAAGTCTTATTATCTTAACTATTTCTAGTTAAGATAATAAGACTTGGATAATAGTTAATAGGCTGTCTCATTCAAAGTAAAGCCCCTTCTTCTTTTGTAGGCTAAAGCAGAGAGTAGTAGTACACCATGCGACGTTGAAATTAGCTTAGCCGTTTGAGATTCTTGCCATACAAAGTACAATCTACCACTTTACCAATCTTTTTCTGTATCTTAGGCAATGTGACAATGTATTGTACTTTACATGTTAATTCTTTTCCTTTGTATTCTAAGCATTTTCAAATCCTGCATTGCAGATATTTCACTCGATCACCCTATATTTTAAATAGAGAATGTATTCTAGAATTATTTCGATTAAATAATACAATGTTTTTATTTGAATTTAATTAACAATGTTTAATATTTCAAATTAATTAGAATTTTTTTTTTTTTTCATTTCAAAAAGAATAATAAATTTATTCTAAATGTAAATAATAAAATCAATAATACACCACCTATAGAACATTTGAATTATTTAGTTAGCTGCTAGAAAGTAAATTAACTTCTATAAACGGAAATTAAAATACATGTCGGTTGTACGTTCGCTCGCTTATTATATATTTGAATTTTCCTGTTTTCTAAAATTTATTTATTTTTATTTTTTTAATTATAAAATACAGTAATATATTTTTGTACAAACAAATCATAATAATAAGACAAATGAGAAAATTATAGGTAGAATTTATTTGTGTGAAAATTACATATAGAATTTATTTGTAGTGATCAGAAATTGTTTGTTAAATCATTCAACGATTATATGTTTTTTTCGAATATTTTCGAGAATAATTTTCTTAAATTAATTATCTTAAATTTATTTTTTTTAAATCAATCATTGAAAATTTAAAACAAGAAAAGTTGTTTTTCAATCTGATAGAGAAGTAGCATACGACAATAGTGGCGTTTGATAGCACTTGGAATGTGTATTAAAACTTTAAGTAATAAAATAAGAAGCATTTTTTATGAGGCATACAATTTTTTCCGCAAATACGGATTCAATCGGAATATCCGTATTTTACGTTTTAGTAGGTATTGATTCGTGGTATTCTTTTTGTAAATCCACATTGTAAAAGGGTAAAAACGAGAACACAACTTAAAATTTTTGGGTAAATGTATGGATTGTGGAACTTCTTAGCTAGTGCAATGATGGGATGTAAGTATCGTCAAAAAAATTGATCCTGGAAATTAACATTTCAAGGAAGATAAAGTTGAGAATAATTTTTTGTGTTACTATTTAACAGGGTTTAAGAACTGAATGTTATGTGTTGCATATTATTAATAAATTCTGAATACTCAAGAATCAATTATCTATAATTTACAAATGCGAACGCATAATTTCATTAAAGAAATTCTACGTATAACACACAATTATTTGAAATACCTTAACTAAAAACCACAAATTTGAATTCGAAATGAATATTATCTACCAATAACCTAATTAACAATGACAGTCAATTAATTAGGATTTACATCAATGTTATATACCTATAGCTACGAGCAGCACTGTCTCATCTTATGTGTTTTAGTAGAAGTCTAGTAAATATGTTAACAAGTCCTTCTAGATATATGTATACCAACAACGCAGATACCACACTCGAAAATTTACCTATCGAATAACCGACCTGTTTCTATAATACTCACTCAACAAACACTTGTATACCACCTCTCCAACAAATACTTAGAGAAGAAACATTATTCCTAAATATGGTCTGTATAACTCAATTATGTCTAGAGTAATATATTTAAGGATAGATAACTGAATTCTGGCTATGAAATACTGAGTTTCTTACCACAATTGATAAAAAAATACATATAAAATCCACTTCGTTTTGAACCTCTGAAAATGGTCTAATCCATAAAATTTCAATTAAAACAAGTTTAGGAAATTTCAACCTGGAATACATTCTTCATCGAATTCCATCTAGCTATTTGATTCAATTAACTTATTAGAAGATTTAAATTGTTTTCAGATGTCTACATTAAGATTGCTCTAGAGTAAAATCACTTTTCGACAAATTTCGCCTAGTTTTTTCACTGACCAACGAAGTTGTAGAACTTTTTGCAGTTTAGATCGCGAGATAATCTTTCTGAAAGACTATCTCCTCCCGACTATTTTCTCATATACCGGAAAGCACTCTCAGCAGACTTGGATAAAATATTCGATAAACTATTTAAAAATTATTGAAAAAAGTTTTTTTTTTCCAGACTTCTTAATAATATATTAGTTTTAGAAAACATATCTCATTGCTATTATATAATAATTTTATTATATAGATCTGCTCCGAATGGATTAGTCTTAGACCACACTATTTACAAAGCGAATTACTAAACAATCATTAAATTGATACAGTCTATATTATTTTAAATATCTATAGTTTCTATAATAATTCTGTACTTGAAACCTAAAGTGTTGAGTAATTAAGTAGAAAGATAAGCTGCCAACAGCTGTATACACTTGAAACTATTATAAACTTCATATTATACTCAAAGTCAACAATTCATTCTCATATATTGTAAATAATAGTTCTCTTGACCAAAATCATTGTTTGTTACTACTAGCTTGCTTGCTATAGGAAACTATTAACTTTCAAAACATCTACATAAATATTATAGTGAACAAACACTACACTTACATACGAAATTGGGGGTATATGTTTTATAACTATTCGGTGGAACAAACACCACCAAATTGTTGTGAATTTACTGTAAAATGGAAAATATCTTTGGAAATATTCCTTTAATATGCAAAAATGGATTAGTTAATGCCAAATAAAAGAATAACTGTTTCAAAATTTGATTGATTTTACAAGTTTTTTAAGTTTGTATCAAAATAAATTCCAATTTTGTGGTTTATTAAATGCAAATCTGTGTCAAATTAATCATAGATTAAACAAAATAGATTGTAATTTCTCAAAACAATTAACGCTTGTTAACAAAAGTTAATTAGTTTAGAAGTGCAACAGGCATAGTTTTAATAAATACGTAAAGTGTAAATTACTAAATTTGAAGTTCAAAAAAAGATAAATTACATGAAAATTATTTTTGATTCAATATTATTAGTAATGCCAATTTAAAAATCCATTAAATTAATATATAATAGGAAACTTAAAACTTTAATAATTCAAAATAAATTATAAACAAACAATTCTACTTGATTTTTTAAATATTTCGACAAAGAAAAATACGTATGCCAAACCTGTTTGTTTATTTTTTTCAACACCATTAGTTCACCATGATGATATTTTATAAACTCATACATCCTTAATATTACTTAAATTTACCATTCATTTTCTGTTTTTGAAATATTTTCAAACATTTTTTATGTGTAGACACCAAGAATATCTACCTACTACTTGTGATAAAAAAAAAACGACGAATAATTCTTATATGATTTATTTATCACATTAGATACTATTTTACTATATGGTTTTTTTTTTCAATTTATGCTTACCTTTCTTCCTTGTTTTTCAAAAAAATAAATCTAGAAAAAAATTATTGTCATATAAAGTCAGTTAGATGTTTTTAATATGAACCCGTCATTTTTCTTTCTTATTATTTATTTCTTGCCAAAAACATAAAAAAAAAAAACAAACTGTTAAAAATATTTATATTTTGTAGTTTTGGTGACGTCATAAGATTCACAAATTTCATTTTTTCGATATCTCGGCCAAAATCTGGCCGATTTGAGTGAACTTTTTTTTGAAACCTACTAATTTGGGATCATTCTTTTCAATTTTTACACTATCGATTCACTAACTTTAACCTTTCTATAAAAATCATAGCCAAATCCTTACTATCTTGTAATGCATTATATATATGTTTGTTTTGACAAAATATTTGAAAACTTTGACCTAATTTTAGTTGGATTACATACTTTGTTTGCCAAAATTGGTTAAAAATTAAGGATTATACAGCAAAATTAATTTTTATTTGTTTTGGTGACGTCATAAGATTCACAAATTTCGTTTTTTCGATATCTTTGCCAAAATCTGGCCGTTTTGAGTGAACTTTTTTTTGAAACCTACTAATTTGTGGTCATTCTTTTCAATTTTTATACTATCGATTCACTAACTTTAACCCTTCTATAAAAATCATGGCCAAATCCTTACTATCTTGAAATGCATTATAGATATGTTTGTTTTGACAAAATATTTGAAAACTTTGACCTAAATTTAGTTGGATTACATACTTTGTTTGCCAAAATTGGTTAAAAATTAAGGATAATAGAGCAAAATTAATTTTTTTTGTTTTGGTGACGTCATAAGATTCACAAATTTCAATTTTTCGATATCTTTGCCATAATCTGCCCGATTTGAGTGAACTTTTTTTTGAAACCTACTAATTTTGGGTCATTCTTTTCAATTTTTACACTATCGATTCACTAACTTTAACCTTTCTATAAAAATCATAGCCAAATCCTTACTATCTTGTAATGCATTATAGATATGTTTGTTTTGACAAAATATTTAAAAACTTTGACCTAATTTTAGTTGGATTACATACTTTGATTGCCAAAATTGGTTAAAAATTAAGGATAATACAGCAAAATTAATTTTTTGTTTGTTTTGGTGACGTCATAAGATTCACAAATTTCGTTTTTTCGATATCTTTGCCAAAATCTGGCCGTTTTGAGTGAACTTTTTTTTGAAACCTACTAATTTGTGGTCATTCTTTTCAATTTTTATACTATCGATTCACTAACTTTAACCTTTCTATAAAAATCATGGCCAAATCCTTACTATCTTGAAATGCATTATAGATATGTTTGTTTTGACGAAATATTTGAAAACTATGACCTAAATTTAGTTGGATTACATACTTTGTTTGCCAAAATTGGTTAAAAATTAAGGAATTTAGAGCAAAAATAATTTTTTTTGTTTTGGTGACGTCATAAGATTCACAAATTTCAATTTTTCGATATCTTTGCCATAATCTGCCCGATTTGAGTGAACTTTTTTTTGAAACCTACTAATTTTGGGTCATTCTTTTCAATTTTTACACTATCGACTCACTAACTTTAACCTTTCTATAAAAATCATAGCCAAATCCTTACTATCTTGTAATGCATTATAGATATGTTTGTTTTGACAAAATATTTGAAAACTTTGACCTAATTTTAGTTGGATTACATACTTTGTTTGCCAAAATTGGTTAAAAATTGAGGATAATACAGCAAAATGATTTTTTTTGTTTTAGTGACGTCATAAGATTCACAAATTTCGTTTTTTCGATATCTCGGCAAAAATCTGGCCGATTTGAGGGAACTTTTTTTTGAAACCTACTAATTTTTGGTCATTCTTTTCAATTTTTACACTATCGATTCACTAACTATAGATCCTTACTTTCTTGAAATGCAGTATAGCTATGTTTGTTTTGACGAAATATTTGAAAACTATGACCCAAATTTAGTTGGATTACATACTTTTTTTTATTAATATTATTAATATTATTTTTTTTTTTTTTTAGTATTTATTTTAATGAACGAAATATTAATTCAGAATCATTCATAAATGCTCTTCACTATAATGTGTTTAAAGTTTTATAAACTGTATTTTATTAATTTGTTTTTAAAGATTTTTCCTGATTCATTATTTACTAAATAGCTCTACAACAATTTTTCTCCGCTTTAGAAGTACTTGCAAGAATTTCCTCTATAAAAATGAATCATTTATGTGTAAAATTATTATAATAGATTATTTGATAGGTGTATTATATTATTTATATAAACTTTTCACTACATATATAATATTATTAATCATTTTATATGTATCTTTCTTCTTTTTATCTTCATCACGTGTTGAAAGTATCGGCAAGCTTTGTGTGTACTAGGTGTAACAGACAAATAATACAGTTCATGTGTATATCTAGCTAAAAAATACGTGAAAGTTTTATTTATTTAAATCTATTTACATTTTTGAAAAAAACAAATAATGGTCTGTTATAGTATAGATGGTTACCTTCCTTTTTTTTCGGAAGACTAAAAATTTATTATTATTAATTAAATATTTGAAGTAAAAACTAGGAGATGCTGTAAATAAGTCACAATAATTATCAATCTATTTTATTCAAACTGTTTTGTAAACAAAATTTTTTCGTGCTGGAAAATTTTAATTCTCCGACAGATGAACTAATTCCCTTTAAAAAACCTTGTTTTTTTAACGAGGAAGAATTTATAGAGAGTATTATTTGATTAGGCTGAGAATAGTATCAACTAATAAAAAGTATCATACAAGGCCCCTCTTGCAATTGTGATTGAAATTATTCAAAAAATTGTCAAAAATAAAAAGACAATATTTTTTGTATCACATTTTAACTCCGTCCTATTTTAAAATTTCCAAATATTGCTCATTTTCCTATTTCAAACTTTCGACCATCAAGGACTTGAAAGAAATTTCATGTTTTGAAATCTAAATTGAAAAATCTTAATTGAAATTATATGTTGATTATTTCTCAGTTTTAATATTTAATGATATGCCTTCCCTTTGGTATCTTTTGGCACCACCTAGTTCAGCATCATCGGCCCAATGTTTTACAAAATTCATTTCTAATTCATATGAAATTTAACTCATAAATAAATAAATATAATTAATCACTCATAAACAAATATCCAAAAATTATTCGTCTGTTCAAAATTCTTTATGAAACACTTTATATATGTATATTGTTGCACCATCATTTCATTCTTTTCTCGGTATTCCCTTTTTTTGCTATATTCTTTATCCGTATTGTTCGTAGTTTATTCGTAGTAACCTACCACCAACCTACCTTTGGTGGTTAGTTTAAACGACATTATAAATACTTACATACACATGATGGCAACGACTGAAATAAGATATGTGACAAATGGTTATGGTGAATGAATGTTGTAACACCATCACCTAGTTATAGATCGTGTAGTATATACCGATTGTCCGCTGAATCATTTTCCATGTGATAAAAAAGGGAAAGCGATAAAATAGCGGACGTCACGCGGTTTCACGTAGGAACACAGGGATAAAAAGTAATTTATGTCACACGGGCATAATGTAGCTTCCCAACGGTGAAATAATTTTTCAAATCGGTCCAGTAGTTTTAATGATTATTCGTTAAACACAAAAATCCAAATGTCTCCACTTTCATACACGTAATTCTCGTTCCCGTGGGAATACGGGGATAAAAAGTAGCTTTTTTCACCCGGGGATATTGTAATTATCAAACGATGAAATAATTTTCAAATAGGTACAGCAGTTTTTAAGCTTATTCGTAACAAACACAAATGAAATGTTTCATTTTTATAATATTGGTATAAATATATAAGAAAAGGTACAAAAAAATTTGCGTTCTTAGGTAATATTCTCATCATTTACTCAAACCAACTTATATTATTTGTTTATTTTAAACGATTAACTATATTATTTTAAACTTATTATAAAACTGTTTTTCAATATTCACTTCCCTTTTTAGTCATATGGAAAATGACTCGTTGGACAATGTGTATATTCTATATAAACTTACAACTGAGTTAGCATCAAAAAAAAAAGTTTAATATTTTATTAAAAATAAACTTTCATCACATTATATTGTGTGAATGTTGATAATGATAAATTATTTTATGTATGTGTGTACTTTTTGTTATCAAAAAAATAATCTATTTAGAATTATGATATTTTGTTGTATAATCAATCTAAAGTTTATAGAATGGTTGCTTTCATTATAATATAATGTTTAAATATCAAGCTTTCCTGCATGTTATAATGATTCTTACTAATATTATAAATATGAAAATTTGTATATTTGGATGTTTGTTTTTTGAAAAAAAAAAAACAGTCAGATTTTAAAAAAATATGGCACATACATAGTAGAGTTGCTGAATGAACACATTACGGAAAAATGTTTAGTTCCTATGGAGTTATTTAAAGGCGAACTTCGGGACGTATCCACTTGTTATTTGGAATAGATGTGTCTCATTGATTCTTTCCGGGGAAGGTACACCATTGATTGGGAGAAAGATTTAATACTTGAAATTAATAGCGGCGAAGTGACTATTAATGGTATAATTTTCGGAAAGGTTGAAATAATTCAAGCCTACACCCTCATACAAATGTTACAATCTCGTGCAAATTTTCAAACAAAACAAATTTAATTAAAACAATTTTTTTCTTGTGAAAGTAACATGGTTCATATTTGCTTTTTTGCAATAAAATTTGCACAGGAGAACTGACGCAAAAGCAATCAGTATGTAAGCCCAGGTGTACTGTGACTTATTCATTCAAAATAAAATTTCATTAGTGTAAGATTTTCGATGCAATATGAAACAAAATACATCAGAATATTGCCTTGAATAATTTTTACCAATTACGATCCTTAAATTGCTAAATCGCTCTGAGTTTTGCTTTCATTATTGATCATCCAATAAAATTTCATAATAATGATTTAGTTGATGATAAAACTCTCATTATTTTAATTGAAAATTATTATTTGAAAGTTTGATAGAAAACCATTTTATTATCACAGTAAATGATGTTCTTTCTTTTTTTTGGTTACAAAATACACAAACAATTTTAAAGTCTGTCTGTCAATTCTCGTTATATTTTACAAAACATTCTCGCATCATACACTTGAAGTCTATTCAGTATGCAGTATGCGAAAACCTTCGAGTTAGTTACGCAAAGTACGATACGCTCCAAGATAAATACATAAGCCACCAAAAATATCTCAACGGTTTAGTATTACCTCTATAATTAAATATTTTCGCCCACTTTTTACCATTTTTAAGGCTTCTACTCTAGTCTAAATCTGTGGTCAAACGAAATATAAATACTGTACTCAGCGATTATGAGTACTCAAAACCAGATAGTTAACCGTGTCTGAGTGATGATAATGATGACTATTATAATAAATAGTTTTGTTATCATCGTTACAGAACGAACAACCAACTAGTTTTCGATTGTATATGAATATATTTTCGATGTACATACACATATATTCGAATTGGTTGTGAGTGTACTCTGAACTCGTTTATACGTCTTTTGTAAACTCCAAAGCTTGCTCTATTGTTGTGGTTTTGTCATAATGTTTGTTATATTGTTAAAGTTTATCTATTATACATTTAAGATACATATAATATTTATTTATTGTCAAACCATATAACATATTTTATGTCAACTTTGACGTATTTAAATAAATATATATACGTTATGTAATATTTGTCCTTTTACATATAAACCAATTTCATTTCGAAGGATTGACATATCTGTTTTTGGTTTTTGTGAAACATATTTCATTTATAGCATGTGAGTGTTTATCCATGATTTTGTAATAATAATTTGGTTTTCTATAATAGTTCTAGTTGTTGAATTGTCAACAAAATTTATAGTTTACTTTTACTAGTCATAGCATTCCAGATACACAATATACTCGTATAAACTTAATTTAACTATTATTTTACTTCAAATCATTCAGTAGAAGTTCCTTAGTTTAACTTTCTACAAGGTCATACTGGTCCTGGTCTCATGAAACTAGAAAAATCAACTGAATAAAATTTGTAATTGATGAATGTTTTTGTTACTATCCATGGCATGAACCTATGATCAGAAGTGTAGACCACTGAATTTGATTTTCTGTGTAGTTTAATTTGTATTTTATCCTGCAAATCTGAACTTACTTGCTCATAAGTATATTTAATTGGCTGTGACGCCTCATAACTGTATTCTAGTTGGCAATTTTTCAAGACAAGGAAAATTTGTTCTTTACGTTTTGATCAAGATATCTACATATTTAAATAGAGATTAAATACAAAAAACAACAGTTTATGTAATAGTGATTTTCCAAATAAAGTTATCAATATTGATGACTAAATATTGAAATATTCAAATGGAAATATGGTGACATTATTAATACAGAAATGGTAAAGTGCTGTAAAAAAATGGATATTTTCATCTAAAACGTCTATAAATTTATAGTTTTCTCCAAAATATGTTATGGCAAAGTAAATTGAGATAAACTTTTATGTAAATTTCATGTACATACATGTATATGTACTCTAGAAATTTCTAAACTAGTTTCGAATATTTGAGATACAATGTTGTATATGGTTAGATATTTCACATTCAGTAGAAAAGTGTCTATGTATCTTTAAGTATCTCTGAATATGGGATGACATATTGTGTTTGACCGTATCATTCTTGTAATTTTAATAATTAATCATATAATTAATTCGTACTTATGCATTTAAATATCTTTACGAAGATGAATCAAGTTTGTTTTTTTGGAGAAGGACCAGCTTTTATCAACTAGAGAATCTCTAGAAAACGAATTATCTTATCGACGAGTTATTGTATGTATTAGAAAAATCTAAAATAGCAAAAGTGTTTTGGGACAGTTCGATAATGATTAAGAGTTTTTCTTATTTCTCAAAATTCTTATAGTCCGAGCAGAGAGTGACAAAAAAATTGAAACATTTTCTAAAAACAGCATTAATGGTGAATAGAATTAGCCTGCTGTCAGGTAGTCTGATTCGTTAATGTGTACCGAGGGGTGGCATTGAAGTTCTAATAGCAGAAAAGTGTATTACGATCAATATATAAACTAAAAATTACTGTTAAAATAAAAAAGTGTAATGTATTTTATAATTCAAGTTATATTTAAGGTGATAAAATTTTACCTAAAAAACTGATTTGTAGTTTTTTTAAACTTTTGCGATTGTATAAAAAAATCGATAAAAATTTCAAAATTTTTTGTGCGCTGTTTAAGGGTTTTCTAGGATAAATGAGGTCTTAAAAATTTAAAAATAACAATTATTTTACGATCGGTCGACTAGTTTTTGAGATATTGCATGGAATACATCCGCTAAATCGGTCTCCGGATCGGATTTTTGGTGATATCTTAAAAACTACACAACCAATCGTTAAATAAATGTTATTTTTGAAATCTGCGGGTCAAAACTACCTTAGAACATATATTTTATCCAAATCGGAGGCAAAAAGTTTTTGCGATTATCTCGATTTTTTCAAAGGGATACGAAAAAAATTGCGAAAATTCGAAAAAAAAATTTTCATTCCGACATGGATGAAATATATGTTCTAAGGTAGTTTTGACCCCGCAGATTTCAAAAATAACATCTATTTAACGATTGGATGCACAGTTTTTGAGATGTCACCAAAAATCCGATCCATAGGCCGATTTAGCGGGTGTATTTCATGCAGTATCTCAAAAACTAGTCGACCGATCGTAAAATAAATGTTATTTTTGAATTTTTAGATCTCAATTAACCTAGAAAACCCTTAAACAGCGAACAAAAAATTTTGAACTTTTGTTCCATTTTTTAAGATTTCTTATACAATGTCAAAAATTTCGGAAAATTACTACAAATCAGTTTTTTGATAAAATTAATCATTTAATACATAATTATTTTAAAAAATACATAGTTCATTAACAAATTAATATACACTTCAATATAAATAATAATTTATCATAGATTAGATTTTAATGCCACTAGCAGTAAGGAAACATGAGCTTTGATAACCTTAAAAACTCAAAGCAGAAAGTCGTATATTACCTATTCATATAAATTTTTGACGTAAAAATTAACACAAAACTTTTAAATATGACTCATAATGAATGCATGACTTTTATTTCATTGTATTTTTAATTTTAATGTGATGTATAATATAATAATTCATTTTATATGAGACATAATTGATCAACGTGTTTGAATAGAGTTCTAGTAGTCTTCAACTTCAACAATAAACAGTCAAGTACATATATAATATATCACTAGCTTACCGAAGAATACTCTATATTTTGAAGAGTCATTGGAAAATTGAATGCTAGAATATATGGAAAAATACACTTGATATATATTATTTGTAACAAAATTTTCCTACCTTTCTTCAACGCAAGTATAGATATCTGGATGTATATATATACATATTCTTTGCCTTGGTATGTGAAAAATTTATTTAGTTCAAAATTATTTACTCCCATTTTATAGTTAATAAATAACTTACAAACATCTTCTTCGATTTGATTTTTTTTTATGATTTTATTGACCTAGAAATAGTTCGTAAGTTCGTTATTTTAAAAACGATTCACAGGAAAATTTGTGTTTGTGTTTGGTAAACAATATTTGAATGTATCTTAAGAAATCCAGAAAAAAGATCATAAATTTGAAAGCGTCTGCATATCTGCAGTATTACCTTGGTGTCTTAACGATCATATAAACTAGATCTTCAGACAGAACAGTATAAGTTGAACTTCCATTTTCATTACTTGATAATCTCATACAATCCGACCTGGGTGATGATAGAAAATCCTTTATCAGGACAATGCCATCGAAGAAGCTGTGGACGTCATCTGCGTCTCACATTCCTTATATTGCATCTTGAAATAGAAGGCTTCTTTCTCTTCAGTGGATGGAATACTTTAAGGGAGACTTAAGAGAGCCAAAAGGCCTAGTAGCAACAAACGTAACAGCGGTTTCCCTTTTCATATTAAGAAATTAGTTTTGTATTTGGAAAAGAAATTCGAAGATGAAGTATAAGTTGATGTTTTGCGATATTTTCTGTCATTATATAAATTTTACCATTCAGTTTAATTTTTTTTCAAAAAAAAAAATTCTAGGTAAAAAATTCGTAAGATTTATTCTTCTTTTATACAAAATTTTATTATTGACATTTATATAATAGAAACATTATTTGTTATAGAATAATGATTAATAATATTTTTACAAACTTATTCCTTCTCTACAATGATTACCTTGACTAACTGAAAGAATCTTCTTTTCTTATAAAAATAATATTAGTATTATCATTAAAAAAGAATTCTAAGAAGTTATTTCACGAAAGTTATCCTGTATTTTTCCTGTTATTTTTTTTGCAAAATAAATTTAATTAAAACTTTTTATTCAATACTTTTTTCTTCGTATGTCATTATTATTACAAGGTATTATTTATCTTAAGGTTTTATTCATTTTAGTGAGGCATCTTTGAAAAAAAAAAAATCTCCGTTTTGTAATTGAGATAATAAAATTTTTATTATATTTTATTCATTACATGATTCTAATATATGAAATAGTTTATACCACGTGAGGTATTTTGTATACTCTAACAGTGGCGTACATTGAATTTTACATTTTTATACTTTCAAAATATATTTTCAACAGCAAATGAAAAAAAAAACAATTCAATTTGAAAACAAATAAAAAACTAATTTCAGGTTTTATGATCTTGCATGGGAACCATTTTTCCTATATATTTTACTTCTTATATGTATTTATATTCAAAACTTCAAGGTTTTTTCCCAAGTACAAAAAGAAAAATTACTTACCTAGGGAAATTCTATTAGAGTGTTCAGTATTGATACAAAAATATGTTAAAATAAAAAATTTTATGACTACGTACATTTTACCAAATTACTATTTTTTCTTTACTAAAAGTGGATTTTTAATGTAGTAATAGATTTAATTTATTCAAAACCAGTTTGTGGTTATACATTCCTAATTGAAGTGAATTTTGTTTTTTACTATGGGACTACTGAACTGATCCTTGCAATTTTCTCAACGATAGGAAAACTGTATCGTCAGTTTCTAGCATATTTTGTTTAAGGACATATAATCGTATAAGACTATTTACAAAGTTTAGGATGTTCCTAAGACTGATTCGTACTCAACTGATTGAGAGACTTCCCAATATAAATTATGATAGCTACAATTGGAAAAGAATTCCATTCACACGTTCCAATACTTTTCCTAGCGCAGAAATTCTAAAGAAATTTCATTGATCCGTTTTTCGAATTCATTATCTTTTACTTATCAGGTCATGAATACAAAAATTGATAATTGTTATACCTTCAATAAATAATTCAATTAATCGTAAGAAAATTGCTTTTGTTATTTAATTAAAAGTTCGCTTCAAAGTCGATCAGAATAGGGGAATCACGTATTAAATATGCAATCTCTATCACACAATTTAATGCAGTTAGGCATGAATTGAAAAGTTCCTACGTTTAGAGTCTGCATATTTAAATATTTACGTATTAGAGACAGTTCTAAGTCTGCGTATTTAAATTTACTAAAAGATCCTAATAACAAACTTGATTTGCTTAGAAACAAGATTAAGACCGGCTCAGTGGCCAAGTGAGTAAAGGCACTTATCCCTTTCCCATTTGACTACCCAGGCTGGTGGTTGCGGGTTCGAATGCGGGCAGTGGCAGTTTGACCAATTATAATAGTTTAAAAAAAGGTCCAGTTGGTTGATCACACTGTCTTTGCTGGGATAAGATCTAAGTTACCGACTCCACAACAATATAATCACAGTATAATTGTCAGCTTGTGATAGAAGACGTATGTGCCTTCAGGTGTTCTAAAAAGATGGTGCAGAGAACCATAAGATCTAGGTACAAGGAACGCGGTTGCGATTCCCCTCTTAATATACTCAATTACACCCTTAAAATAAATCATATTTGTAATATATAAAAATTTGACCTAATTTTTTTCGTATATAAGAAAAAAAAATAGATTGTGGCAAAAAGAAAAGGTAATATAAATGAAAATGAAGTAAAATTAGAAAATAAATAAAAATCGTGAATGTTATATTTAGATAGGTAGGTAGTAAGAATGGTGGTAGACATATTTATTTTATATAACTGATTATAGTTACAGTATTGTGTAGGTATAATAAATTGTAAATGTGATAATTTATTAAGTATTCATAAATGCAATTTATCATATAAACAAGTTGTATATGCTTGGATAAAACAATACATTATATAAATATGACACAATAAATATATATTAATCTAAGTATTTGATATTACATTTATATTATATATTATTATGGGTAATATATTTTCATTATTTTTAAATTTGATATTCATCCAAATACACAAAGTGCCACAAGGATTCTTAACTTCGATTTGATTTTTTTATCTCACGACTTCTGAAACATTATCATACTCGATATACAAAATTTGTCAAAGTATATTAACTTTAGTATGCTATGAAATATTTACCACACACACACACATTTTGATTTGACCATAGCCAGCTGTCCGTCTGTACGTCCGTACTTCATATAACAAAAAGAAATAGCGACCTGAGCGATTTTGATAGCGTATTGTAAATATAAAAAGTTTAAGTTATCAATAGTTTAAGTTATTAAGTGATTCATCAAAATCGGTCAATTGAGCCCAATGGATCCTTGGCCTAACTTTTAAACTATAAAAGATCCATCAACAGGTACTCCGCTCGGAGTGCCGATAAAAACTGGATTTACACAATCATTTATGACAGAACGAAATGAAATTTGTAACACTTGTAGAATGCAAAATTCAATAAATAGAAATTGAATCGTCTCATCAACTGTAGGACCCTGTAAGATGAATTATTTATTCTTTATATAAAAAAATGATATAGAATTATATACATATTTATTTATATAATCTAAAAATCGCGTATACTAGATAAAGACGGCCAATATATTTATTGTCTTTATTAACTTTAATAATACATTGAATAATATTATTATCGATCAAACATAATATGTTATATGTAATATTATTTTTGTAACATAAGCATGAGTTGTTTGCTATATTTGCTGAGATAAATCGTTAAATTTTTCTGTCAGTTTTCTATATATTGACGTCTTGATGGCTGGTGAAAATATGAAAAAGGTAACTTGAAACGATTGATTAGAAATGTCTGGAAATAATAAGTGAAAATAACAGAGTTAACCCCATATTGAGTATCAAAGTATGAACTATGTTGAATCATTAGCATTCATAAAACACTCGAAATTTAGAGTCTATACAGTAATAAATACATTAAATATTAATAATATTGCAATTATAAATGTTTACTAGCCAAAATTGAGCAAATGTTTCAAACAGAAGTTGTTTTCTACGTATAAACATTTTTTGTTTTTGAAATTTTCTTTTATGGTTATATAAAAGTTGGCTTATGAATTTGTTGGACTAAATGGATCAATTTTGCTCATACTTTTTATATCTAGAATATACCACCATTTCAGCTCACTATCTCTTTTTGTTTATGGGTTATCTTGGACGAGCAAAAATGGAATAATTAGGTGATTTGATGAGCGAGCACCTACATCAAAATTTTGATAAAACAGTCAATATTTGCTAGCGTTGTAAACATTAGACTAAAATAAACTCTGATATATTCTATATAATAATATTTTGAGTATAAAAATTGATCCACTAAAGAAAGTATATATTTAATAAATATGAAAAAATAATGAGCAAAGTTTAACATAAATAAGGCTAAATAATATTCATTATTTTCTGATTAAAAAGTTCAAAAATGGTTTTTTTTTTAGTAATGTTATTATATTACAAAGAATATGTTTATTATAACATTTTTAGAAAATGTTCTTAGAAAATGTTCTTGGTATATTATTATTATTGTTATTATAATACATAAAGATAAGGATAAGAAAATATTGTATCCTAAGAAATGTTGTTAATATTAGTCTAAATATAGGACGGTTCATTTTTTGTTAAAAGGATACTTCCAAAAATAATGAATCGAAGTTAGAAATGGATTATTAGTACACATGGAATTATAAATTAATATGTCTGAATTATTTAACGCAACTTATAAAAAATACCGAAAAATTATGAGTCAAAGTTTATCGAAAATTGCTCAGAGACAGAAGAAAAATGTTTCGTGCAATTTTCAATATATACATTTTCATTTAAAGCAGTTTATTTATGAATACTTTTCGATTTTCAAACGTCGGCTGTGATTTTTTTTCTTGAATTTCTTTAATTCTATATCGGGTAAGGGATAGATTAATGAAATGGATGAATGGGCCACATGGGCCACATTGTGCTTACCAGTTGATAAGTCAGAAATTCCGTTTGCCTTGTGACAATACATAGTGTTATAATGTACTTTAAAACTATAACTGGCACCAAGCATCAAAATATTTTCATTCATTTCTATGGCTAAATGCTTCTATAGCAGAAACATATAAAACTATGAAAGATATATGATTTAATATAAGAAATTTTCAAAATTTAACTGATTTAAATGAATAATTATTTCTATTTCAATTGAAAAATAATTACTAATGAAATTTCTTCAAACATTAATACAATTTTCAACCCAAATTAAATACCATTTGTTGTAATTATTCAATAATTTTGGTTTGACATTTGCTATACAATTTACATACACACAATTGAACAATTGAACACATAAGTTATATTTTTTAGACTGCGAATATGTTATTACTAATTTTAGACACTCCGTAGCATTAATCGATTAAGAAGTTCCTTTTACATACTTAGCACAAAAAAAAAATCAAAATAAATTCATCGGTTTTAATCGTAGGTATCAATTAGTATGGAAAAGACAGAAGAACTACTTTTGAACTATCAAAAAACTACGAAAGCTTTTATTAGGATCACCAGTATATAAAATAGAATATGTATTGTAGATAAATATATCTACTCCATTATATTGTTAAAATAATATCCCGAAAAGAGTTTTCTTTACAAACCGGTAAAATGCATAACGAAATTCTCTTCAAAAAGGGTAAAAAATATTATATAGAAGAGGGTTTACTTTGTTATAATATCACTTATATATATAAAGAGCTGTTCAGTTTTTGTTTTAAACGACAAAAATAAACTTACCACACATCCATTAGGAGCCTAAAAAACTATAGTTTTATTGTTATCTAACGAATGATATGAAATTTGAACGTTTTGTTATGTTTTATAACATAATAATAAAATACGATAAGAATTTTTGAAATATTTCGAAAAGAAATATTTCAAAAAGTTTTATCATCGAATCTATATTCAAAAATAATTTATTTCTATATATTTCTAAACAATTTGATCATTTAAAAACAATATTGTTTTAAACAAAAATTTTTTTCTAGTCCAATCAATACGTGGATTAATTACAAACCAAGTGTATATTGAAATGTTTTTCACATTTGTTTTTCGAAAATTTTTCAAGCAAAAAAATTCTTGTTTATTACTGTGTATTTTCTGAATTTTTACTCTTAAATATAGGTAAAGTATTTGAAAGAAATATTAATATTTCAGAAACCCATGCTCACCACCTTGGAAATGTTATGTTTTTATTAAATTTTTGGTTTTTTTCTGTGTAGAAAAGATTTTGTTGAACTGTAGGAATCTCAAAATATATATTTCCGGTGAAAGCTCCAGATTTTGATAGAAAAATTAAAATATGGAATTCACTAATTAAAATCATTTATATAAATCATGTTTTAATATTGCATGCGATAAAATTACTTTTCATAAATCTCTCATCATATCTTATACAAATATATTTAATATATGAAAATATTATAGAAAATTATTTGAGTATTTTAATAAAATATGTTTAATAAAATATAATTACGTTCATATGTGTATTATATTTAAGTATATATGAACGGTAAATAAAATAAATACACGACATACTTGTACAGTTTGATATCAAATATTAATAATATTCGCAAATAATTTTAAAAGGATATGTTATTATCCTTTTAAAAATAGGAAGGAATGCTTCAAAATTTGCTCCTATGTTTATCCAACGCTAAAGAAGAAACTTTATTGTAGCCTGCATAGAATAAATTTGTTACTTCTAGATATTTTTTCCAACTTCATTCCGTATGTAGTAAAAAAAAAATACAGTTTTCTAATTTTCCCTGGATCTTTCAAAGTGAATTCCAAGAAATTTCATCTTTCTGGCACATATAGTTGGGGAGATTTTACCCAAAAGAGATTGCAGGTGCAAATAATAAAATAACCTGTCCTATGTCCTGTTTCATTACATATTGATTCAATATTTGGGTATGGTATCTGCTGAAGGGTACCCCTACTTTTTACCATCTCTTGCGTATTTTTTAGCAATAACATCGAACTTTTGTTTTGGTTATACGATTTGCTGTATTTATATGTCTGGCTTCAAGGCGACTAAATGTTGACATTGATTAACAAGTTTGCTTTTTGCTACGTATCTTATGTACGATAAGTTACATAAACAAAATTCAAATATACATTACATATAAATGAATCATATAGAAAGATATATAGAATATTCTATGTACTATTAGGAAATTGTAATACATTTTAAATTCATATTATTTTATACATCTCTTCTATGTAATTTTGTACTAACAAACAAAAAGACGGCGACGCGACGAATAAATTTTATATAATCATTTGTTGCTTGGTGTAGTAGTCACTAACAACTGTGTAGTATGCTATTGATATGAAAATATTATTATAATATTTTCATAATTTTATCACTTCTTAGTGAAGACGTGATATTTGAATAAGTAACTAAAGAAGTTCTTCATGCATTATGTTTAGAATGATAATACGATCGAAATGTAAATTTAAGGAATTATTTCATGTAAATTTGGTTTGAAAACTTTCATGACAAGTAGATTCCGAATAAATGTAGTGTAACATGAACATTTTTAAAATTTGAGAAATTTTTTTTTTTGAATATACTTTGTGTGCGGAAAATGATTCATTTCTGATAGATGCTTAAACAAATACATTCTTTCGTCTTCCCTGAATATCGCATAAAAGACGTTCATTGTATTAACAATATAAGTCCAGCTTAAAATTTACATACAGTTTAGCTAACTGGAGATGTTTTGGAATTTAAGAAAGGTGACCAAATGACTACAAAAAATATGTGTCACAACTTAATCTTATGAAAAAACTGTTCGAAACTACGGTTTATTTTGAATCCAAAAATTCTGACTAAGAAATATGGACAAATGATAATTCTCTAGCTGGAGATGTTGAAGAATATTTAATATTTTGTAAACAATATTTAAGTTATCTAGATTCAGTATAAATATTAGTGATGTTACAATAAGTTAAATACATTTTCGTCCTGATCGACCCCTCAACATATTGAAAACATTACAAATAATAATTATATAGCTTGAATGAACACTATTTCACATACATAACATAATTTCAAGTAATCCATCCCCTTGCGACATAAAATACAACTTAAAATTATTTCTACTTGAATAAATCTGCGGGAAAATGCTATACTTTCTCTTCATAAATTCATGATTGTTCAAAATGAAAGTTAAGAATTTTCAAATGAAGGTAGCTCGTATATATAAAAGATAAAGAAAACTTTTAAATACGAAAATTCTATGGTTTCTTCTATCTTCCTTGAAAGGTTTAAAAATTTTCCGCTGTGAATAATAATTTTTGACTTGATTTCTACACTATTTACAGAAAATTATGTGAAAAGTTATGTGTCACACTTCAACTTAAAATTCGATTCTATTAAAATTCAGTTAAAACTGGATGGCTCAAAAAAAAAAGGTAATACGTAGTTTGCAGATATCTTTCAGAAATAAACTCAAAATTCTGCACACGTGCGTCATAATAAAAGCATCCGCGAATATCGGACCTTGACATAAAACCAAATAAGCATTATTTAATCTCAATATTTTGAGAATAAGTGAGCTGAAATATCGATAATATCAATCGCATGGTTATAAATCTAAATTTTTGAGAGATGTGTCTTACTAGACAACTTACAAGTGAAATTTGAAAATTAGCAACGTTAAACATCTCTGTGAATACTAACGATTAGTTTATTCATACTGATACACAAAAAAAATTTTATCCTGCAAAAATCGAGTTTTGTTGGAGGAAAAATCGAATTTTCTTTGATATTTGTTATAGTGAAACTCAAATGTAGATTTTACAAACAGCGAATGGTGCTCTATGAAGTTTTTTTGAGACATCTTGTGTAGTATTTCGCGTAAGTTATAAAATCCAAGGTGATTATTTTCAATATTTCAACACACAATTTCCACACTATCGTCAAACAGACGAACGTATATGAGAAGATGAACAGAATTTTCATCCATTGACTTGACTGATATATATTATTATGTCGCATAAATGTATGTCTTGTAATTTGAAATATTGACAGCTATAGTGAGCGCATCATCATAGCAACAGTATCTTCGACAATTCCCTCTTGATAGAAAAGTAAAGCGTTATGTTACAATGACAAATACAATGTGAATAGCGTGATCGAATAAAAAGAGAAAAAAACCCATGCAACAAACCCCTTTTTTTAGCCGTTGTACAAAACATGACAGCATAATATAAATACAAATGGATGAACAAATCTGTAACAAACCATTCAACTGTAGGTATATTTGCTCCTGTATTCCGAAAGTGTTATACCTAGTGTTAAATATACAAAGAATTTCAAAATTTACTATTCTATCCAGCTTTTTAAAATATACCTAATAAATTATGTTAGCGATTTGTACAAAATTGTAAAAAAATTAAGATTTACTTATCATATACAAAATTAACCTACAAGAATATTTCTTAAGAAATTATAGAATATTTTTGACATCGGAAATAGTTTTAGAAAAAATAGTTTAATAAAAAAATTGACAAGAAAAATGAGTTAAATAATGACCTTTTGGTTCATTATTTACGCATAGTCCAATTACCGAATTTTAAGACTTATCTACCAAATTTTGGGACAGACGTTTCTGTTATATCGAAGACAAGATATAAAAAAGAAATTTTTGATATTCAAACCGTGAACGGTAGAACATGTATTTGGGGGAGAGGATGTTTGGGCCCTACTGGCTGGTCTGACTGCAAATGGTAGGATTTGAAATAGAGTATTATACATTGACACTCAGAATATAAGTTGGATTTCTTCGTTTTCTGAGAAACGTCCGGCAAACATTACCGCCAACAGAAGCGTCTAGTTTTTATAATATTACTAGGCTCATGAATTAAAATCAAGCCTGAGACTGTAAAAAGTGTATATTCTTTAGCAATTTAGTAATGTATTCTTTAGCACCCTTTACCTGCAAATGGGATGTTGGTAAAATATTGAAAGAAACTAAGTCTGGCGATCTTGATCAATATGAAAATAACTTATTTTTCTCTTAATTCTCATGGATTTTATGTCTTAATTTTGATACACGCGGTGCTACAAAACACCCACAATGAGCAGCAATCAACCACTGTAATATATATAAATAATAACCAAGAGAAGATTTCTCATAAGAATACTTTATGCAAATCAGTACTGATAAGGAGTAAGTTTATGCGGTGCCAATCACACTTGAAAACCCTCTTTTGTTTATTAAAACATCTATGACTATGAATAAGTAGAATAATCACTTTGAATTGTCAGCGATTTTCCATGTCGATGTAAAGACAATACTACTGTTATAATTTGTATGTTCTCCCTTAGTTAGTTAAATCGTTAAAAATGCGCGTCGTTTTGTTTTCAACTCGTTCACATGCTTTGATTCATACAAAGAGAGAATGAATTCACTGTAATATAGGCTTCCTTCCATTCTTTACATAAAAAATAATTGATTGTAAAATTATATTCTTTATATTTTTGAAAACATAGTTTTTAGTCATATAATCGTAAAAATTGAGCCCTATATTTTTAAGTGTGAAAATAGTCCTAACAAAGCATTGAAAATAGACCATAATTAATCTCCTAGAAAATCCCAAAAAGTATATTTGTCGACAAAATTCACCATACCTGGCCTAATTAAGATTCAATATAACTTAAGTAAGGTATCAGAAAGAATATGGGGAAAACGGGGGTGCGAATTTTGTGTACTTTATAAGCGACAAAAACTATTAAAACTGGGCCAAAATACCAAAATGAGCATTAAAAAACACTGAATCATGACTAGTTAAAAATGTAAAAAATGTTCAGGTTTTTCCAAAAATTTAAAATTTCTCGGTATAATTTCAGTATGTTGAAACTATTTTTATTAATTAGTATTCATAAAATACACTAAATATCCAGTATATATACAGTTAATAATCCATAATGTAATCATGATAAGTATTTTTCAAGTATTCACTAAAAATTTTGAATATTATTATAAAATATTTAATAAATCTTTTCTAAATGTAGAATTTTAAACAATTTTAATAATCTACAGCAAAATATTTACTCAAACTGAAAAAATTCTTTATGTAAACTTTTACCCCTTTTATTTTTTTGTTTTAAACAATCATATCTAAACTTTTTTTATTCTTTATCTTCCGACAGTCAACAAACACCAGAAACCACAAACAAGAATAATGAAATAAATTACATTAATATTTTTAAGTTTGTATTTAAACATGAAATACAAATACATATAGTGTGTCACAAATCAAAAGGTTGTCTCGAAAGTAAACACAATTCATAATTTATAATATCTTAAATATTAAATAACAATTCACAAATGGGTTATTGCAGTTTTTAATGATAAATTTATTTATTTTTGTTTATTTTTTAATCAAATATTCAGAATTAATGCAAAAAAATAATTTAAATACCTATATGCTTAGATTTAGAATTTTTCTTCCCTAATTTGCACAAAAAGTTTAAAAGAAAAACAAAAATCACAGCTTGATAAAACTATGTTCAAAACATAATTTTGATATCATTACGAAATTGGAAATTATTATGTTCGGATAATACTATGTCGAAATATTTTAAGGCAATAAATTACTAATATATTTTGAAAATTTCTGGCCGCGCAAAACAATTTCTGAGCAAAACATCTAGAAGTGACTTTATCTATTTATTTTAGTTGGCGGTATCTGATTACGCCATTTTTAGGGAATACGGTTAGTTCAGATTTGCTTTCCTCAATCTATAAAAGGACTCAATATTATTTAATCAATACTCCCTCATTTAAACGTCATGGGTAATTTATTTAATGATTTTGTATTAAATTATCTTTGAAAATTTTTACAAAAAAAACAACTAGTTATTTCAAATGTAGGCTTTCACATAACAAGTGAAAATGAACTATTCAAAAAGGATTTTCATACACCGCCATATTTCTCGGTCGACTATTCTCCTGTTACATACTGTAAATTTGAGTAGAAGAATAATCATTAACAAGATAATATTTTTCATTTTCATGCAGACAATATTTTTTCCTTAAATATAAATTTTTCCATAATGATGATAAACATTATTCATTTCAGTAGATTAAACAACACCCAAGAATAGCTCTCCCAAATATATGTTATAATTGAAAAAACAAATTATAATAGAGAGAAACAAATGCTTTGCGTAGATTTATTTCGGTGTAAATGCGGGTATTTATGAAAAAAAATATGTTAAAAGAATTTAAGAATATATAAAAGAAAAAAAAACTTTTTCCTCTTTAGATTTTATTATTTAACAACAAACTTCATTAACAAAATAATTCCTCCTTTTTAGACGCAGAATGTTTTTTAATTATAATTGAATTAATTAAAAGTATTTAATTGTAAATAAAATATGAAATGAAAATGTCTAAAGACATATATTTTTGTTTTAAATGTTTTTAAGTAAATTACTAATAAATAAATTAACATTTAATTAGATCTTTTGCTCTTTAAAATTTACTTCTATATACAAATTAAATGAATCAATTACATTAACCATAATAAGATTGATCCTAGATCTTACACAACTATGCAATGGATCAAATTGAGCTTGTGCAGGTACAGACTGTCAAATAAAGTTTCCAATTTAAGCGCAGTTTTATATGGCTTGGGCAAATTGTTGAATGTAACCTATACGAGAAGCAAAGCATATGGTTTGCGGATGTTTTAAATTTGTAGAAAAAGCAAGAAAACTGTTGGTTCAGACCAAATTTTGGTGTCGACCATAATTTAATTTCACATTAGTCTGATTCAGTTCCTAGTTTTTAAAAATTCTGAATTTTAATCTGAAAAATGAATTTCTTATTTATTATTTTCGAAGTATTATTGATGGTATTGAATTTGTATAGAGGTAGCTTGAGCCTTCGATACAAATTATTGTCTTTATATATATACGTAAATCATTAACAACCTGTGCGAGTATAAATGCTATAACTTTAGAATAATCACTGAAATTAAATTAGAAAGCCATACATAATTAAAACAAATGACTTAAAATTAAAACTTTGAACAAAGAGTGTCAAAATAATAAGTATGAATTCATTTAAATTAAATAATGCTATTTTTCATTTTTCTGCCGCCAATAACAAATTATTTAAAGCAAAACAAAAAACTGATCGCAAATTTGGCATGGACATTTGATTTGAACTTTCCAATATTAGAGAAGACTTCGAGTTTTTTTTTCTCACGATTTTGGAGACAGTTTAAAGATTATTACTTTAAATTCGCCACAAAATAAACCATTTATCTATATTTACCATAAAATAAACTTTAACTCCAGCTTAACCTCAAATTTTTGAAATCCGAGTGGTAATTTAAACAGCTCAACGGCTAAATCGCAAAGGCATCAAGGTTTTGCTTTGTTTGATAAAAATCAAGAAACTGATTTTTCTGCTTTGGGTCTCAGATAGAGTGACAAATACTTATTCGATATATACAAAATTTTTTATACCACTATAATGGAACATTTTGTACATATAAATTATATAAAATAAATTCAATTTGTTTTAAGTATCTACTTTTGTCACTAAAAACTAATTAATTATAAATTAATAACAACGATGAATAAACCCGTAAATTATAATAAATTCAATATATTCTTTTTTTTTCATGTCATTTAATAATTAATGTAACATAAATAATTATTGTCATAATTTATTTTCAAGATTATTATTAATAGCTTTATATTCATTTTCCATACAACACAAATAATAATGTCTACACCGCTTTGAGTGAGTGACATCGTGTATTGATGGCACGATGAAGATACAAACACACCTTTTAGCAAACAATCATCACACGTAGAATATCATTTTACTCATGACAAAGCCGGTATTTACTAGTTTCAAATTGTATCGTATGTAAATTAGGTTTAAGACGCGAATATCTGATGTTAAATGTTCGATGGATTAAATATTACAAAATATTGATATTGAAAATTAGAGATTTTATTTCAAAATTTATGCGATATTATAGTAAAAAGTCTTAAAATGATACACAATTGTTAAAAACCATACTGAAATTTACAATTTGGTTGCCGTGAATTTTCAAGAGCTATAATTTTACCACATACAAAAAAAATTATTGATGTTGTATAAGTCAGTAGGCGATACATTATTTTATAGTAAAAATTTGTGATTATTTACTCTCAATTTATATACAAAAATGATAAATAAAAATTATGCGTTAAACAAATATACACAAAAGATCAACTTTCCAAATTTTCTTCAAGTATGTTCAATTTTTCAACGAGAAATATGTCTATGTAACAAATATAATAATATACATTAAATATTATTTGCTGTATTCAAAATTTTCTCCCCCATTCTGAAATTGTATAACGCTTATAACACCATTGTTCCTGTTATCTACTCTTATAAGCTCATTGATATTGCAATGTTCGACAAATAAATTGAATAAGACGAAGTGAATTCAAAGAATTGAACTACAATATATTTTCTTAAGCATAACGTGTATACGAATTTAATTTATTTTTCACAAATCTTAATAGAACCTTTTCCAGATCTACAGTGTCTCGGTAAACCAATCAACTAATAGTGCCTAGTATGGGAGCATAGCACTTTTGTCAAAGAACTAATTTCCAGAAGTTGAGACGTGTTAACTTCCCTGCTGCATCTTGCTCGAACATACCAGTACTTTCATAGGCAAATTTTTTTTATATATTTAATGTTAATCAAAAATTCTGAAATCTCTTTAAGCAAATCATCGACTGATTAAATTTCATATATTTTTGTATTAAATAATTTGATAACTTTAGATGATTTTGCCTTCCGAATGCTTCATCTTTTACTCACAGTGCTTTTAATCCTAAAACCGTTCTGATTTCATCTGCTATGTCTACTTGGTTAGACATATTAATAGAGAAAGTATCCAAATGCCTCTCTCTATCTTCCTTGCACTTCCTGAAATATTTGAGATTCAGTATGATTACCTTTTATTATGGCTTATTACCTCATCAAAATTACACAGAATATCTTTTGGAAAATCATTCCCCCGTTTACATATAACGAATGATTTCATCACCCAACTTTTTCCGAAAAATATTATACATTGTAATTAAAATATAATCATAATCACACATTTCAACTTCTGAATCATTAGTGGAAAGGCTAAGTGGAACTTCTTCATTCATACAATATCAGCATGAATGGAAGTTGAACTTGACCGGTTCGTCAAAATTCTATGACAACCTGTGACGAGTGATTTGTTGTAAAATCGAACCCACGACCCATATGTTCTGCTTCAGCATTTGATCACTCAAATAACAGTATTTGCACCTTACATGTCTCAATTAACTTTGTTACCGAGCCGGCGAGTACAAAGTATACTGGCTCATTTCTACTTTAACAATTCTTTCAAAAAATATATTCAAATCCAAATTATTTGTCATAAATTTCAAAATATTTTATGCATGTTGACTCCTACAAGTCATATCATCCTCTCTTTAATACAGCATTTCCTAGGGTACTTGACTTGAACAATAAACGTGAATAATTCGACTACTATACATACACATATATGTACCGATACCATCTTCATCATAATGTGGAGTACACTTGTAAAAGCAAGCAGTTAGTTATATCGTCTAATAATATGAATTTCCTACTACATAATACTCTACAATCGTCGCTCTCTCTGGTGTGTGTCTGCTATAAGAAAGGGGAGAAGATGACATTGACTTCACCACACGTAACATATTACGTGTTACTATATATATATATATACAATGAATATTTTCCACCGTTTCCTTCGGGGGTGTTATGGGTTGATGGTAACTTGTATATACATGTATATTTTATTATTAGACGGTAGATTATATGTTGTTTATATAAGGGGTTTGTTATCGATTGAACAAGTATTCAATTATTTTTATATATAATAATATTTGATTGCATGTGCCATCTATAATTCAAATTTTAAATCACCTTGTAATTTTATATAGTGCTGAATGGAATTAAAACAAAGAACGAATTGCAATTTCCCACCTTACTTAAGTCGAATCCACACGCTAAAAAATTTTAAACAAGCCATGGGTTTCATAAACAAGCTTTAGTATCTGTATGTGATTTTTATGGCGCATTCATTTGGCCAGCATAAATCTAAACGCATACGAATGCTCAAACTCTTGACCAAACTTTTGGTTATTTTGAATTGATGATCTAAATTACTAAAGTCCATACAGACAACAATTAAAACATATAACGATTTCTGATTTACAATAGGTATGCATGTATGCAGTCTCAAGTACAATTATATCCTTCAAACTCATCTAGCATTAATGTTTCAAGAACTCCCTGTACAATTGTATTTTACAATGTTATGTTATTGTAATATTTTAACAATTTTTGATGAAAAAGTTATTCGCCTGTTCACAAAAAGAGCTACACGACACGACTGAATGCTACTTGTTATTATTATACGTAGGGTATTTTTTAACACATTACGTTAATATTTTAAGGACTTTTGAAAATTTTGATAATAAAATATGCATATTAATTAACTGAAAATAAATACTACTTACGTTAAATTATTAACTTTATCAGGCATTTTTAACATTAATTTATACAGAATGACAGGGTAAATTTATGTCTTTGCTATAGTATTTTATTTTTTTTATTTAATCAAAAAATGAATTTTTTTTGGCAACGTATAGTTAATGATTAAATCTTAAATAAGGCAAGACTATGTAGGAAAAACGCATGTTAAAGCATTATGTGTTTTTCTTGAAAAACTATTTCATTTCTTAAACCTTATGAAGAAATGTTTACTTGTTGTTAATTGGATGCCGTGCAGATCTAAGTCACTAAATTAACAACGAATAATATATCTTCTCAGAGAATAACTAAGATAAGCTAATTCATGCTGATGATGATTACTTTATAGTCGAAAAACATAGATATTTATAAAATACAAAAATATCGAATAAATTGTGGCAAATTTTAAGAATAATTCTCCGGTAGGTACCAAATTTAAGTGCCTTAGAAGGTTCCAAAGAATCGATATATAAAAAAAATTGAAATCGATATCAAAATTTCCATACTTTCAACATCGGAAGTAATATTTGAAAACTTAGTATTAATTAATAAGTAAATAACACAAATCATCTTATAAGAGTGAAAATTAATTAAAAAGATTTTTGAAAGGAAATTAAAATTGATTTTTATATTTGTTCCAGATTCAGAAACCGGTGGATGGGGCGAATGGAGCGAATGGACACCGTGTACAACCACCTGTGCTGGTGGTACACGAAATCGTCATCGATTTTGTGATTCTCCACCTCCACGCTACGGTGCAAAGTTCTGTGAAGTAAGTAACACACATATACACCTCTCATTAATAAAATCTTATGGTAAATTGACAGTGATTAAGACTTTATGTACAAAAGCAATTTATTTATTTGCAATAATAAATAAATAAAAAAATAAAATACATTTTGAAATATTGCTTTAAATTTATTTGATTTGTTCTTTAGTAATTTTTCGAATACACGCAAATTTTTTTATACATTTTCCTTTTATTTGTTAATTTATTTCGTAGTAAAGAAAATTTTTTGTCTTACATGGTTGTTTACAATGTGATTCAAAACTGCTGATGCAACAATTTTTCATCTTTTTATTCATCGTAAATGTTTCATTTTAACTAAATGATTTAAGAACTTGACATTTTAATTGATTCGAGGGATTAAAATCCAGAAAATTTATATTAAAATGAATTGAATGAAATAACCTGGAAAATTATTTAATTTTATTGGGAAATACAATTCGAACGAGTGCGAGAGCTTTCATGCTCCAAAACGTACAGTTAAAATGTAAGAGCTTTTGGATTATCGAAACTTTGGCTTAACTGCTGAAATTATACGACCTTTACGTCAATAAACATTCATGCAATTTTTCTTAAATTTAAAAAAGACTTGAAGAATGAAAAAGTTTGGCATTTCTAATAATAAATTAATTTCAATAATCAAGCTGAATTTACCTGTAAAGAAATAAAAATTGATTTTTCAATAATAAATAAATATGAACAAAAAAAAAAAAATTAATAAAATGGAAAACAAAGAAAATTCTTCGTTGAATTTTTTATTTCATAAAAAAAAATATAGCAAGTAATATTATTAACGATTAACAGCACGCAATACGTGTGTACACTACGAACCTACCTTGAAATAGACAAAAGAAAAGTTATATGCACCGTGTGCTTCAAAAGTGTTCTTCAAATTTTGGGAAAGGCCACGTGTGCTCTTTACTGTTGGTTGAAAATTTAAAAGGTTAACTCTTTGATTTTTTCTGAAGTATCAAGTTGGGGAGAAATTTAAGGTGATTTTTTAAAATATGAGTTAATAGTGTAATGGTGTAGAAAATTAGCTGATACAATTATTATGTCGGAAAATTTTGAGTTTTTGCAAAAGTTTGATCATTTTTCCGTATTTTTAAAATATAAAAGTAATGATTATAATTTTGTGTCGCATTGTCTTAAACATTAGTCTTTTAAAATCAGTGCTTTTATCATTCTGATTAGTGTTTTCTCAATCAGGGTACACTACTCTTGAGACATGCTGTGGGTAAGGTAAGTTATAAGGTCATAAAAACTAAAGAAGCATTCATTTGGTTCATTTGTATGAAAAATCAATATACGTTTGATTACTATGGAAACTTAAACAAAATTGTTTATATATTTTAATATTGAAAAGTTTGTCAGCCAAACAGTTGAAAATCACTTGTACAAAACAAGAAAATGGGAAAGAAAAAAGGTGGTGGTGATAAAAAGAAAAAAGATGACGCAAAAAGTGGCGATGAAAAAGAAAATGGAGAATTTATGGAGATTGATAAAGCATTTTTTGAATTACAAATCAGTAATTTAAATAAAAAATTAACAAAATTACGAGCAGATAATGCTCAATTGAGTAGAGAACATGGTGAAATGAAAAATGCATATGATCAATTGAGCATCGATCGTGCTGATGTAATTGCATACTTAAAACTATCGTTACAAAATCGTAGTGATGAAATTATTGAACTTCAAGATCGCATTCGTGCTTTGCAACAAGAACACGCTGAAGAAATTGAAAGGTACGATCAACGAATTGCAGATATGCAAGAAGAATTCAAAAATTCAAACGATCAACTAAAATCCGATATACAAATGTTGGAAAGTAAGATTAGTTCGCTTGAAGAGTTCCGTGTACAAAAAGAGAATTTGATGCGACAATTTGAGGAACAAGAGATAGAAAAACAACGAATTGAAACTGAACTCAAAGCTCATATTGAAGTTATCGAAAGAGAGAAGATTGAGCAACGATATAAATTGCAACAAGATGTTGAGAAACATTTAGTGGACTTGAAAATCGAGTACGAAGAAACATTTGACTTACGTTTAACATCAGCCACGAAACGTTTAATGCGCGAAAATATCGCATTAAATAAGGAATTCAGTGAATTGATTGATGAGTTAAAGAAATTACAAAAACATAATACCGTTTTGCAAGCAAAATGTAAGCAATGGCGTTTAAAATATGAACTGAGTATTGATTTACAAAATACCACAATTGAAAAATATACACAACAATCGAATCTTATACATGAATTAACTCAAAAATGTAATACATTAAAAATGAATTCATTAAAATTCAACGATGTACGAAATCAAATTGTACATTTTGAAAACAAAATTGAAGAATTAAATACGAAAAATATGGAAATATCGGAAAAGATATTACATTATAAACAACAATTAATGGATACACAAAAAGAAAATGAAAAATTATTGAAAACGTACGGTGAACAACAATTAAATGTTGAAAATTTAAAAGAAATTATATTTCTATCCGCTCAAGTGATCAAAAAAGTAATTGGATTTACAAAAACAAATGCGCAACTGCCAAACGATTTGAAAAATATTGAATACTTCATAATGCGCGATGAACTGCTTAACTGTTTATTGGAAATCCTTAATTGTTCAGAAAACTATCCTCCAAAATGTTTGGAACAGTTATTGGACAACGAAATTCAACCGATTAAAATTTTATACAAGAAAGGTGATTTAGGTTTTGTACCAGCAGATGCAAGTCCTAAGAAACGACAATCGATATTAAAAAGACCGGATAGTGTGAAATTGTCTTCATCCAGACGTGTTCGTACCACAGAATCGATGAGAAAAATTGAACGGTTACCATCGAAAAAGTATTTATTACGAAATAAATCGTTACCGGATGTTATTGAATCCATCATCGAAACAAAATATCAAAAAGTACAAAGCATCATTTCTCAAAAGTATGATCAAGGTGAATCTAGTTCTTCATTTTTGTCCTCAAGTCAATTGCTTGATGATTCTTCATCGATGGAATTTCGAAGTCGTGAACAGTCATTACGACCACAAACTGTTGATCTAAAGACTGATAGTATAATTTCAATATCAACTGAATTGAAAAAAACGACCGAAGTTGAATTTAGTAACGAAGTTAGATTTTCTGACAGGCAACAGCAGCAAATCAGTGGCGTTGTCGAAGAAGACCAAGAATCATTTTCTTCAAATGTATCGAATGTGACACCCAGTAATTTATCAATTGTCGACGATGAACCACCAAAAGATGATTAACCAAATTTATTAATAATAAAAACTAAATAGTTTAATTTTGTATGACTTTTGTATTGTTTTTTTAATAATAAATGAATTTTGTACCACAATTTTCTTTGTAAATTTATTTTTATACTCGAATCTAGCTACAGGTGTTCATAAAATCACCTAATTAGTCCAGTCCCGTTTGCCCATTCATCAAGATAACTCAAAAACGACAAGAAATAACACGCTGAAATTTTGGTGAGCTACTCTAAACTTAAAAAGCGAGTTGTATTTCGTAAATGATAAATCTATTACCCAACTTTTAACTCATAAAAGATCTAAGAACAAAAAATGTTTATCATTTCAAAAAAAAAAAGGAACTTTTGTTTGAAATATTTTGTCATAAACTACTTAAATTCGCTATAATTTTAACTCAAATTTAACTAATTATTATATATATCTTGGCTGCAAATTTAGGCTATTTTATGAATGCCAATAGCTAAATATTGAGTATCTAAACAATTAATACTGTTAGATGTTATTTTCACTTGATTCAAAAATAAAAGCAATATTGGGTAAATTATTTTTAAAATATTTGTCTATACAAAATATATATGCAATTAAACATTCTTTAAATCTTTAATAATTTATAGGAATCGATTATTAATGGAATTTTATCTATTGATGGTTTTATAGGGACCGGCAGTAGAAACCGAAAAATGTGGTCACGGTGATGGTGCCACAGATTGGGAATGTATGTATGGTGGTGGGAACAGTGTAAATGGTGATGTACCCGCCGATCGGCCAGAAGTTAAAGCTGAAATTGGTCCAGGTTGTCGATGTGGATGTGTTGTACATTTAGGTCAATCGAAACCACGTCGATTGGTTGCTACCTCATCGCAGAGTTGTCCTGGTCGTACATTTTGGTTAATACAGGTAAATATAATTATTATTTCATATGGTATACACAAAATATGAAAATTGTTGATTTTTATCTGAAGCACAAATTTCATTTATATTTGTGACATGAACCAACGTTTTTTTTTTTTAGAGATATAATGATTATTATTTATAATTACTGATGGTATCTCTTATATGTTCTGTTTGTGAATTATTCACGATATAGTAATAGAGAGTACTTCCAATATACTCTATTAAGATGGTACAGCATAGTTGATAGCTTTGTAGTCGATATAATTTTGATAGGCAACTCAAGAAATTTGTATGAATTTCTCCTCTGCGAAAATTACCTTGTAAGCATATTGAATCAATCATTAATGTATTTCTATAAATATTTATTTATTAAACTTTTTCTCAATGAAAATTATGTTTGACGGCATCAAAATTTTGCACTACGCGTTTGAAATTGGCTACTATCTGTATTTTGTTACCCTAATAGAATAATAATCCAAAAATACCTTCTGAAACCATTTTGTGAAATACGCTACAAAATGAAATATTCGTTCTGCAACAATTATGTTATTTTCAGGGTGTTGTTCAACGGCCAGCGTCAGGCAAGGTAGAAAGTGTTTGTTTCCTGAATGATTTTCCGGAAATCACTGAATGATTTTATTTTATTTTATAAATAACAAAACGGAAAACCGTTAGTATTAAGCTTATGGGCGTGTATCTTACAATCTTTCTGGAACTCTTCACTTATCAGAATTTTCAAAAAAGGAATTAATTTATAGAAGACACTGAGGTTAAAACTTTGAACAAATTCACGAATAAATTAAATTTTTCATCATTGTTTTAAACTGTAATAATTTTTCGTGATAATCCCGATATTCGTAATTATATATTTGGTTTCGTTAATCGTTAAGGCCAGAATGAATTATTATATTTTCTTGAAAGGTTTTTTTAAGTCACTTTTTTATTACTAAAGTCATCTGTGACTACAGAATAAACTATACACCAACAGCATTCATCATTCGAAGAAGCTTATTCATCCAAGGAATTTTGACCTTCGTGAGGGATTTATTATCATCCTGGGTTAAAAACGCTGTATCATTATTATTAAAAATTGTATTAAAACTAAAAGAAGTTTTTTTCGATATATCAAGAAAAACACTTCAGAAGATTAACAACGATTTAAAATTTATCCACTTTTTTATTCGAAGTAAATTATATCCAATTATTCGAACAGAACGTAACTGTACCTAGCATATACGATTTTCTTTATAGAGATGATCACTTTTAAAAGTCATTAAAGTTTCATAAATGTACCTTCATGTAGACAGACCTATCTATCTATCTATAGGTACACACATACTTTCTACGTTTAAAAGCGGTAGCTTTTATCATTCTAAATATACATCATGTCCTCATACCAAAAGTACAATCACAATCAAAAATTCAGAAAACTAAATACAATTATTTTCGATATTAAAAACTCTACTTATTGGAAAACTTTTATGATGTCACACATAATCAAACAGGCAAATAAAATTTATAGTATTGATCCAATTTAATTTAATCTTAATCATATTATACAGTAATTAAATAGTTTGTCCAATTTTATTGGACATTACTGTATAATTTTTTTAATTTGATTTCAAAGAGTATTTACTGCATTTTAAATTTAATACTTTAATTTTTTTTATCGCATTTTTTTTTAATGTCATATTCGTACATCATCATATGGCTTTAGGCGATCAGATGTTATTTTAAATAGTATATGAATTGAGTTGGGCCCATTTTAATGGTTTCTTTTATAAAAAAAAATATATATTAACTAATGTGTGTAGTTTTCATGAACCTTAATATTTACGTTTGCTTTTAAAAAATGATTTCGAACATAGTCGGAATTATAATTTATACATTAAAAAGTTTTTTTTCCTAAATAATCTCACAACCGTATCAAATATAGACACTGACTGACATAGGGAATTCAAAGTCTTTGCCATGGGGCTTGAACTTTTGTATAGAGAATCGTCTCATATAGTGTATATGGGCTGTGAGCGGTGACCACTTCTTTCAAAGTTTGAGTGGGATTATTTTTACTCAAAAATTCACTATAGTTTATAAATGAGTGATTACTTTTTATTGTGTAGCCCGAAATAGTTAAGAAAAATAGGCATTCAAAGCGTATTTTCAATTTATCTGAGAAATGACTCGATTAATCGTTCAATGAATGTTATTTTTGAATATTTTTGGTTCAAATTACATTAGAAAATGAGTTTGTATCGAAATCGAGGATCAAATATTTTCCTCGAGTTTTCATTATTTTCTTAAGGGGTTTGATTTTGATTTTAATCATTCGTTTGACTTATTTCTGGTTAAATTTTTCATCTAAGGAGCAGAAACTACAAATAGAAGACAGAGAATACGGAATAGACGAGGACGGAGAATAGTTGTTGTAATTTTTATATTCCAATTAAATTTAATGTGCATAATTTTTGTGTTTTACTATTCTAGGCTGATCACGATCATCTCATACGATTCAAAGTGGATCATTTTCGTTTACCATGCGGTAGCCAATGGTTAAAAGTACGTGATGGCAGTAGTTTATCATCAAAATTGATATCACAATTAGTTGGTACCCCATATAGTGCTCCACCAGCAGTTGTATCGACTGGCCCGTATTTATTATTAGAATTTTTCTCCGATGAATTAATGGCAGCTGGAGAAATTTGTGGTGGTGGATTTTTAGCACACGCACAACAAATTCGTAAGTATTAATTTGTTTTCTAATATTGTTGGATTAAATGTATCAAATATTACACGTTTTATTGAATTACACATCGTTTAGTTTTTATTTTTATACGGCTTCATGAAATTATTTTTTATTGGATTGAGAAAATAAATACTTTTTTTAATTGAATGAAGAAGCAATGTTGATCGATCAGGTAATAAAGCTTGTGTTATTCTTTAAAGTCTATTTACACGATTCAATCACGTAATAATTCAGTCAACAACCAGCCTCAGTCAAAAATAACCAGTTTATCTACTCATGTCAGTTCAATCAAGGTTCAGTATTCGTGCTATCCTTGTTCCTTCAATAGTTTGTGTATTCCTAGATTAACACACAATAAAATATGCCGTCATTTAAATTGTAAACATATCCTTGCCAAGGAATTTAAAAATGACGGAACTGTGTTGAAGCCGCACTTAATCACTGGGTGTGAACTGTGATGGATAAGTGTTGATACCCTCTATTAGATTTCATGGCGTGACTGATGTGTATGAATATATCTATATCCACCTTTTGTAAGGAACTATGCTGGCATAGGTCTGGATTTATGAGAGACAGCAAATCTACCTAAATATAGCCAAAAAGTTAGTTCTTAACTATGCAAGAATCATTATTTGATCCTTTTATCGTCCCGTTTATTATAATTAACATAATGCCACTGTCAAAATTCGAATTGATTCAATATCTTTTCTATATTTTCGTTTTGTATCCAATTGATTATTTAATAAAGTATGTTTTATACAAATGGTAAAAAACTTAAACGAAGTTTGGCTTAATTTTTACTTCGCTATATTATGCTAATTCTTATTTGTTTCTCAGATTTTAAATTTTTCGATAATCATGAGAACCCAACGATTGATATGTTTCCAAATTTTTATTTCATCAGTCAGTAAACAAATAAAATAATAAGTCTTTTACACTTCATAAGATTTTTTAATAGTTATAATATTTTTGAAGATTATAAATTGTACTAAAAGGCTTTAATCCCGTTCCAAAAAATAGATAACAATGTATGTATACCATATATTTAAATATCTAAAACCATATATATAGAAATCTCTGGTAATGTGTATATGTAAATAACCCATTATCCTCCAATTATATAGGTTTTGGCAAACGTTTTATACACGAGGCTAAAATAAATTTCTATAGCACCAAAATATTTGTTAAACATTTTATTGAATACACTCTGATCTGCCTACATTGTCTGAAATCCTACATTTTTCTTAATTTAGATAACATTTCAACTGAAATTGGAATTTTTATGGGAATAATTCCTTTCATAACCTCAACAGCAGTGAATTTTGGATAGTCGTGTTTGTTTTTTTTTTCTGAGTACGGAATCCTGAAATATTTGCGATAGGATTTAAAATTATTTATTTCAACACCAGTATCAAAATTATTTTCTTCCTCAAGATTTTATCGGCTTAGAACAATAGAAAAATGGAAATTCAACAATTTTAACTGTTCACGATACAAAGTTCACCATAAAATCAATTTTAACTTGAAGCACCCATTATAAAATTGAATGAAATTGGGTAATTGATAAGTTAGATTTCTATTTTACTCATCAAAATATAAAACTGGGTTCAATATCATAACAAAGCTTAAAGAAAACTAAAAAATTCATAATAATAATATTAATGATTATCAACTGAAAAAATAAATTGAAAATTTAACAAAAATATGGTGTTAAAATTTTATTTCAAACAGGAAGCTAAAAATCTTACACTTTTAAGTGTTAACACAAAATCAGTGTTAACACAATTATCATTCAAATTTCAATACAGAAGTTTGGTAATTAATTTAAAATAAAGAAATATTGAAATACTCATAAGGAAAATTAGTTAAATCCATATATACAAATTTCAGTATCAACAGTCTTAAACTTCAATAAAAGCAAGTATTTTTTATGTAGCAAAACCATTATTATATGAAAAGGTGAGATTATTTGACAATTTTATATAATTGTAACACAATTTTCCTCTTAAAAATCAAATAATAAAAGAAAAGTGACAAATTAACGCACAGAAATCTACATACAAATGTTGAACATAGACCTTTTATGAAATTGCAAATACTCAGAATTTTTTAACCAGTACAGTTTTTCAACAGGTTTTCCTAGTTAGTATCTATATATATTTGAGTGTATCGTATTATTATTAAAATTTATACCACAATCATGTACAGTATCGTTATTTCTCAATTACCAACATCCGTTGTTTCAATCTATGCATACGTTCGCTATTTCTATTTTCTATATATTGCCTGTACTTAATCTAGCGGATGTGCTACGTTTTATTTTTATTTTTTTTTTTTCGTTCGCGTTGTTCACTAATTTTCCGTCGTTTTCAAATGGAAAACAATTTAATTATAAAAAACTGAAAATAATAGATACATAAATATATAATAATCCTTATATACATTTATGTGCACCTTTCTGCACCTTTAAAACGCAGATTATTTTTGAAAAAACAAAGATAGCTCATACGATTTTCTGGTATAGCCAATACAATTAAATCCGTTTCTCTAATAAGCCAATTATTTTGTTTTTATTCTCGTCATTGGATGTGTGGATCTTGTGGATCACTTTCCAGATTTGATAGAGTCCTTTTTCTTATTTTTCAATGTTAATGATGTTTTTTTAATGTCATTGTCAGAATATTCAAAAGTTTTTAAACAAATAATTACTAATCTACTAATAATAGACTTACGAAAACATAGACTATAAATAAATGCTGTTTAAAAAATTCAACATACTGAGGTTCGATTTATTGTAGTTTTAATAGATATACACAAGGGAGTATTTAAATTTTTTAAAGTATGTCCGTTAAAAAGTAATTTTTTTGTATCAAAAAAAAAATAATAATAAAATAAAATTTAATTTAAAGGGAATTTTTTTTTTCGATTATATTTTCAACTTAAAACAAAAAATGTATCATAATAAATATTTTATTTTATAATTTGTATTTAATGGGTTTTTAATATTTATATCATCATATATGCTGCTTGCTTTATTATATATATATATATATGTGTGGATTTACTGCCTCTCGTATTTATATAATTCTGTTTTTTATGAAAACTTTTTTAATATACACATTTTTAGATTATGAAAACTAATAAAAGCATATTATAATATATGATAATACAGAAAACATCGAGTAAGAATCACTCATCTAACCTCTATATGAAGCAAAATGTTTAAAAATATGTAGCAATGAGTAGGTTCTGATTATTTTTTCAATCCCACTTAGGGATGCCAATGAATACATCTACTCTAGATTATAGTTTGGCATTCTCATACCCAAGACGCTAACACTAGACTAACTAAAACATTTGCCGCTTTGAGGTACAGTCTTTATTATTTTTTTTTGTGTTTTTTATTAGTAGAAATTTCTGAGTATTTAATTAAAGATTTCCAGACTTCCTTACAAATCAACGCCGATCAATGTTTTTTCTAATATAGTTTCAGAACCATAACTTGAATGCTAACTTCTAGGTCCAAAATATACCGCCAAAACATCTTTTAGAGTTACCGTTATATCGTTCATATATCCGAATATACTTATTAGATGATTCTATGAACACCTGTATCAAAATTTTATTTATGTCTATACTAAATATCATATACCCTCATATTTTCGGTTGATGCCGAATATAAAAAATATTTTTTCATTTAAATATATGTATATTGAAGTAACAATTTGTTTAAACATTATTGTGGCACAGGATATGGAATAGATGTATTAAAGGATAATTTTTATAAAACATTTTTTAAGGCTTTTCATTTTTTTTATTAAAATAATAATGAATATTTCGACTGCTTTCATCTATAACATCAATGAAAAACCAGGAAAATCATGTTTATTACGTTATAGTCAGTCGTACAGTTTTTGAAAAATGTTAACATATACCTAATGAAAAACTCTACTGCGGTCCGTTACATTTTTAAGTTACCAAAAAAAAAAAAGAACTTCAGAAATGAAAAGTTTTAATAAATTTTCGCTCCTTTTTCCAAAGGACCTCTAAGAAAATTGAGAATCATTTGTTGTCTCCAATTTCGATAAAACTTTATCTGTAACGTAACTTTGACCCAAAAACTACGAAAAAGCACATATTTATTATGTTTTGGTTTGCTAACACCTTACTTTCGTTACAAAACACATTTAAGACAAATTTTTTTAAGGTCAGTTACTGAATCACAAAAGAATTTAAGAAGTTTACCTTCATTTCTAAAGTTTTTATTAATTACAATCATTTTTTTAGAAATTTATTTTTAACTTTCAATAAAGGCTAAAATTTCAATTATTTTTCAAATAAACATTTATTTAAAATCATTTACTATAAAAAAAAGTTTTTCAATCGATAATTAATTATTTTTGTAAATAAACCCAAAAAGTTTTTTGATGAAAATTTAGCCATTAACATTTTAATTTGTAATAAAATATTAAAATTTTTTACCTTTTATTTTTTTATTTCCACAATCACAAAATAATCGTACATTCAGTTGAAATGTGCCTGTATTTCCAAATAAATGAACAAAAACCTAATTCAAGTTTAATGCTCATATATTGCAATGTACCTTACAGCGTGATTCAAAAATAAAGATTACTTGCATATTCGGCTGTTTCAAATAAGTGGAAAATATACTTCTACTTAAAATAAGCCAATCACTCATCACAAGCGACAAATGAAGACCTTAGAGAACAATCTTGTCATTTTCCTCCATAATTTCCCAAAATAACCAGCCAAATATATACATTATTATATATATATATATATATATATATATATATATATATATATATATATATATATATATATATATATATATATATATATATATATATATATATATATATATATATATATATCTAAGTTTCCAAACTTAATATCAGAGAAAATAAATTCTTTGAATTTTCAAGATAGCCTTGAAGTTGTGTAAAATTCAATTTAAATCGGATTGAGAAAAAATTTTAAGTTAATCTTCTATCCTATTTAATGGGACAAAACTTCAAAGAAAATTTTAGATGAAAATTTATCGTAGAATTGGTACCTTTTTGTTTATTTTTACTCATTTGGAACAATGAAAATATACAAATTGTTATAACATTTTTCTTTTAACAATTTACATATTTTATTATAAATCCGGCTCGAAGGACCAAATTCAGCTATGATATAACATATTAAATTTTTTAACATCGTTGTACCAACAACTCTATATACAATTTCAATAATACCTACTATACAACAATAGATAGTGATATATATTTTATTTATTTGTATTTGATATTTTGTTATAGTACACTCAAACTCCAGTAGTTATGTAATACCAGTGGCTCAAGGTGCAATATTGATGGCATCGGTACCACCAACCAATGTAAAATTAACAACTGTACATATTGTTGCATTAATATTTGTTAGTGTTGTGTTCATTGTATCGGCTGGACTCATTGCACAATATATATTACGTTATCGAAAATATCAAATTGCTGAGGATTTGGATTCATTTGCTGACATATCAGGTAAATAAATGATAGTTATATCTACAATGTTTACATATATTCTACTGTTATATTATTTACATGGTATTTTATTTAATGTACTTTGATGTATTTTCAATCGAATGAAAGGTTGTTCATAATTTATTTGTTAAAGGTTGAAATATTTTGAATGGGGCTTACATTTGCTACAAAAATTTTGTAGCAAATTCACTGTTAAATTAGATTGAAATTTTATTAACTTTAACTAATCTATACTAATATTATAAAGAGAAAACATTTGTTTATATGCATTTTAGTATGAACCGAATAAAACTATTGAACCGATTTGAAAAATCATTTCGCTTCTGTTTGTATCCCTGTATTCCTGTGGGAGCTAAATTTTCCGATAAGATAATAAAATTTGCTAAAAGATAGCTCTTCAAATTTTTGCATTTGAGCCTGGTTTTCTAGGATTGAGTAATCCTTATTGGTGACAGCAATCCTTATGAAATATATTCATTTTTTAAATTTCAATTTCATAATATAATGAACAATGGAGGCATTAAATCAATCTAAAAGTTAAGAGAATTTATCTTGAAACGCACTGTATTTTCGACAAACATATTGACTGCTCTTAACAAGTCTATAAAATACAATTGTATGTTTTATTTTTCCATATATGGTAATAAATAAAAACTTTATTTATTATATTTGATTGGTTTTTTATTGAATTTTAATCTAAATTCTATTGTTCGATATTATTCGAATTTTGTAATTTAATTTCATAATTTTGATAGTTTTTTCAACATAGTCCAAGAGTTGTTGTATAAATTTAATGCATAATAATAATAATTATTTACATAATAAATGCCACTGGCAGGGAATTACAAAGAAAAAATGCTGTTTTTGTGTCACCAAATCCTGGTACAAAATAATCGAACCGCAAATAAACAAATTGCTGCTATATTTGATTGATGCAAAATCTTGACATGAAAATCTTGACATCATCATCATTTAAATATTTTTTTTTGGAACTATTTTTTGTGAAAAACTTCCGTAAAGAGTATTTTCATATCAAAATTTTGCTTTAAAGACGATAACATTTTCTTAATCAGGGCAGTCAAAATCTTGTAAGCAATTACAATGAGCAGGGGAAAATCAAATTAGTTCGATACGAAAAGTGTTGTGAAATGTAGTAACTTAAAAATGCCTATAATAACTTCTTACAAGCAAATGATGGATTTACAAAATTTATTTATTTATTTAGGTTCCGAATCAACAGGTAACATTGCCGTACCTGTACGAACCAGTTCCAGTTCTACTCTTCTATCCGAAGTAATTTCTCTAACACGTCTTCGACCACGCTTAAAATCCAATAACAAGCATATTCGTTTACGTGAGTCTGTGGATTGCGAAGCTGTTCTCGCCTCTGAAGAAGTTATTGGTGAAGATGGTGACACGGATACACAAGTGTAAGATATTTTAATCGAATAAACTGCACTTTTTTTTTACCCCTAAAAACCGAGAAGTAATTATGAATTTCATGCATTTAACATTAATTTGGGAATTCATGATTAGTTCTCGGATCATTTGGAGTACAATTCGTCAGAAAATCTGTTTTGATTGTAGCAATTTTTTTTGTGATTGAAATTAATTTAAATTTTCCAGAGAAGATGGTTGTAGCATGGGTAGCACCAAAACGTTACAAGAACTCACTGGTGAAAAAACTGTAACAACTGCGCTAATTTCTAATGAAAATAAACCAGAAATGAAAAATCCTGAACCATCATCAGAAACTTCACATTCAAATCAAAGTAGTATACCAAATTCTCCAAAATCATCACCCATACGTCGATCAAATACATTTTCATCGCCTCGTGAATCACCAAGTCACAAAGCAGCAACAAGTCACAAATGTCGACATAAATGTAAATCGGATAATACTAGTCCAGAAAGTGTTTCAACGGAAAATAATGCTACCAAACAATCCACAATGATTCGACGTCACAGTAATGTCAGTAATATAACATTAACTAACGTAAGTATTGAGTTAAAGAAATGGGTTGAAAAAAGCAGCTGTTTTGTGCTATGGACAGAAATTTAAACTTTGCTACGCTCTCTTTATATTTTTTTTGCTTTTTGGATCTGCTTCTTTATCTCAATGTTTTTGTTTTCCGCTTACGCTTAATATAAAATGCTACAAGATTTTGAAAAAGCAGTGTCAAAACCAAGGTTTATATTATTTAACAAGAACCAATTTTGCAGCGCCAAAATAAAAGTGTATTGCTTGAGAAACTGCAAACATTATCAAAGTTTGTTACATGCTTAAATTTTCGCATCTCATGGAATGAACGGGAATTTTTCGGTTAAATAGATTTTGACATTGAATTTGGAAATTCTTGTAGTGTCAAAACTAGTATTTTCGACTAAATTAATTCAATTTTCTCTTTTGGCAGGGATGCTACTCACCTGCTTTAAGTACAGTAAGCCGTGCAACGATACGCACAACCTCAAATCCCAAAGAAAACAAAGAAAAGCGTAATCGTGAGCGATTATTGGCTGGTCCAGGTTCTGAATTTTCACTGGGTCCCGACACTGATTTAGAATTAGACTATTACGATTATAATGTCGTTAATGCTGGGGCAGCACCTGGATCATACTTGGGCATGGATCCAGCATTTTTAGTTTGGATTCCGCCATTGGACGATTCCGGTGAAATTTTAGATACCATAGATAATAATCAACAATTATATGAAGATATTCGCCCAAAAGAATTCATCGATCCAGGTAGTAACACTGAATCCCCGGAAGAAGAGATTGTTATGTTACCGTTAAAGCAAGTTGAGAAAAATGTAAAAAATTATTATCAAAAATCGGATGATGAAAATAAAAAATTGCTAATTGAAACAAATATTTCGAACTCAAGCCATGAAAGCTTAAATAATATACCAATGCAAGAGTTTCGAAAATGTGGACGTGGTAAAAAAATATATGATATTGAGAAAGAAATTCGCGTAGAGAAATCACCAAGTGATGAAGATGAATGTACCGAAATGAGTTCCGTGTTAAATGATGAAATAAAATTTGCTGATGATGAAGACGATGATGAAATTGATGATAAAAATGAGAAAAATATTTATCGTAGCTCAACATATCAGCAACAAGATACGAATATTTTAACGAATTGACAATTTGATAAATATTTACATTTAGTTTGAAATTTGAGCAAGTAATATGGAATTTAATTAGTTTTTTAAGTTATTAACATTATTTGCGCCATAACCAAAGTGACGTTTAAAAAAATCCAACCTATAAAAACTAATTCTAATTTGTGGGATTTGGTGATCTTGTGCAATATGGGGAAAGGGTTTCTGGTGTATTGTCCAGATGGAAGCTGCGATGAATTCACATTCCAAATTTTTAAATATGTATGGACAAATTTTTAGTGTATTTTATAAGACAAGAAATTAGAATACGAAAATAAAACCATATATATTTATCTAATTCTCATAAAAGAACCAAAAAATTGTAAAAGATATTATTAATTAATCTAGTCATCACATACCTTAGGAAATTTTATGTTAATTCGTAGTGATTTTTTAGTTTTTCTAGGATAAGAAAACAAATTTTATTTATTTCGAGAATGGGTGATATAAAAACAAAATGTCTAAAAATTATTTTTTTTGTAAATAGAACTATTTATTCTAGAGCATACTAAAATATTTTATTTTTCTATGTATTATTAGTTAATTTATTCTTAATATTGTACATTTTTTTCGCACTTTTATGTTGTAAATTTTATTGGAACTGAAGTCGGACTTAAGATATGTGTTTTTTGATAGACGCCTCTACAAGCTCGTTTAATAATCAATCTGTAATGTAATATACATGATAATTCTTTCAATTTTCGCGCATAAATTAGTTAAAAATAATTTTTAATAAAATGTATGAATTTTGGCACAATTTTGATATGAAAAGCGTGCCGAAGAGTTTTTTGCGAAAAACTATTCCCAAATATAAAATAAAATTTTGATTTTTACTTTAGAATCCTTTTTTCGGGAAAATCTCTCTAGCATACCCTCCGTTTTCAAATAAAGAAACAATGTCTATTACATTACAGATTGTCCTTATTAATTCAGCCTGCAGAGGTCTCTATCAAAACCTCAACCACACTTAAGGAAACTATTCATAAAGAAGGATATAAATAAAAATCGTAACTGATGGTTACCAATATAGTGCCGTCAAGTGTGAGATCAACGTTCCATATCGAATTTAAATAAACTTATATTTAAAATATTAAAAGCACATATGATCTCAAATTAATTTTGTAAATCAGTAACTCTCCACAAAAGTAAAAACTATAACCAGGTCTTCCTTCTTCTTAATCAACTCAAAAAAAATAGTCCAAATTACACAAAAAAGCAATCTTCCATTTCTAAACCGATTTAATATATGGTTACTGATGTTACAATTATTTAATTTATAAGATAAAACAAAAATTAATGCACGCACGATATTTTAGAATTTATATACAAAATACATTAATTACATTAAATATCCCCACTTAATTCTTAAATGCAAGTGCAATTTTTATGCGTACTATTTTTGTGGCAAATTATCAAAATGTGCAATACATAACCTTGAATTTATTTTTAACAATGAATTTATTTTATGCAGTGACAGCTCGAAGTAGAAGTGAATCAAATTTAACTTTATTCTCCACTCTTCCTTTTTGATATATTGTTAGTATAAATACAATTTGATAAATACAGCTTTGAAAGTCGAAAAAAGTATCTCTTCCGTTCGTTAAATTACGAGTAGAAAGATTATAAACTTACCTTCATAAATTCTAAACCTAGATGAGGCAAGGACAGATTACTCCAGACAACAGCCAGGGATGAGTATCAGTTTTGCCCGGGCGACACAAAGTGCAGATCTACCTTTAGACCTAAGGACAGATGCGTAACATCGTACAATTAACAAATCTGCAGTAATGATTTTTGATCGAAAACAAAAAAATTTCTTTACTTTTATAGACTTCATTGGAATTTTATTTTCCCATTACATGTTTCACTATTTGTGCTGAGTTATAATTAGCCGATAAGCGTTCTTAAAAGGTATCAGAAAGAAGAAATCTGAGTATTACTCTATGCCGAAGTTGTAACTGCATTAAAAAAAAAACATTCCAAACAATTATTTTTAAATAACTTCTTAATTTAATTTTTTTTTTTTTTAGAGTATGTGTCACGTAAGACTGAGATTGAATGAGAATTGTATAAAGACAAAGAATTAAAACATGAAAGACTTAGTAGATAATTAATATCCATATTATTAAATTTATTTATTACCTTAAATCAAGCTTTTTATGTTGTTTTCTGTTATAATGAAAGAAATTTGTTAAAAAAAAAAGAAGATTTTATGGAATGACTGTGTAAAGTTTGTAAATTGTTGAATAAAGAGGATTTTTTTCTCAATCGATATTTATTTTCATCCCCTATAACCAACCAAAAAATTGTTTGTAAGGAATTGGGTATTCTAGAAATATAAGTTATTGAAAACTTGACCGTTAAAATATTATTACTTTCGACGCTAGTTAGAATAAATTTGTAAAGCTCAGATCAAAAATGCAGAAACGTAAAACATTAAAAGACTACATTTACAGTTATAAGAGGCGCATCAAATCAAACTGAATTGTAAAGTGAAAGTATTCCTAAGCAATTGATCTTCCTAGCTTTTTACAGGTAAGGACCCCCCCCCCCTTTTCATACAGCAAAATTCAAACATGGCTGATAAATAATGAATACATGTATTCAGAATAGTCTGAACTAAGCCCGAACAAAACCATCTATGGCTGGTAATCAGAACTCCACTTTTCAAATCATACAGAGCTTTTTGGTATAATTTTATCCATGAAGTATTTTATCCTAGCTCGATCTTATATCAAAACATGTGAAGTTCAAATTGCAAACGATATCTCCTATTACTCTATGGTATATTTGAAATACTATGTAGAAAAATGTTGCACCAAACTTCAGTTAGGAATCTTTAAAATAAATTGTTATTGATTTTCAACTACTGAATTATATCACGTTTCAATATCGGTTATTTTCTTCATTGAAACATAGATGTTACCAATGTGGCGTAGTCTTTTTTATAATTTTCAGAAATACGAATTCATAATCACTAATTTGGGGATAGGCAGGCGTCTAAAATTAATCTAGATTTAGAAAATATCTCTAAAATTTGAGTTATATTTTTACATTTTTCAAATTTTGATCTTATTTTTATACATTTAGATTTATTTTAAACGGGGCTTTTGGAATTATTCAGAAAACTGTGCTCATTCAGGCGAAAATGAATGAGGTTTTTATACTTTTATGATTACAATTAACATTCCAAAGGAGGGGGAAATTAAAGTTATTTAGGCATCGTTGTTAGTACTTGGTATATTTGTAAAATTATTTCCAAGGAGTGTTAGATTTGTTAATATACCGTACAGAAGTCCTTAGCTTACTTTAGTAGAATAAATGCTAAATATAACTACGAAAAGAGATGGCAGTTTTCCTTTCCCGCTAAATTTAAATATTGAGATTCATGGTAATATACGAGAGACATTCAAATTCGTTCATCATTACTTTTCCAAATTTGTAAAGCACTATAGTAAGGCCGTTCGCAATGCTTATGTAAATAGAAGGAATGGTAGGGCCAGAAAAACTGAGTGACTTATTCCTAAGAAATCGGATTACGTTTGATATATATTTTTGGTATAGATGCCTTAGGTTCCTGCATTACTCTTTCCTTGCACCTTCGGGTAAGACGACCGACAATCTGAGACTGTTTCGACTGGGAGTTTAAAATGAAAAACACTGCCAGGATATAACTTAAATACACTTTATTAATAGCAATATTAATAATAATTAGTAATAATAATGATTATATAATGTTTCTGAATATTCTAAATATTGATATTTCTCTCCCATTAAAACTAAGCAAACTACAAACATTTACTTTTTTACGTACATTTTGTCATATTTTTGTTTATACAACGAAATAAGAAACACATTTTGTATTTAATGCTCAGGCTAAAAATGTAACTTCTTTTAAAAAAAAAATGTCATTCCCATAAAATGTACAACCGTAACAGAAAAATGTCTTCAATCATATTTTTATGCCGAGCATTTAAATAGAAATTGCATTTAGTTTAGAGTTTTTTTTTTTTTAGTAGCATGTTTTTAATAAACATTTACTTGAAGTTCACATCGAAACGAATAAAGACACAGAGTTTAAAGGTTTCTTTTATTTTGTATTATTTTTTCTATTAGTTTTGTAAATTTAAAATGCGTTTTTTGAAAAACAAAATTTGGTAATTTATAAAAGGATGCTAAAATTAATAGAGAAATTAAAAATGTATCTTAGGTAAAAGAACGATGTTAAGATATTTTTTTAAAATTTTGAGTTATTATTCTAGAAGACTTATTTTTAATTTAACTATTTTCTATATTTTTATCAAAAAAAATTCTTATTTTAACTCCTTCACGGATTCAGAAAATTTATGGATGATTCAGATAAAAATTAATATTTCATCTAAAAATTTGAAGTTCGATATAAATCTACAAAAAAGACAATAATTAATGTACTATAATATAGTATATAATTTTATTTTTGGGCACAATTTTTCGAAAAATAGTACCCAAATACTATGGAAACTTAGCATACACAATCTTTTCATGAAAATATGTCGAAGAGTTATTCCCGAAGTAATTCCGCGGGAAACCTTTCCTCACGTCGTCCATTTTCATAACAGAATTATGAAAGCCAAAATTTGAGTACTTAATTAGTTTTCTGATATTTGAAGAGAAAAATTAAAAATAATACAATAACATTAAAGTACATTAGAGATTGTCTCTCCTGTAGATAACCCATTTTCCGTTAAAAAGTCTTAGCATTCAGTTGAAGCGAGATTTTCTTTCTTTAGGTCAATTGCAGAGAATTACGTAAATAATAATTTTCATGAAAATTATTAAACGAAGACGAATAATTTTTTAAACCGCATTAGACCAACGTTAAACCAAACAGTTCACCTTAGGTGGTTTTAAACATATTCATATTTTTAACTTAAGTGAATACCCGATGAAGAAATAATGAGATTAACGAAACGTTTTAAGAAATTGAGTACACAAAAAGCATTATAAAAAAATAGATTATTTTTTCCAGAAGTTATATTTATTTTCAAATGAGATTTACCCAGAAGCTTCAATAAAAACTTGATAAGGAGACTTGATTAAAGAGACGATTTTCTTTGATACACAGAATCGTTTCATTTGGAAGAAGAATTAATAGTTTGATCAGGAACCTTGTTAAGATAGAGGAAAACAGTTAAAAATAAATAAGGAGTTAAAATAAAAAATTAATTTTATCATATTTTCATTAAAAAAAGAACGTAAAACATTGACAGGGTAGATACGTTTGGTTGCAAATAGGCACTACAGTATTTTTTTTTTCTTTTACTTAGGTATGTCTTTTTTTTTACATAAAAGTAAAATGGCGGAAATATGTAAATACAATAATATACTTTTTCTTTGATTTTTTTGGATTTATATAATTTTTTCTTTTTATTATTAATATGTATATATAGACATTCTCTAAAATAAAATCTAAACATTTTACAATTTACTTTTTTTTTTTTTCAAAAACAGATATGCACATTTAAAACTTAACTAAAATTTTATTTTTCAATGTTCCAAATTTATCTACCATTAATCCAGAGTATTTATTTTGTCTGTTATATAATTCGCATTATAAATATTCCTGTTTCCCTTAATACTGTCTTAGCCATTTTCCAAAAATTGTATCTTTGTGAAAGCAATTCCCGGTCTGACGAACGCAGCTGGGCAACATATTCAGTCAAATGAACTGAACCCTTTTTTAAAGTGGAATAAAAACCAATGAAGTGACATCTATATGAAAGACAATCTCCATAGATAAATATTGAATTATTTTTTTCAATTTTCAGTACAGAAATAACTCAAAAGTTATCTAAATGTTATGAAATTTAGCATGCTCAATTTAGACACGCAAACAACCAGCTTAAAAAAATTTTTCCGTCAAGAATGTACATTCGAATTTTTATAAGATTTACATTTTTATGTTTTGAGTTATTTGTTGCACAAAAATTAAACGAAACACAATGTATATTACTATAGACATTGTCTGTATTTTGTATGTCTCTTTTTTGATTCAAATAACTCTCAATTTTCCTAGCAATGGCAATGTGTTTATTAGTAAAACTTTGTAAACATTTTCTTTAAATATTAAATATTAATATTTTAAGTCAATTTTTCAGAATATCCTTTGTGTTGGAAAAATTGGAACATTGATAAGTTAAGAGATTTCAATCTCTTATTATCCCGCCTTGCTATTAAGAGAACTATACGCAAATTACGTAATCACAATCAGCTGGTTTTTTTTTTCGTTAATATTTAAAATGATAATTTACAGCAAATTTTGTTTTTTCTTTTTTTTTTTGTTAAAATTTTTCATAATTAATCTAAAAATACAGTTTAGTTATTTTATTTTTGGTTTACAAACACACGGACTTATTAAGCTAACATTATTTTGTTGTTGTCTATGTTTACAAAATTTATGGTTGGGATACTTAGCTAAAAATAATTTTGAAAAAAACCATGAAAATGTAAGAATGCCTCAGTGTAAAGTAGACCAGAAAATTAGTTTTCAAAGTCAATCTACTTGTGGCCAAAACGTTAGTTTTCTCCTTATGCATTCTATAGAAATTCTCTGTATAATCTTTTTCGTACTTCCATGTTTAAAGATCAATAAAAATGAGAATTGGTAAAGCAGAATGATTATTTTGAAAATGCAGTCTTTGCACACTTTTAATTATGTAAATTTTTTAATTATGATCTCTTTCATCATCAGAGGTTTGTATTTAAAAACACAAAAATTTGATTATATTTAAGAATATTAAATATTACGCATTTTTCGAAAAATACTAATCGTTTGATGATGAAGAAAAATCCTTCGAAATATAAATCGTTCTTAAAAGAAAAATATACTCAATCTTTGTTTAATTAAATAATTTACATATTAAAAATAAAATTGTTAAATAAAGCAAAAAATAAATATTAAAAAAATTGAAAAATAGGAAATATTAATATTCAAGAAAAATTAAATAATATTTAAGAACCTTTTCTATATTGAAATGTTAAAAATATTAAAATTAATCAGTAATAAGAAATATAAAGTTGAACTTTCTCTAATTTTCATAGTTTTAATAAATGATATTTATTTGTATTTTTAGCTAAGCATTCGTACTAATTGGTTTGAGTTAAATTGATTAAATCTAAATCGATTTGTTAACAATAATTTTTAAATGATGATAAAATATTTTTTATAACAATAAATGATTTTTGAATCGAATCAATTTAACTCAAATATAACCATTAGTAGTTTATGTCTAAATTTATTTTTAAATTTTATTAAAATTAATATCATCGGGACACAACAGTTTTGATAATTTGTTTTATATGTAATTCCCAAACATTTTGCTATACAAATTCTTATTAATTTATGGCAACAATATGTGTGCTTAAAATAAAGATGAGTTAGTTTGATCGATTCAAAATCAAAGCCCTCAACTTTATACAAAAATGTTCCTATTTTTTTACATCATTTCAAGCCGTTTTTAATCGTATTTTTGGCACGCAATCCAGAAATTTTTGTATTTTAAGTAAAAAAAAAATATATACTTAAGTCAAAATTACTGAAGTAAATTAAAAACTGCTCACCCAAAATGATGCAAAAAAATTATTATGATTGCAAAATTGTTTTGCAAGTGACACGTAAAATTTTTTTTTTTTGTTAATGGTTTCTACAATCACTTACGGCATGTGCGTTTCGATTTGATTTTAGTACAAATATTGATGTACTAAACGTAGAATTCTAAGTAGAATAGGTAAGTCGAATGTAAAAATTATGATTTTGTCGAGTTTGTGAAAAGACATAGTCGCCATTGATGAATTTTAAGGTTGGGTTTATAGACAGATAGTTTTTTTTTTTTTTTTTTTTAATTGATTCTACTTCAATAAAAAACGATTTAAAAATACACTCTCAAATTTGGAAATTTTTGCCAAATCATCACACAGTCTGTAAAAATGATTGCAAGGTAATTTTTAAATCGTCTGATTATTGATGATAAAACTATTTTTGAAGAAAAGACCACATAGAGAAATAGACCAGCTATTTTTATTTTTGAAAATTTTTTTAAAAAATAAAGAATATTATTTTTTTTTTTAAATCTACCTTTCAAAACTAGTAAGAAACGTTTGCAAATAAATATTTAGTTTTTCTTAAATATCTTTTCGTATTTTTTTAAACTATACGCTTTTATTAATTTTTTTATATTTAATTTAATATTATTTATCTAATATTTTAAAACTCCTGTGTTTTACTCCAGTTGTTTTTTTTTCTTAATAAATAATTTTTATTTTACTTTTTTTTTTTTTTTACTATGTACAATAATTCTTTCGATTTCATAGATTAATAATGTTAACAAATATAAGCAAAAAATATACTTTTTTTTTTTGTAAACAGTCTACACAACATCGTTTTTAACTTGAGGTGTTTTCATAACATATGACAGTTGCTGTCGTCGTGTTGTTCGGGAAATTCGGGTGAAAAAGTATTTTTCTTTTCGAATTAACAACAGGTTATTTGACATATGTTTATTAAATTGGTAAATAGAAAATTTTCTATCAATAAAATTAATTAAATAGACGGCAATTGATACAAAAAATGGCATCTCTATAATAAGGAAAATATCTAATACAATATACATTTTTTTAACAATTATCTGGCACAAATAACTCAAAAAATAATTATCCAATTTTGATAAGCACAATCTTGACATGAAAAACCGGAGTGTTTGTCGAAGAATCCTTCCCAACAAAATTTCTAAAGTAAAAACCAAAATTTTAATTTTTATTCAGAAATATTTTTTTTGGCAAAATTCTTTGAAATGCTCTCCATTTTCATGTCAATATTGTGCATACCAAATTTCATAACTATTCCATAATTTTTTTAGTTCTTTGTACACGTAAATTGAACCATAAACAAAGTACATTTCATTACAGAGATTTTTTTAATTATAAAGTTTCATTTTTTGTGTCCATTCCCCTCAAGGCGCTGAAGTTACAATGACGATAATTAGGAATACCCGATAGTACCTTTTACCTACCCTAGAGTACGAACTCTAAGCGACCTACAAATATTGAGTTCTAAAAGGGTTTTCACTAAGAAGCGCATAACAACCATTTAATTTCAATTTTCCTCAATATTTGCTAGACCAATATATTTCCACACTGGAAGTCATTAAAAAAAATACTTAATTGGTGATTTTCTACATTTTTTTTTTGTTTGTTTTAAATAATTTCAATTTTGGACGAATGAAAATATTTTATAATTTGTCAAATAACCTGTTGTTTGCTTAAAATTTTATAAAATTTTGACTGGTTTAAAAAGGATTAGAATGGTAATTAATTGATAAAAATTCTAACAAAAATGAAAATAGAATAGAGCGTTTTATTAATAAAAAAACGTTTTTTTGTCTCAATTTTTGAGAATAATTTAAAACGTTTCAGTCGTCAATGATGGTTTTTTTGTTTTTAATGATAAATTCTACTTAACATACAATGTGTTTTCTTAAAACTTACCTAGAATAGAACACATGTTCCATTATTTTTTGTTTTTCATTTTTTTATTTACCTAAAATTTTTTTTTTTTGCAAATTTTCGAAATAATAAAATATATTTTTAATGTTTCAACTAGTTATCATCGGAATGAGCAACATTTGATCACAACTGTGCTTTAAGAACGTATAAAAATGCATTAAAAATATTTTACATTCGTATAAATAACGTGGTGTATTCGGGATGGCGGGGGGGGGGGAAGGGTATAGTTTGGGATTCAAATTTTGATGTGGGAAAGAGGATTGTTCTTTTTATTTTGGCAATATTAGAAGAGAAACCATTTTTGAGAACGGAAGTGTGTGTGTTTTAGAAATGAGAATTTTCGATTATTTTTTTTTTTACAATATAAAAATAGTTTAAACAATTTTTTTGGGTTTTTGTATGTACATGTGATATGTGAAACGGTATTAATCTTTTTTGCAATAATGATTTTTCTTAAATATTTTTTTTCGATTATTTAGAAAAATTATTGTCATTTGATGTCAGACTGATGGTGATAATTTTTTTTTAAATATTATTTTAAGTGCGTAAATTTTTTAAGAAAATTAGTTATGGTGCAATCAAAAAAGGAAAATAACATAAAATTTACAGGAATTTTAGTATTTCGTATACAACGTTTCACAAATCACAGAAAAAAAATTATAAAAATAAAAAAATAATAGAAATAATAGAAATAATCAGAAATAAAATATCAACAAAAAATATTTTACAATAGATATAAAAATATTAAGTAAAATTCTTACTGTTTTTATGCCTACAATTTAAAAATTCTTATGTTTTCTAAAATAATTTTTATATTAATTTTAAGTGTTTTTTTGTTTTTTGTTTTTTTGTTTTTGATAGGTGATGTTGTTTTGTTTTCTGTTTTTAAATATTTTTATTAAATAACTAAATATTGAATAATTTTTAAAATTTAATTCTGTTTCTTATTCTGGTTTTAGTCTATGCCATTGTACTATTGTCTGACGTGGTTTTGTAATCATATCTTGCCAATGTTTGGTTTCTGTTGCACCTGAACCATTTTTACCTGAAAATATTGATCGTAAAAGATTAGATCTGAATAATATCGTAGAAAGTACGACAATTTTAAAATCAATTCAAACTTCCTCTTACTGACAGTATGTTGAAATTATGATATAATTTGGATTAAGTCTGAGAACATCTTAAAAAATACAAGTTTTGTGATAATTGAAAATTTTTTTAATAAGTATTTCCCAATTAATTTGATATTTCAATTTAATCCGATTTATTAGGAACTTGCTTTTGGCTTATGTTTAATGATTATCACGTCAATAATATTTAAAAAATCGTAATTTGATTAATAAAAATTTGAGTTTCACATTGGACAAAAGAAATTATTTTTTCCTTTTCACAATTGCCTTACTTTCTTTCTTTTTACATAAACTCCTGTGCTTTATTTCACTTACAAAAAACTTACCAAAAAAATTGTCAGGAATACATCGAGTCTGAAAATATTTTTCCCAATACTTACGATATTTCACCTTTGAAATTCCTTGATTGACAAAACGAACTTTAAAATATCAAAACTTAAAATCTAAACACGACACTACATTTAGAATACCGATAAAAGATGTGCAATAGAAATTGAGTTTACATTTCATACCAGCAAGAAGAATACGGCCAATTAATTCATTACGACCAATATTATCAAAGTCCATGACCATTACGTCTAATGAACATTCTCGAATTTTCTCCCATGGTACATTAAAACTAAATGTTTCATTAAATACCGGATTTAATGTACATTTAAATATTGGTGTTTTTCGTTTTTCAATACGTTTTTCACCAAATTGTAACCACACTTTTACATATGGATCTGTTAACAAAATTTAAAAAAAATTATTTTAATATTTGACTATTAATATCTTAAATATCATAATCTATAAATTTTAGCCTTATGTTAAAAAATTTTGAAGCCACAAACAAAATTTTGGGGTGGGTGTTCATTCAGTCACCTAATTAGTTCATTTCCACATGTCCACCCGTCTGTCTTTCCGTAATCAAGATAACTCAAAGACGAAAAGAGATTTGGTGGTGTGTTCTAGTATCTATACAATTAACACTGTTAGTTGTTATCATCTCATATAATAAGAAAGGAAATTAATGCATTAATATAATAATTTGAATAACTACATGTTCAAAAAAACATTTTTTTAATGGAAAATTGTATTTTCCATCGTTACAACGAGTCGTTAATTGCAAGACAATTCATACGTTATTGCTCATCAAGCATCTTTGACAAACGATATTTGCGCTATCTAGTATTTTAGTTTTTAATTTCTGGGTACATAAAAATCTTTCAACCATTAATATAAAAAGAGTAGAAAATATGAAATATTTCAAAAAACAAAAATGGTAAAATTACATTGTAATAATTTTAGTTATTTTTTGAACTATTTTGACTTGGTAATTTTCGCAACACAGTTTATTATTAAATATAAAGTAAGTATGTAGTTTAACTTTATCTCTTTTGGAACCACAGTTTACAAAAAATAACACAAGATAGCATGGCATATACTTGATTAGCGTTGATTGAGTACAAAAAACACAATAATTAAAGAAAAATTTTGATACATTTTTAATAGCATTTAATTCACTTGAAGCGAAAAAAATGTTCACAGATATTTGACCAACCTGATTTTCCATTAATATCTTTAGCTTTCAAGTTTCGGGCTTTTAATAACGTCAAGGTTAATATACTGTTACTAGGATGATAGCAGAGTGATGTTAATAATTCACCGCATTTATCTTTTGCTGGAGGCTTTAATGCTTTCCAGAATGATGGTTTTTCACTTAAGTCCACCTGTAAAAGGAAAAATAATTTTTTATCCATTATGAAAAAAAAAAAAAATCCATACCTATATTTTCTAAATATATTATTTATATGTTTATCTATCTCTACTACTATTATATATAGATGTGAAAAACCATTTTTCTATTTAAATACATTTTCCAAACAAGGACAAAAGAAAAAAACAAGTGAATGTTAAAAGAAAATTTATTCACATGTTTTAATTGATGTTATATGAACTGAAAATGGGCGTACCAGTGGCGTACACAATGAAGTAGAAAATTATTGTATAAACCTGTAGTACATGTTCGAGGTATTTATAGACACTAAACAGTAAACTGATAAACGCCCCCTCTGTCAAAGTATTCATATTAAACGAAAATGTCACCTATTTTTTGTATTTGAAAAAAAAAATCATCATATGATAATCATAAATTGCGTTTCGTAGTTGAGGTAGATTGAAGAAAATTAGATTTTATTAGAAAAGTCTATTTTTAAATAGTTTAAAAATTATTTTTATTTTCCAACTTGATATACACGGAAAGGATTATGATAAATTCTACTCTTAAGGATATTTCGAAATAGATTTTTCTTTTACAATTTCTATTACCGAGAATGCTTTGAATATAAAAATTTTTATGATGTTACTAAATGCTAATTATTTATGTTAAATTACAGAGATAAAGATTTTAACTGTTGTTTTGTAGGTGATAATATTCAAAATATGATTCAAAAAATTTGTTCAAGGATAGCAAAACTATGTTAACAGTGCCTGTATACGCAGTTTAGGACGTTCCCAATGGTGATTCGTGCTCAACTGATTGAGATACTTTCTCAATGTAAATTAGGATAATTGAAATTGAAAAAGGATGAGATTCATTGACCTCCTCCCATTACTTTTCCAAGCACAAAAATAACAAAAGTACAATTTTTCAAAAATTAATGCCTCACGGTAAAAAAAACAATTTTCTATACTTAGAGGACACTTCTTAGTATGTGTATATAAATTTTCTAAAAGTAAGAAATTATAAGAAAACAGATTTTCTTGAAAATATCATTAAGGTGTCCTTGCGCAAACTTAAAGGTTAAGTCACAAATATCATTAAATATAGAATTAATTAAGTTTTTTTGTACGCCACTGTAAAAAACTGCATATTTAGCATATGCAATTATGACAAGAATACCATTCATGAATAAGAAATATGATATTCCTCGACACTATTCTATAACATTTCACCACTAACCTTCTTTCTAAGATCAGTTTTTTTTTTTAAAGTAAACCTAGGATCTCTATTAGAACTAGTAAAAAAAAAAAAAATAAATGTATTCTTCTTACCTGACATAATGGTAAAAATACTTCACCAATTGAATCGTCACGTGAGAAACGATCATAATCGAATACATGCAAATGTAATACTCTAGATTGTAATTTTTGTATTGGAAATCCTTCAAAATAGAATGTTTCATTCCAACGTGGATTTAATGTACGCCGTTTTATCTTTGTCTCCAATCGATGTTTCTTATCTGGTAATAGTGTCACACGAACATACGGATCACTGGTGCCAGACAAATCTTTGGCTGGTAAATCTTTACCCTGTAAACAAATACATAACAAAATTCATTTTAGAAGTTTATTAATTTATTTTTCTTAATCAATTGCTCAAATTAAACCACAAATTTAACATGGATTCCCCATGAGTTAATGTAATGCCTCGAATGGTGTAATCTTGGAAAGGTGTCACGTTTAAATAAACTCAAAAATAAAATACGTATTTCTTAATTTAGAAAACGATTTGCCGTAAAAGAACCTCATAAATTGGAGTACATTTAATTTTTTCTTACAATTACGAATATGGGCATTTTTTTTCGTTTGTTTTTTCTCCTCAACAAAAAACGACTGAATCGATTTTTTAGAGTTGTTTCATATAAATTTCATTATTTGTTCTCGAATTAGTCGAGGCGAAAATTTCCGAACCCATATTCATTTACGCATAGATAGACATCTCTCTAAAAACGTTGGATATGGGTTCTAGAAAAAATGAATTAATTTTTGAGATTGACAAAATCGGCTCTATTCCAAAAACTTTTCAAAACAAGAGGGTCCACTGGGAAGTTAAAAATAAAAAAAAGGTGAGTCTGCTATCATGAAATACAATGGTCTGCATGGTTTGCATTCAAAAAGGTTAAAAAATTAAATGCTTTTTTTAACACGCTTTTATTAGCTTCACTCGTATGTTTGTTTGTCTGTAGGTAACTCTCTGAAGTTGGCTGCAGAACGCATCTGAACGGATCCTTTGCATGAGAGTAATAAAGATAGAGCTAGTGCGCGAACTACGCATGCATGCGTGTTTTTTTAGTTTTTTTAAACTATTATATTATTATCTTTCAAAAGATGTGTTCACGAAGTTAACTGTTAATTACTACGAAATAAACAATACAATTGGGAACAATAAATAATATATATTTAATTAATTGATGTTCTCTCTTTCATTATAATATAGAATTTCGTCTGTTATCTAGAAAACCACTATACCATTTCACGCGGGAAGTCTAGCAAAATTTCAAAATTAACTAGGCACAAAGTTAACAATTTATTATTTCAATTATTTATTTTGTTTAATTTAAATTTAAGACAAACAACACAATAATTATTTTATTACGTGTACTACTGTCTATAACGAAATGTTTTAAAGTAGGACTTATCCGGAACTGAGGTGGCAAAGACCGTTGAGACGAAGGCTATTTAAATAAATCCGAAGTTTTATTAACTTGAGTAACAGAGAACTAAGTAATCAATGTTTTTTAGGTCAATCATAATATGGGTCATCTCCTTAAAACCTCCCTGGGAAAAGTGGAAATTTTTAAATGAAAATAAAAACGCTTTTTAATGTTTAAAATCATATAAATTTTTATTTCGAATCGAATTTTTGAATTCTGCGAAGATAAAATATAGATATTATTGGAAAGTTTCCATAATTTGAGATCATATTCAGACGGCTGGATTTGAGTGAAAATAAATTGGATGAATTCCCTTTCATAGATTGAGAGAAACATTACAGGTAAAGTTGATTGTTAAAAAGGTGCACACGAAAACGTGCTTTCTCGAACTTTGATTAGCAGCGCGTGGTTCTACATACTTTAGCTATTACATACTCAATTCCAATTAGCGGCTGTTTACTTAAAATGAGAAATATACATGAAATTGTAAATGTCTAATGAGAGAAATTAACTTTTTGATAAGATGTATAAGAATATATTTAATAGTAATTCATTGGTTGGAATAAATGAATGGTTTTTGGACGATAAAATATGTGTACGATAAAATAAGAACTCGATTATTCTGTTACCAGCTATTTTAGATAGAAAGTAATGTTTTTATATTTGAATTAATTAATTTAATGCCGTATTTATTTAAATAATTAAGTACTGACAGTTTAATTGAAATTGATAATATGATAAACATAATGATTTGTTTTTATTGTCGTACTATTTTGTGGATTATTTAACGAATTCAAAATGAATAAAAATCTAGTGGCCCGCAATGTCCAGGCGACAAACAATTTTTATGAATATGGGATTTTCTATATTGTAATTTTCAACTACTGAGGTCATACAAAGACTACAGTGGTTGTATTCTATACAACAACACAGAATTCCTAGGTGTCACCCATCCAAATACTGATCTGTATCTGATGTTGCTTAACTTTGATGTTCAGTTGAGATCAGTAATTACGTTACGTTAGTGGGAGAAATGGATCGATTTTGATGAAATTTCATTTAGTTTTAATTTACGTAATTACTCGAGATATTCCAGACGGAAAAAAACGATACAGGCATGTCTCTAAAAGCGTTGAATTTGGATTAAAGGATTTCAAGGTAACTTTGTATGAATATCAGCTTTTTTGAGGGGGGGGGATGAAATGAGTTTATGCGAGTATGATTAAAGATGTGAATTCGTGTTCGTGCATGAAACAGAGGCTATATTTACCAACCAAAAATAAAAAATAATTCACAAAAACAATATTTTAATATAATATCCAAAATATGACGAAAGTGATTGATATTACCTGAACAATTACAACCGATAAAATTAAATTTTTGGATTGAATTTTGATAGACATATGATTATAATTCATTCATAAAATTTAATTTCCTCTATATGGCGGAAAATGCTGTAATTGAAATTTATCTATAAAACATATTATTCCATATGTGTTTGTGAGTACCAACCAATGTGCAATACGATGAAAATTAATGAATCAAATCAGAAAATTTTAATCAATGTTAGTTAAATATCGATTCGTAAAAGTACATAAATTGGCATCATACTATATTCTATAGATAGTAATGATAATAAATTAATTAAAATCTGGGCTCAAATTAGTTTATGATTATAGTTTTTTTTGCGAATAGGAATTCATGTAGAAAATTTATTTAAGCTACCTATCCAGTTAATTAAAACCAAAAATTGTTTGAATAAATTTTTATGTTTTCAATTTAGGAGCATCACTATCGAGACATATTTTTGCCAACATTCTCATTTTCGAGTTCGCAAGAATTGTTTTCCAGTTTTAGAACTTCCTAATTTTAAAAATAAAATTTGATTTTATATGTAGAAAAGCACTATTGTGCATACTAAATTTCATAACAATTGATTAAGTTTTGGAGTTATAAGTTTTTGAAAATTGTATGTTTCTAACAGCTGTTGATAAACCCTCTTGCCGTCGTAACAAATATGTCAATTGGAAAATGTGTGAATAGAAAATAATAAATTATTTAACAACCATTTTCATTTGTCACAACAATATAGTGTTGTCAACAAAACCATCTAAAAACAAAATATTTATGTAACATTACGTTGTTTTAAAATTGTTCGGATCAATTAAAAGCATGTAGAAAATAAATTCTGTCAATACCTTACATCGAAACTTGTCTACAAGAACAACAAAACAAATGCGTTTGTTTTGTTTCTCGTTTACCTTGTTTACATCCCTGAAGCATTGTAAATTATAACTAATTTCTTGTGGATTACCTCTTTCATTTAAACTCGTTTATTAAGTGTTTTTGTACCAATTAAAATTGTAAAATATTTCTATAAAATTAATTATGTCTACGCATCTGTTTCAAAGATATCGTATAATAAATGAAACGCACATTTTTTTATGTACTACAAACAATGAGGCTGTCCACAACAATTTATTGATAAACTAATAAAAATGATTTATTTTTGTTTTATGATGAAAACAAATGTATTATTGTTTACCATTCAAGCTGTTATTAAAATAAAAGAAAGTAAAAAATTTGGATTTATGATGAATCTGATATGTTTTTGAATGAGATGAACACAGAATCATAGCGGACTCAGACAGCTTTTTTTAGTAAGTTAATCCTGATGCCTCTAACGACTGTAATTATACTCGACATATTGTATAGAATATGTCAGAGTATATTAATTTTAGTCTAAAATTTGAAATGCTGGGAAATATTAATTAGTTTGTCCGTATGTTATCAACAAAAGAGATGATGATCTAAAATTTTGGCGGTGTGTTACAGACGTAAAAAGTTCGTGAATTAGCAAAATCAGTATCTTGGGTTTAATTAACCTAACTGTTGAGTCAAAAAAGATAAAATAAAAAATGAAAAACAAAAGTTGTTTGTATTTTTAACTTTTGTTTAATCATTTTTTTCGTAAAATGTTTTGATTCGCCACAATTTTAACTTATATTTAGGTAATAAATTAAGAATTTTGAGTATTTTATATGACGTAATGATTAAAATATTACAAATACTGATAATCGATCATGTGTCGAGTAACTAAACAATTAAATCTGTTAGTTGATAATTTCATTAATGTTTAATTTGTTTCAGCTGCCTCTCGAAGACAAGTATCAGTAAAGGGTGGGGCCTGCCATAGTTTTTCGAATTTTCCTTTTACTGATACATAAAGGTCCACCATACTACCAAATATAAATCTTCTTCATTTATCCGAAGATACTTAAGATACGCCAGAGATTTAATGTGTCAAATCCTTAATCAGCATGAGTAGACTTTAGCTTTTTACAGCGTGCATAGACTTTATAAAGTATGTATTTTTATTAAGAATAGTAAGTACACATAACAGTTTCTTTACATAAGAGTACCAATTGTTCCATTGAATTTTCACTTGGCTGTTACAACATAAGATAAACTATTACTGTATGTTAAAATGGACAGATGAACGCTATTTGATTCAAGAGGCAATTATTTATAGTGTAATAAGGTTATATCTATTCACATAATATCTCTTAACTATATCTCATTTTATCTGAGATACTTTAATATCTATCTAATACAGATAATATAGGGTCGTATGTAATATCCGCACTGTATGAGCGATTGAAATGATCCTGTGGTTTATTTTGCTTAGCAATGTATCGAATTTTTTTCTCTTGTGTAGAAATAGACAGATAGGTTTCATAAAAAATGAAAAAGATTGATTTGTTTGAAGCTTCTGTGTACTTACTATGAAATATTTCCTGGGTCTCGAAAAGGAAAACAAGGGACTGGGCTATGAAATTGAATACAAATTTAACGAGTGGTTCGAATTTTAAATTTTTCAATAAAAAAATTAAATATATTTTTTATTATAGATATTGGGTTTTATTATTAATGTACATAATAGTTTAATGAATCTGAAAGTAACTGGGCAGTCTGTCTTTCCCAATAGTTTTCTTATAGACTTCTTAGTCACATGAGATACGATTAAAGATAAAAGAAAATTGACCTGAAGTGCGAACTGAACATATTCCGATGAGTGTGTGTAAGCATTATCAAGATCGCAATTCAAAGTGAAAATTATTTAAATTACATTTATTAAACTACTTAGTTCATTCTATCGTAAAGTAGTTTTTGATAATTTAAATTTACCTCTGTTCATAAATTCATGTATTAAAATTATTACTACCTGAGGTTAAAATATTATTTGAACAATAGTTGTTCAGAAAACAAATCTATATATATGTGCTGTTATTACTAGTAAATCAAAACATTGTAGTGAAAATTTTATGACGTTTGATATTTATACGAGCTAAAATTTAATAAACTTATGTTTGTTTAAAACTGAATAATGGATTTTGTTTACTTTACCAAATATTAAATGGCAAAAAAATGTTAACTAATTTTAAATTAAATTTAAAAACTTTACATAGTTCGGAATATTAACCTCCGAATTGTATTTCACTTAAAAACGACGCATGCAATCGTTAAATGAATATGATTTTTGAAATCTAAAGGCTAAATTACGTTTAAAACACATAATTTTATCGAAATCCAGGAAACAAAAATATGTCCTCAATTTTTTTTGATTTTTCAAAGCCTTAAAATATTTAGAAAAATCGAGAAAATTTGTTTATTTTCTTGATTGGGTAGTTTTTGGGATATCGCATGAAAAGTATCTGGATATTTGGATCGGATTTCATGCGATTCCTTAAAATCTATTCAGCCAAGTTTTAAATGGATATTATTTTTGAAACCTACAGCCAGACATCGTCTTAGAACACCGATTTTTTTCTATTTGCAATTTAATATTCCGAACAAATTCCAAACGGTATCTCGAAAACTAGCCGTTACATCGCAAAATAAGTTTAATTTTGTAGAATATTTTTGTAAACATTTGATGAAGTTTTCTCCATGCGATTCGATGGAATATATAAAAAAAATATGATCTCATCAGATTTAAAACTCGTGTTTGATGGAGGATATCCATTTTATTATAATCTGTTCCCTGTTTTCTAAATAAAACATTTTTTCCTTTAATAATATAATTTTTTTTCTTTCTTTTTTTCTAAAATTGATTGCGTATTATTTATCGTTGTTCACAATGCATAACAAAAACTTTATATTTTTCTGCTACGATAGCGGATGAAGACGTTATTGTCACTGCAAAGTTTATTAAAGGAGTATGACAACATCTACCCTATAAAACAAAAATGACTTACATGAACTGGAAATATTGTATATAATATGTCGTTGTGACTATGAAAAATTACAACAATTTAAATAATTAATATGAAAAGTTATTTACTTGAAAAATAGTACAAAAAAAAAAGGATTTTTATAAGCATATTGAGATAAGTAATTCAGGTTTTTACAAGGAAATCTCAAGAAAAGGATGTATTTCGTCTAGTTTATTTATTTGTAAGACTTGAAACCCAAGTTTTAAGAGAAATAAGCTTAAGTATGTTTCCAAATTTGTTGTTAATAATAGATTTTAATTATGTAATTTGTATTATAGATTATATTTTCCATTGAATAAGTATTTATAATATTCATAAATGCTGCTTTTAAATTTTGAGTAGGTACTAATAAATATAATTTACTTATACCAACATTTTAATCACAGTAAATAACAGGTAGCCCATATGCGGACTACTCAAAGTTGTTAAAACCTGCGTACGTTCGTTATATTGTAAAAAATTCGCTTTAAAATTTATCGGAACTGGATTCAAATCATATCTAAAAATTTACTATCGTAGAGGGATTATTATTGCCAAGTTTTACGTATAATGGACACTAATAGATTTATGTATTCAAAGTTTCAAAAGGATTAAACATGTAACTCTCTTTTTCAAAATGATTTATTTAAATGAATAAAAATATTTGGTCAGCTTTACAGTGAATGAGATGTATTTATTATAGTTTGACAACATCGAACTAAAGTTTCAATCATTTCGAGAGAGATAAGCATTTAAACCACAATATTTAAACAAAGCAGCAGCATATTTATTTTATGTGTTTTAACCGAACCACTGATCCGCACCATATTATTTCAAACTTTATCTCTAATTTTCTATTTTATTTTATTACATTTATTGACTGCCGTTTGTCTTAAATTTTCCTTTCTAAATAGTTGACTGATTTTGTGATAGACAATGAAAATTATGGTATTTAACTGATTTCCAATATAATGAAGATACCAGCATTCGTGTAAGCACAGAATGATCCATTTACGATTCCAAAAAGGTCTTATGAATAAATATAAACTTCTGATTATATGACCTCAGCTGGTAGATCCAACAATTTGACAAGATAGTCTTTGCATTTTCTCGAAGGAATTGAAACATGGGAAAGTTTATTTAAAAATTTAGCGCTTCTTTAGAATGAGCAAAGGGTTATTTTTGAAAGTTGATAGGGGGAACTAAGAAAATATTTTTGTTTTACTCGAGCGTGACTAAGATATAGGAGATACCTTATCCCTTGTTGAGTACTTCCACAAAATCTTATTTCCGTATATGACGCCGGGCGAAAAGGGCATCTGATCTGAATATTAAAACGAAAAAATTGATAGTTGGATTTAATCGAGCACGTCAGATTCAGATATGTTAGAATGATTACGTGCTGGAAGGTGTACATTTTACTAATCTGACGTTTTTCATTCATAAGTTTCTTTCTTTTTTAATCAGTTTAAATAAAGTTTTGTAAAGGTATTGTGTCTAGTTTATAATTTTGATTTAAAATTTAGCGAATTTGGATTCATTCATTTATTTGCTGACTGCTAAACAGATAAATAAAATTGCCAATGACAATTTGGTCTTTTCGGTTTTTGCTATTTTTGTGGGTATATTTCTGGAACATACTGTAGTCATGAATAAATGTAATTCGATCAGAATGTCAGACAAAAAAAGCCTCTATAATAAAATTTGTACTTTAATTTTGTTTAAGTAGAAAAAAACTAGTTTGTAACCTCAGCACGTTTCGTTAAATTTTAAGTGAATTAGAATGTTTTACCTAGTTTTTTTCATATAAACTTTTCGATCGAAAGTTATTGTTGGGAGACATTTAAATCGAATGATTTATGATTTGCTCAAGCTTTTAGATAAACTTAGATTTTTCTGGAATCCTTGCGATAATAATTAATAAAAAACCAAAAATTTATTATACCAAGTTACGGATTATAAATTATATTAGAGCTTATTTCAAATGCAAACACAATAAATGACATGAGCAGAAAGTCAATGGTTTTATCTGAACGGTACGTATTTACCACGACATTTTTTTATTTATACGTATATTTAGACAAGTCCTTAGGATAAATGACTTACTTTACTAGACATGTACTGAAAATGATAACTACCTAACTACTACGAAATTTTATCATGTCATTTTTTATTTTTATCGTAGTACAGAATTTCAAACTATTCGTTAATAGAACTGGATTTGTTCCAATTTATAAATTTTTTGTCCATGAACACACAGGTTATCCGTCAAGTTAGCCAAACTACAATTTTTCTTTTTTCAAAATCGATTGTTTATTAGAAATTTCATACTTTGAGGTATTGATTAAGAACATTTTTAACAAATCAAAAAACTTACCTGTAATATTCGTAAAATAAGTGTGGTATTTTGAAAATCATATTCAAGTGAGAAATGTATTTGACCAACATTCTCTGATGGTTCTGAATTATCGATATACATGTCGACCAACGATATTGATCGATTTTGTAAGAATGCCATCTGAAACAAAGGTAATGTAACAGTATATGAGTACGGTGTTTGATTTTAAAATTCTTAAAATTAAAACACCAAAAGGAATACAACACCAAATTTCAACATCGAGAAGGATAGAAGAAGATTGACTGAAGTAGACTGAAGATGACTGACTGGTGAGAGATTTTACCATACATTTATCTTACAAACATTTATTTAGTGTTTCATGCGTTGGTCACCATTTTGTATACTTAAGGTTTCCATTTGTTTGGGAGTTGTCGCTGAATTTAAGCATGGTGTACCATCACACTACAAATTTACTGGATTAGCTACAAGGTTACAATTAGCTGTGGAACAGCCTTTACAAAATAGAAGAATTATTAGAAACATTTAACAATTAAATTAATACTAAAAGGTTAAGATGAGCTCATTTTGAATTTACATTCTAGATTTAATAAAAGTAAATTTGCCATGAGCTTTTTGAACTAAATCACTGATAATTGTTGAATTTTATAAAGTTTATAAATATATTAGACTAGCTATTTGTTAAAAAACAGAGAATTTTAATAAGTCTATGGACCTATGATTTGAATAAGTTTATATATATTTTGATACAAATGATTCCTCAGACAAAGTTAAATATCAGTGATTTATTTCAAAATTTTCACAAATATTTGTCAATTTAAAACACAACTTTAATAAACTTCTTTAAACGTTTTTTTTTATTCATTCCTACTGCACCACACAGTATAATAATACATGTTTTGATAGTATTCACTTCCCAGAATTTGTGTCGACAAAATCAATTAGGAATAAAAAATTTTCAGGAAAATATGTCATTTTTCATAAAATAATAATTAATCATATACACTCGTAAGCACATGTGGATAACATTTGACCTCTACCTTGAAATTAAGCAATGTGGCAAGTGCAACCATCAATTCTTCGAAATAAGTTTATTTTAAAGTTGCGTGATAAATGATAGCTTACCACTAAAATTCTACCTTACCACTAAAAATTATATTACTTATAAGATGTATCAAAGTAAAAAAATGTATAAACCTTGCATTTCGGGGATGATTTGAATAAAACTATTCAAATCAATTCTGATTACATAATATGATAATAAAATTACTTAAATTTAAATTCTGATACATCTTGGACGACAATGTTACTCATTGAGTCATTTAAGCTTGATTTAATTGATGTATTTTTTTACTATATGACACTTATTTTTGATACTGGGGAAAATACAATAAGGAAATGATATTTCAAAATTACTGTTATTTTGACTTTTCACCAGCAGATTAAATTCATGAAACATTTTCCAGATTTTCTCATAAATTTATTTTATTGCACAAGAAAACATGAAATATAAAGAGCTTTTGATAAAATTTTCTTAAGTTATATATTGAAATATTTTCTGATAAGCTAATCAAAATTTTATGTATTTTAGAACATAATTTCGGAGAAAATATTATTTTGCCCGCCATTGAAAAGTCAAGATACCAAATGATGGAAATGTATGGAAACAACGATGTTAATGATACATGTTATATCATTAACCACAAATTTTTAAATCTTATACTTTTACACACAAATCCAGGAGAGAAAGACAATAAATATACGTTTCCTGCAGGAAAAAAGGAATGATATAATGTATTATATATTTACCGACGGATGATCTCCAGCGGCACCTTTAACATTGTGCAATGCTTTATTCTGCGGGGCAGTTGGGGGACTAGGGGGTACAACACCTGAACTGCTTCCACCAGGTGATTTTGCTTGCGGACTGCCAGTCGTTCTATAACAAAAAATAAATAAATAAATAAATTTTTTTTTTCAATCACAACTTTTAAAAATTACTTTCTGTATTCACATAAAGTTGAGTATTATTTATAGATAATTTAACTCGAATAAAAAAAAAAACGATATTGGAAAAAAAAAACATTGTATAATAGATTTTTTTCGTTATTGTTTCGTATTGTATCTACGAGATGAATTTGATCGAATTGAGGTGGGAGTTTTTCATCATATAGATTCTTTACATTTATATATTATTTAATAATTCATATCACGAACCCAGCTTACGTTTGTTGATTTGTTAATTTATCAGCCAGCTTTCGTTCCCTTCAATATTAGTACAGAGACTTTGTGAATAATTGTTAAACGAGTATTGTGTAATTTTCAAGTAATTGTTAATCGTTTCTATATTGGAAAAATATTCCCTATCCTTTTCTTCAATTTGTTCAGTTATTTGCATATAAATTGATAGCAATTGTCAAACTAATAATACTAATAATTTAATTGTGATTATTGGATTGCAAATTTGTTATCGTAATAATTTCACATATTTGTTATTTTATAAATTACATGAAAATATAATCATATTTTTTTCAATAGGACATTAAGTACTCATTTTACTAATTTTACTGGCCATTGGAATTTTATTTTGGTATTAAAGCTTTGGAAATAAAAAAAAAGTTAAATGTTATATTTTGAAATCATATAAAATAAAATTGTTTATATAATTAAATAAAATGTATAAAACACGGTTGATTGTTTTTTAATGATTTTCATTTAAAAATAAATATAAATCTCGTGTTGGAGTGAGACCAGAAGGAGGTTTGTTACACTGATACGGGTCTTTATGTAATGACCATGGTGTTAACACAATGTATATATGGTAGTATTAGTATTATTATTATATTAAATAACAATAATACCGTAAAAAAGTAATTAAAAGCTATAATTTTATTTTTGTTGAACAATAATTATTAATTTAACAGTTTATTTATTTTTAAATTTTAAATTAAATATTATACAGAATGTCTGAAAAGTCATTCAGACACGTCAAGTTTATTATTGATAAATGCTATAATTTTATTTGTTATTAGTTAAAAGTTTATCTATTTTTTGAAATTAGTTGTAAAAACCTATTTTTTGTTGTTGAAAAATATGAAGAAAACTGAATTACTTTAAATTTCTATGAAAAATATTACTGTGGCACTGAAAGTGGCCAATGATTATTTCAAAGAGACGTGGACATTATTGTGTATTACAAAGTTTGAAATTGGAATCCAGAATGAAAGAAGCCTATGAACAAAATTGTTAGCAAATTCAATTTTATTTGCGAAGTAAACAGAATGCATTACCGGTATTTGAGTTTCGTATGAAAATAATTCTGCCAGAAGTGCTGGGTCTCTCAGTCGGTAGGATATTTTGGGGAAGAAAATTTTATATAAGTTGAATGTTAGAGAATAATAAATAATTGGATGCTATCAAATATTCACTGGGAACCCATATTGGCCTTCCTAGGTCATTAGGGGCTTCGTTATAACAAATTTTCCAAAAATTATTGTAATTTTCATAAACAGGATCAGTATTGGAAGATATGGGTCACATAAACCATTTACGATAAAGAGTAGACCATATACGTGAGCGAAGTCTACCGCCCAATAATACTACCAGTAAAAATATATTTAAACGTTATTTATGGTAAATAATCGATAATAATGATTATTTCATTACTAATCTGATAGGTTATCAAAAACAAGTAATCCATTATATTGCATAAAATATAAAAACAAATATATATATATATATATATATATATATATATATATATATATATATATATATATATATATATATATATATATATATATATATATATATATATATATATATATATATATATATATATCTATTTTTGAAAAATTGGATTAAAAATAAATAACAATTTTCTAGTATAATGCCAAACTATAATAACAGACATATATATACGTTTGTTGTCGTATATAGATAGCATTTTCTACATCATTATTTTACGTATAAAATTGGTATATTGAGTGTGCAAATATTTCCAATTAATTTAGGTAATTTATTTTTCGAATTAATATATCGTCAGATAGTTTCTTTTGTAAAAAATTTTAACTACCAATTTTCATAAGAAAAGTTTATATAATTTTAACTGAAACATCTTAATTTTTTATAAAAATCATATTTATTTGAATAGAGGACCCTTAAACTTCATTTTCAGTAGTTATTTATGCTGATATCTTAAAAATGAATAAAGCTTAAGTTTGCTGCTGGTATCGTTTTTTGCTGTAATCAAAAATAAATTTCACTGAAGTTGAAATCAGAAACAAATAAAAACCTAAAATGTGTCTTTTGATTCGAATAGTTTATCTAAACTCATAAACTTACTGATTTTGAAGATAATGCTTTATTACTAATAATAATTAATTCTTTTTGAGTACATTATACAAATATTATACAGTCTACAAGTGCCGTGCCAAAGAGTAAAATTGTATGCTGCAAATTAATGTTTTGTAAATGTACAAAAGTTAATGCTCCTGAAAGGTTTTTAAAAAAAATAATTTTTTTTTATGCAGGGCTTCTTGTAGCCTCTATACGTATTAGGTTTGTATTTTGTTAGTTAAGTGTCATTTTAGCTGCAACTAACAAATAACTGCAACTATACAGAGATTATCTGGTTGATATATGCTTTAAACTTCAATTTATTTCGATTGCTGTTGTTTTTTTTTTAAATAATTAATTATTTTTTTATTTATTACTAGTGACTGTGCATTAGATCATTATCCTTTTATTTTTTATATATGAAAATACATTTTTGAAATGGTTCATGATATTCATTTTGGTATACAGTTTAGGGATTAAAATTTTTCTATATAATGTTTAAAAATAATTTTTTTTCGAGCATCAAAATATATTTTCCATAAACATTCGATAAATTTTTGTCACACGAAATACTATTTAGCTACTAATCCTGATGCTCATTTGAATATAGTAAATTTTCGATATCTCGAATAATTAAACGAACCTTGCATTATCAAAAGTCGTAATTTCGATAAGTGATTGTTTTGAATATGTTTCTTGAGATCACTTATTTTTGAGTAAGTCAGATTTAATAAAAAATGACTACTAGAATCCTTATAAAAATATTAATTATCATTATTGGCAGATATCATCAATTTCAGTCGTTGCTATGGCTACGAAATACTATCATATTAATCAAATGATAAATAAGTCTGTGAATATTAACAAATTTGAATGAATAATTATTTAAATTTGCAATTAAAAATAATAACTATTGAAATTTCTTCAATCATTCATACAATTTTCAACCTGATAAGTTCAATTAAATGTCATTTTTTGTATAAATTTCCTAGATTAAAATGATTTGTATTTTATAAATACGTATTTCGCCTACAAAGTAATCATCATCAGTATGAATTAGCTAGTCATAATCATTCTCCGAGGAGATGTAACTCGTTGCTAATTTGGTGAAAGTCTGCACATTCTAATTCATACTGAAGATGACTACTTTGTATTCGTATTTACAAAATACATTTTGATCTAGGAAATTGGGCCGGAAAATCGAAATTTATTCGAAAAATCCTAGAGTTCTCTTTAATAATATTCATGTCGTTTTTTGTTTATTCAATACTTTTTTTTTTGGAAAATATGTTTTGGTATAAAACGACTCAGAAAAGTAAGGGAACTAAGTGTTCAGGTAAATTGTTCTACATTTTTTTTCTTACTCAAAGAGAAATATTATTAAATACCAAATTTAAAAACTATTTATTTATTTTCAATTTATGTTGACTTGATAAAACTTTTAACAATAATAATAATAATAAACAAATAACACTAGGCAAAATCCATTAGGAAAAGTGAGCTTTATAAGTAAGGGGCTATAGTTACATAGTGGTCAAAACAGATCGCGTTATTACTGAAAATCTCGAAGTAATTGGTGAAATATTAGAAACGACCAACCAGTAAATGTATATATCTTGTGTCACTTTGTACATATTTTGAACTGTATCATCCTTTGGGATTCACAGGATAGTATGTAATATCATAAGACGATAAAAAGAACTTTGCACTCGGAACAAAATTGTATACAAACGGAAAGTGGAACGAAGCGTAATATTACAACAACGTCTGTGAAACATCTCATAAATATATGTCGTTTTGATGATAAAATGAAAGCTTCAATTTTCTTTTGAAAATGTCGACACAAAATGAGACGACGTTGAATTGTTGAATTACTACTACTGAAGTACTATAATTATTATTATTATTTAGATACATAGTATTTAAATACAGAAGAACTTGATAGAAGAAGAACAATGTAGAGACTGGCAAAGCTAACTGTTCGGGGTGCTATTACTTACATTTTTGAGATGACATACCTACCTATCGTTGGAAGAAAAGAAGAACTTGAGAATCATATTGTTCACTATTTATTATAAGAAAATTGCACAAAATAAAGGTTACAACAAAACTGTATTTTCAAACTAATTTTATAATAAATACAGGAATGTAAATTTATTTTCTGGTTTCATCATAGTTTAAAATTTCCTTTTTATTATTAATTATTGCATGTTAATAAATAGTTTTCCATTTAAGAGAATCATTTATCTACACCAAAACGGACAGACTACGCTTATTTTTTTTTTTGGAAAACCATTTAGTCAAAAAATGGTTTTCCACTTATGTACAAAATATACTACCAAAAATGGACACAAAGTATCTTCTCGTTTTTTCCTTGAAGTATCTTGAAAAATCCATTTCAACAAAATTCAAATCACTGATATAAACTTATTCAAGCATCTACACTTAGTCGTGGAATCAGAAAACACGACGACCTGAATCTCGCGTACTTAAAATTAGACACTAATGAAAGAAGGAAGTAAACAAAAATAATGCTAATTTAAAAACTTCTAAATATAATTTCCTTGCATCCAATTATATTACGAAATCGGCGCCATTGACTTGGCCATAAGGAAATTAGTTAATAGTTTTAATAAAATTGGGCAGTCAAAATTGTGCAAACACTTGTGTCCTAAAAGAAAACGACTGTGTAGACAAGTTTTTCATTCGTATTAGATATTGATGATGTTGTAAAATTGGCGACCTGTATTTCTATGTCATAGTTAAACTGATTTCAGTAGCACATGAAACGAAGAATAAATGTATAATATTTCACGATCAGAAAATCAGTAAACGGATATGACACTCTGCTCTAGTGTTCTTAATAAGATTGTTATTCTCACAAAAGATAATAAATATTTCGAACAATGTATTCATTCATACTCATCATGTAACTTAGAAAACTGATTAGATCACACGTTTCCTTGTCTGTGTCTCTAGAAATATAGTTTTTGATTCAAGAAATTAAACTTTACTTTTGGGCGAATGTACTATGAATTATTTAGAAAGTTTTCTATTATAAACAAATGTTTCCAACAAATTTCTAAATTTATAGAATTGTCATCAGTTTAAAATTTTTACAAAGAAAGTTACAATAAGTTGTTCAATCATTTTGATATTAATTTAATAAAATCGTTTTTACGTCACCCAACATGGAATTGAAAATAATTTTTTTAAATCTTAGAAGAGGGCTTTATGAAATATGGATTCTATGGTTCATAATGAAAACGAGATTTTAGGCAATAATTTCTTGATACAACAATTATCGAATTATTGATTTGTGTATGTATAAAATTTATTTTCAATAACGAATAAGAAATATGAGAAACCCTAATCGGATATAAGAAAAAAATTTGATCAAGTCAATCACAAATTTCTTCAATTCTTTTAATAATTTAATGAAAACATTTGTAACAATAAATTCAATCAAGTCGGTATAAATCTCACTCATTTAGTGCCTCGTTGCTTATCAAAGACATTGAACATTTTATACAGGAAATTCCGTGATGTTTCAAAAATTACTTTCTCAATATAATTTTTTGTACAAACTTTTATAAACTACACAGTATTGTATTCCTCCGATGAAGAAATAAATAGTCTTCACAGGAGTATAACGCTTAAAATTAGGCAATAATATACATTGTTTCAGAACACATATCTAGTATTATATTCGCTTGCCTTTAAAACTCAGGGGAAGAAAAAGTGTACGCACGGACTTGAACTGCGAATAAAAGTACTAGGAAAAATCATTCGGCTGTGAAATCCAATTTGAACCAAATTTACTGGTAACGTAATTTTATATCAGCATACGTTTCTTTAAAAAGAATTTTTGTTTGTTCTCTTTGTCTGCTTTTAAATTTTTTTCAACCGGATTTGCGAAGATAATGAATAAGGTAAATTAACTAATTATTGGTACCCAAATTTTATTTCGATTATTTCTAGTTATCAATCATTTTTTTAATACCTTATTGATAATTTCTTCTTTACTCAATATATAAACATAAAGTTGTTTGTACAAACAATTTATGTGGATTAGATTACAACATACAATCTCAATTACACGACAAATCATTAACTAAATCCAATTCGATCACTTGATCTGTCATCACCACAAAAGTTACGGCATTTTGAATCAAATACAAAAAAACATAATACTTACAAATGTTTCAAGAGTTTTATTAAAGATAATAATTGAATTTAAAAAGATGGTAGGTAGGTACTGTTATGTTTCCTTCAACGATGAAATTTAATTAACTTCATCGCTCCAGTTTATTTTCACCGAATCTATATAATCTATATATATAAAATATTAGATCATTTCGATGAGTTGGATGAGGCAGAATCAAAGTAATGAAGCAGACGAGAGGAAGTATAGAATAATATACAAGGCAAGCAGGACACGCTATTATTTTCAATTTCTCTTATATGTATGAATTGTGAACCAGTTTTTCACCAATTGTTTATTTTTGAATTTACAATGTTTATTTCATCAATTGTATTCGTAAATTATCAATGATATTGCAGCGGTTTGCTAAAGCACAGTCAGTCTATCGTACAAACAGGAAATTGGTTGTAGGTATTGAGAAGGAATAATGTAATGTTGTAACGTTCTTTGCACAAACATTTTCACAATTGTTATTTTTACTTGGTATCAAAATCATACATCACCAATGTTCGAAGAGTTGGCTAGAATATTAATGTCTTGAGACAACAATCGGTACGTTGCATGAGTTTGTTTGGATTGTTAAACATGTTCTATTTTCAATCAGCTTACTACAAAACTGCATTATCTGTACTTACAGGGTGAGAAAGTAAAAGGGTGAGAAAATGTGTCAAACAAATGGGATTTTGCATAGAGATGAATTCACGCAATTCAAGTTACTCTGATTAAGAAATAGTAAATTTAATTAGTAACAAGACATATAACGCCACCTATCAATGACTTGCCTAATATTTGACGCTTTATATTTAATTACCCACACGTTGTTTAAATAACGTTTTATATTTTATTTACTGAATATTAAGATTAAACTGTTATGAATTCCATACCTTCAGGTAAATATATTATTAATAAAGCACTAAAACATTTACATTACTATCGATTGTAAAGATACGTTTTTATTGTGAAAACGTATAAAGAATTTTCTTCCATTTTTTATACATATTTATAACGAATATTTCAGTAGCTTTCATATATTACTAAATTTGTCGGCGTCTACTTGTGTCTACTGAATCGCTAAAGTAATAGTAAAGCGATATAAAAGCGTAACCACAATTCATGCAATATTGGCTGGCATTTACTGATTGAAGCATTAGAGTTGCGATCGGGGTCACAATGCCTACATAGATTGATCTGCGCTTATTCAGAGACGTCCTTACACTTCTGAAGCATTAAAGTCAACCAAAAAAGAACTTATTCTTTCTATGGATGGATGCTTTGAGTATTTAAGTAGACATAGTCGAAGAATTATAATTCACTTAGAATCGAACATGGTTTAAAAAACTGTAAAATTATTAAAAATAACTAAAAATTTTAATTGAAAGCATATTAATTGGAAGTACTATTTTTAAATTTAACTTATTAAAAATAGGTTTTTTACTAAAAAAAATTTGAATAAAAAACGAACGCTTTCAAACTGATCATTTTAAAACAGTTTTCACAAAAATGTATATAAAATATTTTTTCTATTAATATTTTGTTTTTTTATTTTGATTATAATGTGTGAAAAATATGATTAGGTCAACATAAAAAAAATTTACATGTTCAACTTCAATTATTTCAACATAAAAAGTTTTTTGTTTTTAATTATACAAAAAAAAGCTTTTATTACCTTTTAGTATACCATTTTATTATATCAATAAATATATTGTAATAATACTTACTCAAGTTGCGCTCTGCATAATTCATAGAAGTAGACGAAAACATGAAACAAAAAAGAAAAAAATCAAGATTAGAATGGTTTACGAAATTAATAAGAATATAACTATTATTAAACATTAAAATATCTGATATCAATAGATTTTTATTCGCTTTATATACAGATACTAGCAATACTCGTCCCGGTTTCGTTCGGATTAATGATAAAATTATTCATTTCAATTGTATATTAAATAATCTGTTATGTAGAGCTTGCGGGTCATACCAAGACCCCTTGTACATTATGTATTTTTATTTGAATAAATACAGGAATCTATATAGTAAATAATTTGAATTGTTTTAGAAATATATTTTTGTGTTAATTTGATATCATAAGATTAATTTTTATTATTATTTGATCATAAAAACAGCTGTATAACTGGAACAGTACTCAAAGAAATGAATAAGAAATGTAAGCCTGACAATAAGCAAATTCATTTGTTTTAAATTCGCAGAAATACATAATAAGTAATGGTCAAAAAATGACAATACTATTTTTATCTCTATCTTGTGCATTCTCACAAATATATGAAGTTGTTTTCTGTTTTTTATACGGTGTTGTCAAATTTACGTGTATTAGATTATAAAGTCCAATAAAAAAAACCACTTAATGTATATAGATGTATTATAATTAAAAAAACTTAATTAAGAAATTAACACAAATATTGCTTTGTTATTTCAATAATTACTTTTTGTTATTAATTAAAAAACAAAAAAGCTCATGCAAAGCCACATACACAAAATCATGTCTACTGATATCAATAAAAGTAGAGATTTTAATATTATTTTATGATATAAACACGTGATACGTGATATCCACCATATAGAAGCATAAAAAAAAAACATATACACAAAATAAACTTTAAACCTGTGTCTCTTAAGCACAAATACGTGAAAATACATAGCAGAGAATTTTAAATAAAGTTGTGACTCTTATAGTGAAACTGTTGCAATAGTGAAACTTTTCTAGGAATTTATTCACTTAGAAATCTTAGAAATTCAAAGTTTTAAACTATTTTAGAATATTTTAATACAAAACCAAACGTATGATAAAATAACCAGAAATCAAGTTTGGATATAAAATATCTTTTTTTCAGTAAAGAATATTATTTTGATGCAAATATTAGTGAAAGACGTTCAAATTGCGGTGAATCCTCTCCAAAAAATTATATTAAATCCTTGAAAAGTCCAGGAAAGGATTTTCTGATCCAATTTCAACAATTTTATCTTCTTTATCACTATTCAATTATTTTTTCACAATCATTTATAACGCCCGAATTATATCTTTCGTCTGTCTGATGTTATCTTGTGTTCCATTTTGTAAAAATATTAAATTCATTCTTCAACATCTTGGAATATTCTGAGCATCTTTCATTTCTTACTTTTCTGTCGCTATGCTTGAGAGTCTATAAAACGACAGCACATAGCTCTAAAACTACTGAACCAACAAAATGTTTATTTAGAAATAAACAAAAATCGAAACAGCAAATTGCATGAAACAATAAGTCAGATAGCTGTGACAGAAAATTCTGTGTGCCTTAACTGAAAAATTCTATTTTTGATGATTTTATCTAAACGTCAACTGAATACATCGAGACTTCAATTCGAGACAAATTCAATAAAATGAATTCAGGTTTTGTTGAAATCGATTATTTTGGAAAATTAATAAAAACAAAAATTGGAAACGAAAATCACACATTTAAACTATTCATAAGTTTTAATCTCGTTTTAAACATTAGTATTGAAATTGTTAAATACGATGTATCTTATACATCCTTGAAACTTATTACTAAGTTTTAAAAAAAAAATGTATATATATCAAGTTTCATCAAAGCTCTTAGAAAAAAGGAAACGAAAGAACATATTTACTTTTAACTTACATGTATCTTACATTTATAAACTTGACTTTATTTCTCCTTACAGAAGTTTTAATTTATTGACAGTTGTACTGTATGTATTTTATATGTGGTTTGTAATTTACATAAATTTACATTATATAACATACACATAAAGGTAAAAAAAGTTTTTTTTTTCTCTCATTATAAAGTACAAACTACGTACACAGTGGTGCGTAAGCAAACATGAAAGCAATACGTTATAGACAGTATATCTTACAATATTTAAAAAATTCTTATTTTCATAAGGTATTCGGAAAAATTAAAAAAATTGATTGGCTTATAATTTTTAAGAATCACCTAGAAATAATGTTGCTTACGTTAATTATTTGTGTTTTATATATATATATATATATATATATATATATATATATATATATATATATATATATATATATATATATATATATATATATATATATATATATATATATATATATATATATATATATATATATATATATATAAATGTATACAATTTCAATCTAAAATAATTTATCATCCCATTCTTTATAGTCGACATATTTCTTGATTCAAACGTGTCTATATAAAATGGATAGCTTACAGAAATTTTTTATTTCGTTTTTTGAGAACTTCATATGAATTTGTTGTTACAAAATTGACGCTCTGTATATTTACGAAGCTTGTACCATTTTATACAATTTGTGTACATTTTTATTACTCAATTAGAGTAAATTGTAATCATATTAAAGCCGTGCTTTACAATGGTAATAAAAATGTTTTTTTTTTATATCAGGTAGGGGATAAATTTAAAAAATTTGTTTTATTATTACTTTGTAAATTAGAGTTTTGTTTTTATAAAGAAAATTGTATATACTCTTCAGACTTGAGTGCTCGTTGTATTAAAGTACTATTAAGTGACCACTGTTTGAAATCCATTTCCACTGTGATAGAAAAGAAGTTTTAATGACCATAAAATAATTCACTCAGCATATAATAAATATGAATTGATTATAAGACCAGGGTCGAAAAATTTTCAATCCAAAAAAAATTAGAGTAGGAATCAACTTATTGGAATCCGGTGAGAATATAACAAAAATAAAAGGAAAAATAATTTACGAGCAATCTGAGGTGAGGAAAGTTTTTAAGGGTAAAATACCCGGCAAAAAACAAGTCCTATGAAAAAAAAATAAACATTGAGTTTAAGTGAAAAAAGTGTAAGCACAAAAGTTGTAACTCTTTTTATTAGCTACAACTTTGCTATTTAACTTTTTTCCATAGGACTTTTAATAGTTTCTTTGGAAATCGAGATAGACCAAAATTTACCTTAAAACGTCACTCTCCTCCATTTCCCGGCCTCCGATCGCACTTATATTATATTATATTTTCCTTTCATTATTGTAAAATTCTCTTTCTAATAGAGTTCAATGTATGAATTAAAAAAAACATTTACATTAAATATTTCATCTAATAAAAAATAATATAAAAAAAAACATAAAATGCTGTTTATGGAATAAAAATGTTTAAACAGGAAGAAATTTAGCTACATTCGTTGAAAGTTAAAATAAAATGTACCAATAATGTAATTATAAATAATATAAATACTTAATCCATAAAAAACAATTCAATAAAATTGATAAATTTAATAAAAATTGTTATTTAATTTACAAATATTTTCACCTATAAAGCATTTTTTTTTATCTCAATAAAATTTTATGATTATACAATAAAAATAATAAAAATACACAAAAAAAAAATACAAAAAAACAAATAATAACAAAATTGAACAATATTATTATTACATTTAAAGTTGTTTTCAGTACATACACGGTTATATAGTTTTCATGTCATTGTTATTATCATGGAAAATAGTATTCTATTCTAAAAATTACTATTTTATTATATAAGATTTCGTACTAAATATAGATTATTTAGTTTTTGCTATTTGATCGCGAAAATATATGTCTCATTTTTGCTTAGTCACTCGCCAAATATTAATTTCACAAGTGAAGATAGCAATCAACAGTTTTAATTCTATAAAAAATAAAGATTTTCTAAAATAGGAGATTTTGGGGTCAATTCATCATGATCATCAGTGCAATTTTCCGGTCATCTGCTAAACAAAGGATTTCTACATTTTATAAACCAACATATAAATTTCTTTGATATGAGATCCGTTTCGTTCATCTAGCTGTGAGCCCACCCATGTACTTGTCAAAACATACCGCTCAAGTCCTTTTTTCCTAATACAATGTGCCAAGAAACAGAAATGGCTAAGCCAGCTCCGCGATCTTAGCACCTCATGTGCGGATTTCGATTGACCAATTATTCCATCTGAAAGGTCAGAAATTGGTCATAAAAGGTCAGTTGGTCTCATTAATTGGTCAGCATCAGAAAATTTTTTATTAAGGATTAAAGTTTTTCAAGGTCAATTAATAATTTTAGCACCTCATTCGCGGAAAAAATAAAAAACTCCACCTATGCGCGATCGGGAAACATTCGCTGATAATTGGTCAGCTAATATAAATGGTTGGTCAGTTTAATTTAATATTAAAAAAAATTAAAAAAGTTGTCTCTGTCGTAACGCGCATGCTTTGAGCCGGATGATACAATGTGCCAAGAAACAGAAATGTCTAAGCCAGCTCCGCGATCTTAGCACCTCATTTTCTGATGCTGACCAATAAATGAGACCAACTGACCATTTATGACCAATTTCTGACCTTTCAGATGGTATAATTTTTAGTAATTGTGTATTTACACCAACATATTTTAACAAATATTCATTTTAAATGTTCTGTGTCCGTGATATTCGATGGCATTGACGTAGAAACCGTAATTCAGTTGCGTCTAGCAGCATTTCGATTGTTTTTTTTCGATTATTATCTATGTTTCAATTGCGTAAGGATCAATTAGCAATCGAAAATTATAAAAATATTTGTTGTTGAATATAATTAATTATGAGATAAATCAAACACAAGCAACATATTATTTTTAATAAATTGTTAAAAGGACTCTAGTTGTATTCGATTTTATGTTTAAGGCAATAATTTCGAAAAAAAAACACAACTTTTATATAGTTGAAACTTTTTTACCACTATTTCTTCACACTTTTTGAAATTGTTAGTAAAATTAATGTTAAAAATGTACTCTTTTTGAGCATAATAGTTGCTGGTTAGTATTTTGATAACATTCATGAAAAAAAATACGTATTTGTTAAAATATTTGAGATGTCACAAAATATGCCCTTTTTGAAATTGTGTATACAAATATATCCAAGCTTTTTTATTCAGACTAAAAATCTCCAAAAATTATTGGTAGGTAGTAAACTTATGCCAATAATATGTTAGACAAACATGGTTTGAGCCAATATGATTTAAAATTGAGTAAAAACTCACAACTTCCATAATATGATAGTATGGTTACAGCAGTATTTTATAAAGGTAACCTTTCTAGATTTTTATCACACTTTTATTGAATGAAATCAATTCCTAAAGATATAAAACGTATTTCTGTAATTCCCTGTTTGGAATATATAATTTAGTTTATGATAGTTGTACTTTATTGTCTCCATAATAATTGTTTTATCTATAAAAACTATTATTACTTACTATTTAGCACGAAATAAAATTGAAAACTATTATCTCATTTTAAGCTGCTATTGTATCAAATACAAGCTATCACTATTATTTATATTACCCTGTAAAAATTTATATACCTAACAAGTACAAGTTTTAGTATTTTAAATAGTTAAATTTTAAAAAGCATAAAATCATAATTCTTCAAGTCTTGTAAACTATTTTTAAAACGAAAGTAAAAATAAAAAGATAAAACAGTTTCAAACGAGAATAAAAATATTTTTATAAACAAAGTGCAATTTATTTTATAAGAAAGTGCAATAAAGTGCTTCAATTACTTGTATAAATAAGTTGTTTTTTTTTTTTGTGAAAAATTATGCATGTCACGCGAAAACCAAATAAATTTTCTTGTTTTTGTTTTTTTGTTTGCTTCAGTTAAAAACACTCTCATAATAAACTTGTTTAGCACAAGAATTAGATATAATTTTTCCATGTAATTTTCAAAATTATTCTTTTATATTTATGTGATATGAAAACTAATAATATAGGATACCGTACCATTATGTTATTGATAATTTATATGGATTTAAAGGTGTATGTCTTACATATACAGGTTTGACATGTAAGGTTTAATGGGGTTAATGTACAATATACCACTGAACCTTCGATTAGGTTGCATTGATTCATACACAAGCAATTTATTATTATTAACATAAATTACGGTTTTTATTTTAAAATAATGCTACTCTATTGTATAAATTTAAAATTTTTTCGATTAAAATCGACCTACAAACTAAAAATTGTAAATATGGCTTTCAGCAATTGCATATCGACTTTATTTAATCATGGAAAGGAATTTCTAAAGATAAATTAATAATTTTTTTCAAATTAAATGAGTTGAAGTTAATCAATCTGCTGGGTAGGTAACAGACGAAATAAAAAATATAATGATTAAAATTAGTCCTATTTGTAAGAAGTTGAGTAATTATCATAGTGAACGGGGCCAACTGCTTACCTTCAATCCAAAACTGGAATGAAGACTTTCAATTGGAATTAAAACAGTTCAATTTTATTTGATATTAAACAGACTATTCATTTAAGACAAAATGGGTCATTTACCCTGTTTGGACTACTGATTTTTATGGATTCATGTGGCGAAATAGTTTTAGGACTGGAATGGAACATGTGATTTTGAAAGACATAAGGTGCACACATTTTAAGGGTTTTCCATACGCTGTAACTGAGAAAACGTTCGGTACGTAAACTAATTTTCAACATGTAGTTTTAGGGCATTAATAAATCAGAAAAGGTCGACAAATATAGAAGAAAAACCACAGATTGAAACTGAATTTGTAATGTAGCCTGGAAAGTTTTTTTTTTTATTATAAACAATATTTACATTAAACTTACATTATGTAATACATATATATTACATGTACAGACAGTAGCGTAATCATAAAGGGCATTAAAGTAGAATGATAAAGAACATTTTATCAAATTATGTATGATTTAAAAGTTGTTGGGTGGAAAACCAACTCTATATGATTTAAATTTCAATAACGATATTCATTCTATGAAACGCTCCTGTATAATATTGTATTATGTATTTAATATCATGTTGTCAAGAGTGGATGGGGATGCTCTACACCCGTTTTATTAAATGATTTCTAATATTAATGATATTAAGAATACTTTTTTTGGAGGAAAATTTCCATATATATTAAAAATATATGACGGAAATTCATATGACATTTTATAATAATAACAGAGAGACGACAAATAACCATATGTTTGATTTTTAATATTTTAAAGGATCATTAGATTTAGGTTAGTGGCTGAGTTTCTTAATAATTGATGTTTGAATGTCTTAAAAAACAGTTAAAGTTTTTAGCAATTCATTTATCTGAGAATATTTAGTATATTTTGAATTTTAATTAATCCTAAAAAAGTGAATTTTGTGGATAAACACGCGTTTTGAGATTGTTTAAATTCGTGAAGTTTTTTTTTGATTATACAACCGAACCTGAGAAATCCGTCGAAAAGTTCAAAATTTTTTTCCGCTGTTTATAGGTTTTCTTAGACAATTAAGGTCTAAGAAATTCAAAAATAACATTTATTTTACAATCGGTCGACTATTTTTTGGGATATTGCATGAAATAAATACGCTAAATCGGTATCTGGTTCGGATTTTTGATGATATCTCAAAAACTACGCATCCAATCGAGAAATAAATATTATTTTCGGAATCTACAGTTCAAATTACCCTTATGACCAATTTTGTGTAGAAATCGGATTCAAAAATAATTTTTCGAATTTTCGCATTTTTTTAAGGGTAACGTACGTACCCTTTGAAAAAATCAAGAAATTCGAAAAAAAAATTTTTTCTTCGGATGTTGATGATACATGAGTTCTAGGGTAAATTTGACTCGCAGATTTCTAAAATAACATCTATTTAGCGATAAGATTCTTAGTTTTTGAGATATCGCTAGAAATTCGATCCAGAGGCCGATTTATCGCATATATTTCATGCAATATCTAGAAAACTATTCGACCAATTATAAAATAAATGTTATTTTTGAATTTTTTAGACCTCAATTATCCTGGAAAATCCATAAACAGAGAACAAAAAATTTTCAACTTTTTTTTCGATTTTCTAACATTTTTTTTTATAACTTCGAAAAATTAAAATACAAGAAAAAAACATAAGAAATCAGTTTTTCAATAAAATAGATCATTAAAAATGTAATTATGATTAAAATATGTATAAAATTTCATTACTTTAAATACTATGCTTTAATTTTTTTGTTTACATTGAAATATTTCACAGATTGATAGTTTTCGAATCTCATTCGAAACGATTTTAGATACTTAACGCACAAATGACGAAAACGAAACGAATATTGACAATTAGGAATTTGAAGGATTTTAAATTTGCTATATTTCACATCAAAATGTGAAACTAGAATCAAAACCAAACCAAAACTTGGAAATTTCATCAAAATTGATTCATAAAAACTAAGTTACCAGCTACCAAAGAATATTTTCCATCCCTTTCTTGAAAACGCCAAACATATGACTTACATGGAGATACTAGCAAGTGACGTCAAAAGCTAGTATATCTCCATTTCTTTAAAAATATTGTTGCCTATTTTTCAAGATTTAAAAAAAATAACTTTAGATCCATGTACGTGAAGTAAAGAATTGGAAAAATCGAAATTTTAGTCAAATATTCAATCACAACACTATTACAAACACATGCGTCGAATTAGCTAATCTCAATTTTTTGCTGACGTAAAAACTAAAAGAAAATAAACTGATATAACACATTTAATTTAAAATTAGTATCATAAATATAAATTTGAAGTTTTAAAATAACCTTGTGTCATTCATTCGAGATGTTCGACTTGCAACCAATGTATATGTAGTATATATTTTCTATACAACATGTACAATATTAAACGTAAAACTTTTGTTATTAGTTTTTGTGTTTAGTTTTAATTAAAATTAGTTGAAGAAAATGATATAATTTATTTCTTTATTATCTTCAATATACATGGTAAATGGACCATAGATATTATTCGAGAAATTCTAATTAAGAATCAGAATTTTTTAATAAGAATTTAATGAACTTTGTTGATAGTTGTTTAAAATACATTTTGCTTATGAAATAGAAATGTCTGATTATGTAAAAAATTTTAAGATGTTAATTAATGCTTCGTTAATTACGTTAAATTATTAGATGTAAAGCCATTTTTCGGTTTCTCTATCTTTTACTTGTCAGGTCACGAGAAAAATATTGAAAACGTTAAACTTCTTTAGGAGCGTTAAGAAAAAATAATGAGAGTGAAATTTTAAGATACGCGCGCATCACCGTCACACAAAATTCATAGGTTGAAGCAGTTGTCATGAATTATGTTACACTTAAAGTAAAACATAAGTAAACGCACGCAGTTTTTTTATTTAATAAAAGTCAATTTTTCAATAATTAGAGCCACAAGGAATTCAAAAATAGAAGACACTTCGTAGTATATGTATTATAATTTCTAAAAGATTCGATGAACACTGGTTTACTTGGAAAAACTATATAATTAATCGTTATTTATCTGCAGTATTAAATCGATTAAACCGTAAACTTCAAACAATCGATGAATAAATCCATGCTCTTTTACAGATATTCATTTCGACAACAATGCTTCGAATAGAAGATTCATTCATATATTATTTTTATTCATATCATGTAAATTTTCTATATAACACACACGCTTTTAGAATAGAAAATTCAGTCCAATGTTGTTAGCCAATGTAGGTACCAAACAGCTTTCGTATAGATTATTTTCTATAGAATAGAACACAGAATAAAGATATATAATATTTTTTGAATGACCTGATTTAAATTTATGATATATATTGAAATCAGAAAATATATGACATTGTTAGTAAATCAGTTAGTTTTTTGTTCGTTTTGACTGGAAGCTTACATCGAAGTTTGATCAAACTGTCAATATTGCTTTTGCGTGTAAATCAAAATTAAGCTGTTGTTTTTTGAAATGATGAATACAAAAATACAAAATACGACAATTCAGTTTGTTCATAAGTCTAAAAAAAAAAAACAAAAAAATTTTCAATGCTTTAAGGATTTCACATAAAAAAGTTTAACTTTCTAATCAAATTGCTTTGGAAAAATTTGTTTGTCATTCATTTTATTGGTCGGAATTTTTATATAAATATTCAGTCTTATTTTAACAGTTATTGTATCGACTTTTCGATTTCTTCATTGTAAGACGATTCCAAGGTTCTTTGTTTTTCCTTTATTTACACCGCTATATTTATTGTGTGTAAAAACACAGAAAAACATCACCTGTGAACTTTAGATGACTGGCTGCCATCGCTTAGATAATATATATATCAATAAAAGTATTTCCATAAAAAATAAATAAGTACAGTTGACCCCTGGTAATCCGGCTCCTATTTTATCTGACAAGTTTGGAATCCGTCATGTATTGTGTTGTTTAAGTCCGTAAATTTGACAAATATAATGAGGTTGATTTGTACTTTGGAGTTTAGCACATTGAATCTTGTTATTGGATCTGTAATTTGTACAAGGTACTATTTCAGACTATAGGGGGTCTTAGGTTGTACTTTATAATCCGACAAATTCCATTGTTCGACACTGCTTTGAAAAATGTTGGTCGCATTACCGGGGGTCCACTATATTTCCATTCATACAGATAAAAACAATTCTTTTGAAGAACAAAACTATTTGATATTCATTAATATTCTATAAGTTTTTGTAGAGTTTCTTTGAATATATTTTTAATAAAATTATATCTTCTCTTGGATAATTTTTTTAAAATTATATTTTATAAATTTTACTTGACAAAACTGAAATAATAAAATAAACAAGATGATTTAAACAAAATAAAATTGTAAACAAAGATTATTACATAATAGATTACACGTCAAAATAAATACAATTTGATTACGCTTTTGTTGTGATTTAATAAAAATATATTTAGGAAAAACAAATAAAAATTTATTATAAATATTTAATGCAAAAAAACAGTAAAATTTAATTTGAGCAAAAAATTTATTCTCTTCATCTCGATAATCAAAATGATAAAAAATAACTGAAAAGAAATTTTATGAATTTACTTGGAATTGAATCTAATAGCCACATTCAACACGAATTACTTTCATATTATTTATGATTATTTTTTTGTGCTCCATATAGAATTAAAATACTTATAAAATATTAATATTAAATTTTAAGACAAAGAGGAGAATATAATTATGATGAAAGAATGGAGAGATTCATTTAGTAAATCATATTCATATTTATTTGACAGTATTATTTATATATCTATGTACAAAGTATTTCAAAAGAATGTTACCTGAATTTAATGTAAGCTTGGATCCCTTCTACAGATTATTTGCCTTAATTTTAAACTGATATAATTAAAATTAAATAACCACGACTTACATAGATTTTGTGCTTGTCAAGCTCATAAAAATAACACCGAGTAGAATTCTTTGTTTTCGAGAAATCAAATCTCAACTGTTTTTTATCCCATAATATGGAAAAATGGCTCAAGGTACACAAAAAAATACCAACATACCGGAATATTAGTTTTCGCGATTCATAATATGGATATTCCTTGAAAATCCTTTTTGAACCAAAACATAAGAAAAGTTAGTCGGTTTTTATTCGCTAAAACAGAAACTTTTTGTGAATTTACCGAAGATGAACAACTCGTGATGGATTCCTATCTGTGAAAACTTATTGAAGACAAGAAATATTGCTTTAAATTTTGCCTATATAATGTAATTGAAATATGATATTAATCTGTCTTTACATTGAATATTTCTTCTTATTAAAAACAGTTCGTAGATTTGAAGAAACTGACATAAATCCGGAAATAATTATAAACTATGATTTATTTAAGACATGACAATGTCAAGGTCACTATTATCAGTGTCACCTCTATGTACATAAATTATATATTAGTAGTCCTGTGAACAATAGACCACCTCTCATAGAAATAAATCAAAGTTTATAAATAGTACGTATACTTAGCCTAGAAAATATCTAACACAATCGAAAGTAAATAGAAAACAGCCTAGTGTTGAACTTACTTACAAAACATATGAACCCGTGATCGAAACCAGTTATAAACGTATTTTTCTATTCGATTTTTTTTCAGAAGGGGAAAACTACACAGTGAATTTCCTGTGTATAATAAATTTCGTCATAATCGAACTAGGTATTCGAAAGTTACAGCCAAACAAACATAGATAGATACAGGCAGGCAAAATGAACAAAATCATCTAATTATACCATAGATCTCACTTCGTTCGGTCAATTCATTTCATTTTATAAAAGTTTTATACACGGTAATGAAAAAAATAAGAAATATGAAAAAAAAACAGGACAGGAAATGAGGATTATGAATAGTGGGATACATCCATCGCCTTCGTCATCATAGTATAAGAGAATTGGTGCAATAAATAAAGACGAACCGGACCGTTTTCTTTTTCTTCTTCTTTTTTTTATATAGATTACAATAAATGATGACTTGCAATAGACACGGAAAGACAATTGAATTCAAAAAAACCTTCACTTAGACGAAGGTATATATAAATATATATATGTATTTATATATATTTATTGTGAATAAAAACAAAATGGAGTGTGGAGAGAAAGCAGGGAAAGCTGCTTGATGGAACCAACAGCAATAGTAGAAAGTTCCTACTCAATTGTTGTTGACGTGTTTTGTTTAGAGAGGATGTTGTGTTGTTCTATAGAGTTTTCTATACTAATATGTATGTACTAAATAGATACATGGTGTACAAAAACTAGTTCTATGAGCAAAACTGTACACAGATTTGCTTAGTTTTCTGGATCCGAGCGAAGTTCATTCCTCTACATCAACTATTACATCTGGTTTGAAGTATAATAATCATAAGTAATACAAGCTTGGATTACAAAAACTTAATGTTTTTATTTAATAAGTGTTTAATTTTGAACTTTATGTTTACCAATTGAATGAAGTAAAGTTTCTAAGCTTTAAAACGATTCTACACAAATCCAGAGGGGAGAATCGAAATATTTCGTAATGAAGAACGTGCAGCCAAATAACCAATGTGCAACCAAGAAGAAACAGATGTCCCTGAGTTCCAGTTTTTGATTCTTCTGTTCTATATTTTGATGAATATTCTACTTATTTGCGACAAAAAGGACACCACCGTATTTTAGCTACATAATTTGTGGACGAATTACATTACAAACAGTTTACAAACTCTCATCATTGATTTCTATATTTTATAAAAAATTAAGTAAATGTGGGAATGTCGTCACATCTGTTCCCAAGTAGTCTTTCATATATAATCATTCTTTTAAATTGTTTTTCGATTCAAAGATTCGAAAAATAACATTGTAATGTAATATTTTCTATGTGTTTTAGTTAAACCTTTTCTATTTTCTAGAATAGTATCTTTATCAACGAATTTCTATAGTGTGAAATAATTTAAGAAGAAATTTTTATAACATGACTTAAAATGGAAGTATTTTTTGATCCATCAAAATGTCGATTAATTTATTAAAACACTATTTTTGGTATACCTTATATATTATTTGGTAAAATATATATGGGGCGTTTTTATTTGAACATGCAGAATAATGGTTACCTATGTATGTATGGAACGTACATATCACGACGTGTATTATTTTAAATTTATGGACATAATATTCATTTTAGTGTTCCTGATAATTCCCAGGCACATCGCAGACAATTACGAGCTAATAGAAATCATTTACCCAATAATCCGTATCGAAATAAATGCTTGTTTAAAATTCAATATAAATTAATTTTATTTTCGAAAATATTGATTTCCTAAAAGATAAGACCAACCTCTGAAGTTGACTATGAATTTTGTAAAACATCTTTAAAACGCAAAAAAATACAAAAAAACTTCAAATTTATACTTGTATTGTGAAAGTCACAATTTTCTACTAAATCTTGGATGATAATTTTGTAACAGACGCTTTGATCTCACCCTAATAATATTTTAAACTAGAACGCTTTATTGATGCTCAAACTTGTAGGAACGAATACACACGTTAATATATTGAATTTAATGAAAAAAATTGGAGTCGAGGCCTACAAATTGATTTAGTTAGTTATCGAAAACCATATTTGTGTTTAGTATTTTCCAATCTGCTTTACAAAAAACTTGAAAATAACGAAATACCTGTTTTCGAACTACTTCCGAATGTTTGTGTGAAATCAGTTCCCACTTAATCGAATAGTTAGTAATACAAATTTGTTCCTATTGTTAAAAAATTGCAGACAAAATAAATCACTTTAGAAAAACGAAAAAAAATAAAACTAAATATTTTTCCATGTGTATTCGGTAGTCAATTAACTTAATAAATGTAATTCTATAGAAATTGTATTTATTTCATGATTCATTATGTTTTAGTCATATATATTTGGAATTCTCAAAAATATACTGGTATTTCGATTAACTTTCTCAAACAAATACGCTGGAAGCTATCTGCGATTAATTCACTAATGTTGTAAAACTTACGATGATTTTGGTTTACAAGTAATTTGATTTTCAACTTAGATCAAATAAATTGGGATAGATAAAATGGAAGATTGAACGATATCCCATCGTTTAAGAAAGTAGAAAAGCCAAAAAACACTGTTTAAAGATACATCGCTTCTTGCATGGCAGATCAAAAGGATGGGTGCAGAATTATTATAAAAGTTCTGAATTTGAAAACATACGGCCTATACAATTACAAAAATTATCAAAGCCGGAAAATTGCTTTCGTACATAAAAATTTCTACATTTTATCGAAAATGAATTATTCTGACTGGCAACCAGACTATAAATTAAAAATAGTTATAGAAAATAATAATAGAGAATATCTGTCACAAACAGTCGATTGATTTTGTAACAACTCTAAACATAGAATTGAACAAAACAAAATAAATGCTGACTTACATAATTCTTAATTTTTATTTATTGTTATATTTCTGCAACTAATGACATATAAAAACCCGTTAAAAACACGAAGATGTTCATTATCTTGAGATAATTTAAGCATAAATTTGTTAATTTCTTTGCAAAATATTCCAATATTGCGTCGTTTAATTACAACTTTGGTCTGCATTTTTAATCCAGATTGTTTAAATAAAATTTTTGTTGTTGTAAATTGTTCAAATTTCAGCTCAAGTTTAGTTAATTAATACCTATAATTACCTATTCTTATTATATGAGTACAGATTGGATTGAAAAATTTGCCCCCGTGTTTCACCCTCTTGTGGGTAGAATTTTGGAAAACCTCGGATGCGAACGTCATACAAAGAACACACCCTCCAAGATTCAAGTCTCTACGATCAACGCTTCAACCTGTACTTTGATCTGTCCGTCATCCCGGACAAATCATTTATTTGATATAGATTTATAACTATATTGACTACATATTTAAAGTATTCTATGAATGCTAATGATAGAAAATATGTAGAGTGTCTAAACAATTAAGCGTTTAACTTCTTAAGTTCACTTGTTTAATGTTAATTTTCGAATCATTTTCATTTCAAAACGGGCAGATAATATACAATATTCGCTTTTGTTTTCCAGATTAATAAAAATAATTTTCTCTCAGAAATTGTTATAAAATAATTCGCGAAACCTATAGAAGCAGAAATGTATAAAATTATTTAAATAATTATAATTATATATTCTAAAAAATTATATTTCATTCCTTACATACAACACAAAGCAATAATTTGTATCCCTCTATTAAACATTTTATTACGTTTGAAATGAAAGATGAAAGATTCACCTGGTTTGTAGCAAATAATTATTCTAAGTGAATATAAAATGTCTTTCTCATACATAGCACATAAATCATTTTCATTTATTTAATTCTTTTTTAATAATTTAATAATTGCATTTTCTATGGTTCGTAATGAGAGCTTAAAACGCAGAGTTTGTAATTTTTATTATATTTATATTTCAAAAATAATATTTAAAAAAAATTATGATTTTGTCTCACCTATTTAAAGTTTCTATTTTATATTTTTACAAATAATATAAAAAAATGTTTAATTTAATTTTTATTTTTAGTGCTTGAAGAAATAAAGCTTTTATAAAACTATCAAAGAAGCTTTTATATAAAAATTTTTAATATTTTATGATTGAAGTGAAACACTGGGGAACTGATATGAAATTGTTGTTATACTTTTGACTATAAAATCTAACATTGTTGCATTTATTGAAACATTGAAAAAATTATGAGTATGCAAGTTTGTAACACAAGATTTGATTCATATTTAAGGTAATGCAGGGTTGATTTTTTGGTTGTCAGGGGACTATCAATTACTTATATACGCGCGTCAGAAGTTATACATCTTTGGCATCATTAAAAACAATTTTTAATTGCATGCAAATAATTAATTACAATAAAATAATAAAAGGACTGTAGAAGGTTAGTCAACACAGTCAATAAAGCTCAGTTTAAATTTGAAAAATTTCAATAAATAATTATATATTAAATGTCACATAAATCATAACAACAGGTTCAACCTGTGAATTTTGTGTGACGGTGATGTGCGCGTATCATAAAATTGCATTCTCATTATGTTTTCATAACGCTCCTAAAGAAGTATAACTTCAATAAGAAATCTATAATATAACATAAACAGCTCTGTGAATATTTAACAAATACCCAGTTCTAATTAAAGCAAAACATTGTCTTTCCGATTGCCATTAAACTAAAATTAATATGATAAGTAGAAACAAACAACAATAATAATAATAATATTAATTAAAAGCAATCGGTGTACACCATATTTCAAACAGATAAATTATAGTACACCAGATATGGTTAATTTGTCATGTAACCACAGAGTATTGTACTAGAGAACCACATAGAATAAATATATTAAGTTTCATTACCTCTACCAATGTGAACTCTGTGAATAATGTTAACATCAAACCTTTGACATTATCTATAGAGAGAAACGAGCAAAGTATCATAATTCTTTAATGAGTTTAAAAACCACAGAATATTAAAATGTTAGGTTTGGTGTATGAAAATAATTTATTTTCACCGAAAAACCATATTGTGATGTTTAGAGAGTAATTCTTATTATATGCGGTAAAATCATATATGCATGCAACTGGATGTTTTGTTGTTTTGGTTATTTAGATTTAATTGAAAAACTAAACGAATGAGTGTTTTTTTGGAAATTATTTTAATAATTCAACGTTATGAATATGAATTTAGAATTCAACATACTGTTGTTACCTCATATAGTGACCCTAAGAATATCATAATATTTAAAAATAGACTTTTAATAATTTATATATGGCTTATTTATGATAAGTGTTAAAGCAACTGCTTTCAATCTCTATGAATGTTATGAAAAGTTTAATTTTTCAAAAGGGTGATTTTTCGATATAATGACCCATGGAATAGAGACATAGCTTGCTATCAGTCAGGCTGATTATTTTGTGTTTGCCTGGGAGTAAAAAAACAATGTACATTGCAACTGCTTTCAAAAAGCTGAATAATTAATTGCGGCCAATTGTTTACACTAAAAATTAGTGTTTAAATTAATGAAGGGTTTTATATTTTTTAGTACCAATTATATTTTAAATGATGAATTTTATATAAAAACTGATTTTATGTTTGTTTAAAATTATTATAATTTTTGCGATTATAAAAACCGAAGCTTGAAAAACCGACGAAAAGTTCAAAATTTTTTCTTGTCTATTTATGGGTTTTCTAGAATAATTGACGTCTAAAAAGTTCAAAAATAGCTATTATTTTACGATCGGTCGACTAGTTTTCGAGATATTGCATGAAATGCATCCGATAAATCGGCCTGTAGATGGGATTTCTAGCGATATTTTAAAAACTGCGCATCCAATCGGTAAATAAATGTTATTTTTGAAATCAGCGAGTTAAAATTACCCTAGAACTTATGTTTCATCAAAATAGGGATAAAAATTTTTTTTCGAATTTCTCGTTTTTTTCAAAGGCTACGTACGTACCCCTTAAAAAAATTGTAAAAATTCGAGAAATTATTTTTGTATCCGATTTCTATAAAACATTGATCATAAGGGTAGTTTGACCCGTAGATTCCAAAATAACATCTATTTAATGATTGAATACGTAGTTTTTTAGATATCACCAAAAAACCGATCCAGAGGCTGATTTAGCGGATATATTTCATACAATATCTCAAAAACTAGTCGACCGATTTTAAAATAAATGTAATTTTTGAATTTCTTAGATCATAATTATCCTAGAAAACCCATAAACAACGACAAAAAAATTTTAAACTTTTTGACGGTTTTTTAAGTCTAAATAAAGTCTATGATGATTTAAGGATAAAAATTACAAATTGCTTGACATCTTAATTAAATCGGTTCAATAGTTTAACCGCTATATTAACTTAATCATACATACATAGTGATAAATCTTAAATATTTCTATAGATTCTGCAGTTGTCTGGTAAAAGTTTTAAATACAAAATAATTAAATTGTAACTGAACAATAATACAATAATGAAAAGAATAAAAAGAACAGTGTTTTAAATTTTATTAGAAGACATAGAAAACCAAAACTTAATACAACATATATTCAGATATAAATAGATTACTTCCACAACATTCTAAATAATTTCTATAATTTCCATTTATCCATTAAAATATATGAATGCTTGGTACAAATTCTGTGTAATCAATTTAGAAAAACCACACAAACAAATTTATTAAATTTAGTGTCTTTATTTTGTGAAATTTCTCTGTTCAGTATCCAATGTCAGATAATTTACAAAAAAAACTGTCATCAGAGACAAATTTGTGCAATATTTTGGGTGGAATAAAGAAAAGGGTTATGTTTTAACGCAATTTTGCGACCAAAATTTGACATTTATTAATATACAGTTCCTGAAATTTATAAAAATTCTCTAAATTCACTAAACTTTGACAACAAAATAATGAATGATAAATTTTTTACATTATTTTAATCGATTTTAAAGACAAATAATTTTATTTTTATTAATTGTATTTTGTTTTCATTATTTATTATTTATTAAGGTTATTTTGTTTTTGAAAAGACAAATAAATTGTTCACAATTCAGTTGTTGATAAATTTTATTCTTTTAAATCACCTGATATGATAGTTACATAACAACTTTGAATTATTTTTGTAAAATATTTTTAAGCAAGTCTGAACATGATATTTCTACAAAATAATTTATTTTTATTTCTCGATTTAAAAGAGTTTATTTTTCAATTTGTTTACAACTAATAATCTGAAATAAATAAAAAAGAATTTAATAATTTAAAAATTAAAAAGGAATATATACTTTGTTTATTAATTATATAAAATATGTCAAATTTAGTAGGACGTATTGATCAATATATCTTTTTAGTAATTCGGTAGCTCTAGCTAGACGAAGATTAAATACTACATGGTTTATTAGGAAGGAAAAGATGAAAAAATGTTTATGAATTAAAGAAGTAATCCTTTCTTGCTTAGAAAAAATCACAATTTGTCACAAAATAATCTTTTATATAAGGGAATATTTAAATCTCATACAATATTATCACTATTTTTTAACGGGTTTTTGTGTATACAAATAAAATTTATATGAATGTTATTTCTAAAAATATATTTTTAAGTAATAAATTTAAACGAATTTTCTAGTATATGTCCTTGTCTGATAATATGTATAGACAGTGTGTTGAATACTTACCAACTAAAAATTTATATTAAAAAATAAAGAAAAATCTATGTTTATATATATATGAAAAACAGGAACCAGACTGCTATTGGCGCCTTAAATATTCATCCATTACTGGTAACGGTATATTATGTTTGTTGAGATCAAGTATAAAAGTCAAAAACTTATACATCACCTGACTGGACAGTTCAAATAACATAGATACATAATGTTCACAATTTGTATAAAGATAAATTTTGGCTTTTTATTTTCGTTTTTAATTTGATTTACAAGTTTCGATAATTTTATTGGATCTTGTTTGCGATTTATATCTATTTATTTTTTGTATATTCATAGTTTAAAAAAAATTAAGCTCTGGCTTAATCTTATGCCAATATTGAAAACTGTAAAATCTCACTTAAAATAAATAATTGGATATACAAAATACTATTCATCAGTTCTCAACATCGAATTCTGTTCACTAATTAACAACTGGAGCAAAACATAAATTACCAAACTTTTAATAGTTAATCTAGAAAATACAAATATGATGCATAAATGCATTCACCGAAACCAGTCGAAGTTTCTATGATGTTTATACAGATCTTATAATCAAACTTTTTACTTATTTCTAGTAAATATACGAAGTAAATTTTCCCTCTATTCATGAAAGCAAATTGAAAATGTCAAATATGTTATTATAACTGTGAATTTTCTATGAAAAGATTTATTGGATTTTCTTTAGATTATATATAGTGAGAAAATTTGTTTACATTTAGTGAATAATTTTGTCTGAGTTAGGACTTCACTCGTGTAGTTAATTTATGTGTTTCTGGAGTGTGGTTGAAATGTCTCAAATTGATTGTTTAGAATTTTGATGAAACGAGAAAAATTATTTCGTGTGACATCGAATCAAAAAAAAATCATTATTTTCTATTTGCTGGGCACTCCGTTTTGCGAAGAGTAATGTTATTTTTGTTATTAATAATCAATTTATTTAAGGTGAAAAAATCACTTATAGATATTATATTGAAGCTTGTACCAGCAATCGGAAATTTTTCTTTCCAAATATTGCTCTAGTTTTCTTAAGCAAAGAATAAATAAGCCACAATCAAATATTTAATGTGCATTCATAGATGACGTCAAATGCCGACGATGATTCTGACTTTGAGTTAAATAGAAAAATAAATGCATATGAAACATAATAAACTATGTTCATTATTACAAACCTTACAAAAATTATTTATATAAAAACAACTTACATAACATATAATAAAAACATTAATCGTAAAAACTATCCATTTATAGAAATATTATAAAACAACAAAAAGTCAGGTCGATTAAAAATAATAATAAACAATAATAATAATAATAACATATTTATTTATATATTTCTTTTGTAACATAGAAATATGACGAGAGAGTAAAACAAAACAATGTAGAGTCGTCCGTCGTTCAGAGTATGAAACTATTTTATAAGTTGAAATCTTTTTGTTTTATGAAATGTCACAAAACTAGATCGTGTTTAGAATGGGTTGAAAGATATCTACAAATGCATTTCAATATATAGGTAGATATATAATAATATTTTATCTCTTCTTTATATGTACGAAGAGGTATCAAAGGATATGTCATATCCTTTAACCTCCATCTGTATATTTATATATAAATAATACTCTATTATGAATCATTGCTCTTAGGGAAGTATTATTATTCATCCGAGAAAACGGAACAACCTTTTTTTTTGTCATGAGAACGGATTAATATTTTCAGATAATAAAATATGAACTATGGATAAAAATATATTTTATTTTGTTTTATACAATGTTGAGAAAACGTAAATACAAGTGGTCTAGGTGCGACCTGCAAGGTCCACGTACAGAAATTGTAATTCACCAAATAATTTATTTATTTTTTATATACGAAAAATATCATACTATGCGAAAAATTTTGAGAGGAAAATAAAAAATCGCTAAACTATGAATCGTGGGTGCCATTAATTTTAATGAGGGTTATAGGTTTTCAAATTGAAGATTTTAGGTTATGTAGATCTTGACATATTGATGAAAAGTCCAATATTGTGTGAAAAATATGATCCCTTCCCGTACTACTCAGGAAAATGGAAAGTCGGAAAATTGAGGATCTCGGATTCATAAGGATTATTTGTATTTAATATGAAGTTCCTAGGCTAGGAAGATCTCGACAGACTGATGACAAGTTTGATTGAAAATTTTCCCATCCCGTTTGCTCAGGAAAAAGGAAAGTACGATTCTTGATTTGTAAGAAGAACAGTGAGTAATTTTGAGTGCTCTAAACGAACTATTATATCCCGATATATGGAGCAGAACCAACAAAACTTTACTCACAGCCTCACTTCTTGTTACTTAATTAAAATTTTGAAAAATCCCATCTTATTATCCGATCAAATTGTGAGATAAAAATGTGTGCAAAATTTTATGCTCTTGTTGTAGTAGTTTCAGCCCTACGTTGGTTTTACAAAAACGACTCGATTTGAATTTATTTAACCAAGCCGAACAAAAATTTTGAATCTGTATATGATTATTATAAAAATACATTATAAAAATCATTCATAGCACAATTTTACATACAAATGACACATTATTCAAATCGTCAGATTATTTTGCCGCTAGAAAGCATCACTGTTTTATCGCTACGAAAAAAAGATAAAAGCTGTTGAAATAATCCTAAATATTTAATAAAATATTTCTGTTTTCCATCAGAAATAAATAGAAAAATCCTTGCATTTTTTTTAAGCAAAACTTAAGTATGAAGTTAACAAACACATTTATGTCTTCCAGGGTTTGATAACGTTCAACTAAAAATAAAAAATATTCCTCTACTTAAAATAAATCAAACTAAAGAAAACAGAATACAGGTAGACACACTTCTTGTTTTCAAATCTAATAAGTAAGTTGTTTTTACAGAAAGAAGAAAAAACAAGAAAACTTTTCTTTTCTCTGTATATTTTTACTTAATTTTACTCATCACATCAACGTTAAATCGTAACGAATTGAAAACTTGTTTTATGCCTATATGAATTCAAACAAGTTTTGAATATAAATGAGCGTATTTTTCCATCCTCATTTTATATACCGCACAAAACAAAAAAAGGCAAGATGTATTCTACATTCTTAAGTTTTATTATTTGTACAAGTGGAGACACCTTTTCAATGCACTTACATCTTATTCAAAAGTTCGTCGTTTTAATGATACGGGATGTTTCAAGAATTGTTTTGTTACGTAATGCATTGTAGTTCTTTTTCGTATCGAAAATTTCAGGCCAAGCAAAAACTGTAACATCAGTTATTTACACAGATTTTCATCCTCATCGGGGAATTAAAAGAGTTTTATATACACTTGTTGGATAGAGATGCACTGTAGTAAGTAAGTATACCGAAAACATTTTATTTTTTATTCTAACGAATATTTTCATTTACAGATAAGTTATGTATTAAGATATACTTGTTACATAACATTTTTATATACAATACATTCCGTACAAATTGTAAAAATGGTGTATATATTATCGAAACGAGAAATCACGTTTATCATCAAATGACATCAAAAAATTTAAATTTTGAATTGCTTGAAATAGCAATGATGATGATATTTATCTTGATTTGCGTAAAAATGAAAGATAATGGTTTATGTGAGATAGACAGAAACATAGATATCTTAACTTAATTTAAATATGAAATGATATGATATACCACGATTCATATCAGATATACACGTATATATATTCGAGAAATCCCAGTGTTTGTTAAATTCTAAGAACCAATAAAAAAATATATCATTATCATTCGGAACATCTGTTTTATTATGAAATCAAATCGACACGTTATGCAGAATTTTTTTAACGGCGGAAAATTGAATGTACGTAATGAAAATTATATTTATTGCATCCAACTGGTTTTGGACTTACTAGTATAATTGAAACCTTAAAAAACGTAAAAATAAAATTTATTTTATCATTTGGCTATTCGTGTCTGGGATATCGTTTGATAAGAGCTCTAGAGATGGTTTTTTATATGGATTTTTTGCAATATTTTGAAAACCCCACATTCAATAGTCAAATAGAACAGATTTTTGCCAATAATAAATATTAATTTTTATTATATTTTCAAAATTTCGAAAAATAATAAAATATCGAAACAATATATTCATTCATTTTCATTCGATGCGAAATGACATTATTTGAAAGACAATCCAGCAAAATTGATCCGTTTTTTGCTTATAATAAGACAACTAAAAAAGACATCAAATTCGCATATTCAAAAATAATAAACAAAAATATTGTTAATTATCCTTAGACGGATGCTCGTCCCACCTAGACCTTTAATATTTTATTATACATCCCATGCTTTCGAATCGGTTAAGCCATTTTATTTTGCTAAACCATATACTGTTTTATTATTGTCCACAGGACATAACTAAATTTGTTAAGAAGTAAAAATCTGATTTCATTGAATTACAATTACATTGTTTTATGATATGTGAGAACTGCACAAAATTCCAATAAAAAACGTTCAATCTTTCATATCACCACACAAAGATAAAAAACAATATATCCATTATGATCAAGTTAATAAGTGGTTTTAGCGCTAACTCTCTTCTACTTTTTATTAGATAAATATGTTCGTTCTACTATATGGATAAAGTCGTATCATCAGCATCATCATATCTCGTTTATTCGAGTTTCGAACATACCAGCACTAGCAAGCAACATTGGGGTATAGATTGCAATATAATATCAAGTAAAAGCACTCTTATGTGCCCATTGGTCTGGTAAGTGTTCGCTTCACTTCATACACTTGATGTTCCCACATATTACTTTGCTCTAACCATATGATGTTAGACTCGTATTTACTATAGAATATATGTCCTTGCTATATATAACATGACCGTCTGTCCGTACGTTGTCGTTATCGAATATAGGTAGATTCGTTGTGGAGTAACAACAGCTAAAGACACTACTAGAAGTTAGCAATTCTGATAGTATTTATTCCAGGCATTACATAAAATACCTTTTCGTTTACATGTATGGGTATATGGGATTTTACACAATTTTTCACGTATCTTGGAAATGAGAGTAATATGTATAAGACTAGCTTTACCCGTCCCGGCTCAACGATTTGCACTGTACCTTGATCCAATATTACAAAATTTTAACTCAATCTTCACTCTTTTAGACGTTGAATATGAAAAAATCCTTTCATATTCCTCACTTACGTTAGAAGAGGATAATACTATGTTCAAAATTTGAAGCTTTAGAACTTTGGATTTTATGTAGGACGAAATAAGAAACTTTGAAATCCCTTTTTGGAGTTTTTTCAGAAAATCCTTTCTTTGACTTCGGTTACGTTATAACAGGATCCACTGGTCATTTCAGGAAGTTTTAAATTAGCTCTTTGAGTATATAAAGAATATCAAATAGTTTGCGATAAGGGCAAAAAGTAAAGTATAATTTTTGATAATTTTCAAGAATATTGTATACAATATTACATTCAATTTACTTGTAAATCACCATATGATTCCCATTTTATATAGAATGTTATGTTTACATAATATATAACACATATAGCCATTAATGGCACCCTATTTTATTTCACACAGGATATTACTAAAGTAAAATAATTTTTCAGGATATATTAAGTGGTACTACGACTGGCTACAGTGCTCTCTGTACTATAGCTCAACGTTTTTTTATTTTTATTTTTTAAACTCATTTATTCAGGTCAAAGACTTAGTATTATTTATTAATAATGAAACTCTTAACGAAGTTTTTCTAAATATTATGGTTTTTTACACAGATTGAAAATTTTGTTAATTTAGTTTATGAATTACAAAGCTATTTCATTTCAGATGCTTTATTTTTATTATAATAAATAGAAATATCGTCAAATGAATATTAAATGTTCAATTTTTAATAGTTTTCTAAACAACAGAGATTATGTACTGGGTGTTCTTCGTCAAATGTAACAACATTTGTTAGTAAAACTTAGAAACAAGGCTTCAAATTTTGTATAGAAAAAATCAATTTTCATCAATTTGAGGTTTCATGAAATCGAAATAGTATCACCAAAATCTGGGAATTATAGTTAATAATATTTCGAGAGATTATAGTATACCTTAATTATTTTTTTGAAGAAAATTTAGTATGAATTAATCTGTAAAAATTGTTTATTTCTAAAGCTAAAGTAGGTGACATGGCCAAGGACCCTCGGCAAGGCTTTAGTTTTTTCCAGAACTTTCCTTATGTTTGTTTTCTTAAGAATTGCTTTTTCCATATTTTTCCTTTTGTCTTAGAGTTTTTGCCTTGTTTTTATGGAAATGTATTAATTTTGATTTAAGGTGGATAAAACAAATTATTTTAATAAATAAACTCGTAGATAAATTTTGTAGTTCAATGATTTATTTTTAAGTCAACATTTAAATCGGGACGAATTATAATTTTCGGATTAAAGGAATATTTTCAGTTGAAAGTAGGCTTTTTTACAATTTTATTTACATACAAATAAATTTTAAAGAGAAAGTAATGCCATTTTTTATATACAAGACAAAAACATAAGCTTTTTTTTCCTTAAAGAATAAAATAAGATTACATTTTATCTACTTAAAGCATTAAAATAAAAGAAAGTATTAATCCAGTTAAGAAAAATATGCTTCTTAAATAAATAAATTAAATTCTTTAAAATTACTGTAATAATACATTTGCAGTGTGTCTCAAAATATGGTAAGTATTTAATATTACGTGATTTTGTTGCGCTGTTTCAACCGTGTAATTTTTTATATATTTTTTGATGAAATACGAATAAAAAACGTCCTTTGAATTTTTGCGATGAAGTTAGTTTTTTTTTTAAGATATGAACTTTGAAAGGTTTGAAAAATTCCAAATTCAGTTTTGTTTCTATCAATTTAAAATATATAAAGAAAGAGCTGTTTTTTAATTATTAACTACACAGTATTCGTCACTTATCTTTAAGTATACGTGTCTCTCGTTGCAAACGCGTAACAAATAATTATAATGCAGGTAGAAAAAAATGAATTTTTTTTTTTTAATTCAAGTTTTTTTCAAACATTTTTCATAGATTTATTGAACTAGTTATAATTTTAGTCACCAGAGTCGTGTTATATTCAAGCATTTGGCTAACTGTAAGTGCAATTTGGTAAGATAAGTGTCGGAATGATATGAAGGAAAAAAATATAAAAAATTATTTGGTCCCAATGTGATTCTTTCTAAATTTTGAAAATAAAAGTAATTCCTATTGTTATGATATGAGATTTTTCTACCAGAATTAAGAAATTAACTGACATTGGATATAACATTTTTGAGACAAACTGTTTTATGTAGTCAGTTTAAGATGAATCAGTAAATTTGATTATTCCTTAATTTAAAAGTAATCTTATTTGGTAAGTACATAAATATAAACAACACAACGATGAAAAAAATAGGAACGTAGATGTTGAACGTAGATGAACATACAATGTCATTGTAGAAAAGAGAGAGAGTGAGCAATAAAAGATGTGAAATAGAACAACACAAGAAGAAAATACACTTTTATTTTCAGTACAATGTGATGCAAGAAGATGCCGTGTATTGAAAACACTTACCTTGCTGTGTAGTATTCAAAAAATGCGACCAATATTTCCAAGGACCTAGAAACGCTGGCCCACATTTCATTGCAGCGTAATTATGACCCACATACCACTATTAATTTTGATTGCCTAACTTAGTTTTTCTTTTTAAAGTCTTATTTAAAAATTCATATAAATGATTGTCGTAATATTAATTAAAGTTTTCTTTTGTGTATAAAAAAAAACACTTTTACAAAAAATAGTTTTTGAATTTATATAATTTTTTGTGTATAAATATTTTAAGTCGTTAACGGTATAAAATGCTCCTGTGGGAAAATAAAACAGAAAATATTGTATATAATGTTTGGTGTATGATCAAAATGAAAAAAACACTAAACTAATTTTGTGAGATTATATTTTTTATATTCAAATGAAAATACAAAAACAGAAAGTTTTATTTCAATTGGTAAACATTTTATCTTCAACTTACTACAGAAGAGAATTAGGATAATTTATTACTCTAGAAGAGAAAATTTTCTAAATGAGTTTAAAAAATAATACTGTCGATAGTAAATACTATTTACTTTAATCGATCATGCTGAATAGTTTTTTTAGTAATCATGCTTTAATTGACTTGAGAATACTTCTACAAGAAAATAAGAATACAAGAAAATTGAACAAAGATGAAAATTATAATATATAAGACAAAAATTCTGTCAATAATTTAATTTTTTCTAAAATAAATGGTTATTTTCATTATTAAAAAAAAAATCACTTCCAAAACAAATTTCCATAGCTATTTGCATTATGCAAAATTTCTACAGAAACAGTAATAATTTATTTTATCTATTTATTCTTGGCGGTTTATATATAAATAGCCAAAATATATTTCCTCTAAGAATACACTTTATAGAATTATGTGATAATGTTTCAAACATTACGCATTTATGTTGTTTATAATAAATCCCTTTTGAGGTCGAAAAGTAATTCCAACCATATCATGTTAATTTCAGAACTTTTGGGCATAATGACTTTGAGCAAATGGAAAATAAAAATTCTTATAAGCAAGAAGTTTATCAGGATAACAACATGAATTACTTGAATTTATATGCAAAAGCGTTCATTTGAATCTGCATTTATATAAAGTACTACTACCATTCTTTATCAATGATGAAAGTTTATTGAAGAAATTGACTTTTTGGTTTCAATTATAATGCGTCCTAGTTTTTAAATTTTAACATTCTTATAAATAGTGAATTATTTTCAGCATTCTTCAAAAATTTTATTGCTTTGTCGAAATAAATATTTTAAGACATTTTTTTATACAATTTTTAAATTATTTTATTAAAGAAATAATATTTGAAAATAAACGGAATAAGATAAACGATGTTACCAGTAACTTCATTATAGTCATCTTATCGGCTTATAAAACGGATTTAGAAATAGGCAAACAATAATTTGATATGGAATTTTATGACTTAATATGCCAAAGTATTTATCACTTCAGCTATTTTTTTCATTTTTATTTTTCGCTATAAAATATATTAAAACCATTTACTTTATTCTTTGGTTGAGTATTATCTAATGGTTTTTTATGTATAGCTTTTGCTATGAATGAATAGTTGAGACCATAAATGACAAAATGATTTATATCATCCTCTGTTATTAAAGAAAGAAAAAAATATTACTATTTTGTCGAAAAGAATGTAACAAAATCATAATTTTATAGTGTAAATATTATCAGAGTTTCTAATAATTTTTTATTTTATACGAAATATACCAGAAATAAATGTGTTATATATGAATTTGAATTAATAGAACATCGTGCTTAGTACGTGGAGGGGGCTTCTAAATCGACAGATGCACCACGTGTAGCTACAATTTGTAATAAAACATTCGAATTTTAGAAAATATGATTATTTATTCAATTGTTTGTATGTAGATTGTATAGCAAATGTCAAAATTATTGAATAATTACAAAAAATAACATTCAGTTATGAGATCTAAAATTGCAAGAATTATAAAAGAAACTGCATGCATTAGTAATTACCCTTAATTGCAAATAAGGATGAATATTGGCCCAGAGTTGATAAAATTGTAAACATAAAAATTAAGACTAACCTTTGAAGAAAATAATTTAATATAAACAGTCTTTAGATCTGTTTAGATCATTAATAGGCACTCATGATAATAGTCGAAATTCTAAGCTTATTTTGTAGATGTGAATTGTACTTTCAATAACAGTGGACAATACAAGCAAATAAAAAAAAGTTTAGAATAGATTTTCATAGAAATTGTTCAATAAATTTAAACTAATGTGAAAAACTTTTGAAAAATATTATAATAATAATTTTTACGAATTTAACTGGGTTGCCTATCCACAATTCGACGCTACAAAATAGTATTATATAGTTTAAAAAGAAATATTACTACCAAAAGTTAGTCCTCTAGTTTTTTTTTTTAATAATTTTGTTTTTTATAAAATATGTTTTAAATAAAATAAATATGCTAACAGACCCGTACATAGTAATAGACATTATACAAGCTTTTATTTATACTTCCAGTCCCTAAAACAATCATAATATGTATTATCTTGAAATGTTCCCTGTTCAATATCCTACGTCTAAGAGCTTTATAAAATGATGATTTTTTCAATAAATGCATTGCTTTTAAAATAAAAGTTATTTTTTTTGAAAAATATATTTTGCTCTGGAATTTTATGGCATAAAACTTGATATATGAATCCAGTAAAAACGATGGAACGATTTTGCTTATTTACACTTTTAAACTCACTTTAAGGTCTTGACTACACCACCAAATTCCAGTTCGATATCCCTTTTTCTGCATAAATTTTCAACAAAAGGTACCTATACCAAAATTTTAGTCGTCTTTAATGCTTTGAGAGAAGCGAATTTTTTTTTTATCAGAAAAAATTAATTCAGTATAATTTTTGACGAGTATTCGCTTCATGGAATGAATAGTGTTGAAGGCAGCTTGAACAACTCTAAATTTATTAAAAATGCCATAAATAAATTCTGATTTTTAGTATGAAAAAATCTGCTACATAACTTTTATATATTTAGTCCACATATTACCGTGATGATATTTTATTTTTAGGATCAAGTAATAAATTCATTTATTATTAAAGAATCCATCCATAGGCGTTACAATGTTCACATCCGATGATATGCGAATATAATATGGTATTCTAGTTATAAAAATATTTGTCATAGGCGAGAAATATGTGATATCATAAAAACATCAATCAAAGTGGATTTCAGGTTTATTGAGAAATTTTATTGAATTATTGCGATCTTGTTGATTTTTCAGTTTTTTTAATGACGATCGCTAAATTAACAAGGAAAATATTATGTGAAAATTCGAGATAATTTGGGTTTTATAAACGATCTAAACAAAATGTTGATTACTCAAAAAACTTGAATTGAATTGTTGAATTTTTAACAAAAAATCAGTGTTAACTCAATTATTATTTGAGTTTCAATACAGAAATTAAGTAATTAATTGAAAATAAAGAAATATTTAATGCTTATTAAGAACATTAATTTACTTCATTTATTAAAATTTCAGTACCAAAAGTAATTAATTACCCAAAAAACACTTGAATCAGAAATACCAAAATTTTTGGATTTAAATGCTTTCAAGGTTTTCTCAGATGATTATAAAAATTCGTAATGAAGTATGATGTATTTTATTTCAGCCAATAAATAATTATCCGTGAAAAATTGAATTCGTATCAAATTTTATTTTCATTACATTTTTAGGTATTTTTCCATAATAGGTTTACCACTTATTTTAAGCTTAAGTCTTTGATAATTAATCCTATTTATGATAATGGGCTTTCCAAAAGCTCTTACAGAATTGACAATCTTGTAATGAATTTTGTTTGAATTCGATTTTATGTGATCAAATTCGATCGTAGATTTCTACTTTATAATTTAAATTCTAAACTTTTCAATACATATGGTGTCTTTGAAAATATTACTAAACAATATAAATGAAATAAGGTACCCATATAGAAATTGGAACTACAATAGTTTAGAGAAATTTTCAACATTGTCACACACAAACCATTGTGGACTGTTCTCAAATAGGTACACGATTGGATTTTATTGTATGCTTTCAAATACAGTTTAGTAACAATAAAAGAGAAATGGGATAAAATTGTAGATGTATTATAGAAATTAGTTTTTTACTATGTATATGTATTGAAATTCTTCGAAAATAGATTGTATCTAGTAAGTTTCTATGTATTTTGTATTGCCTTGTAATAAAGTTTAATGATAAAGTGTGTAGTTTATAATATTTATCGATTTAAATCTGATTTAAATTTGATAATTGAGTAAGTAATGGCTGTGTACCGAATCTTTGTACCATGTATATTAAATAAATAGTTTATTTGATTCACAAAAAAAAGATACATGCCTTAAATTAAAAGGCAGTATGATTAATCATAAAAATTATCCTCTGTAATAAAGATAACATCTAATGTAATAAATTTTTCAAATTTTGCGCTTAAATTCCTCAAAAAATAATAATAGTAATCTTAAAATATTTGGGATACGCACCCTTGGCATGAAAACACACCCGTGGCGAAGCGTTTTAATGCAAAGATTGTGCATATCAAATCTCATAACACTTTGGTCATTATTTTGTGAGTTATTTGTGCCAAATTGTGTTACCTTGAAGATTGTCTTTATTATAAAAATCGCATTTTTGTGTCAATTTCTTTGTGACATTTGAAAGATATTTGGATTTAAATCAAGTTCTTTAAAAACAGTATAAACAGTGGAAAGATTTGGACTTTCATCTTCAAAACTATTGAAATTCAAGGGTAATTTTTTTTCGTTATCATTAAATTTTAAATCAATTTGTTCTAAAGTAACATTTTCTATTCACAATACGTTATTTTATTTTATTTTTTTCTTCAAATACATCTGTACGCTTTGTACAAAGCAAAACCTCTTTATATTTTACCATTTTATTGTAATGTATGTTTTTGTAACAACTTTACAAATGGTGTTTTATTCGATTCATCTATTTGGCGTTCCATTTCGAATAAAGTAGCAAGAAAATAATATATGTTTACATATAAAATCATATATATCTGTTATATCTGTTATATCCTGCCTGCCCTGATGTAACAACCAGCAGTCTTCTCAGAGTACTTTAGGGGATTCTATTGTAAAAACAATATCTTTAAGATAATGTTTTTTTGTGTGTTTGTGTATGTATATATGATAGTTTGTATTACAGATAATGTGGGTATTGTGTAAGGACTTAGAATCGAATGTATTTTAGTCGCACATACATTAAATGATAATGTTTTTGCTACAATGTGTAGCCAAACGCTGGAGTAAAAATAATTTTGATCGCTTTTATATTTACAGGCATCAAAAATGCATTTATTGTGAAAAAATTTAACAAATCGTCATTAAAATTTATAAAAATTTACCTAAGATTTTTAGATGTCGTTACAATTAAGTTTCTCTTAGAAGCTTTGTTCTCTACGGGAAAACATGGCTTCTTTGATGTGACTAAAGGAATCATAGCAATTTGTGCTATTTTATATGAATGATTGATTGGACAAACTAAGGGCTATTTTAGTCGACAATGCCAGTTTTGGTAGGCAACATGACACCAGTTTTGGTAGGCAACAAAAGTTGACCACGAAGCTCTTAAGCTAAATTTAGGCTGAGTGATCGGAACCAAAATGACCGGAATAGCAAACAAGGAAACCAAGATATACTACGCGAAGAAGCCAGCGATATAACAAACCAGGTCATTACGGTCGTTAGTTCAAGATCTACTGTTTAAATTTTGATAAAACACGTCAAATAATTTGCTTTTTAGTTATGTTTGGGCTAAAGTAAATGTTTTTTTTACGTATATGCCACCCAAGTTGAACAGAATAGCAAACCAGAACTAACCACTAAGTTAGCTCGATAGCTCAAAATCAATTGCTAAAACTTTGTTTAAAGGCTAGGTTCTTCATTATTGTGAGAGCGTCGAAGATAAATTTATCGCGTTTAATTCAAAATTGAACATACATAGTCTCGTACTCAAAACAAGATTTGAAAACGGTGAAAGAGTTTCTGTCTAATTATCTTCTGTTGTATTACACTAGATATGTAATACAGGGACCTAAAAACGGGGTGGCAAAGCTTGAAAGGAATACTTGGCTGGATCGTGTTAAATTATTCCACAGCTATCATGTGAGTAGCCCAAAAGTTTTTTCATATCCTCTTTTGTTTTAATACACTAGAAATGTAATACAAATAAATAGTGGCTAAAGAAATCCTAAGATATATTTAATTAAATTGTTAGTACTTTAACTATGACACATTCATTGTATAAATATTAGATATTCTCATAAGATTTAGATTAAAATTTCTCTGAAAAATACCAATAATGGATATTAAATTAAATTAATTGACGTTATATTTTTATCAGTTTAATGTTTATACTAACAGAAGTTATTATTTTATGCAAAAAATGTCTTTCTTTGAAACAGGGAAAATTGTTATGATTTAGATTTAGAGGCAATTTTCTATTTCTTCTGTAGGTTCTTATTATAAGAATTCAAAGAAAATACTTACAATTTTAAGACAATTTAATTTTGAATTTCAATGAAAATTATTCAACCTTAGAATAAAGTTTATTCACAGATAATTTAAAATGTGCTATTATAAAATATTTATTCAGAATTATCCAGAGATATGAATAGTTACGGTTAATTATAAATATGAAAGAATGATTTCCCAAAGGAAAATTTAGAAGAAAAAAATAAAGAAAGATTAAAAATTATTTTTTCAATAATTTTATTATTATTTGAAGTTGAAAACTACGAGAAAGTTTTCATTTCAAAATATGGAATTTAAACAAACAAAAGAATGAATAAGAGAGAGAGAGAGTCCATGAGTGGATTTCCATTGGGAACAAATTGTGAAGTTTGTTACAGTTTTATAACACAATTATTTTACCTAACACTAAAAACATTTAGAAGTCAATTATCATTCCTACACTCCATATTGTATATAAAGTTCACCTCATCATTGGTCGTTATAATGAGGTACAGTTTATATGAAGTAGGTGTATAATATAGTTAGTTCAGAGGCGACATACTCCTGTGACAACAATACATAAATACAAGAACCGTGAAATTAACTGTCACACCTCGTTATGTTTACGCGTTACATTCACTATGTCATTTGTCACAGTGCTACTACTAGTTATTGTATTTTATTATCCGGCATCACCAGTCATGACCACTGCATCGTATCAATGTGATTATTTCTGATAGGTAGTTTGTAGGCCAGAAGCCGGGTTTGTCACAATTGGAAAGAGCACTCAGCTAATTTTGGCAAATAAAGTATTTATTTCTACTAAATTTGGGTCACAGTTTTCAAATTTTATGTCAAATAAAACATATCTATAATAAATAACCAGATAGAGAGGGTCAGGTTATAATATTTCATATAAGGGTTATAGAAGGCGAATTATTAGTTATAAAATTGAAAAGTTTGACCCAAAATTAGTGAGTTTCAAAAAAAAGTTCACTAAAATCGGTTAAAATTTGGCCAAGATATCGAAAAAATTAATTTTTGGAACTATATGACGTCACTAAATCCAAAAAAAAAGAATTTTGCTCTATAACGCTCAATTTTTATCCAAGTTTGCCAAATAAAGTATGTATTTCTACTAAATTTGGGTCACAGTTTTCAAATTTTATGTCAAATAAAACATATCTACAATAAATAACCAGATAGAGAGGGTCAGGTTATAATATTTCATATAAGGGTTATAGAAGGCGAATTATTAGTTATAAAATTGAAAAGTTTCATCCAAAATTAGTGAGTTTCAAAAAAAAGTTCACTCAAATCGGATAAAATTTGGCCTAGATATTGAAAAAATTAATTTTTGGAACTTTATGACGTCACAAAATCCAAAAAACTAAATTTTGATCTATAACGCTCAATTTTTATCCAAGTTTTCCAAATAAAGTATGTATTTCTACTAAATTTGGGTCACAGTTTTCAAATTTTATGTCAAATAAAACATATCTACAATAAATAACCAGATAGAGAGGGTCAGGTTATAATATTTCATATAAGGGTTATAGAAGGCGAATTATTAGTTATAAAATTGAAAAGTTTCATCCAAAATTAGTGAGTTTCAAAAAAAAGTTCACTCAAATCGGATAAAATTTGGCCTAGATATTGAAAAAATTAATTTTTGGAACTTTATGACGTCACAAAATCCAAAAAACTAAATTTTGATCTATAACGCTCAATTTTTATCCAATTTTGCCAAATAAAGTATGTATTTCTACTAAATTTGGGTCAGGGTTTTCAAATTTTATGTCAAATAAAACATATCTATAATAAATAACCAGATAGAGAGGGTCAGGTTATAATATTTCATATAAGGGTTATAGAAGGCGAATTATTAGTTATAAAATTGAAAAGTTTGACCCAAAATTAGTGAGTTTCAAAAAAAAGTTCACTCAAATCGGTTAAAATTTGGCCAAGATATCGAAAAAATTAATTTTTGGAACTATATGACGTCACTAAATCCCAAAAAAAGAATTTTGCTCTATAACGCTCAATTTTTATCCAAGTTTTCCAAATAAAGTATGTATTTCTACTAAATTTGGGTCAAAGTTTTCAAATTTTATGTCAAATAAAACATATTTACAATAAATAACCAGATAGAGAGGGTCAGGTTATAATATTTCATATAAGGGTTATAGAAGGCGAATTATTAGTTATAAAATTGAAAAGTTTCATCCAAAATTAGTGAGTTTCAAAAAAAAGTTCACTCAAATCGGTTAAAATTTGGCCTAGATATTGAAAAAATTAATTTTTGGAACTTTATGACGTCACAAAATCCAAAAAACTAAATTTTGATCTATAACGCTCAATTTTTATCCAATTTTGCCAAATAAAGTATGTATTTCTACTAAATTTGGGTCAGGGTTTTCAAATTTTATGTCAAATAAAACATATCTATAATAAATAACCAGATAGAGAGGGTCAGGTTATAATATTTCATATAAGGGTTATAGAAGGCGAATTATTAGTTATAAAATTGAAAAGTTTGACCCAAAATTAGTGAGTTTCAAAAAAAAGTTCACTCAAATCGGTTAAAATTTGGCCAAGATATCGAAAAAATTAATTTTTGGAACTATATGACGTCACTAAATCCCAAAAAAAGAATTTTGCTCTATAACGCTCAATTTTTATCCAAGTTTTCCAAATAAAGTATGTATTTCTACTAAATTTGGGTCAAAGTTTTCAAATTTTATGTCAAATAAAACATATTTACAATAAATAACCAGATAGAGAGGGTCAGGTTATAATATTTCATATAAGGGTTATAGAAGGCGAATTATTAGTTATAAAATTGAAAAGTTTCATCCAAAATTAGTGAGTTTCAAAAAAAAGTTCACTCAAATCGGTTAAAATTTGGCCTAGATATTGAAAAAATTAATTTTTGGAACTTTATGACGTCACAAAATCCAAAAAACTAAATTTTGATCTATAACGCTCAATTTTTATCCAATTTTGCCAAATAAAGTATGTATTTCTACTAAATTTGGGTCAGGGTTTTCAAATTTTATGTCAAATAAAACATATCTACAATAAATAACCAGATAGAGAAGGTCAGGTTATAATATTTCATATAAGGGTTATAGAAGGCGAATTATTAGTTATAAAATTGAAAAGTTTGACCCAAAATTAGTGAGTTTCAAAAAAAAGTTGACTCAAATCGGTTAAAATTTGGCCAAGATATTAAAGAAATAATTTTTGGAACTTATAAAACTATGACTCTTATAAAAAGTTATATCACACAGAAAAAAATTTTGGATTGAGTACAGAGGACACTCCGAAACTTTTAACACATTTTTGTACTGGATCGTAAAATATTTTGGACTAAAATGACTGAATCGGGGCTCCTGAACTGTATTTGTGGGTGTAGATGAAATGATATTGAAATTCTGTTGTATTGTTTTTTTTCTATAATTTACAATTTTGTTGATGATGACATTTGATAAACATGAACGAACATTATTATCTCACTTTTTTTTTTTTGAAATAAATATGTCAAAGTTTATTTGAATAAACAAAACATATTGACATTTGGTGGAATGTTTTTAAATTAGATAAGTAGTTACATAAAGCTTCATTTGTTTGTACTCACTTTTAGAAAACTTACAAATAATCCAAAAATTTTACATAAAATCAACACAATTTAGGTGTTAGAAACGGTCCACATAAAATTATCTACACGAAAATATATATTGAATTTTTAACAAAAAATCAGTGATATAAAATACAATGCATTCAATATACATATAATTTTTTATTATAAGTTAATTACAAAAAAATTAATTTTCAGACTGCATTTTTCTCTTCCCGCGAGTTTTTGCGTCCTTAATTAAATATGAAAATCAGATGAATTGCAAGCGTTACAATCGTATGAAAAACTAATATTTGTAAGCCGAAAGTGTATACTGGGATAGCTCCTTATAAAGTCCCATCCTATTTTTTGATTTATTCTGTACAATTATGTATTGTTTAAAAAAAATGAATAAAGAATTGAATTGAATACCTATATTCTGAATAACTAACAAACAAATTGGATGAATTGACCAATCGTCACACGTGGGTGTCCTTTCAAGTTCAAACTCTGTATAAAAATCATAAAGATTATAACTATTATAAAATATATTTCATACTCAACTAAAATAAAAAGAATAAATTGAGTTAAAAATATACTGGATAAATTTATAAAGCTTATTATATAGAAAATTTATATTAAATCTGTTTTTATTTAAAAAGTCATGTTAGGTGTATGGAAAGAAAAAAAAAAAAGTTAGTTTGTCACGTTTTTGTAATAATTATTAACACATTTTCCTTCCTACAATATCGAATCAAAATATAACTATCTAAAGTATCTTTATTATCTTGAACTTATATGCTGGCTTAAATAACTAATAATATTTTTCTATTTCAAAAAAAAATTAATCTATATTTATTTCTGAATCGATTAGGTTCTATATAGTATACAACTCAAATTACGTTCATACAGAGTGAAACAGATTGTACACGTAATATTAACAACGGACAAAGCATTTATATTATTAATTTTTTCTATTTTCTGAATAAAGGCGAACTCTAATTTAATTTTAAAAAGGAAAACGTTATATTAGACCTCCACCAGTTTGGTCAAATCTAAGGGCTGTAATAGAATAAGAGAAGGATAAAAGTAACCTCAAACTTTCTAATATCAGTGAGTGAGATGAAACAAAATGATACATAAAAATGTTCTTGATTTCTATGCACAAAATTTAATGGAAGTTTTTAGAAGTCCTTCATTTATTTGAGGAAGGTATACACAAGTTTTACTTGCAAAAATAGAAAAAAAAGAATTCAAAAGGTGCTTTGGCTCAGTTATGCAGAATATAATTGAAAGCTTATAGCGACTAAAGCTATCAGTGGAACTACATCCGCTAAAATTTGAGCAGATTTTTTCTCCGATTTTTTGAGAAAATTTTACAATTAAAACAATTATAGACTAAGAAAAGCTCCTGGCACATTCAATATATGTGATTTGATAAAGATATCATGTATGTTGACTTGGACAAGACATGTCGTATGCGGTGTCGTATTGGCTTTTATCTTATTGAACATTTTCATACGAAATAATGAAAAGAACGGAAACTAGATGAAAGACTCACTGAGTTCCGCTAAATTGATTTTAGTTTATTAAAGAAAAATCTAACCTTCAAATATTATATTTATGAAAGTTTCAATTCAACTAATTTCGTCTATAAATTACTATAGTAAATAAATTTTATAATATTTTTATGAAAATCGATGAAAATGTTCATAGTTGGAAAATTTATATATTTACTTAGGTATATAAATCGTTTACTAGGTAAGTACATGTGAAAATATGTGAGTAATAAAAACAAATATATAAATGTTTAATATATTTCAATATTTAGTCAAGTTTTGTAAGCAAATATTTATTATGTACATATTTTGTATAAATTATTTTACTCATATTTTGAAAGAAAATTAAAAAGATCAGAAAATCTACAAATTTAATCCAGCAACGTAGAAAAGGCTTTGCATTTGTTATTTTAAATATCCCTTCTGGAGAATAATTAAAATATGGAATATTAATTAATTTCTTACAACAAATGTCTGACGTTTCTACTTAAAGGCACCATTTTCAAGTGTTGCATTTTTGAAACTGAATGACGTTGAACGTTTTTCATACGATTGAGAAAAATTGTTTTGCCAAACACCAGCTGAATAGAATGAAAATCTTATTCAAATAATCACTACCATTTCTAAAATTGCAAACTTAAATAGCTCACATCAAAAGAGACATTATCTTAATATTTCACATCCATCCTACAAGATTTTTGATAGCATAAAGGAAAAAATACAGATAGCAAAATAAACTAGACATAATATCAAATAATGTCTAAGATTCATGTAATTACCCTAAAAACAGTGGAACACAAAAAAATATATACTAAACATAAATATAGCAACCTCTATGCAGAAACCGTATTTTTTTAACTGTATATTTTTATTGTAATCTCAGCTCATAAGTTTATTTTAAATGTTTGCTATTATAAAATATAAGTATTAAGCTGTATCAGTGGATATTATTGGCAAATTGCAACATTGTATATTATATTTAATAGAGAAGATAAAATTTACTTTTAAAAATATAAATATATTCTAAAACGTAACGCGTAACAGGAATTCCTTTTACAATTCTATACTTTTAGGAATTTGTACTTATTTTCAAATGAATTCTTTCAATTAAAGTTTTTGAGCTAAAATTATTCTGAAAACATATTAAAAAAAAAAAAAAAACTATTGGAGTCATTTTTAAGAAAAACTTAAAAACCTGAAAATCACTACATTAAAACGTTACACCCAGTAATCTGATATTCGATATTTAGCTAAATCAAGTTCTGTATATAGAAGTAATGTAACAGCAAAATATCTTACATCAATTTGTTTTTATTTATGTTACATATTTTTTTCTTACGTACTCCGCATATGTTTTATGTATCTGACAGTTTTTATATTTAAATGGACATTTTTTTTCTTACAAGTTTCTAACATAGAATTTCTTTTTCCTTCGTATAAGTACAAGAAGACATGAGGAAACAATTTGAAAATGTTAACTTTCAACGTACAATGCAATATAATGTAGGTACACTTTGTGTGAAGTGTCACATTAAATTTACATAATAATTGCTGATACAACAACAATTGGTTCGTTCGTTGGACGTTCGCATGATGAAACATTCTGTGTATAAAATCAGGTCAATTTTACTAAATAATATTGTTGAAGTATGCTATTTTACTATGCTAGGATACACAAGGATACGAGTCTGTAACGAGTGGTGCAAAAATAAGGAGTCAAAATCAAATAGCTCACTTTGGATAGAAATTTATATATCATAAATTTACCTTCTACCAATATTTTCAATATAATAATCCTTAATTCCTGTGTGAATGCATAACTTTTAAAAATAGTTAAATAAATTCGAGGATTTTTCGCAACATTTTTTTGTATTTCAATGCTTTTTTTTCCTTACGAGCTAAAAGATTGGTCTTGAGTCTATGAAATTTACAAGAAATTCGCCTATTTTGCACATTCACGAATTTATACCAAAATTTTAAATCGTGATCTCTTTTTTCTATCATCATGATAAACAAGGTTGATGCACAAATCAATTAGTAATTGCTTTATTACCTGTGATGGCCATTTTAAAATAAGCAGTTTTATGCAATTCAAATTAAAATGCTAATTAATAATATTTATTACTTTCGTTAGTTTTAGTGCCTTTGTAATCCAAGAATTAATATATAAAATACTTTTCTACAGTAAATTTTAAATTACGTTTTCAATTATTGACTCAATTATTGACTCGTTTTTTGAGCCAACTTATAACTTAATATCCATACATGATTTATTAATAATTTTATCACAAGTTCTATGATTTTCAAGTATTTACTTTATATATTTTTTATTTTATCCTTCAATGACTTCGCAGGTAGATTTTTTTTTATAACAAGGGCTAATTTTTTTTCTGTGAATAAAATCACATTCTCTGAACAAACAACTATTAAAAGCATTAAAATTATCGTAAATCATTTTTAAATGAATGGTTAAATACTTAGTCCAGAAAATATCAATAAATTTTATGAGGTTGACATAAAATGTCTAATTCCACACTTTTTATAATGCAAAAATCAGTGAAGAAGGAAATTTTCGATATTTTTTTTTCCATAATTTCTTTTGTTGGGTAAACTATTAAAAGAGTAGCGGAATACGCGTAGTTTCACTCTCCTTGTAATGTGTTAAAAGATAGCCAGTAAATGTCACCCAGGCATAGTGTAGTTTCCTTACGGTGAAATAATTTTTCAAATCCAGTAATTTTAAGATACTTTGAAAAGGCTCGAAATATGAAACCCTACACGGCACACGAAGAGTAAAATATTTTCTTATAGAATAATTTTAAGAATTGCTTATTAGTTCAACCTTTTTTTAAATTTTATTACACAGTAATACAACTGTAAGTAATTCTTATCTTATTTACACAATTTCTTGATAGAAAAAGGAAACATGTACACAATTATAAAATTTTATTTTATATTTTGTAAATGTAGAAATTGTTAAAAAAACCTTTTTTTTTTTATTTATTTTTGTTTTGCTTAAATGTTTAGTAACCTGTACCGCCTCCCTCAATTATAGTTCATCTTACACTAACAATGTGAGTGTAAGACTTACCAGGTGTGTAGGACTACTACGAAAAACACGGATATAATGCCACAACAATGTTTATATATTGTATATGGGTATATTATTACAAAAACAGGAACAATGGGAGAACCAGTGCCAGATACAGTTCCTATTAATCAGATTCTGAAAGAAAAAAAAAGAAAAAAGTTTGCCACTTTTGCTTGTTTTCAATCTTTTGCAATGAATCTTATTCTTCTTTCACTGATTTGTAGTTTCATAGTTTACATTGGTATTGTCTTCCAATTAGTTGATCATGAATCACCCTTGGAAAGCTCTCTATATAGCCATATATAGACTTTTATAATAATATGCCTTTAATCAAAATACGCTAGATACTGATGATAAAGCTTTCCTATTTATTTCAGTAGTCCTAAAGATTATCCCCAACAAAACATAAAAGAAAGTCTTTACCTTTATAACTTATCGTAAATAAGTAGCATTTATTAACATTATAAAAAAAATTTTCATTCAAAACATAATCCGTATTAGAAATATCATAAAATCTATTATATAGATCAAATTTGTAACGTTCTTTGGTAAGCATTTTCTTATATCACGAGAAAATTTTGTTTCCATTATTGTCAGTCTAACTAATGTTAAGAATTTGACAATGATTTGCCGAACACACTGTATCAGTACAAGCGTAGATTACAAAATAAATAACAAAAACTTATGTAAGAAAGCAACAAAACTATTATTTCCTGGTTGGTTCACTTCTTATTACACCCATATACAACAATAAACACGTGCGCCATTTATAAGGATTTTCTTGCTTTAAAACTAAATACAACTTTTTTTGTATCAAGTCTTGACTAAATAAAATTTATAAAAGGCCTTCATGTTTTACAGTATACGGTCGGCTGATCCATTCTACACTGACTTGAACCTAAAAACATACGATTTTGTTTGTTTTGAAAAAGTTTTTATGTCAAATAGATCAAAACAAACATTTCATATATGCTCATTAGCTAAATTTGAGCTGGAATTGTGGCGAATTTAAACAGTTTATGGGAAAATAATTCAATCAAAATATTTGTTGTTTTAAAATTATTTTTTCTATAATACCTTTAATGGTTAGAATTTTATTCTTAGAAATTTTTTTCAAAAGGAGTGTGGGTAAAGAACTATTAAAGTTTACTTTTATTTTTATCAGTCATGAAATCTGGTCTATTTATTTTTTTTTTTTTACGTTGCCAAGATCTGATTAAGTGTAAATTGTGGAAGAGTGCCAATATAGAAAATTATTCCCTAAATTTGCAGGACAACCTGAATGTATTTATTACTCACCAAATTCATAGTATTACCGATATCGCTTCGAAATATTTAAAAACAATTAAAAACAAATCACGAATGTTTACATTGAGTACGATTGCCAGAGTTTGACTGTCCTTTGCAAAGGCTGCGTTATTGAATCCACACAGTTCGTAATCCCAACTAGTAATATATTTTGATGCGATCCGATAATTTGTGGGACGCAAAGTAACATCGGCACGTATCAACTTTTTTTACGCTTTAACCTCCACACAATACGTTGCTGTGGGGCGTCATGTTGTGCGTTACAACGTTATGTTTCACAAGTGTACGTAGCTTAATAATTTTTGTTTTTCTTGATAAAACTCAATTTTTTTACAAATTTTAAAAAATACTTTTTGCAAAGTTGATGATCATTCTCAATTGAAATAAATAAAAATTCAGGATATGGTTTAAAACACAATTTAGTGAGCGAACTAAAATGTATATTAGAGTGAAATTACGCTATTGAAGCTTATTTACAAGGACTATTTGCCCAAGAAAAAGTTATTTTACCTTCACTTTCTTCAATAAAGTTTCTAATAAATTTTTATGAGATCATTTTACAAGAAACATAATAGCTCAACAAAGTTTATAGTTTTTTTATGGGCACGCTATAGTTTTCTTTTTTCCAACTATAAAAAGTGATGTATTTATATGTTATTACTACAACAAGCTCTTTGAAGTTTTATTTTATTTTTTTCATAAAACTGAATAACATATCTTTTTGCTTCTGTTTTTTTTTCTGCTTTCGAATGCAATATGAGAGGTTTTTGTTTTGTTACTAAGAACAAGACATACCAGTGTAGTAATTACGAAAAACAATTCTCTTTGTCTTTCTTATTGTTATGTAAGCCAAACTCTAGCGTCGCGAAATAAGTCTGTTTCTCATTTATTTCGACAAAAATTTTGTTATAAAATCATTTTATTTTCTTTCAATTTTGATACAAGCACTTGGAAAAAAGCTAACTTCCGTTCTTGGAAATATATGCAAATTGAATTCAAATAGATGAAGCCACTATGTTACCATATTAAATTAGAAATACAAAATTTTTACAAAATTTAAACAAAGTTTGAAAAGTATTGACGAAAGTCGAAATCCGATTGAATTATATAATCGAAATCAGTAATCTAAAATAATTATCTAATTTTTGAAGCCAAAGGCTATAACAGGTATATCAATGAACCAAAACTTGTGAAGGATATATGACATTTTGAAGGTTTGCATGATATTCTAACCATATAACGTTATCGATTTTTGTTACGAACTACTAAAAAAACCTCGGAAACTTAAGTTTTAACCAAAAGGAACAGAAAAATTTCTTGAAAAAAAATTGGTATAAAAAAATGATCTATGATTCCTTTAAAAAAAAATTGTGATTGAAACCTTTTTTGTTACTTTAGTTGTACACTGCCGCTAATAACATATTATGAGTTATAATAATAGTCTACCTATATGAATAAAGAGAAAAATATTTAGATAAAGTACAAAAAACAATTAACTAAATAAACAAAAGAAATGCAAGAAGCTCTTTATATCTAAAAAAAAAAAAAATACACAAAATCATGGATATATAAAGACAGGTATCTCGTAGCTTTTAAGCAGAGAATACAAAAAAATATATCAATGTACTAGCTAGGTACTTTGTTTTTTTGTTGAATACAAGTTTATATTTCTCTTTTATGATAAATTAATGAAAAATTAAGGTTAATGACATTTGCATAGCTCATGCTAAAGGATGTTTTTTAAGGGGATGAGACTTTTAATTAGAAAATTGCCAAATTGAGCGACGTCCCAATGATTTAGGTTAAAAGTTTAATATTTTATATTTTTTTGGCCAATCAAAGATCTGAAAGCCAATCAATGGAAGAGTTCTGGCAGTCTTAAGATATTACTTTTTGTATAACAAATATGTAAGGATAAAAATGAAAACAAATCCTTGTGATTACTTGGTTAATACCATAACTGGTTGTTAAATTACCATTTGCTTCGAAAAGGAATAAAAAATTCAATTTCAAAATAGAAATAAATTGAGCTTTAATTTTACAATTAAATTTTCAAAATATTATTTTTTAGATATATCTTGAATTGGTTGCAAGAAGCGATTTTCCGAAAAAGATTTCACTGTATATAACTCTTAAATTTTAAGAATATATTTAAAATTTATTAAAAAAAAAATGGTAATTTGATGCATTTTCCAACATTCGTGACAAAATGGTGACAAATGTTTCAAATTCATTTTGGAAGATAAAAATTAAGAAATCCGCACTCAATGCGATAATTTTGAAACAAAACATCTAGAAAAAAATTGATTAAATAATTATATTAATAAAGATGGTAATATTAGCTTCTATCTTCGACAAAATACCAATAAAATAAAGTAAATGGTTAAACGTTGGCGTGCGATCTCACTTGGTGCATGAGATAACTATCTTCAATGATATTATTACATTTACAAAAAACCATTCATTTAAATACATGTTTTTGCTTAGTCAGGAATGTATTATGGAATCGAGTCGTCCGTTAGTAGGAAATGTTATATTATTGTAGCAAGTAAACAAGGATTGTATAAAATTGATATATAAACGGATATATATTTATAACAAGAACTATAATACGCAATTGAAGAAAATCTATAATACCGTCAGTTTGAATTTCTTTCACAAAGCTCTATCTATCTATTCGATATAGTATAAAGGTATTAAAACCTCACGTAATCGACCAATAATACTATTATTCAGCTAAAAAGTGTGGGATTATAAATACCTGAAAAGAATGTATACAGTATGATAATCAAATCATAATCCGTCAAGTGTTACACTGTAAATATTAAAAATTATTACGTCGTTTAAAGTATACAAAAAGGCAGACCGTCACCAAATTAGTAACAATTATCAAATCCAAAAAGTGTCTAAATAATAATCAAAAACTAAATGCTTGTGATATTTGATTAAATATCACTTATGGCTAGCAACTTTTTATTATTTCTGGTTTCCATGACAATTTTTTATTAATTGACACTTTGACTAATTTAACATTACGTAAAATCTTTAATTCAAAAAATATTTTGGTAAATTATAAATGATTATAATTTGAGATCTTATCTCGTAATTTAATTTCACTTTTAATATTTCAAAGTTATGAGATAACTAAGGTCTTTCTGAGTGTCGAAGATATTAAATTTCCTCTTATGTATACTGTCAAAAGCTCAATAAAAACCAAAAATTACAAAATAAACTTCAGTTTGATATTTTAAAAAAGAAGTATTGGGACCTCATTTGAGTCAAACTTTTAAGAATTCGAAAATGAATTGTGATCTGGTATAAGAAAAGCTGTAAGACATATATATATACCTACATCTCGAAGAAATCCTACACCTTCGCAAAATTACTTCTCGCATACAATAATAATAATGATAATAATACTTATTATATATTATTCTGTTCGTGGGGTATTTAATACCGAAAAACCATTCATTTTAGAAGGTAAAAACATTTATACATTTGAATTTATTAATGTGATACATTTTGATACAGGATGTATTTTTTCGCATGTAATAAAAGTTTCTTAATTGTAAAAATGGAAAATTTTTTGCTATTTTTACGATTATATTTTTAACAGAAAGATACTTGGCGAATTTTGTCCAAATACGATTTTCACAATTATATATTAGTAAATATGAAACTAAAAACTTGTCTTTAATTCTTTTAAAGTAATGGCAAGATCAAATTTCTCATTACCCCTAATCGTTTCACATCGAAAGCAAAAATCGCATCTCTCTATCATGCCTAGAACTTATTTAATTGAAAATTATTTAGCATAAGAAGAAGATTTTACGATTTTACCCCGATTTAAACAAAAATCGACTTAAAAACCACACTCTTAAGTTGGACTAAATTTCATACAGTTTAAAATTTGGCATCTTCTTCTGATTGCCTACTGAATGTAAATAAGCCTAGATCCTATCATCAGCTTGTAGGTTATGGAATTTAAATAAATAGGTAAACTTTTCTGCCATCTGTTAGAATCCTATGGGACTTAAAGACAATTTAGTACGAAAACCGTTAATTTTGCATGAAAAAAAAGGAAATAATAATCGGTATAAAATTTATTAGGTTGAAATAAATCACACCCTTTAGAAATAAGAAGTTTCGTAGAGCAAACACGAGCTTGATGTCACGTGGGAATTATATATTAAGGTTTTATTTGATATTTGGGTCCATCGAGATTTAATGTTTACATCCTCAGAGGTACAACCAGTAGTGAGGATATCCCACACGAATCTTCTTCACTATAGAAGACTTAAATAATACCGGTAAATACGATTAAAGTATTTTCAATTTTAATAAGAAACACGCAGGGATTGATTTTATTATCTTATATATATATATGTAGAATATTCAATAATTTAATTTTGTTTTTGTTCAACATTTGAAAACTTATTAGGAGGTAGAATTCTTATGTCTATAGACAGATAAATATATACCTAACAAACATTTTAGATACAAAGATATAACGATATAAATTGTCTTATAATCCATTTTGGTATTAATATTCTTAAAGAATTTATTATTTTATGTATAAAAATTATTAATTTTTTATTGAAAATTGGTCCTAAATTTTGTCATTAATACCAATTAAAAGTACTGTTCGAGTAATATTTTTTTAAATCCACTTGATGGTAACCTTGATATCATAAACATATATCTTTAAATATAGTCCAAAAATATTTGTGTTTTTTTTATTAATTATTTGTGTATAAGCATTAGTTCAAAAGCATAGAATGTGAGTCTCAAAAATGTAAACAGAATGGGCCATGGGGCAGAAGAGGAACTGTATAGACTAAGAAAATTCTCAATTTTGAATAATTGTCAATAAAATTGTTAATATTTGGAAAAAGTTTAATCATAGCCTCTGTTATCATAGCCTCTGTGAAGTGTTAAAATAGCTCAAATCATTTTAATTTATAAAAAGTTTGGATCAAAAAAATGACCCAATGAAATAATGTTAGAGCAAGAAAAATGTTAGACCGCTCTCTCTTCCTCTTAGAAGTGTTCATTATGAAGTAAGTTACAAATTTATTGATTGATTTTATTCGATACGACGCATTCTTTAGAATATTCAATTTTAATAAAATTTTTACCAATATAACTAAAATTGAAACTGTAACGATATAGGTTTGTGAAAATTCGATTGACAGACTACAACGGTATCAACGGTACAAACAAATAGAATATTTTCATTCAAGATGAAATTTGATAATAAGAAAATATGATTACCATATTTGCAACGCCAGACATCACTAGTAGTTTTACACTTAAAATATTTCTATTCATTAATCTTCCAAATGTTTGTTACATAACAGAGATGCTGTAAAACTACACATATTTATATTTTGTTATATTCTCAAATGATTCAAATAATCTTTCTAAAGATATTATAAAAATTCGTCGCTCAATTTTCATCTGTTCGCTGTATTTACATATGGGAGCATGGAAGATGATCTTAGTGAAAATAACTTACAGTCTGCAGACCCAAAGCTTTAATATTACTATATTTAAATTTTTAATTTAGAATTATTTTATTTTTTCTTGGAAAACTGAAAAACGTTTACAAAGTTGCGATTTTCAGTCAGTTTTTTCCAACCTTAAATGATTTTATAACACTAAACAATTAAAAATGAATAAAATTCTGTTAAAACTTCAAAAAAGTAAGTAAAAAGTAACAAATAATTTTGAATTTCAAATTTTTATAAATTAATCGGAGCTTGCGACGAATTAATTTTAAACTAAAAAAACTTGGTGACAAGGAAAATTTTTTTATTTAAAATAACTTTTTAGTTTATTTATTTTATAATAATTTTTATTTAATTTTCTCCTACACTGTCTTTAGATATTTCAATATCTAAATTTTAATGAGATTTTTGAGGTGAAGAAAATAATATACTATCAGAAAGTTAATAAATGTTGGTTGAACTTTTAATACATGTAATATTTTTCACATTATATAAAAATTCTAATTTTTAATTTAAAACACAAGTCAAGTTCTAGCATGAGTGAATACATAGATCCCAGGTGGTATGTTTTATATTACTGTAATATAAGGGATTGGTTGGTTGGTTGATGTACATTGCTATCTATACAAATAATAATAATAATTTTTAAATATATTTTTATTTTATATATTGTCTATTCATACGTATAGTGTTTGCATGCTATTATTATTCATTTATTTCATATATCAGGAGGTTAACGTGAATGGTAATATATTTATTATACGGGAAATATAAAAAATTTGGTAGGACCCAAATTTGGTAGGACCAGATCTTAATATCATGAAATTTATTATAGATACGATAAATTAAGAAAACTACAAAAAATTAACAACTACATAATATTAGTAAGAACTACCCAAATTTAGTAGGATTGCATACTTTATTTACCGAAATTGGATAAAATTTGAGCGTGATAGTGCAAAATTTTTAGTTTTCGTGACGTCATTAGGTCCAAAAAATAAATTTTTTCAATAACTTGGCTAAATCTTAACCGATTTGAGTGAACTTTTTTTTGAAACCTACTAAAATAAGGTCAAAATTTTCATTTCTTTTATTTTCAATTTGCTAAATTTAACCCTTATGTGAAATGCCAAGACCGGATCTTAATATCTTGAAATTTGTTATGGGTACGATTAATTAAAGCAAAAATTTAAAAACTACGACCCAAATTTAGTAGGATTGCATACTTTGTTCATCAAAATTGGATAAAATTTAAGCGTGATAGAGCAAAATTAAATATTTTATTTTTCGTGACGTCATTAGGTTTTAAAAATTAATTTTTTCAATATCTTAGCTAAATTTTAACCGATTTGAGTGAACTTTTTTTTGAAACCTACTAAAATAAGGTCAAAATTTCCATTTCTTTTATTTTCAATTTGCTAAATTTAACCCTTATGTGAAATGCCAAGACCGGATCTTAATATCTTGAAATTTGTTATAGGTACTATTAATTAAAGCAAAAATTTAAAAACTACGACCCAAATTTAGTAGGATTGCATACTTTGTTCATCAAAATTGGATAAAATTTAAGCGTGATAGAGCAAAATAAAATTTTTTAGTTTTCGTGACGTCATTAGGTTTAAAAAATAAATTTTTTCAATATCTTGGCTAAATTTTAACCGATTTGAGTGAACTTTTTTTTGAAACCTACTAATTTAGGGTCAAAATTTCCATTTCTTTTATTTTCAATTTGCTAAATTTAACCCTTATGTGAAATGCTAAGACCGGATCTTAATATCTTGAAATTTGTTATAGGTACGATTAATTAAAGCAAAAATTTAAAAACTACGACCCAAATTTAGTAGGATTGCATACTTTGTTCATCAAAATTGGATAAAATTTAAGCGTGATAGAACAAAATAAAATTTTTTTATTTTTCGTGACGTCATTAGGTTTAAAAAATTAATTTTTTCAATATCTTGGCTAAATTTTAACCGATTTGAGTGAACTTTTTTTTGAAACCTACTAATTTAGGGTCAAAATTTCCATTTCTTTTATTTTCAATTTGCTGAATTTAACCCTTATGTGAAATGCTAAGACCGGATCTTAATATCTTAAAATTTGTTATAGGTACGATTAATTAAAGCAAAAATTTAAAAACTACGACCCAAATTTAGTAGGATTGCATACTTTGTTCATCAAAATTGGATAAAATTTAAGCGTGATAGAACAAAATAAAATTTTTTTATTTTTCGTGACGTCATTAGGTTTAAAAAATTAATTTTTTCAATATCTTGGCTAAATCTTAACAGATTTGAGTGAACTTTCTTTTCAAACCTACTAATTTAGGGTCAAAATTTCCATTTCTTTTATTTTCAATTTGCTAAATTTAACCCTTATGTGAAATGCCAAGATCGGATCTTAATATCTTGAAATTTGTTATAGGTACGATTAATTAAACTAAAAATTTAAAAACTTCGACCCAAATTTAATAGGATTGCATACTTTGTTCATCAAAATTGGATAAAATTTGAGCGTGATAGAGCAAAATTAAATATTGTGGTTTTTGTGACGTCATTAGGTTTAAAAAATTTCCAAACACCTAAAAATTATACCCAAAATGCTTACGAATGTCAAAAATACATGAAAGTGTAAGATTTCAAACGTAAAACGTAGGATAGCTATCTCAAAGCCAATTTTAAAGAAACAAAATTAACATTGACTTTATTACGTTTCAATGCGGCAGATTTAAAACAAAAAAAATTGAAATAGAACATATTAAAATTTATTTACAATCTGTAACAGTCGAAAATTATATGTCACAATAACGCAATTGTTTATTTCACAAGACAACATAGAAACTAATAAAAAATTTCATACTAAACACGAAAAATCTGTGTACAGAAGTAGTGGAGAGACGAAACAGATACATGGAGATAGCACTTTTCTCAATAAAATTGGTCTTGCAGTCAGTAGTACCATATAGAAGAAGACTTTGTTCGGTACGAAGCTACCATCGTGCATGGGTATAAACCACTTGTTAACAATAGAGTTGGCGACGCTTCAAAAACTACACCATTTGCCCACATACACACATGTACATGAAACCTACTATCCCTGTTTGTGAAAATGGAATATAACGCACGACAAACGGTATGCTCGCGTGTATAACAACACCAGTCACCAGCCTAGACCAGACGTCGACAAAATATAATATTCCAGTGTATAAAATAGCAGGAAGAGCTATCTTCTTGAAGAATAAATATTATAACACCTCGATTCTTACATAATACAGCAAACTAGCTTTTGGTTATATTGTGTGTGCTACAACAACTGCTGAAAATATACCAGGAGAAAATTGAGGAAGGACTACTTGTATATCTCAAATTTAACTTAAAAGGAACAAATAATTTCCTTTTAACCAATTACTTTACTCAGTCAACACCAAAAAATTTTTTTAGCCAAGGATAACATTGGCATGTATTTTGAAAGGTAATTGATCACGACGAAATTATTTCGAGAAGTTTTGAATTTAAAATTATTTTTTACTTTTGAGTGTTGTGCACAGCCAGGAAAATTTTGTTTTTTGGATAAAAATTGAATCACTAAAGTAAGTTTTGCCCCTCCTCTCCCCTTGGAGACGTTAGATCAATAATAATATCACTCTTGCGATATATTTTATTTCGATTTTTACATGGTACAATTTTATTTGTGGAAAATTTTCAAAACAGGATATTATCAAAAATTTTATTAAAATATGTGTCATAGGTTGCTATTTTTTATAGTAACAAATATTTATATGAAAAATTGTAAAATTTAATAAAGAACTTTTTAGGAAAAATGACTTTGAATTGACTTTTAATAGATGTATAAAATTATATTTTGAGTATACCTTTTTTTAAGAATGCCTTTTTTAAATTCAAAATATTAATATTATTTTTTACCTGGCATTTTGTGTATAAATATGATTCATTTCTTACAACTCTGGTATGTTACAGTCACAAGTCTTGGCCAATTTTTTCGAATTTTCGAATGGTTACAAGAGCATTAATAATAAACTCAACAAATTTTTATTTTGTAGAAGCTCGCCTCTAGCTCCTAATTGAACTCTATTGATACTAATAAATAAGAATCGCCCATTTATTCGAGAAAAAATAAAAATAAAAGTCATTTGCTATTAGTCAAAGAAATTACCTATCACCTACATTCATAGAATTTTTTTCTATTTAAATGAAAAATTAACACCGATAAGGTGAAAGCAATTAATATTGCTTTTTTCCTATATATTTATATGTAGGTAGATAAAAACGTTTTGACACATTTTTAAAAGAAAATTTAATTGAATATGGCTTTATACATTGATGTCATTTATTTTTTTATTTTTTTTCGTAAAACTTTTTTTATTTCTTTTCTCGAATTGATAGATTTCATATAAAATAAAAAAAGGAAAAATATATCCGGATAAAAAAAGATTTATTGTTTTCGATTATCAAATTTATTAATATATATTATTCAAATTTTTTTACGGAAATTATTATTATAAAAAATGATGTCTTACACTTTAAATATCTCATTTAAAAATCAACAAAAAACGAATCTTCATTGATTTCACAAAAGAGGGATGGAATATGTTTAAAAGCTATACAAATCTATACATGCCTGGAATGACTTGATCATTTTAGTCGTTTAGATATCAGATGAAAAATGAATTTCTTGTATTTCAATTTAGCTGGCCAAGAAAAATACAATTTTTCGGGATATTATGTACGTACGCACAAAATTTCATTAAAATCAGATAAAAGGTTCATGATATCAGCATTTTAGTGTCAGTGTTTTTCAGAAATAGTGATTTTAATAATTTAAATAACTTCTATAATGCTATTTTATGCATGTACACATAAAATTTCATCTCAACCGGATGAACGATTTACAAGTCTTTACAAAAAATCCTCCAAATACTGAAAATTTCTCAAATATTTTATGATAAATGCCTGGCCTTATATATATAGTCATAACGTTGGAGAACCTGACTGAAATAAGTGCATAAATTTACTCTATCTTTCAGGGTAGGAATCAAATTTAATGAGCAAGTGTTAAGTAAGTAATGTGCAATGAGCACGCAGTTTGAGCGGTGTACAGCTTATTTAGTCTGATGCTTGCATTAGGTGATAAACTGAATTTCTGTAGTTTCAAGGGAATTGACAAATCGGCTGAAAACAGATAAACTACCTCTATTAAAATAAATAACTTGTTCGTTTGTTAAAATAATATTATTATTGTTCATCTTTTTTAGTTTCAAGTTATTAAACAGTTAGAAACTCCTGTGAATAAATGTTTTTAATTGATCATTAATCGTATTAAGTATTCTCGAATAAAATTCATTTCAGTATTTCTTGAATAATAAACTAAATAATATAAACACAAATCCTATCATAATATACAGAGAACTCTATAAACTATTCGTGAAAGGATAATTCAACTAATAATAATAATATTCTAAGATGGTAATATAACCTTCTAACAACGAACATAAATTAGCCATTTATATCTTAAAAAGGGTCTTGTTCACTCCGTTCATGTCCGTGTATTTACTTAGTAAGGAGTCGCCTACTTATGTTATTAAAACAATATGATACAAGTTTATTACGATCGTACATTTGATGGTAGCAGCCCATTTGTAAATGATATCCGACTACTTTATATATTTTTCACTACTAATAAATTTTTCATATATATGGATGGCGTACAAGTTGATCCACCATAAATAATACATATTTTTAATGCACGTAAATATTATCCTACCATAATATGAACATATAATGTACTAGTTTTAAATTCTAAGTCGTTGATTCTTATAAAATTTTAAACAGCCTAGATTTTGACCGAGAACCCAAGCTAGAAACTCTGATTTTTCATGTTGTCTGGATATCTTGTTAAAATAAGTATCCTTCTACATTTTTTATCATATATTATATATCATTTATTATATATGCAGTTCCACATTTATCATTTATTGATTAAATGAATCAACCTGTACATCAGTTTTAATAGAAGTCATAAATTCTAATATGCCACTTTGGATACTTATGAGAATTAATAATGTAAAAAAATCGAATTTATGTGTCTGATATATTTTGTATCAAATTAAATTGAATTCAGTAACTAGCTGCTGCGCTACGCATCTTTGTACTACGACTGCATCCAATAATTTATGGAATTCTTTTATTTGCTTATAAAATCTATTTTTCCAACATGTTTAATATCAAGGTATATGCTAGAGTCAACAGTGATAACACATGCGGTTCTAAACACAGTAAGGCAAATTTGAAGCACTAAAATTTTACCATTCTTCGCTACCATCTTTTAGTATAACTTATAATACCTGCGCTTTCTATTGTCAAATTATTTATATTTATATGGGTAATTATTTTCTAAATAACACGTAGACATGTAGAAGATAATAGTAGTTGAATATAGCTGAAAAATTTTAATTAAATTTTATGGTTAAAGTATAATATACGTCGTATAATATCTAGTAAAATGCAGATGGCATTGTCTTTTAATCAACGTTTATTATCTTGTAGAATTTGATTTAATTACTTAACGTTAACTGAAATTTCTATAAAAAACACAAACACTATCTTCATTAATACATAGGTCAGACTTCACGGGACTGGATATTTAAAAACTATCTTATTTAATGAATAGACCGAAAAATTTATGAGTAATGTGAACATAATGGCAGACACTTCCTGTTGGTGATTAAATTTGCCAAACGCTATAAACCACCCCAAAAAACAATGAAAGCTTACTTAAATTCTCAGTCTATGAGCATCCAGACCTTCGACCTGACCAATCGTACCTTCGAACTCATGTTAAGCAATATTTTAAAACAATCGTAATCAAACTGACATTTATACTCATAAAGCCACGTAACATAAGTCATAAGGATGTCGGCCTCCAACGTTTCGTCTAGCGGCTCATAGACGGTAATAAATATGCCTTGAATATGATACATAAAAATCAAGACTGAGAATATAAGTAGCATTTCTTTTTCTGTTTTGAGACCTTTAAAGCGTCTGGCAAATATTATACAACAAGTGCATTCTAGTACTCACTTAATCTACGCTTTTTATTTGTGAGAAAATAAGTAAGCTCTGGCGGCCCTGGAAACTTGCTCAATTACAATATATGAGCGATTACTGACAACTGCATTATGGTCTCAATTATTATTAATCCAAAATTGACGTAAGCATTGCGGATATTTCAATTTGATTCAGAAATAAATTTGTGTATGAACGTTCTTAAATATTTTATCAGTCTTAAATTTTTAAAAATTTTCTAAAATGACGCACGTGATACTGAATAATGTATTAAATGAAAATATTTGTTAAAACAAATAAAAAAACTCAATTAAATTCTCTTAAAATACTGTTGAAATTTGATAGTCGTCTCGTTAAAATAAATAAGACAGTCATTAAAAATATATTTAATTTATGAAATAAAAACTTTTAAAAATATCAAAAAAATGTCGTCACTGTAAATAGAAACAAACACATTCGTGATGTAAGTAAATTAATTTTTTTTCTTTTTATTAATTAACATTAGTTTAAATTCTTAACATCTTTATTGATTTTTCTTTTTAACCGGATAAAAAGAAAAAGAACCCTTTGCCATGTATAATAAGAATAGGAACTTTTACCTAAATATTCATTAAATACATTTATGAAGAATTTTTTATATAATATTATCAGAAAGTCAGGTTTGTGTAAGAAATTGCTATTGGGTGTTCTATTTTTAACAATCAAAACATGTAGAAAAAAATGTATTGCCAAATTTGTGTCATTTGAAGGTGCGAAAATATGTTTTTTCTTAAATGGAGGTCTTAGAAAGAGAAGCAATGTCACTTTTCAGCTCGTATTTTTAAAATCCTGATTTGATTCCTTTTGTGAAAACTATGAAAAATGTATTTCGATTTTGATGAAATTTGGCAGAAAACTTTTGACACCTTCAGACAATTTACTGTTTGGTTTAGGAAAACTGAATTCCTCTCCTCTTTTTGACTAATCTTAAAAAAATTTATTTTTTCTAGGCTAGGAAGATAAAAGCAAACTAGATACTAACGATTTAATTTTTAGTTCTACTTGAGGTCTACAATTAAAGCAGTTTTTCGAGATTTCAAATACAGGATATTTGAATGATAAAATCTTTGAAATCTTCCACAAATAAAAACCGATTACATTTAATATACCTGACGATATATTTTTCATTTCAAAAGATAAAATTTATTCAGTATTTTTTATTTTTATCCAGGTAAGTTAAAAATTATTTAACTAAAATCCATTTATTTTTAAATAGAATACATTTTTTCTTAAAAAGTATATTTCATAAAATAATTTTATATGACTTTTTTTATATGAATAATAAATTGTTATTATGTAAATTTGTCTTGTGTTCGTATTATTGGTTCATAATTATAACATTAAAAAAATAAAAAGAGTAAAACACGCTTATATTTATTAATATTCAAATTAAAAGTGTCTGGAAAGGGGGTGGGCATATGGTAGCAGTTGCATGTCTTGTAAACATGAAAATATAATAAGTGAATGATCGTTTAGAAAAAATTATACACATAACGTTCAGATAATTATATACACAGTGTTCAAAAGTATGCTTATTCTTTACAAATAGGAAAAAATTTACATTTTCGAGATATTGACTTATACAATTTGTGTAAAATCAACACAATTTAGAAATTTAACAAAAACTTTTGTCGAAATCAACTTGAATAGAGTTGTTTAAGAAAAACTGTATTTTATTCATGATACAAGAATTTTTTAATAATAAATTGGCATACATAAAGCATTTCATTTGAAATCGGTTTATGTAGGTTTATCCAAGTTAATTTAAGCCGGAGGGAAATAAATGTTTTTGGTATTTAAAATTGTTGTAATATATTTATTATTGGCAACAATTCAAAACCATATGTTGTAAACGGATGATGTTATTGTTAAGTATTTAAATGAGATATATTTTCAACTAAATAGAGGTATGTTTCTTTTTTTTGTTGTATTTATACTAATCACCACATACAACAGCCAGTGGAAAAACTAATGATATATTCTCAAAGAATTTTTTGTAAACTATGTTGGATGTGAGTAGATTGAATTCGTAGTTTATCAATTTCCTTGAAAGGGTCGTTATGAGATCCTAAAATCACAAATGGGAATGATATCATATTTACGTGTTTCGAGATCACCTAAGATTTTTTCAAAAAAAATATGTGATTACTGGCTAGAAATAAAATGCATCATACTTCTACTTACAAACTTTTCTAACAATTCAAAAATTCTTAAAAATCTCACATTTTATTTTAGATTTTCTTGGATAATTATAGTCCACCATCACAAATTTGTCTAAAATATTGACTTATATTTCGAATTTTCGAAAAAGGTGATATCTCAAAAGCAGTGCATCCCATTGTTAAATACATTTTCCTGAGTTTTAAAGAAATGAAAAATTCAAACAAAAATCGTGTATTCGATTTTAATAAATTTATGTTTACATGCGTAGTTTGTTCAACAGATTTCAAAAATAAAATTAAATTTAACAATAGAATTCATAGGTTTTGAGAAATCATTTGAAATCCGATCCGAAGGGCAATATTTAAGAAAAATCAAGTAATATCTCGAAAACTATGTATTCAATCATTAAATAAATACAATTTTTTTGTTTTCTAGACCTAGAAATTCCAAAAACAACAGTAAAAATTGTTTTTGATTTCTTGACGATAATGAATATATTTATTATAGAAAATTAATCCCGCTAAAATGCATTTTATATCATCATCTAGTTATTTTTCAAACATTTGGCTTCTAATATCCGAACTCCGAACAATAGAAATTTGTAACATTTACAATTTCAAGATCATATACTGTCTTTTAAGACATTTTAGAGTATATCATATAAAACATCGGATTTTCATTTAAATTATTTTCATGATATAAATAAAAATAAACCCATATAAATGACATACATAAAAAATTATTTACATTGCCAAAAAAATACTACGTGAAGAACGAAATTATTTACAGAATCGTACAGAGTAGGTATTATTACCTATATTATATACACGTAGAAATGTTGTTTCCATAATCATCCTTTTTTTAAGAGAGCAAATTTTTCGTAATAATCTTAACGAAAGAATTTAAAATACACAAAGACGATATAAAAATATACATTTAAATATCTGTTTTTAATGTGTCTTTTATTTGATTTCAAGAATAAAGGATTGAGTAATAAAATATTAATTTAATATCTTCTAATATATATAAATTATTAAATTATGAATAAGAAAACCAGGAACTAAACTTTGCTATTGATGATCTAAAAATTACCTAATAAGTCAATTTCTATTTGTTCGTCCGTCATCAAGATAACTCTAAAATGAACAAAATCAGTTCACTGAGACTCATGAGATCATGAGACCTAACTGAATGTTTATAACGGGATACTTATCCGAGACCTAACTGGATACTTATAGTATTTTATGAATGCTTAAAATAAAAAATAGTTTAAACATAGATATGCAATCATATGTCGAACATTAAACAATTAACTATGTTATTTGTTATATTCATTTGTTTTTATTATTATTATTATTTTTAATTCATTAATTTTTAATATGTAGTAAAAAATACGTTGATTAAAAAAATTTAATCATTTTTAATTTTTTATCGTATTTTCATTGACCGAACGAACTGCGGTCTACGGTATAATAGCTATTGTGCATTTCGTTTGTATCTGTTCACACTTAGAAAATTCACTATATAGTTTTTAGAAAATTTCCAGTTTCCTCTTTGGGACAAATCACTTTTTTTCTAAATAAATAAACTTTCTTTTTAAAAATATAAATATAAATTAATAACCGTTTCGATCACTTGACAATATGTTTCAAAAAACAGATTCTCTCACAACTAAGCTACTGAAAATCGGTTATTTAATTATCTTTCTTTCAATTTAATGCTTATGAGATTTCATTTTTTAACCTAATATTTTATTTTTTCTTACCGAGATAATGTTTTGAACTTATTTACTTCTGATTGAAGTCTACAGTTCATAGAACTACTAGTGAATACATAAGTGATATATCATAGATATAAGATATTTTTTTATGTTCGATTGTATAATAATAAAAATATCGATATATACCTACCTAGTGCTAGCTAGTAGCTAGGTTGAGGTATGTGTTAGATAATATAAAATACCAATGCATATATAAATCAAAAATGAGGACAATCGTCAATGCCTTGCTTGAATAAAGAAAAAGCTATTCCAATAATTACTTATACCGGGTGTTTTTAATACTACTATTTGACCATACATGATGAGAAAGTCTCAAGTAATGAGTGTGACAGAACAGTTTAAATCGATTGGTTAATATGTTACTTAATATTTTTGAGATTCAGTAAGTGGAAAGTTAAGCTATTTCAATAAATCTTATAGTATTATTTAAAATAACGCTGTTGAGTAGCCTTTGACTTGATTGTTTTCGTCAATGTTTTGAAGACTACAAATAGAAATTTTGTGATGTGTTAGCCTGGGGGGAGAGCAGGAAAGGGGGGGAGAATTTTTGAGGGTACTTTTAAGTAATGCAGTTATAAATGGAATTTAAATGTTTTGTAGTTTTTTGATTCTGTCAAAAACGGTTAAATTGCACGTAACGTAACTGGAAGAAATGTCTGCAACGTCGGTTCAGTCTTTTTTTGACGATAAAGTAATTATTGTTTATTTTTTCTCTTCTCTGGGAAGAAAGTCGACTGCGGGTTGTGGGTTGCACTTAAACCACTTCTTTTGTAATTGGGTCCAATTGGCTCCAACACAAAACTAATTCGATATTATTTGAATATTTTTTCCGATAAAATTTTAGTATTTTTAACATTCTATTGATACTATTTCAAATTCGATCACATTTTCAATAAAATAAAATTCTCAATTTCAAACTTCGCTACCAATAAAAACTATCATATATTCTCCAATATGCATCCTGTAATATATATATGTACATACAATTCCATCTTGTTTTTCCCCGGGAATGTTTGAAGTAGTGGAGTTGTAGTATAGTATTATTATTTGTATGTATAGATAGATATATTATACTACTACGCAGTACACATGGTAGTAGCTTTTAGTTTGTACACACATATAGCACGAGAAGAGACTTGGTCGGCCACCATCGGTAGTAACATACAATATTTTATGTAGTATAGAATAGAATACATGTTCCATACATACCTACTACGGACGTTCGACGGTAACGCCGACGAACTGGGAAAACCTTGATCGATATTACCATGGTTACGATGATAACACTGTCGGTGTTCATTTATTCGCTTTCAAACAACGCTTCATCGTTTTATATAAATATATATATATATGTTGGTATAGTATTTTATTCCCGTATTGTTGTGTGTTTACAGCAGCATCATTTTTCTCCGTATAGGCTACAGTGCATATTTTCATGCATGTACATGGTGGTATTTACTATTTTAGGCTTAGAAATATCCTGTTGATATTTATTGCGTACTTACATATTTTAATTTTGTCTTATAAAAATTATAAATGAATCATTCTATCATGGTTCCATCACTGTATTTTTGAATTTATTTAGTGATGAGTGTAATTGACTGATTCGATATGAAAAATATTATTAGAAAATCATACAGTCAAAAATTGAACTGCAGGAATATTTTTAAATCCTAAATGTCCAGAAAATCCTTTGAGCCTTAAAGGATTTTTTCTGAAAAAAAAACTTTTCAGAAAATTTGATTCAGCCGTTTTTTGTTGAGACTAAGAAAAGATAATAAAAAAGACAAAAACAACTCCATATTCGTTATAATCAACAAATTAGGAAGTTCGTCTTATTGACCTGGCGGGTCACACCTAGAACACTTTTTTTCCTTCGTTTTCATCATGAGGTGTGTTTTCATTGCGACAACAGTTTTCGAACAACGTGTCCATGTATCCTAGTGTGCCGATTATTTTATAGTAAGTTTAAATACAAATACAGATATTTAACCATGTTAATGACCATATAACCTCAACGTTATAGAAAATACATGGAAGTGAAATTTGATGGAATAGATAATAAAACTAATCAAATTAAAATGAATAAATGATTACGTCTAATTAATTAAATGAACTCGTGCTATAATAGGAATTTACAATGTATATATAATAAACAAAACATTAATAAAATTGATTATTTTATTTTGTTATTAACGGTGTATATTTTTTACGATACACATTGATTTTGATTCGTATCAACAAAAACAGATGGATTGTAATAAAATTCAATCTTACGATATTTCACCTTGGAAAGTTTACGCACAGCACACTACAGCAGACTACACTCTCAATCCAATCCGTATTCCGTTATAGTATTCATTACTAGTCAGAAGGAAAATAATATCACAAACATAACCTTATTTCAATTGTTTTTGTTGCTTTCGTGTCTTTACTGAAGCGTGAAGGGTATTTGTCAATAAATATTTTTTTTTGTCATATGTAAGCTTTTTGACCGTGTCATAATTATTAAATTTAGAGTGAGTTTTTATGCCATGTCATCAAGAGTTATCGATGTGCTTTATAGGCAAATAGTTTTTCTATACAACACCTATACCAAAATTTTGTTTGTGCGGTCAATATTAGCTATCGCTACAAACTTTAGACTAAGATTAATATATTCTGACATATTTTATATGTCAAGTATAAAAATTATAAACGATTTTTCAAATATGATTTTGTTTTTTGTAACAACATGTCTATTTTAATAAAGGGAAATATAATTTATTCTTCTGTACGTACCGGAAAAAATTGTCAAGTATTTTACAGTGGTGAAGTGAAATACGTATAAAAATAATTTAATAACATATTATATATTTATTTTTTCTCCAAATAATAAATTTAAAACAAATGACTGAATTTGTTCTTCTTTTCAACGCATAAATATATATTTTAAAAGTTTTGTGTGGTTGAAATATATATATATTTTATAATTCGGGCATAATATATGAACATGGCCTTATGTTACCATATGATTTATGGTGAATAAAGTATAATAATCGAAATAGTACAACCATATTTTATGAGATTGGAGACATTTGTAAAATTCAATTTATAATAATATATACAAATATTTTTTTGAATTTTATAAAAGTCACTCATAATTTAGTTACCTTTCTATTTTATAAGAGGCAGAAAGATAAATGCATTGTTCCACGTCTCGAAGGCAATTTATTTTTTTGTTCAATCCAGGCACCGACAGTTTGAACAATTCTTATAATTTAAAAAATGGGCGGATCAAGACATCGTTGGATAAGAACGAAGTAACCCGGCTTCACCAACAACATAAGTGTCACCTTGTGTTTCAAGGTATCTTTGTCTTTAGATGATGGACTGTTATAAAAGAGGGTACAGAGATTCAAAAGGTCTAGATACATGGGGCGCGGTAGCTTACATAACTTTTGCTTGCTGATGTACGGATGACAGAGGGAAGTTTATCCAAAGAATTTTAAGTAATAATTTTCTGTGATGGTCAAAAGTTGAATGCACAAGTAGAAAATGTAATTCATGTTTTTTTATACCTGAAGAATTTTTCAATGAATAAGTAGAGTATTCAAAACGTTTGAGAGAAAATAATGAGGATATGTTCTACAATAATTTCAGTGTTGTTTTGTCAAACTCATTAAAAAAATCCATTATATTTGAATTCTATGGTTGTTTAAATTATTCGGACTTCCTACTTTTTTGTTAGCTATTAAATTAATTTAATGGGTGTGTTTTTCCCCTAAAGGTAGAAATTGAATATTACATTAAAAAAAAGTTTATCACCTTTTTTTTTTAATATATTTACTATCTATAAATATGTCTTAAAAATATGATGGCTGACAAAAAAAATTATTACCTGAAATTTTTATAATTTAATTTAATTAATTTGTGTAAATAGGGACATTAAAAGTCTACAATTATTGTTAATACTGAGTCTACTCCTATTAATAAAAATGTATCAATATATTTGAACCACGAGATTTTGAATATTATTAACACAGATAATTTATGAAATAAAAGCCAGCTTAGACACAGAACAGTAAATTTAAAAAAATTTATTTTTATTCTATATAAATTACTTTGGTTAATAGATAATTTTTAAGGTAATTTGAATTCTTTTCAAAATAATTTGATTGATTTTTCTGGATGGTAAATTATAGTCTTTTCATATTATTTAAGATATTTTCATAATTCGTAGAACAGTTTTAGTTTGAAAATGTGCGTAACATAATGTTTATAAATACAAGTCAGATAAATGTATATAATTGTCTCTAAAGGACAAATGACTATAATACGCATTGAATGGATAAAACCTTTTATAAACTGATCACGTTTATGTTAATGAGTTTATTGAATCTTTAAAACACGATTTTTCAAAATAATATTTTCTTCATTTTCAATAACACTCACTTCCTTGAATTCGTAATAAGTGTAATTGAGATAAAAAAATCTTCGTCGACAGAAATTTTCTTTGCTAGAATTAAAAAAAATTTTTCACGCGTTTTATGGAAATATCGAAATATAATATAAGAGATCCGAAATAAAAACGAATATCCGTCAATTTCAAGTTTGATTGAAGGTTTAGGACACCTTTAAAATTCTACCTGGTTCCGAAAAACAAAAGAACTCCCTTTCAGAAAAGTAGTAATACTAATCATAATTTGGTTATTATCATCCCGAAAACTAGCTTAAAAATTGCTTATACATACAAAAAAAATCAACAAATAAAAACATCTCTCTTATTTCTTTTCTGAAAAGAATTGACGTGACCTGTCACCGGTTTTACATGCACTGCTTCGATTTGCTTTTGTGTGTACAATCTAAGAATGACACATCAGCTTTGTTAAAAAATATATATATATTTCTTTCCATATTTACCTTCTCTCAATGTATCATTTCATTTCTACACTTGTGTGTCAATCGAAAATCTTTGAAGCGCGGTCGATAGCGTACGGTGTGCGTCTATTATGTTACAGCTACACGGGGCTTAGCGTACAATTTCACTTTCAGGCATTTCACCTTTTTTAAAAAGATTATATACATAGACCACATATTGTACATTACTTACGTCTGCATGATATTTTTATGCTGACTGATGTTAAATATATACCAAGAGTGTGTTACATTTCATAGCAGTCAAGATGGAGATTTATTTAGCTTTGTATGCTCTTTTTATCTTGTAAAAGTGTGAATAGGTAGACGTGTCAGGACTTTAAAAACTGATCGAAATAATAAATACATATGGCTTAGAAAATATTGGATTCTGAGAAAAGTTTTGATATAGTTTTGACTTTCTCACCCTCCATATTTTTTTTTTGTAACTAAATTTGAAGTTTGACTGGGGAAATTTGGCTCGGATTTATGTTTACTGGGCACTTTTTGTGCTAAATTTCTTGATCAGGCTAGTCTTTTTTGTTGAAAATCAAAGATACCGACATTCGTAATAAAAAAATATTGTTATTTTATTCTCCTCATTAGATAATTCGTCATGAAGGTACGGCGAGTGGTACCAAGACAACTGCTATCATTTAAAATCCATTTTCATTTATTCGGAGTTATCTAGTAGTGTATACTGAAATTGGTAGATAAAATTATAAATCTTATTAGAATCGTCAGCTTTGAAAGCATAAAATTAAATGAAAAAAGATACGTTAAATCATTTTTTCCTTCTAATTATATCCTTATAACCATCAAAACAAGGCTTATTTAAAAAACAAAAATTAATCCTTCAAAAGTTTGTCACATCAAATTTGTTTTTCTTTTACGATCATTGCAAGAGTAAATAAGAGAGAAAAGTTTATCTTATATAAAAAGAAATAAAAAAAAAACGACTCTCCTTACGAAAATTTATGTGTTTATTATTTTCTGTTAGAACGATAAAAAACAAAAAGTACGAAATTTTTCTTTTTAAATGCCACATTAAATATTCATAAAATTGGATCGTTTTCGACTTTGTTCAAGATAAAAATTAATTTCTGGTTACATGGAATGACAAAGAAAACAAAAATTTACTAGCAACTAATGTCCCTACGGAATTATCGTTGTTGTGTTATTTATCGACATTTTATAACAAAAATATTATGACTGAAAGAAATGTTCTTGACAATGATATAATACTTAATACAGCTTATATATTTTATCTTGAGCCAGTTTTTCAATGACGGCTGTAATTATTTCATTACAATCGATCGTACCAAAATCGTCTATTGTATAAAAAACACTTTTTTTTTTTAATACCTATAAATAAATATTGGTTTATAAATAGTGAAAAATTTTCAATGTTAAATAGTGTATCGTTCACTTGAATAATCATATATAACATTTGATTGATGGAGTGGTATAAAAACTTACGTTGCTGTTAAAATTGCACAAAATAACTCGTGCACAGTACGGATAATTATACTTATCGTGGAATAATCGAATTTGAAAGTTATTCTGCAAGGATTTTTTTATATTTTCAGTCTTACGTAAGCGTAAATTAACAAGAAAAATATTTTATTTCAAAATTATTGTATTTTATTTCATCAACCCGATTATTGATTCTTGATAATAACTAACAGAATGCATTGTTTAGAAATCATGCGTTTGCTTGAGCATATTGAAATTTACAAGAATACGTTGAATAATATAATATCAAAAATTTGTTATAACAATATTTTTTAGCCAAAAAAATTGCAGCCGCATCGTGATTTATTTCAAACACTTGCAGATTACAATCACCTTGGCCTTTGTCATAATATTTAACCAGTACAAACAATCTTGATACAAGCTTGAATGAAAAAATAAAGGTAACAATATTTTAGTTTTGATAACGGTCATATAATAAACAAACCTATTGTGTTTCATGTACCTTTCAATAAGCACCCACTCTCCTCTTCTCTCTATTAAATATAAAATTATTATTCTGTGTAACACATTTATGTGTGTGATATCAGTCATGAATTTCGTGAACGAATTTCATTTATCAGTCATATTCCGTCATAGTTCTATACACAGTGAATGATGTCTATATTTAAAACACGACTGATAAAATATAATTCTATAAACACACAAAGTATGGCCGTTTTTGTTCACAAAAAATAAAATATAGATAAATAAATTTTGTTATCAGAGCCATGTATTGTTGTATGGTTTTGCCATTCGCTTCCTTTATGATGGTCATGTGATACTAAAATGGATCACATGGTGTAATAAATTATGAATTTAGTTCTATATGTGTATACTTCTATTCGAAATAAACGAGCTTAATACGAATTCGAAGTTCAAGAAGAAATGTTTAGCTCTGTATATCGTTACGTCGGTTAATACAAATTTCTTTATTAAGGATTAAGGAATTAAGGATCAGTGAAAAACATTAAGACAAAGCTTTTATTTCGCAACGTTTCGTGTTATTTATTAACACTTCATCAGGCGGTCATAAAATGTTACTTTTAATGCAGACAAAAATTATAACCTTGTTGTATTTAATTTTTAATTACAGTAATAACGCAATAACACCAAATTTCATTCGTCCAATTAAGAATTGTGGTTCAAAGATTGATAGATTTGAAATTTGATAAAAAAAAAAACACTATGCAAAGCGAAAATGGATAAAATTTACGTGTATACTTGAATTTTATTCAGATTGGCAACATTTTATTGTACAGAGCTGTATTTATACCTCCATTTTGCCTCTTTAGACGAATATTATACGACATACACAAACACTTAGACAAACCTATATAACTGCTTAGAATTTAGATGAAAAGGTGATATCGATAATAAATGCTTTGATGCCGGTTAGTAATATATTTGACATTTGAAACGTTTGTTAGGTTTAAATATCCATTGTCTTATATAATATGTCTTGCAAAAACGTTTTATAACTCATTTTCTTAATAATTCTAATTTTCTAATTTTGTCCGGGCATTTTTAAACCGCTTGGTTGCTATATAATTATTTTGTTAAAGAAAAATGCAATGAATTGTCATATTTTGTAATTATATAAAAAATAATGTTCCTCATTTGCTATGCAATTTAAATACATACAATAAATCAATATATTTTCTAGAATGCGAATGTTTTATTACAAATTTTAGCCACTCGTGGCGCATCAATCGATTAAACAGTCTCCGTCATGTAACGTTACTTTCTGTACAAATTAATTTAATATAAATGAAAATTCTCTTTAACTGTTGAACTATAATTTGAAAACAGGTGGTTTTCATTGTGAAAGTGTGAAAACTGCACAGAAAATAAATAAATCAAAAACAGCTGTGTATATAGTTTTCCACACCATTACAGTGTATAATAAAACTAAAAACCACAGGACTATTTAACTATCATAAAAAAATGGGTGAAGTGTCATGGAAAAACATTACACTATTTTATATATAATTTTTTAATGATTACACTCAGTTAATTAAACAGAAAATTGTGAGTGAGACTATTGCGTGTCATGTTCAACTCATTATATTTATTACAAGCAAATAAAATTTTACAGAAATGCTTTGCATGTGTTATAATTATGTAAAATTTGTTAACTAACTCACTTTTTCCACATAAAAAAATATTTGAACTAAATAATCAACCGATATTTGATTGATACAGATTGCTTAATGTACTTGGCTATAAAAATTGTAAGTCATGACAAAGTTTACTCAAACTGTGTTCAATTCAAAAATTTAACTTTGTTTACCAACTTGAAAAACAGTAGTAAAAATTTATGTGACGCTAGAAACCAAACTTATTCTACTTTAGTGTTTACATATGAATGTGAGTTTTCAAACTGTTAAAAGTTTTTATAAACTTTTATTATGTGAACAGAAAAAAGAATTGCGAAAACAGAAAACTATTTTTTTCTAAAAAAATCTAAATCCATAAATCTATTTGATTGGTACATAATTTTCAACCGTGTTTATATAAAATAAACCGTTTGTCTATTTTTATTGCATTTATCATTGAAAACTTTCAGTATTTTGAAAGATATTGTGCACATAGATATATCAATACAAAGTTATCTGAAACAATATTTTAAAATATTTAAGCCGATTATATTATTATTAAAGTTAAGTATTCAAACCTTTAAAGCTTATTTCAATATTTTTAAAACGTATAAAATAGCGGAGTAAAAACAAGAATGATCATTGGATACGATGATTATACCTAACTTAATAAGCTGTACTCTAATAATCTGGAATATAAATGGTATAATCATAATAAACGAATGATAATAGTACCCAAAACTATTTATTAATATATCGAATAACACACAAATGTTTATATTACTTTATATAGCTCTGTAAATACAATAATTTGTAATTCTACCTCTCTGCTTTAAATGTAACCACTGGGAAGATATCATACATTGAACAGAGATACTAGGGATGGCAATTCTTTTTGAAAAAGATCGATTTATGACTCGAATTAAAATCAGAAGCTGATTTCGATTCACAAAAAAAAAATCGAAGTCTAAAAGGTCGATTTCTACAAAATTGATTTTTGAAGTCAAGTCAATCTTGTCTTTAAACTTTTTAAAAACAATAGTCTGTCAAGTGAGCTGGGATCCAAATAGTTCCGTTCATTATTTGATAACTGTATCGAACGGAGATTTTCAAATCGAATCACTGGATGTATTCAGTAATACATATCGATTTAAAAACTTGATCTTTTCGGCTTGTAAAATCTACTATTCGATAAATCGATCTCACATTACCATCCCCAAGAGATATAACGTGAGGTGTACCTATAATACTCCATTTGTTGACATACAATGGCTGCAGTTGTACAACAGTAACAATATTGGAACATGTTTTACTAATTAAATACACAACTATTGCAATATGTGTGCATGCATTAATATTCATTAAGCACGAGTGTTATAACTACCAGAGAAAATTCATAGAAATGTTGGTCAGTCGTATACGATATAATATTTTTATTATTGCTGTTTTTTCTCTAGAAAATGTTTGAAAAATTAATATTTTCAAATTATCATCATTTCATATTAGAAAATACTTCGATTTCAAAAAATTGTATATACATCGACGTTTAGGAACTTCAATTTTTGTTTCGTGTCCATCGGTTTATCGTTTTCCCACCAAGGAACAGTATATGCCTAGAATCCGTTACTAAACTCTCAACCCGCTATCTTTTTACGTTTTTGAGTTAACTAGCTGATTTATGAACACCTAACCAAAATGTTGTTTGTTCGTCGAGTTTGTCGAAAAATTGGAACGAATAAACGTGAGAAAAATAAAGCCACAGAAAATTTTAGGTTATATAAATATAAAAAATATTTTTTCATTACATTTTCATTTCCTTAATTAAATTTTGTATGAGACAGACAGTTGAAGGTTTGCGATCTATGTTATAATAATAAAATCGATGACAATATGTACTCTTTAAAGTAATACAATACAGATTTAATCACGTTTTATCTATAAACATTATATATATATACAGATGATTACATTGAAATGAATTTAAGCATTTTAGTAATATAATAACATAATATTAATTCTATAAACGCATAGAATACACAGTATATGTATATAGTATATACAATCGTTGACATGGAAAGAATAATGAGATTTATATGTTTATTATTTTAATATTCTACAAATTATTAAAACTGGTCTAATATTATTAATTTAAATGTGAGCTTATTTGTGGCGCAATAATAATAGTTGCAATATTTAGCTATTGCAAAATTGTTACTAATAAACTAAGTGTTTCTATGAACATCTATACCAAAATTTTGCCTGTGCAGTCTATATTAGGTACAAACTTTAAACTAACATACTCTGATATATTATCACATTAGGTGTGTCGTGATAATTAAAGAGATACATATTAAGCGATTAAGACTTCGTACCGGGACTTTTGGTGTCTCTTTTATGATTGTACAAACACAACGAAAAGGAAAAATTATGTGTATGACAGATCAAAGTCAAAACCATTCAAAATCAATTTTTTAGACAAAAAGAAAATGTTTTAAACCAAAAATTTATCGTTTGAAAAATGTATTTTCATAAAATTTGACAGTCAAGTTAGTAAAAATTATTACCGATTGCTAAAAATGTCAAAATTTCTAAACAACTTCATCCAAATCTTTTCTATTTGTAACATTTTCTTCTTAAATTTGAATGAAATAAATTTTCTTACAAATTTGGATAAAAATCTTAAAGAAATACAATATGTATGATGTATATAGAATAGTATATTTATATTGAAAATTCAAATAAATTTTCATTTTTTTGAATGCATTTATTATCATTTATATTTTTCATGTTCCATACAAATATATATTTTCAAAAGAAAGATTATTTTTCCGTTTCTTTTCAATTTCACACAAAACTTTTTATACAACAGCTAGATAGGTATGTAGGTGAACAACAAATGTGTATATCTTTATTATTATGTCTGTGCAACAACGAAATATTTATTATAACAGGTATTTACTTAGGTAGGTACTTTATTTAGAAATCTATGTTACATTCATAAATTACTTAAGGCGGCCATAGACGTTCAATATGGATATCAATATATTGTACAATAATTGATATTGTGTAATTATATTGATCGTCTGTGGATCATATTGAAAGATTGTGCAATTGGGCCAAATAAAAAAGCCCTCCTGCCTTTTTGGACCTGAATTTTATAAAAACTTCCTTTGGTTTCATCAATGTTATAACAAGACCGTCATATCTTAATTTCAAGATTTTTAGCTTAAAGGATTGAGCAGTAAAATAAGACACCCTCTTGCAAAAAATTAAGCTTCCAGGAATTTCCGTTCCAAGTAAATATGTGTGTACGTGTGAATGAGCCAAATTGGTGTATTGAATCCAATGGATTCATGACCAAACTTGAAACTATAAGAAAAATTGAAAAACGAAAGGTCTCAGATTTTTTTAGAAGAAACAGCTATTGTTTGTTGGATGTTTGGATTCGCCATAATTTTAGCTCAACTAAAGGTAATTAACATACATATAATTATAATTTCTATGATTGTATTTATGATAGTTCATGTTTTAAAAAAATACAAAGACTGATACTCAATCATATGTTGAGTATCTAAACAGTAAACTCTGTTAGTTATTATCTTCACTTATTTCAAATTATATTTAAATAATGGAAATAATGATTTTAATGGAGAGTTTTCTTATATTAATGATGAAATTCCCGTATGACATAAATATGGACAATATTAAAAGGAAACCATCTGTTGTGAAAATGGAAAAAGATGATAAGCAAAGGAAACGAACGTAAAAAATAAATATAATTGTATTATTTCTTTTTTTTAGGTATATTAATGTCGCATTTATTATGCTTACAAATATATTGTTACTTATTACGATTGTTATTCTTATTATTTCATAGTACTGCTAAAAACGATTTTTGTGGCATAAAAATATGTTGTGTATCGCATATAAATACAGTTATGATTAATGAATGTAAATAAAAAGAAAAACTGAAATATGGGGGAAAAATTCTTAAGTTGGTTTTTATACCATATATGTAGATATTAAATAAACTGCAGAAATAAAAATAAAATAAATACGAAAATAAAAAAAAATGTATATATAAAGTATTTAAAATAAATAACTTGCATTTCGATGTCACAACGATATATTATATACATAATACTTTGAGTATTTTTGAATTTAAATCGAGTTTTTATTGAGGTAAATTTAAAAAAAAAACAAGTGAACATCAAAACTAAAAGTATAAATTGTTTAAATATCTGACTGATGGTTCAGTGTTATTGTTTTTGAACTATTTTTATCATCAATTATTATATATTTCGGCAAATTGGCAAGCTCCAAAAAATAAAAGCAATTGATTTTGCTTATGACTTCTAAAAAAATCTAAAAAATATTTTATTAACAGATAAAAAATTGCTACAATTGTGAACGAATTAAGACAGACATTGCTTACAGATTACCGACGAAAATTATCCTCAATTTTATTCTCTAAGGTTTTTTGGAAAATTCAAAACTCTAAGTGATAACGAGAGAAGTTTGGGCATTGTCATGAATCAAATCAAATCAGTTGAAATCCTATTAAAAGGGTGATTCTTCGAGGAAATTATTGAATATATTTTTAAAACTAGCCACATCTTACCAATAGGGTTAAAATTATCCTAAATTGGTAATCTTAAGAGTCAAGGTTATAAAAGCATATTCTGTACAAACTATTCTGGCTTAGAACTTTCGACTGTACTTTGAACGATAAATTCACATTGCTTTTTATCGCTTTGAAGAGTGATTATTAAGTCTGAACTTTTTCAATTGTCTAGATGTCAATTGTCTAGATAGTTTTGACATTGAGTTAATATTTCGATCAGTTAATGAAAATTCACGAAAGTTACGTAGTGATTAAATAATCAATATTATATTAGATAAATAGTATAAAATGTAATGAAATAAAAATAAATATTCCTCCATTAATTTTAAATACCACATAATTGTGGGATAGAAAATGAGATTACAATACATTTTGTACATAAATAAATTTTTTTGAATTTTTCTATGAAATATGTAACAAAATATTATCAACATATATATGCTGTAAGGTTAGAAGAGTTAACTCTAACTCAATATGACATCTGTCATTTACATACAACCATTAAAAAAATAACAACAAAAAACATTACACACAAATGAGAGAAAAAAATAAATGTTTAATTGTTTTTTTATATGGTAACATATGTTTTTAAACTATAACATTATATTTAAAAAAATATAATCGTTCATTTTAGGTATGTAACGTGGTTGATTTTTCACATAATTTATTTACATTTTACTAGCTTTGATGAGTTTCTATAAATGAAAATGTAGATTTAGATAGTTTTGAATATCGATAAGAAAATCTTTTTTAATCCATCAACGAGTTAAACAATAGAAATTTTTTGTAGTTTTATTTTATTTATTTGTTTCTACCTTATTTTGAATTAATATCGAAAAAGAATCTAAATTTTCAATTGAAAAATTTTGAGGTGATGTGAAAAAAGAGTAAATACAAAAGCTGTAAATCTGTTTATTATCTACAACTCTGCAATTAACCTTTTATCCACCGGAGTTTTCAACTTCCCAAGCACAAATTACCCGCAAATAATTTTTCCTTTCATTTTTCTTATATTTTTCTTATATTCTCTTCCGTTCCCAATGATTTTCATCCTACTATAATTTTTTTTCAATTTTTACCATTTTTAAAGGCTTCTACCTTGGACTATGAACAGTTTCTACAAATTTAAATGTATATTATAGTTTTAAAATTCGATAACAAAATCTTTTTTTACCATTCAATAAATAAATACTAGAATATAATTCTGCTTCCATAAGGATTTCACATTAGTATGAACTTTCACCTTTCAAAATAAAGTCTTAACATAAATGAAACTATTTGTTATATACAATTTTCATTTGTCTTTAAACTATATTCTATAATATAATTTTTCTTTTGTTTATTTAACTAGAATTATTAGAATATTTATATGATAATATTAATTTTGTAACAATGTCTATGGAATGTTTTAATTATGTGGAGAACATCTTTAAGTTAAACACTTTCAAACCATTTCATAAATTTTCGATCATAAATAAAATATCTTAATAATTTCAGTTTGGGTTTCTAATAAGTAGAATTTCAAGGATTGCTTGAAGCGATTCAAGTTAGTAGTGGAAGGGACGCATATGCCTAGAAAGTAGCCCATCGCATCCTTTTTTCATTATCCCATTGTAATAATTAATTAATTTTCTTTAAGGTGGCGGGAATCAAACATGCAAACGGGTAAACATGCGTTCATGGATGACTTTTGACGACGCAGTCTAGTGACCTACCTAGGCTGACAGCCAGTGTTAATTTTTACAATCAGCAAAAATAATGATTTCATATAAAAAAATAAGAGGAACCAATTTTAGTATAATGCGAAATATCTGGTAGTTTTGTAGGTATTTAAGAGTAGATTTAAATTCCCCTCCAGTAATTTCATTTCAATTTTAAAAAGCGGTAACTAATGAAAGAAGCGGTAACTAAGGTGTCAAGATTAAAGCAATTTAGACTGAGCTTAACTTAGCTGTCCGAAAATAGAATCATTAAAGGCACAAAATAATCTATCCCGTCAGTATCACAATTGAGGTATAAAATATTTCATATTGATTTAAATACCAAAGTAGGGAGCAATTAAAAGCTGACTTACAGTACTTAAGAAAAATTTTCAACATGGTATAGAAAATAATAATTATTCGTACAAATTTAGAACCCCATCCCCGAAAATTGCTAACATTTCATAATGTTCTAGAATACAATATAATATATTCTGGTTTGTTAGAAATTAAATAGGATAGAAGTTGATCGAAAATAACTATCACTTATTTATCATACATTATCATAGACAATAAGAAATAAATTTATACTGGAATAAATATATCAACTTATACAAATTATTAGTTGATATATTTTAGTTGATGAAATGTAAGTCTACTTTAGAACAAAATGTATAACATTCATAATAACAAAACGTATTTGAAAAGGTTAATAGATCAACTTATTTTATAGTCATATATATAACAGGAGTATAAAGGAGGCTATAATATTGTATAATAAATGTCTATAATCAACTAGAGACTGCTATGGAAGGTCAAGGCTGTTAAATATACAGATGATATGTATAGAGTGTACAGTATGCATTTTCTAGAACTGTATATAGACTTTATGAATAACTTTTATTGAATGGGTTTGAATGGTAATATTTGATGCATCTGATTTATATTATGACTAGGTATACTTAGTTAGAAGTCATCCCCATGCCATCAAGTTAAGCTTTGTTAAACATCTGCACTTAATTACTTTTATTTCGTCTTAAGGACCGTTCTTCATTTTCAGTTGTCGTACGCAAGCGCATTGTTGGTTTGGCGATATTATGCTGATGCATGTCAAAAATGCTTAGAATTCGCTGGCTTAGAACCGACAAACGACTATCCAACTAGAATGGCCCTAAGAAAACTTAATTTCCACTATAGTAATCGAATTAAGTTTACGACTTCTCATGCAAAATTTTCCTTTAATAGGGATTGAAATTAAAATTTGATATATTTGAAACATCGATTCCGCTGTGTTGGGAATTTTTTTGTATTTCAACTTAATACAATTTCAAGAAACAAAAATTGACTAAGAGAAAACGGTTTTAGTTTTCTGTGGAAATACGACTTTAATTATTCCCATTCATGCGTTCATTTGCAAGCTCATAAAATTAGTCATTAGTCCTTACGAAACAAAGTTTCAATATTCATGTTTTCAATATGTAATTTTCAAGTTTTAGCTTTATGCTTCCTTTTTTATGGTTAAATTTTCAAAGAAGAACATTCTAATTATAAGTTTAATAATATTATCTGAAGTAGGACATTTCTATCTTCAGCTAAGAATGATAAAACCTGTAAGTGTGTTTAAATATACCTAGAATTGATGTAGAAATATATTTGACTTCGAATTGTGTCTGACTGGTTGGGTTAAGGTATATATATATTATTGTTTTGAACTAGATTTACAACACTATTATTTACATAATTATCATTTGAAAATTTATCTGTGTTTTGGTGAGCTCACTAAATGGACATTAAAGTCTTTATTTTAGAAAGGATCGTTTCTATTTAGAATTAAAGACACGTAATGTGAATAGTTTGCCAAATTATTGTTGTATTTGATTAAAAATTTTTATAATTTTAGATAATTTTATAAATGTGGGTTGTTTTACAATGAACGTGATTCTGAGATGAAATGTGTAACTAGGGAAAATTCGTAATATGAAATGCTAAAGAGTTTTTTTGTAATTTTTCAATTGTGAAAAGAAAACAAATATGGAGAATTTTCATTAGGTATACGGAGAATTTCAGAAACCTTAGTTATATAACTTGAGTCAAATTAGAGAATGGTTAACTCAACAATTTAACACAACAATTTAACACAACAACTTGTGCATCATAATTGTAATATCTTTCTAATTTAATGAAGAATCTATGTAGAACGTGGATTCTGTGAGGTCTCCTTCTATTAGTTTTTGCAACTGGGTACCCAGAGGTAGGTTTTCCCAGTTTTCTTTTTATAAAGTTTTGATATATTTTACGACAGAGCGTTGATGGATGCGCGTAGCTTGATGGATATTTTCTTGGGAAAAATTATTTTTGTAATATTTCAGAGGTTTTTTGTATAAGTTCTAGAAGTATTTAAAAGATAAATCGATACAGTTTTGCGATTTTCAGAAATGGTTTAAGGAATAAGGGAATTTTGTGATATGTGATTTATTGCGATTATTGCAATTGATTTAAGATATCTTAATTGCGTTAGAAAACCTAAAAACATCGTAGTGACGATATTTCTAGAACTGTGTCATTTTTTCAAAAATAGTTTCCTTGTTCGGGTTATTAATTAGAAATAAAGTTTTATAATTAGAAATGGGGTTAATAAATAAAATATTACTCAATTTAGTGAAAATGGAACAATTTAGACATATTTAGGTTGTATTTTCAATATTTTAACACAATCACCAAACATATTATTTAATAACTATGACAATGAACAAAGTAGCCATATTTTTACCAATGCTATATGACAACAAAATATTCCTTTGTTTACTTCTATATTCAAAGATTCCATTTTATTCGACAACAATTTATGACCCATATGAATAAAGTTTTTCAATATATTGCAACCATTACTCGAAAAGTAATAGTTTGAAAAATATAGAAAAAAATAACATAAAAAAATAATACTAGCTGATCCGCCAAATGTTGCTTTGCCATATAAATTGTTTCTACGTGGATATTTTGGTAGTTAAATCAAAAAATAACTTAGTGTGAGTGTGTGGAGATATAGTCTATAACTGAAAGAGGAATTGAGCACGGTGGACGATGGCCTACAAAAATAACAAAACACCTACCAATTATATCACCAATTAACGAGAATAAGAGCCGCATTATAGTTGTCGAAATTCGACTACAATCAGAAAAAAATAGTTTATATGCATGTGTATGGTAGTGTGTGTAATATAAGCCACACCTCTTATATATGGATGTAATGTTTCTTTTTTTATTCGTTTATTGTATTCTTTAAAAGGATATTTTATTAAAAAAATTGCATTCTCTAGCAAATAGTTTATACACTATCCTCAGATCTACCGAGATTTGGTTACAAGCACTGTACCACGAGAATTTTATAAATAAAAATATAACTCTTGTTATATAATCAAAACGGGAAATATATATGTGAAACCAACCACCTCTACCTAATAATTTGTGATCGTAAAACAAAAATAGGTATATATTCTCTCCATTTTGACATTTTTATGATATAACATATTGTGTACAAAACAGTGATAATTTAAGGTATATGATATGACAATAGCTTTTATGAAAAAAAAAAAATTATATATATATATGGTTGATAGATATTGTTATCAAAACAAATTTTTACAATTTTTTATATTCTAGAAATTATTTATTGCCAAGTTTGCTCTTTTTTCCTCTGATGGCTATAAAAATTCATCGATTATTTTTGCTGTCGAGTAATATTTTTCTGGTTTAATTTATAAGTTTGTATTGAATGTAAGACAGCTTCTTACTTATTGAATGTAAGTTAGCTATATTATTACACAGTACCTCACAGTTAATGTTTTTTTTTTTTGACTGTTTAAAATAGTTAAACTAGGTTCTTCATAGAAAATTACGGCCAAAAATTATAGTTTTTTAATAGTTTTTTAGAAGTATAAACTTTCTTTTGACAGGTGGAGGGTACTTTTGAGAGATTTTAAACATTTAAGGTTGAATTTTGCATCATTTCCATTATAACCAAAATGAATAAATTTGAAATTCTAATATTTTCTATAAAATAGGAATATTATCTAAGTCACACGTTAACAAGTTTTCGAGTTATATAATAAAAAATTATTGCATTTTTAATTATATATTTTTGTATTATTAAATATAATTTGAAACAATAATAATCATTATAATTTATATTGAAATGTATTTATACAAAAAGTGAAAAACTGTTGAGAATTGTATGACTACCTTTTATTTAAGATAAGCGAACGTAAAATAAACATTTTAAATCATTGAAAAATACACAACTACCACAATTAATATTTTGTCTTTTTATCCAAGGAATGTCAGATAAAATGCCTTAAATCAGAAAGTAAGGAGTCTGGTCTAAAACAATCGTGTTCATTTTGCTTTGTTAATTTATATAACGTAAAAATAAACAAATAATAAAATAAATAGATGCAATTTTCATGTATTTTTAAAGACAACAAACTGGCTAAGATACAATAAAGTAACTATAATAACATCTATTGTTTTGAGATGATCCTAAAATTACAAAATTTACATTTAAAAACAAAAACGTTATTTACATGATAAATTACACTTCCGATCTTTTTGAACCTTTTGTTATTATTATGATATGTTATCCAAGGATTCACCGTCATTTATTTATGCAGTACATGCCATGAAAACAAATAGGTATTAACTTGAAATTACAGGATGTGTTACTAGATAAAAATTGAATTTTTTTGTGGGTTGATGCAAGAAAAGTTATGAACAAATCATTGGAAAACAAAATTTAAAGTATAATTTGTTCCAAATTATTCTGTTTTAAGATTATTCCGAGTACTTAAAATGATAAACATTTTCAGGAGAAAATTTAATCTTCTAAAAAAATTACACTTGTTAAAATCTCGAATTATTTATAAGTGATGTTAAATTATCTGAAGGAGGGTTCTCAAAAAGTTACCCTTAAAAAAACGGCACTGTATGATTTTTTCATATTTGGAAAATAAATCCTTGAACGCGATTATTCCTTCCACTCCTTAGATATGGATACTTTAAAAAAACTAGACAGTTTTCTTGGTCAACTATTCTCTTAGAAAATATACTTTTATAGTTATACTTGAAAGTTTTAGCTTTCCAATGTAGTTTGTTGCAATGACCATTTTGAGAATCCTGAATTCTGGTATATCAACGACTTTTGAGAGATGCCTGTATGTGTGAACGTGTGTATGTATGTGGGCTCAGTTTTTTCGTCTCAATAATCTCTAGATCGAATAATGATATAGCCATGGAACTTTCACTCGATAAGGAATTACATAAGTAAGAATGATTTTTCAGCAAAATCAGTTCAATCGTTTTTTGTTTAGAATTAAAAACAACTAAGTAAATGACAAAAATCATTAAATTTTTGTTTTTAATTCTCTTTTTTGGGAAGTTCCTCGAGTGGACTGTGCGGGTCGCACCTAGGCCGCTTGTTTAAGAGTGAATTTTCAGTTTTAACTCTGATTTATCAATTAATTTTTGAACTTCAAAGGATTTCTTGCTATAAAATTAAAAAAAAAAAAAAATTGCCGTCTATCCTCTTGTAAAGCGGCCAGGTAAGAATTATTCTTCGTAATTATTTGAAACTGTTAAAGTATTCACCCCATATAAAATACAGCCCGACAATAAAATAAATAATATGTAAATTTTGATTTATGTATATAATTTCTAGTAGCTGTATGTATCTGTTTTAGCTCAAAGCACTCTTTCTATCTATGTGTGTAAGCATGTACCTTCTGAAATAGGTGAACTTTAATATAAAATACATATATAATATTATGTTACACATACATAAAATGTAAATATAAAGTATGTTTTATGATGATAATATAAGACTAGAGTTATTCATTTCATAACATATAATAAATATTTGGTGGGAATGAATGAGAAAATAATATAATTAAAGACAAGAACTTGTTTGTTATTATTGTTTTTAATATGTTTAACAACATTTATTCATTTTTTATTCCTTTTTTAAATATGCCTTCAGTAAACACTGGTTTTTTGTTAGACATTTTATTGGAATGATATAGCAAAAACAATTTCGCTATAAAATCATAACATTTCACTACTCAATTAATACCAATAAGATTTAATCATCTTGAATCGATATACATTTTTTCTTAATAGAAATCTTGCAGATATTTTGTTCATGCCTAATTGAAGTGAAACTTCTAATGCGACTTTCAACAAGGTTGCGTTAAACACGTTTATGGAGGAGTTATGAAAGCACTGTTTCGTTAAACGTTCAACACTTCTGGAGAGGGGAAATAGAAACAGACAGAGTGAGAGTGAATTTGTGGCACTTGAACAATGCGCCAGGTATACGTGTTACAGGCCAGCTCTAAAAATAATAAATTTCTTTTCCAGTAACGCCTGCCAAAGCTTGTGAACTTGCAGTGGATAGTGGCAATAATGATTTTGCAATAAAAAATTTAATACCCCTCCACCATAGCTGCATTTGGTGAAATATAAATGGAAATAAGAATCACTTTTCAATTCTTTCGCGCGGAGGGACTCCAAGCACTATTTTTAAAATTATAGAAAATAAAATACTTCTATCAACTTAAATTCAGGAAATTTTGTTTTTTATATAACAATTTAAGTTTAAAATGTAATTTTTATTCAAATTATAAGAGAACTTAGCTTTTAAATAATAAATAATTAATGTTAAAGTCTGGAAATGAAGATAAACTTCTTTCATTGTTTGTTTTATCGTAAACAACTGTAAATTATATTTATTTATTATTGAAATATGAGGGAAAAATAACTGAATTTAATTACATAAACAAATAGAAAATTGTTTTTTCAACTGTGAACAAAAAAAACAAAGCAACTTATTTAAAAAAAAAAAAAAAAACAAAACAAAATAACTCCTCCATATTTTATATCCAAACAAACAAAAAATATATAATACTTTTAATATAATTTGCTGTCAGGGCCATAATTTATTTTACATACTATTGTTGGTGGTTTAACACCGTATCATCGAGATCTCAGGTGAATGTTAATACTTTTATGCCTTTATAAAAGGATTTGTTTAACCACATTTAGTTCATCGCCGCACCTCAGTGTTTAATTACAAGATAAGAGTAGAGATAAGAGTCGAAAGGAAAGAAAAGGAACGGCATAATGAGAAAGATGATACATATGATATATAAATAATATAAATAGTTCGTTGTATATACTTAGAGAGGGTGGCTCTAATTATTTGTGACCATATATTTGGAACTTGTTAAGTGGGTACGTACTTCTTGACGCATGCTTCCTAGCAATTTAATAAGATTCAGGGTATTTGAACCTTAAATAGGTGTTTTTTGACAATTTTGGTGATGGGTTTTAAGTTGAGGTGTTTTTCTGATTGTATTGAATCCATAAAAAACCATTGAAAAGTTCAAAATTTTTGTTTATCTGTTTATGAGTTTTTTAAGTTAAATAAGATCTAAAAAATTCGAAAATAACATTTATTTTACGATCGGTCGACTAGTTTTTGAGATATTGCATGAAATACATCCGGTAAATCGGTTTTGTTATCGGATTTCTAGTGATATCTCAAAAACTACGCATCCCATCGTTAAATAGATGTTATTTTTGAAATCGGCGGGGTCAAAATAGCCTTAGAACATACATTTCACCCACAAAGGATAAGAAAATTTTTTTTCGAATTTTTGCATTTTTTTTAAGGGGTACCCCTTTGAAAAACTCGAGAAAATCGAAAAATTTTTTTAATTCCCGATTTGGATGAAATATATGTTCTAAGGAAGATTTGACCTCGCAGATTTCAAAAAAAATATCTATTTAACGATTGGATGCGTAGTTTTTGAGATATCACTCAAAATCCGACAAAAACGCCGATTTATCGAATATATTTCATGCAATATCTCAAAAACTAGTCGACCGATCGTAAAATAAATGTTATTTTTGATTTTTTTAGATCGCAATTATCCTGGAAAGCCCAAAAACAGCGAACAAAAAATTTTGAACTTTTCGTCGGTTTTTTTAAATTTTATTATACAGACAATCGATGAAATTAAGGACCATTTAAAAAACTTCAAATCAGTTTTTTGATAAAATATAATTTGGATTAAAAAATACACAACAATTCACTTTTGTAGACACTAATTTTGAGTTAATAGCTTGCTAGTATTTCACTTTGTAGGTTTTATCTGCAACGTACATGATGTTTTAAAAATTCCATGGTCTCCGGCAAACGCTATCGAATCAGACTGATAGCTAGCTATTATTGTACATCATTAATGCGTGATATTATCAAAAAAACTAGCCTTTAGAAAATTATTGCATTATTTTTGCCTCTCCTATTATAAAGAATTAATAAAAAAGAGTTATTGCCTCCAATTATAAATTAACATAAAATATTTGTTGTGTATCAAATGATACATGTACCACCTTGTATATTGGTATTTCATATATACAACTCCTAAAGATGAGTAATTAATGTTGAAACTTATTATTATTATTTAAGTGATAATTATTTATTCGACATGAAGTATCATCGTATCATTAGGAAAATTATAATTAATGAGATATGAAAATTTCGGAGTAAAGAAAACCTACATAAATATAACGTAATATAAATATTAATTTATATGGAGGAAAAATCATTAGTCACTGGGTTCTTTGAATAAAAAATATCAAAATATACTAAATGATACTCTCAAAATAATTCACAAAAACTTGATTGCTACTACACTAATTTAGAAGTATTCACCTGGATTTAAGGAGCACCAAAAAGGATATACCGATATTTCAAACTCACCCTCACACAACCTCTTAAAATCAAAAATAATTGATAAAAAATTTTTCAAAATTGATAAAAAATTGAAATATATATTTAATCAAAAACTCCCTCCCCCCACTGATGTAACGTAATTACAAACCACAATCGACCAATAAAGTTACAAATTTAACATGAGACACAGTCAGTACTTGGATGGGTGCCCGCCAAGAAATGCTGTGTGTTGCTCCCTTAGTAGTTAAAAACAGGTAAATATTATGATTGACTTGTTAATTGAATAAGTATCGATTTATACTTGTGTCAGTAAATTGTTTCAGAGAATGCTTGTTTTAGAGGAACCCTAAATTATTTCATTTCACTTAATTAGTAATTAAGATTGTATCAAAAAAAGAACTCTATAATTTTAAATATGGAAGTTATGACCGATGTGTTATTATATAAATCTAAACTTTTTAATTACATTAATGATGCTCTTAACAACAAAGCACATGCGAATGAAGTGTATAATTAACATTCATCTTTTCATACGTGATTACCTACCAGCCAGAGAGCCCACCTTTATTGTAACTAAGTTTTTCAAATGAATTATTTTAATTAATGTTAATTTCTTTCAAATGAAAATCTCTCTGGCAACGAAATATTAATACAATAATAACATGGTATAATTTTACAACAACAACAAAAGCCTTTGAAATATAGGCTAGTGAGTATTCAATAAGATCAACAGAGGCACGAAAAGATTAGAAGAATGCGTTTACTTAGTGTAGTTAAACAAAGGCGCTGAAGAGACAAAAAAGAGAATTTATAACTGTACAGATTGGATATTTTAAGTACCATCTATTTGAATAATATTGCGTAAAAAATGTACAATCAAATGTCGAGTATCGTAACAATTACAAACTTCATTAAGTACGTTAACGATTCTTGCAAAGAATTTCATGTGTTTTTTTTGCGATATTTTACCCAAAAATTCTTGTCCCAGGGAGTTTGTAATGAATGTAATGTTGTTCATGACTTAAATGACTATTTCTCAAGGCTTACAAAACACACATCATTAAATATTTTAAATCAAAACGAAGATATTAGATCTGCAGTAGATATCAAAATGTCGTTTATATGCAGTGATGAGATAAATGACATGATTTAATAATTTATACAAATCTCATAAAATATTAAATTGAACTAGTAAGCAATTTATGTTTTAATAATTCACAATATATGTATACTGTAATATACATACAATGTTTATAATAGTGTTGTAATAGTGAAATTTGACATGAGTGGTTATTATTATTCAATGTATATTTTCATCATGTATAGCATAAGAGTTGAGCTCTCGAGACGAAAATATTACTACGACTACTCTTTATACGAAAATTGATATTGTTGTAAAATTTTTATTTATAAAAATATAACAATTGTTAGAAAGTCTAACAATGAAAGGTCAGAAAACGATTCTACGTCTCTTACGTCGATAGAATAAGGATGGGTGGAGATGTATACAACTCAAAGAAAATATCTGCCAGCGTTTATTGTTTAAAATCCCGGAAATTGGAGAGGTATCTAGGGTAAGTCCGGGGGAGATGGTCGTACATTAGAGATGCACAGTCTAACTGATTAAGAACCCATAGCTAGATGGCCTGATTCTAAGCTTAGTATACTGGTGAAATAAGCTTACTGCCAAGTCTCCCTTTTTGCAAAAAGATTCTAAACAGTAAAGTCAAATTTCGGATTATTATTTCAAGATTTTTATGAGTAAAAACTAAAGAATGATTAAGTAAACCATTAAAAAAAGCCAAGAAAATAAAACTTGAAACTCGCTAAGAACCACAAGGAACATCAAAGTTTTTGAAGTGTACGATCTTTAGGAGTTCTCACTATTTTACTTTTACGTTAGTTGGTCTCCAATCAAGGTTAAAAACTGCAGCCCTCTTACGTTTTGTTCCCTTGTGCCCCTCATTTAGAATATTCCATCACATTAAGGTAATGATGCCTTCTAGCACAAAGTTCCAATTAAATTTTTATGCTGTTGTTGGAGCCGGTTACTTTGTTCCCAATTTGTTCGTATCCAAGCCATGACCGTGTGATCAATCACAGCCTCTTCTTTTTTCGGTTTTTTAGATACAGTCATAATCAGATTACAATACAATCATAATAATGTGTAATCTATACGACCCGCTAGGTGTCCAGGCTATGCATTTCTTCATCATTGGGGAAATTTTCATCCAGTTTAGTTTAGGTTAATTTTGATTGGTAAATTTTTTAGACATTTTAAATAATTTAAGATGTGTTAAGTAAAACGTGTTTTATAAATTTCAACGTTCGGCATAATTTTAATCTAACGTTTTTCACGGTAGTTAATATTGAAAACTGCCCATCCGTATTCCGTATGCCCGTTATCGCATGTCATCAAGATAACTCAGAAAGAGATAGCATGGTGAAACTTTCATGATGTATTCTAAATTTTCGGAAAATTCATTGACTTCTATGACTATGGTCAAATATCTTGTAATTATTTCATGTACATACATTACGGAGAAATCTTACAAGCAGTGAACTCCTAGGCTAATATGTTAAATGTATATTATTTTGAGTAAGTTATAGTTATGCTTTATTACCGCCTGTTGTTGGATATGCTTCTGCTTTCTATATTTCTGCAAGTATCAGCATAAATTTCAATCTATATATTACATTATTATTACTATACAGACTTGATATACATAATCTATAATAAATTTAATAATTCATATATTTGTTGGTATAATTTCGAATTTATAAAATGTATTAATATCCATCTATTTATCATTATTTCCATTTAAACAATTTTTTAACAAGTAATCATATGGTTCATTGCATTTAATAAAAAGTCATTTATTAAAGGTTCATGATGTGGTCGCAATATAAAAATTCTTTTTCTTTAAATTCATTGTAGCAAAAAATTCAATCTAACCTCAACAAACAAAGGATATCTATTTAAATAGAAAAATTCAAATATATATATCTTCGATAAAATTGCAATCATTTATAAAAAATGATGTTTTTCAATTCGTATTAGAAAACAAAGCAGAATTTATAGAATTTACGAAACAAGTTTGATCAAGGCCAAATCTGGGAATAATTTTTATTTATCTTCAATCATTTGTTTTTTATAATTTAAGCAAACTGTTAAAAATCCATTCTAAGGAATTTTAATCGATTATCCCATTGTTTAATTAACAAGAAAAGAGATAATATTCGAAAGGAAAGAAAAGGAACACCATAATGAGAAAGATGATAATATGATAAGTAAATAATATAAATAGTTGGTTATATATACTTAGATAGGGTGGCACTAATTATTTGTGGACATATATTTAGAACATGTGAAGTGTATACGTACTTATCAACTCATGCTTCCTGGCAATTTAAGAATTATATAGTGTATCTTGAATCTTAATTATGCATTCAATAGTAAATTTTGTCAAAAACCTACTTTTTGTGTGGTATTGGTGATTTTTGTGATTGTATAAGAATCGTTAAAAAACCGTTGAAAAGTTAAAAAATTTTTGTTTCCTGTTTATGGGTATTCTAGGATAATTTAAATCTAAAAAATTCAAAAATAGCATTTATTTTACGATCGGTCGACTAGTTTTTGAGATATTGCATGTAATGCATCTGGTAAATCGGCTTTTTTATGGAATTTCTAGTAATATCTCAAAAACTACGCATCCTTTCTTCAAATAGATTTTTTTTTTGAAATCTGCGGGGTCAAAACTACCTTAAAACATGCCTTTCATCCGTAAAGGATAGAAAAAATTTTTTTCGAATTTTTGAATTTTTTTTAAGGGGTACGTACGTACCCCTTTGAAAAAATCGAGAAAATTGAAACATATTTTTTACTCCTAATCTGGATGAAATATATGTTCTAAGGTAGATTTGACCTCGCAGATTTCAAAAAAAATATCTATTTAACGAAGAGATGTGTAGTTTTTGAGATATCACTCAAAATCCGACAAAAACGCCGATTTATCGAATATATTTCATGCAATATCTCAAAAACTAGTCGACCGCTCGTAAAATAAATGTTATTTTTGAATTTTTTAGACTTAAATTATTCTAGAATATCCATAAACAGGGAACAAAAAATTTTGAAGTTTTCATCGGTTATTAAGATTTCCTTATGATTGGAAATATTTCAGATATTTAAAAAAAAACTACAACCAGGTTTTAACTTTCATTAATTTGTGCACTAATTTTCAGTTAGTTAATTGTCCACGGTCCACGTTTTAACTTTTCGAAAATAGTTGAAACGTACATTGTTTGTCTTTGATAATATTAAGACCCGCCCCCCGACCAACGCTTACGTATCGGACTATCTGACAGCAGGCTATTTTGCTACTCCATAAATGTGTCATAATCAGCCTTTATAAAATGCTTGACTTCAAAATGACAAACAAATAAATAATTAAATTTTCCAACTTTCCACTTATATTCTTTTACATATTGAAAATATTTTTTTTTTTTTAAATAATTAAAACTTATTTGTTTTAAAAAAAACTAAAAGTACTTCATCATAATTTGTTTTTCTTTGTGTTTTTGAAAATAAATATAAATACATTTTTAATTGGTTTTTATTTACTAAAAATAAATAAAAAAAAAAAAAACAAAAAACACAAGAGTTACAAATTTATAACAAAATTAATTTCAATTAAAATATTTTCAAATAAATGTGTACTCAAAAACCTCCATGCACTAAATAGACATGGAAGCTACAAATGACAAAGGAAAACTGTTGAAAGCATATAGGGTAATCAATAACTCGACAGGCTCGACAATTTAGAGTTTTTCAATTAAGTAATGGGTTGATAATCAAAATAAAAAATCATATTTAAATGTGAAGTTCATAAGAACTATTTTGAATTTTAGGCAAAATCGGTCCAATCACTTTTTGAAGCTTGTCTTGTGGATCTTGCGGGTCGCACTTAGCGTACTTTTTACGACATTATATAATTTACATGAGAAATTTGTATAACTTTGAATTTAAAAATCGTTTTTCAATATTTAAGACTTACATAATATTAAATTTACACCGAGGTGTCGAGCTTATAAACTGATTGTTTTTATAAGCTTTGTTATAAAAGCTGCATGAATAGTTTACAAGTCGTATTTAATGAAATTTAAATGAGGTTAAATGCTTAGTTTCCTTTCATGATTTCCGGTAGAATGAAGAGTTGATTTACATGATAAAAATTTGTTTGTATTAAATAAAAGTAAACTTTAATGTATTGTTTATAAAATTCAAAAAGAAACTTATTACGTTTTATTTATTTATTTTTTTGTAAAGCTTATCAGATTAACGTACGTAATATATAAACCTCTAATTATAAAACAAACGATGATATTGTATATTGAATACTAAAGTGTCACAATGAAGAACATCAAGTATAGATGAAATTTGTTGTAGGTTTTTAAGTCAGTCAAATCATTGAGCCACATTTCTACTTTTCATCAATTTTAAATGAAATCAGAACTACTATTACGAAAAATATTAATTATGTATTTATAAATTTCCAAATTATCTGTACGCAAGTGGCTGGAGTATTAGGTCGAAAGAAAATTAATATTCAAATTTGAAAGTGGTTTGCGCCAGATAGCTATTTCAATACTACTTTTTAGAAAGACGGATATTTTCTTTCTATTTTTAATTTTTTCTTAAATATGAATGTTTTTTTCAATATTAAAAAAATGATGCATTATTTTAAGAAAATTATATGAAAATATTTATAAGTACATTGTCAAAGATATAATTTTGTTAAGGACCAAATTTTCGTGAATTTCGTTGAAAATTTGATATTTCCAAAATAATAAATGAAAATTTATCAAAATTAAAAACGTATGTAAGAAAGTTAAAACTGTATCTATTCACTTCAATAAAATCTAAAAACAATATTTAATGTAATAATTTTAATTAAACTTCTCTATATATGTGGATTAAATTTATTATTAATGTAAAAGCAAGTAATAAATATATAGACAATAACATATGCACATAACAATGTATATATTGTAACAATACATTGTTGGTAAACACATTGTTAGTTAGGTATTATCTATAAACTTTATTTATCTATTCCTTAACCATTATTATTGTATGTTATAAAACTCTAAAACTTTATATGAATAAACGACTCGGAACGTTGCTTGGATCCTTTGAGAAACAACGATTTGGGAATAGGAGTTCATTGATTAATCAAAAGATATCTCAAAAATATTTTGGTCTCAAAAAAATAAAACAAGATTTTGTGAATTTGTATTCGATCAATGATACCTAGTATAATTTTATACCAAAAATTATCAAGGAAAGCTCTGGTATTATATTTGTACGGTTTGAAAAATTTCTCAAACTAAGTGAATTGAATTCTCAAATAATTTTGAAAGGTTAATATCGTTTTATACTTTATATAATTTTTAAAACACACAGTCAGAGGTTTACCTAAAAATGGGATTATCTTATCAAAATTTTGTTTGTTTGAGTTTTATTATGCACAGGTATTGTGAATTTATTTAATTAAAATTCAAAATACTTCGTAAATAAGATTAAAATGACTGAATACTTAATAAAAAACAATGTCATACATTTACATTTTCATTATACACAAATGAGTAAAGTTTATTATAAAGAATTTTCAAATAGTAATCCTATTAAATCATTAATTATAACATGGACATGGAAAATCTATTGTCTAAGACACATTATTCAAGCATAAAAGAACGATACTTTTCACATATATAGCTATTATTATTAAAAGAGCTTTCTTAAAGGGAAAATATCTTAGCACATAAACATTGTACAAGATGTGCGAGAAAAGCTCTGTAGTCCCTATTGAAACACTACAACAAATTATCATTTTTTATAAAATTACGTATTATATTTTGAATAAATGTTTTTATACATCAATCTTTTCGAAATACAAACTTTGTGGTGATTCATAATAAAACATATCAGAAAACCTTACGTCCTAAGTCAAAGCCTAAGTGCGACCCGCAAGGTGCATATGAAGAACTTCACAATGAAGAAAATAAAAATAATAATAATTTGTTGATTATTAAGAAAGTGGGTATTTTAACACATCTCTGTATAAACGTTGGATTTGTGTTCGGTGATCTGGAAACGAAAAGATATGTCAAAATTCCGGATTCACAAAATCTGGCCCATTAAAAAAGCTTCTGGGGGGTTAAACAATGACAAAACTAAATTTTTGATAATATTTGATTCAAAAATATTTTTGGGTGAATCCACTGACTGCGGGACGAAGATGTGGAAGTCACTGAGACGCTGAATGAAAATGGGTTTATTTATCCAGTATTTAAGATACTCTTATCTGTTACAGACTTGCTTTCGAAATAACTTTTATAAATTTTTTTATTCATAAGTTGTGGAGTAATTGTTTAAGAAGTTCGGAGAAAAAACAATTTTTTTTTAATTGCCTCCTGGATTCTAACTCGCAACCTCCCTGTATAAGTAGCCTAGCTACTTGTGAAGAGTTAGTAGTGCCTTTACTTGTTCGTCCACTGATCCGGCTTAAATAAGAAGAAAAGTAGCAATTAGGCAAATTATCTGTGTTGACTTTTTAAACATTTTGTAATTAATATAGATATATTTATAATATACATACACGTCAAATATTAAAACAGAAGATTGGTTATAAATAAGCTCCAACAACGAACTAAATAAAACCCCTCATCTTTATTGACGTATATAAAGAGTGGTGCTATCCTTAAACTTACACAACCATGAATAAATAAATGAACGTATCAAATGAATAGCCTGCTTGGCTTTGGTCTACGCTCGAATGTAAGTCTATTGTTTCACAAGTTTATTATTATACACATATATATTTATATATAGTTGAAAACCCCACGTTTAATATATTATTGTTTAACCACTGGTATTTCATATTTAGTCCGGAGTTTTCTATTGTATGTATGAAAGTAAGCGCTTGGTATCTGCTTGGTCTTCCTTGTCTTATTCTATGTATACACTGTGAGTTTATTACGATATATTTTAGGATATATTTTCAACTATTGTTTTTAATACCATCGCCATATTTATAAGCTATTTATAAATATTTTTCAATTTAGTCCATTGTTAAAAATCGGAAATTAGAAGGCTCTTATGTGCACTTATGGCAAAATTTTGTTAGAGCCTTCAATATTGGCTAGCGTTACAAAATTTAAACTAAATATCGAGCATAATCATTTGAATATGGATCGAATTTTTGACTGGAAAATCAATGAAGTAGTAATTTTTTCAGTATGCTGGTAGTAGGTTCATTTTCTGACCAGGATTTTAGAATATCACGCAAGTTCTACAAAGTTTATAAATCCCTTTATATGGGTTTCTTCCTTTTGGCATTCTTATTTATGATTTTAAAAGTCAACCTGACGGACGAGCAGGCATGAACTTCCAATAGAAATGGATTGGAAATAAAAAAAATATTATTCGTATTTAACCAAGGTCTTTATTAAACAATTTGTGTACCTAGCACCATTTCCAAGAAAATTATACATATTTTCGAAATGAACAAACACGTTGTAATAAAACAAATTTATTTATTGTGTGATGAAATTTATTTAAATTATTTTGTTATTTCGTGTACTATAAATATATATAAGTTTTAGAAAATGAACAACAACAATTTTAAAATACTTACTTACCGACTTACTTTTACACATTTGATGTGTGAACAGTTTTATACTCAACAGTAAATACTCAAAATGTTGCTGACATAAGGACATATAATCTCTGAAAACTTCAACTAGTCTTTTATATTCAACTATGTTATTTTGTAAATAGGACAGTAAATGAATTGTATAACTATGATAGTACAAAACTGTAGAAATGTTGTACTGCTTATTTACTAAATGTTGCAAGAATTTATTTAAAGTTTTTGCTTTAAAGGACTTCAATGAATGATTTTGGGTAAAGAAAATCTTAAATAATGATCCTAAATGGTACTGATTAAATAGTGACGGTTAGAGATTACGGTATTAAATCAAACATATCGAGTAATCAGGGATTCGAGTACTTTTCAATATACCTTAAGATATTGACACTGTTTCGTGATGTTTTTTTTCCAAAAATAAAATATTATTATTTTAAACACTGATACTTTTTGGTACCTTAGGTAAATTAATCGATTAGGTTTCTACTAAAAGATTTTTTGTATAATAATTCTAAATGAGAAAAAAATCAGTAGAAAAAATCGCCATCTCAATGGTTAGGACATTTCTAACCATTGTATTTTCTGATTGCATTGGAAAAATATTTTGTAAATAAAATTAAATGGTTGAGTATAAGAAATTCATTTTAAAACCTTCTAATATTGAAATTCGTTAACTAAAACTGGATTTCAAGGGAAAACCTGAAGTTAGCTCAGCTAAACTAAACAAAGTAGGAAATATTTCCATATGACGTCACTTGCTAGCATCTCTATATAAATTTAATGGTTAACATCTTTTTCAAAAACGAGATGAAAAAAATGTTTCATAGCTTATAAATTCTTTGTTTTTAAATCAATTTCAATTTAGTTTTCTAGTTTTCTGATGGTATCAAGTCTAGTTTCGATGTAAAATATTATTTTGAGTCAGTTAAACACCTAATTGTAGAAAGGTATCAGCCAGAAGATAGTGAAGTTTATTGTACTTGTAAGACATTTTATAAAATACGATTTTTAAATTTATAATTTGTGGTGAACATTGTAAATTTTTTCACACAATATCATATCATATTAAAAGCATATATCATTATTACTACTCACTTAATACTCCACTTAAAATACTATTCGTCGTATACCACCCAGATATAGCAAGTAATATCAACCAGTACCATTGTATAAGGTAGTACTTTTATGAAGGTTGTTCTTGGTTATATCAAAACATTGTATACAATATTTTACGAGTCATTCTTCCTATTTAAAACTTGAAAATTTTAAATATACATATCAAATACATATATAATACATTTTAAAATGTCTCAAGTTTATAATATGTAAGAAGATTTTAAAAAAGACATGCATACGTAACTGACTTACAACCCGATTTAAAAAGATACTATATCAATTGTGAAAGTGGTAAGCCATATAAAAATTGTTTAAGAACTATTGAAATGTTTTTAGGCTGAGAAATGCGTGGTGAAATTGTTGTTGAATACATTTTCAAAATTATTTGCCGCCTTGCGAGACTGGCTTCATAACGAAAAATTTTCCAATATTGGGTTATATATTTTGACTTTTTCCGCCCGATGTAAACAATGCTTAGGGGTACCAACTTAATATTTTGACTTGGTTACTTAATATTTAGACTTCATAGAGGAATTTTTTAAAACTGGCATTTAATTATATCTCAAATATACAAAAATTAGACTTATTTCAAAATTGAATGACTCTTTTTTGATACATGGCTACAAGGGCCTCCTTGAAAACTCTTTTTTTCAATAGAATTTTAAACAGCTTTTTTAAAAAGTATACTTCCAATCGTTAAATTGGTGCGATTTCGATATTTATATTAAGTCAATAAACCGGATACACTGATTTTATAAAATTTCTAAAATTATTTTCGAGAAATTTACAAAATATTTTTACCTCTGAATTCAATAAAACACCGTATATTAGGTAATTTTTAACCAGAAATTTAAAAAATCTGGTCTATTTGACAATTGGATGCATAATTATTGAGATATCTTCTGAAATCGTATTCAGAAAAGGATACCCATTTCAACGTTTATTTCAAAAACTAGGGATCAAATCGTATGCCTTGTGTTATTTTTGTAAATTATAGATCCCAAAACTCTAGAAAACCAAAAAATAGCGTTATAGATAAAAACATACTATTTTAAACATATTTTTTAAAACTACATGATTTATGTGGGTATCAAAAATTTAAGTTTCTTATCTCGAAGTCTTTCAACGCAATGCCAGACACCAAAAAAATTATTATATTAAAGAAATAACATTACACAATAGAACAAATATTATAAAAAAAAAAGTCTAATTATATTTTGTTTTTGATAAATTATTGTTGTTCTGTCAGACATCGTTACCAAAAATCAACAAATTAATTAAATTAAACGAACAATTTTGTTGATAAAAAAAAAATAAAAACAGCAAACAAATAAACATAGAAAATAAAACAAAGAATTCAAACATACAGTCATTTTATTTGATATGATGTGATGTAGAAAATTTTTAAATCCTTCAATAACAAGATATTTCCAATCAATTCGGTTTCGTTTGTTATTTGGTATATTCGGTTTTTAGTTCTATGTTCTATAGTCGTATATTTTTCTATACTGTGTGTAAATTTTTTGTCTCGTTATTTATTGACAAAAATAAATATCTTGTCTATTGAATTAAAAATTATTGAAGTGTTAACCAATAACAAATATATAAAATCAATGTTTTATATTTTATATTTCTCTATATATATACTCGACATATATGGAATATATGTCGAGTATATATTAAATTTTCTCTAAAGTTCAAAACCCTGGGAAATATTGATGAGACTGAACAAATTTAGGTATATGAAATCACCAAATTAGTGAATGCAAAAAGATTGCGAGGTGAAATCTGGGTGACGTATAGAGGTGAAATACACGTAATTTATGGCCAATATTGATCAAAATGAAGTTATTCATATTTAGAAAAAGTAACCCAATTTAGTACCAACACTTATTACGCCACCTATCAGTGACGTTTGATGCATTTTTTCGTTAACTCCGTATTTATAACTCTATGGACTACATATTTAGTGTAATTTATGAATACGTATAACTAAAAATACTTCCAATACCAATTGATGCTGTTATTATTTTCTTTGTTCAAAACTAAAAATATTAATAATAACAGTGAATTAATAAATAATTTCTATTACTGTTTTTATCCTAATAAAGATTTTTGATTATTTTATAACTATAAAAATATTAAAATATATTTTCAAAAATTATCACCTTTGATCATTTGATCATTTAATAGTTTTTACTAAAAGTTTTCATAAAAACAAATTAATTATCAATATGTATCTGTCATACTCATTTCAACAGCAAAAAATTGTGTTGTATCGGATAAATTAATACAATGTTGTATATATATATATATATTTTTTTTTTTTATTTTGGATGACAATTAAAATTTCATAGAAACGAAATAAAAAAAATTTCTATTTGATATGCATGAATGCAAATGAAATAATTTTTTAGTTTTTAATTATGAAATAGTTCTCTCTATATTTCATATTTTATGACAATAATTTTTGTAATAATCAAGAGTCGAACTATATTTGTTTTTAATAGAAATTGTTAATACAGAGTGTTTTAAAAAATACAAACTTTTTTATTTTTCATGAATTCACATAAAATGTTTTTTGTAGTTTTTTATTTTAAAGGCCTTGTCTATATTTGATATTATATTGAAATCATTTTTGTATGAATCAAATTCTGCATCATATTTGTACAGCAGAATTGTAAATACAGTAAAATCTAAACCGGCAAACTTTTCTTTTTGTGAGATTAAATTTCTAATTATATTGGATGAAAATATAAAAGTTACTCAACTGCTTGGGTTGTAAAACGAAAACAGAACTTAGAAAATTATAGGTAGCCATGATTTTGATTATTGGCCAAGTCAGGTTTACATCAAAATAGTTCAAATATATCTCAAATATGTAATCATTGGGCAGCTTTGAATTTCCGGCAAAAATAAGTAGTGCAAATACCGACGATCCATGCACGCGGTATTTAATCAATTATCATTTTAAGTTATTTTCACTTGTTATATTTGTATTTGATGCGACAAAAAGCCCATCTACACAAAAATTTTAGGAATGTAAATGTTTTTACCGTTAATTATAAATTCTTAAACTTGACAGCAATCGAGGCAAACACACATTGATGGAACATTTTTGACTTCAAATAAAACAAAACAGTTAAACATTAGTTCAATTTTCGATGGCATCCAGTAAATAATTTTTTATAACAATATTTTATAAACGTGCGTTGTCAAATATTATCCTTATTTGTACAAAATCGTTATTCCAAAAAAATCGTTTTCATATAAAATACATTATTTAATTGGTTTTAAATTTTTTATCATTAATCTCAACCGTTTTGTCTTTGGCTTGTGTTAGTGAAAACAACATAATTAGAAAACAGATTGTACCCTTTTCATTTTGGAATACTGACGTAGATACTGTTTTCCATAAAATTGTAAATAAATAAAAAATAACTTCAGTTTACTTTTTTTAAAGGTAACATAAATTATTGGGATCATTTCATAATTTATGACGAACAAACTTTTATTCAAGTGATACAACGCATTAATGGAAAAATTGATACACATTTATGTAAAAAATAAAGGTAAATAATTTATTACATATTTTACCGTAATTTATTTGCAAAATATTAAAGGAATGTAAAAACGAAACATTTTGACTTTTATTTAAACTTCAGATACAGAAATATTTATTAAGAAGTACTCTAATCTTGATAGCTGATTGTATACTCTCAAAAAATTATCAAACTCTTCTGTATATAGTATATTGAAAGTTTTTTGTTTTTCTGTAAACTTATACTTATGATAAGTGTTCTTGTATCTTCTATCTTTCAAGATACTTTTCTTTGTTTTATGTGAAGATGATGATGGAATGAGTAGAGAATCATTATAAATTTTGTACTTTGTATTAGGTTAAGCTCGTATACCAGTAACAAATACGTTGTGAAAATGCTAAATAGCAAAAATTACGTGAATCAATTTTGAACTATAAGAAAACTAATTTCAATACAGAGGTTTGATAATGAATTTAAAGTAAAGAAATATTTAATGGTTTTTAGGAAAATCATTTTACTTCATTTATTTAAATTTCAGTCAAGTACTAAACTTCCTATTAAAAATTTAATATTATTGTCGTCTTAAGTCTATCGTCACTGGTGACGTTTTTATTACTGTTATGGAAGCTTTTCTACTATAAAGAAATTCTTTCAATATTGATTTCAATTTTCTCACAAACTACCCCATTAAAAATATATATCTTTGAGATAATACAGAGATACAGATTCGATATTATTATTTTATGAAAAATATTATAAAAATAATTATTTTACAATATAATTAATAAACAAATTATTTTATGTCAAAATATTTATAATTTTATTATTATGTAGATAAAAACATAAATTATGTTTGGGAAATTAATCATGATAAATTGTTGGTAAATTTTGGGAAATAAAAACATAAAAATATGGACTGTCTCTTATATTTAACACAGTAATTTTGGTAATAATAACATATTTATTATCCTAATATAGCTGTCAGCAATATATATTTTTTTGGTCTGTTGATTCTGCCCAAGTCAAACTTATGATAGGAGAACCCTTGTGGTGATTTTTGGATTTACACTACCATGGTAGATTAAGATATGAGAGATACCTTACCTCTACCAAATCTGAGTTCTCTGCATAGTGCCGTGCGCGTATAGGGTAGCCGATCAGAATGTTAAAACGTAAAAAATCTATAGTTGGAATTAACCGAGCGCATCGGATTTAGTTATGGAAGATTGATTACGTGCTACGTGCTGAAAAGTGTACAAGACCACATTTGAATCTTCAATCTTGGTAAACTGCGTATATTTCAGTTGGCGAAGCAGCCAAATGAGCTACCGAGGTTGGCATACTCGTAGCATACACGTAGATTATGAATATAAGAATGGGATTGGGTGGATTGGATTAAATATCAAATTATATGCGTTTAAGAGTACATGATTAGATTGGGAAAAACCATTATAGCCTAAGGTTGGATTAAATTGGAGTCACATTTTTTTAATTTGACACTAATGAATTAAGCCGAGATTTTCATATTTATATTAAAAGTTATAATTATGATATTCTTGAAAAAACTTTATTTTATTTTTGTGGTGGTATATTTTTAAATTTATATACATAATAAAGTTTTATTATTAAATTAAATAACACAAATTAAAATATTTTTTTCGTTGGTAAAAACATGTAATTTTAATTCTTTTGACACTTGTTTTAATTTAATTTTTTTTATACATATTTCTACCTGTTAGTGGTTGTACAAACTTGTTAGTAATCAGATTTTATCTATTTTTAACTCCAATGAAACGTGACAATTGATATTAAATTCACGTTTTATAAAAAAAAATTACTCGCATGAGTCAGAATTTATATTTCCGTTGCACAAAATTTATATCGCAAAAGTTTGAATGATGAAACTATGTTTTTACTACATTAAACTCGACTTAAAATGTCTAATGATTTTATTAAATGGTGTAGATTTACTAATAAAGAATGATTCTAATACAAGATTAAATTAAGGAGATCAGTTGAATATTACAGTTGATAAATACAGAAAAACATGAAGATAAAGATAGATAAACATAAAGAAACGAATTTGAAATATATAACTCGTGAAGTCATATAGAAAAATTCTGACACGGCTCACTATGGGCAAATGGTCACAATCTGGACTTTATTCCACTATTGAATACATTTGTAATTTATATATTGGATAGAATAATGAATATGTTTATATCATGTTTATATTTACATTTTTTCGAATCAAATTTGTAAATAATAAATCTAATTAATTGGATAATAGTCATTACAAATCTTTTGTCTACGGTAGTCCTGAACCAACCTTATTTGTCTACATTAATCAAATAAAAATTTAACGTCATTATAAATCATCATAGTAGGTAGTACTTATCCGACCTTCTTAATTAATATTAAAATTTATTACGATTCAGTACCTAAGGATGTTGCTTATGTAAGCAAAGTTTAATCCATGCTAGAACGCATCTCATTGAAATTAAATTCATTGAAGAAATCAAATAGTCATCAAGTTGTAAAACTAATTACTTTGGTTGCACTTAGAAACGACTACACCTCGAAAGCAAATAAAACTATACGTTTGGCAAACTACTCGTAATATTCTAGTAGAAGATGTAAAACACTAAAATCAACATTTTGTATATTATACAAAATGTAGTTAAATTAATCGTGTGCTATGTCCTCTCATATTTCTGAGCATTGGACTGAAAAATAAACATTTGGGAAGATAAATAACCTTTTGAAACTTGAAAATATCCCCAGAAAAAAAACCCAAAATACTAGTTTATGTAAATGGAGTATTTATAATTTTCATACAATTTCCATGTAAGATTAGAAATACTCATTTGAACTATTTAATAAGACACCGAGTTAGCATAACGAAGTTGCTAGAAATTATATTCATAATTTTTTTAATTATTAAATGAGGATCATTAAGCAATCAAGAATAATCAAGTTATCCTGGTAATACTCAAACCAGATAGCGAGAGATTTTGGAAAACGTGTAGGTGAACATTTTAGCTCATATGCCAAAAAATAATTAATTGCTTCAATTTTAATTTATTTTTAATTTTTTTGAATAAAATATTATATATTTTTTATTTTGTTTTAATTTGTTGACCTTGACAATTTTATGTTATTAAGTAACTGTAAATTCATTATTTTTATTTGTTTTTGTTTGTTTGTTTCAACTTGTCAAAAAATTTTTATTACATAAACAGTTGAATGAAGTGTAGAATTGTATTGTTTGATAATAAATGTAATGGTTGAAATAATTGTCACAATATTATTTTAATTTATTTTAAACTAAAAATTGTATAGTGGAAATTTTCGCAAAATAATTCAGTTGTTCTTTATTTATCATGGAATTTCACAAATTAACGCTTGAAAAATTCATTCATATAATTTTTATGTAATTAAAATTTGATATTGCAATACATGATGGTATTGTAGAAAGGTTGCATGAAATAATGAAAAGAATAATGTTAATTTTTCAATGGGTTTTCCGGCTCATAAAATCTTTGTATATACTCTAAATACACTTGCATTTTATATAAATTTCAAATAAAATTTAATTACTTTATAGTATATCCGTTTATTTTATGTGTTGCAAAAAAAAAAGAAAACATAAATTAATTTATGAGGTTTATGTTAAAACAAAATAGTAAAATTTATGAAGTGTTTTTAATAATAATGGGTGGTATTTTCCATGGTGCCAAATGTGTTTTTATTATAAAGAAATATATGCAATTCATACATGCTAATATTCGCATTTATTTTAAATAAATAAATAAATAATAGCCGATGAGGTGAGCGACATAAAAATGCAACCACTTTATTTATACAAGTTGATTTTTTAAACACGTTTTCGACGTAAAGAAATAGATTTGTTAGAGTTTGCACAAAATTAATGAAATGTTAAGTATTTTTTAATAGAAACTATATTTAACCCTTCGTCGGTAAACCTGGGTATTTCGTGTCCGAGCCAAAACTGTTTAGGTCAATAATTTTCTAACGAGTGAATAGATAGAGCTACTATCCCTACCTAAAAAAAGTTAAATAGGAAAGGGACTTGACACCTAAAGTTGAAGGTCTCAGTCCCTTCTATGCAGTAACAGTGAGCAGTTGAAAATCGAAGCGGAATACCCAGGTTTACCGACGCCGTATACTGAACTTGCAGGTAATTGAAAATTTTTTTTTTCATTTTAACTTGTTTTTCGCATGAGTAAAAGTACAGAATGAGAAAAAAATTTTTTTTTTTAAATTACATACATTTTTCTCAGTGTTAGTACAAAATGGAGCAACGGTCGGCTGATCATGTGGCACGTGTACTTCGCCAACGAGAAGTAATTTCTTATTTTGGAGGTGACGACAGCGAAGAAGAAATCGATGCTGTGGAAGAAGCTGATAGTGAAGCCAGTGAAATTAGTGTTTCCGATTTAGAATCGTTAGAAGATGAAAGTGAGTCCGAAGAAGAGCCGGAGACTAGAGAAGGAATCAGACGCCCAAAATTTGTCTACGGCAAGGACAAACATAAATGGTGTCTCACCGCGCCAGAAACCCGAGGCCGCAGGTCAAGTTTTATAATTGTTTTGCCTAAAGCTATTGGTGCAGCTGCCTCTTCACGCACACCTTTACAATTTTGGAATGCATTATTCACTCAGGACATTTTGGAGATAATTTTGAAATACACTAATGACGAAATTCAACGATACGTAACAAACAAGGATGCAGATGATTCAGCATCATTTCGAAATGTTACAATGAATGAATTGAAAGCATTCATAGGCCTTCTATACTTCTGCGGCATGCAAAACAGCAACCGGGTAAATCTATCAGAGATCTGGGCGCGCGAATTTGGTTCAACACTGTGTAAAGTGACAATGTCTCAAAAACGATTCGAATTTATTAGTTACCGGCTACGATTCGATGACAAAACTACACGAGATGCAAGACGCGCCGAAGACGTACTTGCACCAATTCGTGAAATTTGGGACATTTTCATTAAGAACTGCCAGAAGAATTATACTCCAAGTCAGTTTTTGACAATTGACGAACAATTGTTAGGGTTTCGTGGTCATTTTTCAGCACGCGTCTACATAAAGTCAAAACCAGCGCGGTATGGAATAAAAATAGTTTCCATGAATGACGCGAAAACTTTTTATATGTACAACGCCATACCGTACGTTGGAAAGGTGACAACAGAGCGAGGTGAAAATATTCCTTCCTATTATGTGCGTAAATTGAGTGAACCAATTTATCACACTCATAGATATATTACATGTGACAATTGGTTTACTTCAGTTGAGCTCTTTAATAGAATGAAACAACAATTTGGTTTATCAATGGTCGGCACGCTACGAAAAAACAAGCGCCAGATTCCAGAGTCATTTAAAAGAAATGCTACAATGGGCACTGTGAGATACGGCTACGATGGGCAAAACATTCTACTCTCGTATTGCCCAAAGAAAAGTAAAGTGGTTCTGTTGTTATCATCAATGCATAAAACCGGAAAAGCATGTGAAGAGACTGGAAAGCCAGAAATGATTAAATTTTATAATGAAAATAAATGTGGCACAGATGTTTTTGACCAGCTCTGTAACAATTATTCTTGCGCCCGTGCAACCAGCCGCTGGCCAATGCGTTTTTTCTTAGGCATGCTAGATCAGGCCAGTGTTAATGCATGTATTTTATACAATTTTTTGCCTGAAAATGACAATAAAAATAGAAGACAATTTTTGAAGGAACTCGCTTTCTCTCTTATAAAACCGCATTTACATGATCGCGCAATGAGACCAGGATTACATAAATCGTTAGTAAACAACCTCAAAGAAATATTGTCTTCGGATGAAATTGGCAGACCAACATTAGGAAAGGATAAATTAGAGAAGAGAAAGCGATGTTATTTTTGTAAAGTCGATAAAGACAGAAAAACGCAGTACTGCTGCGTGAAGTGTCAAAAAGCAGTCTGTGAAGAACATCGTCTTATGTGTTGTGTAGATTGTGTAGAATAAAATACTTTTGCAGTTAATTTAATTTAGATGTAACGAATATAAGTTAAAAATAATTTAGTTTGTAAAAAAAAATGTTTTTTGATAATTAAATGTGTTTATACTAATGTTTGATACATCTTTCATTGCCTGTTTTACCTGTCCAAACTTAAGCATTTATTGATAAAAAAATGAAATAAAATATTTTTTTCCTGAAAACTGCATTATTGACCTTTAATTTGGTTTATTTAAAATTACAATATCTTAATTTTTCATAAAGTTACGATTTTTTGAGTAAACCTCCGTTTTTTTAGCAAGTTGCTCCAGTTTTTTAATAAAAAATATATGCAAAAATGAATTTTTCTACAATTTTATGATTGATATGTTAAGTTGAAGGTTTCACAGATGAGCATGAATTTTTACGAAATTTTTTGAGTGCATTAACAGGTTGAAAAACGACTTGAAATACCCAGGTTTACCGACGGAAGGTGTCGAAAAAACGTTTACGGACGAAGTGTTAAAATGATGAATTTTATCAAAAAAACTGATTTTTATAAGCAAAAATCTTAAAAGCCCAAACTTTTCGTCGGATCGATCGACTATTTTTTAAGTAATTGCATGAAATACACTCGATAAATCGGCCTTTGGATCGGATTTCTAGCGATATCTCAAAAACTAAGCATTCAATCGTTATATAGATATTATTTTTGAAATTTACGGGTCAATTCTAAAACACATACTTCAATATACCCTTAAATAAATATTTCAAATGGTATCTGTTAAAAAAATTTCGAAAAATCGTTTTCTATCCGATTTTGAAAAGACCCTTTGTATGCGTTCATTTCAATAATAACAGCTATTTAACGATTGGTTGTACAGTTTTTGAGATATATATAATTTTTTAGATCTTATTTATTATTGAAAATCACGGCGAAAAAAATCAACAGTTTTTTGAGGATTTCTTATACAATCACAAGTTAAAATTAAATTATTTTATCTAATTTCGGATAAAAATATTTTCTTTTTTTCGTAGTTTGAAGATTTCTTTCCGTAGTAGGGTTTAAGCTCTTTTAAACATATATTTTTGTATAAATATGTTGAATATGTATAATTATATCATTACGCCAACATATATCCATATATTATTTTTTTTCCAACTCATAATTCAGAGTGAATGAGAAATCTTCTGTTGAGTAGATTGTATTTATTATTAATAATCATCATTACCGTCTTTGTACTCAAAGCTCTGTGTACAAAGAAATGATGATTAGTTCGAGTCTGTCATTATGTCGTTCAACGCTATACAAATATATCTATCATCATGTCTAATTAACTATAATGATGTCTCTTTCTATGAACATTTCTATTCGATATAGAGAAGTGGTATTTTCATTTGAAAAAATTTTCTCTTCGAATAAAATTTTTTATCCGAATGAAAAATGGTTTAGAACGGATACCCATCCGTTCTTTAGTCTATATAGGTAGACTAAAGAAGGTTTAACGTTTATTATAAAAGTTAAAATTATTACGAGAATCTTATAATCATTACCATAAATAATTTTTTTATAGCACTAATATCGTAAGATAAAGTAAATTTTTTAGGTTATATTTTCACTGTTTTAGGTAGGATTTATAATTTATGAACACCATTCCAATTAAACTAAACAAATAATTGAGAAAAAATGGACTAAAATTAATAATTACTTGAAAATTATTCACGTAATTCTCAAAACTATCGGTCGTCCCAAAAATACATTAAAAACTTTGCTTCTAATAACACTTTCAATTTGGTGAGTAGTAATCACGAAATACTGAAAGCTAAAAAGCGTAGGCTTGCATCAAATTTTGGTGTTTTTTTTTAAAGTTTTATAAATTTATTTCTAACGCCACATTAATTGTGATATACTCTGTACATATTTTTAAATATTTGCAGTAATTTAGAATGACGTTCAAATTTTTTAATAATTAGTTGGTACGAAACTCTACTCTTGTTTACTTTTAGGTAAGAGAGGTTATTGGAATCAGCTCAAAAATCAAAACCTTGAGGAAAATAAAAGCGGTCAATTAGTTTCCATGGATCCATGAACTAACTTGTAAACGTAAAGTGATATAAGAATAGTTCTTATACGAAATACTACTTTTGTGTCAAATATTCTTTCATTAAGTACTTGCATTTCTGACGATTCCATCTCAAAAACCCAATATTTATTTTATATTATGTGCTGGTATTGATGTAATAATAGTTATGATACATTTCTTATGTAATTTTCTTATAAGAAAGTTCTAGGTGCGATTTTGTAGAATCTAAATCATTATCATTTGTTTTAATATGATTAATCGATTACAAACTGGTACTAGTTGAACCAGACAGACATATTTCAACATCATGGCCCTGATAAGAAACGCAATCAATAACATTATGAAAATAATCATTACTCTGCGAAATGAAATTTATACCAATAAATAAATATTATTCTATATTGTCAATATTACAGTTTTTTAACACAAAACTCAATTCATAACAAATATATAAATATATAAATACTAATATTGTTTAATAAATAATAAACCATATTTGATAAATAATTTAAATTATTTATATTTATTAATTCATGCACCACATTTAAAAATGGGGAATTATTATAATGGACAACAGACTACGATATACAACTCTCAATAAAGGACACAGGACTTCCAGATGATGTACAAATGTTTTTTTAAGTATCAATTAAGTATACGATAATTAAGGATCAATTAAGTATAATCAAATGAGAGAAAATGTTTCAATTATCAATATAAAAATAATATCATAAAATAAATCTTATTAATTATTATTCAATGCATTCAAAATAATGTTATTTGAAAAATAAACTCTGATAATTTAAAATTTTTCCCATGATTAAGCTCCTGGATTGATACGTAAATTACAAAATTTAGAATTACAATCGAAGCGTATTATAATACTATGTGGGTTTTTAAATATATGTTAATTTTGTTAATGAGATTATATGTTTGTAAAATGCGATATAATGGAGCTATAGTTAGTGTATTATGATAGGTGTGTTGAAAGGTTATCGGGAGAAATTTGTATTTGTAATATGTAATATATATTATAAACCCTTTTTTCTACAGAGTTCATAAAATGTTGTGGGTATAAATTACGATAAATTATTCAGTGGTTAAGGGAAAAAACATTCAGGCAAAATTTTTGTAAACTTAATGTTATATCGTAAAATTATGTAGTTTGAAATGGTTTTAAAAACTGGTTGTAAATTTTGATTATCACTGTTAAGTGGCTGATGATAAATGCATTTCGCCATGGGATAACTGATACTATTTTGATACCCGACACAAATATATAGAATGTGTAAGTTTAAGTCTAAAGTTTGTAACGCTAACAAATATTGACCGCACAAACAGAATTTTGTACGTCATTTTATTCACAAATTAACTCATGAAATTCAAAGCCAGCACTTTCAATAAAATATATTTTATATTATATAACTTTCATTGAGGTTAATTTAAAAGTTTTTACCTCAATTTTACCAAACAATAATTATTATATTTATAAAATTTTTTAATAAAAATTATTATTTTTTTCAATTATCAAATATGTGAGATAAAACAATTTTCACATTTTTTTGTTTGTTCTAAAAGCATTTTTGAATTAACATGAAATTCCTTTCTATTCTTCCCTTGAAAAATTGTGTTTTATATATATGTTATTGCACTTTGTTGAACAAAACATGAAACTAAGTGGTTAATACTACTAGCAAAAGATTCGAATGCTATTTTTTTATAGCTTCAAAGTTTAGTGGTGGTGTATAGAGTGATCCAAGATTTATCGGGGAGTTGGTTTAGCAAATAGTGAAAAATTTATAAACACTTAACGTCTCTTTTTTCACAGAAATATGGGTATAAATAGGATTTTAGACTATTCAGAATCATTTTGAATATGTTTGACTTTAAACGTTACTACAAGTTTCACGCTGGCCTCATAACCAAAACCGCTGACCAAATAAGCCAATAACTTCATTAAATTTATAAGAAATGAGTATTTAAGAAATATATATATAACCATAGAAATATTAAATTTTCATACGTGATGTATCTTTGTGTTGCATTCGGTCATTTAATAAAGGATTGTTTGCCCTATTAGAACTAAAAATTTCACAAGATTATTATAAAATTTTATGTGAAAATTGTAACCCGAACTAATTGTATTCTTTTTCTTGCATAATTTTACAGTCGTATGAATTACATTTTGGTTAACATCAAATAATAGACGAGCATAAAATAAATTCACAGTGATTCAAGAAACATTTCTGAATTATCATTATCAAAAATTTTACTTCAGGAATGCTAATATTGTTCACTTATAAGTGTATAACATTTTAGACTTATATTATTGAGTTTGTTTTTCCTCGGATATCCTGTACCACAAAGGCGAAGTTTTCTAGACTATACAGAATAGTAAAAATACAAAGAAATATTTTATTTATTTCATATAAATTTAATATTACTACATCGATACAAAAGTTTATGGTATAAGAAACTGTAAAATTTTCCAGTTTCTTTTTATTTTTTTGTTTCAAAAGTATTAATAGTGTTTTTTTTTTATTATAGTAGCCTTATGAAATGGTAATATAGAATTTATGAAGATTTATGTTATACAAATGATATCATAAATTTCCATGAAACATTTCCTATTGAACATTAAATGGCTTCAACGGTCATTAATTCTCTTACAGAAATAGCTAGCCATTATGAAAAGACGTAAATGCATTACCAGATGATTTTCTAATGAATTCTAAGCTCTCAATACAATCATAAAAAATTGCATAGATGCCCTTTAATACATCTTTGATAATTCCCTTATAATTTTCAATCAGGAAAAAGCAAATTGAGAAATAAACTGTAAAGTTGAAGAATTTTAAAACATATTTTACTTACTCAGAAGGAAAATTAAATTGATTTTAATTTGTTTACAATATTTAAATTTCTACAAAAAAATGTTATTCTCTACTTTGAAAATATTTAAAATTATATTATGAAATTTTTTGGCAAGACAAAAGCCATTATATTTTCAAAATTAACTGCAAAATTCATGAACCTCAAATTAACAATTTAATTAATGGATTTTGTCTTACTGCATCCCTAAAAATCACTAAATCATCTAATAATTAATTTTAATAGATCTAAGATGTTATTCTAAGTATTATAAATATAATTAAATCTAAAAGCAATTATGTAAAGGTAAAAGTGAAATTTGGGCGCGAATAAAAATAGACGATAATAATTAGTGCAATTTTAATTAATTGTGCGTTTATTTTTACGACGTTTCATCCAAATTAAACCAGATGTCATGCCTGATTTATATATTTCATAAAGCTCTAGTTGTTAGCATTCGTTTATATTTTCCTAGAATTATTGGGACCTATATTCTATAAGCTAAGCTTTTTATTTTCCATCATGCTTATTTTGCCTTTCTAATCAATTCTAAATTGCGTTAGCAAGAGGACGATTTGTTGTGGCCATCTATCGCACTATTTTTTACGAGAAAATTTTTGAATGCTTTACCTGCGTTCCAGCCAATCGAACATTTTAAGAATTTTTTAAATTACAAAGAGATAGAATTATTAAACAAGAAGATTTCAATTCAAACACACAAAATGGAGCAAGCGAAAAAATTGTTTTTTTTTTTTATTTACTTTTCTGTACAAACAAAAATAAATAAAATATGTAAATAAAACACTTTTGAATTATAAAACACCAACTTTGAAATAAACAAAAAGTACTAAAAATATGTAAAAAAAAGAAAAAAAATAAATGTTTATGAATATTAATTGACATGTGTCTATCTATTTGGTCATGGCGAATCGGTTCAAATATTTAAATAAACATTTATGTTAAGAAGGGGGTGGTGACCTTTTTATGTTCTCTTTTTATTTGGTTTTGGTTTTTACCCTTTGTCTCTGTTGAGTGTCAAGAGACGGTGTCAAAAAGCTATGTTAAGAGAACAGTATTATGTTTTTCTATTGTCATGTTTTTTTCACTGACAAGTATTTTTTTTATTTGCATTGTAAAAATATCAGAAGAAAACTGCCAAAAATAGTGCTTTCGTGTGCTGTATGAATTTAATTTTTGATGTGATTTCAACACGAGTATGTAAAAATATGTGAAAAGATACCAGGAGATATTTTGATAAAAATCAGGTTTTCAATTTCAAGTTTTATTAAAATTATTCGATCAAAATTTACGTAACACTTTTCGTCATATATTTAAGATGAAATACCCATAAAATTCGCAATTTTTGTTAGTATATTTACGTACAAAGAAACTGAGTCACAAGATTTTTTATGAATTTCGAATTTTGAAATAATTGTTTTAACAAAAGTTGGTATGGTTTTAAGGAATGTACAGAGTACTATTGCAAGGCTTGACAAGAAAAATTTTGACGCTTTTGATTCAACAAGAAAAATATTTAAAAAATATTCAATTATTAGACAGTTTTTGATCATTTGACTCTTCTTTCGTACTACTGAATTTAATTGGTCCAAATTGACATGCGAAGGATCAGATTATGAACTTAAGGTCATTGCTTGTAAAGGTTGACAAAGCTGAAAAACATTTGCGTAAGATCTAAGAATGGATATACGGACAAGCTGAAAATTGCACATTCTTTCAGATAGTATTACTTAGTGCTAATTTCACTGGTTTCTAAACAACTCATGTAACAATTGAATATCCTTAAAGCCTAAGAACAAAATTCTGATTTGAAAATAATTTTACTTGATTTTTCATGTACTGTTTTTGTCATTACATGTATTTGAATACTTTAAGGATAAGTATAAATACACATGGTATTGATCATTGGATAAACATTCATATCTGCGGAGCTGTGGAAAATCTTAGAGCTGTTGAAGAAGACCTTATACTGTCTAACATTAATTTTGATTGACAATGCAATTTTTCATCAAAAAAACAGAATACTAATAGCTAAGACTATGTTTAAAATATTTGACCGAGATTTATTGTTTTAGTTCAAATTTTTGTCTTAAAAAATTTTCTTAAACATCACAATAAAATACCAGCTTATTTTCACGAAGAGTAGGTTGCTACAAAATATATTAGTTTTTCTGAAAAAATCTTTAAAAGTTCAAATAAGTGGTTTTTGAAAAAAAAAAAAAACAAAAGCCAGAGTACTTTATAATTAGTTAAATATTTTAACTGTTAAGTTAAATATTTTTTTTTTAATAATAGAATATAAATTTTTTAAGAATATAATCAGAATATACATTTTTATAAATAGTATATATTCATAATCATTCTTCATTGAATAAATATACAATTTGTATTATTGTAACCCAGTTTCTTTGCCTGCCAGTGTAAATGTCGAACTTTTATTAACACTATAGTATGTAAAAACCACATAACCAATGTGTGATACCATCGAAAATACCTGTTACCGAAATTTTTTTTTTCTATCTACTATATATTTGGTTAAAATACCGTTCATAAAAATAACGTTCATATGGCAAAAAAGTGAACGTTTTTTTTTTTTTTAATATCCGATATATATTTTTTTAATATTTTTTCCACGAGATTTCATTAATCGATAATAAAAATTTTTCTGTGGAGTGGGGAAATAAGTGTCCCTTCGGCATTCGTTATAAAAATATAGCCACACGATTAAACTCCCGTAGGGCTAATCAGAGAAATTTATGACTAGTAAAGTATAAAGCCAGTGTGTATATTTTTTCGAATTTTTTATTATAAGCCAAAAATTTTGTGTATTTTAAGTTTATAAGAAATATAAAAACAGTCAGGCTTTTGTATTTTTAAGTCAAATTTTGGATATGAGCAACAGAAAAAATTACTAGATAAATATTTAACTTGTTGCTTATAATTCCAAAAAACGGTAGATTTATTCCTAATTAATTTAATCACAAAAAACATAAAAATTTGATTCGTTTGATTTATAAAAAATACAATCTCACAGAAAAATAAATATAAATTCTACGTAAGAAAAACAAAAAAAAAAAAAACGAAAAAAATTGATCTGCTACGTAAAAAGTTCATTTCAAATTATTTTATAATGAACACTTACAACAATGGAAACAATTGGCGTAGTTGACGTAACAATGACAACATAAAGACAAAAAAATTGGGGTCAACAATGTTGGAGAAAAAATTTTTTTGTGAACTAAAAAATTAGTACTACACACCATAAAACACGCATTTAAGTATTTTAAACAGAAAATTGGAACAAAAATTATGTAAACAAAATCACTTTTTATTGAAATAAAAAAAATTAATAATAATAATAATATCACAACATCCAGAAAATTGATTTAGTTCATTCGAAAACCAACTGAGTGTGACTATGTTGAAAGACGAAATAGAACTGAATATTTGTTTGGTTTATTACATTGAGTCCATGGAGTGTACGTGGAGCCGGTGAACGATGTTCTCTATTCATCTCATATACTTTCTATGTATATCGCACTTTATTCGTCAACAATTTTCATTCCTCCTGTAATAATATTCAAGGTAGCTTTTTGTATAGGGATGTTGGTATACAATGAGATTGAAAAGTCTGAAAACGTAGATATATTGCCAATGTACGTTTGAATAGGCTGTCGTAAAATGGTAATGAAACACTATTAGAGCCATTTATGAATAATGGAAATTATATTTTTCATTTTATTATAGATATGATAAATTCAACTAAAAATTTCAAAACTACGACCCAAAATTAGTAGGATTACATACTTTTTTTGCCAAAAATGGATGAAAATGGAGCGTGATAAAGCAAAATTAAATTTTTTGGTTTATGTGACGTCATAAGGTTACAAAAATTAATTTTTCGATATCTTTGCCAAATGTTAACCGATTTAAATGAATTTTTTTTAAAACCCACTAATTTTGGATCGAACTTTTCATTTATACTATTGTCGATTATCTAAATTTAACCCTTATGTGAAATATCAAGACCTGATCCTCCTATCTTGAAATTTACTATAGATATGATAAATTTAACTAAAAATTTCAAAACTACGACCCAAAATTAGTAGGATTACATACTTTGTTTGCCAAAAATGGATAAAAATGGAGCGTGATAAAGCAAAATTAAATTTTTTGGTTTATGTGACGTCATAAGGTTAAAAAAATTAATTTTTTCGATATCTTTGCCAAATGTTAGCCGATTTAAATGAATTTTTTTTTAAAACCCACTAATTTTGGGTCGAACTTTTCATTTTTACTATTGTCGATTAGCTTAATTTAACCTTTAAGTGAAATGTCAAGACCAGATCCTCCTATCTTGAAATTTACTATAGATATGATAAATTTAACTAAAAATTTCAAAACTACGACCCAAAATTAGTAGGATTACATACTTTGTTTGCCAAAAATGGATAAAAATGGAGCGTGATAAAGCAAAATTAAATTTTTTGGTTTATGTGACGTCATAAGGTTAAAAAAATTAATTTTTCTATATGTTTGCCAAATGTTAACCAATTTAAATGAAATTTTTTTTGAAACCCACTAATTTTGGCTCAAACTTTTCATTTTTACTATTGTCGATTAGCTTAATTTAACCTTTAAGTGAAATGTCAAAACCAGACCCTCCTATCTTGAAATTTACTATAGATATGATAAATTAAACTAAAAATTTCAAAACTACGACGCAAAATTAGTAGGATTGCATACTTTTTTTGCCAAAATTGGATAAAAATTGAGGGTGATCGTACAAAAATTAATTTTTTGGTTTCTGTGACGTCATAAGGTTCAAAAAATTATTTATATTTTTCGTTATCTTGGCAAAATGTTACCCGATTTAATTGAAATTTTTCTTGAAACACACACAAATTTTTCAGTTTTACTATTATCAATTTGCTAAATTTAACACTTTTGTGAAATGTCAAGCCCAAATTCTACTATCTTGAAATTTATTATAGATACGATTTATTAAAATTTAAAAACTATGACCAAAATTTAGTACGATTGCATACTCTTATTGCCAAAATTGTATATAATTTGAGCGTGATAGAGCAAAATTATTATTAGTATGCGTTTTATGCTTTTTTTTAATTTTATTTGACAATAACAGTGATAAAAACTATGATGTATATGTTTGTCAGTCAGTAGTCTCTATAAAACTAGTGGTTACAACATTATGATAGTAAAATAGTTACCTCTCTATATTAAATAACTGGCATGGAATTTATCTGATAAAACAAAAAATTTATGGAGTTGTAGAAATACATAAAACATGAGGCGTGAAAATCTACGAAAATTGTACTCTGATAAAAATTAATGTTTATAAGCTATATGATAAAAATCCTACAGCATGCACATTACAAAGAGATTTTTCATACATTAACAGATTTTAATAAAATGATACATCAAATTGTCTTTTTTTTTTATTTGTTTATCAGTTATTACTAATTTTGATATACAGGGCCGCCTTCAATAGCAGATATAATGGACTATTAACACCAAGCATAAAGTATTATGCGATAAAAGTAACTTATAACCGGAGAGGTAAGCGAAAAAAGGCAAGCATTATTTAAAAGCTGATTTTTTTACGTTTTGTCACATTTATGAGGTAGAGAAAGCCTGCTGTCAGTCCGTCTCATTCATTAGCATTTTCTAGAGGGCGGTAATTTAAGTTGCATGTTCGGTGAAACTACTTTCCAAAAGGTGAACGGTGAATTGCGAGAAATAATTTTTACCTCATAAAAAAGTTGCAAAAATTCGAAAAACAAAAAACTGTCAATTTTGAAAAAAAAAAATGTTTTTAAGAGTATTTTAGGGTTCTATTTAATGATTGAATTGAGGTATCACCAAAAAATCTATAGTAAAATAAATATAATTTTGTACATCTTAATTATCCCAGAAATAAACCTATTAACATCGAAAAAAAATTACACTTTTTATCGACTTATTACAAATTATTACAAATCAAGATTTTTATTTCAGTAATTGGTTTTTATTTTTTATTTTTTGTATCACAATAAAATAAATAATCGAACTATTTATTACAAATATTAACAAATATTTCTCTCATTTTGCTAAAACAATAGCAATATCAACAAAACATATCGTCAACAGTTCATTTTTATTAACTACTTAACTGAAAATATCACGCAACGGAAAATGGTATAAAAATAATATGAAAAAAACTATATTTATTTATACTGACTGCTATATTACGGTCTATATATTCTATAATATACTTCCACCGTGTTGTGTTTTTTTTTGTATCCAATAATTTTTTATTAGTTCTCTGCCAGTAACAGTGGTATGAGACAAATTTTCGTTATTACCATTAAATTTTATTTACTATTTTCATAATGCGTGAAAATCCTTTATTATTTATATCATAACATAATCATTGCATGAGATCCACAAATCCTCTATGTTCAGTACACGGATGACGATTTGGACTGAACTACGATGAATGAGAGATTAAACTAGGAATTTTTAAAATTATACGAAAAATTAATTACTTATTTAATTGTCAAATTTAGGTCACAAAGAAGCTTAAAAAATGTCAAAGGTTCATGGTAACAAACGAAAATCAACAAAGATGCGTTGGGAAGAGTCCATAAACCGGGCTACATTCCGAAAATTTTTAAAGAAAAAAGTATCTTCGAGTAGAGTTGAAAGGTCAAATAATTGCTGTACAAAATAAATTATCTAGTGATGTGAATTATTTAACATAAGAACCTGTCTAAAAATATATCTAATTTATTATTGTATCTTATAATAGTATATACTTGTTCCGGTATAAGGGGCATACCTAGCTGGTAATTAGTATATAGAGGTGTTAACAAAGTATATTATGTACACTTGTAGTTATAAATAATTCCACTTATTATATTAAATTGTATTATTAATTCTTATTATATGTATAAGTACTATATTTATATCCGGAGTTTCCCCTAACACTCAACACCCAAGTGTTAATAATCATATTAGTTACAACTCGCATTTTCTTTAATTGAAAATCTTAATTTTATGATACCGTATTCGTAAGTTTATTCTTAAGCTTTAAATTACTAAAAACTTTGAACTAGTATGATTAACTGGTTATAAACATGTCAAGGATACAAACTTAAACCGTGTTAAACCAAAACTTGCGGCTTACAAAAAGTTTAAGCATTATTCAAATGCATATTTGATCTTAGCAGACTCCACATTTACAGACATATTTGAGTAGTTTTTATTAATGCCATTAGACTGATGTTTTATCAGAAAAAAATTAATAAATAATAATTTTATTTGGATAAATTGATTTATCTAGTCACTAAATTGGGCTTGTACTTTTTAAAGATGACAAAATTTTTCAATATATCAATTAGAATTTTTAATAACTGATAAATTTAAATATAGGTACAAAACTAAATCCAAATTTAATGGAAATTAGGTCATATCATTTGAATATTTAATTGAAATAAATACCTTTAAAAAATGTTAATGAATTCATAATTAAATATATCGACCGTTGTAAAGTCAAAATCGTTTGATGATTGCTAAAGTTGACACAACACGATCGTTTTTTAAGCCCGAGCATCACAGTAAAAAAAATTGTTGACGCAAACATTTAGTTTTGGAAAAAGAAATTAAAAAAAAAAAAAAAAAACTGGATATTTAGAATATTTTATGAATATTAATGATTGAAAACAGTTCAAATATTGATGCTCTAGCCCAAGGAAAAGTTTTCAATGTTAAGTTAAAAATAATATATTGATTTTTATACATTAATATAGGTTTTAATGTCATCAAAATAAGGTATCTGGTTTAGATGAAACTCTCGTATTTAGAAGAACTAACTGATTCTGTATTGCATAGACATTGTAGTATAATCGTGGACTGTGTTGTTACCACACACATATAATATTCAATATTTACGATCTAATGGCAAACTTATGTAGTGGTTTTAATGGATTTATACATATCGAATCAAAACCTACGTATTTAGTTGGTGTCATCACACTGCCATCGATATTGGTGTTATCATCCGAAATAAAACACTGTTACCTACATTTCAATGTCTGTAAAATTTTTATCCAATGTATTTTTTATGTATGCAGTTAAAATTTTAAAAATACCACTTAAACATTTAATTTGAACTATTTTGTGGAGGTCGGTTGAGTACAATCATATTCAAAATATTTGTAATAACTATTATTCAATTTTTTGATCAAAAATACTAAAAACTGATCAACTCTTACATTATGATGGTTTATTTTTATTTTGGTATATTTCTGGCTTCTTAATGTATCTTAATTTTAGAGTATTGATACTAACAAGATTAATAATAAGTTGTCTGAGATTCCAATTTTATGTTAAAATATCTAAAATTTATAGTAAAATATCTTCTTTAATTGTTATACAACATGTGCTAAGCTTATATTAGAATCATTCTATATTATTTCAGCAGTTCATATATTTGAAATTCATAACTTTATCTAAAAACAGTAATGTTCAACTGACCTCCTTAAAAAATTGTAGTAAAATTGTAGTAATTGTAACTAGCCCATGCTAAAGAAATTTATATTAATAGTTTCCAATGTTGCTTATTAATACAATTTTCAATTGTGTTGAAACCTATGTTCTTCTTGGCGTATTTATTTATGCGTTATTTTATAATTTATATCCTAAAAACTTGATGAGTATCAAAGCAAATTTTTGGACTACGGTTAATACCACAATACTCAAATTTGTTCAAATTAATTTGCCAAAATAATACGCTTTCAATCAATAACATTGGAATATAAGCAGAACAGTTATCTATTAAATATTAAAAGATAAACTAGACCATGTTTTGATTCTATTTTTTAGAGTATTTCCTGTGCAAATATTTGATCCGAATTACAGTCAAATAAGTAATTAATAGTATTGAATATTTTAAGATTTGCTGTGTTGATTTAAAACAGTAAAATTATCGTTTAAGACTAACAACCATAAATTTAAGCATTTAAAATTGTTACCACTTACCAAATCACCGAACAAACCACATACCCACCACAATATAATCAAAGACAAATGATTTTGACTTACCTGAAAAGAGAAAAATGAAATATTATGAAAATAATTGATAATAATTAATTATTCGTTAATTATGAAAAGAATTCCTTAAGTATTCTATGAAAATAACAAATTTTAGTTCAGTTATAAAATTATTTGATTATTGTTTTATAAAATCTTTTTTTATAAGTAAAATGAAACGTCAACCAAGATGTAATTACATTAGAATTGTGTAAAATTTAATCCTCTGAAAATTATAGTAATTTAGACAATTTCAAAATATAGAGCAGGTTTTATCCAACTGACGAACGCCTCATTCAGAACGCAGCTCCCATACGAATTAAGCTATCTCGTCTCTTAGTATTAAAATACTATATTAGTATATAAAGTATATAAAGCTGAAACCAACATTTTCGAACGTCATTTTCTTTGAAATGATTGAGAGTTGCATGTTGAAAGGGGAGAACACCACAAAAGGGTAAAATAATTAAACACAATCTTATCCCAAAATCCCCAGGGAGTGCCCTCTGCTTGTGAGACTTGAAGCACATAATTGAACGTTATTCTATATATCATGATCCCCATTTCATTATAACATTCCTGATCAAACATTTACATATTATAAAAACTTCAAGTCAAGCTAACTTAAACGAAATATTCTACAAATATCGGTCAGGAATAAGTTTTCTTATTAGTCAAATGATATCAACACTGAATTTACATTGTGCTTTCAAAACGCACAATAATAAATCTTCTATATAAAAACCATACGCACATACTCAAAGAATAATCTAAGAAAAGTACAAGAATTTCTGCATGTAATTGCCCACTTAAACATTACATTGTGTTTGTGGTGAACAATAATGACATTGATTAAATAGTTATTACAGAATTTTTCTCATGTAGTTTACGACCTTTTTTTTTGTGTCATATTAAATGTGCGTAATTATTATACAACGAGATGATACGATAACGAAAAAAAACACCACTCTAAGTGGGTTATTTGATCTCCCTCGAAAATTTTTCTCATTAATATCCATTCTTTAAGTTATTCACTATTAAAACAAACCTAATAGGTTTTTTTATAAGAAAGTTGTTTGACATTATTAGATGATTGAAGAAAATTAGTACTAGTTGTAAGAAAAAATATTCTTTTTCATATATGTAGAAGTACTTTTAATATTTTGGGAATCAGTTTTTTCGAATATGATAATTATTTTTTCTACCTTAACGTTATAATACTTGGCATATATAAAAATATATAATAGATTTTCGGCAGGATATATAATCCTTTTAATTTCTTCTTTCCATAAAATAGCGTAATAGATTCTATTGAGGTGCAAATGTCGGTTCTAGTTGGATAAACTTGATATAATTTGTTGATTAAACAAATGTTAAAAATATCTATCTTAGTTGTAAAATCGTACACATTAATCAAACAATTCGATTGTGTTCATAATAATGACTTTATGAATAGAAAAATTATGAATAATAATTCATAAATAAATAAGCTAAACGTTGGTACTAAAAAAATATGTGAAATAAACCATGCTAAAAATAAAAAACAGGTCTCTTTAAAGGCATAAATATATGATGGCTTCTTTTATTTCCTATTTCAATAGTGTAAAATATATTTATATAAACGACAGATATGTAATGCAGTAACTACGTTTACTTAGCGAATTATTCTAAAAAATTATATAAAGTGTACTTAAATACTTTCTCATAGATTAAATAAGAACGTATTTGCACAAGTGTATCAAAATTAATACTAAGAAATTATAAAAATTACACGTAAGATATAATTCATGAAGAAAATCTAACGAAATTTATCTTGTTTATACAAATTTCTCAAATGATGATGCCGAAAAAATACAGCTTAGAACTAAAATATTGTAACGGATATTGATGGTTCAATACGCCACACAAAAGGACAAAACATTAGTAATTATTTGAGAGTCATTACCCAAAAATAACTTTCTAAATCTTCGATGATTTTTGGACAAAATTTTCACTTCGAGGGCCTTTTATATGAGTCAAGAATACGTTCTGACAATTTTAATTCTAAAAATTCAAAACCGTCAATTAAAATACATCTTAAATTTTATTTTAAAGTGATTAGCATAAAGTCTTTCAGATAAGTCTAATAGATTCCAACGATATTCTTACAAAATGCCATCATATGTACAAGGCCTATAACTGATTTCCATTGAAGAAGGGATGGATATTCGCAAATATAAACAAATAAATCAAATAATGCGTATATATATATATTTTTTTTTATAAACATTTACACACAGTATCAGCCAAAATTTTTATTCAGTTCACATAATTTTATTCAATTCAGTTTTATTTTTATTTTTTCAATTCATTTGAGTAACGCTTTTTATTATGCTTATGTATGACATTTTAATGATTACATTTTCAATTGTAGCCCATTATTTATTGATGTAAACAATCTGGTAACAATGAGAATAACGAACGATTCACAAATTAAAAACAATTGAAAAATTAAAACAATTCTATAAATTTTATTTTTGTTTAAAAAAAGTTGAGGAGCGTGGGTGGACATAGACTCTGGTTGTTCTCTAAAACTAGACCGTCAACCAACAATGTATCAAAAAAATATATACATTTATCTGATTTACTAAAGAAATTTTGATAATCAAGAATACAACCAAAGCTCTTGTATGTCTTTATGGATATTGTTTGGTTAAAAAGAGGGGTCATAGATCCATTGGAATCAGTTCACCGATTTAGCTCATTTACAACTATAATCTTAAATTCAAGCCTATAGGCTGTCCTTGGCGCACGCCACCATAATTTGAGCCAGCTATACCTTTTCGTTTTTAAGATATCTTGACGACAGACGGGCAGACGGACGGAGATTTATTAAGTGTTTCTATGAGCACCTTCATGAAAAATTTTGTTTGTTCTTCCAATATTTGCTAGCGTTACAAAATTTTCGCTAAAATCCATCTGGAGTCCAGAAATAGCTAATTAAAATTCGTTGAGATTTTGTTAAAATTTACATTTTTCAAGCGAGAACCGGTCAAATTCTAAAAGTATAATTAGAGTTAATTTAATTAGTATTTTAGGTAGATATGGGTTGATATTAATTATTATTATATTTAAAAACCAATTTATTAACGCAATGTATATGCTTTTTACTTTTTTGTGTGTGTCAAAAGCCACGTAATACACATAAAATGCGTGTATATTTATATTAATATTTTTAAATCACGTAGGATGTTTTTTTTTTATTTACACAATAAAATAACACTGATGACATATCTTTTATGCAAATGATGAAAAATGGTTTTTAAATGTAATTATCTCTGTATGTTCTCTTTGTTGAATGGTTCATCTTTTGACCTAATTAACTACTAATGAATGTAGGATGGTAAAAAAAAAAGATATTTAATCATCGGTCAATTTTCTAGATATAGTAAATTCATTAACGTTATAATTAAAATGTTTCTTTTTTTTTTTTAATTGGAACTTAAATCGAAATAGTGTAAACACGAAATATCTCCAATTTCAACAAAAAAATTTTCTTTGCACAAGGCCAGGAAATTAAATAAAATCCAATTCAAAGGCCAAATAAAATTTTACCGAAAGTCGAACATCAAAATTACTTACACAAGTATTTACTTAATGTACGCTTTTAAAGCCTTTTTCCGAGATTTATTAATATATATTCCTAGATTTATTTTCGAAAAAATGTTGAAAATCAGCAAAAAATTTTTTATTTTTACACATTTTTCTATAATTTGCATTCTGGTTTATTTATTTGCCTTAGAAGTTCTAGATCTTCAATATACCGGAGAAGCTCGAGCTAATACTAGTTGAAATAAAATTAGGAATCCTTGCATTTTTTTATTATTGCGGTTTCTTGTAAGACGGTCCGGGTGGCATTATGTATTTGATCTCAAAATTTTTCATGTAATTATATACAATATTGAAATTGGAACAGATGTTGGAACAGAACACTGATGAAGAAAATATTACATTTTCCACTCTACCTTAATCTTTTGTTTTTATACAATAAATAATTTTCATTTTCTCAAACCACTTTTACAGAGGATAAAATGGTATCAAATAATCATTATGTATTCTGGTATTATATTCAATATAAAAACAGATTTAACACATCTTATAAAGCCTATTAGGCTGTCAATGAACTCTCATACGCTTGTTTACAATATCAACACGATAAGTTATCGCACATCAACCCGTAAAAATTGGTATTTCGTTAAGAAGAAAACTTTCTATATATATATCTAAAAATACATTATTTTTACATTAATTTTTTATGTGGTTTAACATTTTTTTTTCTACAAGAGAAAATCACAATAACATAGGGGAAATGATACAGCCGATTTCATAAAAATTGTGCCACAAAAAAAATTACGCAATTTTGAACAATGAGATGACTGGCTATTACTTATTATTCATATGCGAACACCACATTAATTATATAGACACCGTGCATGACTATATTTCCGTTGCTATGGTTACTGCTTTAGGTATCAATTAAATGATATTATGAAATTCTGTGAATGAATTATGATTTAGGAAATTTCTCAAAACTTATTAACTAATTTAAATGATTAATTATTAATATTTTCTATTAAAAATAAATTACTAATGCAATTTTTTCCATCATTCTTACAATTATCAGCCCAATAACTATAATTAAATCTCATTTTTTGTAAGTATTCAATAATTTTTGTTTGATATTTGCTATACAATTTACATTCAAACAATTGAACAACTAAATTGTATGTTCTAGATTGCGAATGTTTTATTATAAATTTTAGCTACTCGTGGTTTAACAATCGATTAAGAAGTTTTTTCCACCAACTGTGCATGGTGCGAATAAAAGTTAGCACGTTCATTCTGGCTTTCATATAGATTTATATAATATTATATAGAGAATATTAAAAATTCATATTTGATATTATGCATATGAAATAATTGTTGAAGCGATTATTTTATCGATACTGTTGCATATTAATTAATAATGAGCTCATATAAATGCATACTCTATGAATAAAAATATTATTACGACAACTATATGTAGTACACAAAATCCAACGGTATTGGAGAGATGTTAGCACGTGAGAATATCCCAAGTACAATTAATGATATCAACGTGGAATCACTTTAATTCGACGTATAATGATTTAACCTAAAACTGAATGAATTTTGAACAGATTTGGTTTAGCCGTTTTATGTTCACGATAAAAAAAACTTATAGAAAAATTAGTCTCACATTCGTAATAATAAACAAATTATTGATTTTTTTATTGTCCTCATTGGAAAGTTCGTTGTTTTTGGAGTAGCACCTAGGTTTATTGTTTGTATTTAGCCGGTAGCTGTGCATAAAATGTGGATATATACGTTAAAACAGTATTGTAAAGTAGTTATCTATCGTCAATTACATCGATATTGGAGTGAGTTAGTATTTCAATATTACTAATTGCAATATAACCAACACACCACAACAATATGTAAAGCAACATGTAAATTGATTATTTTGAGTATAGATAAATATTTTACATTTATAACTATTATACTTAATTACTAAATGTTAATTAATTATTAAATACTGATATCTTGGCAACCGTACATATGATTTTGATGAAATTTGAAAAAATGTGAACATGATGTAGTTCTAAGAATTAATAATTTCAAATTGATTTTTCTAGCTATTGAAAAGAATCATTTTGATAGAAAATCGTAAAAAAAATGGAGTTAGCTGAATGGTACTGGTAATTTTATAGGAGTGAAATGTAAAAAATTAATGTCTTATGTAAATTTCAATCATTAAGGATATATCGGACAATTATTGTATATCTTTCCCAAAGAAAAAAATAAAATTATTTTCTTAATTCAATATTAATTATTTTCTAGACTTATTTTTCAAAAATTTCCACAATATATTTTTTAATTTTTAATAAATTAAAATAATATTGTGATAAGTATTTCGACCATTATCAAACAATACAATTCTACACTTTATACAAATGTTTTGTTTATATAAAAAAATTTTTAGACAAGTTGAAACAAATAAACAAAAACAAATAAACAAAAATACATCAAAATGATGAATTCACAGTTAGTTAATAACATAAAATTGTCAAGGTCAACAAATTAAAATAAAATAAAAACATATTAAAATAAAATAAAAACTAAATAATATTTTTAGTCAATAAAATAAAATTGTAACAGTTAAGCACTTCGATGTTTTGGTCGGATATGATCGTAGGCCGAAAACAGTATTTATATTATATTTTTTTATATATTTCAAATGCTTCCTACCAATTCAACCTTGCGTTTTCTTGCCAAACGTAGAAAATTATCGAAACAAACCATCACAAAATTGAATGCCATTATTATTTTGATGGTTCTAGAATATACCACTTCTATTTTAAATACAGCCATCAAAATAATAAAGACCAGATATTCAATTTATATGGTTTGTATCGATAATTTTCTATATCTAAATATATTTAAAGATCATGGGATATATTGATACTATCAACCTAGTGATATGTGAGTTTCCGTATCTATATGAACACACGAATCTATTATTATTATCTATCAAACGATATTTTCCGATAGATACACACTCAAACATACACACATTTCTGAAAACTACCTGTTGTTGTTGTTGGTGATATTGTTTTATTAGGAAAATATCACTGTAATTAAACAAGTTGGTTGGACTATGAAATGCCTTTTACATCATTGAAGCCTTGTGTAATTTTGTTTAAACACTATTCAGTATTATTTTTCGTAATGTAAATTGTTTTCAAAAGTTGCTATGGTTGCGTAAAACTAGTTAACAATTCAAATACTATAATTTGAGGATGGTATATTATTTAAAATCGGGGAGTTGTAAGTTATATTGTAATAATAGACTGAAAGTTCTGGGGCGGCTTTAATTAAGTTCTTTCTGAAAGGCGGATCATAATATCTTGTGTTCGTAAAGCACGTTGTGGCCGGAATCAGTCTTGCATCGGATTTTTGATGATATCTCAAAAACCGCACATCCAATCGTTAAACAGATGCGATAATTGAAATCTACGAGTCAAACTACGTCTATAAACATAGTCTCTATTAAGATCAGATACAAAAATGAATTTTCGAATTTTCGTAATTTTTTAAGTACCCCTTTGGAAAAATCGAGAAAATCGAAAAAAATTTTTTGCTCCCGATTTGTATGAAATACATATTCTAGGGTAATTTTGACTCAGTTAATTCAAAAATAATGACTATTTACCGATTGGAGACATAGTTTTTGAAATATAGCTAGAAATCCTTCACAGAGCTCGATTTATCGGATCTATTTCAGGTAATATCTCAAAAACTAGTCGACCGATCATAAAATAAATCATATTTTTGAATTTTTTAGATTTCAATTATCCTAAAAATTTCATAAACAGTGAAGAAAAAATTTTGAATTTTTTGCCGGTTTTTAAGATTTTCTTATAGAACAATAATCGCATCCATTGCATAAATTTCGGAAACATTAAAATCTACCAATCAGTTTTTTGATCAAATTAAACATTCAAAATATAATTTGGATTAAAAAATAAATTATACTTAATTAATTTGAACACTAATTTTTAATTAATATATTGCCCGCCATCCGTTTTTTAGTAGTAGTTGCAACGGACCTGGTTTTTACACCTGGGACAACATTAATTGCCACCCTTTAAACCAAAATTGTTAAAAATCAAACTATTACCTTACAAAGAGTATTTTATTGTTCTTCTTTTGAAAATTGAGTTTTCTAAGTTATAGGGTTTTGTGATTTAAGGCATACAAATATTTGCGCCATAAAACTATACCAAGCTCTTAAACAATGGTACACAATGTAAGGTAAGTAAATATTAGGTTATATTAAATCGATCATACCTTGTATAAATAGGACATATTGTTTTATCAAATGTAAACATTATTGTTACTTGTGTAATGATAAGACCATGTAATGCATTCAACTCCCAAGGCAATCATATCGATATGTGTAATACATGATTGTATCGATTTATCAGTAAATATATATTGAACTAAGAAACTTATGGGTACTTTAGCTAGGCTGGCTTGTTTGAAGATTTTCAAAAGAGCATAAGTTATTATTTGGAGACTTGGTTCATTTATTATTAAAAATGAAGAAAACATTGTCAAACGTTTTAATTTAGTTCTGAAATTGGGGCCAATGAAAATGTATTCATATTACACATGAAGAATTTGTACTGCGCTTTACATCACTCAGTAAAAAGAAATTGTTCATCCAAATAATAATTAAATAGAAATATAGAAATATTTTAATTAGTTCAAGTTAACAATCATGAATGAAATATGAAATTAATTATATTTATTAAAATGAATTTTCACATCTAAAACCGGTTTATTAAAAGAAAACCATGTTTAGAAATTAAATAGAGTACCATAATTTGGAAAGTAATAATGTAAAACAAAATTATAATGTAATTAGTGAAAACTGGATTAAATATAATGTGTGTCCCCCAATGAAGAATACACAATATTTGGTTGTTTTATTGTAATTATTCTAAAGACGCTATTAGTATATTAGAACATCATATACCGATCTCTCATTTTTTAAATAAACCTTCGAATTCAAGAAAATAAAATTATTTATTCAATTGTTTGCATGGAATTTATATTGCAAATGTCAAACAAGCAATTAATTGTAGTTATTAGAATGCAATTCTTAGAATATTGATATAGAAGTATTAGAATAAAATATATAACTATTCATTAAAATTTGTTAATAAGTTTTGAGAGACCCGTTACAGCAGTCAAAAAATTTATTTGTATACATAACTTAAAAAAAATTCTAGCATTCTCCAGTCCTACTCTATATAAGCTAATAGTGTGTCAAAGTTCATACTCCTCCGTTCGCTCAATTTTCATATATATGGCTACAAAGTTTTCGCTTCAAGTATTTATATGTAGATACTATTCACAGACTTATAAATAATTTGCTCGATAAAGTAATATCTTGTAACCATAGTAAAGAAAACAATTTGATGCATAATGCCCTTAGAGACGTACATGTATTCTAATATTATCTAAAAGCTTTGACCTAAAATAAAAATGATTCAAAAACAACCAAATATATTTGTTTCTTGAAAATCTTTTGACAAGACTAGACCAGAAATCGAATCACAATCATCGATCCACGATGGAACACCCGTTACATATTTAAAATTGTTTTATGTTAAATTTTCCACATGATATAATTTAATTGAAGCAAGGTCGGTTTAATCCGATTGTTATTTGATATAGTGGTAGTAAGTAATAGGGTGGTAGGGAGTGCTTTAGACAGACAACAACAATTCATGTGTCATCTTTAAAAGGTGATGTTGATAAACTGTTGACAACATTCTATTAATTTACTTTGAGAGTATCGTCTATCTAAGTTTAGTCTGAATAGTCAAAGAGCTTTTACGAAAATATACAAACAAATTAACAGCCGTTAGGTTTAATCTTATCTTCAAATTCCGTATTTATTTGATGTCGTTGTTTTAATTTCATTTATTCCAAAAAAAAAGGTGTAAGGTTTTTATTAAAATAGAATATTAGAGATCAAAGATTTATAAAAACATAATAAAATATATAAATAAAAAAATAGAGTTAATGAAAGTTTTTTTGGAGCTTTTATCTAAAAAATTTCTAACAGAGGCAACTTTTGATTACATTTTTAAAGCCATTTTATTTCATTCTTTTGTCATACACATATGAATCTATGAAAAATGGTTTATAATTAAATCATTAAATGACGTTTAAACCATTTTTAACTATTCATAATTCTGTTCTGTAATGATAGCTCTTTGACTAATTATTCCTCGTGTCTCTGAAGTAATTTTCATGTGATTAATGCATCATATCAGGTATAATTAGGTTGCCATGGTAGACATATCTATGTATATACATATATCTATGTAAAGATATCTATATTTTAGATAATAATGTCTAGATAATAATCCTATATTACGTACTATAAAGTAGTGTAGATTTGATTAGTGATTCTACGGTCTACAAACTTTATTCCAAATGAACAAACATTTATTTTGTAAAATGATAACATTTTTAAAAATTCAATATAAAATTACATAAAATGTCTGAGATATTTGAATGAGAATCTTACTCATATGGCTACAAATAACGAAAAGCTTAAAGTGCTCAATCAAAATGATAAATTATCTGTACAATAAAAGCTTTTACCTTAAAATAGTACATTTTAATAAAATTACTTTATTTCAAAAGATATGATTCTTGTTGTAATAACTTAGAATTAATGTATTTTATAATTAATTTTAGTGTCAGAAATGTCCTAGAAGAATAATTGTATCGTTGCATATTTAACATCACAATGTAATTATTTAGGTTAATGCTAGAAAAAAAATATAAATAGTATATCAATACCGTTGTAATATAATAGTCATTTGAATGCGTACATAAATTTATGGTATTACAATTTCATTTTCTAGGAATTTTCTATAATATATAAAGATAAATCAAGACTATTAATTTCGAGAAATGATCTAAGCGGCTATCAAAGAATGTTACAGTTTTATTTTAAATTTCAAATCTCCTATGAAGAAAACAGTTATTTTAGAAAATCATCTAAAAAAAAGATCAATGGTTCGAGGTCTAATGACTATTGTATATTATGACTAAGATACTGTATAGATTGATGATTTATTGCATGAACACTAAGATCTTTCTATCTCATGATTTTATGAATGTCTTAGATCTAAATTCAAACTGCTCTTTGAAGGAAGTTTTTAGTTTAGGGCAAACTATGAAAATTTTCTTGAAAATTTCTCAAGAAAATCACTTTTTTTTGTAAATTCTCATACTAAAATGTGTCCTCTAAATGTAGAAATTAATTTTTTCATACTTTGAGGCACGAAATTTTTAAAAATTAACTGTAAATGATTAAACTCGTGATTACTATTCTGGTCGACGTTGAAGCGAACGTTTTAATAGATAACAAAAGCAATTTTCTTACGATTGTCTTAAAAAACTGAAAATCATTAATTGAAGGTATAATAATTATAAATCTATAAAAAATTATGACAAGCGCTGTTCGTTTAATTATATAAATGAAAAATGTTAGTTACTTTTGATTGATTTGGATCTTTTTCTCTTGACCTGACACGTAGAAAACAACGAATCCAAAAAGTGTATCAAATATCTAAAATGGTAAATTTTATTTTAGTTCTTCAAAACGACCAAGGCAATGTTAACTTACACTTATTACCTATAAAAATTGAATAAACGAATACAGTTTTCCTGTTAATATTTGATGAGAATAATATTTTAAAAGCATAATGATGCTATATTTAACCCATATTTTATGTTTTTAAATAACTTGAAATAAAAGTAGTTACTTCAGGATATATACAAACTCGAAATTTATATAAAAAAAATGTAACTTCAATGTCCCTTTGTTTTTAATATATTGTATAAATGTTACAATTAAAGTACAAATTTGTTTCGTTAAGTTAGTTTTAACCGCTCAGTAGATTTTAATGAAATTTATACAGCTTTTAGAATACATAATAAACTCCTGATCGAAGGATTTTTTTTCAAAAATTTCGATTTTTTAAGACCGATTAACTGATGATTTTTTCCCAAAAATCTAGACAAAAATTTTGCGCCATTTTGTTAATTTTTGAAAAAAAAAGTCCTTTGATCAGGCCCAGGATTATCTATTTATAAAACTAATTTTTTTTATCCGATTGATTTTAAATGAATCTCCAAGGACTTATGATTGTCACCGCAAGGACCTTTTTTTGGAACTGGGTCAACACAGACAGCTATAACTTTGGAAATTAACTTTTTTTTTTTAAATTTTCGTGACTTCAAGTCAAAACATTGTATAATAATGCCATCCATATTACTACTTTTGTAAAATAACACGATTTAATATCAAAAAAAAAAAATACTGAAAATTCTCATTTTTTCGTGCCTCTGACTACCCTTAGCCCCTAAATGAATGTTGTACTCTAAACAAATTTGCTATCCACATTGATGAATTTTAAAAATCGTACATAGTATTTTAGTTCATATTAGAACTGAAGTTTATACTTTAACTGTAACATATATAAATGTACGAGAAAAGTATATAAATACTCATTAAAAATGTGAATATACTTATTATATATACTGAATGAAACCAAGAAGTGAGATTATTATGAAATGATAAAAAAAAATGAATGTTTATATTCATTGAGCCGAAGTTTTTTTTTTTACAGTTTTAATATCATCTGTCTGCACTTCTATACTAACTAATTTTTCATATATTTGTATGTCGAGAAATGTGTTTTTTACCTGGGTAATGTATGACTCAGAGAGATTTTCATTATTTAAGCTGGGTACGTGCTAAATACCCACAGTCATGCAGGAATAATTTTTAGTTTTCTAAGCCAGACGTAGTATCTGCTCGAAATTTATTATTTTATGTTTTCCATCCCCGATAATATAATCATTTAGTTAATAAAAAAATAATGATAGGTGCCGCAGAAGAACACATAAGAAATTTAATCTTTATGAGGATTGAATAATTGGCAGAATCTATGCAATCGATTGGTTTAACTTCATTTGATCTGATTTGGAAATGCAGCCAATAATATTGATTTACTTCGGTACTTAAGAGGAATTGAATCCATTAGTGTGGATATAAAAAATATAACACAAAATCAGTGTTAACTCAATTATTAAATATTTTTCAATGTACATAAGTTAGGTAATTACTTCTTAAGTATTATTACCATTACATTCTGTACTTGTAAAACTATTTTTCCAACAGTTATAATCAGAATATAGATTTTTTAATGCAAGAAAAAAGTATATTATAATAATAAAAGATTACATAAAGAATAAAAAAACAAGTGTAAAATATTACTAAGGATATTAAGAAATAAACTAAACGACAAAAAATGAAATAAAAAAAATTTCATGTACACTCCTGTACATTAGATACACATGACTGTATAATGTGCATTATAATGTGAATTTTTAATTTAAATAAAACATTATTATTATTATTATTATTAAATTTTAAATAAGATACGAAACGCATAAGTGAACTTTCTAGTATTTAGCTATAAAATATTAGCATAATATTTATAAAGTACTTGATTAAGATTCAGTGTTTATTTAGTACTATTTGAATGATTAACAATATCAGGATTTATCATATCTGATCATATGAGACTGCCACTATGGGAATTTTCTTATGTCAAATTTTGGTCAAGAAATCGGTTTACACGCTCATGAAAATTTGACGAATTGTCGCCTGAAAACTAATTTGCAAATATACCGAAAGCTAGCCGATTAATGTCCTAATAATTCAAAAAAAAAACCTTCTGAAAACTAGTTTTAATTTCCATAATATATTCTCTAAGTTTCTTTTGCTATAAACTTGCGTAAATGTATGTTTTTTTCCAAACTAAAACAATTAAAAAAAAAAAGAAAAGCTGACTGCAATTAATGTGCGCCCCTCCACTTTCTAAACGCAACAATTTTTATAAAAAGAGCATCAAATGTAGAAAGATTTTTTAATGACAGGGATTAAAAAAAATTTAATAACTAAAAGTAAACTCCCCATAAACTTCCCACACTTACGCCAAACTTCTTAGCTAAACATTTTACCTTGACCAACTTCGAAAATTAGCATTAGAAACATTGTATTATTAAACAATTCTTAAGTATTTTAAATAATGGTAAATTAACAATTAAATTTCAAAATATCTTTGAACATAAACAAATTTATATTTTATTTTATATAATAGGAAATGAAGAAATGCTTTGTTAAATATTATAAAACCGTTTCAAATGAACTACTAGATTCATACTTGTTTCTTTTTTGCAAGTAAAAACCGTTTTTTTTTTTTAAGTGTTTAGATAAAAGTCATAAATGTAAATAACTCTTCTAAAGTATTCAAATGTCCTAGTTCATGCTTTTTTTTAATGATAAGTTTTCATTATATTTTTAAAATAATGTAGGTTATTCTTTTTTTGTCATTAAATTCTTCCGCTTTGAAAATGGAAAAACAAAATCTATGTGTAATCTTAATGGCAAATAATTTTTTTTATTGACACATCCTAAAGATTCTTGAAAATCTCATCCTTAAGTGATAAGTGAGTCGATTGGTAAACAAACATCACTGTTGATTCCTTAGTCGAAAATATTTGTAATAGACCCCAAGAATTAAATAAAAAAAGAGGTAAAAAGTATCCGTATTCGTAATTATTAACAATTTATTGATTTTTTTTATTCTCTTCATTAGACAGTAGTGTGAACTTCGCGGGTCGCACCTAGACCACTTTGTACTCGGTTAGACAGAGCGTTAATCTTCAAAAATTGTTCCAATTACAAATAATGGATGATACATTATTTTATATTGATATTTTGTCACTACTTACAAAAATATTGATTAACTTTATTAAAAACAATTTAATATTTTGTGCATATATTTGAAAACTATTGTTTATAATTTTTCTACTTAAAATATATAATGAATCATTGGTACATTTCAGCTACTCGTGACGCTTCAATCGATTCAATTGTCCATTACATATTCTTAGCATGATGCGGATATCCAATGTCATGTATGATAAAGTTTCGTACTGTAAGGACGTTACAAATCACTATAAATAATACAATATCACACATACATGAATGAAATCATTATATATTGGTTGTTTATCATGGCTCGTGTTAATTATTTCAATTTGGATCAATAAATAATTAGTACAAACACAAATCTAATTGTATTACTATTGTGTTTATTTTGGGGATACACACATCACACACTTCATGACACTAACAATGATACACACAACGATGTGATCATCTAATGGTTGGCCAGTTATTATTGTTTCTATGTGATGAAATACCATAAATTATATTAATTTATAATTTATGTTATGAGACTAAAAGTGCAAAAAAATAAAATTGATTATATTTTTGTATTCTATTTTGATAGTTCAAAAGCAATGTTGTTTATTCATTTCATTGAATTCGTTAATGTGTGAAGGAGCTAGTTAATTTTGAAAAGTTCAAAATTTTTTGTTTGTTGTTTATAGATTTTCTAAGATAATTTCGGTCTAAGGAATTCAAAAATAATATTTATTTTATGATCGATCGCATAGTTTTCGAAATATTGCATAAAATATATCTGATAAATCGGCATTTATAACGGATTTCTAGCGATATCTTTATAAGTACGCATCCAATCCTTAAATAGATGTTATTTTTGAAATCTGCGGGTCAGAACAACCTTAAAACATGTATTTTATCCAAATCGGTAACAAAAAAAACTTTTCGATTTTCTCGATTTTTTAAAGGTACCCCTTTAAAAAATTGCAAAATTTCGAAAAAAACTTTTTTCTATCCCATCTTGATAAAAACTATGTTTATAGACGTACTTCGACCCGTAGATTTCAAAAATCACATCTATTTAACGATTGGATACGCGGTTTTTGAGATATCATGAAAAATCCGATTCAGAGGCCGATTTAGCGGATGTATTTGATGAAATATCTCAAAAACTAGCCGATTCAAATTGAAAATACACTAAATCTTATTAAATTATCAGGAAACATAAGGGTAGAAGTGTGTACTGAATATACTTTAAGATTGATAAGCGACAAAATCTATTAAAACTAGGCCAAAAATACCCAAAATCAGCCTTAAGTATTCACGAGCTAAACTCACTTTTTAGGTGAATAATTCGCGAACAAAATTTCAGATTACTATCTTTCTAAATTTTTCGATTATCTTGATAACGGACAGACATTCAGAAATGAACTAGTAAGGCACATTCAGGGCTCTAGCAAGGCAGAGCAAATTCAAAATTTGACTTTTTGATGTTCTTTTAATTTTGTACCTTACAATATTTTGTTATAATACTAACTTGGTCGGAAACTCTATTATTTCATCAGAAGCTAATATTCATTCAATATGAAAACTTTACGAGATGACAAAACAAAATTATGTACGAATACAGTTTCGTATATCAGAATATATCCAATATTAGATTTAGATTATAAATATGATAGAATCACAAATTATACAAATTTTGAATATTCCAATTTTGAATATATAATTGGGATATTTTCGTCATATTGATTGTCGAATGCATAATGAATGTACACAATATATTCACCGAATATTATTTGATCATGATAATTGGAGAAAATATATATTTAACTTACAGAGAAATTGACAATACAAATGAGATCTATACTATAAAAATAGTCTATAATAGTATTTTATATTGTATTTGTTTCAATTTTCGCGTAATAAAATTCGAGATTCACAATTTAAACATAAATACAAAGAGTGCATTAAAGAGTGTTTTGTAACAAAAAATATCTCTAAATTAAAAACTAAAATTTGATTTTTACTTTTTCGGAATAGATCTTTGAATCCAACATAATTGTTTATAACTTTACTATATTGGGTAAGATGAGGAGCTTTACAACAACAAAAAGTAGCTATTTCTAAAGATAACATAGTGAAGATTAAAATTTTTTAATTTTCTTTATAAAAATTTAGTAATAAGTGAAGATAGCAACTAAAAGAGTTCATTGTTTAGACATATTGAATTTCATTGTTTGGACAATTTTTCATTATCATTCATCAAATATCCAGTCTATACGAAAAAATGTTTCAAACAAAAGTTGTTTGGTACAAAAAATAAACATTTTTTGTATTTAAACCTATCTTCTATCTTTTATAGTTTAAAAGTAGGGTCAAGGATCCATAGGCTATCACGCACTTAAACTTACTTTTTTTGTTAAGAATCTAAACATCATCAAAATTTCAGCTCGCCATCTCTTTTTGTTTTTTAGTTATCATGATGACGGGCGGACGGCCATTCTGAAACGGACTAATTAGGTGTTTCTATGACCATTTATATCAAAATTTTATTTGGACAGTCAATACTTGGTAGCGTTACAAATTTAAGTCTAAATAAATATATTCTTAGTATGAAAAGCATTAATTTTTAAAGGTGATATATTTAAGATAATAATACTTTTATAATTTTCTTTTTAATCGTTAAATAAAAGAATATTTATAGATATTAAAAAAAAAAAATACTTTTTATAAAAATAATCTAACATAAATATTAAAATATGTGTATTATGCAGCCAAGAGCAGCCTCAGAGCCTCATTTACCACACAAACATACACAGATACCATAAAATCATAATCCCGTGTCATTAAAAAGACTCATTAGGTTGTAGAGCGTTCAGTTCTAACTAGATGTATCTTCTCTAAAACATACATATCTGCCTATCTATCCATCGTAACCTAGCTTAGGCTGAGGATGTTGATAAAGAGGTTATAAAATAATGTTGATATTATATCATGACCGACCAACCGACCGGAGGTATTGTTCGTTATATAATATCTAGAAAGGAGATGACTCTCTGCTAACCCTACATCATAGAGTGTGCTTGTGTGTTCGTTTGTGTGTTCGTATTCGCACACAATGATCATGTAAACAAGAGGAGATTTATATGAGGTGTCCAGATGAGATACATTTATTTTGTAATCATTATACAGTGTCTATAGTGCCTAAAGCACAGGACGAAAAAGGCTGGAAGTATTTAAATATAAACTATTGTTATACTGGTAGTGAAGTCCAAGCGGAGATTTTTGGATTGCCTCGTCAGATCACTATATGGGAGATACCTTAGTCCATGTTGAGTACCTTCAGCAAATCTAAGCTCTCTATATGGTGATGCACGTATAGGGTAGCTGATTTGTATATTAAAACCGAAAAATCGATTAAATCAAGCTCATCAGATTAAATCAACCTATAGATATGGTAGGTTGCTTACGTGCTGAAGAGTGTACATTATACTAATATGACGATTTGTATAAGTGTGTAAAATTTTGGTTACGTGCCATTATGGTTACGTCTATAATTATACAATACGATTTTAAATTAAGGAATTGTTTATAGCAGAAACTCGTTAACCAAGCTTTAATCGCAAAATCAACTTGTAATTATTTATAATTGATTTAATCTATTTGTCATTTATTTTTTACATTTCTTTATAATTTGAGACGATGGATGTACATACGATTCTATTTGCTGTGGTTTGATGTAATTTAAAATTCTTACGAGAGTCTATGAAATTATGACAACCCTTCAGGTCTTAAAGGAATCATGAATTTATTAAGAATATTACGAAAACTGAATACACATCTAAAATACATTTACAAGCATTGACCAATTAGTACAACACTTAATTCTAATGGCACTAAGAAAATGGAATATATATATATATTGGTTTTACCTTACCAAAGCATATGTAAATGAGCTTGCATGAATAATTGAAACACTAGGGCATTGAATACAATTTCAAAGTTGATACATAATAAGTTAATAATAATGTATTCTAATATTTGTGGTTATTGTCATTGCAAATACATCGTAAATGAATATTTAGTTTCAAATTTAAACGTATTTACCCTAAAACAATTCAATTTTCATAAAGCTTATAACAAGATATTTTAGCTTCCATCATAACTAATTCACACGTTTTTAATCGAAGATCGATGATTTATTTTCTTCAGTCAAGAAACTGGTTGAAAAATAGAGTAAAATACTTTCCTCGATTACTAAATTTTCTTTCACTTGAATTGAAATGTGATGTTTATGCTTTTATTTAAGCTCTAATTTCCAAAAAAGTTTAATTTCTAACCATTATTTACCACTGTCAAGTTCATAATATAACAAAAAAAAAAAAAGTGTAGTTTTATTAATTCTGAATATTAAAAAATTTATTCGTTCAAATTGTTTATATAGGAACAATTACTCACGCTTGTATAAAAAGCGTATATAACAATAATAATTTATAATACTATTAGCGTTTAAACTGTTAAAATTATAATAAAGAGCAATGAATTATTATATAATACTTTTAAAGATGTAAAACGACTTGTAAACATTAAGACACAATTTACTGTTTATTTTTCTACCTAAGGGTATAAAGTTCTGTTTAATTCTATGTTCTAAATTTCCGCATTTTTTATAAATCTTAATTTGACATTTTGATTTATTTAATTTTATTTTTATTCTATTTGATGATAAACAAAAACTGTTACCATCCAGCCTCGTGAGGAATTTGAAGGTTTTTTTAAAAATATATCAATTAATTTATTTTCACCTCGAACAAAATTGTGATCACTTTGCGATCATTCGAAAATCCCACAAAAAACTTTTCATTATGTTTTTCAATATTTCTGTAACAATTATTTCAGTTTTTTCTCTATTAACTCTTCCAGATCGTTTGGAAAAAAATACCTTTTATTTTAAAATTACCATTTTTTTGCTATCTAGCTTGGGTAGATTCCGTAATGGCACCAAATTTTTGTGTTCTGGGCATGATAGCAGCTTCTTGCATTTGATATGGGCTGATTAGGCCAAATGAGAAATTTTGCTGTGAATATTGTCTTACATCACATACTTATAAGGAAGAACACCCAGTAATTTTTACAACACAATTCTATGTGTTATAATATGTTTTAGAAATGTAATAGAACTTCCGTGTTGTTTTCGTCGTCTCTCCTCTATATTTTAACATAAATAAAATTGTCGTCATAAAATAGTGCAATGCATCCATATTCAAAACAATCTAACAAACTTGTTGTTTGTTATATTCTTATTCTACAAAAGTTGATCTAGATGTACAAACACGTTTAGAGATAGAAAACTAACTGTATATAGGTATATAGTTTAAGTACAAAATAACGGGTAAAACACCCACTTGATGCAAACCACCTGAAGTTATCACTCACTGCATACAACAATATATTATAGTTTTTATTTATAAATAGACATGAAATACAGCAGATCTTTGAGTGGGCATCTCTGAGGAATCATAGTTTTTTAGAACGTTTGAATGTGTCTTTTAGAAACTGAACAAGCTATATTGCTAATATATAAGACTAGCTCTTATAGTTTGATTGTATTAGCTACATTACAGCCAGTTATGGACACCGGACTAATTTGTTATAAAAGTTTACATAAATGGCTGTATATGTGAATGAACATGACCAATTGAGTTGCAAATTTGATGGGACGTATGAATAATTTTCTACACATGATTAATATAATTTTATTTTTTCTTAGGTACTTAGGTACAGACTTCGATACTGACCTGAATTCATGAAAAATTCAAGATCATATCAAGACGATGAAGTTCTTAAATATAAAAAAGATACCAAGATTCTGTAAGATACTAGACCAAATAAAAGACTAGGTTACTGGATCAAGTATTTTCAAGCTATATTACTTTAGCTTAACCTATTTTACTTAATATATGCACGTACTAATTGTTATTACAATCACTGCTAATCGATTGATTTGATATGGCTCCTGACTTTCCTTACATACAACGAAAATAATCATGAAAAAATTTATATTCGTATAAATTCGTTACATAATTTTAACTATATATTTACATAGTATTTTTTTCAGGGATCCCTAGATATAATTCATTCAATTAATATATAATAATATACACTTGTTTCTTTGTTGGCGAATTTTTAATCCGTGTTATATAACATTTTTAGTAAAAAGATTTTTAATAAATTTTTTATTGTTTTTTGGTTGAATCACCGTAATGCAAAATGACATAAATTTCAGCGTTTCCTCTCTACTTACACACTTACTATATGAACCTAATATCAGTAGGTATATTCAATCTTATTCATATTGTAGACAAACACAACACTATAAAGTTATGTTTACGACACAAGAACTACGTGGTAGAACTATACTATAGCTCGTAGGCAGTGTATATAATAGTAAACTTATGAACGTAGAATATAACGTAGATAATAACAATAACTATCACAGCGTGATAACCAAAGTCGCATGTAAACAAATAATGATAATAATTATATTTTAATTTAATATCTTGTGTGTGTAAAGAAAGCAGAGATTGAATAATTAAATGGTGTTGTTTAGAAATGTTTTTCTTTCAGACGACACAAACAATCAATATTCAAGAATCTTTTATCATAATTTATAGACGAACATCAATTGATGCACCAAATCATTTTACGTCCAGGTATTTATATGCCAGGATAATGAGTAACATAGTAAATTTGGTCTTTAGTTTGTAACTATAGAAAATATTAACCTAAAATAATCTATTATCGGTATTCATAGAATCACTTAATTAGTTCATTTTCGTCTGCCTGCCATCAACATAACTCAAGAAAAAAACAAGAAAATTCAATTTTGAATCCATCTTAATTGAAATATAGTTGAGAATTGGAAATATTATGATACCGAAGCAATAAGAAATCGTAATTAATCCGAATAACGGTTCGTTTGCACCAAATTACGGTTGTATTTTGATAAAATTTTTCAAACATCTTTAAGATTCTAATAAATTGCTATGAAACAAATTGTTTAGTAAATGTCAAATATACAGATTGTATTTTACCCATTTTGGTGGAAAAAGAAACAATGTAAGGAAATATTATTACGAAAATAGCTCGTACTTAATAACACAAATTGGCTTAGAAAATATGAAGCTATAGTTTTACACATAATACCATGTAATAAATTTATTTGATTGATTTTAAACAAATTATATAATATTAATTATTTTTTAGTCATTATACTAGTAAAGATATATGTAAATTAAATTAACTGGTTTTAATTAATTTTAAATTGGTTTATAAAAAAAAAAAACTCCATTTATAAGATAAATTGAACAACATAGACAATTAATTACAGAGTATTGTGTGATAAAATAAACACGGGTTGAACGAAAAACAATTAATCAAAATACTATGTACAACAGTTTGCAATAATAAGTAATATTATTATTTGTTATATAAAATCACAAATCAATAACTTTATAATATCGATGCCTAATGTAACAATAATGATTGATATACATTATTAAGAGTCGTTAAATTAATTACCAATATTGTAAATTATTGCTATTTACAAGTCTGGCTATGTGTTTTAAATAATTGTATAAAGAAACAGTAAGGAAATTATCTGAAAATTAGTTTAATAATTGATTCTAAAAAAAATTAATTAACTTAAATGTTACAATAATTATTAGCTTATATTAGTTTATATTCGATAACAGGCATTTATTTTGAATAATCTAATGGCAGAATACGAATTTAGAGGCTACTCAAATAAAATTTTGAAAATAAACACAAACAGGCAAAAATATCTAAATAGACAAAAGGAGTTGGAAAAAATTTTAAATCCCTAAAACCTTAAAATTGGAAACATCTTACAGAACGAATAAAAGTTCGTAAGGACAATCTTAGCAATTATTTGAAGCTATATTTATGAAGTTAAATTTGTTAATTATATTCTATGTGTTTAATGTCTTTTCACTTTACGTCAAGAACAAAAATTATATTGAAAATAAGAAACGTTCACATTAAGAGTCAACCCTAAGTTAAAAATAATTTTTGCTATAAAAAAAAATTTTATTATAAAATTTTTCTCGATATTATACGAAAAAAGAAATAAATATTATTTGTCTGTCGTCTTTTTTTTTTGTCTTCAAAAGAAACCATTATTTCAGTTTTAATATTTATTTCAGACAAGAAAAGAAATTAAATTAAGTAGTATCTTCAAATTGATCTGACCAAATACAATACAAGAAAATTTTAATAAATAAATTGAAAAACAAAACAAAAAAATAATATCTATGTATTTTTTAATATTTTTGGGTCAGATAAAGAAAGACGTCCCCTTTCCCCGTTTCCCTTCTCGTACCGTGCTTGCCATCATATTGTCCGACTATATCCAATGGAATGATAGTAAAAAAATGTAAAGGCAAACATAAACACACACACAAATGAATAACACAAATAAAAGAAAATAAATATTGGAAAAATGGATATAAGTATATACAGAGTAATAAAAAATATTAGATTCTCCAGATATTTGCACATACATAGCATACAAAATTACGATGAACCGGAGCAATGAATATCGGGGTGGCTTCAAGAAAAACTAATAAATTTTAAATCTTTTTTGTCAATAATGAGCACTTCCAAATAATGTATCAATATGTTTTAATAGCTTTATTTCCGGAATAACTTGAGCGATTGAGTAAAAATTTTGAGAATAGATGATTAAATGTATTTTCGAAATTTTAACTAAATTTTCAATGACAGTAAAGCGTCCTCAGTTTTTCCAGATTTTCCTGATTCTAATTATTGAATTAGGGACTTTTTATTTAAAAATTTCATTTTGATTCACAAAATTACTTATTTTAACGTAAAATTACTTCAAACATTTTAGATATTCCGAATTTATTTCTAGATTATTTTATTGTACATAGTGTGTCGTTTAACGATATATATTTTAATTTTATATGACTCCATTTTTAGAACACCTGGTACATTATGTTTATTACTCTTATCTATTACTTAAAATCAACGAGAGAAAAAAAAAGTACCTTAATGTTCTGAGAGCCTATTTGTAAACAAACTTGGTAACAATAGATAGGTAAAGTATGTACACATATACATGTAGAGTACACTTTTTAGTGCACTATTGATACCTATTAATACAACATATTGGAAATATTGATCTACACACATATGCGAAAGAATGTATGGCGAAAAAAAAATTGTTAAGTGTAGTACCCATGTCGTTCAATAGGTTCGGTTGAACTGTGTGTTTTATTGTATGATTAGCGAAAATGAGTACACAATATTTAACTTAATTTATTCATTTTAAATGCAAAATGTATTGAAACAGTTAATTTATAATCCAAATAAAGAAAGAAATTTTCTAAAGCAATCTAAGCTTTTGCCTAATTAAAAAAACAACTAATTCGAATTTTCACAGAATGCAACGTTGGTGAAAATTCAATATTAGGAAATTCTTTTTCATTTTCCAATTTCCTTAAGGTTCTTAAAAAACGTGTAGATAATATAATAAAGACGTTGATTGTTTAATAATCCAATATATGACTTCAATTTTAGAATCGATTGGAATTATTTAATTTATTATATTACAGAAAATAAGTAGACATACTTTTATGACACTTAAGTACATTAAAATTTCGGCTTGCGTTATATTATCGTCTCTTTGTTATCACAATAAGGCACAGATAGAGAAAAATGGACTAACTAGATGATTCCATAAGCACAAATTCAAGTAATAGTGATTGCAGTGAAGGGTAGGCAGTGCCTGACAAGTATGCCTTTTTTTCTGGACCTTTTATAGCCATACACCTTTCAGTAACTTTAATATTTTCATTTAAAGCTTCGACTAAATATAATACACCTTTCAATATTTTATACAAATTTAACTTGTTTTATTTTAAGTATTTAAAAGTTCATCTGTTGTACAAGCTTTTTAAAATCGAACGTATACCATTGGATATTTGTTTGTTTAACGATTACATTCTTTAACCTTCAACTGGAATTCACAAATGTATGGTTTCTGATTCAAGAAAATAATTATATACTGGAGACTCTAGTGAATTATTTCAAAGAAATAAATTTAAATCAATATGATCTCCATGGGAGATAAAGAATAAATATAATATTTCTAATAAACTACTAATAAATATTGAAGATACCCGGCATAAGCTAAGCCCTTCTTCAGGTTATAATATACAATAATTCTAGAAATTTTAATTCATAAGCCTTACAAAATTTTCAAAAACTATTTATAATTCAGCATGATTCATTTAAAGCCACCCAGCCAGAGCGAAGTGTATTATCTATTCGAGTAAGCCAACACCTAATATATATTTTCTATAAAATTTAACCTACAGCATCGTATAATATATAGAACTAAATATTCTTTTATTCTCATAAAATTAATTTCCTATACTCGTCGTTATCTTGAATAGAAAATTTTCAATAAAAATATTGTATACGATTTTGATGGATTAAATAAAAATTGTATATTAAATTCTGTTTCATATAAGATTGATTTTTTAGGATCGTAAAAAAATATTGAAAAAAAAATCTTTTTATTATTACAAAATTTCTAATATCCAAATCTACTTGAAAAAGAATTATTATTTTATTAAATTTCGAATGTTGTATTATATAATATTAATTTTACGCAAAAATGAATATAATATTTATAATAAAATACTATTTAAGGATACGTTCTTTTAAAAATTAAAAACTTTTTAAGAATACTTGCTTTTACATATTGAATACTTTTCAATTTCATCTATAATTCGATATAATCGTATTAAAATCATCGATAAATTTTATTTATGGGATTTATTATTTTAGGCGATATTTTGGTAAAGACGTATTCGTATTATTTATTTGTCAGTGTAATTTCCATAGGTGACGTAAAATGGTTTTTCCAGATAGGGAGTTTCCAGAGGATTAAAAAAATATTATTTCAAAATTCGTTGTCCAAAACGAAGAAAAAACATGAAATAAAAGAAATGCATAATACTATTTTTTACAATGTCACTTTTCAACTACTATCTTCATCAGTGACTACAGTATATACTTATATAAATACATCACACATCCTTCCCAGGTGAACTCCCATCCAAATACTAATATAATGTTTTTATTTTTTCAAAAAATACTTATAATAAAACATGTAGTATGAGAATAAATTATTCACAAATTAAAAAAATAACTGCTTGATATTAAATAAAAATATTATTTGGCAATTGAAAAAAATTCAAGTTAAATTATTAATATTTTTTAAGATATGAAAATATGCTCATTTAAAAGACAATCACGACTTTTAATAACACCCCTTAGTATATTAGAGCTTTAAAGACACGTTACAGATTATACGTTATCCAAAAAAGCTCCCTCATATTATTATGTAATAAGCAAAACCCGCTACTCCATCTATTTTAATCGATTAGAAATATAAAATAGCTTTCTGGTATAGAGCTTTCTGTTAAACCATTTGATAATTTTTACTTTCGCATACAATTTTCCATCCATCTGCTGGATCAACTAGATACTTACTAAAAGCTCATATACATTTTCCACATAGTAATTTCACAAGTACACAATAGATGGCTCTAGTTACTGCGTATCCCGAAACATTTCTAACTTACCGACATTGTATTCTATATGCCAAAGAGTATGCTAGATTCTATAACAAGAAAAATCAATGAAGGCATGCTTCAATTACGTCATTGGTTTGTCACGTGGAAAATATTTAGGTCAATCTATATATATTTCCAACAGTAATGACATCTGGTAATCATTTTCTGTATATACATTTATTTTAAATGGAAAATATTATCTTGTATTTAAATTATGAACATCGATAAAAAAAAAATACGAAAAATACAAAATGAAATATGAAAAGTAACAAATAAAAGAATAAACAGTAGTGTCATCTATCATCAAGCGAGTATATTTTATTTAAATTTCCGGAAAGAAGAAAATAATTTATTGTTTATACACAGTATATTTTATCATACCTTTGGGATACATTTTTCTTTATAATAAAAAAAAAAAACAAAATTTGCTGAATGGAAAATATACAGCTATGATGCGTCGAGTGTGGAAACAAATTTTTGCATAGTAAATGAAAAATCTTTTGAATGGTTTTCGATTATAATGAATTGGAGATATACAAGCAATATTTTCCATACGTGTCCAATGGGAAATTGAATATTTACACATATGTGTAATTTATCATTCACGCCCAATATTTTTATAATAAATTGTAATAAAAATTCAATGCATTCATAAATTTATGTTTTTATTGTTTTTATTGTATGGTAACTAATTATTAAGCTTTTAACTTAATTGGAAATTAAGTGATGCTTTGTTGATTCGCCAGCAAGTTTTTTTTAATTATTAAATATGTTTTTATTAATTTTTTTTACACCTGGGTATGCTTTTCTGAATAATACCATAAAAAATCAATGTATAGAATTTTTTGAATTTTTTCAGCCACTAGCAATAGGCTATATTTTTAGTACCAAAATGTGTCTACCACGATTTGGCTATCAGATTTTTTAATGGTTGCAATAGAAATAATAATTATAAATCGCAAAAAAGTTATTATGATTCGCATCTATGAAACGTAAAAACCACAAAAAGTGATTTATTCAATACATCTAATTACTGTTCGATGATATGCAAGATATTTGGATACAATTATCAATTAGCATGGATGTAAATCATTGCTTCAAAATAATATAAAGTATTAAAAGATTTAAATCTAATTTTTTGTTTCTATTGAATAGTTCAGTTCATTCAATATGGTGGAAGTGCAATGAAATATATATTACATATGGAGTTCACATATGCTACATTATTTATCTGCACTCCCACCATTAAATTGTATTATTGCAACAGATAAATGATTTTTTATTTAAAGATCATTTGTAAATTAATTTCGAATGTAAAATAACTTTTACAAAATTATTTTGTAAATTTAAAAACTTGAAACATATTGAAAATTTTCTTACCCTCAATTACATACAGAAATATTTCCGATAATCTGGATAAAACTTACCTAAAACAAAAGAAAAACAGTATGTTATTTTAAAATTCAAATGTTTTCTCAGTAACATAAAAAGTTCTTTTATTTCCTAAAATATAAAACTTTTAAGTTTTAAATAAAATAAATGTAAATAATTAATATTTAATGCGATTAATGATTTTTTGTTCGTTTTTTAACAAAAGTTATTTTAACATTAAAATAATCAAAAAATTTAATACTTGGATGCTACAAAGTTAGTAAGTTAAGTTTGTGTTTCCTATCGACGTGTATCCATTTTCATTTAATTATGTATCTTAAAATGAAAAGCTTTTCAGCAAAATTGATTCAGTAGACTTTGGTTGAGATGAAAAAAATAATATAAACAAGACAAAAAATATTCAAATTTGGAATATTATTGATGTTTTTATTCTCTTCATTGGGAATTTCGTCATGTGGTGTTTGCGGGTTACACCTAGACAACTTTTTAAAATTTTGAATTCATAATTCAGTTAAAATATTTCAATGTCAAAATTTATAACTTATAAATTGTTTTCTAACAAAATATAAAATATTTACTAATATAGAATGAGTAATTTTTCAATAAATTGACATTGTCAAGTATTCGAAAATAATAAATAGTCATGGGATGGAAAGGACATCGCTCTGCAATAAATTATAAATTAAATTAATATAATAAGGTCAAATGATCAGACCACCGCACAATATATAATAGAATTATTATCTGTATGTTATAATTAATATAGAAATTATTATGTTCCAAATAGTCGGAGAGTTGATCGTAATAAAACATCCCTGAATTTTATTCCATTTTTATATTAATCTGTAGCTATTACAAAGAGACACAAATGGCTATGTATTGAACTGTCTAATGTTTACGATTAAAGCCTCCAATTATGCCAAAAATTTGACAAATAAAGAAGAAAAATTAAGCATATCAGAAATGTATGTACTTCCCTCTATAAATTCCACTAGAGACAATACATGATGATATTCTTCAATCCTAGTTCTGGACCGTTTTTAATGCACAACAAAGCATTTAAAACTTTTAATTTTAGAATCAACGGCCTTGTAACGTCTTTTGTACAAAATTATGAACAATACGTAATTGTGATTAAACTTGTAGTAATTTTTTATTTCTTTTAAATTTTATTATTTTTTTTATAATACATTTGCAGAAAAAGCACTGATAACTATGCAAATTCGTAAACTATGCAAAATGTTACTGTATTTTTGAAAATATTTTCCTTAACTCGATTACAAAAACTTTATATATTTCCCACAAACAGAATCAAATTACAGGTACAATTCAAGGATATTTTTTGCCTTTTGTAACTACAAATGATTCGGAACTCGACATTTCTATATCAATATTTTTTCATTATAATTTTTTGCAAAAATGAAAATATCAAAACTTAAATCAACAATTTCCTATAAAAAAAGCAATCGTTTTGCTAGAAAAAAGAAATTTTTTTCAATTGAAAAAAAGGAACGACAGTATAATATAGTCAGCGTATCTATACAAATGTGACAAGTAAATTTAAATAAAAAAATAAAATCATCACGCAGGTGCTGCGAAAACTATAAGAATATTTGTATATAATTTGCGCTTACAAAATTGTTGCTAGAAATTTCGACGACATTATCAAAACAATATATCATTTCCGATTTCAAAATTATTCATCAAAATAAAAAATATTATTCAACACACAAAGTTATTGAGGTTGTATACAACATTCAAAAGTTAAAAATTTAAAATTTTTACAAATAAAAAAGAACCGACTTAACTCAAAAGTAAAAATAATTTTAAATAAAAAACTTAATTACTTTCTAATTTTTTACCATTTGAAGTCGGCACAAACTAATCAATCTCTTAGTTCAGAATATGATTATCACCGACTTCGAATCGTGAGCCTTTTACTTTTCGATAAGTTCTCTTTTCTTTTTAATTTTAATTTTTTTGGAAAAGTTTTAGTTAAACTAAAACCCAAAAAATACTTTGAAAAAATTCAAAACTTTGTGTTAACGTGCTGCCAATATCCCAACTTTAACATCCTTAAAAGGGAAATTCACAACAAATAAAAAAAAAAAAGCAGGAGCTAGTTTGTAATTTATTCACAAACTACAGTGACAATTCGAACTATATTTTATGGTTTTAGATATGAAGTGAATTATTATTGTTCGAATGGACGTTATATTCTGTTCAACTACTTTTTTGTATTTTAAATAATAGTTTATTTTATTTTATTTTTTTAGTGTGCTAAAACGGAAGCCATTATTACTCTTTCTTGCATATAAAACATTCAGCACTTTTTTTCCCATTTATTGTGTCACTAAATAAATATAGATTATTTAAAAAAAAAAAAATTAATTATTAAATAAATATACTGTATTTTATTTTTTGTTTAAATCCATATTGAAAGTTATAAAAATGTCCAAAAAAAACTGAATTGAAATGGCCTAAAAAGTAAAAATAATTTTAAATTTATTAAATACTACAATCAATGTATGACTTGTTAACAATAAGATTAGCGTGGACTTTATTAATTGGTTTCAAGAAGCATTTGTTTAATAATAAATTAATTTTTAACTTTTTAGTCCATTTTTAAATTTCTATTTTTTTGAATAATTTTTCACTGTTTACACTTTAAACTAGAAAGTTTCACCCTCCCCCTCCTTTGGTTAAGTTTTTGTCTTAATTAACATAAGACCACGCCAAGCGTTGTCTTTTTCCAGGAAAAAATCAAACGTGGAAATCAAATTAGCAAATAAAAAGCGATTCACGAATTTGCATTAAAAATATACATATTCGTGTTTTGAAAATTGGTCGAATGTGGTTTACAGCTAAAAGAATTTACTGAATATTAAGGAATTGGTAAGGGTCCAATGCGCATATAAAAATTATTAATGAAATCAAAATATAAAATAAATTTGTAAAATATATAATTTCTATTAAAAATGTCAGAAATTGTAAAATATTATTTCCTTACCGGTGATATTTTAATTATTTTTTGATACTGATTTTAATATATATATATTAAATTTTACATTATCTTTAAATAAAATTGAAATGAGTTGAAATAAAATACCTACATCAAATCCATGTATTTCCATTTTGGTAAATATATGTATAAGGTAAGTTGTTTAATTATTGCTATACAGTGTTATTTATAATTTTTATATATATAGAAATATATATAAGGATATATTAAATTTATTCTCAAGTTATTAACAATGGAAAATATTACTAAATTTTTAGTTCAAGTGTTTATAAAATATGCATGTAATTCTGCTAGTCCCATGCCATTGAAGTAAAGTTAGTAAATTGTTCCCATTCAATACACTAGTGGTGTTACCAGTAAATACAAACTATTTTAAGCATTTTAATAAAGTTTTCCAATACGAATACTATTAGTATCAATTTAACACTTTCGATCACACAAAAATATGTATGAATGTTTGTTCGAATACTGAATTTTAGGTCATTTTATACTAAATAAAACTTATATTTTCAATGAAAATACATGGATATTCATAAACAGTGTGTTAAAAAAATTTTACTTTTTAAGTTTAAATAAGAATGGGCTGATATAGGGATAGAAAAAATCAAAGCCATAAAAACAGACTAGAGACTAAATTAGATTAAAATCAAAACATCCACAGATCCTATACGCCCAAGAAGTAACCAATATGTGATCATATTTAATTTATTCGGATTGAATTATATCATTATGCTAAACGTTTAAATATATGGAACATAGTTTTGAAACGCATTGTATCAATAAACATACATTCTACAATCAATATATTTTCGAGAAGAGAAAAAAACAGTCGTATTAAACTTTTTAAATAAGTTTTTCAAATTCACTTTTTTGTCTCACATTCCTATATTGAAATAAATGATGTGAAAATGTTAATTTTCATGTTTTATTTTATCCTATACTAATTATCTTTATAAATATTTGTTGATTCTCTTACCAAGTCGAAATTTATTTGTTTCTAGAAAATAGTCATTAATTTCTGTCAATAACCCACCAACATAATCATTAAACACAAAAATAAACACACAATAAATAAATATTAACTGTAATAGAACTGTAAAACTTTGTTTTAGAAACTCAGTAACTTTACTTATCTGTTCGATTATCGATGTAAGTTATTACATGGTTCTGAATATACTAAATTTCGTTTAAAAATATTTATCACTATTAAATATAAATCACAAATACACTTACAATAATTTTTATTTAAAATAATTTGTGCAAATAAAAACTTGTTAAATATTATTTTTTTGTATTACATAATCATTACTGACGATGCATTTATAATACAAAAATACTTACAATTAGACAAAGTATTTATTAAAGAATGCTATTTTGTTAGATATTTATTTTTTGATTTAAATAAAAATTAATTATTATTTTATTCATAGAAAATATACATTTGCTTTTTTTTAAAAATTTTTTACGTGAAATTCTATATTCTATATGTCCAGTACATTTTCAACAAATGAGTTTGCAATCAGGGTATGATTAGAAAAAATATTTTGTGCATTTCTATCATATAAAATTTTTCGTACAATTAGCCGCGTTATGCAAACTACAATTTTTTGTGAAAAGTTTTTTCCCCTTAACATTTCAAATAATCAATTTCCACAAAATTCAAATCACTGAATTTTGTGTAAAACTACATGTACATACAAAATTTCATAAAAATCGCATGTTATTTTCGAAACAATCTATGATTATTTCCATTATAAGTAAGCGGTAAATAAGTTTGGATATTGTTGTATAACAACATATGATAATTTCGATTAACTCTATCGAAATTAAATTTCGTGCATTCGTAATTTAATTCATTGGAATAAGGGAGGCTATAAAAGAATACATTTTTAAGATGAAATCCTAGCTACACCATTGTATGTTTCTCATTCCGAAATTCTGAACATGCTTTTTTGTTAAGAAGATTTTTTGTAATTAACCATTATAAATTTGTACCATATAAGTGAATATGTTCATTGAAAAAAAAAATAAAACGTTAACAACATTAGTATTTATTACATCCTGAATACTACTAATAACAGGTAATTTATTTTTACCTAGTTTCCATTTACAAGACTAAATTACATAATTATCTCTTTTTATCCTTCAATAAAATGCGTGTTGAATTTTAATAGACAACAAATTCTTCTTGTATATTTACGACAAAAAAAGTACCAACTAGAAAATAACAATTGAACTAAAAAGGAAAAAATAATTTTAAATTAAAAACTTTAATCAATAATTCCCTTGGGACCATTCAGACAATGATTCGAAGTCGGTTTCGAAGATTCAAATTTTAGATGATAATATGATTTGAGCCGACTTCGAAAGGTAATTTGAAAAGTAAAGGTAAAAGCTTTTATGTTTTTCGAAAATTTTTAAGCTAAACTTCTTAAGGCGCGTTATGAAAAAATGATGAGAGTGATTAGAGATCCATTTTTTATTTTATAGTGTTGTCAAACCACTAATTATTTATCCTTTGGGTGATATACAATGATCAAAACTTGGATATGATAAGTACCATTTTTCGACCTCTTCTTTTTTTGAAGTCGATTAAAAACAAAACAATATAATAAACCGAAAAAGAACAAAATGATATAGAAAAGTATTACGAATATTATCAGTAACGGAAAAATAATGGAAAAACAGTGATGCTATTATGGAAAATAATTATATAATTTAATTTTCAATTTTTAGTAGCAAACTGAAACTTTTTAATAAGATAAGGACTTTAGATCGTCAAGTGTATTGGAATAAAAGTTAATGTGAATTGTTGAAAAAATCCTGGAGGACTCTCGATTAAGACATGTTTTTTATTTTTTCGAGTATTCATTTAAAGCACTGATAATAATAATATGTCATTATCTACTTGCTATAAAAATACATTTTTACTTTTTTTTACTTACGCATTTTTTCTGTCATTAACGTTGGTTTAATAAATGTTTTATTTAGCTATTTATATTTTAAGGGAGGAAACACTTGATTCAAATTGACAAACGTAACGCGGTTTTTACCTTGAATTTCCATTTAATGTAGGGGAATTATTAAAATACCAATCATGATAACGATTTAACAAATCAAATCTAAAATTATAACAAAATTTGTTCATAAACCATGATAAAAAACGCCAAAAAACTATTTTATATTCTGAATATACAAATACAAAAATAAATTTTTCATATAACACTTTAATGTTTTCTTCTCTTGTAATTATTTGTTGTTTATGGTAACAGAGAAAAATAAACAATAATGAACACGAACTGATGAACAGCTAGCGTTGTGCGTTCTTTTCTGCATGCATCTTATGTTGTTGAAGTATTATAGCTCTCCAATGTTAAAAATATTGTAAAATGAGGTAGAAAAAATAATATAAGGCGTAAGAAGAAGTAGCACGTGTTTTGAATTTTACACAATGTATTAGATGTTTAGAATACATAAGGATTGCCTAACTGAAAAGGGTAATTAAATAAGCGTAAAAATAACGAAAAATTGTTTTTTATCCGACATAATAAATAAATAAAAGTCGACTGAAGGTACTGAATTTGCTATTTCTCACCATATGAAGAAAAAAAAATTTATTTATATGCACTTCATCTAAGTATTAAGTGTATACCACATCCTGAACCAAATCACTGTCTCAGTGATATTCGGGAGGTATTTGATTATTAGTTTCGGATATCGGCTATCCTAAAAAATGGTTTTTTATGGTTTTCGATTTGGTTTGCACAAAGTGAATACTGGGATAGTTCCTTATAAAGTCAGCCATAGCTGCATCTTTTCATATTCCCCATCCTATTTTTGACTTATTCTGTAAAATTATGTATTAAAAAAAAATAGAATAAATAATGAATTGAATTGAATTAAAATTGATTTATAAAGCTGTCAACTCTCAAAGAGATTTCTTTCTCATTTGTTTAGTTTTAGCAAAACGGTGTAGATAAACTTATTTTGAAAATGGTAGATGAAATTTGAATAAAAATTGTACGAAATAAATTGTAAGCGATCTCTTGACCAATAGAACATCAATGTTATAACTAAGGTAATAATGTATTAGTTTCTCTAGAATAATAAAAACTTAAAAACCTAAAAATGAATGTATGACTAAGGTTTTATTTAATGGTTTTTCAACGAAGTATTATTAAAACGCTGTTATAATATGTGTTTTCTCTTTGTTTATTTATTAGTATGACAAAGGTGTAACAACATTATTTATTATATTGACTTGAGAGACCCTTTCTTGCTCTAATTTTAATAATGTGATTACTACACTCCATTCTAATTATGTCGTATTTATTTTTAGATAAGGTTCAAACATACATTTTGAATACGAAATTTATGTTGAAATATTGAGCGACCCTTATTTCAATACTTATTGTGGCTAATGAAAAAAATGCCACACATTTTAAAAAAGGAAGTTTAAAATTATAACTAGTCACAGTTTTTTCATAATTATACCTATGCTTTAATAACAATTCATAATGCTTCATTTCAATTTCCATTATAAATTTTTCTCGGTCGTAATTATTTCGGTTGTATGAATATTAACCGAAAATCAGGAAACTACTCAACAGTTAGGGCAGAGTGCTTCTTAGAGAACCTATGGCCAATATCTAAAGCATGGTAAAGGTTGAGAGAATATCCTGTACCTCAGAAATCGAACCCAAGACCATTGGCTTAAGAAATAAGTGCGCTACTGTTCAACTAGCACTGCACCCCAAAAATTGTATGGAAGGTATAAAAGATTGTGGAAATATCCATGATTCCCCAAATGATAACATTAATAACATAATAAGCTCCTTACAGCTTATTATGAAAGCTTGACTATATGAAAGCTCCTTACAGCTTTTCTGCTATTTTTAGTCAAGCATGCACTCTCCGACTAAAGGAAATGAAAAATTCTATAGAATAGTACATAGTTAACATATTTCAAATAAAACATTGTAAACGATAAATAGTTTTGTATTTAATAATTTAATATGCTGTATAATATAAATTTTAACTTCTGGACGACGCAGGAAGGTTGAATGTTGTAAAGTAATATGTTGTACATATTAAAATATAACACGTAATATATTACTTATATTATGGAGCTAAAATAGCTTATATATACATATTATTTGAGAGACTACTACTAATATGAATAGACAGACAGACAGACACGACAGCGAGTAAAAAGAGACGGACTACGTGGAGGCAGCAATGTTATGTTTTACATTGTTTAAATATTAAAATGCATTAAACGAGTGATGATATTAAATCTATATCTATGATTTTTATGAAAATACTCTGTCTAATGTCCTGAAATTTAACTCAATTTTCAGTCGCTGCCTTTAAAAATGATAAAAAGTAAAAAAAGACTTTAAAAAATAGTTGGATGATGCCCATTGGAGATGGAAGAGAATATAATAAAAATAAAAGAAAAACAATTTACGGGCGAGCTGAGGTCGGATGGAAGGGGGTGAGTTATCCTATGAAAAAAAGAGGTTATGTGAAAAAAGTATAAATACAAAAGTACATCTTTTTATTATCTACAACTTTGCCTATTAATTTTTTCCATGGGACTGGCAGTTTGGCCGGAAATCGAGATAAATCGTCTTTTATCCTTAAAATTTCACCTCCTTCCACATCCCTAAATTATTGTACCTTCCATTTTTGTTATATTCTCTTCTCTTTCCAACGGGTTTCATCTTACTATAGTTTTTTTGGGTTTGGAAAATTATCGACCCTGGTCCATAAAATTAATCAAAGTCTAGTTTTTGTTTGTTAAAAAGTATGTCACTGTTTTTAACGGGTTTCATACCTTCATATTTTATATTTGCATTTCTAGGTCGGCAAATGATAAAATGATAATAATTCAATGATTTTATAACAATTTAATTCAGCTATGTATTATTATTTTATCTATTTTAAAATCATACAGAATGTGGAAACGTGTAGGAAGGCATTAATTATTTATTTTAGTAATTATTTAAATGAGATTAATAGAGATATTATTTTCATCTTTATATAGAACTTCAATTTAATTGCGGGTTAGTCAAAACATTTTCATTGTAAGCGAATTGCTGTTTAAATTTTTCTTACAAGGCTTTAAAGGTCACAGAATTCAACAACAGAAAAAGAAAAAAAAACAAAGAAAAATAATTCACCCATGATATTCGCACAGTATTGATGTTAGTTAAATGATATTTTAAATAAGACATCGTGAGAACTCCCAAAGTATTTCCTTGAAAACAATACGTAAACCCAATGGATGTAAACTTAGTTTTAATTTCTAGACTGTGACATTTCAGCTCGCTACCTCTTTTTTTTAATTTTATTATTTTCTTAAGACGGCCAGGCAGACGGGAGGAAAAACGAAATGAACTAATTAAGTGATTCTGAGAACAGCTATGCTAAAAATTTGATATTGCATTCATTATTTGCTAACGTTACAAACATAATAATATATTATTAATATTTATTTGCTAGCGTTACATTATTCAATAATAAGGTTTTCATGCCCACAAGTAGTTATTTTAGTTATTCGAATATAGATAGCATATTCAACATAAGCTTATGTAAATGACAATCTCTACTCGCAATTGTATCTATAACGTCTTCGCCTGAAGACGCAGTGATTTTACTTTGATTAATCGATTTACATGTATCAATTACATGGGTCACTTAACTGAACATTAATTTTCATACTGTCTATTTGTAATTAGCTAAGACGATTTAATTAGGCTAGTTTAATTATATGTAGGTTATATAAATTACAAATATATATGATTATTTATTAATGTTGATTATTTAATAAAAGCTTTCGCATTCAATAAATTAGATGATTAATAATGTTAAAAGAAAATTGCATGGATAAAATTTATTAAAACTATAATTGCATTTATTATAATATTATTTAATGTTATGTATTATAATTAACGTGATAATAAGTTAGAATTTTTTAAGCTGGAATTGTGAATGTTGTTTCAAATTTTCGGTCAAAAATTCAGATTTATTGAAGACGAAAAAATTAATAAAATATGTTACATAACATAAATTTATTTGTTAAATACTGTACTTTTTCTATAATAAAAGTGTATTGATTCATTGTATTCGAAGTTTATTTCGATATATGTTTTTTGTAACCAAGTTTTTGTGACGACAACGCGTTTGTTGTATATGGTCGACCACGTGGTTACTCGAACATCTTATCCTATATGTAATATCTCTATTAATGTATAATATTGAATGGACCAAGTTAACCTTATACAAAAACCAAGTAAAATGGTTGATTAATAACGGTAAATTTTATTCGGATTTTGACTCTAAGATCGACAATATAAATCAGGTTCACAACTAAAAAGTATAAAATAATTCATATAATTTGTTCATCTTATAATAATATTTTTTTTATTTCCTGCAAGCGTCTGTACGCTTTCTCGTATTTGTGTATCCGCAGCCTCGTGTTATACGCGACATATACATAATATGATTAATAATAATAATATCAGTTGTAATGTTCACTTGAAAATTTAAGTTCTGGCATTTCTAATTTCTAATATTTTTTTAGTCTTTTTTTCAGTAATTTTTTTCGTAGTTAACTAACAAATTTTTCAGTTACTTATTTTCTTATATTTTTATAAAATTCACAACTTTATTTTGAAAGGTATATAATTCAAAAAAGTTAAATTTCGGAATCGATTAAATTCGTACACTCAATATATACGTATGTATCGACAAAGATAAAGGAATCAAGTCTGCTAATATTGAAAAACATAGATATACATATTTAGGGCGTACAAAGAAAAGGTTTTTTTTCTTTTTTGGTATAGTTAAATGAAAAATAATGATATAAAAGGCTTTCAATGACACCAAATTTATTATAATACCATTTCCGAAGTTTCTGCTTCTCAAAGTTCAAACCATACGTATTGTGTGCGTATAGCATGTCTTACACAATTTACTCCACACATAAATTTTACGTAAAAGATATAGATATCTGATTATATATACTTTGATTATGCCAATAATATTGTCACATGTCAAATAAGAACAGGAAATGTAGAAAAATAATTTAATGAAATTTATCATGCAAAAATCTGAGAATATGTATCATTCATTAAAGACAAACATCAATCAAAACTTTGTTAATAATTTCACCACTGGTGGCTTTGTAATTTTCGGTGATTGGACTACAAAAAATCAAGATTTTGGATGCAAACAAGCCATTAATGTAAATATAAAATTCATCAATTGGTTCTTGGTATCGAATTGAATTTTTTCAGAGTTTTGTGGAAAACCTTAAAAATCGGCAAAAAATTTAAAAAGAACGTTTGTTCTAGTCTTAAGTTTAAAGAGAAACACAAAATAAGATCCATTTCACTAATGGATGGCTGGTTTTTGATATATCGATTAAAATATTTGCGTCAAGAACCACCATATCTGAAAAATCACACATTCATTCGTAAATGAGTGTTATTTTTAAAATCAAATTACCCTAATAAACATTATTTCATTAAAATGACGAAAAATATTCGTATTTAGACAAGTTTACTATTGCGCAAAAATAGACCCGATTATTGGATATTTTAAAACAAAAAATCGAAAATTTGGCTTGATTTAAGCAATTCTATTTTTCAGTAAATGCTTATGGAAGTTTGTAAGTATAGATTTATTTAAACATTGTAAATATCACTTGTATTCGTTTTATTTAATCGCGACAAGAATAATCCAATTTTTCTTTTTAACTCAATATATTTATAAAATTCAAGTCATGTTCAAATAAAAAACTGTGGTGAAATATCATGAAAAGAATACGTATTACTTTTACAAAGTACAAGCAAAAGAAACAAAAACCTACGATAACATAAAAGTTATCGATTATTTATTCATAAAAATTTTATTTATTTTTTTTCATTTTCAGTTTGTCTATAAAATATGAAAGTTTACTGTCATAAATTCTTAACAAAGAATTCTTGAGTAAACTGAACTGAACTGAATTTGTTTTGAAGAGCAAAAATGTTGAAACTAAATAGGTTTGTTCTGGATTTTGAAACGCATATAATATGCTTTTAAGTGTCTTGAGGCTCAAATGTATTTGTATGTTCTAAACATTAAATTCAGTTACTTGCTTGGTTCAAATTAGGCTTATTTAAGCCATGATCCCGAAATATAATTATAGGTTTGGATCAAATTGTAAAGAATTAAAGATAAATGGAGTTCGAAATTAACTTCGAAATAAGTTACCATTTTCGAAGAAACCCTGAAAACAGTCAACTTTTACCAACAGTACTTTTTTGTCACAAAAAGTGTATTTAAACTTCAGAATACTTTTTTGTCACAAGAAGTATATTAAGACTTATACTTGAAACTTTTGCTTATATTAGCGCAGAGTTCCGGGGATTTAATTCTTAAAATCTTCCTTTTTCTAGTTCCATTTACTGAAATTCACCAAATTTGAATATGCATAAATTTTGTATATCTACAGATATATTCCAGCATTGAATACAGATCTTTTAAATATATTTTAATTTGTACGTTACACAAATAGTTTTTATAAACATTGTAGGAAATAAATCCATGTTTCATCTTGTACTTAATAAATATTTTAAATAAAATACTAAATTATTCTTTTAAAAGAGTAATAAAATATAAAGAGTAATATAATAGTAGCATGATAAAATATTTTTTATATTATCAATATCATAATAATAAAAAATAATCAGCAAGTTTTTACTTGTGTGTTTTTCTTGTTTTACGTTTAGATATCATTTTTATTTACAAATATGATAAATAAAACCAAATAAAAAAAATAAAAAACAAAAAATTTAAACGATCTGATATTTTTATATAATTTTTTTTTTTGTATTTTTGAAATATTTTTTATGAATAATTCAGTATTATTTTATTTGTAACCGACTAAAAAAAGTATGTTCTCAATATATTCCTTTTATGTATAACCAAATAATATACGCTGTGGTATGATTATCTTTTCATATGAAATTGCTCCGCTTTTAGAGAAAGGAAAAAGGTAAACATTCTATTTCGGTGGGATTTTTTTGGTAAAAAACTGTTGGGAAAAGTAGAACTAATTGGGATAAATTTAAACTAAATATTTCTATAAATTTTTTATAGAAATGTCTTATAACTTATTTATTGTTTTTTTAATTTTAAGTACATATTTTTGAAGTTGCACTTTTATTCATTATTTTTATTAATTATCCTTCAACAAAGATCTGTATTTGAAATTCTGTGAATTCGACACTGTCTTTATGTGAATTCGACAGTAGTTGAATTACATTTCAAACTAAATTTTTGTCATTTCAAACTTTATCAAAGTGCTTAAAATACGAATCAGTAAATTTCAATAAATCATCAATTTTTACAATAAAAGAAATGTACACATTTTTATAGTGTAAATTCATCACCACCATCTAAAAAATTTTTGAATATTTTAGGTAAATATTAAACTTGGTTTTTCTTTTTTTACTTTCAAGTAGCTATAATATATTTGTTCATTTATTCGCATATAAATTCACCACATTTGAATGTATCAAAATAAGTTGACTCCCACAGGGAAACGGATATCTTCGAGTATACATATACGAATCAAGTACATCAAAGCATAAATAAAAAGAAAAAATTGAATAAAAAATGTAAAAACTTCTTGTTACAAATATGTCAGTCAATTTTATAGGGAGAAGTTAAAAAACATAATCCGTTTAGTAAATAACCAGATGTATGTTTGTTCCTTTTTTAATAAAAGGGATTTGAATTTTTTACTTTTTCACTTTTTCAGGATACTGTTACGTTTCAATAAATTCATTATATCAATTTAAAATTTTGTTTTTCATTCAACTTTTATTTAATAAGTGAACCTTTTTGTTAATTAGATGTACAATGACTAATAAGATTCCAATTTTCAATTGCAATGTATTATATTCGTTTTTGACAAATAAAATATACATAAATAATACCGGCTCCTGTTACTTATCGAAACTAGAACATGTAAAGCCGGATAGAAATTTTATCATTATTTAGGCAAAACGTTGCTTTCTATTAGTCTTGCGCGCTAAGTCTTTAGTACAGCTTTTCGTTAGCATACTATGTCAGTAAGAATATTTCACATTTAAGCGTCAATTCTTTGAATGTAAAATATTCTTACTGACATTATATGCTTACGAAAAGTTGTACTGCATATATTGTTAATTTCTCAACGCGCAAGGCAGGAAAAAAAATGCTTTGCCTAAATAATGATAAAATTTCTTGGGCGCAAATGATACAAAAGCAATTATAAAAAAGGTAGGATAAGGTTCAATTATTGACATTAAATGACAGTTTATAAAATCTTTCGGTAAAATCATAATTCAAGTAATATTTCATAATTTCAAACGGCAGAGTAGATAACCTAAAAAATTTTATTTATATGACTAAACTTAATTGAGTTTGAAATTGATGACAAAATGAATCATAAATATTTGATTCAGGGTGCCTTAAAACGTGGAGATATATCTAAAATTAGGATTAACAAAACTGTCTCAGCATAACAATTTTTCTTTCAAAGAAAAATTTATAAAAAAAAAATTATAGATATTAAAATTTTAATATTTCATATTAAATATGAATGGGGATGTATAAATATAATAATTTTTGTAATTTTGTTGAAATATAAACAAATTTTTTAATATATTTTCCACCCCATCATATTTTTTACAAAATCCTTTGGTAAACAGCCAAACAAAAGAGTATGAGAAAACAATTTTAAAAATAATTTATTAAAAATTTTTACAATTAAAACAGATCTGTATTACATAAATATTTCTATTTTCCAGAATATTGTTGTATTGTTATTTCCCACAGTTAAATTTTTTTCTTTCTCCTGTTATTATTTATTATTTATTTTTACGTAAATACGGCGTCATAAATTTCGTGCAATAATAATTCTTTTTTTTCCATTTTTTTTATATCAAATTTAAAATATTATTTTTTTCACGCATTTTCTTTAAAAAAAATAAATAAATAATAATTTTTTGTATCTATTTAGTGTATTGAATAAAATACCACAGCAAAAAAATAACCCAACAATAGAGCTTTTAATCAGACAATGTAAAAGCTTATCTCAATGATACAAAAGAAAAAAATTTGAATGAATTTACGATTCCTGTTTTTTTCTTATAAGAAATTTCAACCGGGCAATGTTAATTTGAAAATGCTTTTGGTACTATGACCGAATTAGTTTTTTAAGAAAAAGTAAATAACAAAACAGTGCCTAAAAAACACTTTTGTATATCATCAGAGCCGATTTAACCATTTTTAAAATTTTACATAAAATGAGTTAAGTTTCTATATAATACCATTTTTAAATATTATGCAACATTTTCAAAAACATTATGAGACTGTCGAAAAGTTCAAACTTTTTAATCGCTGTATATAAATTTAGGATAAAATAGATCTAGAAAAAAATTCAAAGGAATATTTTTTAAATAGATTTTTTCACGATTGTAAAAAGCAAAACTCTTGTATTTTGTATCAACCCAGAAAGCCATGAAGGTCTTCACTGTGGAATAAGAAACGCATTTTGTAAGTTATTTTTTATTATAAATTTTATTTTTGTATTTAGATGATGTATTTGAGAACAATTGTAAATCGGTTCTATTATTTATATTGTAATGTTCGAGAAAGGAAGTATTAATGTATAAACGTGGTGTTCGAGAAAGGAAGAATGATATATACGTTTGGTGAGTAGGATATCAATGTACTTTATCTAGATACAAATAGATACATTTATATCTAAATAATGGCCTTAAAGTCACTTATAACTACCATACAATATAATATACAATGTATCTTGCTTGTATCATATTGGGTGAGTAATTTTCATTTATTTAATAGCATTTTATTGTTCACAAAATACAAAGTGATTAAATTAGTTTGTTGAGAAAATTTTAGCATGTTAATCTGTTTATCTGACCATCGAATTGAACTTTTATGTTTTACGGGCGCATAAAAATGGTCAATGCCTTTTATGAAACCTCTTATATATTACGACTTGAATAACATTAATTGATGATCACAATATCTGTACTAATTTACGATTTCTATTAAATTTAATAAATCACTCTGTTCAAACACTTTTTTTTCTCAATATAAACTTTTTTTTAATAAATAAGAAAGGAATATAGAAATTCTATGTGCAATTTTTATTCATTATATTGCTCTCACGAATAAACTGGTATATGCTAAGATAGAAGGTATCTTCCTTCTATCCATTGAAAAAGTATGGCTGAACTACAAAGATAATTGAAAATTAATGAAAATAGTGAAGTAATATATGTAAATGCTTACATTTTAATAGTGTAATCGATTTTAGCTTTTAAGAGACACTCGTTTTGATTTTTTTTAAAGAAACATTCAGTCTGTTTCTGTTAAATATATTTTAGTTTAATAAATTACAGTTGTAGAAAAAAAAAGTATGAAAAATGTGTACAGATAGAAAAAGCTTCAAGCAATTTAGATATTTAAAATATAAATAGTATAGAATTTTATTTAAAAAAAAAACAGAAATTTTTATACAATATATAGATAAAATACTTTATCATCTGATGTAGGAAAACCAGAAACTTTTCTAGAAAAAAATAAACTTAAAAAAGTATTTTCATCGATAAATAAAATTGTGAAATACATTCTAGCCTATATTGCTTATTCTTGTATATTAACAATATACAAGGAATGGTTCAAAATAAAAAAACACCGGAACAAATAAATGTAAATTTTACAGTTTTTCCAACAGGATGTAAGAGTTATGGGGAATGCAGAAAATGAATTAAAAATAATAAAAAAATAATTAAATTATACAAAGTTAATACTTCATAAATTATTATTTAATTTAACATATATCTATGTTACCTTGCTATATAATACGCCAAAACAATTACTGTTTAAATGACAAATAATTGTAATATTTAAATTACGTTTGTATATTTTATATTTGTGATTAATTTTCTCGATATAACTGGATGTAGTAGAGACCAAAGAAGTAACGATTTTGTATTGGTTGTCTTGTTGAAGAAAAATATAAGAAGAAAACAAACCACTGTATATTAAAACAATCTTCTTGTCATTTTATAAAAAAATCAAATATTAGTGTATCTTTAAACAGTAATGTATTATTATCATGATATTTTGAAATATTTTTCATACTTATTTATTTTTCATGAAATATTTATAGAGGCAAGTTGAAGTTGCTTATTAAAGTGTACAAATTCACATATATTGTATTATTTTTGAAATGCGCAAAAAAAATTAAAACCAATAGATGTGGTTTCAATCTGCACGTTATCGAGACAAAATTAAACTACTTCTCTATAGCATTGAATAAATATTATCAAAATAAAATTATTGAATTTAAACAGACTCTTTTTTAAAAAGCTATATCGAATTTTAATTAAATTAAATATAAACTATTCAAAAATATAAAGTAACAAGTTCTCTAATTCATTATTGAATAATAAATTTCCATACACGTACCTAACAGTATAATAGACTCTACTTGACAGTACGTGTATTTTTGTTCATATACAGTTTGCATATACAGAGTGCAATTGGATGCAACTCATATATATGCAATTTATAACAAAACAGAAAAAAAAGAGTTATTGAGGTCAACTCAATTATAGATAATATATTCCACATGATTATCATATTTGGAGTATTGATAATTTCAAATCAATTTGCATACGTGCATTGGATTTATTATCTAACTAAAAAATTTATTCTATCAATTATTTTATTATAAAATAATTGGCTAGTCAATCCAAATATTTTTGGAATGCTATAATGATACAGACATTGAAATCCAAACCTCAAAATTTCGATGTTGTTAAAAACTATAAATGGCATTGTATTGACGTTAAGTTTTAAATTCAAAAATAATTTCTTCAGTTTTTTAAACACATGTCTGGTTTTGAACACCACAAAATTGAGTTATGTAAAATAAGTACAGTTTCCTCAACTATTGTAGAGTTATAGAATCACCATAAGGCCTTACGCATATCGCGACATGTCGTGCCACAATATGCACCAGGCCTTATATTTCCTTACAGAAAATATTGATTTATAATATACGTTCATGTGTAAATAAAATCGGAGGAATTGAACCACAATCGAACAGAAGAACGCATATTAAATAAATATATATTATTAATAAATTAATATTTGTTTTAAATTATAAAATGAAATACGAGTGAAAATTATGATATTTATCAAAGGTTGGTATCATAATTGATACAGATTGAAGGAGTGAAGAGGGGGGAGGGGTTTTGTAATATGATATAATAAATGCAAACAGAATAATAATATCATTTATTTATTTCACAAATATGATTATCATATCGTGTCTCTGTGAATGTCTGACTGTCTATTGTTGATTCAGATCATTAAATATAATTGAATATCCCATGTGTGATGTTTGTTGTTCGTTAATAAGTCATCATTCATTGTCGTAAAGGAAGTATATCGTTCATCAGATGTCTGTGAGAGTAAGCCATTTAGATCAAGCCTTTAAAAATGGTAAAAAGTGGAAAAAAAATTATAGTAGGATGAAGCCCAATGGAAGAGAATATAACAATAATGAAAGAAAAAATAATTAACGGGCGATCTGAGGTCGGGAAGTGGAAAGGAGTGGGTTTATAAACGTAATACACGGTTTGTCTCGATTTCTGACAAAACTACAATCGAAAAGTTGTATTGTCCTATGGAAAATAGTTAAATGAATAAAGTGTAAGTAAAAAAAAGATCTGCCTCGGTTAAAATTAGTCAGATCTAGATCTCAAAATAGCAGTTTTCCACTGATTTTACCTATCCAACTAAGTTTATAAGACAAATAAAAGCATACATTTTTATTTCGCTGAACTAAGAATTAAATTTTTTTGACTAAAACACAACTTTGGGGATTTTTCAACAGAATATCTTTCTCGTGTTAGATATCTGTCGATTTTCGATATTGGATTTTATATATTTTTCTTACATAAACCCATAGACCGGTACGTGTTTATTGTGTGAATACGTTGTACGTGAAATTTAAATATATTAAATAATACAGGTTGTTTAATCCGTATCGATCCACCTGACTAAACAATGTCAGATTATAATCCAATACATTAATTTATCGTTTATATAATATAGCTGAAAAATTATTCAAATTTGTAACTTTGGGATACGGCTCTATTTTCGATATGCTATTTTTTATTAATAAAAATAAAACCTTAAAATCGAAATGAAGTTGAACGTTGAGACTTTTCGAAAAAGAAATTATGATGTTATAATATTCGTTGATATACTAATGATTGATTAATTAAAACATTTAAATTGAGGTATTTTTGAGATATACAAAAAATTTTATTTCCATTAAAAAAATAGTGTAAGCAAATTTGTTAATAATTCTATGTACGAGTATTTTTGTTTTGCATGGTAGGAATATTGAATATACGTTCTGTATAATATCGTTTGCTCCTGGATATCCACAATACTCATTTATATATGAGCTTGGCATAGCTTGAGAGAATATTGTAATAAACAGTAGTACCTATTATGTGTAAATTTCAAGGTTTATAGTTATATATCTCAAGGTCGAAGTATTTATTCAAATGAGTCCCGTATTTTGTTAGTGGATATACGGAAATTCTTTGATCATCGTAAACATATTTCCTGGTAGCCAATTACCATTTTTAGTCGACGTTAACCAATTATTTAGATAAGGATAATATTAACACCTACTTCAAAACGTTATTGGTAACAAGAAAAATATTTATAGAAGTTTGGTTACGTGTTTGATTATTTTTTTTGAAGGCGGTTCTTTTATTTACAAAATTTTCCTTTATTTAGTGTTAATACAAAAATCTAAAATTTACATTTGGATGATATTTAATTTCTAAAAATAGTTATTGTTACTTCTCTCCCCTTAGGATCATCAGATCCTCGTTTCTTTATATATCGATTACACTAATACCATTTTTCTAACTGACACATTAGATTTAAAAAATAATAATTATCATTTTAAAATACGAAATCAATTTGTAATGAAATCACAAATCTATTGATGTTATTAATGAAGTGAACTATCGGAAATAAAGTTTGAATAATTGTGGTTATAGTCAGGGAGGTAGCGTTGCATTTTTCATGGTGATTTTAGGACGATTTCGATTTTTTCGAATGTTTATATGAAGTTGATAATTGAATGGCAGTTCAGCAGGCGCATACAAGATGGACTAATAACAAGGTAGTGGAAAATAAAATATATTTCAGGTTGCTTGAAATTAATAATAGAGATAGTTTCAATAATACAGTAAAAGAAAATTAATCAGCAGAATTTTTATAGAATAATTGTCAGCTGAATATGACATTTGATTGACTTAGATGGAAATTGCATAGTCCACCCTCTCGGAGTCTGCTGACTTTCATAACAGTATATGACTGCTAATAAACATTCAAATCCAACATGAATTAATCGACTTGAAATGATTTATTCATCTGCAAAGCTACCTCCCAGACTATTACTATATGATCAAAGTCATTCGAACGTTCTATTTCTACAACCACCACCAATAAAACCAATCGTAATGTTTCTCTTCTCTATAATATGTTATAAAACAACGACATTTTCTATAATTATGAAACTTTCATTCACAAACAATAACATGTCACACAATACAAAATAGAACAAAAGCTTGTCTGTGAGTTGACTGACTAGAATAAATTTTAAAACTACTACGACTACAATCAGAAATTATAATCACATCGAAAAACCAACAAACAATCAATCAATCACAAATAAAATTGAAAATGTATAAACGATTTCAAAAGATTATAATCATTCATCCATTGATTGTATGTAGGCGGAAGAATTATTTATGGTTTGGTTGTTAAGGGTCCTTCTTATCCTTTCGATATCTCAATTCGACCGTATATATATATATATATATATATATACAATGCTACTGTAAAAGTACAAAAACATATCAGATTTACTAATATTTAGTTTATTTGTCAATTGCGCTTTTATTGGTTTTTTTCGAAAGAACTTTGGCCTCCAGAAAGAGATGTGATGACTTCCGCCTTTGATTCGGCAGTCAGCTCAAGTGCTCACTTCGCAAGGAAAATAAGGAAGGTCTTTATCACAAGTAGGTTGCTTTGCTCGCATGTCAACCTCAATCTTATCATTGTTTTTCAAACCTCCAGAGGGAACTCGTTCTACAGCATCAGTGGTTACTTCGTTTTATCATTATTTTTCAATTTAAAAAAACTTTGATAAAATATTAACCTAAACCTTCCGCATGAAGCACTCTATCTATTGGTGAAGGCCGTAAATGAAAATTTGTATAGTAGTTTTTCCGTTTATCCCGATCAAGCAGACTGGCAATTTGTTTCTATACACAAAGATGGGTCAATTAGAAATATCTAAGTTGAGAGTGATGAGCAAAAATTCTGGCTACTTCTTTTTCGAGCACTTTATCTTTTTAAAGAAACTTACTTTTCAAAAAAGTATTCGGTATAAAACAATATCAAAATAATTTACAGTTAAATTTAAATTAATTAATAATTTAAAGAAAAAATACCAACATACCTCTCGATCAGATAAGGAATCGAACCGAGATTATTTGCGTAACAAACTTCAATCGTTATTTCTTAGAAAGTCAGTATCAATGTAAAAATTCTCATAAAAAAAACTAAAATAATTAAAAAATATCAGTAAATATATTTTATTGTTTTTTATAAAAAATATATAAACGATTCTATCATAAATTGAAACGAAACATTATGAGACCATACATCGTTTCTGAATGGAAAGTTTCGTTGAGAAAATAAATAAATGTATACTTTTTATGTATATTTATTTTTTTTATGTATTTTACAAAAAAAAAAAAAGAAAATATTTCAATACTTTCTTTGTACATCAAGAAAGAAAAATAAATATGTCTAACATAAAGTATATATTATTGTATTCATTCGACATAGAAATGAAGGTAACATCACGAATACTAATAACAATTGTTACAGTTATTATTACAATCGAAAAATGTTCTATAAAGACATTTCTACGTGGTAAGTAGAATAATATTGTACGGAGGAAAAATATATAGTAGGAACGCAGGTTACAAAAAAAAAACATGTCAAAGAATTTTTACCTGAGTAAAAGTTGTTCGTTTTATTATTTCCTGAATGGTTCAGAAGAATTGGAAGTTACAATTCACACAAACATGATTTCCCTCTCGTTATCTTTCTTTGGGAGTAGGAGAAGGTAATAAGATTAATTAATTTTCAACAAACTATGATATAACAAACAAACAATGTTAGCTTCGAATTTATAATAATAATTTGATAAATTTTTGTAGATGGTTAATCCGAGAAAGTTGAAATAATGAAATTACAAAAAGTATTTAAAAATATTATAAAACGCTTTCCTATATTCTTATTGAATAATTACTTTTAGGATAGTACCAATAGAATTTTTGGAAATAGATCCTTGAGACCATTTTTGACTTTCCCTATAATCAGCTACTGATTTTATCCGAGGTACACCACCGTGCTACACTGGTCCAAAGCCGAGACAAACTGCGGACCGTTCAAAATAGGTATATGCTTATATTTAGATAAGTTACCATGGTTTTTTTCTAAGAATATATCATGTACTAAGAGCAACAAATTGTCATGTCTTAATAAATTTATATTTATCAGAGTTCTCAAATCATTTTACTGAAATACTTTATCTTTCATATTTCAATTGCATACAAGGAATAAATTAGAAAAATGAAACGGAACCATAGGTGAACGAAAAAAAATTTCACCTTATATTTGTTTTCGTTACACTCACTATTGAAGTAAACGTTTTTTATTTGTTCTATCATTTAAGTTTGACAAAGTCAATTTTAGGTCGTTTAGTTTATGGTTAGATAAAACACAATCAGTTGTGGATGAATGTGGTGGTATTTTTAACAACTTTCTTAGAGCCATTATTGCAATCAATTTTATGTTCTTTTGTCTTTATAAAAATATTAAAAATATTTATCTACAATTTATTTATTTTGGAATGTATTCTTGTTTCGGATTAAGTAACTTTTTGAATGTTTTCTTGAATCATTAATCTTGGCTATATCTTTAAAAATGGGTTTGTGTACATTATGTACGCGCGTCAGAAGTTATACTTCTTTGGCATCATAAAAAACAATTATAATTGTATACAAATAATTAATTATAATAAAATAATAAAAGGACTGGAGACGGATAGTCAACACGGTCAATAAAGCTCAGTTTAAATTTTAAAAATTCAATAAATATATTTATTAAAGTCATCAATCTAATAATTTTTGATTCGTATTAATTTCATTTTGTGATTCAATAATAAAATGTTCTTGTATAAGAAAACAAAACACAAAGTAACTTTTTGTATTTACCCATAAAATGCCATTTACAAGAAGCTCATTATATTTTGTTTACTATGTTAAATGGGATAATGGACTCACGTAAGACCATCTGTATAACCATAACCGAATGGAACACAAAACTAGGTTAAAGCTCAATTTTTTTTCTCTCCATCATCAAAATATTACATTACAGAATGTGCCAATAAATAAACAACTGATATTCTAACAGAAATAATCATTTGTTTATTCTATTCGACAACGATTTGATACGACGGTGAAATAGCTAGACTGAGAGATCCCAAGAACTACCATCTTGAAATATTTAAACCTCTGCTTGGTTAATCTAATTTTACCCCAAATTATTAGGTCATTCTTACGTTATTGAAAAACAAACTTTCACATTTAAGACTATCAACAAAGTGAAAATCTTATAAAGATATGAACATAAACATCACTTAAAGCATCAACTGACTTTTAATTTGGCTGGCAAATATTCCAATACTGAGATTAATATAAATGATTTATCTTTGTTTAAAAGATATATCTATAACAAACTGCAATACTTTCTCTAAATATATAAACTTGATAAGTGAAAATGAGTATTTTTTTAAATTTGCAATTAAAATTAAATAATAATGCAATTGACATGATCTTCTTTGAATTTTCAATCCAATTACTACAATTAAATGTTATTTTTAGTAATTATTCAATAATTTTTGTTTGATATTTCCCATACAATTTACTAGCAAACAATTGAAAAAGTAATTAAGTTTTTTGGAATGTGAAAGTTTTGCTACAAATTTAGACATTCGTAGCGCATAGTTCCCTCCCACATACTATGCACACGGTACAGATAGTATAAGTTACTCTTCTTAACACACAGTGTACTTTTTATATGTAGTTATAAGTAGTTTAATTCTGTAAATATATAATTGTTTATACAAGCGTAAAGGATTTATTACATACACACAGAACAAAAGGAACATATTTAATTGTAAATGAAAACCTTCATTATTATAATATGTTAGATGTATTTAAGTCAACATCACAAAATTTATGGAGATTTTATGTTTCATGAAGTCGTTCTGCTTTCAATGGTGAAAGTTAGTCCAAGTTTTCGTTTGTTTCATTATTTTAAAGTGCACCTTTTAAGATATTGTTGAATGTTCTTTGTACAATGTTTCACTTTTTATACGACAAAATTGGGAGAAAAGTTATTTCTATATTAAGCAGTATCAAATTTTGACGTCTTCAGATAAAAAAATTAATTTTTTCTATATTTTGGCTAAATTTTATCCGATTTGAATGAACTATTTTTTAAAACCTACTAATTTTTGGTCGTACTCTTCATTTTTTGCATAATCAATTCATTTTTTATAACCCTTATATGAAATATAAAGAGAAGATCTTACTATCTTTAAACGTATTATAGATATCGTTAATTTGACTACAAATTTGAAAAATATGACTCAAATTTAGTGGGATTGCATACATTGGTTGCCAAAATTGGATAAAGATTAAGCATGATAGAGCAAAATATACTTTTTTGGATTCTATGACGTCATCAGATTCAAAAATTAATTTTTTGTATATTTTGGCTAAATTTTACCCGATTTGAGTGATATTTTTTTTTAAACCTACTAATTTTTTGTCGTACTTTTCATTTTTTGCATAATCAATTCATTTTTTATAACCCTTATATGAAATATAAAGAGAAGATCTTACTATCTTTAAACGTATTATAGATATCGTTAATTTGACTAAAAATTAGAAAAATATGACTCAAATTTAGTGGGATTACATACCTTGGTTGCCAAAATTGGATAAAGATTAAGCATGATAGAGTAAAATATACTTTTTTGGATTCTATGACGTCATCAGATTCAAAAATTAATTTTTTGTATATTTTGGCTAAATTTTACCCGATTTGAGTGATATTTTTTTTTAAACCTACTAATTTTTGGTCGTACTTTTCATTTTTTGCATAATCAATTCATTTTTTATAACCCTTATATGAAATATAAAGAAAAAATCTTACTATCTTTAAACGTATTACAGATATCGTTTATTTGACTAAAAATTTGAAAAATATGACTCAAATTTAGTGGGATTGCATACCTTGGTTGCCAAAATTGGATAAAGATTAAGCATGATAGAGCAAAATATATTTTTTTGGATTCTGTGACGTCATCAGATTCAAAAATTAATTTTTTGTATATTTTGGCTAAATTTTAACCGATTTGAGTGAACTTTTTTTTTAAACCTACTAATTTTTAGTCGTTCATTTCATTTTTTGCATAATTAGTTCGTTTTTTATAACCCTTATATGAAATATAAAGAGAAGATCTTACTATCTTTAAACGTATTATAGATATCGTTAATTTGACTAAAAATTTGAAAAATATGACTCAAATTTAGTGGGATTGCATACCTTGGTTGCCAAAATTGAATAAAGATTAAGCATGATAGAGCAAAATATACTTTTTTGGGTTCTATGACGTCATCAGATTCAAAAATTAATCTTATGTATATTTTGGCTAAATTTTACCCGATTTGAGTGAACTTTTTTTTTAAACCTACTAATTTTTTGTCGTACTTTTCATTTTTTGCATAATCAATTCATTTTTTATAACCCTTATATGAAATATAAAGAGCAGATCTTACTATCTTTAAATGTATTATAGATATCGTTATAGATATATGCATACCTTGGTTGCCAAAATTGGATAAAGATTAAGCATGATAAATTCAAAAATTAATTTTAAGTATATTTTAGCAAAATTTTATCTTGGCAAAATCACCAGTTTGCGTATAAGATTTAGATACATTACAAAAAACAGAATTAAGAATATAACTTGTTGAAAAATTTATTCATACAAATTGAGAACAATTTTCGAAATAAACGAAAATAACTCAAATTACCAAAAAATATGGTTTCTTTTCTTATATCATTATGATAATCTATATGCCATTTATTAGATTCATGATATTGAAGAAATAGTGTATTTTTACTTGTCCCCTTCGTACAGATATATATTATGAGTGTCTCTTTTCATGATGACGACAATGAAAAACCTGTTGATAGAAAATTCATATAATTATCTTGGAAAATTGCCAAGCCCTCTTCAAACTACTCTATATACTGCTCATCTTATTATATAATTTGATTTATGTTATGTAATATCTTTGTCGTCAACACACACTTGCACACACACATACACACATACAGATGAATATTTAATCTGTGTTAATAATTCAGATGGGATACGATGATTTATTGAACATCGATTAGGATTGTAGTACATTTTTTATTCGATATCATGGTGTGAGATAATAATTTATTACAAAAAATTTATATATTCGAAAAAAATTATTTATAGATTTGTAATTACTTATCCTATTCGGGCGTTACTTCTTATGCTATTTATTCATAGCTTAAAAGAGTGAGAATATAATAATTCATTGAAATCTTCACACAGTAAAAGTTTTTTTGTAAAATTTTCTTTTTTTTTTTGTCATAATTTAAATTTTAGAAAAGGTTCACCTAGAATTAATGTTCATTATCAATCAACACAGAAAAATATTTTGAGTTTTTTACAGAAATTTTGTGTTACAATTTCATTTCAAAGACGGAGCTAAAAGTATTACACTTTTACAATTAATATTCGAGTTTCAATACAGTGAAAACTTCAATAAAAGCAGATTATTTTTAATGAGAGGTTAAATTTTACATAATTGTTTTCATGTTTAAAAGTAAGTTACATGAGAAAAGTATCAAATTAAAAAAATCCATACAGAAATATTTTAACTCAAATACACAAAATTTACTAGTATTCATAGTTTGAAAATTAAGTTGCGTTCAACCGTAACGTTAAATTTTTCATGTTTTTTTTTTTTTTTTTTCTTATAATTTACCCTAAAGTCAAGTAAAAATACATAAATATTTGCACAAAACACAAAATAAATTGACTATTTACCTGAGAATACATTCTTATTTAAAAAATAAATATTACCTTGTTTGAATAAACGAACATTCATCATTTAAAAAAGCGTTGACTATTTTCTAAGCCAATAAAATTTACTTAATAAATCATCTTCAACATTTCTTATACAAATACAATGTCTATTAACGTGATATCTCAACAATATCTAAATAGTAGTACAGCGATAGAAAACCAATTATGTTATACCAATAAACTACCTCGAAAGATAAACGATTTACTTCCTTCCGTTTAGTTAATAAATTGCTCGAAACTCTGTGTATTTATTTTTTATAGCTTACTTTTTTCTATTGATTTTATTTTTTGTGTTATTTTATTTGTTAAAAAATAAGTTTAATTACCAACCAAGATATAATAATTGTGGAAATATAGTACGGGTAAAAACCATGGGATATTACACTTAACCTAATTAATTGCTTGCAATTACGTAATGTAATTATTATGTAACTGGATTTATTGGAAAATGCTATGCAATTTATTATAAGCTTGAATTTTAGATTAGATTATACATGATGTAGTATCTGTTCGTAAAAAAAAAAAATGTATTGCAAGAATGCACAAAAAATAAAATTCAATTTATAATTCATTAGAATAAAAATTATTTAAAAGGTGTAATAAATCTAGCAGAGTAAACATTTTGAGTAAAATAAATACAATTTAAGTTTTAGAAACATTCCACCCAAAATTTATGTTGATATCAACACAAAAATTTGTTGAATTTCAACACAGAGTTTAGGTAATTAATTTAAAATTAATAAATATTTGATGCTTTTATTAGGAAAATGATTATATTTCATTTATTTAAATTTCAGTCAAGTACCTCAACAGACTTAAACTTCAGACTATAGGAAACACAGCACTACACAAGAGTATTTCTTCATGTACTTTCTGTATTCTAAACGGTGATATACTTTATTTTTTAATTATTTCTCCATAATTAATAGATTTTATATTATTCGATCTATTAAAAACATGTAATAAGTTTTTGCCACTGTTTTAATTAAAAATTTTAATTATAAATATATTTCGTCATGAAAAACATTAAAACTGCATTTAAAATTTACACACTACCCGTATATTCTGGTTGTAAAATTTATTTCATTTTTTGAGCAAGTGCACACGCTGGCGTTATAGTTAAGCTTTCCAGTTTGTCTAATGCGAATGAAGGTAATTATATTTTCATGAATAATATGAATTATGCTTTGTTTTCATAAACTTTTAAGAATGAAATGGATGGCACTCTGGGTAGATAAGTTGAGACTTTATACATTGGGAAATTTTTATTCGTTTAACTACTTAATAAGATGATAAATTGGTATAAAAGCATACACATGTAACCTTCAATTTTCGCGAACTAATAACTCAAAAAATAAATATTCAGTTATTATGAAATTTGGTGTGTATAATATTGACTTAAAAACCAAGGACTTGCTGTAGAGTTTGTCTCTTAAAAAAATATTTCTGAATATAAAATCAAATTTTGATTTTTACAATATACATTTTTTCGGGAAAAATATTTCGATAAGCCCTTCATTTTCATGTCAGTATTGTGCATAGAAAATTTTATAACATTTGAATGAATATTTTTGAGGTATTTGTGGGAGAAAATTGAAAGAAATGTGAGAATTGTGCTCATTGCAGAGATAATCAACCCACCAAATAGTTTTACTATTCGAAGATAAAAATTTGTACTCATTTTTATATTTAAGTTGAGCACGTATGCAGGCAGCTGTAAAACTACCTGTGGCAATAAATAAAAACATAATTTTAGTGCTAGCACACAACTAAACTGTAAGTTAAAGTATCGAATAAAATGAATGTGGTATTTTTTAATTTTCCCATTAAATATTTATAACCATTTATTAAAAACTTTACGTATTTACGCTTGTAAAACTCGATAATATCAAAATTTATTGCAATTGAACAAATAAAATACAGGTTAAAATAATATATGTAATTTTATTTATTTAATATTAATTTTTATTTTGTTAAATGTAATAATAATTAATTTTAATATTTAAAACCATAGTGTTGTAAATATTCATTTTATGAAACAATAATAATTATAATAAATATAAATATTTGTTTGTTAGTAAATTGTTTTTTATTTTTTTGTTTGTTGACAAATTGATTTGTGTAAAAGTGTTATGTAATATATTATTTAATAACAAAATACAAACACGATTAAACTCGATTACGCTACAAGTTAAAATGTGTTGAATATGTGATTATTTCTTTTAATTTATTGTTTTTTTTAATTTCGTTATTCATGGAACTTTTAATAGCGAAATATTTTTCTTTATTAATGAGAATAATTTTTTAAGAAATTTCTACGTGGCAAAAAATTTATGATCGGTATCACGGTGTTAATCAATTTATGATCAATAAAATTTGCGATTTCAGTTTATACATTTTTTGAAAATTGTTTTTTGAAAAGTGTCACATCTCGGGGCTGGGTCTGTTAGTTCAACGTAATAAAATCCATTTGGTTTGCAATATTTTCATATTTCATATTTGGCCTTTTGCATCAGAACATGATATAATATAAAAAATGTTTTATTTTATTTTAAATTATAAGCAACCGTGGGTGATGAATTTTCAACTAAAAATGAATTTTAAACATTTTAAATTTATCCTGTTTGTACAAAAAAAAAAAAAAAAAAAAAAAAACATATAGGTACTAGCTTGGAGTGAAATTTATTTAAAAATTAAATTCTAGTGAATGCGGTGGTTAAAAGTCAGATCAATATCTTTTTTATTATTTAAAATATCATTAACCATTTTTTGAATGGCTACAAATTTTATTTGCCTACGGGAAATAAATTCTTACAATTTCTGCATTAAATCATACTATAAATGATATTTGTATGAATAGCGAAGGAATATAAAAAATAATAGGTCATGATTCCTTGAGGATACGGTGTTATACTTTGTTGTTCGTAAGGATTATTTATATTTATAGCTCTCTGAATGAAAAAAAATTATATGTTTAATTATAAATGCAAATGAAAGCTACAAAAACAAAAAAAACTTATATATAATAAATATATTTTAAAATAAAAAAAAAGTTCAATGAAAAATATTCCTCTGAGCTTTAATATTGTTATAATTTTTTGTATCTACAATACGGAAACTGTATAAGTCGGCAATCAGTTATTTTTTTAAATTTAATATATAAATTAATTCATCTGTCTTTCATGTTTAAGATGGAAGAATGAAAATTAAACAAAAATTTGTTTAGCACAAATTGCCTCTAAGGATGAAGTAGAAATCGATGATGTATTATAGGTAAAGCGTACGCTAGGTGCTATAGTTTGTGAGCCGACTTATATTTATATTATGATATAAAAGAAAAAATGATAACACGTTATTGTGAATTCATTCATTTTAAGCAAGCGTGCCTACAAGGTTACGTTTTAATCAATAATCAATAATAATATTAACTTACCTGGAAATTATTTGTGCACAGTTTTAATGTTCTTAATGTCTGTACCTGATGTATGCGATACAAAACACATGAACGTAAAAGTTGCAAAACTATTACAAATTAAACCCCATTCAAGGTCAGTGCACACATTTTTTCATGACTCCTGAATGTTATGGTGGTATATCATTGTAGGTCCAGTTCAACTTCCAAGAATTTCACTTCCATTCTTTTAACAAATTTTAAAATAACCGAGTCCCTCTCGTTGGTTTTTTAATCTTTATTGAATTACTATCATTTTTTATTTTGAAATGTGGGTGCAAGGAATTTACATAGCACTTGGTCAACTACGGATAACCGATAACTGACGAAATGTGCGCTAACTTTATTGTGAAGTTCGTATAATAGAATTACTAGTCAATGGAGCATAGCGGTAAGTTAATCAATTTAAATATATAACTTTTACTGTCGCATTCACACCGTGTCTCCTAATTCATGACATGCAAATTTTGCGTAGCTAGATTCCCTTCTCTCTAAATTGAATTACCCGCTGTAATTTAATTCGGAAAAAATAGAATTCTATTCCCTAGGAATTTAAAGCTTTTCTAATTCTCTAGATGAACGCAAACTGAAAGAAATCAATAAATTACCTTGGTTCTGGATTAGGTATAACTTCACCTCTGAATTCATTTCTGCAAAATTAAAACAGTAAATCAGAATAAACCATGCTATGCAATAATATCTCTCAATATAGAATCACGCCTTCAGGTCTATTTTTAACAAACGTTTTGGACTGGAATCCTAAACATTATCGAGGATTATTAGCTATTCTAAAAAATAAAAATAAAATGATACTCGGCTATTCTTTGCATAATGTACGTGATTTTCTATTCAAATCCTGATAGAAAAATCAAGTATATTGTGTATAATAAATAGTACTTTAAACAAGTTTTTCTACTCGATTTGATCAAATTACATGAGAAAATCGTAATGGTCTGCTATCAGAAAAGTTGTACAAATAAAAACTAGCATAGATATAAAAAATAAATGAAATTTAATGTCTCTTGTTCATGTCTGTAAAAATCGACTGTTTGAAAAAATAATTTGAAAATTTTAAACCATAAAATACGTCTTATTTTCTTAATATTTTGACGAATTTTCTAATGTTTTCGAGAATTCTTTTTTTTAATAATCTTTAAAGATATATTTATGGAGTTTTTCATGATACTGGTCATCCCAAGTGAAGTCAAAACGTAGTCAAAGTTCCCAATTTTATACATTCTTATAATTTTCTATTGTAATACAAGTACACGTTATTTTTATTTTGAAGCCCAAAAACTGTTGGTCCAACCTTGATTACTCAATTTTTTCTATTTTTAAGGCAATCGGCATTGCCTAGTTTTTTCACACTTCAAACCGGAGAACTTAAGTTGCTCGAATTTTAATTAAGAATAGCTTCCTTTAGAGTTTGACATGTTAAATTTGTTTTATACTACCTAGATAACTTTCCCATACTCTAATAAAAAATGTTTTCTTCAATATCTTCTTTACGTCCGAGGGATTCATAAAGAATGTCTCAAGAATTCATAGCAGCAATGTCGATAAAAGAAAGGATACTACGAAAGGTTGAACTGTTAAAAAGGTGAAAGTAAAGTGTGATATTCAAGAATGATCAGAACAACGTATTATCATAAAAATTTTTTACCCATAACCTAACTTATTTTTAATGCAAATTCTGGGTATATGCTTGTTCTTTTGGTCATAGCAATGGGAAAAATAAATTAATATTTAATCCGGGGGTCACAATAAACCAGTTTTCTTATAAAATAAAAATCTTTTTTTTTTGCAATTTGTATAAATATAAATTATTGAAGGATTTAAAAAAAAGCAAAGAGATAAACGAATTTTATATCCAGGGAAATCCCTACGTTTTCCTGGCTCTTGCAATTGCTTAAAATAAAAATAAATCTCTATGAAAATCTATAACTTCAAAACGTGGGTGTTCCAATGAAAAAAATACTTTGAATATCGTCATGCAAACAGATTAATTTCTAAACAATTTTCAATAGCACATTGCATTTCTATTTCCAGACACAGGGTTCAAATGTCTTTCATTTTACAAATACTTTACCAAAAAGACAAAAAAATAACTTTTTTTGGACTGATTTAGAAAAACAGATTCATCAATACAATCAAAACCATTTATTTTATTTACCATTTGAAACAAGACTAAACAAAAACGTATTTTACTACCTGATGGAACACGAAAAATGTTTTTTATTTTTATTGTATTCATAGCTATTTTATGTATTAACTTTTGATTTTTCTTTCTAACAACATATCAAAAAAAAGTGTATCAAGTTGACGTATAGTTTCTAGAAAAACTAGTTTATTTAAATTACATGGAACATTCATACAACAACGGAGGAACGCCATCAATATAAATTGGCAAAAAACATAAATAAACAATTTACTGTTACTAATAGAATTCCTATGTGAATACATTGAAAATTTTATGTTAATTTATTTCAAATAAAAAAATTTGGTACAGATTTATAATACTTGGTTTCATCCTGTTTAAATGATTTATCCCCGTTAATTTAAATGAATAATATTTACTTTTGGAACGAAACTTTGATATTTTCATTTTTTATTGGAAAAATCCTTTTTTAAATCGATTTAATTTTTGGTTAAGTATCCAACAAAATTATATGAAGTTGAAAATTTGATTAAAGAAAATAACGATCGAAATAAAATTTTCTTTGTGTATTATGATAATTTTCTTGGGAAATGAATATAATAATATTCGTTTTGGTTAAAACCTGGCAGCATTTCAAAACCGTATAAAATTTTCCATATATTTTTAAAGATAAAATCATAGTTTGAGAAAACTTTCATAAATACAGTCAATGATATCTCTGCATGTTCGGGTGAAAGTAAATATAAGGTAATTGACCTAATGATTTAGCAAAATAATTTTTCGAAGAAATAGTTGAAATTGCAGACAGAAAATATAAAATTGTAATAAAATGTTATAAAAAACATTTGTTTCGATAAACATATGACTCATGTTATAATATCTTGGTGCTTGAACCCATCCATATACTTTTTATTGGCAACATTTTTCTCTTTTGTTGTCTGATATTAGTTTTACTTACAAACATTTCTGGGGGTTGAGCTTGTAAAATGTTATGAGTACCAAAATCAAGATGCACAAAATTAAATATTTGGCATCGAATTTAAAAGCTTTCGAATGAAAATCGTCTAGGTATACTTAGTTTTTATTTTGGTTTTTTTTTTTATGGTTCAAAGACTTCTAGTGCAAAATTCTATGTAATAAATTTTTTGTGACTCATTTCAAACATCATTTGGCATGAATTCTTTGAACGTTTATTTTGCAAAATTTGTAAAAGAGTTAAATTTTGAATTGATCGAACAAGCGAATTTGTACAAAAATGTGCACGATTAATAAAAGAACTCTCATTAGCTTTTACATACTCAAACCCGATAAGCTTCAAGATTTGTAAAATAACACCCATCAATTGTTTATTTTTTATTTGATAAAATTCGTCTCTTTCTACATGCAAAACATAAAATTACAAATTTTTTTTATACGCTCTAAATTGAAATTTACATATTAAAGAAATAAAACAAAGACTTGTGTAGTAGTACTTACAGTGATTGTGACAAGAATCTTGATAAACCCAATTTTCCAATTTTATTATCTTTCAATCCTTCAAACATGCGCCCAAACAGTGGATTATCGTCGACGGTTAATAAATTTGTTGATGGTATTGATGTTGTTGTAGTGGTAGCCATTGTTTTTTGTGATGATCAACGATGCCACAATAATAATTATAAAAATATTTCTTTAGATTATTTTGATCGGTTATTAAAATCAACATATGAAATAAAAACAGTTAAATTTTATCGATGATATAAATAAATAATAAAATATTTAAATATTTTTAAACAACACATATCACACAGTTTCGTTTTTTCTTTTATAAAAACTTATTTTTTATATTAGTCAATTTTTGTAATATTTACAATATTGTTTTTAACTAAATGTTTTAATAATAATAATATAAAATATTTGTACTATCGTAATATTTTTGGTTCTAGGTTCGATGTGTTAAGGTTTCTAAACAGAAAATCAAAAATTTAACAAACTTTTAATAAGATAATTATCCCATTTATGTAATTGAAGTCCAAGATCTATGAATATTTATTTTTATAAGAGATATCAATATTTTACTTCAAAAGATTTGTTATTGCAACAAGATTAATTGTAGAATAGTAAAAGGTTAACAATTAACAGGGTTAACTGTTTAAATATCGTAGTCAGGTCCAGTCGATTAAGTTGGTTATATTAGAATGGTTTGATTAAAGGCTTTGTAAAAAATTTGAATTTATTGGCGAAGTCGTTATAAAAGACAACTAATATTCTTAAATTACTTGTAAAATCTAAATTACTAATGATAGCTATAACAGAATTCGTATTACTCCTAGTTTTACAAACAAAGGATAAATTTAAAATAAATAAATTCTATAATAATTTACAAAGCATTTTGTAACTTAAAACTCCCTTTGACTTCCAATAGTATGAGTAAAATTCTTTTGTTGTTGAAATAACTGGAATAAAAACTAAACCAAATGATAAATTTCATTTCCTAAAAAAATCCTGCAGCTTTGCTGCTTATGGAAAATATAAATATTTTTCTCATTTTTATTCAATTTCCTTAGACTCAGATTATTTTTAGTTATAGTTATATAATAAAATTTTGTATAATAGAAATGGATAATAACAATCATAACATGAACTTTATTTAAAACATTGATACAGATGGGAAATAGTAAAGGATAGAAATATCTAGAATCGTAATATATAGAAATACAGAATGAAAGTTTAGTTTTATAAGATAATATTGATGATGAAAATTTCTTTTATCTGTGATTAAAAAAATATATTAAGAAAGATTCTAAAATACACTATTTTGGGTCTGTTGAAGATTTCCGATCTCTAGAATGTTCACTATATTCACAAAATTATACCATCATTATAAACCAGATTTTCATCGTTAAGATAATGATTAAGTTTATAATATTTGGAAGTGACTTAAGACTTAGCAGGGATTTTGATAAATTATTTTAGGTAAGTTGGGAAAAATAGCGAATCTTACACAGTCTGCATCTGTGTAAGATTCGCTATTTTTCTCAATATTAAGAATTTTTAAATTCAAATATGCCGAGGAAATTTTTACGATGGATTTAAAAATTTTTTCGTTTTAGATTGAGCGCCTTACAAAACTTCTAGTAGAACCAATAGTATAATTTTTCTATATGTAATATACGCTATTGAATTTACTTGAAATATATTAGAAAGATAGAGAATCCCAGTTTTCTATGTTTGCAAAGTTTTTTGTGGCAAATTGGCATAAACCTTGGTTGTCATTCAAATGGATAAATTAAAGCTATATACAATTATTTTTGGTACTTTATTCAAAAATTTCGTAACTGGTTCTCAAACATCTCTACGACAAAATCACTGTTATTTAAGTACCATTTATTTGAAATGTCGAAAAGACGACTTAAATTAATGCAAAAACCAAATAAATGGAAGGAAGGTAAACCATTCTAGTCCATCAGTCGTATTCCTTTCTTTTAATAGATAATAATATTGCTTTCCTCTTGTAAATTGAAATCGATCACGCTGTACAAATTGATGTGAATTTCTCTATTACATTACATTACATACATGGAATAGTATTGTCACATTGAACAACCAACCCTTATTACAATGTAAGCCAGCAATTTATTTATTATCTGTGGATACGGAAGGCTAAAGTGTGAATAATATTGCAAGCGATAGCACAATTTCAGCTCCTATTACATGAGAAAATTAATATTATACAAACAAGATGAAAAGCACGTTGAAATTTCTGAAGTCGCTCAATGTCCAATAATTTATAATTTAATGACCTGAAATTATAGAAACAGGATTTGGTGGGTAAATAAATATTTATCTTTGTCTTCGATTAATTCAGATTCCTCATACACGTAATTATAAGGACAACGGCTCCATAATTTAAATAAATTTTTGGCTTATTGAAAATCAACTATATAAATTTTTGAGTAATATATATTAATAATTCTTTTATTCTTTTTAATGTTATTGAAAATATTTGTGGTAAGATATTTGTGTTCGTAATAGATTTTATCGTTTTTAAATAGTTTTTAATGCAGCATCTCACGTAGGATATCCGACACACAATTATACAGATGAAATGATAATAAGAATAATTTTATAGTTATAAATTAGAAATAATGTGTTTTATACCTTGTAGAATATTCTTACCATTAAACATTTCCATATTCATTGAATATTTTGTGTCTTATATCAGTTTTACATAAAATTACGGTAATTTAGAATTACTAATTTACACATGACCCAGAATTTTATGGTTTTTATATCGAATTTAAATAGTTTTCATTATTATTATCAATTTTATATTATATATTAATTTGAATTCCTTTCAATTATGAAAAATGACATTCGGCTAAATGAAACACGTTCTTAGAAAATTGATGAAAAATTTATAAAGCACGGTGAAAGTGATTTGATACAAAGAAAATTTTGTATCAAATTTGTTAAAATTTTTAACAAAGCAAAAGAAATTATAGAAGATTTAATAAATGTGATTTAAAAATATATACTTGCAGTTTTTCGAAGCTGTTAAGAGCTCTTTAAGGTCCTTCAAACGATGAATAATTAATGACCTGTAATGTGATATAAGGTATCAGGGGCATATAACTCCTAGGAGATAAAGAGCCCCATATTTAAATTTCCAGGATAAAATAATTATATCTAAATTTTTTTTCTTTACATATAGTTGCGTTTATTCGATTTACCTTCATCGAAATAATTTTGGCGACGTCATCTTATAATATTCCTTGTTCACGCGACTGCAAAAAACGTCACGTGAATTTGCATACAGATTAATTTTATTTACTTTTTTCACAATTTTAAGTGACCAAACCATTCGACTGTAGACGTATACGGGTCTTATTAGAATACTGGATCTTATCTCAATAAAGTATCTATATGTTGCCATGCCTGAGGTTGAACTAGAATACTATCGACAGACTTGGTGAAGCTCTTTCTTGACTCTTAATAATTACTATCCCAAGATACCGTATATTTGACTACACAGCGCCCATTAAAATTTTCAATACTACTATATTTCATTTTTTATGACAGAGTATAAAAGCACTCTCAATTTCGTTTCGTTGTTTTCGATACAAAGGTTAAAAAAAACATTTAATATGCTTAAGTATTCACAGCTCCGTGACATATTTGATTATGATATAAAATTTATATTCTACATAACAACAATAAAAAAACGAGAAACAAAAATACATTAAAAATAACTTAATTTAACGACATAAAACATTTAGGATATAAAAAAGAATTGAAACATATTTTTCTATACATTTATATATTTTAATTACATTTTTTTTTCGTTCACAAAAATTTACAGTGATATGAGATTACATTATTAAACAGAAAAGAAACGAATTTGTTCCGAACACTATACCTTTAATACCTCTATGTAAAAACTACATTGACGAATATCTTTATCTATGGGCACTATACATCAAAGTGTTTTCATTCGTTTCTATGGTTAGGAAATACTAGTTTCTCAATCAAATAATATATAACTCTGTGGTTGGTGTTTGATTAAACATAGGAAATTTTACAAAATTTATTAATTAATTTAAATGAATAATTATTTATATTTGCCATTAAAAATAATTACTGATGCAATTTCGTCAATCATTCCTATAATTTTCAACCAAATAACTTCAAAATGTCTTTTGTTGTAATTATTCAATAATTTTTATTTGATATTTGCTATACAATTTACATACAAACAATTGAACAAGTAATTATATTTTGTAGAATGCGAATGTTTTATTACAAATTTAAGCCACTCAATAGATTAAAAAGCCCGTACCACGTACCCTGCACAGTACGAATACAAATGTCGATTAACGATACTAAATCTATACGCATTATTATGTTTAAGTCTCTATATAGTGGTAAAAAGAGAAAAAATAAACTGTAATAAAAAAAAATTGTGATAAAATAAAAGCATTAAATGAATTTTTCTATGTAAAAATCTAGATATTTTTGGAATTATATTCTGTATGCAAGAGTAACCAACCAACAAGTAAAAGTTAATAAATTTCGATGTTCTATGTCTCATAGAACATAGAATTTAATAGAAACGTTTGCACTAGTTAAGTAAATAAAAGTTTTATTAAATATTAGAAAAATATATATTCAGTTAGTGTGAAAGATTTTATAAAGAGAAAATTATTATAAATAGTTTTTTTATGAAGAATAAAAACGACAAATAATTTTAGATTTCATGTTCTATATTTTTATGTCATCGAAATTAATTCATAATAGTTTTTTATAAAACTTTCTTTGATTTTATTTGACTTTACTAGACTAGAATCTTTTTCTTTAAAAATCGATCAAAAAGTTTTGGTTTTTGAGGGTAGTTTTATCATAGGAAGAGTGTCATTATGCCAAAAGGAAAAATTGCATATGGCCGCTTAAATTCAGGCTACGCCACTGCATAAAATTAAATGGAAATAGTTTATTATATTAATTTCATGTGATTATATAATTAATATTTATAAACTTGTGAAGGGTTAAATTTCTAAAATTATATTTCATTGTAAATATTTATAATAATTATATGTGAAAAGGAAATAATATAAACCAGAGAATCCAAAACAATTATTTAAAAGTGTTATGAATTTATTATAAAATAAAGATAATGTAATAAAGTAACAACAGATGGCACTGTAAACAAGAAAATAAATCATTCGTTCTCCATTATCGCAATAAAAATTTGTAGTTTAGTTTCATATGAACTCATTTTCTGATAAAAGTTATTGCAATCGAACAAATAATAAACGTACATTTGATTCAAACATAAAGGAGACGGCCTAAGAGAGAGAGAGGTTATGGTACCCATATACGTACCCATCTAGTCTCTCGAATGAACGATCTCATTTTAATTAGTACTAGCTATAATAAAATCCAAGTACCAAATTATTATATCCTTATTTTAGAAGTTTTTTATATAACTTCCCATTTCTGTGGGATATTTTTACTCCTGCTAGTGTACTAAAAGTTGCAGTTTTGTTTTATTATGAATTTCAGTCTATTGAAAGTAACTTTTGTATCTTTTTTCAATCACAAAGCAACCTCGCTTTTTATTCGTATTTCTGCAGCTATGAGAAATTAAACTTAAAAAAACCTGCAATACTATCTGGCAATAAAAAATATAGGAATTCGTTATAAACTTAAGTATTCTACGCAAATCAGAAAAAATATTGAGAAGCTATGTTTTAAATATAATTGTTGACATTTCATTCAAAGATTTATTATATACAAGACTGAATATTCATATTGTTAGAATATGTAAACATGTAAACATCACCGCACATATAATAGACGTATTGTGATATATCTGTATCACAAACGAATCTTAATTAATCATTAATGTTTACATTTCAGATTATCATTAGTTGTATCTTCAGTTAAGCAAAGGAAGATAGTGGTTTTAATTCATTGAGATTTATACGTAGCTTCAGGATATTGCTAATACAAATTTTGGATATATTACAATGCCTCATGGTAACATTTATAAGTATAAGTTGTCAAATTTTTTAAAAAATTATATAAAAACAATATAAAGACCATAATAATAACTAGAAAAGAAATTTCTTTAGAATTACTACTTACAGAAAGCAGCTGAATGATCCGGGAAAATTGCAGGGCAGACTAATGGATGATGCTTTATAAAGAATTTGTAATTTATACTTTTGAAATATTCGATAGAAATTCCGAACAAAATTCAATTAGCTAATATCAACACGATTAAACCTCGTTACTAATTAAACCTGGATAATGAATGGAAAATAATTGTTTACGTAAACATAATTATATTTCCTTCTTTCAACTCCTTTTCCGAACTCATTAATATGTTAAATTCTAAACATTCTTAATCGATTTATTTGAGGTAAAAGAACTCATGGTGGTTAATATGATATTCTTGGACATTTTTATTTCGGAACCATTAACGTTAACTAATGTATATATTCAATCAAATTCCTTAAAACTTGCGTTTTATCAGCAATCTTGCGGTTAAATATTTAAGTAAAAAATTATAATGATTACTTTATTTGAGAAAAAGAAAATAAAACCTACATTTTTCACTACAAAAGCTTTCTTTCCATAAAAACAAATACCATTAACTCTTTGTTCTCAAAAAAATATTTTTCGTAATCTTCTTAAACAGAGGAAAAAAAAACAAAACAAAACAAAAAATAACTTGAACATTTTCATTCATTTTCCTCTATTTTATTATGATTATGACAAGAAAATATCACATATATGATAAAATATTTGTAATATTATAAAAAGCTAACGGTGATGTTTTCGTTTGAACATTATCCACGCTTTTGTGTATTTAGTATATATCATGCTATTCAGAATATTAACTATAGTTTATACACTATCTAGTAAAGTTATTATCTTCATTCTGAAAATTTAAGTTAATCATTATGGTGATTATGTTTGAAGCTTTCACCATGGCATACACAGAATTTTAAATAAAAATGAGTGAAGATAACAACTAACAGAGATCATTGTTTAGAGACTCGATATATGATTGAATTTCATTATTTTGACTATTTTTAATTTGCATTCATAAAATAATATCAATATCCAGTCTTCTGTGGGGAACTCAAGCATTTTACTTCTTAGTGTTTATAAGTTGGGTTTAGGATCAATTAGATACAATGGACCGATTAAGCTCATTCACGAACTTATACTCACCTTTTATGTTTAGAATTCGTCACCAAAATTTCAGCTCGAAATGAACTAATTACTATGACATATTGAGTATGTCGAGTACAATAAGTATTCGAGATGAGAGATATGGTATAATAATGATATAATATTAAAGTTATTGATCTGCTCCAAAAAAGTAATAACCGTCATGGTTTTGATGACTATGACAATGAAGTATACTTTCCAAATAGAATATTTAAGTACTTCACATATCATTCATTCATTGTGTTTGCTATTTTTTCCCATTTTTTGTATTTTTTGGTCATTTGGGAAAATTTATAAATGAAATTCTAGTTCACATAGCATTAATTATTACTAAAAGCGAGTAAATATTGTGAACAAGGATGAGTGATTTTATATTGTAGTACAAAAGCCAGTTATATAACATTTCGTCCTGGTAATGTAATAAAGAAAACATGAGCAAAAAAAGTATTTTAAAAAAAATCATATATTTTTATGGAAATTCAGTTATTATAGTCGAAATTATTCGAAAATTATCCGGGTACCAACAAGGATAAATAAGATAAGCAGAATGATTAATAACAGAATATTAATTATTTGTTGAGTGGTTTATCTAAAAATTGGTAACCAGTGAAATATTGATAATTATTCTGTTTGAAACCAGTTATTTTTCGAATTTAATAAGCATTGTCTTCGTTTATTTGCCGATTTATGAAAAATCCATGAGTCTTAACGATTTGAAGAAAGCGAAATTTTGATATTAATTAAATTTTCTAACTTCTATCAAGTAATGTAAGAAATTTCAAAAAGAATTTAAAATTTTTTTTTATATAAAAATATTTTATTTTATTTAAGTAAATAAAAAGCTAAAATCAACTATAAAAAGATTCAAAGCTTTGATCAAAGTTAAACAAAAATTATCCTATACGAAAATAAATTTCTTTACAGAATAATTCTGTTTTTTTTTTGATATTTTCTTAAGGCACATAAAAAATAATTTACGCATGAGATCAATTGAAGAGTTCTAATTATCAAAGCTTCTTTCCTTTGAGTACTTAAATTATTTTACTTGATTAATTTATACCAATAACTTTGTGTATATATTTTTATATCTTGAGCTGATATTAACAGTATGTTTAAGGAAGTTTTTTTTCGATGAAATGATAAAATACGAATTGTTAACTTGAATTAGAATGTAGTAAAGTAGATCAATAAAAGGGGCGTAGAAGTTTAGATCCTCGATGATTAACTTTTAAAATTGACAGCGGAAGCGAATTCGCCTTATGCGTACATTATTTTGGGATTCGAATGAGCTTCCTGCTTTGGCTATATTGGGGCCAATAAGCTACTTAGATTGATCATTCGGTTTTTCTATTTGCGAACTTAACTATATAATAATTGCGATAATTCATACAGTCGGTATTTCTGTATACAATCTGTAGATATCTCTTTTTTTATTTAACCTAAATAAATAAACACATTATTTACGAAATCTTGTATCTAAAGCTACCTTATTATATACCTTAGGTACAAACATCGTACATGTATGTTGATTTTTATGTATTGGATTAACTATTGACAAAATAAATAAAAATAAATTGAATTTAGTCAGATTACGATTATATGATTCAGTTTTCTATAAGTTTTTTTGTAGTATAGGTTGTATCTATCTTATTATGTGTTCTATGTTACATTCATCTACCAATTCGTAAATAGGTGTAATACGAAAGATTTATAGTACACATGTTTTGAATAGGATACATAACAATTTATTTTATCATAATATTGTGAAAATGTAGTCGGAGATTACATAATTTATAGAAAATTATTCCACCGAATGTTTATTAAAGTTTACTTCGAAAATTGTACCGATCATAGTTATATATAATTTAAAGATTATGATTTTCATAATAATAAGTCAAATTTTTAATAGTATTTACGATTTTCTTTTATTTTTCTCCATAAATAAGATTAAAATAGATCAAACATTGATGTTTAATCATGTGTCGAGTATCTAAACAATTAATTTTATTGGTTATTTAATTCTCTTGTTATATTATCGAGTTTTTGGAAAAGTTTGAAAATTTTTCTGTATTTTAAACAATTTAAAAAATATTCATAATTCTGAGGTGTAGTGTTTTCTAAGGCTTGTTTAGTGTTTCACAACCTTTCTAAGTCTCAGTTTAGTGCTTAGACTTCTGTGCTTGTGCTCTGAGTTACAGCCATATGACACCCAGAGTGTACTAAAAAGAGTAAAATATTAAGAAAATTTAAATTATTAGATTTTATAACCACCTCTGTAAAATATTATATGATATTATACATTAGCAATATAATGATGCTATGACAGAAATATATTTTAGTTGTTGAAATACCTGGGCCTTTAACAAATAGAATGTTATCATTGGTTTTTCGGTTTGATAGATGAATGTTACAACATTTATTGTTACAACGTAAATAATTACGGTTACATTGGTACATGTACAGCATCTTTCAGGAAAATTATATATCATATAGATATAAATATTTTATTGTGTATAGTAATATCTTTTTCCTATTTGGAGTCTTTTTTGTGCTTTTTTTGATCTTATTTTCTATGTGAATTTTCTTTTCTAAACGACTTATGCATCAATAAAAAAGAGCTATTGAATTTTTGTATTGGTGTTGGAATTTTCAAATGTTTTCAGAAGATCATCAATTCCACTAAATAAATTTGGATTTCATGAAAAATTTACATAAATTGAAACAATTACAAAAACATTAGAATTTCTCGACTAATTTTTAAATTGAAATTTTATCCATAAGCAGTTGTGACAACCAAGTACACATGACTTTATACAGCTTTTCCAGTTTAAAGTACCTTTAGAAAAATAACCATTTGTTAATTATAACATTTAAATTTTAGATTTTCTCAATTGAACAAAGAGTTAATTTAGTCGCATACTTTTTTTTTTTTTTTTTAAATGATTTTATAAGTTTTTTCTAGCTTTATTGGCCATAGTTCTCGATTTCAATTGGATCCAAGATATCTGAAACATTCGGTATTTTTGTATCCACTACCATAATAAATCCATTTGTTTGTGTAGTAAAATCAGGACACGACTGACATCATCACATTCAGTAGTATAAATTTATCCATATATATATATATATCATGTGACACCGGCTTTACATTCACCAGATAGATGGATAATGTTTCAGATATTTTCTTCAAAGTACTGGGTAATATTAACAATAATATTCCCACTACTATATATATATATATATATATATATATATATATATATATATATATATATATATATATATATATATATATATATATATATATATATATATATATATATATATATATATATATATAGTAGTGGGAATATTATTGTTAATATTACCCAGTACTTTGAAGAAAATATCTGAAACATTATCCATCTATCTGGTGAATGTAAAGCCGGTGTCACATGATGCGACAATTCCTTTGATTCGAATGTTGGACTTCAACGGGTTGGATCAAATATTTAACTGTGTAAAGGCATGTAACCGTGCTACAAAATGGTACGAATGTTTGATCCAATATATTTGACGCAAAGGTTAGTTCAATTATTTGTAGGAATGAACTTAACTTTTAATTTGGTTATTATTGATTATTACATTAATCTAATGTATTATAAACAAAATAAAATGAAGAATTAATAATTAAATCAACGAAACAACGAGAAAATAACCATAAAATATCTACAAAAAATCAAAATAAACAAAAATTGAGTTTAATTAATTGGACGCATGGCGTTGATGTATGAAGAAAGACAGACAGCATCCCGAACGTTGCCCAACACGAATGTTGGACCAATGATATTCGATACATGTAGTTCCTATATCGGCCACACGATGTGTCCAAGTATCAAATGACCAACGTTGGAAGGTTACATCACATCGTGAGACACCGGCTTTACACTCAGAGACTTGTAATTTAAACTTTAATATATTACGACTAAACACCACCACTCTCTCATCGTCGATGTTATTTATAAATCCTATGTTATAGATAGCTGGTTTCGCTTGTATATGTAGGTTTGTTTGACAGGGACACCCAGAGGGCTTATTCATTTATTCCTTTCCATATTTTATGTATTTAAATATAAGTCGAGTACTATTACTACAAATTAGGTTATTACAAAGAGAAATTTTTTGAATGGCTATCAATTTTTTATTGAATAATCGTATTCACTATCTGATTTTTAACACTATGTACACATCTTTATAATAAAAATAATGTACAATCTAGGTACTCCTAGTCCTTCGACCGATTAATTTACTACCTCCAATTTTTTAACAATTATATAGGCCATGTTTCGTAAAGATAGTACAAGCTTGATAACAAGTTTTTATTCGTTATACTTTTTTAGGCAGGTTATGAAATAATAATCAGATACGCGCGTATCACCGTCACATAAAATTCACAGGTTTAAGCTGTTGTTAAGTAATACTTAATGTGAGAATAAATATATAATTATTTAATTTTTCAAATTTGAACTGAGCTTTATTGACGGTGTTAACTATCCTTCCCCTGACCTTTTATTATTTGATTGTAATAAATTATTTGCATGCAATTAAAAATTATTTTTTAATGATGCCAAAGAATGATAACTTCTGAAGTACACATACCCATTTCTTACATTTTATACCCATTTTCACAGTATTAGTACTTTTCACAGTATTCCTGAAGAACCCGTAAATCAGTATCGAATAATTAATTCGATAAAGAAAACCCTTATTATCAACACTGCGGACAATTCAATACATTAAAAACTAAAAATTTCTTATTTCGATTTTTGATCTGAAAATAACAACTTTCGAACATAGTTAATAGTTTTTGTGCAAATATAAAATATTTAAATACCTACATAGACATAAAAACTAAATCTTAATTGCAACTAAAATAGTTTAAATCATCATACAAAATTTTAACAAATTAAGGTTTTGTTGAGAGATATAAATTGTAATAATTACAACAAGAACAAATAAAATCATCAACATTCGTATATTAAAACATATGAAAAGGTGTCGTCAAATTAAGCATATTTCAAATTTTCATATCTCTTAAACATTAGGAAAATTTTATATCTATTTAACTATTTTGATGAAAATTATTATAAAGTTACATAGTTATAAATTTAGTGTTTTAATGTTATATATGTCATATTTATTAATATGGGGTAAATATCATTACTATTACTATAAAATTATACAGCGGTTTATGAAAGAGATAACTTGGTTATAGTCCGGGAGGTAGCGTTGGAAATAACACAATCATTTCGATTAATTCATGTTGGAATTGAATGTTTATTAGCAGTCATATACTGTTATGAAAGTCAACAGGCTCTAAGAGGGTGGACGGGCGGGATAAAACTTTCTGCTGACTAGCCATTCAATCTCCATTTAAGGCAAACAAATGTTATATTCAGCTGACAATTATTCTACCAGTAAAATTCTGCTGACTATTTTTTTAAATTTACTACATTATTGAATCTTTATTATTAATTTCAAGCGATCTGAAATATATTTTATTATTCCTCCACCTTGTTATCAGTGCACCTTGGATGCACCTGCTGGATCGCCATTCGATTATCAACTTCATATAAACTTTCAATAAAATCGAAAAATAATCGGCCTGAAATTACCATGAAAAATGCAATTTATATTTTGAAAAAAATACTAAAGGGGGTATATATTTCAAATATTTATTTTGTAGTCCATGGACATGCTCATTTAATCCGAAATAACAGCACATTATTTAAGTTACAATGAATTTTTTGAAAAGGATTGATAAAAGCAGATGGTGGATCCAATTATATTTCAAGTCGCATAAACTATAATTCCAGTAAAAAGCATTAACTTCTATTGTTAAAGTTATTCGCGTCTATAGACGATCTAAAAAAAAAAAAAATTATTTTCTCATATTTTCCATCATCAAAATAATACCCATAAAAGTACGTTTTTATTTTTTTTTGTTATTTGAAAACAATCTTTTGTACGATATGATGTTTGTTGTAAAGCACCACCAAAATGAAACGATCGCTTTTGATCGCTTTTGTTGTGAATAAGTAGATATATATAAATGAAATACGTAACACTTAAAAAATCACTCAAGTGTTGGTTTTATGTCAAGATATGTCGTCTGCAGGTTTTATTTCGAAATAGTTATCGTAAAATAGAATTATCGTTCATTCGAAAACTTTCGTCATGTTCAATAATGATGTATTGAAAATTATAATGAATATTTTTAACATTCTTGTCTGTCTATTTTTAAGCTAGAATTCTTAACAGAATTTTTTATTGATCCAAGGCTTAGAAATTTACATATTCCGTTTGTTACACATTTTCTTAATCTATGAGTTTATTTACCTTTATCTCGGATCATAATGATCCAGCCAAATTCCATGTATAAAAACTGTAATTTTTGGAAATATTTGTGGAAAATTTAAAAACCGAAAAATTAATAGAATAAAGTGTGGAAAACACCATAGTATGATTTTAATTAAAAGCTTCGCGGTGCAACTAGAATATGAAGGCAGAATATCAAGTTTGTTTAATTTTGGTTAAATAGTTCGATACAATATCGATGTCACACACAATCACACAGACATAAAGGTCAATTTCGGAAAACCGTTGTTCTTTTGTCTGGGTATGTATTTCCGTTGGAAAGTCGATATAGGAATAGGATTTCATTCCTACCTTCTACTAAAATAGTAAAATAATATAAGAAATTATAATCCTTTTTCTCTATTTTTAACGATTTTAGAGTAATTAGGGTCTAAAAAAACTAAAATTAACGCTTATATAACGATTGAAAGCAAATAACACCAATAACATTTCCATACTTCACACCCTTAAGATGCGGGACTCAACAAATCTAGAATCAACAATTTAGATTTGTTTATAAAAAGCCCGCTAAGGGCAAGTGAGGCGCGCACACGAAACAATATCTGTTGTATGAGATATTTTTCATTTTATTCTGTTTTTTAGTTATTGTTATAGTGGAAACAAAAATATGTATTACGGTTCATGAGAAACAACCTGGTGATAGGCGGGCAAACAGACAAAAGACCAGACACTGGTGTGGAGAATAATAGAGTCCTGTTTTACCTTTTGGGAACCCTAATAAAAATTTTTTAGGGGAAGTGATGTGGTCCTCTGATAGCGATTGATGGTATATTTAAGCATCTCAATCAATTGAAAAAGAAGTGTCAATTTCTTACACCACTGATATAGGTATTTATTTATTTGTACAATATATAAATACAATTTGTAACCAATTTCGAATGCCTTCTGTTTTTTTTTTCGATAAAAACAAACGTTTGTTCTCAAAATGATGATGATAGCATACTAAATGCTTTTACCTTTATTTTAAAAAACAATCGATCGTTACCGAAACGAAACTAAACATTTCAACTCATACGTTATGTATGAGCGACAATGCTGAATTTGATGGAAATAAAAACTATATACAAAATACAATAAGAAAATATCCAAGACTAAACTTAACACACGTCGTCTTTTATATGAGACACTTTTTACAATATTGTATTTAAAAATAGCCTGTTGAAAAATCATTCATACACTGTGATTAGTTTTTATTAATATTTAAATGAAAACTTGCCAAACAAAATGATTGCTTATGTCTTATTTAACTGGTATAAAGGCTTATATCGTTCGCCGTGGGTAATAATAAAAATAAAATATACTTATTTCGTGTTCCAAGGGCATTTTAAGGGCAATCATAAAGCTGATGTTAAAAAGAGATTTTGTGTGTTAAATTTTTATTACAGATTATGTCTTAAATGCCAAAATTTAGGTGATTCTTGCTCAACTGAGAGACTTCCCCAATGTAAATAATAAGAAGTAAAATTATAAAAAGATAAGATTCACTTAGCTCCTACTAATTAACATGTCTTTTTTCAATTAATGAATTTTAGTTTTATCAGATTGTCAATCGTAAGAAGATTAAGTTTGGTATCTTTGGTATCTTATTAAAAACTCGCTTCAAAATCGATCAGAATTGGAACCAATTATTAAATATGCAATCTTCATCAATCTTTCAAAAATTAGTGCCGCAAGGTATGAAGAAATTTAAAGATGTAGAAATTATCTTTTATTTTGCATATGAGTTAGTCACAGATGAAGTGATTATTAGAGTTTCAATGATTGTTGAGTTTCGTTTTACAAAAAATAAGTCTATGATCTTTAAAATAATCTCGAATATTATAATAATAAATATACTTAAGCTTCGTGCATCGAATATTCAACCAAATTGTGTAGGACATAAACTACTTATTGAATTTTTTTAAAGTTTTTATTTCTTTTCAATCTTCGAAATTGTGTTTTTATTTTGAATTGTCTCTCGTAATTTATTAAAGTGGTAACGATATTATTATATATTGATTGTATAAAAACATATGGAAAATTATGTAATATAAAATTTTTCGAGGGAATTTTTATATATTTTTCCTTCTGGTTGCCATTATATTCACACTTTCATATCATATGAGCTTCATAAAATAATCTTTAAGGAGCATATTTTTTTTATTTTAAAATTTGATCAACCCATTTTTTTTTTCAATACAATTGACGCACAAAACGCAGGCAACGTTCACCAATTATTATTATTATCCATATGTTTATTACGATGGTGAAAATTATTCAGAAAACTTTTAATTGGGTATTGATTTTTCGTAATACATTTTTTTTTTTTAAATATTAAGAAAATATTTTAATAAACTTTTCTACACCCATTTCAACAAAAACTCATCCCACCAAATAACAATGTTTATAAAATTCAAAATCACAAAAACTAAATGTCTTTGTTGGAACAATAAACCGTAATATTTAAAATATACACAAAACAACAGTACTACATTTCCAATCTATTTATAGAAGGAATTGTAATGCGACAAAGTTTTTCATAGAACTTTATAAATACACTTTTGAACTTTTTCGAATATAATATCGGAGTTACCTTATACACATTTATAGAAGAAAATATACGAGAACAAATCACATTAAAATATTTGAAGGTTGAATAAAGATATTTAAATAGATTCTCGTTGTTTGAAAGCAGAGTAAAACTTAAATAATATACTTATCTATTTTGTTAACAAGGTATTATTTTGATATTTTCATGAGTTCATAACGAAAATAATCATTGTGAAAGAAAAAGTATCGTACTTACAATTGACTAGCAAGGTTTTAAATATTTTACTTTGAGGAAAATCCGTAATAAGGGGTTGATAATAAGGTAAAACTTTCTGACCTGTCATGATGTAACGTCATTATGGTATACACTCATCTGTCAGTTCAATATAAACAGTTAAAAGTTTAAGGTTATGATTTGTGCTTAATGTGTCATATCAGTATTCTCAATATTATGTACCAATATTACGAAACGAAAATGGCAGATAACGTTTGTACTTTTCTGATAAAGGTTTATATTCATGTGATTTTATGACAAGAAATGGTAGTTATATTGTCAATAAATATATATCTTTTGATGACTTTTTATTACGAAATTAACATTTTTAAGTTATTTTTTAATCACAGAAAGTTATAAGACAATTCATACATTTTGGTTGAAGGAATTTATATCAACAAAAATAAATAACGAGTGACGAGTATCATAAATTGTTTAAACAATTTTCATATATACACTTTCTTCTCACAAAGTTTTTAAAATAATAATGAAAACAAATTCTTAATTAGATTTTTCTATTTGTAACTTTTATATGTTGCTTATGTTTTCTTTCTATTTTTGTAAAATTTATACAGAAAATGTTTTTTTAAAAAAGTTTAGTACAATTATGGAAATGAAAACCTTTTGTTATTAATGAAATCCTTTTGTAATTCGATTATTTTTGTTCAAATGGAATTGTTTTTAGAAACCATATTAGTTCAAAACGTGAGCGATGAAAAAATGCATGTATTTTCTCAAGCTTTTCGATATAATGAGACGTGTTGTAGAGCAATAGAGTGCTACAATCTGTCTGATTCGATAGTGTATATCGAAAGACCGACTAAATTTTTGCGAATGTAGGAAAATCAGAAAAAATCGACAAAAAGTTCAAAAAGTTCATTCAAAAATTCAAAAATAATATTTATTTTAAAATCGGTCGACTAGTTTCAGAGATATTTACGTGCGTACTTCCGCGAATTCGGCCTCTGGGAAGCATTTCTAACGATATCTCAAAAACTACTCATCCAATCGTTAAATAAATATTTTTTTTGAAATCTACGGGTCAAAAATACCTAAAAATATCTATTTCATCGAATTCGGGGGCAAAAAATATTTTTCGATTTTCTCAATTTTTTCAAAGGGATACCCCTTAAAAAAATCGCGAAAATTCGAAAAAACTATTTTCTATCCAATTTTAAGAAAAACTATGTTTTCAAGGGTGGTTTGACCAGTAGATTTCAAAAATGACATCTATTTATCGATGGAATGTTTAGTTTTTTAGATAGCTCCAAAAATCCGATCCAGATGCCGATTTACCGGATGTATTTCATGCAATATCTCAGAAACTAGTCGACCGATCGTTAAATAAATGTTATTTTTGAACTTTTCAGATCTTAATTACCTTAGAAAACCTATAAACAGCGATAAAAAAATTTTGAACTTTTCGACGATTTTTTAAGGTGTCTTATTCAATCACAAAAAACACCTCAAGTTAAAACATTGACAAATAAGGATATTTTTCGACAAAATTAAGTATTTGAGACCAAGTTAAGATACAAAATACTCTAAATATTATCATAACTATAAAAACAAATGAAAAAATTAACTTTTAAAAGGATTGGATAACATTCCTGTAACTGGTTAAAAGATAGATCCGAGATAGAATGAACTAAATTCATTGAATATTACCATAACGATTCAAACACCTTAAGCGTGAAATTATAATTTGAATATTTAACAAAATAATATGAGATATATTATCAATATCAATACACACACACACACGAGGCATTTTAAAAGGATAAACATACATTTTATCACATAACCATTAAACAAATATCTAAACCCATTATCCTTAAATTTATCAAATATTTAACTACAGAAGCTAGTTTTACTGACTAATATCATTATCCTTCTTAGTTATCAATTTATATAGTAAGTATATTCTTTATAAATATTCAAATACAATTACTGTAAAAGGTAAAATTAAATTTTCCTAATCTTTATTCACCATTAAGCATTTTTCCAATAACTGTTTGCTCTTAGTTAAATGACTCTCTAAGGTATTATAAATACATGATTCGTTCCACAAAGAGTTATAAAATATTTTAGCAATGAGTATTTTCCAGAAGGAGTATGGCTTAGAATACAAGGATTAAAATAATTTTTATATTCTATATTATGAATACAGGACTATGCGTCATGAAAATTAGGAATTAGTCAAAATGGACTACGTTTTTATGTAAAGATTTTGGATAAAGTACGTCACCAAAATTTCATCTCTTTCCAAATTGAGATATCATGTTCACGGACTGACGGGCGGAAAATATTTTATTTTCAATTTGAAAATAAAATATTTTATATCGGTTTTTTTGTACAAAAGAGTACAAAACAGAAGACGACAAGCGGGTTTAATGGCAGTTCTTATATTTCTACAAATTTTAGAATTATATACTTTCCGAATATTTCTGTCATGGGCTCCTCGCGTATTTTTTACAACGATGATGTTCGTACTTTAGAATACTGCCCAGAAATCGTGGAGAAATTCACCGTCCCATGTTCACACTGTGTTATTTGAAACTAATATTAATTTTTATATGCTTTTATGAGTAATTTAATTAATTATATACCTAAAATTAAGAGTAAAAAATGTGAATCAAGTTGAAATTTATACACAATCGTTTTTACGAAAAATAATAATTTCCAAGCGAAGCGGATGAATAACGGATAGTTACTACGGATATATTATTCGCTTGATATTTCTGAATGTCGCATCCTTGAATTACAAAAAGCTCTCAGTTCAAATTATCGCGTAAAACTTTTCATGTACATACGTAAATGTTTAATATCATTTAAATATTCGTTATACGATATATGCGATGTTGATAAAAGACAATATAAGTATATTGTATGAATGTACTTGGAAATAAACTCTTGGCGTTAAACTAAATAACATCTTCCTTCTTCTATCAAGAACCGTTTCATTTTAACTTTAAAGTGTGATATTTGTTTCGCAGTTAACTTCAATGTCGCGTATTTCACTATTTCTCTATATATAATTTGACTTTTATAAAATTTAATTTTATATCTTTAGTGTAACTTAATGTGGTTTGATTTTAGTTAATTCTTTAAAATTACTCTTAAACAATGTTTGACAAAATTTTGATCTAGAGTAAAAATCGATAGAATTATGCACAATTATTATAGATATTATTTTAAGCTAGAAAGAGTGTATTTTTATTTGATTAAATATACTACTTATTTATATAAAAAAATTCTGCCCGAATTAGCTAGTTTAAAATATTTTTTATTTTATACATACGTAATTCGACTATAAACTCATCAGTGTACATTAGCTAATCATTTTTATTCTCCGCTGAGATGTAACTAATTTGCTAATTTGCGATTTAAAATTTATTATAAATTATAACGATTTTTTGTGTATTTCCAACAAGAGAGAGACTGGTGTATTTCGAAAACAAAATATATTGGCTCCTATTCATGTTTTCGTTATATTAGTTCTACATTGATAGTAAACAGCTCCTACAAGATTATACTATTTTTCAAATGGAGATGATGAATAATTTTATGGTTTAAATTATAAAAATTCCTTAACAAATGTTGAAAATTGTAACAATTTGAAAAGCTGTTAGAGTGATTTTTTGGTATACTCAGTACACGTATAACACAAACGCTTATAATAACAAACATATATCATAACGTATTTATCAGACGGGAACACTCAATTCATACCGCCCTCTTCACATATATCTTCGTGATAACCTATTTTATATAGTTAAATACCTAATATTTTTCCAGTTTTCCAATGTGAATCGTATCAATTTTCTCATATATTCATGGATAAATACCTTTATATAATATATTTATTTGACTAGTTTAGAAATAACTATAATATAAATTTATATTAAATAAATAATTATTTATGTATAATAAATTATTATTATTTTAACCTTAGAAAAAATGCCGTTAATTTAGGTACATTAGTTAAACTATTTTTTTGACTGCCATTTCTAGTAAGGGAAATTTTCGATCAATTGATTGCAATTAGGTCAAGACTAGAATATAAACAGCGTGTTTAATATTAAATCGTAAACCAAACATTCAAAACTTAGTGCCGCAAGGTATGCAAAACAAAAATTTCCACACTTAGAGAACATTTTTAAGTACCTATATTTAAATTTTCATTATCATTATCATTAATGAAACTGTGACTGCTAATATAATTGTAGATACACTTACTGTCTGAATAAAAGAAGCATTTATGCATCACCTGGAGTTTTTTCTACCACAAGATTCTATATAGTATGCATGTTACATTTAAATTTTTATATACAGATCTCTGTCACTCGGAGTAGTAAAGAAACAGAACAGAAAATCACCTCAAGGTATTAATAATTTATTTCGCTTTGAATAACGTATGAATAGGTAATATCATATTTCATAAGATTTTTCGTATTTATCTCTATAAATAATGTAATGTTCCCAAACAAATCATATTACAAACAACTTTGTTTTGCTTATCCATTTCAGTAGACAAAGCCAGATATTTTTTTTAAACAAAGCTTAATATTGTTACAAGATACTTCGTTAATTTGTTATTCTTGCATTATTTATTGCGTAAGAGGTTTTGTAGAATATAAATCATACAAATTTTATTGAATAATAAATAAATTTTTGTGTGTTATTACAAGAATATAATTTCATACAAGGTGTGTCACAATTAACCCTCAACTAGCCACATTTTGCCCTCAATCTATATTTTTATATTTGACATATTATTTTGAATTTGTCAGAGTAATATTATTAGTTTTAGTCAAGTTGTGTAATTCTAGCCAATAATGTACGCACTAAGAAAATTTTGGCAATGGTGTTCACAGAATCACATAATTATTCCATTTCCGACAGTCCCTCTACCATACAGATAACTCAAAAACGAAAACAGATAGCGAGCTGAAATTAAAAGTATGATGGAGTTGTAAAGTGGGCCAATATGGTACATTGGGTCCAAAGGAGCCATGATCCAACTTTTGATCCATAAATAATATTTGTTTTTAAAACAAACAACTTGTGTTCAACCATTTCTGTCATGAAAATATTTCAAAACGATCTATCTTCATGTTTTTGTACTTTAGTAGTTTTCACATTTTAAAAAATATGTCTTATGATTTTCCAAAAATATTTTTATAACCAAAATAACAATTTATCAAAAAATAAATTATTTTAAGTATTTCTTTTTTTGTTCAAAAACAATTTGTAGTCAAATCATAGATCAAAACATAAAATAAATTGGAGAGAAAATTTATTCATAATGGTTTTTTTTTTTTGTACTTAATAGTTTGGTGGTTGATTGAAATATTTATTTGTGAAAAACAAAATTGGTTTTACAATTTCAACTCACGTATGAATGTGTTTTTATTTGTGTCCGATATTTATTTGTTAAATGGAAACCTCTATTTATAGTTGAGTATAACATTTACAAAAAAATATAAGTTTGTTCAAAATCAAAAAATCGATAGAATTTCGCTAGTGTAAGGATATTAAATACTGTAACACTATTGATAGGCTCTTCTTTGTTAACAATTTAACACTTTTCATTTGAAAAAAACTCTATTATAAGCTATCGAATTTTTGGCATACTTATTTTTTAGATTAAGTTCGTTACTTATATTTTATGGCTTTTGAGCAATATATTCAAAAATAGTTTGGCTTTTGCGAGAACTTCAGATAACTTTATTGTAATCTTGGCCAAAATCATATGATTCAGCTGCATACACTTTCTAGAATAAAATACTAAAAAGCGAAAAATATTAAAACAAAGAACGAATTCTTTTAAAAAAAAATTACATTGCATGTCAAATAAAAGTTTAAACGAACACCATTTCACAGAGCATGTAAATTTGAATATGCATTTAAAATTAATTATTTACGAACAATAGCAAACTTTTTACCATACCACCATCCAAATTCACCCTTTAGTAATATAATTCGTTCAAAAATAAGAACAATTCTTTTTATAAATCATAAATAAAAATAAAATATGAAAAATTATTCGTATATCAACAATTCATATAAAAGCTCAATTCAATTCAACAGCTGGCTTGCAAATAATAATAACTTAATTTTTTGGCAACAAGCCAAAACGAAAATTTTCCAATTAGAGAGAAAATTGAATCACATAGGGAGAAGAGAATCTTTTCTATAACGGTGACTTTTTATAAATATTATTCGTGCTTGTTATTGATGTAATAATTATTTTATGAGTTGAAAATTTTAATTATTATTTTTATTGTATTTTAAGGTGACTCGAATTTTAAGGTTACCTATTATTATTAAAGAGATTAAGGTTCGACAAACACTGGCGCAGAAAAATCTATTATTCATAATTTTGTCATACGCAATCAAGTATTTAACAAAATGTATTGTCAAATAAACGAATGAATGTTTATAAAACAAATTTTATTAGTAGGATATTTCAAAATTGAGTAAAATAATTTGATTTTAATAAAAGCGTTTTGTCTTAAAACATTATAAATTGTACATAGAGCTGTAATTTAATTTAAAACATACAAAAATATATCGCTAATGTAGTGGACTTATTTTTGTAAGTCAATATTCAACTACTTAGGTCATACAGTGACTGCAGTGGATATATTCTATACAACAACAGTAGACAGTCACCCATTCAAGTATTGACTTTGAATGGTGTTGTAGTTAAGATCTGTAATTACGTTAAGTCAGTGGGAGTCCACAATTATTTGTGATAAATTTGACAACAATAATATTTGACAATTGTAGGCGTTTTTGATGTCGCAAAAAATTCTGTTCAATTAACGATATATCGAACCATTTTTTGTCAATATCCCAGTAATTATTCAATATATCGTTAAATAAACCAAATACAGTGATTGCCTTGCCTTAAAATATTTTTTTCTTTATAAAATACTAAAATAATTTAATTATCCGTTAAATAAATGCGTACAAGCGTTAACTACATAATAAAAAAAAAAGGGTTATGTTAGCCTTTTTATCGCTTTGTATAAATCATCTTTTTATTAGAGATATTTACGTTGAAGGCATAGCAATAATGTATGGGTGAAATATTGTAATTTTTAAAAAGCCCATATCATGCAGGTACATTAAAAGTAACACACCCTTAATAATAACGTTTAGTAAATATTTATAGGTCATCTTCTTCTGGTTCTTCGGCCTATTAAAAAACATCAATTTTTAATGCTATTTCCTTGAAACTGTACGTGTGTAGCAGAATGTATTATTAAAGATATAAAAAAGGTTCAACTCTGTGTACATTCAAACTGGAAAAAAATTGAACACGTAAAGATGTTTTGTTTTTTTTAATGTGATTGATTATATTAATAGTCGCATACAATTTTGCAAAAATTAAAAATAAATTTGATCAATCGATACAAAAAATAAAAATTTCTAAAAAATATTGAAAAAGAATATCATAAGATACTTTTAACGTAAAATTTGTTTTATTGGAAAATTTTAATTTTGAAAATTAATATTTTCAGTTCAAGAACTTATAATATATATAGAATATATTATTTTTGCTCTATAGTTTGTTACGCTAGCAAAAACTTGTGTATAGGTGTTCATAGATTCACCAAATTTAACCTATTTCCGCCTTTTCATTCCTCTTCGAACTCAAAAACGAAAAAAACGTTTTAGTTTGCGTTTTTGTTTGCAAAAAGTTTTTCTTGAACTGTTTCGATTCGTCTCAATGTCTGCTCAAATTTAGTTAATAAGTACATATACAGTTGTAATACATATGATTATTTCATATGGACTGCGTATTTAGAGCATTGTATTAATGTTAATGATTAAAAATAGTTCATTAATTGATACTCAACCAAATTTCAATTTACTATACGGGTCAGTGGTTATCTTCATTTGTTTTCATCGTAGAGACGGGTATGAAATATTTGAAATTATATTCGAATAATATTTTTTTTATTGTCTCAAATACTGTTTAAAATCGATAACAGAAAGTCGTTTCAGTTTGTTTGATTGAATGTGTAAGACCTGTGTCAAGTAAAATAAAATACCTCTTGTGAAAAGGTAAAAAGGTACACAACTAAATGCTTTTGTTTCTTTATAAATAGCTTAATTCGTATGAACAATAAGTTCTAATTTTATTTACGTACCCAGAATTTATCTAGCTACCTATATGTCTTGGCTAATTTTCTCGCATAAGTTTTTTATTACAGACACATAATAACAAATGTTTTAAAAATAAATGAATAAAATGTTACACGATTGGGTAAAATTGGAAAATTTTTATGTTCGATTTATGATTTCGATAATATTTATCAAATTGTATGTTGTGTAGCTGCCTGCTACTGTGTATGAAGAGTACATCGATGTTTAATGAAATTTTTATCGAATTATATAGAAAATTGGAAATTTTTTATGAAGCTATTTTATATTTCGGAATAAGAATAGTACAATAACTGGAATAATTTATTTTATATTATTAAAAAAAATTACATATCGATTTTATATGCGTGCTTAATTATTAACCGGATTTAAAATTGTTCTTTCTATGTTCACAATCTTGACAAATTATAAAAATACTTTTTTTATTGGCCGATTGCAACAATTTTGAGAATCGAACCAGAAACGTCAGCCAGCTGCGTAAATTGCAGTTGGAAACATAGTCGACCGACCGACGCCGACTAGAAAAGGGTTTGTATGTAAGAAATTTTTTTGAATAGTTGCAAATTTGGATGACATTTTTGAATGAAAATCTCCAAACAAAACAAAAACTAAATGTGACGACCAATTAAATTAAACTTTCGCAAAAATAAATTTGGATAAAATAATTTATCATCCTAGTTTTTTTATATGGAAGCTTAATATTCAAATATTTCAGAAACGTAGACTTTAGCAAATCCGCGTAAATATGTGAAAGAATGTAGAAAGTGAGAAGACTACGTCCCCTTCTCAAATCGCAGAAGGGTTTAACATTGTTTTTTTCAATCGACTTAGCCAATTCATACGAAATTTAGGAGACATAAAATAGCGATTATCGAACATGACATCTATTAATATTTTCAAAATAGTTCAAAATCAATTATATTTCCAATTCATTTATTTCAACACATCGAAAAAGACATTTTCAATTGCTGTTGTCCATTCATACCTTTAAATTTTGCGTCATTTACGAGTGGGTACTTTTAAATATGAATATTAAATACATATATAATAAAATTTCGTATATTTATTTACTAGTTTCATGAAAGCTTCTGAAAGCTATTGGTGTTGTATCGACACAAGAAAAGTACAATAAAGATATCTGCGTTATTATCCAAGTGACCATTGTGATCAATTAACCACCCTTTTTTAATAATAATTGATCAAACTAGTACCTGGAATTGAACTCGCAACCTTTATGTTAAATAGTAAAATGGGTGAAGAAATTAATGCCTTTACTCAATTAGCCACTGAAGCGATAGCTAAGAAAGGTAAAAAAAAGCTTTAGGTCCAATCAAATTATATCTTCACTTAAATTCTAATATCACATAAACCCGTCATCCAATTTGGATTAACTCGTGTAATAAAGTATTTCAATTTGTTGCAATCAAACTTATTCCTCTAGAAAATCGATATACAGAAATAAATAAAAAAGGGTAAGGGAAACGTGAAAAAAGTCACCCTACCGCCATAAAAAATTTTGTTAAATCGTATACATCCACAACACGAAGAACATCTGTATCCTTTATCGGCAATGTATTTTCGCTAAAATTACACAGTTCCTTCATGACGCAATTCTATTTTTTTATTCAAAAAATGTTAATTAGATTTGAGATACTCAAAGCAATCATCAATCAATCAAATTAATATCGCATAGAATGAATGAAGTGGTTTGTGTGGTATTGGCTGTGTCAGTTCATGTGGTCAACAGCTTTCATCAATTTATATATTATTACTCTCTCTCTCTCTCTCTCTCCTCTTATACATACTTGTTCTAATGAAATTTTCACGGGAACATATGGGTATTATTTAAAATATGCATGGCAAAAAAAAAAATAGGGTAAAATGAATAAGGTATTTTAATTAAATATTTTTCAATTAATTAATCAAAGATAACAATTGAAAAAATCTACATTCTCGATTTAAAATTACTCATTGATATGAAAATCACATTACCTCTGTATATAAACACAAAAATTACAAACTATTTAAAATTAGTATCAAACTATTTAAAAATTTGCAAAGGGATTATTTTTTAGTTTTTTGAATTTTTAAAGTAAGGATCACAAAAGCATCAATTTGCTCGATCACACTTTAATATTTAGATATAAATTTTTCACTTGATGGTTGGCATTTGCTTAATGCCTGACGAAGACAAAATAATGTGCCGAAATGTTGCAGAAATAATGAAGAAATTTAATAATTATTATCCTATTCGTGTCTACATCCCTGATACTTAAATAATTTTATATATTGGAGAAAATTTGTTCTTATTACAAAACAAAATTTTCAAATTTTTAAAGTTTTCCAAGAATGTTTTAATCAAGAATAATTAAAGGTTGCATGTAATTTAATATTTATAATAATTTTCATCTTCAATTAATACAACATAAATAATAACAACCCGTATAATCGATTTTAATGAGTTCTGATAATATTTTTAATGAAGAGTATGAAAATAAGAAAATGATCTTTATAAAGATAAAATTTTCCTAATTATTCTTTACCATTTCGTTAACTCCTGATACTCGTTCAACATCTGATACCTTTATAGACATAGACAAATGAATTCTTATATAATAAATTAATTAAAATTTTGACAGTCATTTTCAAAATGAAAAACATATTTTTCAATATGACTAAATTATGCTTTTGTTGGTAATTCATTATGTATAGAAATGAATAATGGCATGGATTTAAAGGCCCTTTTGATTCATGTCATTTATCTATATTAGTTAGGATTTATGCAGAAAAATAATTGGTTTTTTAACTTTTAAGAAAAGTTTTTGTATAGAGTTTGTTGAAAATATCATTATTAAGCTTTTTTATTTTTATTCATAAGTTTTTACGGATAGAAAGCTTTCAATGAACTACGTTCAACAGAAGATTTTCAACAGGATTGACATCAATTTTTTAGAGTAGGGAATTCGACTTATATTCTAATGGCGCGATTCCGTATAATTCTGACTTATAAATTAGCACACAATGTGACTAAAATAAGTTATGCTTGTCTTATTTTCACACCTATCATAAAAGAAGAGAGAAAATTTATTTAAAATAAGACATGTAAATTGAATTTTGAAATTTTTATTATTTCAAATTCTCCTAAGCTTTTGGTACAAGAAAGTTGTGGATCATCCCATTCTACTTCTTGAAACAAATTACTTAAATTTTATTTTTGTGGTTTAATTTCATGTCCTTATACTTTCGCTTTGATAATTATGAGCAATAAATTCAGAAAATTAAACTGACGAAGATCAATGGTTTCTGTAGTAACCAGGTGAAGACAAAGCAGGTTAGATAATGGGACAAAAGTTTTAATGGTAGTTGTCGCTGCATTTTCCTGTCAATTGATCGCCTTTAGACTCTGAAAATAATTTGACTTCCACCGACATTATTTTTAGTAAATATCAAGAGTTAGTAAATATCTAGCTCTATAAAATATTCAATAAGATGTGACCATGAATTTCGATAAAATAATCAGGCGATTTCTCAAGAAATCATATTTTGATTTGTGCTCTTGGACGATTTTTGTGTGGCCGTGACCACAATCTTTTGTTTACAGATTGGACCCGAACCTGCTAAAGTATATTTTTTTATTATTTTAATTGTCAATTAGTAAAAATCATTGTATATAGAAGGATATTGCATTTGTCTAGAGAATCTAAATATAAACAGGATAATACTTGGAACGTTGATATTGTCTGGTGTTATCCATTGTTAATTATTAAATATTCATATATGACTTTATTTATGTTAAATAATGATATATTTCTAGAATAGAAAATAGCATACCAAATATAATAAGGTTAGTTAAAAACAATGAGACTCTTGGGTGTTTTGTGGGTACTGAGTATTGAAGTTTATTTAGACTATAAATCGTTATAATTAATAAAGCTTTCATGCATTGTTAAATAAAATATTAGAAATTTACGTAAAATTATTCTATTAAAATTTTAGAAAATTAGTTACAAGGACATATCTCGATTTAATCTGCGAATTTAAATTAGATAAGAAAATTTCCATTCTAAATTGTACTTCTAATAAGTGAAGAAAACGACACAGAATTTATTGTTTAGATACTCGATATTTTAATGATTATCAAAGTTTTAATCATAATCATTCATTAAATACTCAAAATAACCAAATAATACATAATAATATATTTATATTAGTTTCAGTTTGTGAACCTAATTTTATCCAATTATAGGCTGAATATTTAGTATTAGAAATAACAGATTTGGACTCGAAATGTTCCAAATTGATTTTATACGATCATTTACATCAAGCCAATTTTCATGGGAAGATAATGTTTGTTTATTTTGTTACCTTTTCGGCATCAGTCTACTTGGTGCCGAATTTTAAATGAAAATTCTAAATTTATTGTATATCGTCTGTCTTATTAAATACTCTACTTACTTACTAATTGTAATAGAAATGGTAGGAATGGGATGAGAGTACTTTTGTAGCAAAAATTGTAAATATCAAACTCGCTTAAAATTTATAAAAAAACGTATTTTTATACTTCATAAAAAGCTCTCTTAAATTTCTTACTCCCAAAATAATCTTTCAATATGAGAATTGATTTCTTCACATTTTCGTCCAGTTGATAAAAAAAGTACTGAAACCTATACGTAGACAAAAGCCTGATAATTTGTCCTAGTTTTCGGAACAAAAATTATCGAGAGCTTAATCATGAAATCAGCAATTTTTATCGTCAATGTATGATAAAAAACGTAAATCGTATCCACGTGTGTAATAATTTACAAGATAGATTCTTGTAATATTTCCCAATAGAGAATTCATATTTTACTATTTAACCTCTAATATTTTATTGTAATGATTAATGTTTATAATTATAAATCTTTATTTTGATAAAATTGAGAGCAAAAAGCTCTAACGAGTGTCCGTACATATGTAGTTACTGATCCAATTAATAGGTCATGGTTAAATCATTGTGTAAGGATTTGAATAAAACTGAGAAAAAAAAGACCATAAAATACCTTCTTTGTCTACAACAAATAAAACATTTAAAAGCACTTTTTTTTTATGAACAAATAAACAACTAAACAAATTAATAAAAACAATTTTAGCAATCACAGTTTATAAAAACATCACTTAAGCACCATTTAATATTAACAGTTCGTTTAAAAAATTTTTTATGTAAAAACTATTGTTGAATAACAATGAACATATTTATATCACTTTTTTTTAAACACAAATATCACTTTTTTTATTTTAACAATATTAAAATATTTTAATTTAATTCTTTTTTCTTTTTAACAATATTTATAAAAATTAACACACAAACTTAACAAGCAACGGTTTTTTGTTTTGATTTTTTTTAGGAGAGTTTTCGAAGCTATAGATTTTTGCAAGAAGATCAAAAATTTGCAAATCGTGTGTGAGAGATAATAAATATAGTTGAATAAAAAATAACAAAAAAATATATATTTTATTTCAAGAGCGCGAAATTGCAAAAAGTATTTATACCGAGCGACAGATTACGAGTGAAATGTGTGTATGTGTGCAATTCTATATTCTAACTATTCTATGTGTGCGCAACAGAAAACCAAACAAGCAAGGCAGCCTCTCTGTCTGTTTTCACAGATTCTATAACATCGAAACGAGAGCTTCTTGTGCATTCACGGAAAGCACAGTACAACAATGTTTGGTATATCTACTCTCCGTGTGTATGATGGTTCTCTGTAAATAACACAAGCAAGAGTTTGTTCAATTTTTATGATCTCAAATCATTCAAGATCAAAGAATATTCAGAAAAATGCGTGTCTTTCAAGAAGAGCCCCTTTAAATCACTTAGAAATACTCATTGAAAAGAAGTGAATATAATAGCACTGTAAATTGTTTATTTATTCCACACATAGTTGAGTACATGTTTGAATTATTTTTAATCATTAGAATTCATAAAAGTCCCTAAATATTCAGTCCATTATAGATTATATAATTAACTAATAATATTATGTATTGTAATTATATTTGTACGATTTCAGGTACAATGGTGGTAAGTATAAACTGCTAACGAAAAACTTTCCAAATAAAAGTAGTTTATTTCGAGTAGAAATTCTACCACTTTTCCACATTTTGCTGAGTTAAAGTGGTAGGCATATTTGAAATACTTTAAATCTTTATACAGAAATGGGCTTATCGTATTCTAATTGTCCCAAATATTTTTAGAACTCCCTATAGATTATCATTAAATGTGTATAAATCCAAAAGCTAAAAACACATATTACTATCTCCAACCATTCGATAAGATCGCTCGCGTGCATCGAATTATTCGAAGAGTACTACTGAGTATTGTTTGTGTGTATAATCTTGGATATTAAACGTTGTAAGATAAAACACATGATTTCTATTGAATACGAATGACTACGTCATACAATCAACCAAGAAGAAAATGGAAAAGTTTGAAAGGCGTACCATATAGGCGACGAGCATCAACATTAAAACAACAACGGCACCAGTCACTGTAATAATGTACAGGCGAGTGAACTTTTCGAAATGTATTCTGCTTTCTATATACTACTTACTCGCAACTTCGAAATAACACTTAGAATTAATGTATGTATGTAATTAAAATTATGTTGTATTTTCTACATTGTGTCAAATTTTTATTCCATATTTTAAGCCGTGAATTTCTTAGGCAAACAGGTTTTAAATCAGAAAATGCTATAAGACAAAAGCTTTTATCACTTTTAAGGAATATCCACATACATCAGCTATGTCGCAGACCAGTGAATCCGTCTCAGTCAGAAATAATATTCTAATGAAAGATATCTACACTTTCCCGTCACAATTCTGTCTCACTGATTTAGTTCCATCATTTTTAAATTCTTCGTCAAGAATATTTTTTCAATTTGGCTGGTGGCATTTTTTGTTGTAAGTAAATGTGTGCATACTGAAACCATTGAAGGATCAAGGACAGCGCGAATACTCAACTGGTACGCAGCGGATATTGTTATAAAGGCTGGATATTTATATCGGAGACTGGCCGGTTACTGAACTATGACATGACTGATATGTATGAGTAGACTTTTAAAACAAGCAAAAAGGTTCTCTGCTGAGTTTTTTTTCTATGTCAAATACAAAGAATTTCTGGAACATTCTAGATTGAGCATCTCAAAATTTCCAGGGAAGTTATTATGAAGCATTAGAAGAAGCTAACAAATAAATTACACCGCTATTTTTATTCTTATGCCTGTAAGGAATTTAAAAATTTGTTTTAATAATTTGCTTATGTTTGCTTCGAAACTGGCGTCAATCTTCTTATCCCTAAAAACTTGATTCATTGTCACGAACCTCGAAAGATAATATAAGTCACTAGAAAACTATTCATAGAAGTTTTTCACTACTTTTTGCTTTTAAGCTCCCATTTTTTGACGTCAGTTCAATTTGAAAAATTTTATATTACTTAAAAATAATGATGAAATTTTTGTCATACTAAAATCCGCAATACAAATTGGAACCATTTCGGTGAATACAAATTCTTCTTTTAAAAAACATCTTCGAAGTCAGTTCAACTATTTGTGTACATGATATAATCTAAGATAATTTGGACACTATATACATAAATAATATACTTTATTTAATCAAAACTTGTTTGCGTCTGTTATATCAGCGACTTACATTCGTGTTTGAGTATTCAATTTGCTATTAAACATGTTACTTACATTGGTTAACTTTGCTTGTATATTCCACATGGTATTATTTGACTAATCGTACACTAGGGAGTAGATGATGGAACTTATTAAATGTTCTTCTTACAGCAAAAACTCTTAAGTTTTATCAGAATTAATTTGTTTCAGCAATAAATGCATTATTTTAATTATAATTTGAGAAAATAATATGTATTAAGTTCAATATAGAAAAAAAAAAATGTTCATTTTGATTTAATAGATCCTGAGGGAATGTCGGTGCTTAATCAATTGAAACTGGTATTTAGCTATTTTGTATTTCAATATTGGAAGTTCGAATATTGTATTACAGGAGAAACTCAATGGATTGTAACGAAAAATGTACAATAAAACCCGCTTGTTAAATGTGATATAAATCCAATTAAAATTCATGAACATGTAGATGTTAGCTTGTTAATTTTAAAAACAAAATAAATGGTGAAGATTTGAACAACATTGAGAAACCTTGAAAAATAAACGGTCGAAAAGTTCAAAAATTTGATGTCGTTGTGTATAAGGAATCTAGGAATAATTCGATATAAAAAATTTAAAAATAAATTTTATTTTACCACCGGTCTAATTGTTTTTGAAATATTGTATTGTATGTCATAATATCTAAAACCTTTAGAAAATAGTTACATTTTTTTCGCTCAACTCTACAGCTTTTACTTAAATACACCAAAATTTATTAGAAGTCCAAAAATTATTTTTGAGAATATTCAGAAAATGTTAAATACAAAAAAATACGGTTAAATTTTGCTTCAGCACCCTGTATTCAAACATTAAATTTAATTTGAATAAATACACACAGTCAATATAGGATAATATAATTGTTTTCTTTGTCAGTTTAATTAGAATTGATTATCCTGTCTTATTTAACTTAATTTAGAGATAATGTTATTAATTCAGTTAGATTTTAAATGATAATATGCATGAATGCTTAGAAATAAATACAAACTTGTTAGCAATCTGACTCATCATACCATAGTGGATAATATTATTTTGAATAAATTACACAGCAAAATTGAGTTCTACAATATCATTTACTTATATGAATATCTAATTAAATTTTTTGTAAATACTGGATGAACAAGAAATTGAAATATTTGTAATTTTTAAGCTTTGTTTTTTTTTATTGTAGTGAATGAAAGCTATCATTTCTTACGATTTATTAACGTCATGTTAAAACGACGTTAATTAAATGAGATTGTTTCATATTTTTCTTTCATTTTTCAGAAATCTTTTTTGAGAAATTTCATTGTTTTAAGCGCTACCACAAACTCAAAATAGCAAAATTAAAAGGAATTTTTAAATATAGTAATAAGTTTAAACTACATCCTCGCAAATAAAAAATTTTAAGCTTTATAGTGACTTTTATTTTAAAAAACCTGGCACTCATCGTTATATTCTAATTTAATGAAGAGCTTTGGTGCTTTTATATAGTAATTTGATATAAGAAAAATTTGTATTAATAAAGCTTGTTTGGGAATAAATAAATTGCTATTAAAATGTGTTTTAAATTAGGTACATTATTGCTGGCACATTTTGTACTTGTTAATGAATTCAATTCAATATGCAGTTTTCCTAATCGTCTGTGACTCTGTAAAATGTTTATTAAAATTTTGTAGTGTTTCTCATTTAATATTAAAGGAAAACTCAATTTTTACATAGCTTGAACAAAGCAATTATTTTAAATAGAAATATTTCCAAGAAAAGTTAAAATATAAGGTATAAATAAGAAGTGGCCAGAAATGGACATAAACATTAATCCATAGATGGACAAATATTGGTGCAAAAACACTCCGTACTAGCAATTGAATGGAATCTCTTGTCTTTTAAAAAAAGTAGTAGCCATATTCCCCGCTTGCAAATGATCTATTAGTAGCAAATTTACTTAATTTTTGTATTAACAAACAAATAGAATCGATAAAACAATGCCTTAATGAGACACTATCTGGAAATGCTTGATCAATGAACTACTGAATCCTTTACTTTTTATTATATAATATAAAATTACTTTATATATTAAATTTAAAAATCAAAATGTTGTACAGTTTTATGAAACGTTAAAAAAAATTGTTACTTTGTAATAAAATATGTAGACTACGAACATAAAAGATACTCGTATGGTCGTTGGAATTATAAACAAAAGTCATTAAAATGTGATGCTACGATTTACCGGAAATATTCATGAGCCGGTAATCGATTTAGACAATAAACGTGCCATAGACCTGGCTATAAGCTAGGTAACTACAAAATGTTACTAAAATTCTATAGGTGACATACATAATACCGTCTGTACCAAATAAATCAAGCAAAACTACAAACAAAATACCTTTTTTTCATGAAGTAAGTTTTCATAGCGTAATATTGTCATCATGGAAGAATCTATTTTATTTTTTGTAACAATCACAGAGGTGAACGACAACACAATTCAAGTTGCAGATTTGATTCTGGCATATTTATCTTGTTGTAGAGAAAGGACCTGCTGTCAGTCGTTCTGATTCGTTAGCGTTTGCCGGTAGATGGGCATTGAAGTTATATAAAAAACATGTACTTGGCAACTACTTTCCAAAAGCTGTTAAGTGAACTGCAAAATATTAACAAGTTTTTCAATGATAACAAGTATTTCACGATTGGAGGCCCAGTTTTTTAGATATGCCCAAAACTCCAATTCAGTGGACGTATATGTATTTCATCAAATATAATTTTTGTATGATATAGGTATAAATTATCCAAGTAATAAAATTATTTACTTTCCAATACTTCTAAAATATTCTAATTTATACATAAGTATAATAATAAAATAATTGATTCAACGTTTTGATTCATTTTGTACAGAGCCTTGCTTGTGCAAATGTATTTTCTATATACAAACTTTATTTATAATTTATCGTATAGATTGTGTATTTTCTAGGTAACAACTTCAGTGGCCGGAAATAAATTTAATATAGTATTAAATAACTAAAACTTGTATTACTTGCTATAGCTAGCAATGATGTGCTTTTGGTTTGTGCTTGCGACTTTATACTCTAGTCACAGTAAATGTATCGTAGTTATATGAGTATACTAAGAGTATCGAATGTTTTATTATTAGAGATACAATATACATTATTTGTTCGGTATTGTAGTTTTTCGAGATCCTTTTATGTAACACTGGATAGTATTAGAGTTTAATTTATAAACAGGATAGTTCCTACTGTTTTTTTTTTCTAGTCCACCGCATATTTTCATTGGTCAACATGAGAATGTACATATTTTGATGTCGAGTACGGACTTTATGTAGTTTATAAAGGTTCAAAACATTGGTGGCACTAACATACTTTTGATATAGATATTCAGGGAATGAAGTCATTAGTCTAGTTTCTCCTAACAGTCCCTTGGTTTGCATGTCTTCAATCATCCACCATAAAATGAAAACAGATTAATTCCGTTGGAAACATTTTTTTCATAAAATACAGATTCAGATTTGCCACAATTTTAGCTGAAAGTGGGGTTAATAAATATAATAAAACATGGTTATTTTTTTCAATCGAAATATGACCTCTTAATTAAATACGTTTTTTGTTCTTTGTTTTAATATATCCAGCATTTAATTTATTTGAAACTTCTTTAACAAAATCCATTTTATCTCGGCACCCAATGGTCGTAGCGTAAAGTTATAGGAACTATAGCCATTCCTAATAAATAGATTACAAAACAAACAATTTACCATATGTGATGGGTGTTTCTTAACATTCAAGCTCAAACGAACAAACTCAGCCTTGAACATATATTTTTAGGCAAAAGCTTAACTTAAAAAAATAACCAAAATATATGTTATTACATATTTGTGTATCTCTCAAAAAGCTCGAATAATCGTTAAAATATTCCCCCTTTTAATAAATAATAGAAAAGTATCTTTTGCTTTTAAGTTAACAATTTTTTAATAAACTACTAAAAAATATTTTGTGAAATTATAAAAAATATTATACTTTTAAGAGACACTTAAAGAATGAAGGTAGAAACTCACGTAATGCTTTTACCATTTTATCCCAAGCATGATACTATATTGTACTGTCGATATTAATGTTTGATATACATTTTTCAAGGTTATTAGCGATTTTCTTTTTCAAGGATAATTTATTTTTTAATTCGACAACAAAATTTTGAAATTACTTAAAATAAATTTATTTGAAAGTTGATGTAATAAATAATATTAAAATACTACTAATTATACAAATATTTAGTAAAATGATATATTTGTATAAAGAAATTTACTTAGTTATTGCAGCTTCTGTGACACGAATTTATCGCATAATATGCGTAATATAGATAAATTATCATAAATCATCAATAAAAAATAACGTCTGGTATCTCAAAATTCAAAATATAAGTTTTTCTACCATTTCGACAATTCTTTACATGCCTCCTAGTTTCATAAATAAAATTAATTTTTTGCTACAAGAAAATCAAAATATTTATATTTTATCTTCTACATAACAAGGCTAGAGGGCTGATAAAAATAAACATTTTTTTCTTCAGGTGATAATGTACACTGATATTTAGAAAAACTGAACAATTTTCAGGAAAAAGGCAGTACTGTAAATGGATGATATGTCACAATATCACAATTTTTGATGAAAATAATTAAGAACTTCAAAAAATCGGATTAAACATGGTCGACTTTTATCAAAAAGTACTATTTCTATTGTTGTCCTTGGGCTTTTACCTGTCAATTCACTTTATTTAGATTTTGGATTATAACTTAGAAGCTAGATTAGATGTTTGATCGTTAAAGGAAAATTGAGTAAAAATTACTTTCAAGGGTAGAAGAAAATTTTGAAAAATCATGAAAAAATTCATTAACGATCAGGCATGTAGTTTCTGAGATATTATTAAAAATATTATACCACGATCAATTTCTGGAAGCCATGTTTTGACGGTAAGGAGAAATTTCGGTGATTTTCTATAAGGATTTTATATAACTTTATATTCAAAAAAATAAATAACTTTAAAATATTTTTTGATTCAAATTGATTCAACTTTTTATATATTTAAAGTTTATAAAATTGCTCCAGCTTGCTTGTGCTTGGTTGCTTCTGTGAGTATAATGACATGTGTTGAGATATATGTAAAAAAAAAATAAATTTTTTTAAATTTCCTTCAGGCACACATATCATCTACCTAATTTTTATATATATTTTTATGATAAAGCTTAATGGGAATAAAATGTTGAAATGCGTGTCATAGCACACAACATACCCACCTAGTAGATCTATAACGGTGGTTTGATGATAACCGAACTAGTTTTTCACCAGATATACACATAAATTACTTGAAGCTATTTATATTTTATCAGTATGAACAACATACAAAAAAATATCATATACATATTACATTAGATTGCAATCTTGAACAATGTACCTACCATGTGAATGAGTATTTGGATAATATATTACAAGATATTGAGCTGGTTGCACACTATTTGAGAAAACAAACACACTAATATATTTTCTTATTTTGTTAAAAAATATGCATATTGCATGCTCAAATTTTGCTTAAGTTATTGTATATTGTATTATTTCCTACCTTTAAGAACGATATATATTTGTAAACAATTCTCTTAATATGACAATAAGTATATAGAAAATCTTTGAAATGGGATTCTTAGCATAGCTAAGTTTTTGTAATAGTTGTAGCCGTATTCATAAGATGATCTTGTTTTTACCGTCGGTTGAAGAAATTAAATTTTCGTTTATGAAAATAAAAATAGTGAGCCTAGAATGGTCATTAAACATTCCTATTTACAAGGCTTAACAGAAAGTCAAGCTTGAGTTTGATTCAATTCATGGCACATCTGTTCCTGCATTTACGCCACCGTAGATAAACAGGAGACTGATATTGTTAATGACGTTTCGTAGACGTGAGTTTCCCAGATATGATCCGTAAAATTCTGGATATAATTTAAATTGACCGAAGAATAAAATTGACGGAAATAGTTGAGGCCAAAGGGGTTCCAGAAAGATCCATTTTTTCAATTTTACATGATTAATTGTGTATCAACAGTTAAATCAACAATACAAAGAGAATACATATCACCATTAATTATTAATAACAGCATCGGATGATGAAGCGTTACAGTTGATTCAAAGCAACTTTTTCAATTTTCATATGGCTTGAAAGTTGAATAATTTTACTTGCTTTTATTCTTCATTTTTCCAACCGTTACTTCTGAAGGATTCGTTTGATACATACAACGGGAAGAAATTTTATACAGTGAAATAAACAATTCAGCGAGAACACAAATTAGCATTGAGAAATAAAAAAAGCTTCGGAAGATAAAGGACATTAATAATAGTTGACTCAATACAGATTTGTTAACTTTCATGTGATGTGAAAGATGATTCTCCTCTATGATTCCAATGATACAACTCCAAGAAACTTTAAAAATTTTATGTTTGGTCATACTGATTAATAGACTTCCAGTATTATAATAGACTTGCAATAATAGATAATCAAATTGGTTTATTATTTATAGTAATCGTGCATTATTGGATATTGTGCATAGTGCACACTCAATACTGACAATAACTATCTAGCGTATTAAATCATGATTTTATCTCTGGTATTGAAAAATGTGCTCATTGGTTGACATAAAGTAAGTCGTCATGTAGGAGATACATATTCAATGCGATATGATAGAAGCAAAAAATACAACATTAATCATATTGATAAGTCATTTATATTTTTATTCGATGTAGTTGTTAGTGTCGACACTTGATTTTTAACAAAAAAATACTATTTTTTCCATCACTTCTAGAATTTTTCTAGGTATATATATTAACCACTATCTCTAACGCAGTTTACAGTATATTTCTTTCCCTTTCGCTCGAAAATAGTTTTTGTTAAAAAAATCATTTCTAAATATAAAATCAAATTTAGATTTTTACCTTAGAGGTAAAATATCACTAGGTTTTCTAGTCAATATTGTGTATACCAATCACCATAACATTTGCATGAGTATGTTTTGAGTTGTTTGTGCTAGAAAATTGGAAGAAATGCAAGGTTATTACATGTTATTCAAGTCAATATCTGTTTAGAAGCACACTCCTTTATGTTAGGACCACCGTTTCTCATAAACCGCCTTAACGAAATATAAATAAAACAATAATGATATGACCTCAAATTCAGTTAAACGGAATAAATATATAAGATTTCTTCGAATAAAATAATGATCATATTACACAATATAATTATCGAATTTGTTTAATTCGAAGAACTTCAATTTAAAGTAGATTGGTTTTCCTAGGTAGATTTATAAGTGTGTATGTGCTTATATATTATTATGATTATTTGAGAAATCGAAGACAACTATTTTATCTCAATTACGTATATAGAAAACCGAACAGCTGTAGGCGATTTACGTTGTTTAGAAACTTATACTTAGAAACCACAAAATTATGTTAGTGAATAAAATGTATGACAAATATTCTCTATATAAAATTTTATAATATACTAGCTGGTACTCGGAGCTTTAATGTTACTACCAGAACATAACATGTTACACTTAACAGTTATTTCTTCAATTATCAATTTTGGTCTTTTCCAAGCATTTGTAGAGAGTACACACAGGAAGTAAGAAAGGTTGTTGACCAAAAAGCTTGCTTTGGACGCAAAGTGTTTCATCTTTTTTTAAATATTGTATCTTGATCACAATAGCATTTACGAATACTGTAGGTCATTTAAATATTTAATTTTTATTAAAGTTTGAATAATTACATAACGAAAAAAATTATTTGACATGTAAAAATTTTGAAAACTCGAAATTATTTTTCATATTAACTTTTCAGCAAAAAAACAACACTTTTTATTTATTTAATTTTTTCCCCCATAAACATAAAATAATTTTTTTATATACTTGGTATAAAATTTTGTTTTTTGACAGAAATGAAATGGGTAAACATTACATTTTTTCGAAATTATTTTGTTTAATTTTCATTCTATTGTGAAAAAAAAACTGAAATATTTGTAGATAAATCAAACACAATAAAATTTAATTAATGAATATTTTTTCTATTTGCTTGCCTTTATGTTTGCCATTTTAATTACTAAATACATAATGGTAAGGACTATACAATAATTTTTATTCAATATTGATTCAATTAAGGATATACGCGTCGGGTTATTCATGTGCCTTCAAGATGATGAACGCAGAATTCATAATTGATACTTTTCGATTTGTACAGGTCGATTTTTTTTCCTTCTCCTGCCATGGTGAATACAAACTTAAAATATACCTATATAGAAGATTACAATTCGTAAACATATCTATAAATATTTATTTATTTCTAGTTGCAAAATTTTGATGCTTGTGTGATATTTGCTTCACTAATCCATAAAAAATTAAACTGACTGCTGTCAAATGTTTATTTACAGATATCAATTTGAAAAATTTCACCTTAAAACTAGATTGATCGATGCATAAAAAACTGGTCAAAGATGACTTTGAGTTAAAGTTTTAAAATAATAAATTACAATATCGTCTGAAAACAATACACTCTTGCATGTGCAAAAGAAACAAAGCAAATATTTTCCAGTATAGAACATGTGGTTTTTGTTGAAATATGTATAGTATTTTCTCTATTAACCAAAGATATTTTACTATAAGATTACTAATTTTAAAGTAATATTTTGAATAAAAGGACTTAATCATGGAAAATTTTGTTGATAAATATGGGTGTGCTGTGTAAACATGTTTGAATATAGGCGCATAACTGAAACATTTCTTAACTCTATAAGTTTATAAAATAGTTTAATGGGTAAAAGATTTCAAGTATTTATAACTTATATTATACATAAAGATTAAATTATTAATTATTAATTTACAATTTTTTCACAATAACTTTCAGGGTTGTGAGACACAACTTTTCGCCAAGAATTTTTACGATAAAAAATGTGAGTTGAACAGACACGAATAGAATATATGTACAAAAACTAACGTAATTTCGCTATAGAGTGGCTAAAAAGTCATTATGATGATTTTCTCGTTACAAGTTCGTCGAAATGATTAAAACAGGCAAGCCACGTGTCAGACAATGAATTTTATATAAATATATTATTTGCAAGGAATATTATTTCGATCCCTACAAGAATATCATTTCAATTTAATAATTTTTATTAACGATTTTAAAACATATTGGTACCATTCACAGACTTATTATTTTTTCGAATAAAGTAGTATTTCGTAACCATAGCTACTAAAGAAAACAAAGTGATCCTCGGTGCTCGTATTTTACAATGTGATGTATTTTAAATTTATTTATTTCAGATAATCTTTAATATAAGACATTCCATAGATTTCAATACAAAAAGCCAATTTGTTTTTTGTTATAATTTTATAAAGAAATAAAAATTATGTGAAAAACATAAATGGGAAACAAATTATAAATAATTCATGTCAAGTCACATTATACAAAAAATCCATTTTGTTTTTGTTTTTTTGAGTATTTTTACATCACAAACAATTATTTTCTTTATGTTTTTTCTGTATTTTCTGTACATATTTTAAAATGCAAATTATGTATGATGATAACTAATAAAATATATGGTTTTTCCCTTTAAACCAATGAAAACAGTTTAATAAGAATAATGTTTAAATGTATTTACAAATTCTGTGTACACAGATAATTTGTATTTGGTATATTTTTAATGTTTTTGTGTGTATGTAAATAATGGTAGTTTAAATTTGTTTTTTTATTCTCGTTTTTTTGTTTTGTTGAAAGTAATCAGTTAGAACGTATTTTTATGATGTTTAAATATCATATTTCGTTTTGTTTTTGAAGTTTTTATTGGATGTGTTTTTTATTTTTTATTTTGTATTATATATTTTACAATAATCATTTGAGTTATGAGTAATAAGAACTAAAAAAGAGAAAAAAATCAAATGCATCTTGGCTGACTCTTTATGAAAACAACCTTAGAGTAGTATTCTATAGTCTGTTAATATTCCTCACATAAGTTTTCAATAAGAAAGAAACATATTTTAGAATGAATGACATCGTCGCCGTGAGCTAAAAATTACAAAAACAACATCTTTATATCTCATGCAAGGTTGATTAATTAATATAACAGATGTACACTGAAAAACAAGGGCTGGATTGTAGATTTTTCTTTATAAAAATTTAATCATTTTCATTATGGAATCTGCTGTCTTTGCATAAGCGTGACGGACAGATGTCTTAAAATTCCATCGTCTCGATAACATTTTAAAAATCAGTTTACAATTTCTTTCTCAAAAATTCATCATAAAGCCGTATAATTCAATAGTTTAAACATTTTTTAGAGCTTTCTTCCGAAACTAGAAATTGTTTGCACATATCCAAAGCCCACGAATTATAGATTTAGGAGCTTTAGTTTTATTTTAGCTGGATATTGTACAATATAGAAGAAACCGAAATTTATCGTACATGTATTAATTTTTTAAGCACAATATTTAATCTAATGGATTTTATTCAGTTTATTTGAGATCGAAACTGAATACTATACTCCTTTTTTAATAAATTTTTGTTAGTGAATTGCGACTTATTTAAGTTTAAAATTCTTAATATTGAAGTTGGTCATCCAATTTATACGTACCAGAAAGAACATTACGTGCATATTTTACATACTCAAAAATAAAATTTTAATGAATTCGCCAGCTATTTTACAACCTGTTATAAAAAAATGAAACGTGATGCAACGTACGAATCTAATAAATGAAATATAAAGAATCATGAAACATAGTAACTGTATAGTCTTCGAGAATTTCCTAAGAAACAAAAATTTAACGTTCTTACTAAGAAGTCCCTGGGTGATGAAAAACGTAACAAAATTATTTCTAATGTGAATTTATTGATACAGATCCATTAAGTATAATTATCGGTAATGTTATTTTCAAAACGTGACTAGTAAATCGAAAAATTTCTACTATTTTATCTCATCACAAAAATCTTTGAAATCTGATTTTTTGGGAAATAACTTCGAACTATCAAATAGAAAAGACATCGTATCTTAGACATTTTGTCATAGTTTATAAAGGAAAATTTAAATACATTTCCTAAAGTTATTGCGACAAAACGTGATTTACGTGAAAACTGTTTCAAGTTAACCTCGCAATTAAAAGGAATAAAGTTTGTTTGTGATATCCATAGCATTTCAATCAACAAAATTGTACAAATAAAACTTTTCTGAATGAAATTTATAAACTATATCAGTTTTCTTCTGAACGTATTCTTTCAATAGTTTAATTTTCTCTTAGAAAATTCACTTAACAGAAACAATTTCAAAATCTACATCGTATTGCATATAAAAATGTCTTTATTTGAAAATAAATGTCACTAAAAAGTGCAGATATATATTTATATTATTTTTGAGAAACTTTGTTCAAGAAAACAGTTTTATTTTATGGTATACCACCGTACGTACCTGCTACACGTCTCTTTGTTTTGCATAAAACGATTGCTTTTATAACGATAGTGCAAGTGAATTTATTTAAAAAAAATCTGTCTGTTATTGCAAAAAAAAATGCATGTCTATATATTGCAAGACGAAGAAATATTTTTATATACACATTCTGTAGATTTATTAAAAAGGCTTTTGAATATACTTAATATTTATTTAATCTTATAATTCAGAATATAAAAAATACTCTACCATTATTTGACACAAAACTTGTTGGTGGTTTATGAATATGCTCACTTCACATAAGTATGTGCCCTGCATGTCTAAGCTGCAGAATAAGTTTCAAAAAATCGAATTTATTACAGAATCTTATGTACTGAAAATATTAAATGGCCATTAATCGAATAAACATAAAATCAAATGGATTCTATCACTTATAATGTCAAAATCTATTATTTTTCACAAAATTTACTTGAAACAGGTATAAAAATATGCATAGCGTGTAAGTCCGTCGGTTGTAAAGTTTATCCGAATCATAAATACTGTACATTTAGATTAAACTTCAGCATTTTTTAAGAGTACGTTTTTTTCAGTTTATATAATCTTGAAAATTCTGCTATAACCATAATCAAAATTTATCACTTCAATAAACAAACAATATAATTTTTATTCTGAATTATATTTTTCAATTGTTTCAATATTTTATTCTCAGATACACTGATTTTGTGTTAGCTTAGAAATAAGTTCTCCTGAAGATACTAGTTATAAGAGCAAACTTTGATATTTTTTAAACCCTACAAAGATACGTGTCAATGATAGCTTTAGTACCTGGAAAACAATTTAAATCAAATTTAAAAAAACAAATAAAATTCATCAAAATCCATTTACCATAACAATAGACTTTGTTTTTTTAAATAAAAATTGATTTCTGTAAATTTATTCCAAGTAAATTAACCTCCAATTTATTTTTCAACAGATCTTTGCAGGTTATTAATATAAAGTGGCAAGCCATGGTTATTGTATAACTAAAGACTAGATTTTTGGTAGTTACTTTTTTCTTATGGAAAATTTTCAGTGTTAAATTTTTTAACCCAGATTTCATTCAAGCATTATCTCACACCTATTATAAAACCATCTTTCCATAGTATATTATTTTTCTCTTTCAAAGTATAAAGAAAAATGATTGATAAAAATGATGGGCATAAAATAAAAGTTTTGCAAACATTATTGCATTGCTTGCTTCATGCTTATCATTTAGAAAGGCGTAGAATATGTATAGATAATAAGTAATTCCTTTATGTTTTCCCTCGGGATAACTTTATCATTTATGTATGTATGTACTTGGTCGTCGCATTTTTTTTCCTAAAGAATGATTGAAAAAAGAATGTGCAAAAAAGTTTTTTAAATAATTGATCGTAGTCTCTTTCCGTTAGAAATATGAATCTAATAAAAACTTCATGGAAATTATAATACGATTATCTATTCAATATTGAGACAAGCTTCTTTACGAATTGAATACATTATTTAGCTTAGAAAATAAATAAATTTTCACTAATAAAATAGTGAAGGTAACGATTTAATTATTTATGTACCCGAAAAATATGACTAAGATTGAATTTTCGAATGACATTTCGACAAAGGGACACAGCTTATGAAAAAATGTTTGAAACACAAATTGTTTGCTTTAAAGGCAGATTTTTTTTATATTTTCAACTTCAATTGTATCTCTTAGGTATTAAAAGAACACCACGGATTTATGAGTCTCGATCGATTTTGCTCATTCACAAACTTATACTGTATTTTAAGGTCTAAATCTTTTTTTTTATAACAATCTATGACGGATAGACAGACAAATGTGTAGGTATGTAGATTATCAATAAAGGAAAAATTTGATGATTCTCTAAAAACCTGCCTTCAATATCTTCTATAATTTCTGCCTAAAATTTTTCTAAACCTTAGACAAAATTTTATATACCGTCATTCATTCTATATTTATATAGAATGCAAAAACAAAATTCAAAATTGTCTGAAAATCAGCAAATTTTATAATTCATTTTTGATACATGATTTCTACAATAATAATATTTTCTTACTCACCAACTCTATGAAGATTAATTTTCAACAGCGTATAAAAATCATTTTTGTAACTTACCTAAAACAGAAAACACAAAAATTTATTAATTTCAATTTACAAATTGAAATATTAGATATATTTGGCAACACAAAAAATGCAACACCTGAATCTGTCCACACATATTTCAAGTTATATAATATTTTTATGTTGTTTTCCAGAAGTTGCTTGGTTTAAACAAAATATTTTTAAAGATCTTTTTACTACCTACAATATTGCTATTTAATTATTATTCTATAGCACTTTTAGTTTGGTCAGAAATCGAGAAAAACCGTATTGTACCCTTAAACACACCTCTTTCCGACCTCAGATCGCCCGTAATTTACTTTTCCTTTTATTTTTACTATATTCTCTGCCGTTTCCATTTAGTTTCATCCTACTATAATTATTGCTGGTTTTAAAAATTATTGACCTTGGTCTATTTTCTGTAATAGTGAAACCGTAATTGAATTGATACTCTTGGTCTTTCAAATAAAATGTTGACCTGTATTATTAATACTAAATCAAATAATGTATTGTTGTTATATTATTTTACGTATAAAAGGACCAAATATTTCCTATTGTTAATAATTATAACAAAAGGATTAAAGGTATACGAATACGCAGAATGTAACAAATGATCAATATAGGTTCTGTTCGGTTCCCTGAAGATATCGGAATACCATCAGCGAGAAAATACTATCTAATGTTGCGTAAACAAGAACCATGGAGCATTATATATTCGAATTGATAAACTGGTAAATTAGTTTGAATAATAATTTAAGCATTTATGGAGCGAATACAAAGAGGGAGGGGGGATTTTAAGTCACTTGATAAAGATGTGTTATGGTTCGACTTGGCTTCGATGTTCAGTACTTGATTGGTTTTGAAGCGAGTGGGGAAGACTTTCGACATAAAAACTTGCTTCCCGATTTTAAATCACATTGAAATTTCATCATCTCACGTATGCAACGATACTTTAATCAATACCCTACAAGTCCAAATAGACAAGCACATGGATGTCTTTTATATAATTAAAATGTTTTCGTCAGCAATGATAAAGCTAAGAGATCAATTCTTCAACAACATGAACTGAAGTCCATAATCTCGTAGATAACTCTAATATCAAAAATGCTTTCCCAGTTTTCTTCTTGCTCTGCTCCGGGTAGTTGCAATGCAACATAATATTTATCGAGATACAAACAGCAGGTTTATAAACAACACACATATATTAGCATTAATTAGAAAATAAAGGTTTAAATATTGTTAAAGCTTTTGATACACACTTATGTGCCAGAACTTGTACGAACTACTACTGTTATGGAGTTACGCTTTGTAAACTAAACAAACATAGGTTGTTTAATAATTTGAATATATGTATACATCAAATACTAAAATAATTTGTATATGTGATAGTACTACACTGAACTTAAGGTAGTTCTAGTGTGAAACCACTTTAATATAGTATAGTCAGAGTATTTACTATGTTAGAAATATTATTAGCATTTATTTATGTTATGAATTTAGACAAGTTATGTTATGAATTTAGACAGTTTGGTTGTATAAGTTCTCCCACGTTTTTCACGAAGTTGGTAAAACAATGTAATTTATTTATGAAAGAAAAATACATCTTATTTTTGAAAAAAAAAAAAGTGACATATTCATCTTAGTATAACAACTTTTCAATGATGGATGAGCACTTCAAAAAAACGCATTTATGTAATTCGATTCAAAATAAATCAATTTGTAACCAACCTAGTATTATACATTTTATAACGTCATATAACTTCCGATAACATTGTAGTCTACTTAAAGACATACAAGTCTAAAAATAAATATTGTTCGAGCTTTTAACATAATGTCATTAACCTTTCGGGAATACACCATCAATTTGAGCACTTAGAAAATAGAAATAATATTTTTTCGTTTATTTTTCTTTTGTTAAACGTAATGTTTAATGGAAGTAAAATGATAAATGTGTAATTTAATATAAAATATTTGTTTGAAAAACTTTTTACTTTAATATTTTTCGAATTGATCATGTTTCATCAAATATATTTTCAACAATTCATATTAATTGCAACCATTTGTTCTAAAATTTCACATTTATTTTCATTTAAAAAAAAAAACTTTTTATTTTTAGAAATTTTTGTCAATAAAAGAGTTTAAAAATATTTTTTTTTTTTTTTTTTCATTCTTCAAAAACATTTTGGATGAAAATATCTATCCAAATGAGAAGAAAAAATCACGTTTGAAAATCAATAATTACAGGTAAATGACCTTTGACTTTTTACTATAATATAAATTTTAACTTTAAAGCCGCAATTTACATTTCAAAAGATTAATTTATTAACCAAACTTATGAAACATAATTTTATATATGGAAAAAATTGTAAATGTTATAAAATATCTTTTCTTATATTAAAAAAAAAACGAATGTGGAACATCTGAAAATAAGAAACTTTAACCTAAATACGATATTATTATTTTTTAGACCAACACATATTTTAAGTAGATTTCATAAAAAAACAAAATATGAAAGTTATAAGACTTGTTTTCATATAAATCAGTCTGCAAAAGTGGAGTTTATTACGATTTTCAATTAATGATAAGTTTTAAAAATTGTAATTTTTGATCGAAAATTTTTTTTTAACTGTATGGAATATAAAAATCCTTTTCTTAAATTAAATCAGTAAAGCTATTTTTTCACCATTAAATTGCAGGGGTAATGATTTTTGTTACGTTCAAATCTTTTTGTTTGGATAATAATTCACATTAGTCAGTTCATTCATGGTTCAGTCTCGGTATGTTGTTTGTATTTAAGAAGTATAGATACCTCAAGTATATTTTAAAACATAAAATTTACACTGCAATTTTGATATTTATTCAAAATATGTTTAAATTAAAATGTGTGCATTCTCATATATAGCTCATAAAATCATCATATAGATATAATAAAATCAAATCTGTAAAGATAGCAGGCTATAAACTATTTCAAATTTATAGTCCGTATAAATTTAATATTTTCAATTTTATTATTTACACTCATCTTAGTTTTATCTTCAATTCAATTCAATTTGAAACAATAAAATAAGTGATATTATGGAAGATAGAATATCTATATTACATATGGTTTTCTGTTATTTAAAAACTTGTGTAAGTTCATGTAGGTCATTGGTGGTCCAAATAAAGCATATTTGATTATTCAATGAAATTTCACCTACCCTATATATTTTTCCTTCCTTTTAAGTGTTCTTCATATCAAATTCCTGACATTAGATCAAAACAGTTTGAAAAGAAGATAAAAATTAAAATTAAAACAGGAAATGACTTATTAGGAATTTCTATGAATGCCTAAGAATGAAATAAATAATCTAACCAATCATAATCAAGCATATATTCTAAACAGCCAATCCTGTTAGTTGTTTTCTCCACTTATGATATAATTATATTAACTATTAATGGAACTGTATTTCGAAAGTGATTGTCTATACAAGCTTCATAAATATAGTGCCCAATGCCCAATTTTAATGCTCCTTTTTCTTTCTGTTTGAGAATCCTCTACTTCTTATATAGCTTCAAATGAAGCTATAAAATACTTATTATCCAGATACGAAACTCGCGATATTTTTATAACAAATATAAGAATTTCCAATGAGACAGAAGATTCGAAATTCTTAAGTTTTTAATAGATGGCGGTTTGAGATAATTAACATCTAAATTAAATATATTGTAATTTGTTTACACATAACAATCAACTATTATGTACCAATCAACTATTATGTATGTTTTATAATAAATGAAATTAAAATTAATAAAATTTTTGTTTAATTTAACCTGCATTAATTTAATTGGCTTGAATAATTTAGTTTAACGTTTAATTACTGATCCCTAACAATGCGTGGCTGAGTTAACTTGTGTTTAAATTTAAATAGTATTATGAACGGCGTACAAGAATACAATAGTTAACGTATATATAATTTCATGATGTGAATGAAACACAAAAACGTAGAGTAACCCATCCATGTTCATTTTAATTACAATAACATTTTCTTTTTGCATATAATATAAATTTTCAACATAGCTTACTTGAAAATGTTGTTGTTTAAAATTATAAAACAAAATAGAAAAGTAAAGAAAGTAAGGTTATACACATAATAATAATATATGCTTTTATATTGTTTCAGATATTAATTGTGATGGACATTTATGTAAATAGACTTATGGCTTGTATATGTTGACTTTAAATATCAACAACTGTTATCCTGCCTGTTCTATAAAAGTCTATCATAGTCTCCATTGAATATATGAATTCGTTTGTTAACTCTTAAGTAAATTATATTACTATTATTCAGCAAAAGGTTACCGGATTTCTTTAAGGCCTCTATACTTTACTAATAGACTGAAATAAATGAAATAAATCTGAAAAAATAAGCAAGATGTAGAAATTCAAAGAGTCTGTTTAGACAAAAGATAAATTATTACTTATGACGTCACTTGGTATATCCATATAAATTACATGTTAAACATCGTTTTCAAGACAGAGATGAAAAAGAAACTTTGAAAGCTTATGATTTTTTTGTTTTCGAATCTAGTTTCACATTTTGATGTAAAATATAGCAATTTCTGATTCATATAGGGCAGATGAGCAAACTTTAATAAAAATATGGGAGATGTTAAATTATCCTCTTTTCCAAAGATTTCCATTTTACTCCTCACTTCCCAACATTTATAAAACAAGTTGGCTTCCTAGCTTGCATAGAAATATTTTTTAGAAAATTTGTCCTTAAAATGGGGAAGGTGGCTTTTCTGATCTTCCTGATGATTTCACACTGCATATAAAAAGCCATGTCTTCCTAGCTTGCATAGAAAAAGTTGGTATTTTTGGAGATTTTCTAGAAAAGAGGAGATGAAACTTTACCAAACTTTTTTTGGTACTCTCTATAGATTTCATAGAGTAAAATGACATCATAATATTATTAATCATAATATTATTTATTCTTATCAAATGATAAAAAGATCACTTTTCTGTCATGTTTAGAAACATTCCAGAAAACGACCGTTTAGAAAGGGTCGTAAAAACTAAAATGTAAGACCAATGCATGGTTTTTGATGAAAATGTATAACACCATATATTCACATAAACTAGAAATAGAAAAAGCTTTAATCTTTTTCTGAATATACGGCAACAATATTTATATTTATTTATAATAAAAACAGATAATGATCATGTATAGTTTTTAAAGATTTTAATTCTAATATAACGTAATCTACGTTCTTTATAATGCTGATAAAATGTTTTTATTTATAATTTGTTTTAATTCAAATTACCATTGAAATTATCAAGAGAGTAAAATTAATAACAAGAGTTTTTAAACTGAACTATTTTCTAACTGGGACACTAATTTAAAACATCACAAAAAATAAGATATTTAATTTGAACTCAATTTTCCTAAATACGTTAAATAATTCAGTACTTAGACCATGCTTATTATACAACGTCTTACGTATTTTGGGTAAATCAAATCGTTGTTTCTTCCTCAAAATATATATTTGAGTAAAGTACATATTAATAGATTGTGATAAATTTCATATTATAAATATATTATATTATTATAAATTTAATAAAAAATAAATTTAACAAACTAATTTATTTTACCCTTCAAAATCTAAAAATAATTTGTCAATATGCCACAAAATGGTAGAACGTCATATATTTTTTTTTTTAATAAATAAAATTAAAATTTTATTTTAATTAAAAATAAATAATCAAAGGTGTTAGACTGAGAGTTTGTGTTTGGTTTTTTGTTCAAACATCAATCCTTCAAGTCATCCGCTTTTATAAAATAAAAAAGCAGGCTTAAAAAATTAAAATGACTGAATTCGCGTTGTAGGATAATAATACAAATTGACAGACAGATTTTGTTGGACAGAAATCCACGGCGGGTGAATGCAAATGGTTGTATTGTAGTGATTGATATGTACACTGAAAAAATTATACTTCAGTTAATTTAATTACAGGTAAAAAAGAGACCGAGACAACCAGATAACTCGAAAAATACTGATTTTATAAACAAAATTTTGTATAAAATTTAACGAATTAAAAAAAATTGAAAAAGTTAGTGACCTTCATGTTTATTTTTAACTTCATATGCAACAAGCACAAAATTTTACGTTCAATAACGTATACATAAATACAAAAGCTGATGATGGAGATTATTCTACATTGCCAAAAGTAGTCTTGGAGATTACCTCAATGTCTTGTAGATTTTGGTTACCGTACTTTTGACTCATTATTCGAAAATTTAGCCAAATACAAAGAACAATACTCTTACGATTCGAACGGCACACGAGCTCTTAGTCTACGTATTAAACACTCCAACGTGTGTAATTGAATTTGTTAGGTAGAAGAAGTAAATTTTAATGAGTTGAAAAGCTTCAGAACAGAAATAAACAGGTATGGCAGGAAGGTATTGTTGATATTACACTTTTAACACCAGCATTTACACAAAAAGAAACTTCGTTTTTCTAACTTTTTCTTGTTATGCAATTTAATGATGGAGAAAAACTGACTCTCTCTCGCTCTCTCTGTTCAAAAAAAGAAGAAACGTAATCTAGTGGTACGACACCACATAGCAACAACACAACTACACTAAGTAAGTACTAATGAAATTGTCGTTTTTCTTGTCAATATTTGTCACCGACCACATTATCTTTCTATAAGTTAACGCCAACACTTCCTTATGTTCATATAGTGGAAAAAAAATTTTAACAAAAGTATCTGTTATAAAAAGTCGCCTTGAAAAGTAATAAGCATTTCAAAAAAATCCTTCATCAGAACAATTTTGGAAATAAATAAGAAAGCGATTAATTGTCTCTATGTAATAATCGCAGAATAAGTTTGTTCAAAAGTTTATTTAAAACGTTTCCTAGCAAAACCTAAAAGAAATTTTCATTTTGAAATATGTTGCACCAATTCATTCAAAGCCCGATACGTTCAGTATATAGGTTGTATTTTGGTAGCTACTTCAGTTTGTATCCTTTGCAAGGACTAATAATTTTAACTTAAAACGATAACTTGCCAAGTTTATAATTAAAATTTCTTCAATCCCAGTTAAGCCCTACATTAAGCTAGGTCTTATCGATTATCGAGTGCAACGAAGCATACGTAAAAAGAACTATTTTTACTGATGACAAGCAATTTCATACGCAGTTATAAACTCACAATATTTACGATGAAAATGAAAAACAGGATCCAGTGCAACGCCGTAATAAATGGGAGTACTATGCAGCAACATGTGAAGTTTACAGCTAGTATAATAAATAATTTAGTTACTCAACATGTGCTGGAGTTTCAATGTTTGAACTATTTTGAATTTTTAGTATTCATAAAATACTCAAGTGTCCAGTCCATACAGTTTTAAATGTATAATAATAATATGATTTGTAATAACTAAGTATTTCTTAGCTTAATTAAAGCTAAAATATGGATGTGTTCAAACATTTAAGGAAAAAATGTTTCAAAAGAATTTGTCAAGAATACGTCACCAATATTTCAGCTCACTGAAGACAGATGGGCTGATAGATAAACGAACAGACACACTGAAGGACAAGCGGGCGGACATGAGGAAATTGAAAAATAAACGATTCTTTGAACAGCTATATCGAAATTTTGTTAGTGGCTTCAATATTTTCTAGTGTAACAAATTTTACACCAAAACAAATCCGTATACTCTGACATATTTTATGTGTCGATCATAAAAACATCGAATAATTGAAAGGGTCACAATATTTTTGATATGAACTGTACTTGGTTACAACATTAGTTTAATTAAATGTATGAAATGTTATATTATGATGGTTAAGAATGTGTTTTTTCTTTTTAACGAGAATCATATATCAAATAATGTATTGTGAGATTTGCCCTAAGATGTATTTTTATTTTAATTACATAATACAATTACGCTAGAGCTTTATTACTGCAAATAAACTTTATCCATTATGTAATAATTAATTCCGTTTGGTTTTCAATATTTTATTATATTTTTCGTTCATTGCTACAGTTTTGCTTTTCTCACACCAATTTATGTATTGGTTTTTACATTCTTACATCGTCATTATAAAGCATTTGTGTATAAAGTTGAAATTTTTAGGTGAAGTCTATAGGTAATGTATAATAAATAGATAAATATATACACAGTATAACGTAGTGTAATGTTTACCGATTTCCGCGTGTGCCTGTCTGTCTGTTTGTGATTCGCTAAAAATATTAGTATTGAATAGTTATGAAAAGAATTAGGTTGCAACGAACATTTCTTCTCATTTAAACGAGTTATATCATTTTCTCAAGATAATGAATATACTTTTAAAACTCATAATACATTATTGTATAAATATAATAAAGAGTAATATATAAATATATATATTATATATATATATATATATAAATATATATATAATACCACACATAGCTTTTTGTTATATTTTCATTATATCAAAAATATTTTTATGAATGTCAACTTTTATGTATTTGATAGCGTTGTTATTAGTGTTATAAGTATTCTTTATACCTTATATATACTTAGAAAGCTTTCTTATAATGGTGGTCATAACGAGATAACAATTTAATCTTTTTATCTTTTTTTAAAATAGAAAATATTACTATATAAATATAATTGTGTGGGCTGAAGCTATTGATATATTGGGTCTACTTTAATATCTACCCATGTAAGAAATTATATATTTAACGTTATTTGATAATAATTAAACTATTGATGACTTTATTATCCATAATAAAAATCTTTTTATTTGAAAGGCGGCCCATTTAGTTAAAGTAAACTCAGTGAAAAACGAGTTAAGTCCAGGATACGAATCAAAATTTAATCAAAATACTGTCAAAGACTGAATTAGTCTGTAATTGTATCAAATATACAATCGGTCTCAGCAAATAAATGACAAGCTGAAACAAGCATCGTCTTGACTATTACTGCTATAACTGAAATTTTAACAAAGCTTGCATTACTCTCTTCGATAAAAAAAGATTGACATATCCTAATATATGAATCTATATGGTCTTCTAAACAGAAGTACCAAATTTAAGTTTAATAAAAAGCGAGTTAATCTGTTCTGGGCTGGGAGGATATAGGTTAGAACCATACTGTGGCAGTTTGGATCTAACCTATACGCGACGATTAATTGATTGTACTGACTATGTATGGATAAGAACGAAGTAAAGTTTTCTCCCGAAAACTCCAAATCCATACCGATATCGTTTCTCACAAAAAACAGCTAATTCCCACAAGTGCATTGAATCTTCTTTCAATTCCTACTCTTTATCCGATAATCTTTCCTTTACACACGCCATATTGGCAAATCCATGACAAAAATCATTGTTATCATTATTTTAAGTAGTTGGGTATTTTAATTGACGTTTGTATTTATGGTTTGATAAACACTACTCTTTGAATTCTTTAATAAATATTTCCCCAATACAAAAATAAGAAAAATCACGATAACTCACATCAGGATTTTATTATTAGAAGTAATTAGATCATAACATGAAATTACACACATAAATAACAACCATATGCTTGAAAATAAAATTTTTCTTAATGCCAACACATATATACTCCTACATAAAAAAAAAACATGTATACAAACACACAGATTGACATAATAAAAATGTTGCATGGCAAAAACCTACATCCAAATTATACACCGGTGTAATTTTCTGTTCATAAAAAGTAAATATGTTAAAAAAAAAAGTGTTATTTTTAGGTCGAACATCATAAAAAATAGGTTTATTTTCCTTATCACATAATGTGTGTTTTTTTTTGTTGTTGTTTTTACATGTATGTAATAATAAAAGCTAACATCGCAGAAAAATAAAAATCGTTAAGTGTACGTAGGCGAACTATATGCTCAATAGAGGTTCGATATATTATACATTCGGTGGTACATAGTTTCATGCCGAATTTATTGGTCTTATTATGAGAGATAGTTGACCACAATTTGACCACTTATTTAAATAAAAGTCTACATACTCAAGAATAACTTTACAAAACTTTATTAAAGAAAAAAAAGAATTTTTATATACTGAAATGCCCAATTTATTGCAAAATAAACAAAAAACATGCCAGGAATGTCCTCACCTCTAATGCTTTGCAATTTGAAAATGTGCTGAAAAATGTATTTTGTATATTTTTTTTTTTTTTGTATATTTTTAAGTTTACTAAGCTGATTTCATCCCGATTTTCTGTTTAAATTTGTTTCTTAGAGTATCCGGAATAATCGATTTGAGAAAAAATTTGCAAAGTTTTGTGATTATATTAGCTTGATGTTTTTTGTGATTGTATACGAGACCTTAAAAAGCCGCCGTAAAGATCAAAATTTTTTGTTCACTGTTTATGAGTTTTCTTGAATAATTGACGTCTTAAAAATTCAAAAATAACATTTATTTGAAAATGCTCTTGAATCAGACTGACTGACAGCATACTATTTCCTTACACCAAAAATATGTCATAATATCAAAAAATCAGCATAAAGAAAATTCTTTTTCCCGTTCATCTCTCTGGCTAAAATAATAACCAACACGTTTTGTCGATGCAACGGAATACCAAAATAAAAAGGAAAGTGTCAGAATTTGACATGCTATCAAGTAAGGAAAAACGATGAAGAAATGTAGGATTTTCTCAAATAAATTTAACTATTTACCATGTATGGTATTTTGCATATCAGTATGTCAAATACAATAATATGTGGTGTAATTTTTGATATAGAGAAAAATAAGATTTCACATATGAGGTTGTGGTTTTCATACATTGTTTCACAATTGAAAAAAAAGACTAGTTTTTTTTTAATATGAAAAAATGTGAAACATCTTCTATGTAACATTTTTACAAAGATTCAGGAGAACTGAATAATATTCAAATAAAATATTTGAAAATATTTATTTATTTATTTTTAAAAATTATTCTATTGCATGACCTAGAAACCAAAGAAATTAGAATTTCAAAACTAGTGAACATACCTAGAAATACTGGTAGGACCTTTACGAATGAGCTAAAATTCAGTAAACAATTCAGAGAGCTATATAATATTATGACATGATGTAATTAAAAAAAAAATGTAAACATAGCTTCTAAACTGAAATATTTGATCTCCCTTGCGCTTCCACCATATTTGGATAAATTCCACTTTTTAGTACATTTTTAATAACACCAATTAAATTTTAACCAAAGAAAGCTTGCATTTTAAATCTTATTAACCACACTGCAAATTAAAAAAGTTTTACTCAACTCTCGTTGTCCAAACTATAAAAAGATATACATTTAAAAAATGGAAAATGTAATTTAATCCCACAATATGGTCTCTCAAAATGGGGTCATCATTCTCGTCAAGATTTTATAATTTTTTATTTATGTACATCGACAATTGTTCAATTCTTTTGGATGCTGTTTATTTGAATGTAGAATTTTGATTATGAAGTTGACCAACTATTTTTTTTTTTCAATATATTTCATTGAATGAATTTTCACTTCATTTAAATCACATTTATTTCAATTTGAAATCGAATCAAAATATGGTACTCGAGTTGTTCAATCTATGGTTAACATATTCAATAAAAACATATTGTAACATATTTTACAGAATAACAAATATACTAAAATTGTTTTTTATAAATACTTATAATAAAGCCAATATACATTTTCGGGTATATGAAAATGAATTCATACGTATTATAAGCCATTAAATTTGAACGGAACAAAAAATTAATCCTTTAAAGTAAAGACAATCTCTAAGGTAATATATATTACATTTTTTCCAAAATGTTATAAAATTCGTTATGCACAATTTTGAAATAAAATTGGAGGACTGTGTAGTTGAGCCTTATTTTACTTAAATCGTATTTGTCTTCTGTATTAAGGAAAAAATAATTTTTTTTTATCAAAAAACATTAAAGTTTTATTTTTCATTGATATAATTTTAATGTTAGAAAGATAAATGTGAAAAGTGTGAAAAAAAAAAACAAATTAAAAAAAACAAAAGTATTTAAAAATAAATTTATTTTTTTTAGTATTTTTAAGGTTTTTATTTTTTTTAATATTTAATTAAGAGCCTTTTATTCCCAGATTCATTAAAGAAAAATTTGATAAGGATGTCAATAAAAAAATTTATGTATTCTACTAAGTGAAATACTACAATACTAACGAAATGTCGGCCACTTTTAAATAAATCTATGTGAAAAATTAAATTTACTAAGATATGCAAATTTATTATAATGAAATATAAATTTTAGAGTTTTCGTTTTTTTTTTTTTTTTTATTGGATATCATTTATTTTTTTAGATAAAAATATATTAAATATTTAAATATCATAGACCAGGAGCTGATTGTATAAATAAATCCTTATGAATTAAAACCTTTACTGAACATTACCCCACAAAATGGAAATTTTTGAAAATTGTATTATTTTGCCTTCATTTACAAAATTGACAAAGCTACTTATTTAATATAATAATATTTTCAAATATTCAATAATTATCTCAAAATTTATCTCGAACAAGTCTTAAAACAGAATTGGAGTTCGAGAAAACGAGCTTAGAAATAAGCATCAATATCAGCCTTTATATTAAAATTTATCCCTAGTAAATTCAATTTTTTAGTATGATTTTTATGTTTCCATGAAAAAAGCTTTTGATATTTTAACTTCCTTAATGAACAATTTGAAGACATTTGGAAAATGGTCAGCATCTATCTTTCGAAATATAGCTTTCTTTTGAAAATTTTTTATTGTAAATTCATTGTAAAATTCAATAAAAACAGTACTTCGAGATGGCACCTTAATTAATTGAAACGGAATTTCGATAAAATTAAAAAAATATTGTTGTTAATTTTTGTATTACAAATCAACATCGAATTCTATTCGTAAATGAATGATTTATAATACTAGGAAAATTTATATTTTTGTTAGAAAATATAAAAACAACAATAAATGCAATTTTTCATGTTCGCTACTTTGGTAATTGAATGTTTAAAATAGGAACAAAAAAACGTGGATACTGTTTTATTATTATTTTAACAAACAATTCAATTTCATCGACTTTCCTTTTTAGTAGGCAGTTGCGGAAAGTCCTCCATTTGTTTTATAACGAAGATGGAAATTGTGCAAAATGTTCTATAAGGAATAAAAATAGAATGCATTCAATTATTATTTAAAACCCCGAAAGTTGTGTTTTCGGCGATATCTCAAAAACTACGCAACCGATCGTTAATAGATGTTATTTTTTAAATCTACAAGTTGAACAACCTTTATATACATAATTTTATCAAAATCTAACACACAAAATTTAATTTTCTCAATGTTTTTCAAAGATAACTCCTGTTAGTAACGTAGTTTGACCTGGAGATTTCAAAACTACCATCCATTTAATGATTGCATACGAAGTTTACGAGATATTCAATATTTTGGACAAATTTCAAGGGATATTTTGAAAGCTAGACTATTAAATTAAGTAGTGTTATAGTCTAAGTTTTTACACAATTTGTCATTAGTCGTTCTTCATAGGTTTACTCTACTGATAAAGACAAAAACGACAATTTTAATATTCTTAAGAGCTAATTTGTTTAGCTTACGCAGTTTTACTATAAATATAAATATTTTACTTTGTCGTGTGCCTTGTTAAATTGAAATATTCGAACAATTGCATATTGTTATTTGTTATTTACTCATCCATGAATTACTAGATGATTCAAGAATTGATTTATACCCATGGCTTCATACATGGATTCCAATCCAGGATGCTAGACTTTCGAAACACAGACGATATTATTTATAAAAAAATCATTAAAATACTGAATTTATTTTAACATTATTACATCATCTCACGCTTTTATTTTGTTTTTTTCAATTTTAAAGTGATCATAGTTAATTTAAAAACAATTTATAAAATTTTTTCGCATATTCTATATCAAAAAAACTTTTAAAAGTAATTTTTATTTCAAAAGCCCAATTGTTAGATTCTGGACCTTTGGATTTTGAATTAGTGAAAGTTATTTAATTGAGTACAAGCGATACAATTAATCCCAGTATTCCATCATATAGAGTGACCTTCGAAGTAATTTTAATAATCGTGTTTATACATCCTTTGCCAAATATTGTCACTTGAATCAAAACTAGTCGTACTAGCTTTAATTACATTTTGCATATTTGGTACATTACATTTGCATCTCTTGTATATATGTAACAAAGCCACTGGAATCATGTAAATATGGTTGTTATGTTATATCCTGGAGTTAGATATATATCACAAAACCTCTGTGTAGGTGGACTAGGCCAAATACCTCAACATTACACAATATAACAGAGCGGACTACAATATCGATTTTAATTTCAAAAGACTATTAGCTCCAACACTCGAAAATACTGTTTAGTGTGTATTATACACTATCGAACTGAAAAACTGCACAAAATTTTCCAGGATAGTTGTGAATCCCCAATTGTAACATATCTTAAAGTTTCATGAACCAATAATCCAACGTATTTTGAGGGATGTCTATATTTGAGTATGTATACTTGTGGAATCAAAAAATCCAACACTCTTATCTATTTTGGCGATTCTGTCAGTAAAATCGGTTCTGTAGATTTTTGTTAAGGATACAAAAATTAAAAACAGGCAAAAAATTCCTATATTTTTGGACATACTATATTTGATTATTTTGGTTCAGAAAAATCATGTATCTATTTTTCTCGGTCCTAATAAATCTTAAGCTCCAATAAGTGGAAAATTAATTTAATAATTCATACCGTTGGTATATTTTTGTTACCGAATATCCCTAAGCATCAATATTTTAGCTTTTTACTTGGATAAAATAACATTAACAAACGATTCATAATAGATAATATTATCATAATGTTAAATTTAATTATCAAATTATTATGATATTATTATTAATTACATCTAGCAAAATTAACCTTCTAAATATTAAATACAATTAGCATATGATATATTATATTAACAATCAGTAAGTTATCAATTATGTAATGTAAACTAATATTCATGTTTAGATATCATTAACAAGAATATAGAACTTAGTTTCTATAATTATTATTAATTTAGTGAAAGTCTTGTAGGCGTTATCTTTCACCAAATATAATTCGGAGAGTATTAATTGTTTGTTAAGACAGTATGCCGAAACAAATATATTTTCTATAATCTATAGTTATAAAATTATAAATGTTGACTTGTGTATGCATCCAAAAATATTTCTATATCTAAAAGGGACTTAACATAATATGACGATTTTAAAATAGTTTTATACTGATATATTAAGCGATAGATATAATTCCTTCTAGAAAACGCTAGAAGCGTTGATTCCCATGTAAAATTTTGACTAATTTTTCTGAGATTCATTCGACTCAGCGTTAGCTCCACTGGCCATAGGTGAGTTATTAACTACTAAAATAACTATAACTGGAGAATTCAAAAACTTATAAATGTTAAAATATTAAACTTATAATTTTTTTCAATATAAATTAAATAATTTAAGCAATTTTTTAATGTTTGTATGTTAACGAGTCTATTTTAGACTTTGTCATAGTGTTTTGAAAACGAAATTTCAAAATTTGTTAGAAATACAATCAAATTAAATGAAGCAGATTGTAGCTTATTGTTTTATAAAAGCTTTTATTTTTAGATATTTTTATTATAATGTTAGTTAATTTGTAATAATTTCCCTAAGGCTAGCAATGCGACTCCATCAATAAATATTAATTAAAATTTAGTATACTATTGATTAAAGGCAATATTTGTATTATTATTATTTTTTTTTTTTGGTTTTCAAATAATATAATGGAATGTAAAAATACAAAATATAATGTAAATTACTATAAATCATAAATTATATTGTTTGAAGCCATATAAATTATTAAACCATATACACAGTGTGTTTTAAAGCCATAACTTTACACAAGTAATAAGTATTGTTTAGATTGTTAACAGTTTCATATCATAAATCTCCATTTGTCCATGAGCCACCTAAACTTTTGAAATAAGACCAAATTCTAAATTAATACTTTTTTTATAAATTAATATTTTGTTTTCGAGATTAAATTACCTTTTTTTTGATAAAAGAATGATTTTAATCTAAAGAAATGATAAAGTAATTCATAAAAATTGAGTATTTTATATAACTGGCATAAGCGTTAAGGACTTAAGTCGTCGCTTTTTTTATCATAAATTCATTAAAATATGGTTAAACAAATTCTTATACGATGTCAAAATGACAATATTAGCAAGTATGCCAATACTCAATTTAATATTTTAGTACACTCAGTATAAATAAACGACTTTGACAACACCCCCCCCCTCTCATCTCTCCGATATCATGTTACATATTTGCATTTTAACTAATAAATCATAGAATCGTTGTGTACGTTCATTTAATATATACTAAATTAATATAATGAATATTATTTAGCTGCAAGTTGCATTTTCTATAAGTAAAATGTCGATATTATAGTCAAACAATATGACACATATTGAATTCATATATGAAAATAATAAGCATTTCTATATACAATTTAAAGTAGACGATTAATAAATATAAATATATATAAATATATACAGTACTAGCTGTTACTCGACCTCTTTGCAGGACAATTTAAACGTTTTTTATTAATTCATTCATTAAAAGTATAAAAGGGGATTTACGAAACTATTCAAAAAAAAAAAACCTGGATGGCTGTCATTTTTTGGGACTGGATTTACTGTAACAATGTCTTAGAACATAGATGGAAAGTGTGGTTTTCATTTTACTTAGCCCCCTTGAGCGATTACCAATCAAAGATCAGACACTAATTTTTTTAGTTTTGTAATGGAAGCTGATCATGGTCAAAATCTTCAACAAGGTACGGCTTAAATGAAAATGCAGCTCCTCAAATGTACTACACTATGTAATACATAAACTGTACCATGTGTCTGGTAACCGGAAAGCTGGTACCAGGGTGCGACGCGGTCACCGAAAAAGTAAATATAGTTAAAGAAAATCTTCGAAAGATTGAAAAATATCACAAACCATAAAAATTGGTAGTTTCTGGTTCCAAAGCGTAAATAATTTCGTCTAAAATATATCGCAAATAATTGTTGAGAGACTCAAGTATGTCTAGCCTAAAACTAGGTTTCTTTACAATAATTATTGTAATATATTAACTGTATACTGTGTCACAATGAACTAATTCTGGTTAAATAAAGATTATTAAAATTTGGATTCATACCGTCATTATTTTAATGAAAGAATAAAAATTAAAACTTCATTGGTACCAAAATTGACAGTTGGTACTTTTGTTTATTTTCAGATGTCATGTTTTGTCCACTTCTGTTTATTTAGGGAAAAATAGACGAGGCTATTAAATTTTTAATAGAAAACCACTTGAACATAAATCGAAAAGCTTTCTCTTGATTAAATATTCATAAAAACAAATCCATAAACATTTCTAACGCGCCGTAATGATTGCTTTCGATACTTCTAATCTAAACACAAAAAAAAAACTTAAAAGCAATTTTATTACCATATTTTACTGGAGCTATTAAGTTTATTAAATTATTATCACCGAGATTACATTAAAAAAAACTACAGTAGTATTGGCATTATTTTTATGAGATATAAATACATTAAATTTTTGTAATTTTTTTCTTTTTTTTTGGTGTATTCTAAAAAATTGCATTTTATATAATTTTTAATGGTATTTTTATCTATGTAAACGTTTTTATCCCACAATAAACCTAAAAACAACATCAAGTACTCAACAAAAAATATCATATTGTTTAAAAGAAATGAAATCCAAAATGGTCTGGAGGAAATTCTTCTCCCAAACACAATAAAGAAACGACACACCCAAAATTTCTTTTGATTATCAACAATGTTGTGTTAAAATTACATCAGAGAAAGCTAATAGTCATTCACTTTTAAATAATAACCAAAAATGAGTATAAACTCAATTATATAGGTAACATAATTAATTTAAAATATATAAATATTTAGAGCTTATTCGGAAAATTAGTTTTCTTTCATGAATTTAAATTTGAGTTAAGCACCAACAGTCTTCAACTTCAATAAAAGCTGATATTTTTTTATGCAGTAAACTTATTATGTGAAAAAGTGAGGTTAGTCAACCATTTCTATTATTAAAATATTTTTTTCATCTTAAAATAACATTAGAAAAATTTAACCACAAATTTTTCACACCGGTCTTTTTTGATGCAAATACACAAAATTTTTTTACTGTGCAGGGTCAAAGATAAAGACATATTTTAGCACAGCTATGTGTAGCTCGACCTGGGTTTGCAAATGACCGTGCGTCTATATCTGTGTAAACGGTTTTATCTAAAAGTCATTTTAGTTTTTATTACAAATCAATAAAACCAATAAATTGCAAACTTAATTTACTACTATTTTAATATACTAAATTATATTATGGCAGTACATTACTCCATTTACGGTCAATTTTTTGTTTGCTTGTTTTATCTGGCAATAAATATGAAAGGGACTTAAATATATTTATGTAATGTTCTGTATAAGAAGAATATTATATTGTATTTTTTCTAATATCTACTAAAACCAGTGAAGTATGATTTGAAAGATTTGTTATTAGAATTATAAAAGCTAGTTACAAAACCTAAGATGAATGGTATTGGGTTCGGAGTCTACATCATAGTTGGCCATTCTTATCGTTTGTAAACTTTTTTGGAATTCATAATATGTACAGTAAAAAAAAAATAGATCAAATTTCATTATCTCGACAAAACAACTGCTATTAAATACAAAACTATGTATGAACTGGGCATTTTTTTTTATTATTTATCATAATTGAATTACAAGTGATACAATAATTATGGTTTTCAAAAATGTTAATTTTTAATTTTTTATAGTTCATGATTGATTTGCGATAATATTTCAATTTTTGACACTATGGTGTACACATTTTTATATACCTGTGGAAATTTGTCTTCAATCAATTTTATCTTATTCTTAGAACCTATACAAAACATTTTTGTCCATTAGATCTTAGCGTCCTGAATACAAAAATGAGCCTAAAATTTTAATTCAACTCGAAAAATATTCTGAACTTCGAGACAATATTGGTGAAAAATTACAAGAACTTCAATTCTTTATTAAAAAAAACAAGAATTTTATTTAACAGAACTGAAACTAATTGCCCTGTTTATCGTTAAAATATTATTATTATACATAATTACAATCAATAATATAAATTATAATTATCCAATAGCCATTATGAATATATTAAATTTAAATTAATTATGAATATACGAATAATAATAATAATAGCTTACACAGAGTTTAATTAAAACATTGTCCAATCAGATAAAACAATATATAGGTAATTAATAAATGATTTTATTTTATTAGAATAATAAATTTAATGATATAGTTTATGATTACAGATTATAATTAGAATAACATCTACAATAATTTGATACAACCGTGAATACTAAGAACGTACTTTCAAGATTGTAGTCAAAAATTGGAAAATACATAAAAAATAAAATTTTTCGTCTCTAAAAAAAGGAAATTAGCTTTAAAAAAAATTCAAATTTTTATACCTTTTTTAAACTTGAGGGAGAATTTTTGTTTTATTGTTATTTTTCATAAGTTGATACCAGGAAACGGATTTCACTTTACTATTTCATATCCACCATCTTTTAAGGGTAATTAAAAATATATAAAAATCAATGTTAACTCGTTACTCGTTTGAAAATTTGAGACGATAAGATTTTTCTGAATAATTTCGTCATACCAAAAATGTTTAAGATATACAATAAATCAATAAAAATACAGTAATCAATAATGCGTACTGGTTTTTTATAGCTCCCTTGATGAGATATTTTGCTGAGACTTGGTATAAATCAAAAAAATATAAAAAATGAAGAAAAAAAAACTTGATTGTGATACATTTGACACCAAAAAAGAAGCCTCTCTGATGAATTTTGAAAAACAAAAATTAAAGGCACAAGAACATTGATGTATTTAAAAACAACTCTTTTTTGGTGCACAAGCCCAATTTTATTGTAAATATGGAGGTTAAATAGATAATGCCAATCGATTTTATTATATTCGAATAATAAATTGAATACGATTATATTCAATAATAAAACATATTTATCATAATTACTTTTACACCATCTCGACACATAAACTGTGTCTGATTTAGGGGATCAATTTGTGAGTACTGGCCAATACAAATACATTACTGAGTAATAAAATCATTTTACGGTAGTCTTATAATCTTATTACACTTCTAGTCTTATTATCTGCTAGCCAAAAAAATATAACTTTAAAAAATCGTAAGAACTACCTTAATCCAAAAATAATTATATTGACCCATTACAAGATTATCAAACTTGACCTGTTTAATTTGAGCAACGAAAGAACGTTCCCCCTTTTAAAATTATCATCAACATCAAACTTTTAAATTTTTGAGACTAATCTTTTCTTTGATCTGGTAAGAATTTCTACAATAATTTCTTATTGTATCATAATTAATACTGCAGTTCTTCCGCACGAATTATAAAGATTTCGGAAAATATACATGTCCAAATAAATAAAAAATACGACGTTTGAGTGCTCAAAAATAAATTTACATTATTTTCAATTAACAATTCAAATAAAAATAAAATTAATAAACTAAATATTATAAATGATTTATGGTAAAATAAAATCGAGATAAAAGTTTATGTGTTAAATAAACTTTTTTCTAAGGATTACTCAACTAAAACCTCAGAAACAACAATTTAATAAAATATATGGCTTTGTATAATCAAATAACCAGTAACAATAGATCAAGCTCACATGGTTGACAGAAATTACGTTTTAAAATAACTAAAGTTTAAAAATTCAGTGAGAGAACTTTACTCAAACAAAAACAACGAAACAGCCAGGTGTTTTTACTTTAAAAGGTGACTGGCACTTTATCTGACACCTCTTGGTACCATTAAAATATTATTTTGCAGAATATTTTAAATGGCAGTCATGAAATTTCCTGGTTTACATTTATTTTATAAAACAGAAATCATTCGCCAAAATTTCTTCGTTATCTTCGTAAATCTGCCAGATTATAAAGACAAACTTCTTGAATGCTTAAGACTTTCTGTTACATGTTTCACTACCATGTTTTTCCATTAATTTTTCGATGTATTCGTAACTGATATGGATACTTGGAATAAATAAAGAAGACTTAAAGCTCAATTAAAATAACTATACACCAAACAAATAATAACTTTCTTCACATGATGAGCATTGAATAGGATTGAGAAAGTTTTGTGTACAACGGATATAAATTATGGACATATATTAAAAGTTTTTAATGACTTGTTTGAGTGTTTGCAATTTTAATTTCACCATGGTTTCAAGCTTAAACGGACTTAAAAATATTACACTAAAATCATCACACTGGAAAGCCATTTATATTCATAATTATATGACATCAATAAGAATTCTACGGTTTTTTAAGGTTTCGTATACGAACACAAGTTAAAACAATCCCAAAATGAATGTTTTTGGACGAAAGTCAGCCATTATTTAACGCCTAATTAAGATTCAAGATAGACTAAATCGTAATAAATTAGGATGCTTGAGAGGAGAATTACGTATTTAGTGTACTTTAAGCTACGAGCTTTAGAGAACGCCATACCAAATATAATTATAGAATAAGTGAGTAAATACTGCCGCCCCTACAAAATGCGCACAAAGAGCTTTACAAACAGGCTGACTTACAGCATCTATTACAGTAAAATTCTAACTCAGATTTTAGAAAATGTATGCAGTTTACTCGGAATTTGTACAACTTTAACGCGCAACTACCACGCTTTGTTGCAAGATGCTCATGTCTGACCGCGATAAAACTAATTTTAGTTAATATATTACTCGAAACTCACTTTCAAACTTTTATAAATAATACTTGCAATGTTTGTTTACAATTTTAATGGCGACTATTTCTCTATACTATAAATGTGTCACAATATCAAAAATCAGGCTTTAAAAAATGCTTGCATGATATTGTTGCTCACCTCTCGCACTAATACTCTTTGGTAAAAAAATACAATAATATAAATTTTATTTGTTATTATTATAACAATTATTCTTTTTCAAAGGTAACATCACTTTTAAATCTTCTATTTGAATAAATAATTAAAATAATTATGAAATTCCATGAACACGTTTTATTTATTACAATTAATGCACAACTTAAATGAAATTTTATGACTGAATAAGTTAATATCTAAACATAATATTTATTATATTTGTACTTACTGTAAATCTGTACAGTTGTTGTTACACTTTGAAGATTAATTGAATGGAAAAGTTTTTAAGTGCGTACATATAAATGCTTCACATAAATTGTGAAGCATAGAATTAACGTAGAGAAAACATATAAACACTTTGTAAAATTATATATGAAAGTTTGTTAGAAATATTTGAAATAAAATTGTGTTAATTAAATATATAATATATATATGGTGAATAACATTAAATAATTATTATTATTTTATAATGTGTTGTGTAGGTGGAATATAGGTTTAATTAAAGTAAATATATGCATAATTAACTTAACATCAAATGTGAATTTAATGCTTTTAATAGAGTTTAAATATTTCCTTAAGGAACATATTTTAACTTGTCAGTTCATGTGTATAAATTTCTGTTTAAATTATATAAAAAAATATATATTCAAAATAAAATATTTTTAGCCCAGAGAATGAGATATGCAGAAAATATAGGCTTTTCCTTACAAATCATTAATCAGATCCGGAAAAATCGTTCTTTGATTATATTTTTATACACGACGTTGAAATCACATTAAACCATGTGACTTACTAATATGAATTTGTGTTTACTTGGTGATCTCTATAAAAAAAGGATACAAACTTTTATCTGTCTTTATATCGTCATAATATATTTACTGTATACTGTGTTTATTGGGTCAACAACATAAAAACGAAAATCAAGAGCTAACAGGGTAACGATGCATAAAAATTCACTAGGGATAGTCACGCACATTATGACACATTTCTTGTATTGTATATATGGTAATTTAAAGAAGCGTATCGAACATTTAGTGGTTTCGAAATGAAGGGTAATAAATTTATTTGTCAAACATGTAACAACATACAACATTTTATTTTTTGACACAATAATACTGGACACAGGACATTTATTATATTGATCGAAAATCAACAAAGCTAACCAGAATAATATTCGTTGATTTGTCTGATTATTTAGAAAAATATTGTGAAGATAAAGTAGAAAAAAATATAAGCTTAGAACTCTTAAAAAATACCTTCAAAGCCACTGATCCTGGCATAGTATTAACAATAACCGATTAAATTTCAGTTTATTAAAATGGTGGAGATTTTTATTTTACATGTATGAAGAAGCAACCACAAAATATAAATAAATTTAATAGAAGTGAAAGTTTTGTTGAGTTCTGCATAGACTTTTTTCCATAACCCTTGTTCATAATTGATGGTTTGAAAATATGTTTCCCCCCCCCTTCCAGAATATTGGTTTATTATAATTGTTTACATACTATACAATATATTTATTGTTGAACACAATATTCAATTGAAAATTAATTATATTTATAAATTGTTATGACAGACAAGTATGTGCATGAAATAATACTTGACATAAAATCATTAAAAATATTATTTATTATTTATTGAAAACATTTTTAATTTGATCATATTATTATAAAAAATTGTTTGTTTTAATCAACTATTAAATAAATATTTATCAGTGTTTTTAAAAGCATCTTAAATGCTTTTAAATGTATTTTGAATCAAAAAGTAAAGTCAAGATTACTAGTAAATGAATGATGACATGTAAAATTTGAACTGAATATATTAATTTTAAATTAAATACTCTTTCATTTAAATCGAACTATCCTGTAACATTCAATCATCAAGACTTTGTTGATCAATTATAGACCAATTTCCATTTTTGCTTTTCCAAGTATCTCTACAATCTTGTTAATCCAGCTCCAAGACATCAATCGATTATTCCTTTGCGATTAAAAAAATTGAGAAATTGTACGAGATGAGGCATAAAAAGATCCAAATCCCAGGCGAATTAATCATGGATTTGATTTTTACTCTTGTGAATTTATGATAACAGTTTCATAGGTCATTTTCATGGATACCTTTACCATAGAAATAAAAAAAGTAAACGGTTCAATGTATGAAATGGGAATAGCTTGTAAATTTATTTAAAATAACTGCCTTAATGAACAAATTTTCATGTCGCACCTTGTAGTGAATTGTAATTGTTTTGAAGTAATTCTTTTCTTTTCAATTATGGTGTAATAAATATTTGAACTGTTACAAAACATTTTAATAATAAATAATATTTTGTTATGCGGACGTAAGATTCATTTTGAATTTACCTGTAGGCTTTGCACTTTGTATTGTTCGTTATGACTTCATTCAAAATTCATAAAAGAAATGACAAAGATATTGCAATCTACAAGATAGTATATTTTTCTTTTTTCTGTAATTCCGTAGCGCAAAGAATTGAGCCAGTAAAATTTGTAGAAGCATTGTAATAATTTCAAGAAATCAACTTTTTATATCCATTTTTATATACTGGAGGTCAGGCCCAAATGGTTCATTTTCCCCTTATATCTAATCGATTTTTATCTAAGTCTTATATGGATTCGTAGTCTGTATGAATTGAGCGTTATTCTTATTATCCCCTAAAGATTTCAGAGGCTTGTAAGATATTTGAAAGATACAAAAAATTGCAATTGTGTTTATTTGGCTCAAGGGTCGAATAAGACTAATTATAGCTGTTCCTGAACTAATTAATATTACTTTCATTTGTTGTGATAACATAAATAAATCTTCAAGCTATGATACACCGCATTAAGCCCTTTTTTCATTAACTAAGTAAGCAACACAAGCTGACATACAACATCTAAAAATTTTCATAAACTCAAAAGACTTCCCTTATACCAAAAGTATCTTCAACCATGTTAAACCTTTTTATAATTTTACGATATAGAAATTTTGGATTATTTCTTGAAAACTGCTTTCAATATCTCATTTTAAATTAGCTTAAACGGCTGCACAATACACAACTGGGATCATGCGTGAAGTATGACACGTAAATGACAACGCATAGTCAATACAAACTAGTACCTCGGAGCCCTTAACCAAAGAAAAGACCAATTCATACTTAACCAAATTGTTTTTGTTGTGTTTCTCTCATTTGAATATCCACAAAAACTATCTAGAACGACCGTTGCTTCTTCGGTAACAGTGTTAAAATATTCCACTTACCTTTTGGCTATATTTATGGTAGATATCACACATTCGAAAAGGTAATAATATATTCATGTACGAAACGTCGAACATTGATAAAACAAAGCTATGAAAATTGTATAGCTTTATGTTGTATACAGAGAGAAGTTTGTATTATTTGAATACATATAATCATTGACCTGAGAGATAAACTTCTGTAATGTAGATAGGTAGAAGAAGAAGTAGTAAAACAATTGTATAGAATATTTTAACTTCGATTATTCTATTTGAAAGTTCTTGTTACAATGCACACAAATTGTCACAATAATTTATTATTTTTGATGTTTGTTTCTTCTTCCATTGTATAAAAGATTTATTTGGTAAATCGTTCTTTGTCTTAAATGTCAGAGGTAATTGAAATAATAATACAAAGTAACCTTTCAAGATTTTTTAATAAATGACTTTAAAAAAACACATTTATGATTCATCATTTATGACCGTGTTGTTCCTAGAAAATTCTAGTCGTTATGATTGCAAAGAAAGTAGTAGGAATTTCCAATTAATAATTAAATTAATTTAAACCAATTTTGTTTAAAAAAAAAAAAATTATTATGCAATTTGTGAATAGGAAATTATGGAGCAAGAAATCGAAATTTATTCGAATAAATCTTTGAGTTCTCTTTGATAATATTCATAATAGACCCGTAGTTTTCAATACACATCCACTTTAGAAATGACTGAATTCTACTTTTTTTTAAATCTTAAGGAGAAAATAATGTTTTTCCTGCATCCTTCCTTCCTCTTCAAATTTATGAAAAATTTTCCATGTTTGAGAATAATAAAAATTTGAACCCAAATTATAACCCGAAAATTTCGAATAATTAGGTGTTTTGTTTTTATAAATGTATATAAACTACAGCCTACATTAAACAACAAACATATGGTAAATTTCAGGGTCCTATCCATAAACAATGATTGGGTATTCGATCAGTTTAACAACATTATTAAAGCGGAAATCAACAAGGGGTCAAAATTTAACAATTAATTATTCATTCATAGGAAACGATGATACAAAACCAATCTAATAATAGAGCCAATGTGACAAAATTGTTACAAAATATTAGGATAGTTTTGGAAAACGAATACAGATAATACATTAAATACTATAATGTGACACAAAACGAATAGCTGATATTTCAAATTAGGTGTTGTTACAGGGTAATTAGGGATCATGGTTGGCGCTACAACAAAACAAACTGATATGACACCAATTTTACACAACAACTATTTTCAAACCTGAGTTGTGGATTCACTCCAAACAATCTTAAACAAAAAATAAATATTAAATTAGTATTTGTTTGATATTTACAAACACGATTGTAGAAATAATATATTATACAAGATGTCTTAAAGTTATGGCCAGAAATCTTAAAATCAAAAGGCGTTTAGCAACAAATCAACTTGCTAAACTTATGGAAATGGAAACCTCTCTCTAAAAAAACATGAAACCATATTCGTAATAATTAACAAATCAGTGTTTTAATTCTCGTCCTTGACAAATTCGTCCTGTGGACCTTGCGGGTCGCACCTAGACCACTTAATTTTTTATACAATATCAGCAAACTTGACGATTACTGATAAAGCTGTATATTCGAAGATTGTAAAAACTTAATTCCGGAAATCTTCTAGATATTCTATGTGCACCATTTTCCATTTTGCAACGAAAAGAATAAGTATTGATAGGTTCAAGAATAAAGCAAGTATTAAAAGGTATTGTCAAACCATCTCTTCATCTGTTTTCATCTCGATACATTTGTATGAAAAGTAGTTTTCTTCAAAACTTCAAAAACTATCACGTATTTAATATAATTTCCTATTCACAATAATAGATAATCGTAGTTGTATTATTTGCATATATGAAATAAAACCTGTCCAGCATTTCAAATTATAAAATAGTATAATCGTGATAATATGACAGACGCCTCTATGTGATAATTCACGATTGTAAAAGTATTGCATTCCTCTATACTAAAGCACTTCATATAGACATACAGTAATGATGACTTCAATGTGGCGCCATCCATTTCATACGAATAAAATATAAAAAAAAATGAAGCATATTTGAATATATCTCTAAAGCCTAATATATATTACACAGTTGAATGAACATGGTACAGAATGGTTAGGAAAACATGCTATATTTAGCTTCTTAATAACCCTTCTGATTTGTAAGAAAGAACGTTATCCTCAACAAATCTATATTAAACCAATTAAAATTCCATTTTATCCCTTGATTCTTCTGTAAACTACAGAATGCCTTGTTTGGAAACTAGGATAGGTCTTAGAAAATCTAAGAGAGCGCTCATATCATCTTTCATCATCGCTAGAAATCTGCCATATTCCTAACGTAGTCTCGGTTTTATCGTCCGTTGAAATAATAATTTATATTTGTTTCAAATTGAAAATGTGAGCTCATTGACTAAATATTTCAATTTATAAGATTTAACAGCAAAAAGAAGTAAAAATTGAGTTGGATTCAGTTTATGAAACACCTGTAATTCTATCTGGTTGTATCAGTATATTATTGGATAACTTAATGAAAACCAAGAAACCATATGGTGTTAAGCGCCCGTAGAATTAAACTGCCCGAAATACTAGCGCTAAGGATTTGTAAGAACCGTAGCTTCAATTATGCAAAATAAATTTTGTATGAAAAAAACATGTTAATGTGGGACTCACTTGCTGAACCAACATGTACTTATGTCCATATTGTAGACTAAAATAGGTATATACAGGTTCCGTTGCCGGCACCGATAGGGGATAATTTTGTATAATTTTGAAGTAAAAATTTAACATGCTTAAAATTTAGAACATGAAACCATTGAAGGACTAACAGCTTATGATTTATGAAAGATACGTGAGCTGCCAAAATTTACACATAACCAGAATAAACAAAAAAGTTCAAAAACATACCTTAAAATAATTTTACCTTAATTTGAATTAAAATTGTTGCGAATTCAAATATTTTACGTAACAATTTTTGTTCCGGAATGTCATTTATGGTGCAATAGATGGGTCGAAGATCCATTGAAAACAATAAATCGATTTTTCTCGTTCACAAACAAGATCTTACCACCTAGAAATTTCAGCTCATTATTTCTTTTCGTTTTTGAGTTATCTTGATAAGAGACGCGCGGACGGACAAGCAAAAGGTAATGAAATAATTAGGCGATTCTTTGAACACCTATAGTTAGATTAGAGCTAGCATATATTGAGACTATTTCATAATTGTACTTTGGCAATATAGTAACTATCTATAAAAATTACATCGCCGCCAATGTATCGAATAATACACAGCTAGTTACGAGTGACTACCGATGCTGCGATGAACTAAATTGCTGCAGGCAGGCAGGCAGGCATTTATTTCTCAATTCATTTGAATTCATTCACGTATTGTGTGCATGAAAATATTCTTTCTACTAGAATAAACATTCGAATTTAAATAAATAGGAAAAAAATATGTTTTTTATATTATTAATCCGTATTTGATTTGAATTTAAATGGAAATTAATTAATCATTACCCTCGAAACTTAAACAATGCTCTTTAAACAGAAAAAATTTTTGTACAAATAGAAACGCAAAAGAAGAAAAAATAGGATTCAGTACCTTTGTTGTGTTTGTCAAAAGATACACGTTAATAGGGCAAGAATCGGACTTTGTATCATACTATTCAATTTTTGAATTGCAGTTAAAATTACAGTTAAACAGTCCTACTGGAGTTATATTTAACAATTTAATTTATTCATTTACTATAGTTTTAGCACTATAGAAACGTTTGTTTTAAACTGTTGAAAAATACTTGTTGAAAATTATCGCAAGATTTTCTACAATTCTTCAAAATGAATTAAAAAAACTATTTTGTTTATTTAAAAAGTAAATTCATTCGAAAATTCGAGGTCAGTTTATAAAACATATTTTTGTGAATCGATTGACAATCAAACACAGAAAAAGTAAAACCAATCAAACTTCATTCAGTAAAAACAAAAATATAAATTCGAGCGAAGGCAGATAAACTTTATCTGCCTTCCACCCATTTTCATTCCCATTTTCACCCACACAATAGCTGAAGCATTGTATATAAACAAGCCATGCACACTTAGAAAAATGTGTTGTGTGACAAACACTCATATACATTGTCTTACATGCATAAGAGCATCACATCATCTGCTGTTGTATACTACTCGTCGTTCGAGCAGAAAAAGTAGAAGATGGGATTTCATCTACTTGTGCACATATAGAGTAAGTCCGGTGAAGGTGGCCATAATTTAAAGGAGACGCTATAAAAACCAAATCATTGATATTTTTTACAAAATATTTATATCAAATCTTTTATCATTTAACTCATGTCATAACACAAAGTGATCAATAAAATATAAGATGGAAACCATTATTTCTGTACATATCGATTGACCGGTTGATTCGAATTAAAACGAAACGAATTAGGTATTATTTGTATCGCGCTGATTACAAAAATTAGAATAACTCAATTCGTTTACCAATAAGGGTAATACATAAAATACCGAATTTCTATTAGAATTTTATCACAAAAAAAGATGTGTACATATAAAAGAAAATTTTTACCTTGGAAACTACGTTAAAAGAAGTGAACTAAACATAAAATATTACAATCTACCTGGTGGTTCCGAAAATAATTTGACAGGCTATATCTTCCGTAAGGCCATCTTCCCCGGATTTACCCTATATTTACATATATAGATACATATGTACATAAACCATTGACTGAATAAGTCCTTTTCTCATTCTTCATTGTCCAAATCGACTTCTTAACGGATATAAAACCTAACTTCAAATCATTCTCAATTGAATGTAGCCTGCACATTTCAAAATGGTTTAGACATGAATTGATCCAAAATGTATATTACACACTTTTTTACTTTTGATTTCATTTTTTGTACTTTTCCTTAAAAGACTGTGGGTTTTATCTATGATTAAACATGAGTAGAATTCAATACAGTATTTTAACCGATTTGAGTAAACTTTTTTGTGAAACCCATTAGTTTTGGGTCGTACTTTTCATTTTTTATATTTTTTAGTTTTTGTGACGTCATCAAATTCAAAAAATTAATTTTTTCGATATCTTGGCCAAATTTTAACCGATTTGAGTGAACTTTTTTTTGAAACCCACTAATTTTGGGTCGTTCTTTTGATTATTGTTATTTCAATTGGGCTTACATTAACCCTTATATGAAATATCAGGACCAGGCTCTTATTATCTTGAAATATATTATATATGCGGTTAATTAAACCAAAAATTTAGAAACTACGACCCAAATTTAGTTGGATTGCATACTTTGTTTGCCAAAATTGGGTCAAATTTGAGCGAGATAGAGCAAAACTAAATATTATGGTTTTTGTGACGTCATCAAATTCAAAAAATTATTTTTTCGATATCTTGGCCAAATTTTAACCAATTTGAGTGAACTTTTTTTTGAAACCCACTAATTTTGGGTCGTTATTTTGATTATTGTTATTTCAATTGGGCTTACATTAACCCTTATATGAAATATCAGGACCAGGCTCTTATTATCTTGAAATTTATTATATATGCGGTTAATTAAACCAAAAATTTAAAAACTAAGACCCCAATTTAGTTGGATTGCATACTTTGTTTGCCAAAATTGGATCAAATTTGAGCGAGATAGAGCAAAACTAAATATTTTGGTTTTTGTGACGTCATCAAATTCAAAAAATTAATTTTTTCGATATCTTGGCCAAATTTTAACCGATTTGAGTGAACTTTTTTTTGAAACCCACTAATTTTGGGTCGTTATTTTGATTATTGTTATTTCAATTGGGCTTACATTAACCCTTATATGAAATATCAGGACCAGGCTCTTATTATCTTGAAATTTATTATATATGCGGTTAATTAAACCAAAAATTTAAAAACTAAGACCCCAATTTAGTTGGATTGCATACTTTGTTTGCCAAAATTGGATCAAATTTGAGCGAGATAGAGCAAAACTAAATATTTTGGTTTTTGTGACGTCATCAAATTCAAAAAATTAATTTTTTCGATATCTTGGCCAAATTTTAACCGATTTGAGTGAACTTTTTGTTGAAACCCACTAATTTTGGGTCGTTCTTTAGATTATTGTTATTTCAATTGGGCTTACATAAACCCTTATATGAAATATCAGGACCAGGCTCTTATTATCTTGAAATATATTATATATGCGGTTAATTAAACCAAAAATTTAGAAACTACGACCCAAATTTAGTTGGATTGCATACTTTGTTTGCCAAAATTGGGTCAAATTTGAGCGAGATAGAGCAAAACTAAATATTATGGTTTTTGTGACGTCATCAAATTCAAAAAATTATTTTTTCGATATCTTGGCCAAATTCTAACCGATTTGAGTGAACTTGTTTTTGAAACCCACTAATTTTGGGTCGTTCTTTTGATTTTTTTTATTTCAATTGGGCTTACATTAACCCTTATATGAAATATCAGGACCAGGCTCTTGTTATCTTGAAATTTATTATATATGTGGTTAATTTAACCAAAAATTTAAAAACTACGACCCAAATTCAGTTGGGTTGCATACTTTGTTTGCGTAAATTGGATCAAATTTGAGCGAGATAGAGTAAAACTAAATATTATGGTTTTTGTGACGTCATAAGATTCAAAAAATTCATTTTTACTTTTGTCAATTTGCTTCATTTGATACTTATATGAAATGTTAAAACCAGATCTTTCTATTTTGAAATTTATTATCGATATGCTTAATTATAGAACCATTTGAAGTTTATTTTGTATATTTTTGTGTATGATTGTGGTATTGTAGGTGGTAGCGTAGAGTTTTCGAGCCACTGTGAGAGCATAATCCATTTATATCATTTCTTCATAAACCATTAAAGCTTAAAAATTAAAATATGGTTATAAATAAGAATTGTTATAAATTTTTCCACTTATTTCAAAGATTTTGCTTTACTCCTTCAACGTTAACGAACGTCATTTGTTCTTTAATTAAAACTATTTTCTTTTTATTGTCATTTACCTCCGTTTCTACAATTAATTTCAATGGACTTTTAACACCAAAAAGAACAATTAAAATATCTTCAAGTATAACGTAGAGTTTATTAAACTAAAAAAGCCACAAATAGAGTCGTCAGATGATGATAAAAATCATTGTTTTAAAATGTTGTTCCCACAACTTCCCACAGTCGGTATAACGTTTTTAAATTTTAATTGGCCACTCATATATTTTATTTAATCTTTTAATCCTACATACTCTACTATACTAGAAAACATTTCGTTTCAGATGTTAAAAGAAAAGACGTGTAGCTAACGTTTATAAACACTGTAGTAGATTTCTCTTATATTAAGAGAAAAAAAATTATTAATAAAAAAAAAAAAAAGAAAACATGCAGTTCTACTTAACATTTAAATTCGTAAATACAGTAAAATACATTGTAAGTTTTTTTTTTTCTTAATTTGTTCATGGGGTTTTAGTTAAAAAGCATCCTGGTGTGTGTGTGTTTTTTTTTTTAAGACTATCAAAATACATCTTGGCTTCGCTCGAGTATATTGAGAGGGCAACCACAATCGGATAGGTGTTATTTTTGGAATCTACAGGTCAAGATATCCTAATAAACATTATTTTATCGCAATCAGAAGAAAACAATTTTCAACGGTAACACGTATTTCTGATTTTTGGTACCATGAAGAAAATTATGAAAAATCAAGGATATGGATGTCTATAATTCATGCCAAATGTTGAAATGTGAAGCAATATCTCGAAAACAATTCATCGAATTCTAAAATTATCGCTAAAAGAAAATTGAAAAAAGCAGCAAAGCAAACTTTTTGACAAGGCATAAGATACTTTGATGGCTCAGTGGCTCGAACATTCCTTGATCCAAAATGAAAGATAATTTCAAACTAATAATAAACTTTCGAATAATATGTTAATGCTTCTCCACTAGAACGATTTTCTAATATCACAAATCTGTACGGTGGTATGTGTGGCTTGGCTTGAAATTAGGTCAAAAACGCATATACTCTCACTTTTTTTTTGTTATCGAATAAATACACATTGTTATTCGATAAATAAACTTATGTAACTAAAATATTCTGAAATTTAATATACTTGTAAATATTTTCCAATCATATAAATAGAACATTTTAGGTAATATACTTAAGAAAATATTTACATGGCCTAAAAAAAAAATATAAATAATATTTTCTTAGCTAACGTTAATACAGGGTTAGTCAAAATTTAAATCAACCACTGTAATGTTCTTTGATATAACAAAGTGGAAAAAGTTATTCTGGAAGGTGGACTCTTCAACGTCCACGCATCTACTGCTTGAATTCTTTTAATTTTATGGCCTATATACTAGAAATTCTTTTAATTTAAAGGGGCAGACCCGAGCAAATTGTACGAATTTTAGCGTAAATAAGTTTAAATAGTCGAAAATATGAAATAAATGAAAAAAAGTCAAATTCAAGTAGAAATAATTGTCAGTGCAACTAAATTTCTTCTACGCTAATATAAAAAAATGTGTTTAATTTATTGAAATTCGGAAGACTTCTCAGGCAAAAGTTTAATATTTCTATCTTTAGGTCACTTGCCCATACTTATATCATCTGTTTTGGAATAAAACAAAATTCCCGAAAGATCATATACATGCATTGTAGCATTGTATATTCTCGAAACTTATATAAAAATTTGTTTTTATAAGACACACTGTATATTTGTTGATATATTTACAGTTCTCATCTTTCATAACCCTAATAATCGTTCTTGTTTGTTGATACCTCTTAGAATAAGAGTACAAACTCTTCAAATAAAATATTATTGTATTCACATACTCAATAAAATCGATTTTCACAGAATAAAAATATACCGAATAATTTAAGACATCAATGCATTTAATATTTAATTTATTGAAAATGGTACATGCAACTTAAAAACTTTAAAAATCGCCAAAAATATCAAAAAGCGATTTTTAGGTTTTCTTAAGGTAAACCAAAAATGGTATTTATTCCATAATGGGATGGATAATTTTCGAGATATCGGTTAAAATTAGTCCGAAATATTGACAGCCCGATCGGATCATAAGCAACCTAAAACTCCAATCTTTAAAAGGATTCTTTAAATCTACAGACCAAAATACCGTTAGAAACAAAATTTTACGAATTCAAGTATATTTTTTGTCGAATTTTCTTATTTTTAAAAGGAAATGCTTCCTAAAAAAATTAAGAAAAGACAAATTTTATAGATTGACTAGTATATATTTATAAATTTCAATAAAATTCTTGATTTGAATGTAACATGTTTTATTTTATATTATTATTAAACTTAATTATATACATTTTAATTAAAATTCATTCAAGATTTAATACAATTGAAGCGAATAAACAAATAACAACATCCTTGTTGAAAATAATAAATAATGAACAATGTATGTATGTATAATAATAATAACATAGACAGACACCAATTACAATTAATATTTATAGTTCATATTGTACAAACTTGTATATGAATTCTAGATAAAGTTCTCCTATCATTAGTATAACATAAATATAATACAACTATTTGTTTGTGCAAATATTATATTAGTCTAAGACACAATCGAAACAAGGTATTTGCTAAATTTTAAAATTCAAAGAAATCCAAAAATTCATTTTTTTTTGCACACAGTAAACAAATTTGTGTATAATCAACGCACTTTTGGTGTAATTATGATCGAATGAATAATTACATTTATTTAAATTTCAATTAACTATCAATTCACAGTCTAAAACATCAATTAAATCATTTAGTTTTTATGTGGTAAACTTATTTACTAAAAAACTGAGGCTAGTAAACCATTTTATAAATTCATTTTGTATTTCATTTTTCATGTTCAAAGTCAAGTTACAAAACAAAAAGAACAAATTAACACACAAAAGTCTACACAAAAATATTTTTTGTTTTTAACATTTCCATAACATAAATTTTCTTATGAGCAAAAGCGAATTACTTTATTTTCTTTAATGTCATGTTCAGATTCTAAAAATCATAATATATTTTAAGCTTTGATATATAAACGACTTGTTAGCTTAGCCAAGCATACAGAAATTTATTTTTCTTACTACAAATTAACACAAATTTTGGTAGCTTTAGTAACTGTAGTTGTATTAAGACGTTAAATCAGAAGTTATGAAAATAAATGACATTTTGATAAACTTCTATGAAGATTATGATAAATTGAAATAAATATAACAAGACAGATGTGGTGAAGAAAGAAAATGAAAGTCCGTGGGTCAATTCCAACTATCTTTGTGCTTTCAAAGATCCTTTTTGTTATATTCATAAAACTACTTACCCTGACCTCCAGTTAAGTAATTGCTGTTCAATGTCGGTATTTAATGTTATTACCTTGTCTATAATATGTGGCAAAACGAATGTAATAATGAATTAAAAAACTGAATATCAGTTTAATATTAATGTGTCTTTTGTTTCTTTCATGGAATTTACATATTCTTATAGATTATAAAAACCAATTAAAAATCATGTAATTCTAATTCATATTTGCATTTGTTTTATCAAATATATGTCGGTATTCGACAACTTTAGCCATCTCTTGATCACTACTAGTAATCACATTAAATATGGACATTGATAGCTAACTCTTGGTCTGGGTATGTACTAAATTTTTATGAATATACACAAATTGGACTTCTTTGAGCGTTTCTATTATCGTTCCAATTGGTATAATCTATAGTTGGCACTTGGTTCTCAGACTAACATACAAAATGAATCGAATATATATTGTTATGTTATGACATAACATAACTGTAAACATTATCCTTGAAAGTTGAGAAATACATAATATAACTGTTTAGTTAAAGTACTTAACAGACACTAACTATAGTACCGAGCAGTGCAGTATTAGTCAGTGCATAAAGTAAATGCAACAGGAACACAGCTTGTTTAGACAGTTTCAAAATGACGTTAACATTACTAATGTATGTAGTTTTAGTGATATGTGAATTGGCCATATAAATATATGTACAATAATATTAGTATGCATAAGTGTAATACCATATTTGGAAGTTCGGACAATTTTTAATTGTCTAGAATCTTAGAATTAGTTGAAAGTCGAAAATTCAACTGCTTAAGGAGAATACCCTTGCGTTATCAGCTTAAATATTAACTTGCGAAATATTTTATGCCCAAAAAACAAACTAGTAAAGTTTAAAAAGACAGCTTTCACAGATTAAAGGATTTTTGGTAATTTGCTGCACATTAAAACATCTGTAGAAATTCCTAAGTTAGATTGGAATACCGACTACTAATGTACGTACTCAAATTGAACTAACACAGTTTGGTCTTCGATGGAAGCTCACTTTAAAAGACTAAACTATTCCTAACCAAATAAAATAATTTTCTTAAATTAAATTACATTTCCGCCTTTGCAAAAAATATTATACTTACTAAAATTGTCTTATTTCCATCCCGTTGTAACTTTTATACAAAATATCATCCAAATTGTCTTTTTACGTGAAAATTTTCAAATCATTACTATTGTGGAAAGATTTCATTCGACTAATTTTTTACTATCTTCGATTTTGTTGTATCGAGTTGATACAGTAAATGTCATTTCTTTTGACTCTCATAAATTTTATACGCTTTGTAACTGATTTACGTTAAAAAATTTAAAAACTTCTTAGTAATCGATTATGGGATTAGTAAGTTAATTAGTTCGTACCAAAGGCAAGGCATACGAATAGGCCTTTTTTATCAATCCATCGTTACAATTAAAAATAATATCAGACTTCATGCGTATCTAATGTTGAATACTTTAGACAATCTTTAAATATCTGAAGAACGTTGTATTCTTAAAAAGTTAAACAGAAATGTAGCGTTTTGTAAAATGCACTTAAGATACGGAAGCCAGTGATAATGTATTAGATATATTCAAGCAAGAAATGGACACACAGACATATTTTATTTGAATTTCAAAAGGATAATGTACAATATGTATTGCATTAGGATATCCTTAAGAATTGGCAGCTATTGACAGTTTGTTCTCTTTACGTATTTAAATTTGAATACTTTTAGGGGAAAATTTTAAAATGCAATGTTTAACCTATTTTATTCAACAAAATCTTCATGTATATTTATATATTTATAAAATATTATATACTGGGTGAAAATGTTATTTTACTTTTTTTTTTATCGGTTTGGATTACACATGGCGAGAGTGAATCATGGTGCACTATTTTGTTTAAAAAAAACCCATACATAATAAATTAAAACGAATTAATAGATAAAATTACAAAAAAAAATAAAAGTTAAAAATGTAAAAAATTTTATAATTAAAAAAATTAAAGCAAATTAAATTATACATCGTCGATTCACATGTAATTACATATCGTATGTTTCGTAATTAATGTATATTGTATAAAATATAATTAAATTTTTACTGTGTGATCCACCAACTGTTTTTCTACCTGTCGAGTAAGTGCTCCAAGAATTTTATTTGTGGTTTTTAGTCAATTTATTAGACATTTACATTTCGACATTATGGAATATGTTTTGTGGATCCTAGTGGGCAAAATATTTTGTATATTTCATTACTTTTAATCCATTTCATTAATAATAACAGTACAAGGTTTATAAATACAACAATATTATACTTATAACTGTATAATTTGTGGGTTTAAATCAAAGAAAACAAGAAAAAAATATGCTATGTGGAAAAATCTGTCTATAAGTCCCATAAATTTCTAAGAGATGGCAGTTTAAGTTACTTATTTGGTCTAACCTACCAAAAAGTATTGGTTGAGACAAAATGCTGATTATTGGAAACGATAAAATCGACCTGCATTCATATACATTTCTTTTAAAGAAAAATTGTTCCAACATACTTCTCCAAAAGTATAACGCAAATAAAAAATTAATTTACTTTTGTAGTGAATAAAAAATTGCTCCGTGGAATATATTTTATTTTTATGGTTTTCAATTATCCTAAGCAATATGGTTTTTATATATAACTTCATTTTTTTGTTTCGACTCTCAATATATGATGACTGTACAAATACATAATCGAGAAATTGACTATATTGAGTTGAAACAAATTAAATTATAAGCATCATAGCATATGTGAGGAAATTTTGTAAATTTAATAGTAATTCACATAAAGTTCGGTAACATTTAGTTGATACTTTAGTATATTAGTTCCATGTGCCGGTGGGGTTAAAGGGTGATACGTACGTAGACGCTTGTAGCTTTTGTATCATTAGTTTCATCAATATATTGTTGTGGTTAGTTTAAATATATATTGAATATATTAAGACCAGCACTATTTTTAATAGATCTGAAAATTTTTCAAAATTTAAATGTGAAGGATGGCACCGTGTACAAATTGTTTTCTTTTGTTGCTATGGTTACGAAATACAATTAAATCATGTATAAGTCTGTGAATGGTTTGATATTGGAAATATTTCAAAATTTATTAATAAATTTAAATGAATATTTATTTATATCTGCAGCAAAAAATAATTACTCATGCAGTTTCTTTGATCATTTTTACAAATCTCAACCCAATACATTGAATGTATAATAATTGTTTGTAATTATTCAATAATTTTTGTTTGACATTTTCAATACAATTTACATGCAAACAATTGAACAAATAATTGTATTTTCTAGATTGTGAATGTTTTACTATAAATTTTTGTCACTCGTGGTGCATCAATCGTTTGAGGAGTCCCTTGTTCTTTCAACCACAGTGATATCCAAGAGAAAATTTTACATCGCCTTGTCTTATCGTTTGAGTTTAAAATTATTCCGCAATGCAATCAATATTATTAATATAAAAATATCATATCAGTAACATAGCTATGATTCAAAATACTAACGCAATACGAAATACGTAGAATATTAGTGACAGATCTGCAAGCTATCATCACCGTAACACATAAATTTAATACCACAGGAATTGATATTTATAGTGCCTTTATATTATTAGAGTACAAACGGCATATCACATATAGAGCATACAGCATTATCAAAATGGTTCTATACTAAAAGCGAATTAAATTATGCCCTGTGGTAAACAATATAATATCAACCAAAATAATAAAAATTTATTGGCAACATTCGTACAAAATTGCCAAAGAATTTTACATTTATTTTGATCATATTACAGGTTAATCGTGATAAAACCAATCGCTGAAACGACCCAACTTGTTTTCTTTATATTAAATCTATATATAATATATAATATATAATTTTCCAATTTATTTTACAAAAATAGAAACAACCCATTGCAGAAAATTTTAGTAAAGAAGCTAAGCTGAAAATCTTTAAACTATAAGTAAATTTCTGAAGCCGTGTTTATATGAGAATCTATACGCTGATAAGCACTTTGCTAATCTTTTAAGGAAAAAGTAAAAAATGGCATTTGTGTTTACTATCTATTGAAAATGGTCGTCATTTTTGAATCATGTTAAAAAACAAATATTGATTTTCAACGGAAATTTGTACGAAAATTGTGGTCTTAGAAACTTTTTAAGTTTATGTTAATATTTTCCATATGAATGAAATTTGAAGCTGGAAAATTTTCGTGAACCACATTATTTGTTCTAAATATTAAAGAAAAATTTATGATGATTTATTATTTTTGTATGTCAGAAAAAGGCATTCAATCAACAGTTAAATGTTTTTTACATACTTTCCCCAAGCATAATAAATTGTTTTTCAATCATCTTACTTGAGAAATTCATTTTCTTCACTGGAAAAACGATCATAAATAAAAAAATTACGAATAAATCTAGAATTGTGACTTACTAATGCTATTTATAACAAGGGTGTCATAGTGGACGACGCAATCGGGATAAATCTACACTCGGGACTTCTACAGCATTTAGAAAAAAATTAAACGTTAAGAATATAATGTAATAAAAAAGTTTTCATTGGTGCTCCAGTTATATAACTCCTGTTAAGGAGTGAATATCCTTCATAATAGTACTGCATCTATTGGTGATAAATTATTTAAGAAACCTTCAGGTAGCCAAAAAATAAAAAGTTGATAACTGTAAGGATCAATTTACAAACAAAAATATTCTTATCTTGCCATTGCAAATTCAAAGCTCTGTTTGTAGAGACGAAGATTTAGTCTTATCTCTTTGAAGTTAAAATACCAAAATTACTAAAATTTTATAAAATTAACATATTGTATATCAACTTTAACAACTTTTCTTATTTAATGACGTAATATATTAATTTGAATGTCACTAATTTAAATTCTTTTGTGATATAATTTAGAAAAGAGTTTTTAATATAATTTAAAAAGTAAAAATTTGTAAGTTTTTGTACAAAAATTAAAATAAAAAATTATTTTAATTTATTCATAATTCCCATTTTTCTTTAATTTTATTTATTTTTTCTTGTGTGTGTGTCTTGAATGAAATGAAAATTTAGACATAATTATTACAATTTGAGTTTTATACAAATAGGGGATGGTTTATGGATAGTGCTTCTTTGGGTGGATATGCGAAGTAGTATCACACCCCTTAAAAAATTACGAAAAATCGAAAAAAAATTTCATATCCGATTTTGAAAACTATATTTATAAAGGTATTTTGAGATTTCAAAAATTACGTCGACTTAACAATTGGAAGTGGTGATTTTGAGATATCGTCAAAAATCCTAACCGGAGTTGATTTATCGAATGTATATCATGCTATATTTTAAAAACTGGTCGACCGATCGTCAATTAAATGTTATTTTTGAATTTTTTTGACCTTTATTATCCAAGGAAACTCATAAAGAGCAGAAAAAAATTATGATCTTTTCAAAGGTTTATTTCTAAGGTTTTTGTTTTTACAATCACAAAAACATTTAAAGATAATACAGTCACAAATGTATGTTATTGGACAAAATTTTCCATTTAAGTAAAGATTACGTGGTCAGTGTATTTTAGGGATAATAAACGACAAAAACTATCACTACTTGGCAAAAACACCAAAATGAGCCTTAAGCTTATAATAAAAGTAATGCGTCCCTCCGACAAACGCTATCGAATCAGTGTCCAGAGTGACATTAGGCTATTTCTGTACACCATTTATGTTTCATTATATAAAAAAATATGTATCTGCTTATAAAGTATTTGCTTGTTTTTGTCCCTCACGTCTTCGTCATTAACTAATTTTAAGAGTTTGTAGTATGACCAAAAATAGGAAAAATATACTCTATTCAATTTTTTTTTTAAAACATACACAAGGTTCAAAAACATCAATTAATTAAAATGAATGAAAAATGTAGAATTCACTTTAGAAAAAATTCAAATACGCATGAATAATGTTAAACATCATTCTTTTTTGTATACCTTTTTATTTGCAAACAAACATGACCTAGAGATGCTATATATATTTTTTTTTTTTTAATAAATATTAATGACTAAATGTATTGACGAAAAATACTCTCCAAATTAGGTCACCGAATAAAATAGTCATAATTTTCCGGTACAGATGGCTTACTGTAGATTACTTAGATTACTGTAGATTACTGTAGATACTGTAGAAGATCGGATAAACACGAATCCTATTTGGATAAGACCATGAAATACAATATCATTTTCAACAGAAATATCTATGTCATTTTCAACAGAAATATCTAGATGGCATTTATAAAGCTTAGCAATCATTGAGTTCGACCTAGAAAATATATGAATGTAGAATTGAAAAACAGATGGCGATATATTACTTGAACATATTGATTTTCTTTACATTTTCACTGAAGTGAAGCTTAAAGTTAGGACATAAACCATATAAAAGCTTTGTAGTTAGAATGGTTAACATATGAGGTCGGGTTAGGTTTGATACACACATTTTCCAACCAAATGTGCATCATACACGGAAATATACCGATTATCATGTAGAATTAACAATCAAATTGTTTATTATTATAATAAACAATGCTCACTACGAGAAAATATCCTTATCTCCTTGATTGTAGAAAAAAACAAAGTTACCGCAGAAAGACTTTAAAAATACCTAAGACGTATATTACATAAAATAATTAAAAAAACTTCCCAGTAGGTTGGGGATGAACTGAGAAATAATGTTCGAATTATTTGTAAATATCGCTATCTCAAACTTAAAATATTACTAAATGTGTTTAGAAAACATTCCAAGAAAAAAATTTTACGTACTCAGATAAAATTTTTACTTAGAAAATTGCTCGAAAAACTTTCTCCAAATTTAAATAATAGAGTTAACTGCGCAGTGAGGCAGTGGATCATAAAAGCACTCCGACGCTTGAATATTGTCATATTTAGGTACCAACTCATATTATTAATTGTCGAATAACTCGATAAATACATATTTCCTGAACATATTGAATACAGATTATCGCCATTTGGATAATTACTATGCTTGATTTAACTGCAATCATAGGTTTGTTACTCAAATTTGATTACAATCAACGAATTTCCGTTGTAAGAATTATATAATTGATCTATTTATAGTTTTGGTCGGATGATAGAAGTTCATACATGGATAATATCAAAACGGAGAGACAAGATATTTGAAAGGATTTGAACACATTTGACACTAATAAAGTGCTAAACAAAATATCTTTCGTAAGTAAAAAATGTAAACTTTTAAAATGTCTTGATGTTAGAAGAAATATTTGTAATAAGCAAAGTAATATAGAATAAATTTTACTTTTCTTTATTATCTGACCATTTTCTGTAGGTATACAACGTATTCTTCACGTATCAGTCGTATCATTCGTCTACCGAATATCTAAATAGCAAATTTATTCAACAGTGAAATGTAGTTCTTTCTGATTGTGATCAAGTACCATTCTTTACGATTTTGAAAGTAGAATATCTTCTTTAACTATTCGACAACCTGTGCTGAACTTATATAAGAATCAAATTACCAAATTTATAAGTTTATCTAAAAACTGTAATGTTTTACTGACATCCTTATTCAACAATTTATATTTTAGAATTTACTCGTAATAAGTAATTCACTCAGCTTATGTAGTGTCTACGTTATGAATTTTGATATTAATACGTATTTTCATAATAAATAAGACTAAATTTAGTAACTTTATCGACATAATCTAATAGTACATGTAGCTACATAACAATGTCTGCATAATTTATTGACCATATCCAATGGAGAGAAACAAGTTTCCAACTGAATACAACAAACTCAATTGTTATTATTATAATATTATTACCTATTATTATTATATTCAAAACTAAATTATATTACATTTAATTCCATATGCAAAATTAATAATTAAAAGTTAATTAACAGTAGACAAAGATTATAGCTTTAGGATAGTTTTCAAAATAGAATATTAAATAGCTAGTTATATTACGTTCTGCAAGCTACAATGTTGCATTAATAATTTTATTTTCAAAATGTCCAAACTTTTTTCACTTGTTATATAAAAATAATATCTCAATGGTAAAATTAAAAGTAAGCTTTAAATAGTAATTACGATTAAGAATATCCTTTAAAAATCACTGAGTTTTACAATGTTTCTATCAAAAATTTATAAAACAGAGTTTGATCCAGCAAGCAAAAACCACCAAAATGTCGACATTTTGAAACTTTGTGAGCATTCATAAATAAACTTGTAGTTAAAAAATAGTGACGAGATTTTCAGGATGGCACTCGTTCTTTAATTATCGTTCCGGGAATACTGCTCTGAAAACTAACCTCTTTTCACTTAAATATCAATATCTCGTGAACTATTTATTCGATTTTGATGAAATTTTATATGTCCATGCGTTGCATAGATTCAAGTTTGTGCCAAAATTGATTAAATTCGAACAATGTTATTATAGAAAAATTGGGCGAATAAATATGAAAAGCATAATGTTTGCTTAATTCCCCAGAGGATTTTATGCCATCTATCAAGGGGAGAGCACGATCTTGGTATGTAGATTTCCAAATGAGATTGCGTTTAATTATTATACTTCATATTTAACTAGAGATGAAATTCAGATATTTTTCAACTGTTTTTATATCAAGTTTTTCGAATCGGGTTCTATTTAATGATTTTATATTTTTTTATAAAAATATTTTTATGTTTTCAAATATTTATTTTAACGAATAAATAGTTAAATAAACAAATCTAAAATGATGTGAAATTAAAACTCAATGTCAAAAAAGGCATATTTATAAAATGGTTTGTTTATAAAGTATGTTAAAAGGTCATGCAATAAATGTTTAAAAAATTACATTTTACGATTCAATTTTCACTTATCTGTAGTGGAATTTAAACAAACCTTCATATACAATCACGAATATAAAATGAAAAAAACCACAATATTTTGCGTAAATTACATTGCGTTTTTCATGTAACGGTATTCTAAACGAGAAATGAATGTATAGTAATCCCAAAAGCCTTGTTGCATGATCATATTGAGTGGTAAAACATACTTTTTTACTCACAGTTTTAATATTTGTTTTCATTTGCAGTCTAGAGACACACTTTGGAAAAATCATTCTTTAATTGAATTTTTATTAAAATGTTATTTGAAAATGAATTTAATTTTATCACAAAAAATTATGTAATTTAAATTTTTATGAAACGACATATTTGAAGTGACTTTTTTCAATATTGATTACATACTTGATTTTTTTCAAATGGTTTTCATATATAATTTACCCTATCGATCTTGCTGAAAAAATGTTCATACACAACAATTAATATACCATTTTACGCGTCTTTGGCAATCGCTCAGTAATACAATTGCGCTTTATACTTTCAAAAAAAGCGACCCGAATCAAACAGATAAAGTTGACTTTTCATTATATTATATTTCTCGGTGTTTGATCTAGAAATAAATTTTCTAGCACCCATTCGTGATTTTCCACTCTTAAAAAATGACATTAAAAAAAAAAATTGTCAAAATTTTCAATTGGCCCATCAGAGTATTTAATAACATGTATAAAAAAATATATTGTTAACACAAGAAAATGATTTTTTAAAAACAGGTTTCTCTTAGAATATGAAAAATATTCCCTAAGGAAATCAAACTTGTTACCTTTAAAATTCATTTCATTAAAAATTACAGGTGACAAGTCATTTGTCATACTTGTTTTTAAACAGAATATTTATCTTAAAAGATTTTTATAAAAATTACGAAATGTAAAATTCATTTATTCACATGAATCTACATATTTTTAAAAATATTAAGGGCGGGCGTACACTGTGAGCATATTAAGAGCATATTTTGGAAGCCATGAAATTGGAACAGTTCAATAATTCGTTGTTTTGGATGCCATTAAATAGATCTTAAAGGTTTTAGGCTAAGAACTCGTTGATTAAAAATTTGCCTGTATGGATCTAATTGTTTCCGGTGAGGAATCGTAGTATCGGAAGTTCAGAAATCACATTCTCACTGAAATCACATCTACTCATCATCAGCTCTTACGCATTTGAAAGAAGTCAGAATTGAGTTGGGTCAAGAAAGTGTAAAAACTTTCAAATATAAAGCGTAGAAATTTTAGATAAAGAATATTCATTGTCTTTTTTGGCTATTATTAAAACTTACAAAGCCAAAGTGTCTGTTTACGAATGTAGATACAGATAAATCAGTAGAAAAGTTGAAAAAAATGTTTAGGTATATCATTGCCATTATAATTTACTAAGACAAGAAATTGTGTTCACATAAAATTTATGTTTGTGACAAAATTGAATATCCGAATACTTTGAAATAGGAAATAATTATACACTAAGCAGAATAATATTTAAAGTATTTAATATATCAAACCCAGTGTTTGGCGACGGGCAAGCAGACTAACCGTAGACATATTATATTAAATCATTTGTAGGTAAAATTTCCAATGAAAATGGTTGTTCGAATTTATATTTAACAGTTGCATACCAGCTATGAACAGAAACTTTTAAATGGTAAAATGATAGTCTACAGTTAGCAAAATGGTTGTAATTGTCATGAATAACAAACTAAAACTTCACGAGTAGAATCGTTATGGTCAGTACAACAAATTATTGCTCTTCAAAAGTGGAAGGATTTCTCTTTGAAGGACCAAAACTTTTGTTATGTCTCCCACAACCCTCAAATTAAGGGTTTTTCATGTTTTTTTTGTAAATTCATTCGATAACGACTATCTGATAAAAGTGTCTGCTTACGGACAACGGACAATTTGTTTTGTCAAATACTGGACTTAAATTATTTATATATTTTTTTCACTCTAAACGGCTCGATTTTCGTATAGGGAAAAATTGCTGGACTAACCATAACAAAATTGCTAGTGTTATTCCAGCTTGTTTCATCATTCAAAAATCATGCACTGTTAGAAAATTAGGAAAAAATCATTCTTCTTGATAAAATCACTAATTGTTTTTGAGAAGAGTAGGTACTTCTAATTTCATAATTTACAAAGTGTACTCACCCAAGTGTTTTTGTGCTAATTAAAGGTGTTTTTAGATTAAGAAAACCATTTATACGACTCTTCTTCTCTTCCACATGACCACCACTACTCGATGTGGCTGGCAGTGTTACCGTTGGTGAATTACTACCACCATCACAAACATCTAAATCAACGGAATCTCGCTTGCGTTTCCTTTTATGACACCAGTAGCATACGAATAGACCAGTAGCCAATATAATTAATGCCGCCAGTGTACTAAAAACAGCTGTTAATATAATATCACGTTTCTGCATGATTAACTGAAACAAAAATATAATTCATAATTAATAATTATCTGGCAGAGCCTGAAGCTAAGAATATTTTGTGCAAAAAATTAAGGTTTGGAATGTTTTTTATTTTATATCGAGAAATTTCATCGAAATCTGATGAATGATTAACTATATAATAAGCATTCGTGTAAAAATACCCATTATAGAATATATACTGACTTAAATAGTTATATCTTTGGAATCATTTTATCCACGCTTTCACGAATGGTTCACAAGATTAAGTGCAAGAAAAGAATCAATTTCGAGCGCTCTATATCCAGTTAATTGATAGGTGAGATGTTTTTAAAATAAGCCCATCCTAAACACCTCCACTATGGTTACTACGAATTTATTCATAGTCGTACAGTAGATTTAGGTCTAAGCGCATTCTTCTGAGTTAGTTTAACAAATTATCAGACACTCGGGACTATAATTTCGACATAGATATACCTTGCAAGTAAATTAATTAAACATTGACAGATTCATATTGAATTACGTGTAAGCAATCAAATTTGTAAATTGATACCGGTATTTGAATACAAGATTAAAATTCGAATTAACATTAAAAAAAATTTAATTGAAAATTTATAGCTATTACAAATAGTAAATGTGAAATTGAAAGGTCTTTAATCAGTCCTTTTTACATTGTTCAAATATTTACATTATTTTCATTTACCTTAACAGCTATGGACTATGAACATTATAATATATTCGAACAGAGAGATTCACTATAAATCAGAGTTCTACATAAATGAATAAATGGTAAATGCGTACGACATTTGTTGTTTAATACGATCAAAGATTTGAAATTACTTTATAATTCAGTTTGGTAACATTGAATAAGTTTGATAGATTTCAAGCGTATATTTTGTAGAATAAAATTAATTAAATTTAGAAATACTTTGCCATTGTTTGATAGACTACAAAAACACAATTTATTTAAATAAATAGTGTGAAACCCTGTTGAAAAATATATTAAAACAGTAACACTCGAAACCTAAATAAATATAGCGCGGAATCTACGAAAGATCTCTGAATTTCCTTGAATGGGACATTTTACTCCGATTACCCCCTATGGCTTAAATTCAGCCATCTCCCAAACTAACACACTAATTCATTATACTACTAATTACTTCATAATAATTATACAACTTCGATAGTCCTCCATTTTCATGTCAATATTTTGCATACCAAATTTCATAACATAAAGTATTTTTTTGAGATTTATGGTTGAAAAATTGAATGATATTTTACTTTTTGTTACCACAAACAATGTTTTATTCTATAAAAAACCATTGCTGGACGTCAATGGGGCCGTAAATATTAAACTTACGTTAAATTCAACTAAGGCACTATTTTTGGCAATAATATTCAGTGTAACACATCGCTTTCGTCGAAAATAAAGGACTCAGTTGTATCAAAAATACACATTTTTTTTTTGTGATGCCATCTTTTAATTACACACTGCTTAAAAACCTTTTATCATTTCAGGCAAGTAACAAAATTTACTATCCAATTTTTCTACATTATAATGACGCCTAGTATAATCATAACGCTTTTCCTTCGAATATTTGTGTTCCTAGTTATAAACTTTATTTGGTTAAAGCTTAATTTTTTTTTTAAGGATAAAGCTCAGAGGATGTTTAATATAATAGTTCATAAGGTATAATATTTACTTTATTTGTAAAAACATTAAAATCCAAATTTTCTATATTATGATAATATATATAACATTTATGGGTGAATATTACATTTTTGAAATGGTTTAAAATAATACTGGAATAGATATCTCATTAAAAATTAATGTAAATTTAACAGCTATTATAATTTTCTCCTCAAAATACGAACTTCAAATTCTGAGAAAATAAAAAAACTATTAAAAAAATTTAAAACTTAAATAATTTCCTTGTGACCAGTTCCTATTTGAAGTCTGGGCTATTCATACATCATTCATTTATTAGCGCCAACTTCAAAAGGTAATTGATCACTTTGTAAAAATTTTAAAAACTCACCAACAAATCCAAGTAAATTTTTCTTGTTGTTTTTAGGTTTAATAACGTATGTATTTATGAGGAAGTCCAAAAATAACACTCAATTTATTACAACTCAATCTTTCAATAAATATATTTTAAATATTAAACTATTAAACATAATTTTATTGAAATTTGAAATTAAAATTACTCAATTTTTCGCTAGTTTGAAAAGGATAAACTGGTGGATGCAATAAAAATGTAAAATATTCAGTAAAATCAAATTTTATTTAAAAATAATGATGTACACTTAAAAAAAATTTTTAATTTTATATACATGATAAATTTGAATCTAACACAAAAAAAATTATTAAAATTAAAGAGAAAATTTGGCTAAAAATTCCATTATCAACTCCAACCATTGATTACAAAATTTCCAATAAATTCAAATACGAACTCTAGAATTAATTATGTTTAAAATTTTCTTTTAATTAAGGGAACCGGTTGGCGGCATTGGTATCTTAAAATCTGGAAAACCGGGTGGTTTAGGTATTTCCTGTGGTCGAGCGATTGCTTCATTCTATAAGAAATATTAAAATAATAAATTGTACAAATAACAAAATTTTTTCGATTGTAGTATCTATTGTATTTTTAGATTGCAGTTTCGATTGGTTACATTTTAAAAATCTTGAGGAAATTTTCCAATGAAAATATGGAATATTCAAAATATTTTAATTTTCACCGAAACCAGTTAAAGGTTTTTAAGTTGAATCATTTTCAAATTATTATTGAACTGTAAAATAACCTATTTAAAAATAAAAACATAAATTTAAAAAAAATAAATACAAATTTATGGACCAAATTACAAATATTTTCGTGAAAGTTTTTCAATTTAAACAAATTTAATTTTTTTATGATTATAGGAATAATACATTTGATAATCATAGGAAAATTTACTTACAGCGAAAAGCATTAAACTAGCAACAACAATAGTAAATAATAGCCAAAAATTCATGTTGAATGGAGGATCTTGTAAGATTGATACTACAACAGTGTATTAAGAATTTTATGTTGAAACTTAAATCTTTTTGAGTATTTATAGAGTTATAAGTAACATTCGATTTAAGATAAAAAAAATTAATGTAGATATTTAAATAACTATAATTAAATAAACTAATTAAAATATCAAAATTAATAGTTTTTACCCTATGGAAAAGTTTTTTAATCGTGGGTAAAATAATGAACTTTTTTTTTAAAGGATACCTAATCTACGAAATAGCAATGTAATAATTTCAACAAACAAACTGAAATGTCTAAAATTATATTAGGAAATCGAAGCAGTTATGAAAAACTAAGACGAATAATATTATCTATACATTGTGTCTTAAGAAGGTCAGTTAAACATTACAATTTTCGGCGTTATTTGGTATATGGTCAAAATTTGACTACACATTCCGATTTAAGATATTCGGTAGAAGAATTATTATTTTAATAAATTAATGTTTATATTTTTATTTTATCGAAAAAAAAAAACGTACCTTGATGAAGGTTTTCGAAAATAATTCGTATATAAACAACCTAATTTCTTCTATGGAACTACTCAACCAACCGCATTTGTCTGCCGTGTTATATTTAAAAATATAAATTTAACGCCATTCTAAACCATTTAAATCTTAGAGTTGAACATTTTTTTAGTATTTATGTTCAATAAGTTGAAGTGTATTCATTACAATGTACTTTACCGACCACCTTAACCGAAGTTTATGTAAATTGACTTGTAATTCGATTATTAAAACGATCTCAGCAAATAGAGCATAGTGAATGGAAAATTATACCTCTTAGAATTAATAAACATATGTTATACAATATGTTTTGGGAAAATAACGAAGCGATTTAAGACCACCCTGTCCAGATGATCGCTTATTACTGCTATAATATATTCTTGAGTAAACATCCTTAAAATGGCATATGACCTATCATCTGAAAAGCTCTATTCCTATGTAATCAAATAAAATATATAATTTGTCTATTTATTAGACGATAAATGAATATTGAATAGTTTGACAGAAAAATTTATCGTAAAGAACGACGGACATAATTTCTTGTTTCATACTTTAAAAAGTTAAATTTTTTCATAGTCTGCTATATGTTTTTTAAACTTTTATTTAACTCTTTAACTATGGCAATCACAATTAAAATATTTTAATTAAAATATCGTTTTAGGTAGACCAATTATAAAAATTCGATTATACAATCTGAATGAATGTATTTATTAATTATAATTAAGAGCTATAAGATTACATATAAATAATTAGACATATTATATCATTATATAACATCAAAGTAATTACACTTTAGAATGTTATGTCAAACTATGGTGATGACGCTGTTAGAATAAATATTTATCGATGCTCCAATAGACGAGGCTATTTAGAAAATAATATCAATAATATATTGCATGTAAAAAGTGCATAATTTTTCTAAAAGAGTTTTCGAGATAGCTAATTACGACAAAACAGTTTATTACACCCAAAAATTTTAAGCAATTTTTGGCTAAAATAAACATTTTTATTGTCATCAGTTATCACGAAAATACGAAGTTTGATGAATAATAATGAAGAAAAATAATGCACTTTTTTATGCAAAATCAAAGAAGCAATGAATGACAATAGTATAATTTTTTCTTTAATGCATTTCTAAGCAAAATGCAAAAAACCCGCCTGTATCTACTGACAGTATTTTAAAATCCAGATTTTCGGAGTAAAAATGATCTAAATTTCCAAGGCTACAATTACGAATTCAACTTATATAACATAATTATAAAAGACGGTTTAAGTTGGGATTTTAAAATATAAACGAGAATAGTTAAAATAAAATGTATAAAATTAACGATATACAAATAAAAGTTTGTTACGAGCTATTTAATTTAAGTTTTTACTAGTTTTAGATTCGTATATTATCTTCGTCTTCGTCTATTATTATTACTACTATATTCATTACATAAACATAGCTCTATTATTACAAACTACTTTTCGTGTAGAAAAAAAAATATATGTACAGTTTTTTGCTCCAAAATTCACCCTCTCCGTAATTTTGATCTAAAAATTATGTTCAATCGATCTTTCGATGAGTTTCGCTCTTCCAAAATGACATAAAAAATTAATCGTCATATACTCGATAAATAAACCCATTTTTTGTAGCTATTGTCTAAAAATTTGAAATATTTATTTGTTTGTAATTTCACTGTTCTCTTATTGAACTTCCTTTTGAAGGACTTAAGTAGATAGTTTTGAAATATTTAAGGTTCTGTTATTAATAATCAACGACCTTATTTACCTCTAAAGCAAGGTATTAGAATTGTAGTATGCTAAATACCTATAGCCAGAGGGTACAAAATAATATTAAAAAAATAAAAAATCGTTACTTCAAAGAAACTCGTTAAAATTACATTATCCAAATGATTCTCTTCAATGTTATGTATATATTTATTTATTAATTTTAATATTTTAATAACATAGGAAATAAATCTATTCTTTTGTTTATTTTATTTAAAAAAAAAAATCATATTTGTCTATTTAGTATACAAAATGTTATACATTATTTCAAATTAAACCAAGTAAATAGTTTTCAAAATAATATTTTAATCACAAAAAACATTTCTCAACATCCAAAATTTTTATACTCGTCATTCATAATATGTCAGAGTATATTAATTTTAGTCTAAAGTTTATAACACAAACTAATATTGACCACACAAATAAAATTTTGTTATAGGAGTCCATAGAAACACCTAATTAGCCCATCTCCAATCTGTCCTTCATCACTCAAAAACAAAAAGAGTTAACGAGCTGAAATTTTGGTTGTCATAACATAAAAAGTGAGTTTTAGTTTGTAAATTTGCAAAATTGGAACATTGGTTCTAATGAATCCTTAACCTATCAATGGATCCTTGACAAACGGACAGAACACGTGGACTAATTGGATGATTCAATGAACACCTATACAAAAGTATTGTTTGTACGGTAAATATTTTCTAGCGTTACAAACTAAAATTAATATACTCTGGCGTATCATCATGCAATGTTATATCAATTTTACACACAAAACTATTTAGATTGAATACATTTTTCGGTTTGTATCACTGCATATATACGGGAAACTAATATACTTTTTTTTAATTTTATTTAATATTTTAATTATAATATATACATCGATGTGATAATTTATCACACAGCATGCCATAATTTTTGATTTTGAATAAATATAATGAATAAAAAAAAAATGCACTCAAGCGTGAACATAAACTAAAGCATTGTGCATGCATCATGCTATTATATATATTCGATTATTTAGAATCATAACAAAAATTTCGATTAGTATTTTATGGATGATGAATTTTTCTATTCCAGTAAATGAGTTTTCCATTAATTTATTCATAAAACATCACGTAATTATTTAAATATAGCATCGAATTTGTGTATAAATATATAGTAAATTTTTGTCACATAATCAAAATAATTTTTGTTAATTTGTGTTGTTTGCTCTGAATTTTCATAGTTTAAATTTTTTGTCAAAATGAAATATTTTGTGATATTCATGATTGTTGCATTATTTGTAATGCAAGTGACTGTGAGTAATTTTGTACTTAATTTTTTTTCTTATTTCTTTTGATATGGGACCAAATATTTATTTTCGAGTTTTCTTCAAATTTATTATTTTATTTACGCTCGCTTTATCTACCAATGTCTAATTTTGCTTATGAAAACTCTCTGTGAACTGATGTTTAAACAGTTTTTTTGGCAACCATATTTATAAAAATATATTGCTATATTAAATCCATATCAAAGTTTAAAACGCTTAAACTTATTTTAGGTACTAACTCTTTTCTGTTTAAAAAAATTTACACTAACGATAAAATTAAACATATTTTGGCCTTGTTTTAGCTAATGTTACACATAAAAAAGTCGTTAATTTTATTAAAACAAGACAAGGTATTTTTGACAAAAATCCATTGAATAAATTTTTTAAATGTGAATTTTTTTTCCTATTTTTTTCCAGATGGGTGCCAACGTTAACACTCCAAATTTATTATCAGGGCAACCCTTACTTGCTAAATTAACTAATTCGCATGCTCAAGCTGAATGTCATGGAGGAAGAAATGGCGGACGAGGTATGTGGTAGTGCTTTTCGATTCTGAATTATTCATCATTAAATTTGCATTTTTTAGGTAATAATGGAATGGATACGACTACAACGGCAGCAACTACAACTACCGCAGCAGCTACATAACAAATTTTGGACTACGAATAATGTCTAGACAAAAATGTTACCTCTGATTTGTAAAATGCACTTTAAAATTAATCATAACTATTTTTAAATTTAAATAAAATTTTAACAATTTTAATGTTTCATATTTAATCATTCCCTAAGTCCGTTAGAAATCCCTTTAATTTTTCTACTCTAACAATATTTTTATTTAGATTAACATATTTTCTATTAGAGACTCAATTTTCCAACGAAAAAATAACAAATTTTAGACCAAATATTTGTACATATTTTCGATAATCGCGATTTCATTCAAAACCGATTGGAAACTCAAATACGCATGAAATTTTGTTTTTACTCATGTCGAATTTATTTTGCTTTAAAAAAAAATTGCTCCATTTAAAAGCGATACTTTTATTGGCCAAATTCGAAAATTCATATTTTGCTAAAATAAAATGGAGTGTTTTTGTCCAGGTAGGAGTCCAAATAAATTCCTTTCTTTCGCCATTCCTACTTCTTTTAAAAACAGATTCTGGCTCAAATAAAGTGATCGGTCCTTAACAGTGTAAAAAATTAGTAATTCTTCCAAATTTGATGCAGATATTTAATTTTACAAAACCTCTCAAACTTCGTGACCACAAAAATAATAAGTTTTGCTAGATTCTGCCTTTGATATATTGGGTTTTTTTTTTTCACAGTATTTGCAACATTGTAAACATTAATAATCGGTTAAAATTAATAATATCGCCTTGAAAATAGATATATATTTAATGATATTTATCTTAGCCATTTTAATTTTATAAAGATAATAATTTAAATATTGTTTTGATTTTAGTAATTGCAATTATTTTTAATTACAAATAATCTATTCAAAATATCACCTCTATGCATATAGCTAACATTTACCTAAATTTAGTCAATCACTTAAAAATTCTAAGGTCTTTCATCATTGCTATAAAAAAAAAATATGTATTGATATTGGTTGAGAAAATAGATAGTGAACTTTGACAATTTAGTGTTAAAATATTATTTACTAAAGGTCAATTCGAAATTTTAATTGTTTAATGATTTTTAAAACTTTTTTTTTTAATCCAGCAAAAAAGAACAGAATATTTTCAACAAAATGCAAGCAAATTTAGTGTTTTCTGACATTAACTTTGATCCAAAAATCATAAAAAAATACAATCAATAAATTATTGGAGATGTAGTTTTAGAAATATTGTTTAAAGCTGTATTCTGAGATCGATTACTAATGCAATTTCCAGAGATATCTTAGAAACTTCAATTATAAAATTCCAGGTGGGCCGACACACAAGAAAACGCGTTAATAAAACTGAAGAATAGATTTGGAAAATATAACCATACTAAAACGTGTTGTATACAGAGGTTTTTATAGTGTAAAAATTAGTCATATTTTTTTTTTTTAATAATCAAATAATTTACTTTTAATTATGATAGTATAAACAACAAAACTAGTTAAATCATTTTTTTTCATCTTTTGATGTCCTATAAATAGTCTTAAGGATTCAAGATTCAATCAAATCATTCTGTACAGTGTCTCAGAATAAATATCTATCTATTCAATATGAATTTTTGGGCTTTGTTTGCAATTGTTGTCATTGCTTTAATGCAATTTTCTGTAAGTAATTTTTATTTTATTTTTTTTATTAAAATTTTCAATTTTAAACTCGAATTTAAATGGAATATAATTTTAATGCTCGTTGATATCAAATTGTTGAAGAAAAATTTTGTTTTTTCACGCTCAATATTTCGTGAAAATTGTCTATTAGCGAATTGACTGTAAGATTTTCTGAGTTCATTCGCGATTTGAGCTCTTCTTTGTTGACAATTTATGTTGAATATTATTTATAAATGGTTGTTTCATTTACAGAATTTGGCAATGGCTTTACCGCAACAAGGACCACCAAATGGTGGACCACCAGATGGTGGACCACCAAATGGAGGTCCACATGGACCACCACCATCATCCGTCATTGATTCATAGATGACTCATTTTATAGATGACTAAAACTTTGTTTAATATCGACTGGAATTCGTATTTGGATTGTGATTTTTGGACGTTTTTTTCTTTCCTTTTTTCCTTATAATTCTTTATTTTACTTTTTGAATACAAATTATTATGCTTCATGGAATTTAAAAACAAAATTTTGTAAAAGATAATTTCGAAAATAAATTTAGATTAACTAATAATTTTTATAAATTTATTATTAACCCCTATATATGTTCTAGAGCAGTTTTGACCTGCAAAATTCAAAAATAAAATCTATTAAACGATCAGTTGTGAATTTTTTGAGATATCGCACAAAATCCTATCCAGATGTCAATTTTATCGGATGCATTTCATGAAATATCTCGAAAACTAGCCGACCGATGATTAACAATAATATTTTTTTTTTTTTTTGTATTTTTTAAATCTCATTAAACATTTTGAACTCTTCCTTCGTATAAGAGTCGTAATATTATTAATTTGTTTACCATTCTGGCCTAACAAATATTACCTTGAGCACTTTTTTTGATTTGAAATATGTATGTACTTTTAATGTAGTTATTAAATAAAAATTAGTGTATCAAAATGATTAAATCAATGCCGTATTTAATAAGCGGTCATTATTAATAATGCATCATTTTTTATTTATTAAATGCAATATAATTAATGATTCTGTGATCCTGATAGAAAGACATCGTTTTTTATCCGAATTAATCAAATTAATTATTAATCATCATAAATCCATATTTTTAGTATGTCTAATATTTAAGTATTAAGGCTTAGGCATACATATAGAACACAAAATTTGATGATTGTTGGTAAAATGGGACCTGCTATGTTTTAAATAAAAAATTTGATCATATTTCATTTCAATAATATTTTATTTTTATTTTTTTATTTTTAGCGAAAAAATAACCTTATCAACGTTTTAAGGAAAAGTTTTATAATCCACATAAGTCCTTCACTAAATTTTTTGGGAAGCAAATACCGTTCAAATTGTAAAGTATAATTAAAGACATGTTCAAAAGTTCAATAAATTCTGAGAAGAAATTTTTATTAAAATTTATTTAACACCACCTGGTGAAATTTCGAAGCACGACCGATGGTTTTTGAAAGTCATTTGTTTTTATCATAAATAAAATTTATTAATTAAAGTTATAAACAAAAAAAAAATTTTCTAATAAAGCTCAATTTGAAGCTTTGTTTATGAAATTGAAATATTAAAATTATAATGTACATTTCCCATTTTAGGTGATGACAGATGTTTTATACAATGTTATTTAGAAAAATCTCGTTTCAACAGGTTTATTGGTCTAACCCGCTAAGCCCGTTTTCACCACTGTTAGTTAATATTTGTTAATAAAGCGACATATGATTGCAATTTATATAAATATGGAAAATAATATTTATAATTTTGATTTATATGATTTTAATTGACAATCGTAAATTTATTAAAAATGAAATATTGGTTTCTATTTGTAATTATTAACATTGTTATCATGCAAATGACGGTAAGTAAGTTTACTTGTGTTTATGTATAATATATTAGTTAAAACATTAATGAACATATTTGCCTTTGACATTTTCTCGATGGCTTGAAAACAAGAAGAGGTAATAAATTCGTTGATAAAACTTTTTTTTGATATCTGTTCACGCGTAATTTTTTTTTATTGACGGATTCTAAGTGATCTCATAGAAATTTGAATATATTTTTAGCCCTTATAGTAGGAAAGGGTCACAAACATATTTCAGTGATGAAATTTCAAAAATACAAGTGAAAAAGTAAACAATAGTTTTAATTTTAAAATATCGACTGATGAAGGAAAATGGACACAGGAAAGAAATTATTTATAGCGGTTCTTTTTTATTAGAAATGTTTATAAATGAATGTGATATTCAATAATTTTTTTTTTTTTTTTTAATTTATCATGATTATCAATTTCAGAGCTTTGTTATGAGTGAAGAAAATGATAACTGGTCTACAACTCCACCACCAAATCCTGATGTTTACGCTGATCCAATAAACGGAGCTTCTCCACCTTTCTAATTTCGGTCAGGTATGATAACTAATAGCTCTCATGTAAAAATATTTCTACAATAATATTTAAAATTTTTTGTTTAATTTTCAGAATTAATTTATATGGAACAAAAATATTCAAAACCAATACAATGCCTACCTAAATTTATCGGAATCGGAAAATTGAATTATCTAGAAATAACATCAATATTAGTAGAAATGTTAAATTGTAATTAATAAATGCATAAAAAATAAAAGATTTTAAAGTTGCATGCAACAGTTGTTTTTTATTTGTAGTAAATTATAAATGCCACTTCATGCCATTTTCATCTTCTGGAATCAATTTCACATAAATTATCAAACAATCGAGTTTTATAATATTTTTAATGAAGATTAATTTTAAATTAATCTAAATGAGTATGTTATAACTTATGATAATTAAAAGTTGCCTTCAAAATTTAATTAATGTGTGATCATTAAATAAATTTAATTAAAACTATAATTTCACGCTATTGGATCGTTTTAACAATTTTTACCTCTATATTCGTAAAAATGGAAATTGATATGCATGGATTTGTGACCATGCAAATCTCACACTTATAGGGAATTGCCAAATCTTGACATGATAACGGAAGGCATCAAGAAATATTATTTAGAAATAAAATTATATTTAGAAATGTTTTTTATTCGAAAATTCTGCGACGAGCCCTCTGTTTTCATATCAAAAAAAGATTTGAGGCCTTTTTTTAAGTAATCGTGCATGAAAACTATGTATATTACATTGGAGATTGTCTATATTAAGAGTTTATTAAGACCTCTATCAAATTCATAATCCCACTTAATGTTCCAAAAAAAAAATATATATATATATATATATATATATATTTTTTTTTTTATAAAAGGAAGTACAAAATCAAGAAAAGTCTATTGGAATCCAGTTAAAATTTCTATATGGAGTTTGTTAACCAGAAATTTATGTTTAGAGGTCACCTGAACTTAAAAAATGGTTTTCAGATGTTAGTTTCTGTGTGAAATATGATGACTTCATAATACTTCTGAAAGTTTTGCTTAAAATCGAACTATAGGATGTCCTACTTTAAGCGTTTGATTTTCAGGTTTTTAAAGTTTTTTCCGAAAATGAGTGCAAGTATTTTCTTCAAACTGAGTATTTTTACAGAAATTAATTTACTCTACAATTCTAATTCGAAAAATTTCACTGAAAAAATTCGAATGCACAAACCAAGTAGTCAACAATTTAATATGTTTTCAAATAGCCTGTAAACAAGGCTTAGAGGGCTTTATTTTTTAGTATGTTTTTCTAAGTAGATCAGAAAAAATAGGTTCAAGAAATGGAAAAAAAATTGCATTACTTCATATATTTATTTAAAATAACATTATCGATTAAAAATATTGTACTAAACGCCATTTTTCATTAGAACTTCTTGTTTTTTCAAATGTGGATTTTATGTTGAAGCAGCAGTGGTCGTACTTGATGCGGTACCTTCAATTTAAATAAAAATATTTTACAATAATACGACATTACTATTGCTATAAATAATCTACTGACCATCTGTTGGTGGTGGTCCAGAAGGCGGGGGTCCATGTGGATGTCCATCAGGTGGTGGTCCATTTGGTGGTGGTCCATGTGGTGGTCCATTAGGTGGCCCATTAGGTGGTTGAGCATATGTAATGCTCTGCAATACCCAGAATAATTTTTATAAATATAGTGTAAGTTTTTAACGAATACGATCCTCAAATCCACAATATTTGTGAACGAAATATAAAATTTATTTTCAAAATGTAGTTTGAAACTTGGGTTGGGATTAATTTACAACACCTTTTAGAAAATGCGACTATTATTCCTTCCAGAAACAATGGTTCAAATTAATATTTGTTGTTAAAATTTTCAAATAGAATTATAAAATCGTACTTCCTACTAACTATTTAGAATATAGAAAACGATCGAAAATTTAAATTTACATGGTGATACACGACTATTTAACCAAAAATTTGACAATAATACCTCCAAAATGTGTTTATGCTTTAAATAATGAATGTACTTACCAATACTTGAAATATGAAGAAGACAACACTAATAATAAACCAAAATCGCATTTTGCTTGTTGCTGTATGCACTTGACACTGATTAATTCACATGCTATTCGGACTATTTATATTAAAAATTTCATAATAAAAAATTTGTTAATGCTGAAAAACACACAGCAACTGTAATTAAGTATTGTGAGAATTACACTTGATATGCAAAAACATAGGCAATTCCGTAGTATGAAAAATAAACGTATAATTTACTAAGTTTAAAAATTGGAGTTGTATCAGGCGGTTTTGACTCAAGGACTCGAAGTATCGTTTTCATTCACTCAAAGACCTGGTATCCGCTTTTTGACTACGTAAGCCCAGGGTACGCATAGCTTATAACTTTAACATGGAAAGACTTGAGAGGCTGTTACTTAAATTTTCGGATTCTGGTAATGCCAGTTTGGGTTAGAGTAAGCTGAGATTGTCTTCCCCCGAAGCGAGCATATATTTATTTTAGTATGTTCTGTGAAATAGTGTATTTATTAGCACAATTGAAGTCTTACAAGCTAATTTTCAAGATTTGTTTACAATTTTCCTACTCGCATTCTCATAAGAAAATCGAAATCATCGATCCGTAGCTGTTCGTAAGGATGGAACAGACTGGTAACGATTACAAAATTGGAGGGTCCACCCACGTTAACTATTATTCATATTTTAGAGAAAAAGAACTATGAACGAGTTTCGTTTAAACGATTTTGCTGTAACAGGGCCTAAAATTCAGTTTCCGTTAAATATTTATTGTTTTTTAACTTTGATATTTTAATTATCAGTAATTAATATTTAGTTAAACAAAAATTATTTTCTATGGTACTTTAACAAAAAAAAAATAGTTTTTGTAAATTTGAGTGGAGGAAGAACCACATTATTTACAGCAGCTGTTCATTTTTAAACCTATTATTAAAAAATACGAATATTTCTTCATAAAAGATTTTCCTGAATTGGCACTTAGTTTTCGAACTTTATGAAACGGAATTCTGAATTTCTAGTGAAAATATTTTGTTGATATTAATACGCAAATATTGTAATAATTTGATGTAAATGATATACTTTTTATAATAAAATACTTCCGATAAAATATTTTACACAAAAAAATAAAATATATGTTTTTTGTGTGTAATTCATAGTAACTGAAAATAATTTACCTTCGCTTTTGATGTGTTATTTTATGCTTGACAATTGATGACAATATTTTGGTGTCATATTCATAATTACCGCGAATAGAAAAAATTTAAAAGCCTTGACACGTTTCAACAAAAACATTGATTTAGATTCCTGGAATACACATCGGTTGAAGCTTGTATTTAAATTCTAGAAAAGTGAAACTACGGATTACTTATAAATTTCGAGCTATAAACTGGATTTTAGTAGGTGATTCTATGGACACCAACACAAAAATTTTGTTTATGTGGTTGCAATTTTAACCGTTTCAAACTTTAGACTGCAATCAAGAAATTGTAATTTATTCTATATATGTCGAGAATAAATATATTGTTTTTAACATTCAATTTGTTTTATGTTTTAAGTTTTTCTGTAACATAGAAAAAGTGTTTTAAACATAGAATATAAATATAATTAAGAATAATACGACTAGTATTATTCTTATTATTATATAGGTACTAATTAAAGATGAAATGTTGTGTTTGGTGAAAAAACATCTTTGAGAAAAAATCAATATTGACTTGAAAGCAACTTTTTCTTTTTGAATCATAAAAAAAAATCACATTGTTTAATGTATTTTATAATTAACTAATTATTTATTTAATGCACAAAAGAAAATATATAAAAATATATTTTCTCTTAATTAGATCAATTAGTTTAAATGTTTATTGACTGAAATTAGTTTCTTGGAGGTACCTAAGTCGTATAATTAAAAATTTAAACAATGGGATAGTAATTTTTAATAGACAAAATTAACAATTTCATAAAACATCAACTGTTTAATCATATTAAAATTGTTTTTAATGCGATTCAATACTTTATGCTTAAAGATTATATTTTAAATTTATAAACAAATAGTCAAATAAACTTCTAGTTTTGGTTACATATTTCTAAGCTATATCACATATCCTTCTTTTCCTAGTAGTCCTTTCATCCTAATTAATGAAATTTTTATTTCTCAAAATAGCTCTGCCTGTATTAATTTTACTAAAAATTAATCCTTTACATAATCGATTGTATATAAATTTTTGGTAAAGTCCGTAAAAGTATGTTTTCATTGTTGAATAAAGATAAAAGCAAACAAACTGTCTAGGCAGCAGGCCCAATGATCGTCAATTCAAAAAGGTAGAGTATTGATTATGTCCTCGTTGAGTTTTGGTTTTCCATAATCTGAAAAATTTTCAGGTTTGGAATAATCGAAATATTAGGCACAGACAAAATAATGCGTTTTTTGGGTCCAGGTACGACCCACAATGTTCACGCGGCGAATTTCCTGTTTTTTATGTTTCTTCTCTTTTTCTTTTATTTATTTTAAGCACCGATTTTACTTAAAAAGTCTTTCAGTTTGAAGTTACATAATCACGTGTCGAAAGTGATTCCACCTCTAAATAATTATTTCTTCTCGAAGTAATTAAAAATTAACGCACCACCAAAATCGTTAAATTTCACTGTACAATCGAATGTATATATCAAAAAATGATAACATAATTCAACACAATGTCTCTTCTTTCCAAATGTAAAAAAAAAATCCTCACCCATTTATAATCTCTACATAAATATTTTCTATTTAAAACCGTTCAAAATATGAATAAATTAATCTGTAAAATTGTTAAATATTATGACATTATAACAAAAGCCCATGACATAATTTTTTTTTTTAAACATTTATTTGAAATATCATTCTATTTCAAGTCGTACTACAGAAAATTCTCAAATTTGCATATTCATTTTTAGAACGAGTTTAATATAAAATAATATTTAAATTTGTATTTATTATTCAAATACCAACCACCCCAAATATAATATAGAAAAAAAAAACAGTTTTATTAAACAAATCTTATAAATTTTGATATTTTGTTATTATTATTATTATTACATAAATATAATGTTTGACTAAAAATTGTAATAAAACGAATGGGAATAATGGACGCTGAATAGTACAATACATTAGAATGATATATAATCATTTTAATATCGTCATAATAATGAATCAATAATAACGGCATATCTATTTACTAATAATTTATAAAACAATTCCCTTGTGTAGATGCTAATCAAATTTACATTAATTACTTGCTTACTTCAATTCATATAAATACAGCAAGAGAATAGGTATAGGTATTGAATACGTATAGCAACAATGGTAATAATAATTGTGACAGCCCAACATAAACAGTAACATTTTCATTGTGCCCGTCGTACAACAATAAGTATACAATTGAAAATTCAATTACAATTTATATAGATTATAATTTCCCGCATAAATATGTATACTTGTGGAATCAAAAAATGCGACACTTTTACCTATTTTCATTGTTTTATCTATTAACGTTCTGGTCGTTGCATTTTTTTATTCCACGAGTATATGTAGCGGCGAAGCCAAAATAAATTAATTTATGACAAAATTTTAAACTAAAAACTAGAAGCTCCTTTGTATAGTAGACCTCACTTCGATACATTATTTATAATTAAAGAGATTAATTAATAAAAATAAAATGCATATTAGAGTATGGTTCTTTCATTGAAATATATCAGCTCAATTTCCAGTGGCTTCGAGAATAACATGCCTGTATTAGAGCAAAAATAAAACGTTTTCACAAAGTTTGTTATTAAACTTCTCTATGCATAAAATGCTATGATATTATCCAATTTTATTTACTAATAAAAAAAACTAATCCAATATACAAGCAATATATTGTTGATATATTCTTTATGGTAAAGCTATTGATTGTGTGAAAAATATCTTTTATATCATACACTATTAAAAAAATCATGTCCGTATAATGACTTTATGTATCTAGCATATTAAAATTGTATATTTTATATCAAAGAATTCAATTCTTTACTTCCACGTTTGAAAGTATTGTGTTCTTGATTTAAAAGAAAAAAACTGTTCTTTCCATTTCTAACATTTTTGTATATGTCGGTGTTTTGGAACTTCCTGGAAGATTTCCGTTTCATGTCCATCGGTCTGTGGGACTCCTTAAGAGGAACGCTTATAAATTCAAAAATAATATCTATAGCTTAATACGTGAAGCAAAAACTTTATATCCCTTTCTACGAAAATTGGATGGACGGAGGAGAATGAAATTTGGTACACTAATACTTAAATTCTACAAAAATACATTACAACCACTATGACCCACACATATATAAGAGGTGTGACTTAAAAGAAATATTGATATATTATATGAACCATTCATCTAATTTTGATGAAATTTTGTGTCTGTTATTGGAAGTGTCTTTTTATTTTGGTATGCTTTTCAACAATTTTGATTTAATAAAAATTTGCATATTGAATCCATATTGTATTAATATTGAACTAGGAGTGAAACAAATGAATATAAACTAGTCATTATTTTTATCAACGTCATTATTCCAAACGATTTATATTGTTTTAATCCTTAATTAAATGCAGATACGTGCTACATATATAATCAGACTATGTATACATTTCGATCAATCATTATAGAAAACTATATTTAATATGCACACAAATTACAATGGTTTGAGTGATTACAGTTACAGTTCAAAATGTAAGTCTTTGTAACTTTGGATGTCTATGTTTTTCGATGTCAGTAGAAAATATTGATCGAACAAATTTTGGCATAGGTGTTCATAGAAACGCTTAATTAGTTCATCTTATGAAGTGTCATCAACTGAATTGAAAATAAATAGCGAGCTGAAATTGTGGTGACGAATTTTAAACATAAAAAGTGAGTTTATTGGGTCTATGATGCAACTTTTAAACCATAAACGATATAAATAAAAAAGTTTTTTAATCAAAACAATTTTTCTAAATGTATGATTTGCATATTAAGGATATTTTATGAATGCTAAGTATTTAAAATAGTTCAAAAATTGATACTGAACCAACCACATGTTGAATATCAAAACAATTTATATTGCCCAGGCAATATGTTTTAAACCTATAATATATGAATGTTTATTTATATTTAAAATATTTATTTAGTTTTTCTTTACGTGAAAAGCATTTATTTTCAAAGTTTGTTTTTAACAATTGTTGTGTTTTCCTAGTCTAACTACTCTAACAGAAAAAAAAGTTAATTATAATATTTATGTTTTACTGCATAAATTATTTAGATAAAAAACTAATTAAAAATAAACTTTTATACCGGACACTATACACAATTTTTACATACATTCAGCTCGTTATCTTTTAGAAAATTTATTTAAAACTTACACAAACCGCATGTAGGTTTTGAAACGGAACATATTGTTATTCAATTTAACTTTGTTTGAACAGAAAATCGAGATTTGTTGCAATAAATATTCAAAATTGAAATATCAGACTTACTGATAAATATGAAATTCCTTTCAGGGGACAGAAAGCATTAGTGGATAAGCGAGCTTTTAGATTGATGGGTGATTATAAGACAATATTATCGAAATTTATACCAGTTTAGTGGTTTTAAAAACATATGCCTAAAACCATCATATTTATAAATTTTGAATAGCAAGGATTCCGATATACAGTAGCAATATCACAAAAGCGTCCCTCCAATTTTCTATCTGGCCAAAGATTTTTATAATTATAACTTTATCTTTAGCAATTTAATAAAAGAAAAACTTTTTGCGTGATTTTTCCGATATTTTTTATAGATGGTAGATGATTTTAATAAGTAATCTTTTCCTAAAATTTTGAAATTTCATTTCACGTTCTCGTTTTTGAAAAACATAGTTTTCATTTTTTTCAGAGATAAATCATCTGCAAAATATGATTATATACTAATTAATCGAGATTTACTCAAAAAGTGCATGCAAAAGACTGGAACACTTCAATTTTAAAGGGCTTCAAGACAGTGTTCCATTGATGAATATATAAAAATTATTTCAAAATCAATACTAATGACCTAGTAGTTAAATACGCACAAAAATTATCAAACAACATTTGCACAACGTACATCACATATAAGGAAAAAACAGTAGTCTTTATATACAAACTTACTTGATAAAGCTTATTATATTTATCGAACAAAATTTTGTCATATTCCAAAATACGCATTTTGGTTGTGAACAGAAAATACATTGCAGAGATTTAATTCCATATTTATTCATAGCAACGGTTGATCTTTAAATATTGTATGCCTAAAAACATATAATATTCATTCTCTCGTCGAAGTCAAGAAAGCCGTCGTAGTATATATTTAGCTATTAAATATTAAAAAGCCTTTCGACTTGAAAATCATTGTGAAAGCAAGAGCTTAAATACATACCAACAATAACGATACATTAAACAAATAATTTATTCGTATAAATTGTTAAAACATATAGGATTTGTCGTCACCCATAAAAACAAACAAGTATGAAAGTCAACATTCAAGTTGTGTTGTGTGTGGTGTTAAATGTTTTCATCGTTTAAATAAACAATATAAATTAAATCTAAGACATTTTCTTCTGTTTACAAGCTTACAAACATTTAATGGAAGCACTAAAGCTGGTCAATATAGGTTACTATATTTAGAATTATGTTAAAAGTCTATTTTTGGAAAAAATCTAGAAAATTTATAACTGTATAGACTAGATATATAGTGTATTTTATGAATGCTAATGAATAAAAAAGGTCCAACATTGTTGCGCAATCGTATGTTGAGTATCAAAACAACTAACTCCTTTATGCAAGGAGTGTACTGAAAACAATCTGTTGACATAATTATATGTAATATAGATCTTTCAATTTTGTAACACCTGTGTATAATCCCTCTTAAAATTGTATGAATAGGTTAATAAAGATTAAAATGTATTGAATAAATAACCTTATCTGGTCAAACGAATACTTATAAAATTTTTATATAATGAAATAAATGAACCACATAAGAAAGAAACATTAGATCAGGTAGTTGATATGTGCTCATAAATTTATATGAGATTCTAACATTACATGAAATAATAATTTGTTAGATATTACAGGTTGATTTCTTAATGTTATTTCACGCTGTATTTGTACTCGACATCACAGGCCGGAGTTCTTGAATTTTTGAATAAAGTTTGTAACGATAGCAAATATTGATAGCAACAAAAAGGTTTCAGTATATAGCATCACATAAATATTACATTTCTTTTAGTTTGTTCGTCCGACCGACTGTCCGTCATCAAGAAAACTTCAAAATAAAAAGAGATCTGAAATTTGGTGGCGTATTCTTGACATAAAAGTGGGTTTAAGTTCGTGAATGAATCGGTCTTTTGTATCTAGTGAAACCATGACCCAACTTTTTAACCATAAAAAATTTAATAACAAAAAAATTTTCTGTTTTTGAGACAAACAATGTTTGTTTGAAACAGTTTTTTTAACCGTAAAATTTTTAGATTTACCATAATTTTCAAGTTTAACTTAATAAATAAGTATACAATTTATTACAATACATACATCGAGTATCTAAACAATTAACTCTGTTAGTTGTTGTCTTGACTTGTTTATTAGAGAGTGTATTATATTTACTTATTAAAAACCAATTTATATTAACCAAATTATACGTAGATACATGAGGCATAACAGAAGTATATGAGTAAGAATTTAGGGAAAGAAAATGGAATATATTATTCGTTTCATTCAGAAGCCTTATGGCTATTTATCCAATATTTATATTTATTTAAACTGTCATTCATTCGTTTGTTCAATTTATTTAGATTAAAATCTGCATATCACCAAAAGATAACCGTATGTTTTTAGAAATAAAATAAAGAAAATAGAAAATAGAAAATAATCGGTATACGAGAACACTTTCTTTTCCATAAAAAGAACTTGAAAAATAATTATATGAAGAAAAGCTACCAGATAGGCGACATTAGTATAAAATAAAATAATGATTCTATTTTGACGTATATCAAATGTGCTAGTTATTAGCCATTTCCCCACAATTACTAGCCTAAAATGTTTCAACGATAAAACTTATTGAGACCAATTTTTTTAAACAAACCAATAGATAAGCAATCAAAATTTAAGCATAAAAATGCTTAAATTTCGATTTTTTTTACAAATTTTCTAGACGGATCATAATAAAAATGCTTTGAAAAATCGATTGTCTAAGAACACTATAAAAACGCATCAGCCATTTTCAAATTTCGGATCAAGAGTCCCAGATAAAAAAAAAAGGCATCCAATCGGTTAAAGGGTAAAATTGAATGGAAAAGATGATATTTATAGAGTAGAAACACATGAGTTTTATGTTGTAAAAATATGAAAATATAAATCACCTTATTATTTCAATAAATAACAAAATAAGGTTTTCCTTGATTGAGATAGGATACAACTAAAATACTAATATATTGGCAGTCTGTTACATTTGTTAGCATCGACTTTCCAATATACAGACAGCATCCCATTGTAACAGATCGTATATATTGCAGTAGATTAATGTAACAAGCAAGTTCTATCATTTCATCTAAGCATATATGTGTAGAAGATTGATACTGCTTCTTCTAGTAAATGTGATCAGTTACTATGCTTCATAGACAAGGAACTATCGCTTATTTATTGATATTCACTGATATAACTAACCAATCATAAATGAATAAAATATTCTGATATCAATCGATAAACTTAACTGGTCTATGATTTAATGGAGTTGAATATATATTACTCCTTTTTCCGATATTATTTTTCTAATTTACCTAGCGGCGATAACAACTAAGAAGCGTCGAATGTCGTGTTTTTCGCTGAATTTTAGCAGAACTGGGAGTGGTTAGTTTCTAAGACCACTGAATATTCCAGCTCCCCATTTACTTCGACAGGCTGAGTGTACCTGTTTCATGCATACTTGCACTGTACCAATTATTCATTGTGGCGATAGCGCGAATCAAACCAGAGATCTGTGTAAACTTAGTATATTTCGACGACATAGCCAACTGAGTTAGCGTGGAAGATTCAGGTCGTCGTGTTTTTTGGGCAGATCATGTACAGATGTAACACCGAAGTTCGAAACGGATTATCGGTTCAAAGTACGCACTGAAAATTAAGCAAAATTTTCTAACTACAGAACATTATTATTATTCTATATGTTACGAGTAAACTTAAATAACTTCAAGACCGATTTGGTTCTTTTACTGTTGGGAAGCTACACTTCCTCGGATGGCATACTTTTTTTGCTGTATTCTAACGGAACTACTCGGGTGAAACCGTGTAACGTTGGCTAGTTTTAAACAATGCAGTCTACATCATTTGTTTCTAAACAATAAATTTTTAAAATTTAGTCATCAAATTTCATTCAGCCGAAAATGAATAGTTTTGTTATTCATTTTATAGACTTCTCTTAGACACTTGTTTCCTCGTCTATTACACAATTTCTATAAAGATGTACTTACCTACTAAATTCCTGTACATTTCCTACCACTGTAGGTGTATTATACCTTTGATTATAACTGGATACAACGTGTCATTGCTTATAGACAATGTTAAAAGGATATAATACACATGATATGGTGTAGGTATTATATAAAAGACCTTGCTTGAAAATCTTGATTTATGTTTGGAATTCAAATAGAATACTGTTAAAATTTTACAGATAAGCTTAAATATATGACCGTAGTTCTTATTATGGGACCGCTATAAAATGAAAACAATTTATTGTCAACAATTTATACATTCAATCGAAAAATCTGAATATTTCTTTTGGATAAAGAATGTTAAAAAAATACTTATGACAATCGAATCATTCTCTATAAAAAAAATCTTAAAATCAATAACTTAAAACGTAAATAAATGACATTTATTAGTATCATAAAAATTATTCATTCCAAACATAATCTATATATTAACAAAACTGATGAAAACTGTCCGTCTATATCGTTGCTTTCCATAATTAGTTTTTTTAAGTGAAAGACATTAGTATCCAGATGAAGAATCAAACATTGGGATACATCTAACTTTTGCCTTTCTCAAATTCTTACGGAGAGTCTCTTTCTCCAAATGTTATGACAGTTTTGTATCCCAATATATTCAGCTGTAATGAAGATAGATCGTTTGTTCTGGTCTGGGAACACTCAGTGACTCAAGACCTATTCATTTGAGCTATTAATTGCATTGGATGAGTTGGAGATTGTTGAGGAGACAACTCACACTTATCATATTTTTTTGTGTTATTCACATGATTCGAATAGTATCAGGTCTGTTTGGAAAATGGCATTGTTCAGCGAAGACCGAGTGACTAGGGAAGATCTTATAGAGCCATTTTAATAATGCTTCGATACCATTCATTGAATATCGGACATAATGTATGCATTATTTTAAAAAAATTGTTCAACTTTTCTATATATGTAGGGATATTTTTACTCGTAAATGTTCAATTCCTCATATCATTTGTGATAAAAGCTTACCAGAAAAATACGAAGAGTATGTGGGCTTCTATCACAAAACAAAAGTCAAGGAGGTATATTAGTAAAATTGAAGTAAATATCTTTGTACTCATGTGTTTTACCGACTGTCTAGAAAGAACACTCATTGTGAATTGTCATTCATTTTAATGACTTTGATCTTTAATTCTTTGCACATATATAGTATAGAATTCTCATTAATTTCTACAAAATATTGACTTTAGATAAACAAAACTTCTGTTGTTTTCGTTCTGTTATTTGAGGTATTTGAGAAACATCTTGATTTTAGTTAATGATTACATTTGTACTCATAAATTTAATAATAGATAGAAATTTATTTGTCTTTTGTAAGAATTACTAGATGACTCAAAAGAAGTACACATGTTACACGTGCTTCAAATATTTAAAGTATGTGATTTATAAATTTTTTAATAAAACAGAAAAAAAAACATACTGAAATAATCGAAAACTGTAACTAAAGCATTTTTCCAAGCGAGAGCAAAGAATTCAGCATCTATAAAAGATACAAGATACTTTTCTGTGGTGTGGTCATAGCAAACACAAGATTGCGCCTTAGTGTACGCGAATATAACGTCTTGTTGGGGCTCTAGTATTTTTTATTTTTTATTAAAAAAAATAATGTTCCTTGTTTTGAAAACAATGGTTTTAATAAGAATTACTATATCATTGAATATATTTTGTTTTTCACGAAGAAATTTGCATGACTTGAAGAAACACCCCAGAAAAGAAAAGTACTTTGTAACATCACGCAACATTTTAAAACGTACCAAAATTTATTATTTATTAAAATCTTAGTATTTTAAATTTATAGGGGTCACCTGGTTAATTTTGTAATTATATTTTAATTATTATCAATAAAGCTCGAATCATATTACGATGGTATATTAACTGTTAGTGGTAATCAACAAGTATGCTAGGGTCTGGTAAACCATCGAAATTTGAACAAATCCATTAGTTTCCAAAAACTAAGGCAATTAATTGGCCACGTTTAAAGAGATAATAAAAAGACATTTTCACAAATATGGTTACCACAACATTTTTTAGATAAAACCAATATAATCAAGAAGTAGCCGGGCTTGGTAGATCAGTTGTCTGCGTCAAAAACCACAGTAAACATAGTCCCGTCGTTGCCACAGCAATTATTTGTTTCCACAGGATGGTGGAAAAAAGATATCAATATAAGAGCCCTTGAGAGACTTAACTGCCAGACAAATGGCTCCCTGCATCTATTACATCTATTTTGACGGAAGGATTTCATGTAAAGACATCGTTTTTTTTTAAAGGAAATTCCCTATTCTGCATTTTGATTTCCAAGTTTTAAAGAAAAAAAATGCCTCGAAAGGCAAAGTTTTGAAATCCCTTGTATACCTGAAGTCCAAGTGTACTCATTTATCTACGGATTCCTGTCGTGTTTTATTATTAATTGTGTAACCCGTATAAATATATTGAAAACATAAACATGAATTAAAATATCACACAATAAGATTTGCATGATTCATTAGGCGATTACAAAGATATAACCATGTAAAACGAATCAAAGGCTTGATATTACGATAAAAAAAATTAATGTTTTAAAATAAGGAAATAGAAGGTGAAGGACATTGCTTTTATTATTTCAGATAAAATCTTCTGAATTTTCTTTAGTTTTCAAAAATGTTGGAAATTAAATATTTTTAAAAATAAAATCAATTTAAAGTTTTATTTCATTAAAATAGTTTTTCATTTTTTTTTTTTAAATTAAATAATTTATGCTGCATTACTCCATGAATTACCCATCATAAATTTTCGAATATGCTCTTAATAACTGCATGGATTATAAAGTTTATACTGCATTCTAGAAATTTTATTATTCTCGTTGTCTTTGTGGCATGAATCCACAAACTATTCATAATATCATAATAGAAAATGCTAACCTCTATATATAAGACGTTATTTAAAGTTCTTAGCCGATAAACTTTTACCGAAAAGATAGAAAATTTGATATGATCGTTTAAATTTATTCTGAATAGTTGAGTATCAATAGTACAACCACTATCTTTAAAGTAAATTGACGGATTTTGTAATAACGTAGGGACTAAAAATCTGACAGCATGTCTTTCTGCTATGACAGTATATTTTTACATTAAGTAATCCCTTTAATCGACCTTTTATTACGGCCCTTTGGTCCATAGGAATATTTTTAGTTATTGAATGATATATTTTCATGGAGGTCATATGAGTGTTTCATTAAAAATTTTATCCTTTGTATATTAGATTTGTTAATTTTCCACTAGGTATATTTTACATAACCATATAATGGTAGACTATGTTTTATGGTGATTGTAATCGCTTAAACCGTATATAATAAAAAGGGTATGCTATAAAATTCTATTTTTTTTTTTTAAACTATCGTAAAAGGGATATAATAGTTCTTAATACCAGGAATGTGCCGGGTATACGTAATAATACAAAGGATCCGTTAAAGATCCACCGAAAAGACACGTATACGAATCTGTTTTTTTTTTCTTAGTACAGGTAGAAATAAAACACTGTTAAGTTCCATTAAAATAGTCTTTATTGCTTAAGAATTATATATTTGGCAAAGTTACTATTTCCACCTATATTTTGTGTACCTTATAATAAGGTACTAGTTAGTAATTACACTATCTAAATTCTAAATTCAAATTTATTATTCAAATCAAATAATACAGCTAAGTGATATTAGAAATCACAATCAAATGTCAATCAATAAACAATCACATTTCAAGTAAATCCAAAATATTATAGGGATTCATGAGTTGAAAAATTAAGACTCGTATCCGTATTTGTGAATGTGAACTGAATATTCGTATGCGTATCCATAGTCGCGGATCTCCAATTTTAACGCTCCGGCAAATCCCAGCTAAATATATAAAAAATAAAAAGTAAAAGTAAAAAACTTCCTAACTTTACTATAAATAAATGAAAAGAAATTAGAATTAAAAAAATTATTGAAAAACATATTTTCTAGGTATTACTAAACCCGTTTTTTTTTTTATTATAAATTCAATATTTTATCCATATTTTGGATTTCACTTTATATTCAAGTTGTACGTTATATTGAATATTTAAATTCGATTTTACTAAAAATAGGAGATTTTAATATAGTTTTCAACATTTTAAATTAGTTCAGTCAATTTTTTTTTTTTAGTTTTTCAATAGGTTGTACAACATAATAAATTAATGGGTTAGAATCGGTTACTACGGATACAAAATTCAATTCTCCAGGGAATCATTTTTTAAATTGTTATAATAAATTACTATAATAGTTTCGCAGTAACTAAAAAATGTTGTTTTATTCAAATAACAAAACATTTTTTAATGGTATTTTATTGCAATGTTATACAAAAAAGTTACAATTTTTTAATAATAGAATTTTGTAATATCAAAACTCGATTTATTGTTTAGAAATAAAATAACTTTTTACTATCAAAATAAATGTACAATATAAAATAGAAATGCTGCAACAACTGATCAACGTCGACATTAGTATCTTTCAAGCAATCAATATGATGATTTCATAAAAGTAAAATATACAAAAATTATATAAACATTCAATAACAAAAAAATTTCCGAATAGGGAAACAAATTCCTAAACTGTATTAAATTCAATAACTATAGGATAAAAGATGATCTTCAAATAGTTCTTAAAATGTAAATAAAAAAAAACTTTTAGCTTGTAATAAAAGAAAGCAATATTTTTTTTATCAAATATTTTATAACAAAAGAAATATAAACTTTAAAGAAAAAATAAAATAATATGCCCTTTACTTAGAAAACAGTTGGAAATTAGAATACAAAATGAGATAAAATACAGTAGTAGGAAACTTACAAATATTTTTTTAACAAAAACTGAATAAATATTAAATAGAAAAAAAAATAGCGTACATAAAATAAAGTATAGCCTTGTAGTACGTTGGTGTAGTAAAAACAAAATCATGGGACTGTAATAATCCATTATTCTTTTAGGTTTTTTTTTTTAGAATAAAATTTTTTCGCCATCACTATAAAAACAGAAAATGTAAAGTAAATAAAAATTAATTTGTTTATAAAAAAAAAAAAAAAAAATGTAAACAAATTCGTATGAAAATTCAGATCGTTGCATCGCTCATGTCGCTAATTATATATCGATTGGTTATTATGAAATATGAATATTAAGGTAGTTTTAGCGAGAAACCACTTGGTATAGTATAGTCAGAGCATTAGTACTAAGATTATAAATGTTCTCAGCTGCTAAAATATAGAAAAAGAATCTATTCCTGGTAGAAATTGTGAATAAGCTGTAAAAATTACTCTTGTTTCAATCAGTTTATGGTAACAAAAGTGTATGGTAAATAAAATAGTTGGGGGCAGTAAATTTTCCATGCTCTGAATGGGATATAAAATCGGAAGCTTTCAGCTTGATAATCCTGCCAACTAAACGACCAAAGTTCGTGAAAAACTAGACAAGTTCAGTCGAAAAGTGGAACAATTCAAAATCATTCTTTGTATAGCAGAAAATAAAATAATAAAAAAATGCTAGTAATAAAAATAACTTTTTTTCCTAGAACCCTTTATTAAATTATGGTCAACATACCATTAATGAAACTTATTTAAATATTTATACATTTCATATATACACACCCACACTCTTACAGTAAAAATAAAGTTATAATATTGAAACTGTTTCAGTATTACAACAAAACTTCATATTAAATTCTATGTGTACATTTTCATCTCTAGTGTAATGCAGTTTACATTTCAAACAACCAATTAATAAAAGTTTGTATAATCTGTATTCGTACTGTGGTGCATACGGAAGGCATAATTTAATCGAACGAAACGCCACGAGTAGCTGGAATTTATAACAAATCAATTAACAAAATATAAGGATTGAATTAATGGATTTCAAAAACTGTCAAGCAATATTGTTTATTCATCAGACAGGAAAAGTTACAACTTGAAACTTATTTTGAGTCTCTAGGGAGAATCGCTTAAAAGTTTGGATTTACTCCATCACGTATAAACCTCTCACGGATTACTTGTTTATTATCTGAGCTTCTAGGTAATGATCTGTGATTCAAATTGAAACCAAATACATTGACCGAATACTAGGACCGAATACTAAATCAACGCGGGCCTAATCCTTTCTGTGTATTGCTGAAACGAATTATGAAAAAAACAAAAACAAATTAAACAATAATAAAATGAATACATTTTTTATCGTATCGAAATGTAAATCGATCAATATTTAATTAAACGTAAAAACAAAAGAAAAAGAAAAAAAAAAGAGTAAAAAATTAGTAACATTAATGAAAAATTCTCAAGTTAAAAAACAATTTCAATCAACTTCCCACGGTAAAAAAAAAAAGTTATATTTAGTTGTTAAAACGTATTTTACTTTTTATTTTTTAAATTAAAATATAATTTTCTTAACTTTATTTCGAATAAATTCCTTTTGTAGCTTCTGGCTAAAAAATATTTTCTTTTCTAAGATTGTTAAACATAAAAATAATTATAATACAAGTGAATTTTTACCAAACTGATAACTAATGTGTAACAAATTCACTCCACTGAGCGCTAAAGTTTTGTATGTTTCTTACTTTTTTTTTTAATTTCTTCGAAAGTTTTTAATAATATAAAATAAAACTTTCAATGTCTATTAATTATTTCAAATTCTTAGAATTCACCAATTCGATGTAAAAAAAATAGGACTGACTTGAAAAAAATTTCCATTTTGCTAATATCAAAAGTATATTTTATTGGTTTTTTTTTTATTGCCTTTTACTTCAGCAGTTTTATTAGATGTGACGAAGATATATCAGACAAGTACAATGGAAGTTAGAAAAAAATATTTTAAGAGAATATCCTCTTTAAGGAAAATAGAAATAATGCTTTGTAAACCAATTCTAGTTTTGACCGATGGAATACGTTTGAATAGATAAAAAAGATTTTTGTCAGAAGTCCTTTAAAAGTGAAACTTAATGTAGATGTTCTAGATGACGAGTTTAATTTTATGGCATTTTATGTTTAAATGTTTAGCATCTGGACTTATTCTGGATAAAAATTATTCAAAATAAAGATTTCCCACTGACAGAACAGAATTACTGATCTCTATTGATCATAAAAGTTAAGTAATATAAGACTCAGTCAATACTTGGAAGGGTGATCGTCTAGGAATGCTGTGTGCTGATGTTGTATAGAATAGACCCACTGTAGTCACTGTATTTTATGATATTCTTGAATTCCTTGCTCTGAATTTCTCTGCCTCTCTATTTAACTATGAAGAAAATATTTGCTTAGAATCTTGTCTTCGGCAGCGTCGTTCTAAAAGATTTTTTATGTCAAAGCATATCACAGTTTTGCCTCTAAAAATGTACAATGATACCTACACGAATGTTATTTACATTCTAACGAAAATCAGCGAATAAACAATTATTTTTAATAAACAATTCACTGAATTTACGCAGCTCCTGCCTATCGAATTCGCTCCTTATATTAGTTACTACTTACTGTTTTTAAATTAGATTGTGAGACACTTCTTTCCAATCGAATTTATTAATAGCACAAACGTGAAAAACTAACTTCTGTATCAACTTTCTAGAAATGTGTTTCTGGTATTGGTATTATACTCATAGCGTCACCACGTTTTTGTGTGTGACGTGATCACGCCAAATAATGTATTATACACATCTTGTTAAATATCCTCTGTCAAACATTTACTATCCACATTCAATATCCTAAACACGGTCTGTATACTTGCGTAAAAAAAAGATACAAATCGAATGCTACATTGGAAACCTAACGAATTTTCTTTAATTTACAAATGATAATATTGTACCATTGATTTTTCAACGGCTATCATTTATTCATTTAATAAAGTAGAAATTGACTTTTACCAAATTAATTATTTTTGCTATTTTTGATGACTTACTAATAAACATGAATTTTTTTCATAAATTCATTTTAATTCAGAATTCATTTTCAAATTAAGCATCTTAACGGATATTGATACGATATTTTTTGGCCTCACGCATACCTATTTTAATTTATTTCAAAACCGATTGAAAAATGTGAAAAACTGGTATTTGAATAATAATGCATATTGTAAAATACTTTTTAACAAAACGTTTTAATAACTTTACTTCCTTTAAATTTTAGAGGAAAATTTATTCTATTTTTACGTGTAAATCTCAGCAAGGCAAACTTATTATTTTTCATACCAGAAAATGATTTGTATTTGTATTGAAATGTAATAAAAATAAATTAAAATATTTTAAACACATTTACACGATCGATGAACGTGGCTTGGGATTTATGATGTTTAACAATACCAATTCATAAATTTTTTAATATTATACAACGAAAAATATTATTAACCGAAGGCAACGTAAAAACATTTTCTATTATACTCTTTTAATCCTATAAAATATTTAATAATATGCCTTTTTTTTTTTTTGTTATTCTTTATTCTTACCTCGTTTTTGGAGCAGAATATTTTAAATTATAAATATATGTACAGGTAAATAACATTTCATTAAACAATCTATACGAGGGTTTATTATTGTATAATTTTGCATTGTGCGTGAAGGCCTTTTTGAACATATTGGAGGTCCTCGACCTTTATAACATTCCCAGAGGACAGATTATTCTTCTTTCTATAATTTCTCAATTAATTTGGTTAATTATAACTTTGATCCATGAAAACTTAGTTCAATGATTTTTCTTTGTAGTTCCTGAGTTTACCATTAATTTGTATTTTTATTTATTTAAATTTGTGTGAGTAGAGTAGCTTATTCGCACATTGAATAGATAATAAATAAGTAGGTATTGTAGTCAGTCCTTGTCGTTAGAGTTGTTCCAAAATAAATATATATCGGATATCGTTTTGTGATTTGGCAGGAACTAGAAGGTCCCTGTCGATCGCATGTGTCCATAGTGCCCAGTAAGAAATGCTCCTTTATCTCCTAAAATTACTTCATGAGCTTCAAAAACATATGCCATATTGATTGATTTAATAAACAATTTTTTGTTTTGAAGAAAACAATTTTCCATTGCTCAAACAAATCCCTGTACAGATGTATTGATTACAAAAGTTTATTGTTAAATTTATAATGAAATTATCACCTAAAAGTATATGAAAATCTCTTGATTTATTAAAACGATGATTTTCAATTATATATGATGTTGCCGTTACAACTTACTACAATATTAGAATACATCAATCTTAGACAAAATGAGAAAAAAAAAAGTCAAGCTCTGGATAGATGTGAAATAGAGTCATTATTCAATGTCACACAAAAATAAAAATAAAACTTTATCAGATTGTTGCGATACACTATGTTCCAAATATACCAAAGCTTGTCCAAATATACACAAGCTATCCACGCCTGGTGGCCCTTACGCAGACACAATTTTTTTCGTTCGAACTGTGTATAGTGGAAACCGGCTCAGTGGCCAATTAAGTAAAGATACTTAAACCTTCATCCAATTGGCTACTTAGATTGGAGGTTGCGGATTCGAATCCAGTCAGCGATAGTTTAATCAATTAAAATAAAAGGCGGTTGATTGATCGCTTGGATAAGACCGAAGTAACTGGCTCCACCAACAATATAATAACGATATAATTGTCGCCTTGTGCTAGAAGGCATCTTTGTCTTCAGCTGATTGAATGTTCTAAAAAAAGGTACAGAGGGTCAAAAGATCTAAGAATAAAAGACACAGTTGCCATTCCCCTCTTAATATGTATGGTAGAAAATACTAGTTAAAATAAATTATTTTATCGTGAAACATTCTGTAAAATATCAACCAGCAAAGATTCTACAAGTAAAAAAGCAAAGCTGTAAAATATACCAATTATTTTATATGCACAGATATTTACTTGAAATTCCTAATAAAATTAAATAAATTCTTCATTTTAATACAATTTATCAATCATGTCGCGTAATCTGTTTACATTTCGGCATTGATTATAAAATATTGATACAGGTGTTATTCTATTAAAAGTAGGTTATTTCGAATTCTTCAAATACTTTGCAGTACTCGGGGGAATCTTAGAATATTTATGATATATTCTCAGTACTATTTATTATCAACATGATGATTGAGAATGATTAATCGAATACGTAGTACTAATAATCAATTGTATTGAAGACATCTAATTAAAACTCTCATCTAATTAAAAATAATTTTTATAACAAATCGAATATTTCAATAATTTATTTATGGCTTAACAATTATTTTTGTCACACTTTGCACAGTTAACCTTAAAAAATAAAGTGAAAATTAGTTACAAATAAGTCAGTGGCTTCAGAATGTTTATTCAGTAAGAAAGGCTAAAGCAGAAGATAAACCCGAAATGTAGTTATACAGGATCGTGTATAAAGTAAGCTATGTTAGTTTTGCTATCTTTAAAAATAAACTTTAAATAAGGAGAGAACAAAAATTTGGTTTAGATTCAAAAGCTCACTTTTAGAGTCTTCTTAATAAACGTTCTGTTTTAAAAACATCACCAGTTTGAACATTATTCTTATCGATAAAGTTTTCTAGCTCTTCAACTAATATTTTTTACATAATATTAGAAATATGATAAGCTATCTTTCATCGGGTGTGTTGTACAAACAAATATGATAAAAGTTTTAAAGTTTTCACATATAAATAAATATGCTTTTATCCCATAAATTCATTTTATTTGCATTCAACTAACTTGAATCTTGAGAGACAACACAATATTATTAATTAAATTCAATTTACAATAAAGTTTTTTTTTTTTTTTAAAGTATTCATCTGACGTAGGTAACGTTTGTTAGAATTGAATACAACATATTTCTAAGTATGCATGCATGGTGGTGAATAGAATATTTAATGTTTACCTACCTCAGATAGATCTAGTTATAACTTTAAATTATAAAATTTTATATCGTATTCTTTGTTTAAACTTCACTTATATATCTAATAGTTAATTGACCGAACGAACTGAGGTCTTGTATATAACTGGACAAACTATTTTACTGCTCTATCTGGAAAACTGGGAATGATTTGCTGACTTAGGTAAGCCAACCTATTTTTTGGCATTTAATTTGTCTACGATCATGTTTAAAAATTAGTGTACATATTTATCTAATAAAGTGTATTCTTAAATTCACGTGTTAATTGAATTAAAAACTCAACTTCGTTCTTTGTATAAACACAAGAAATAACATTTAAAGTTTCAATTTCAAGTACGTGGTACCACTTCAAATTAAAATATATATTCCATTAATGCAATACACACGATAAATAAATTCCTGTCACTTGACAAATTGTTTCACATCTCCCTAGCAACACCTGAAATTACAATTAAGGAAATCAAGACACAAGTATATGGGTGTCTTGGATTTTTTTTGTATTTATATTCTTTTATTTACTTCTGAGTGAGGTCTACAATTCACAGAGGCTGCTAGTAAATGGTTGTTAAGTAATTATCATAAACGTATATATCCGATACAACTAACTCATCACTTGCAGCGTTATTCAAGCTGGTTTAATACTTGTTTACAAAGATTAAACCATTTTAATAGTTACGTCTTCCTTCGTTATTACCTAACTCATTTCTTAATTAAACAATCTTGTTTGACTACTTTATACATTTTATGATTTATAATTTTTATAAAATAGAATTTATATCGAAAAACTTTGTTTAGTAAAAATGGTTATCAAAATTACTATAATTCATTGAAGGCAAGATAAAATGCAAGATTTTTTGGTATTATGACACATATATGGTGTAGAGAAAAAGCCAGCTGTCCGCCAGTCCGATTCGTTAGCGTTTATCGGAGGGATGGTTTTAAAATTGTAAAAATACATGTACATTGCAACTACTTTCTGTACATTCGAAAAGTAAATTACGAGCAATCTATTACCTATAAATGTTCAAATCAATGTCGTATTTTATATTTTTTACGCAAATTTGAATTTTATCTGAAGTATATATATTATATTGTATACAAAAATCTTAAAAATTCGACTAAAAGTTCAAAATTTTTTGTCCGCTATTTATCAGTTTTCTAGGTTAATTTATGTCTCCAAAATTCAAAAATAATATTTATTTTACGATCGGTCGATTAGTTTTCGAGATATGGCATGATATAAATCGGCTAAATCGGTCTCTGGATCGAATTTTTGATCATATCTCAAAAACCACGCATCCAATCGTTAAATAGATGTTATTTTTGAAATCTATGGGTCAAATTACCCTTAAAAAGTTAGTTGTTTTAGATAACAGATAGAAAAAGCTTTTTTCGAATTTTTGCGATTTTTTGAAAGGGTACCCCTTTGAAAAATCGAGAAAATCGAAAAAAAATTTTTGTTCCCAATTTGGATAAAATATATGTTCTAAGGTAGTTTTTGATCCCCAGAATTCAAAAATAATATCTATTTAACGATTGGATGCGTGGTTTTTGAGATATGAACAGAAATCCGATAAAAACGCCGATTTATCGCATATATTTCATACAATAACTCGAAAACTAATCAACCGATCGTAAAATAAATGTTATTTTTGAATTTAAGAGACATGAATTATCCTAGAAAACCCATAAACAGCGAACAAAAAATTTTGAAATTTTTGTCCGAATCTAAAGGTCATTCGGATCACTAAGATTTCGGAAAAAAATAAATAAAATCAGTTTTCTGAATTTTTATATCATAGTTATCCAAGAAAAACTATAATCAGCGAAAAATAAATTTTAAACTTTCGGACGGTTTCTTAAATTTTCTTCTAAAATCATAAAAAACACCACACAGTTAAAAAATTATGCTTTTCGAATTTTATTCGAAGACGCCTTACTGAGAAAAGATCCATACTTGTAAAGTATTCATTTGAAATAAATATTTAATAAACATTATTTACTATTCCTGAAATATTAGATATGCTACTGACAAATAAAAATTTATATATTTTGATTCAAAACCAAAATGAAATGAAATAACGAATATTGATGAAAAATAATACTTGGGCACTACTTTACCAAATTAAATTTTTATATCTTGAGTCAAGGTTAATTGACCACCAAAGTAGATTTAATCAATATTTGTATCAGTATTATGGATTGACGATTATACCAAAAACTAACAGAAGAATTTATCAAATAGTTCGGATGATGGCTGGAATTCATTTTCCAGCCGTTTTCCAATTTCCGAATTTGACAAAACTTTTACACAAACTGTAAAAAAAACTGTTTTGAAGAATACAATTTGTCTTCAAAATAGAAATAAAAAACATTTTTACATTCCTACACGTAGAATTCTGATTTATTTTTAGTTCCTTTTTATTTACCAATTTTCAATTTATATTTCCGCAAATAAATGGCCTTTAAAAAATTGCCTTAAATTACATTAATTTTAGAATCCTTTATGAAATTATGATTAATTTTCAAGTATAGAGTATTGTTTATAGAAAAATACTACATAATTCTTTTAAAGCTTATGAAAGCTCAACAAATGTCAAAGCAATTAAAAATATCCGTAATAATAATAACTATAATATTTATGTAACACTTCATAATAAAAGTCCGTTCTATTATTATTTTTATCTGATGGTGTAACGCAGTGACCATTGTTAAAGCGACTATAACCTATAGAAATTAGATCAATAAATTGCTGATTAAATCTAATCTTTTAGTCTTAGATTAAATTTCAAACAATTTATTAGCTAAAACTTTGGTATGGTAAAAACAAAGAAGTTATAAGCTATTAAAGATTATATATCCATCTCATTCTTGAAAACGATGTTTACCATGTAATGTATATGGAGATACTAACAGTTGACGTCATACATAGGTATTTCCCACTTTGATTAATTAGAAATTTTAGATATCCATATATTTTTTTAAAAATAATTTCAGATCCATCTTTTTGAAGTAAAGACGCCTCAATTGAATTAAAATTGTTTGTCAACTTCCATATTGTTTAGCAAATCTCTCTCTGCAGACCAGTTGCTAAAGCGTCCTATATTTTTACTAAAAAGATTTTAATCATATTTTCGATTTCATAATTCATGAACTTGATACGAGACACATAGTAACTAGAAAACTAATAAGGTATAAGGTACATACGAGTAACAATGTAATATATAATAATTGAACCTTATTTTGTTATATTTTTACACCATTGTTTGACATTATATTATAAACGACGACTTGTAGAAACTGTATAGCGTTACATATAACAAGTTATATATATATATATATATATATATATATATATATATATATATATATATATATATATATATATATATATATATAAGTTAGATATTTTCTATAACGTAAGTTCAAACTAGATTGTTGGTGAGAAAATGAAATAAACATATGTCAATAATGTCTAGATGATATTATTGACATATGGTGTTTCTCAAATATATTTCGTTCTTACTCATTTCAAAAATACAAATTTAACAGAACTTTTCTTCTTCAGTCAATTTGCTACATATTTGATATAAAGAATATTTTGAAGTGAAATTTATTAAAAATTTCAGAAACCTGGAATGTTAAAAATATCAAGTAGTATCGTATTTAGTGTACTAAGATTGATAAGTGACAAAACTGGGCCAAAACCCCAAAAAACTTTTAAAACTGGGCCAAAACACCAAAATGATATTTAGACTTTTTATAAAAATAATACCTCTACCACAGCTTAATAAACAGGATGATTGACAACGCCTGATTTTGACTGATAAATTTTTTTGTGTATTAAAAATATTTTCAATGGAAGCGTGGATGATTTAGTACGTCGCGTTTATTTCTTTTTATTTTAGTATAATATTCCCGTTGATCTCCTTGATGTTGAACATGGAGTGAGTGTATTATACATTCAATTGTGAACGCAATTCATCCATGATTTTAATAACTGTATGCGATAAAACCAGTCATATAAATAAATTTGTATACTGCTTTCATTGTAGGGATAGTCCAGGTTCCTGTCGGTGTCGAAATTTCAACATAATTTTCAAAAGAGTTATAACAAAAGTAAACTGCACGAATTTCTGTTTTTAATTATATTTAACATATTAAATCTAATTTTATATACGCGATAAAACAAATAGTGGGAATATTTTCGAAAATCTGTCAAAAAAACTAAAATCTGCTGATTGTTGAACAGCAGATATAGCATTTTATTCAGGTTCGGAATATTGAGTTGCAATTTTTATTTAACTTCCTTTCTGCTTGAGTCTCAAAAAAACGATTATTTATCACTTATTTTCGCAATAAAATTTTTTCGGTTTCGCTGATTAAGAATGTCCAAATCACGCTACTTTTTGACGTTAAAAAGTTTGTTAGATTAACCAAAACAAATCACCAAATAAGAAATTGCATAAGAATGTTCTTACAAGATACATCTTAAAAACTTGGACTAAGAATTCTAATTTATTTTTTCTGAATTTAATATTTCATACTTTCTCGTATATTTTTTAAAGGATTAAAGAAACATCTCTTTTCTCACTCTTTTTATTTTCAAGTAAAAAAAAAAGGAGTTAAAAGTACTGTCATTAGAATGCCAAACATATATGCCTTAATATAAAAAAACTTCATTCATTTTTCTTTAAATATATATGACACATTATTTTCATTTCCATAATATGCGTGAATATTAAGGTTTTAATACAAAAAAATAAAAACATAAAAGTTATTTTAACATATATGTAGAGTAAAATAACGTGATAATCATCACGTAACCTCTATATATACACTATATTAAACAAGTGGTCTTGGTGCAACCCGTACTGCAATGTCCAGATCCAACCCGCAAGGACCACACGAAGAACTTTCCAAACAAACAGTAATTTGTTTCACGAAATTTATTTAGTTTTCACTTATTTTTTCATTTATTTAGTTTAGACAATTTCATTATTTGTTCCCGCTAGAAGCGAGGTGACAAATTTCAAACTCATATACATAGAAGAAACTTTAATAAAAACTTCTGTATTACGTGATGACTCAGAAAATAATGGCATGGTATGTGACAGGCAGGAACTCATCAAATGTTGAAAATGTAAAAAAGAGTGAATTGCTCAGTTTTCATATATTACAATTTTAGATCTGTTTGATGTTTTTAAATAAATTTAATATTAACTTTTATATTTATTATACACAAAAATAAGTACTGATACATACAGGTATTTGACGAAATATATATTACACCTAGCGGGTTTAATATACTTGATATTCAAACTCGAAAGAAATTGATGTATGTTGAAGCAAATTAATTTTTCCACTTCTTCGAAAAGAAACGATATAATGGCTCGCCTGTCATCTGTCTGGTAATTTTTGTCCTTTTTCATTTAATAACAAATACTAAAAGTATTATACCATCAATTTTTCGGTTGTCGGAGCATGAACAATTCGGTTTGTTTCGATAAAATGATTTTAATATTTAGTATTTAATAATTTTCCATTATAACAAAAAAATGGTGAAAACTTCCAGAAACTTAAATGAAAATTTGAATTTTTTGACATTTGAAATACCTTATCCAAATGATAGCATGTATATACAGGAAAAATTTACCGCTCACGTATAAAATTTAATAGATTTTTTCAATCAATAACGTCATATGTTGTTGCTATATAACGTTTTACAGGGTTTTACTGAATTTGTATATTTTTTCTTTTTTTTTTTTTCAATTTCAATAGAATCAGAAAAATTCTCTAGGTAATCGATTCCACCTATAATATATATAAGTAAGTATCTAGTATGTCTGGTAAGAGATTTCGATTATTTATTGTTATGAGAAAGCATCTTTTTTTTGTTATCAATAACATTTTATTGTAATACATTATTTAAAAAATATTTCTTCATACCCAAGAGAATCCACCACAAGATAGGGTTGGATTTATGCGATTGCAATGTTGCTTGGAAACATTGAATGTGATGTTTTAGTCTGGTCGACCATTGAGAGACTTTCTGGCCAAAAATAGATTGAAATTCTTATGATATTATACAATATACATGAAAACCATTGAACAAATAGTATTATTTTTGAGAAGCCCTTCAAAGATCTACACTTTAATTGTACAAATTTTTTCTTTTATATTAAGACTCTGGCTGAAAGACAATGCTTTGGCTGATATTCATTGATATTTGTATTTTAACTGACTAATCACAGACACCTAATAACTTATAATTATAGGCCCCGAATATACAGGCCTATGGTTTCTCGCTTCCAAATATCATCTTCAAAAATACATCCAGAACCGTATTCTCAGATTGGCCTAAAATTGTAGATACACCAAATACACGTAAAAAGAACACGTAACCTGCAGGGCTTTTGGATTCTCAAAAAAAAATTTGAAAGGCATGCTATTGAAGATCGAGTTGCCTTGCTTACGCGATCTTAATTATCTCCTGTGAAATTCCCTTCCCTTAGTTTTCGAGTCTCTAAAAATCCTTCTTCACACGGATTTTCGAACACCGGATCAAGTTATCATGGGTGCCTGCATGTTTCTAGGAATTAACGTTCACTCAGTGTTTAAACCGTCTAAATGCAAGTGAAATGCAGTGAAAAGTATCTTCATTCTTGGAATTTGATTTTTCGACAACAAATTGGAATTTTTTATAATAATAACGCAGTATTTGGAATTGGCAATTAGAACTTTTTGTTTTCTCTAATCGTTATATTTGGGAACAAAAAAATATTTGTAAAAACCTTTTATGAAAATCTCTTGATTAAAAAAAAATCGATATTACGTGAACTGTAAAACCTGGTTGATAATATAATTTGAAAGGCGAAATGCTTAAAAGTTCAAATTAGTTTTTCACCAGTAAGCAATACCTAAATATTATATTTTTATTATAACAGCTTATTCTTCTCCTAATGTCGATAAATACTTCTACAAAGAATACTTAAATCATATTAACTTCTATAGAAAAAAAACCATAAACCACTCAGAACTCACTCCAATGATTTGGAAACAAAACAATTTTATAATAACTTTTTATCAAATATGATTTTTCATATACAAAAAACATTCATTCATTTTCTAAAAGGATGAAAAAATATAAAAGAAAATTTTCAATAATTTTGACGAGAGTATGTCGTCGATTCAAGGGACCACGTCACATTCAATTTTCAAACATGTCTTTTGTGTTAAAAAAATTGACAAAAAAAATATACCACTTACAATCTTTCGTGATTCCACCATATCGTTTGTGGTCACAGAATTCGTATATGTTGCAGTATTTGTACCAGATGGATATGGCGATTGATCACCACCTTCTGGTACATACTGTCCACCAAATCCTAAATGAACCATTTTCACAAAAACTTTCTTTTAAATTGTATTGTTTGTTGTTTTATCTTAAAATTCTATTTTGACTGTCACAAACTGCTTTTGAATTTATATTGAAAACTTATTAGATATTTTAGAATAGTGCTTTGTGTATTTTATTTTAAAGTTTAAATTACATTTAAGAACTATAAATATTGTTATATTTTACTTTAAGTTTGTTCCACTAAAACCCATGCTGTATTTTACCTTTTTAAAAACTATATTTAAATCTAATTTTAAAATTTCTATCTACACTGAATATATATTTATATTATTTAACTAATTTTATTAACCAGTTTTTTTCATGGTTTTATACTACACTAAAAACTTTATTAACTAATTTAATTATAATTAAATTTTTTGTCACAGTAGTCTGATAAATTTTTTAATCTATATAAGTTTATTAAGCATTGTTCTAAGCTTTGAAATAGATATTTGAAACTGAAAACAGATAAATAAAAAATTAAAAAGATTGTTGGGAATTTTGGAATACAAGCAAACTGATCCAAAAAAAACCAATTCAAAATATCACTAAACTAAGCGATTCTGATTTGAAAATTAAGATACCCAGTGACGAAACGAAAACATTCTAGAAAATATTTCCAGAAGCAAAAATCGATAAATAAAAAATTTCAAAGATTTAAAATTCGTAAGCCGTCCTATTGAACATATATTCCTTTTCTACTCCGAGGATTTCAAGTAGATAATCTCTGATTTAGGGATAAGATTTATTCAAATCGTTTGTATAAAATAATGGTTTTTAGTGAAATTCGGAATTTTGAAAGTCGAAGAATATAAAATAATTGTAGCTTTTCTTAAATTTAAAGTTTTTGGGTAATGAAACAATGGTTCAATTAATAGTTGCGATTGTTTATCAAATTCATTGAATAGAAAATATGTTAAGCATTTGGAATATTTTTATTTATGAAAATAATAATTAAAAATAATGAAAATGCCTTCTAAAAGTTTTCTTTATGGCAATCCAAAAAAGGAATAGTAAAAAAGTCCAAAAAAAAAAAAAATTAAGTAAATGTATTTGAAACATAATAATTCTAAAACTCTTGTAAGATAAAAAAAAAAAAAACAATACCCTTTAATCAATATTGTAAAAGGGTTTTTAAGAAAATGAAAATATCTAACAATAGGACACACAAATTAATTTTCCAAATAGCATGTAAGCATGAAAAAAAAGTATAACAAATATTAAGTAATGTTTAAATTTTTTTTTCTTTGTAACCCTACCTCAAAAATTTATGTATTATTTATATAACCCCTTTACAATATCCGCGTTTGGATTTAATTAATTATAAGTTTAATAACACACCCACGCGCCTAAATACATATTTTAATAAACTTTTGCATGTTTTATAAACTATGTAAAATTTTAAAAACAAGAACAAATATTTATTCTTTACAGAAAATATATTTTCATTAATTTTTTTCCACACAAAAAATATTTAATAATTCTATTCATTTCAAAATTTCAATAGAACTTTATTTTAAATAAATAAATGCTCAAAGAAAGACTTTTCATTAAAAATAATCCGAAATCAATATGATCTGCTTTGTTTGCTATTATTTCGAATAAGTAGAAAAAGTAATTTATTTTATGTTAAACATTTTCAATTCCAGTAACCTTGAGTGTATAACCTCAAAAAAAAATCAATTGAAAATAATATCCCAATGAGCTTTAAGTGTTATTATATTTTAATTGATTAGATTATGATTGAAGAAAAAAAACAATCAAAATCAAACCTTGAAAAAGGAGAAGAGAGAAAAAAAACGAAATTCAAAACATAAATAATACAACTTTTATTTGAAACTTTTATTTTATTATTATATAGACACTTATTGATAAACACACTAATTTCTACAATTCACTATTATTTAGAACTAATTAATCTAGATACTAAAAACTATTAATTTTTCTATACAATAAATATTTTGTTTTGGCGGAAAACTTATTTTTTTTTTGTTTGATTTGGTGAGACACGCTACTACAGATTTGAGTGGTAGTTGTAACACAATAATAAACGTAGAACCGACATTTGTATATACCGACAATATAAACTACATGCCGGTATATATGCTACGAATCGTTATATTTCGTTGAACAATCGTATGATTTCGTTTTCAACTTAACATTGTATGTATAAATATTTGTTAAATGTAAATTTTTCGTGAAAATGTATATTCTACAGGTTCTTAAAAATGTGTTAGTGAGTTTATTTAGTATTTTCATATAGGCATCTTAATGTGCTTGCTACTCACTTACTGTCTGCAGCTGCTTTCTATTTAACATTTATAGGCGAGAAAGTGTGTGATGTTTTATGATAATATTTTCTTATATTCTTATCAAAAACTTAAGAAGATTATTTTAATGTTCTTTATTTTTATTAAAAACAGTAGAAATTTTTGGTTGAAAAAATTCGAATAAAAAATTTTATATTTGCTCTTTCAGTTTAATTAACTTGTTGAGTTTTAATAATATTTTTGAAATAATAGTTTGTAAAAGTTTAAATTTTACCTTAAAGATGTTTGCAAAATTTGTTTCATACCTTCTGGAACGTTTAGTTACGGATACTTTAAAGGATCCTGTAAGCGTAGAAAAATTGTTAGTCATATCTTGGGACACTAATTTTTGAAAGTTGCGTATTTGGTGCCATTTCAGGTCGCTTTTGAAAGTAACATTTGATAAAATAACAAAATATATTTTCTAACGATTGTCTAAAAATACTGAAAATCTAGTATTAAAGGTATAACAAATTTTCAAAGGTGATATTCATTAAATAATAAAATAATAAGCTGCATACTTTTTGAATTTTTTCTTCAAATTCAATCATTATCATAGTTGATTTATATACAAAGAAAAGGATGAATTTTTATGTTTCCATTATTCTTGGAATTCACAGGAATCAAATATATCCATAAGGATCTACCAAGATACATAAAACAGACTGTATTGTTCTTGAATTTAGTGATGATTTTGTTAAAGTTTTATTCTATTTACGTTTATAGATATTTATTTAATCCATGATAAAACTAGCTATACTAGCTCGCATCATCCTAAATATGAACACACAACAAATATTCCATGTATATTCCTTAATTTAATTTTCAAAACAGTGACTGGCTTAACTAAATTTAAATAACCACATTAAAATTGTGAATCTCTCGTATTCTCTTCAATGAATTTAATATTTACCATAATATTTTCTATTTAAATAAATAATGCTATCATATTTGTTATCCGCTATATACAAACTACAATAAGAAGTTTTCGAAATAAAAAAAATACTGACATCAAGAAAATAAATAAATAAGCAATTCAATTTGACCGTAGCCAATTTTTGAATGGTAATTGGTAGCAATGATTTTATAGAAGTTTAGAATTTAAAATTATTTTTCATTTAGTTTTCTTGAAGTGAGGTTTTTTTTTCGTACCAATTTTTTCTTTGTGTGTATTTTTTACTTTTAGGTGTTGTAAATGTTTATTTATACACAACAATGTCGATCATGTAACTCATAATTTCCCCTTCTGGAATGTATACCCATTTATAACAAATCGAAACTGGATTTTGAAAAAAACAAAACAAATTTGGAAGTATATATCATTTTATATAAATGTTTCAAAATAAGTTGACGAGTTAATAAAACATTCAAAAAAGTGCAACGGAATTGAAAACATCTTCCCTTTTCGGAATCGGTTACAAATTGAATTATTAACAAGATTATTTCTATGCGTTGGAAGTGACATTGTAATTAAGTTTGTATATGGAAGTTGTGTGATGGTTTTATTAGCTTTTTTTTAATAATAATTTTTGATGGTTACCGTACAATATTAACGTCTACAAAAATAAATTGATTATAAAAATGCTTAAAATTAATGTATTCTATTTTTATTCACGTAATATTAATTTTTATGTATATTTAGGTTTAATATTTTTTTTTTCCACAAGTAAATTTTTATAGACATCTTTAATATTTTCTAAATACTATTACTTTTTTTTTGCTTTAACGCATGTAATATAATTTTATCATTTCATATTTGATTTATTTATATACTGTGTTGATTTTTTATATCATTTTGTTCTAGAAAGAAATTTTCTGGGCTGTATTTACAAAAACGGATAAATTTTACATAAAAATTGAATATTTTGGCCTGTGGACAATTCTCTTGTTTTTCCATGTATCATACAAAAACACATATTAATTAATAATATTTTAACGTATAATATTACTCTTTAAGCATTTTATTTGAATTGTTTTCTTATTTTTACCTTTTAGACTCAGCTTAATGCTGGAACCACCTTAAATAACTTTGAATACACTGAATTAAATTCATACGGAAATTTTAAAGATGCATTTTTAGAAGTAGTTTGGACTCGTTCTGATGCTATAACAGAATCCGGTATTACTCGAGTAACTCTCCTTTCAAATAAACCAAAACTGTTGTCGAGGGTTAATTCCTATAAGAAATCGGTTTTCGGACTCCACATACGAAAATTCATCACTGAAAAAATTAACAGCTTTACAAAGACCGTTTCTCAAATCTGCAACGACCTCTTAGGCTATATTAATTTATAATAATATTATTTGTTTTTAATGTTTGCAGGAATATTTAAAGAATAATATAAACAGATTAAAATGGTTTATTACAGTTAGTTAAATCAATCTTTATCTACTATACTTCAATATTGTTAAATAAGTTCAAAGCTTAAACGAAAAATAAATAAAAAGCTTAAATAAATATCTTACGCAAATATTTCTCATTCTTTCTTCTATAATATAACTGAATAGTTTAATAGCCAGAGGGCTTAAAGTTCAAGTATCCACAGGAAAAACATAAATGTAATTCAAACGGTTATTATTTTATTTAAAGAAAACTTTACTTTGAATGATAAAATATGAGAAATGGAACAACAGATCCCTGTGTGCTTCTGTTACAAAGTAAAAAAAACGAAGAAATTCTATATATAATATTATAAATTTTCTTTGGAGAAATTGTTGTATAATCTGTTTTTATATACCTGGTGTAATCAAATTGTCTAAACAATTTATTTATTTATAAATAGAAAATCGCTTAAACAAAAAGATATCTTTTGTGTGTGCCCTGCAAAACAAGTAGTATCCGATCAGAGTTTAAAAATGCATAATATTTTCATTTGTAGAAAATTTATAAGCCACAATTAAGTCCGTTATTCAAATTTTTTTTAGAATTCAACCCATAGAAGGAGGGTGGAGAAAACTAAAATACAGGTTTACTGATTGATTAAAACACGAGTTTTTAGTGATAAAGGTACTTAAAAATGAAAATTAGTTTTTCCAAAGATGTAACCGACATCAATAAAAATGAAATTGAAGAAAAAATCATTTAAATCGGTTCCAAGTATTAAATTGATTTGTAAGCGCCTAATTCAAAATCAAATTGTACACAAGAAACTTTAAATAATTTTAAAAATATATGTAATTATTTTTAACTTTTCTTTTAAGTCGAATCAATTTTCTTGGAAAATTTTTATATGGTATCAACACTGCAGTCAAAGCTCTACGTCATTGTCGAGAAAAATGATTCTTAAAAAAAATGTTTTTTGTGAAAATAAATAAATTTAATAAATAAATTTTTGAAAATGGGATAAAAACTTCATTTTACATTAAATATCGGTATTATCCCTGTGAAGATTTTGTATTTGATATCTTTTGTTGGTCTCAAATATTGAACTTGAGCCCTGATATACAGAATATCAATATGAAATATCCTTATAAATATTTAAGGAATAAAAAAAAGTACATAATTCTCTTTAGGGGTTAAAAAAGGGTGTATTGTAATTCAATATGAAGATAAGAAATATGTTTTAAACTATTTTACTGAAAAATAGGATTATAGAAGTGTGAATCAGAGTGTTGTTTCGATGGTTCCATAAAATATTCATAATAAAAAATTTTAACTTAAATTATTTATTTTTTTCCAACATTATTTAACTATAACCAAAAAAATAAAGAAGTCCTGATAGAGAACCGAACCCCGAAACGCTCATTCCTCTACCAACGAGGCTATCTGTCCTCTCAAAAATAAACTACCCATATTGGTATATTTTATAAGTTATAAGACTGACACGAATATATTCGAACAATATTTTCTCCGAAACGATTTGGCGTTGTATGTTTTTATTAAAAGGAGATATCACACTATAGGGGTGCAATAATTTAACACAATCTCCGTTAGTTAATTAATACACATTAAACATCCGGTAATAAATAATGCAGGTTTATTGTGAACAGAAACAAAAAGCTGCTTCTGAAAGTAAACTGAAAAATGTCACAAAAAGATCTGAACAGACAAGTAATATGATGAATTACATTGCGATGCATAATACATAGGGATGATGCTTCATGAAAATAGAAAATGATAATATATTATAGGTGGATATCAAGCAAGGTACTATACGTATATGTATATCTTATTTGAGGTTGAGGTAGTCTGTTCTATATAGCATGGATGAATGTATCGTACTTGAGGTTGTAACAATAACAATAATATTGTATACAGACTGTCTGTGGAATCACTTTTCAATGTACAAAACAATGTTTAAGACAACCATTATAGGATATCAAAAAGTACATACAAGTACATGCTATTCTATATGTGAGTAAACACTTTTGATAATTTGACAGTGGTGATAATAAAAGATTAAAAATTAATAAGGTTTGGTGCATATTGTGTGTGACACTGCACACTTGACGTGACATGGCACAGAACGAATTTTTATAACATCCACAAATGAATAGTTTAACGAAAATTGAAGATAGAATGCTACAGAGCGTGACAAACGCGTGGCCCAGTGCTCGATACACAGTTATCCATGCCACGCATCCCACGTTTCACGACCCTACAAATAGAAAACTTATAAATATTCGTCATACATGTCATTTTTCGTTGGATGAAATTGGTCTTCACGAAAGAGCTGTTTATTTTAACCCGATACTCAATATATAATCATTATTCTGCTTAAAATGCCATTCACTACATTATTTTTCAAAATTCCAATATTCTGAAAAGATTGCATTTCTTTATTATTGGCAAAATTAGTTTCTTTTAAAACTTAATTTAAAAACTAAATTACCTATATTGCAATACATATATATTACTTATAACTCATACTAATTATACTTCAACTTGTTGCAAAAGGTAAAAAACTTATTTTTGGTGGAAATTATAAATATATTTTTTTTTTTTTCAATTTATTATTTAAAAAATATAAAAATTGTTTTTTTATAAATTAGGTTATTTACATTCAATTAACTGTATTTTTGTCGACAAGATTCAACAAATTGTAGTTATGTAATTTATTTATTTCAATTCATTTATTAAAAAGGCTTGTTCATAGTAATGTGTTTTTTGTTCGTATATATTAATTTTAATTTTATTTCAGATTAGTAATTTATATTTTTTATTTCCGATTATTATTTAATTTTTTATTCCAACAATGAGTCTTATTCCATTGCTTTATGGTGAAGATGTGTAGTTTGTGTAAATGAATTATTATGTGTAGTGATTTTGAAGAAGAAAATAAAAACGAAATTATTAATTTCAAGAACTTTTTATTTGTAATTTGACTTTTTAAATTGTGACATAGTGAATTTCTAAATAATACTCGTTCCAGATTACAAATTTATAAATTATTTCAGAAATTAAGTTTATTTCATTTTAGATTATGAATTTTGCGCGAGATGTAATCAAAAATTTTTGAAATCTTATAAACTTTAGTAAAGTGGTATTAAAAACTATTGAAATTTTTTTGTAAATTTTGTGTAAAATTTTTTCCAAAACTGTGGAGATTTTTATAAATCTGACGTTCTTGATCTTTATGAGTTCGCTAATTTCAGCCTTTAGTTGATTTTTTTCTGCTGAAGAATAAAAAAAATTGCAGAATTTAAGATTATAGCATACGTATAATTCGTCAACTCATGTCGACAAAGTTTAATGAGTAAGTATTCCAAATTAAAATACTATCAACATCTTTGTCGAATTTCTATCGACTAATTATTATGAAAACGTTCAATATTATTTCTTTTTCTCCTTTTTAAATGTGCTAAGGTGTGTTTAAATCGGTGAAAAAATCGTGGATTAGGCCTATAGGGGAGACCACGCTAAAAAAAACGCACTAATGTACTTTATCTCAATGGCAGTGTGGAAACGGGTACAAAACATTGAAAATAGTTCAAAAATTTACCCAATTTAACGAATATTTATTTAAAAAATTATAATCTTCTTTTTACAAAAAATAAATCTGTTATGATATAATTGTGGAAAAATTGAAACTAGATTAAATTGATGTAAAAAATGCGCTTTTAAACTCTAAGTTTAAATGTATATGAAATAATAATTCATTATTATTTATTTATTACTTTTTTATGTCACTTTTCAACTAATAACAACAGGACCCAGGATTCTTAGGCGGGTGGGTGACCACACAAGTAATGACTGTATTTGATTTTGCTTAACTTTGGTGATTCGGAATTCCGTTACGTCATTGAAGGATCTAAATTTGATTATTATCTAAAATAAACGTAATTATTTAATAAATTTTTTCAAAGTTGATTCGTTAGAAGCCTATAGAACTTTCGTATTTTTGTAATTGATCCCTAAACAAATTATCAATCTTCAAAAGTACTTAATTATTATAATTTGTGGAACATACATCCATCTTTAATTATTAGTGAACCTTCAAGACGTTTGATTATCATTACAGGACAAAAAGACAGCATTTTTCTTAGATAAAATTATAAATTTTATTATTAAAGTTTTAAATTAAAATTTCTATTTATATTCGATATATAAAATAAAATTTCAAAGCGAATTTACTTTAAAACACAAGTGAAAAAGTAATGAATAATGCAGATTTAGCGGAAATATAGGGGTGAAATGACGTTTTATTGAATATTCATTTAAAATATATTGATTAAATTTTTTTTTGTTCGAATAGGTGTTGCATATTTTATGAAGCAATTAATTAAAAATATACCATCAATATTATGAATATTTAAAAAAATTGTTTTTTTATAATTGACCACATAAAAATTATTTTAAATATTATTTAATTGCTGTAGAATTTAAACTATTCAAAACTAGGGCGAAGTTAATTTGTAATTACCTTCAATTTAATTATCAAATTACTTAAATATCAATTAAATATATTATTCTATTCGTACAAAAATACATAGTAACCTCAATAACAATCTGATTAGTAGCCAAGATAGTAAAGGCACTAATATATTTAACCATTTGACAACTGACATTGAAGTGGCGAATCCAGTGTCAGTAGTCAAATGAACTGGTGGGTTAATTGATTACACTGTCATTGCTTGAATAAGAACGAAGTAGCCGGGTCCATAATCATCATAAAAATTTAAATATCACCTTGTACTAGAAGGTATCTTTGGTTAAGGAGGGTAAATAGGACCAAAAGGCTTAGGTTCAAGAGATACAGTTGCGATTCCCCTCTTAATATGCCCAAACTCAAAAAGAAGCAGAAATTTGATAAATATCTTCCCCAACGAAGAAATCTGGATCATTTAAATTAAACTATAAGTTTTGTAAAGCTAACGAATTAGACGTTAAGACTAGATGAACTGAAATTAATGCAATTATTTAGTATAAATATTTAATAGTTCTTTCACATTGATTGCAAAAAAACCCCTTCTTTCTAGCTTGTATAGAAATTTGAATTTTTGAAAACTTTCCAAAATGGGAATGGTTTCAAAAAGAATTTTTTTCATTCCTTCATCAGTGTGGCCTCCTTCATTTCATATCGATTGCAAAAACTGTATCTTTATAGCATGTAAAACTGTATTTTTAGAAATTTAACCAAAAAAGCATTATAGTAAATATCAATAAACATATCTATAAAATTTCATCAAAATTGAACAAAGTGTTCGGATAGTGTAGCAGAATGAACATACATAGAAAGAATATAAAATAAATTTCAAGGCAAGAATTTAACGATAACAGATGTAAAATTTATAAATGTATGGATTACTTCTTGAAAAACACTCGATTCTGAGAACAATAATACAAAATTTTATGTAAACAAAAATATTTACCAATACAAAAAAATAATAAAGTAAATATTGATGCATTATGTTGGTTTCAAATACATGCGACAAATTTTCATACAATATATATGAAATAAAAAAAAATCATTTTCTGGTAATGCAGAAATTAGACTATTCAAACTATAGATGTTCAATGAAACGAAATACCTACCAGGTTATTTGGAATATTACTGCCAAGACTTTTTTTAGCATTTAGTGGTATCAAAAACATGACAAAGACTTTCATCCAAGACACTACAGAAAACCTGACTTTCGTAAATGAAAACTTTATTAATGTTATTCAAATACGTTTGGGTGGAATCTAGTCATTCTCGTACTAAAACTCATTTTTTACGTCAAATTCACTTCACTATCTGTTTTCGTTTTTGAGTTGATAACGGATTGACGAATACAGGCGGACAAGAACTAATTGAGTAAAAATTGGGCACGCCTATATACAAACTTTGTTAGTGTCATCAATATTTATTAGCGTTACAAACATATTGTATATATGTCGAGAATAAAAATTATTTCCGGCTAAATACAGAACACAAAACTAATGTGAAAATCTACCTAACCCTTAATGCATGAGATGATCTCGATCTTGACCACAATTTATATAATAGACCATACATCAAATTTATGATTTGATGTAGTCAACTCCACTTGGGAGCTTTGAAAAAATTACGCATGATCAAAATAACTCAATTTATTTATCGACTGCATTGTTGTTTTTATTTGAAGGTTAAATTTACGAATGTCATATTCCCCAAAAAACAACAACATTCATCAATATCTAATTAAAACCAAATAAACAAATATTATTATGTTGTCGTCATATTTATGAAATTTTAACTAAATTGACTGACAAGAGAAATTCATTTATATGAAAAGATGAAAAGCCGGATAATTAATTAAATAATACCGTTTTCATTGATTTCATTATTTGTATACCTACATAATGTAATTTATAGAAAATTAATACCTCAGATTTAACATTAGTCGCTACTGGTAAGAAGGATATTCATTCAGGGAAATTAAAGCTGAATGCACATAGTTAACTCGTCCTTTCTACCGGTAGGTTTTAACTTAAAATTTATTTAATAATCTTATAAAGAAATACCAATAAGAAATATCATACAATGTTTCCGGAAAATGTATCAAATGTAAACAGCTACAAAGAAAGATAATATCTTTTCAAATATTTAATATAACAAATATTTATGTTTAACTCATTTTTATTCCTGTGCATAAAGTATTTTTAATAAAAAAAATTATAATAACCACAGCACTCCTCCATATCGAATTTTTAAGCTTTTTATCACTTTTTTTATCTCCTAAGAGATTATTAAAATCATGAAACGTTTATTGGTTCAATTATTTTTATGAGTAAGTTTACGAGTCAAAATATGTATTATATTATTTGTCCATTGAAGCTTTTAACGCCCATTCGCATATGTTTAGGTTTTAAACAAATTTCGAAACATATTTAATAATCAATTTCTGAGAAAACTTTTTACAAAGTTTAAAGTCAAAATGTTTATTAATTTAACTATTTTATTCCTCAGTAAATTCATCCCATTTAGAAATGATTTCCAAAACATCGCGATAAAAAATTTAGCTTATTTTGTTAACGTTTGAGCTCTGTGAGCTACAATCACATCAATTTGAATCTCTTTTTCTTTAAGGGAAGGATGTAGTCAAAAATTTATACTTTACGTTCGGCCTCTTACGTTTACTTCTTTCTCAGTGTTCACTTACGTAAAAACCTTTCTACAAAGTTTCAAGCTTCTAGACTCTGCAGTTTCGGTTCTACCTTGACAGATCAGTCAGTCAGATTTTGTCGTTTATATACAATTATCATTGATGAAAATTGTTGAAAATCTTTCGATGAAATTCCTAAGTGTAATACCAGCCTGTAACAATTTTTAGTCGCATGTCGAATGTTTTGACGTATAATGTATGACGTGTCGATCGAATGGCCTTCTTAAATAATTGCGTAAACACGAGTTATATATTAGACTTACTACATACATAAGAAAATCTTACAAAACGTGTATAATATAGTCTTTACCAAAGGAAATATTATTTATGGATAAGAATTTTAATAGAATTTATTTCAAAATAAGTAAAATATGAAAATATATACAGCTTTAAGTAATTCTTAAAAGATTTATTATCGTTTCAATGTTCTTCATCATCTTTTTAAATCCGTTGGTAAATATTTTAAATATTTAAAGATGTAAACCAACGAATTGTTTAATCATATCTTTTTATTAAATTTAAATTTCAATAGATTTATCTTTGCATTATTATTCCACTATATAACATGGAATGTGCAATACAAAAGATTCTTAGAAATTGAATAGAGATGAATTATTTATTTTGTGAAAATCCATTTTTATAAAATAATGAAAACTTGCAAGCTTGTCTAATTTTCATTTTAAATTTCATAAAAATAAAAGAATAATTATTCAAGTAATGAATAATCATTCTTTTATTTTAGAAATATATAGGGAAAGCTGGTAAAATTATAGTGAATGAAGAAATTGTGGGTGAAGTTGATAAATATTTTTACGATATTTACAATTTCAAATTTAATATAGGAGAATTATAAAGATTGATTTGATTATTTAAAATTGTAAGATTTGGGTTTTTATTTAATTTATTGATCTCAAGGGCTTCTAACTAATTTAATTTTTGGCTTTTGTCGCAAATATGTAATACCTCCGGCCTGTGTTTATTTATGATCTGTACTGGTAAGATAAATGGAGAAATTAAAAGACGTTTTATGACTGTTTATGTGCTCTTTGTACCTGGTTAAAAATGATAGACCCACAGGTACAAATGTACGGTTTAGTTGTGTGCTTGTCGGGGGTTAAAGTGCAAATTAGACATACTTAAAAATTTCCATTATTTTACTATATTAAAATAAATGATTATAATGATGATTACGTTCAAAAGCTTACATAATATTAATTTTATTTGTCACATACTATAAGTGTCCCATATTTTCAATAAATTGTATTTATAAAAATATCTGTAATATGTACGAGTTATGAAGTATATTATATTTATTATATCACAAGGTAAATAAAATAATTTTAAGGTCTTCACATCATGCTTCATATATTTGTTTTGATTAAATAATAATTGATTCAAAAGTATAGTATTTGGGTTAGTACAATTTGGGTTAGTATAGAATTTCTTGTAAAGGACACCTTCGTAAAAATGTCCATAACAAACAGCTATAAAAAGGTTCATTATCCAGGGAGATGGGGCTAAACTATCCAACAGTAAACCAAGTTTTACTTTAAGCGATATAACTTCCATAGTTGTATAACTTTAGTTTAAAAAACGTACTCAATGGAAACCTAGTAATTTTCACTTGTGTATTCAATTGGATAGTAATTATCGTCTTCTGTAAGAAATTCATAAAGCAGTCGAAACGGTTCCTAGAGTACCGGGTAGTGGATACAGAGGTTCACCCCTCAATACACAGTGAACCGCGGTATAAATAAAACTAAAAATACATTTTCTAAGCTGTTTAGATAACAAACCTAAAATTCCTGGTAAATCAAAATTTTGACAGTGTAACAGGATTTCCTTTAAAAAAACTAATTATTTAAATACATGGTATCTTGTCGTATTTACTAAAATATTTATAATATATTATTTATTAATAAATAGATTAATATTAGATGAACAAATATATAGATGATACCACAGGATGTCAGGAGTTTAAGCAACATGTAATTTTCATTGAATATGATTTTCATTTAGTATATAGGAGCTATATTTAGTAAGATATAATATATACATGGCTAACGTCAGACTAAATTAGTATGCGGTCGAAGTTAATAATTTAATAGTTTACATATAAAATAGATCATCTACGTATTACTCGAAATATATTGAAGGATATTTTCTTGTAATAGGAACGGATTCTCTAAGAGCTATAATTTTTGGTTATTAATTGTACTATGCGAACGAAATCCACGAAATAAATTCGGTACGTCATCGGCATTTATATATTTGGAAAAAGGGATCAGACTTGAGTTGGGTCAAAAGCGTAAGAGTTTCAAATAAAACTTTAAGATATAGCAAAAATTTGAACATTAAAAAAGACCTTTACTGTTTTCGGCCGTTATTAAAAATAACGAAGGCAAATCTTCTAGAAGTTTTAGAATTTCCATGTGTATAAAATTTAAGAGAAATATATTCATATAAAATTCTCTTGAAATATATGTGAAATTTTATACCATACATTTTTTATTTGGAAGCCCTTTTTTCTAATGGTTTTGACCCAACTAAATTCTCAACCCTTTTAAATGTATAAAAGCTGATACCATTCAAGGTTGATTTAATTTCAACATTAAAATACACAAAATTCATAAATCATATGATTGATTAACCCTAATATTCAATATATACATAAATATGATTCGCAGCATCTATGTTTTATCTAATACGAATCATAACATCCAATATAATAATCATTAGAACTCATATATTATCGTAGCTCGTTCGTAGCACATAAAACACATTATTTATGGAAACAATAAAATTATAAAATAATAATGTACAATAATTATTCCAATATAGAACAAAAAAATGTTCTCATATGAGGAATTTAACAAATTTTGACTTAATAATAGAATGAAAAATTTTTATTATTCAGAATTAAATTGAATTTACGTGTTATATAAAAAAAAAAATTATATTCGTTTAATTATTTAGTCTATCTTTGAAAATTAGTAAGTTATATCAACTTGATTGAAAGTGTTTTAAGCTATGATAAATTTTTCATTAATGTACCCTTGTTCACGAGGGAACTGCTAATGTGAAGCCAATTATGATTTAAAATAGATATCGTTAGTCAAAATTCCAGAAAAATAAATAAATTTTGTACTGAGCTTTAATTTCTAAACCTCGATGATGTTGCCAAGCACCTATCTTAATTACGGATATATTCATTCATATACAAAACATTTTGTGTGTGTTTTCAATCATCTGCCTATGCAACTGTTGATGGAAGGTTCTGCACCTACTCTGTTTGTATCTGATAATAGGGAGTCAGGCTTAATTGGTACACGAGTATTTGTTAATGCAATTATTTTATGAACCACTTTGTGAACTAATAATAATAATTCACATATTCTACAATTGCATGCGACTCATATTTTAAAAGTATTATTTGAGTGAGTATTTATCTTTGTACTACATAATATATAATGTTTTTAAGAAGAAGAATGTAAACTTTATTCTGCTTCATAGTCTGTCTACATTCATATTACGATACAGAGTGCTTCAGGAGGAATAATATACATTTTAGAAGTACAGGCGAACTAAACGAATTGAAATTGAAAAACTTTTAGTTGGTCAAGTAGTGTAAAAATGAAACCCTTAAATCTAAAATAAAAATGTGACAGTCTTGGACTTGCATCTTATATTTGGGGGATTCTATTTGAAATTAATACTCTTTAAGCTAAGTGTTTATTCGAATAATTAAATTTTAATAATTTTTGCCATTACAAAATAACGTATTTTATGCAATAAAATCTTTTAAATTGACAGGCTAACTTTTATTACTGTATGTAGCAATCGGATGCAATCGTAAATAGTCGCGTTTTAACGATAATTTTGTGCATTCCAGTCTAATCTTAATTAAACCATGATTTTGTAAATTGTTGAAGATTGAATATCATATTATTGTGTGGGATAAATTTGTTTATGTTTTGTTCTATAGAAATAATTTATTAATTCTTTAATAATTTAATAAAGATTATCAATGTGTGACGTGTTTTTCTTGTCCACAATTTTTTATTGTAATTCGTCTATATTGCCACCTCTAAAAATATTTACTCTGCCACCTGAAACATTTTGTATAGACAGACACCAGAATACAATAGAATACGACACTAGACTCGTAAAGTATTTTATAATATATGGTACGAAGAATATGAATCAAATCTTTTGAATGTTCTTTAAGAAATAAACAGAGGCAACATAGAAAGGTACATAAATATTCATGTATAATACATATATTTTATACAAGTCTATGTGGGTCAGTTATTTTAACCTAGTTGAAGCCGTGTAGATTTCTTCAAAACTAGTCATCCAATCGAAAAATGGATGTTATTTTTGAAATCTACAAGTCAAACTACTCTGCTGATTTCAAAAATAATATCCATTTAACGATTGGACGGCTATTTATTGTTATATCACTTGAAATTTATCCGAAATATTGGTTTCCGGAATGAATTTCAGGTAATATCTCAAGAATTGTTCATCTAATCGTTAAATGGATAGTATTTTGGAATTCTGCATATCAAAAATATTTTACAAACATAATACTATCGAAATTTTGAAATCTACAAACCAAATTTTGTCAAATTTTCCCATTCCTTCAAATGAGTACCCTTTGAGAAAATTTCGAAAATCGACACAATTTTTTTCTTCGATTTCAACAAAATTATATTTATAATAGCAGTTTGATCTCTAGATTTCACAAATATAAATCATTTCACGATTAAATTGATAGTTTTTGATATATCGCCTGAAATCCATTCCGCAGGATAATTTTTGTTTTCCTAGTTATTATTTAGCCAAGAATACGTAATAGTAGTCATAAAATTTTTTCTAAGAATTCTTTGACGAATTTTTTACAGAAACACCACCTTAAGTCTTTCTCGTCAAAATTCAACACATGTTCAAACTCAGGATCCAAAAATGTCTCTATTTTTGATTATTTGTAAATATAAAAACAATGCATGGAATCAAGTTGAATACAATATAATTTATATTATTCAATCCTTCTCAACAAGGAGTTATAAAAATATTACGTCAACACATGAAACTATTTTTAGAGTAACAAAAAGAAAAAAAAATTGATTCCAATTAATTTTCTATTTTTGAACAATTATTTTCCATTCAATATCAAAATAATAAGATGTGAAATTCAATTATGTTATTGCACAAATGAATATACTGAAGTGAAAATATAAATTCCCCAATCATATTTTTCATTTGTGCAATAAATAATTGAAAATAAAAAGGATATTATTTGATGTATTCTCTTTGCTGTATGTCAATACAAGGATATTATTACTACAAGCTGTCACAGAAAAGATTTTTCTATCTATAAGCCAGAATATATTCCTTTATACTAAATTTTGGAAAAAAATATTTTTGGATTTCTAATTTTAAATGAATTGATTTCTAAAATCCAAAGAGTGATGAACAAATCGGTAATCTATTCATTATATTTTTGTGTACAAGTATTATTTCGTAAGTATTATGAATGATATTTCGTATAAAATGAACAACTTTTCGTATTAAATTGACAATATAAAAACAAACTTTGTTTTGTATCAAATTGTAAAAATAATAAAAGTGAGTTAAATGTTTATACATCATATTGGATATCAACCTTTGAACTAGTTTTAATCATTAGCATTCATTAAATACTCTAAATGTACAGTCTATACAGTTATAAATACATATAAGATAATACTATTAGCTCAATTTGAGTACAAATTGGGGCGAATCCAACCGTTTAACGAAAAAATAGTTCATATTATATGATTTTATAGTCATGTCATGGTTTCATTAGACCTAATGGACCGATTTTGCTCATTGTCAAACTTAAACTTACATTTTTGGTCCAGAATAGGCGCGTTTAATAACGTTAGTTTTTTGGCACGCCTAATTAAAGGCTTAATATATGAGAAACTGTTCCCAATTTTGTTAAAAATTTGTAAATACAGTAATTTTTGATGTACCATATTTTTAGAACAGACTAAAAAGTATAAAATAATTTCTCTAATTTCAAATGAAAATCATTTTCTATGACATTCTATATAAACCAATGTGTAAAAAACAAAACAAAAACTAAACAGGGCGGTATCTAATAATATTTTAATGAGGATGTTGTTGTTGTACGAATATATAGAAAAAGTCATATAGCAGTTAGAGCCGTAATACGACGGCTGAATGACGTATGAACTAAACAAAATCAATATTGTTATGTAACATGTATATGCTGCGTCTGTAGGGAAATGACATACCGCAATCGGTTGCAGGTTATACTGGGTCATACAGACCTAGGCGAATATGAAAGAATGAGGTCATGCAAGGTCACGGTTAATAAATCACATACAAAATATGATATGCTTTTGTTATATAATAACGTAAACATTTGTTGTATAGATTTTCTTCAGCAGTATGGAACCACCTATTGGAATATTGTAGAAGCTACATTTTACGTTTATTTTCAGCAGAGATTCGAACCAAAATAATTTTCCGCTATAATTTTCATCTAATGTTTGAACTGTAGATGGTGTTTGGAAAATGTTTCAATATGTTTTTCACAAGGTGTCCCCGTTCAATACGATTTATTTCTTCGATAATTTCGACTAAATAGTATATAGTGAATAAAATTACCTTCTGTGGAAAATTCAGTTGCATTGTGGGAAATTATGTGACGCTATAAGATTGCATTTCTTTGAAAGTTTAATTAGTTTTGTGTGTTCATACGTTTTCCAAAATTGATTTAAATTTAAAGCATCTACTCAATACATTGTAAATAGTAGACACAAAATTTTCTCGTAATGTATGAATATGTTTACGTTAATCAATTTATATTCGAAATAAATTCACAGCTTAGGTTGAAATTTAGATTTATTTTTGAAAAAATACATTTTCTACATGTAATGTATCAACATTTTTTTGTATTATAGATATTTTGACACATTTATGATGTAGATGTTAGTGAATCTGAGTCGTTTGCGTTAGGTGAAGGGTTACATTGAAGTTGTAAAAAACCATGTTTTATCCAAAATCTAATTTGCAATTTTTGAGAATTTTTTCGATTCTATAAGAACCGTTAATAAACCGACGAAAACTACAAAATCGAACTTTTTGTTCGATGTTTTCAGGGTTTTCTAGGTTAATTGAGGCCTAAGAAATTCGAAAATAATATTAATTTTGCGATTGGTCGACTAGTTTTCGAGATATGGCATGAAATACATCCGATAAACCAGCCTCTGAATCGGATTTCTAGGGATATCTCAAGAACTACACATCCAATCGTTAAATAGATGTTATTTTCGAAATCTGCGGATCAAAATTACCTTAAAACATATATATCATCCTAATCGGGAACAAAAATATTTTTTCGATTTTCTCGATTTTTCCAAAGGGGTACCCCTTAAAAAAATTGAAAAAATTGGGAAAAAAAATTTTCTATACGATGTCCGAAAAAAACATGTTCATAATATCTGTTTGACCCGTAGATTTCAAAAATAATATCTATTTAACGATTGGATGCTTATTTTTTGAGATATTACCAAAAATCCCATCCATAGGCCGATTTAGCGGATGTATATCATGCAATATCTCAAAAACTATTCGATCGATCGTAAAATTTATGTAATTTTTGAATTTCTAAGATCTTAATTAGTCTAGAAAATCCATAAACAGCGAAAAATTTTTTTTTTAACTTTTCGACGGTTTTTTAGGGTTTCTTAAACAATCACAAAAAACACCTCAAGTTCAGCCTTAAGGAAATGCTTGAATTTTTGTCGGTCACGACACAAGTTTCATGTTTCGAAGCATACAAAAAATTTGTAACTAGTTAATTGATAGGCTAATATCCGCTAGCTAGATAAATTTCATTGAAAATCTTCTTATAAACGTTTTTCGAAAGAACTATCTTAAATCAAACCAATTAATTTTCTTTCTATTCAATTAAATTAAATAACAAGATACATTTTCTAAACTTTCAAGAAACTTTTTCCTAATACATTAAATAAACTTTATTTTGTCATATGACCGGAATTAGCACAAAATAATAAAAAAAACACGCAAAAACAAACACAATCTGTTTTCTTGTCGAAGAAAGTTAAATATTGTTTGTTTTATTAAATAAAATGCATTATGGTATGACATTTTTTTTCTACCACTGTGGTTTTAAAATTTTCCTGGCAACATATCAATATGATATATAGATTTGAAAAAAATTAAAAAATGTTCATCGTAAATCAAATTTTATATATATCCAACCATTTTTTTTTTTTTATAGAAAAATTGTCGATTGAAATTTTTTGATTAAAAAACTTTGATAAAACCGATTATAAAACCATAAATTTAAACGATATCAGTAAATTTTATCCTGTTTCGTAATATATATGGATATAATTAGTTTTATATATATAATCAAGTTTACCATCTCTACAATGCAGGATAAATTTATAGTAATTCGAAAAATCAGGTCTATATAATTCTTGAATAATTTCGAATTAGCAATGAACATCTAGAATTAAGGGGTATTGGTACCTCTGTAATATAAATTGTAATTCTTTCAATTTTTGTGCTCAAATAACTCAAAAAATTGTAGTTTATTGAGTTATGTGTGCGCGAAAATTCAAAGAACTACAATTTATATTACATTGCAGAATGTACTTATTACAGAGATATCAATCCACTTCAGAGCAGGTTTTATGTCATTTACTCATTGAAAGTTTCAATTCATCAAAACAACAAAAATTTAACATTAAACGGACTTTCCATTTCTTTCTTTCTTATCCATTTTATAATTTCTCTTCTGTATAGTATTTAACGAAATTCCACTGTATTTAAGGTGTACAAAATTTACAAAAAAACATTAAAATAGAAATAAAGATACTATTCACACTAATCCACATTCTTTTCGACAGCCAAATGTCTGTACAAAAACGGTGTTTACATAAGAAAAGAAAATGTACTTCAAACAATAAAGTTTTTTTTTTCTGTCCAAAAACGAAAAAATACAAAAATAAATAAATAGAGATTATATATTATATTATTGTATTCACAAAGCTCATTTATCATCTTATGAACGTCTGTTTTATAGGAATAAACCACACACGCTTTTGTGTTGTTCGAATTTCATTTCAGTATTAGTTTGAATACAGAATGCTCCACTCTACTTTTGCCAAGCAATGGCGAAAGAATTGTATGACATTAATAAAAAATGGGTGCGTATACTTATGTACGCGCGTCTGAAGATATACTTCTTTGACATCATTAAAAAACAATTTTTAATTCCATGCAAATAATTAATTACAAAAAATAAATAAAAGGACTGCAGAATGGCTATGCTCCAGTCAATAATCGTTTAAATTTGAAAAATTCAATAAATATATATTTTCTTACATTAAGTGTAACATAAATCATAACAACAGCTTCACAGCTTAAAATTTCACTCTTTTTCATAACGCGCCTAAAGAAGTATAACTTCTGACGCGCGTATATATATATACACGCACTCTTTTTAGATAACATCTATATTATGTCAAATAACATTTGAAACACCTCTATAATTTAACATCCCGAAAACAAACCAAATAAAACACATTGGCAACTATTATTACTCTTGTAATCATAAATTCATTTCAAAAGCAATTGTTAACATGTGGTTCGCTTTCATGTGGTTGTTGTCAAAACTAGAAAAAAAAGGAGCACTTCCTCCTAATCTGTTTGTTATAACAGAAACTCATAACAATAAGATAATTCTCATGTTTTAGAATCAAGGGATGAATCATAAGAAATTGATATAAATTAATTTTACTCGAATGAAACACTACAAACAAAAATATTTACTTTGTACTTTGATAAAATGTTGTCGTTGTTTAAATAGTTGATTTTTTTTATAAATATCGTATTCCAAAAGACAATGACCATAGTTTGGCAAAATAATGAGTAACAAAAAACGTTCAATCTGATTCTTTTGGTCCCTGATCCTGTTTTAAATTTATAAATGATATAAAAAATGTTCAAATATAAAAATGAAATTGCGTTTATTTTGTATTATTCTTTACTCTTCATAAAGAGTATGGGAAATACAATGTTCTGGAATTCAATGAATATAAAAACGAACTACAGTATTGTTGTTGTGTGATTCTTTGATTGCAATTCGCCCAGGAGGGAAAACAAGACAGAAAAATATTTTTACATAACGAATCTGATTACATTGTTTACTTTAATCCTACAAAATGTTTATCGAACAAAACAAAACAAACAACTGGATGTCGAGTACAGGCAGGCACAGGCAAAATATGACACAATCAAATAATACAGATTTGAATAATTGAATAAAATTCTCTATGGAATTTCAGTGATACAATAGAAAATGTTAACCTGATAAAAATCAATAGAATACAAAAGGTGTTCTTCGCAATGTGCATCCAAATTTTTTCTTTAAAAAATATTTTTTCCGCAGTCAAATGTTTTTTTTTTGGTAAAAATTAATATTTCTGTGGGCTATAATATACATTTATGAACTATATATTGCCTTAAGGATCTACAATAATATTTTATTTTGGGTCTTTAAGGCAATTTATATATATAAAAAAGTCGGTGTATGATTTAACATTAAAAATTTGTCCAACTTTATTAACACTTTTAAACGAATTATTATTTATATTCACTTTTTTTTTTAAATTTTGATTTAATACAATTTTTAACTCAATCTGAGCAGAACATAAAATACTAAATTTTTTCATTTACGCATCCAGGACGCAGCAAATACAAAAAAAATGTTTCAAAATTTTTAACAAACAACTTTTATTACAAACAATTTTTTGTAAAAACAATAGTTTCACCATAATATTGACTTTGATTGTAATTTGATACTTAATTCGTATAAACAGGCTATTTACATGCGAACGAATTGATCATTTAGGACGAAAGCCATGGCTAGACTGAAACTAGGCCAGTATCCTCTTTTTGTATCCACTGTTAGCGCTCTAAAAAGTAAAATTGGCCATTAAACTAAGTTTTATAATGTTTTTGTACTTTTGTACCAGCTACTAGTATATTGATACTATCTTAATCAACCAAAAACCACGAAGTACTATAGTTTTTTATCAGGAAATCTTACATTATATACTATTTGTATGTGCTTGTAGAAGTTGATCTTAGAATACTGCATACACTAAGTATTTTAGAGAAAAGCTGATATAAACTATTATATACACACACCTAACAAGGGAAATTACTTTCGTGTAAAATCTCCTGGTATTTCACATTCACCTGTCAAAACACGTCTAAAATAAACTTCCTTAGAAAAAAAAAACATATGTGTACACAAACAAAAAATGCATGAAAAGGAAAAAAAGGTTAAAAACACAAAGTTAATTGATGATAGTATATTAGAAAACGTACCAGTTCAAGGTTATTTTTCTGACACTTGTGTGGAGAAGTGTAACAACGTATTATTAACCCTATTACATTCTAAAATACTATACCTAGGTATATATACCTATTATAGATACCATCATATGAAGACCATAACACTCTAGGTTATCATGTATCTAAAGATACGAGAGATGATGCTTTTTAGATGATAATATTGATATTTTTTACTCACAACAGCTACAAATATTTTAACATCTTCCATGATGTTCAAAAAAAAGTGCTACCATGAGCCATTTAGTCATCTTGATCATTGTACTATGCTTGATAAAATTATCACCTCAATATTCTGGAGCGATTATTTTAAGAAAATAATAATAATAATGATAAACTGCTGATTTGGACGTAGCTCGAGGGTGAGTAAGGGCAACAAACTTTGAGAAAACAAAAACATCATCTGAGCCTTTTTCTTTTTAAGGAAGTAATTATAGGATAACAAAAAAATACAATCTGTTGATTTGAGTGTAACGTTAAGAGATGAGACTTACATTTTCAAAAAGCCCTCATTAGCTTCATTATTTGTTTAGCTAGAAAAATATAGACACGATTTTATGTAAAATTGTATGCTCATTTTATGTAAAATTGTAATTTTAGGCTTTTTTTTCTAAATCTTACCCTTGAGGTCCAATTAACCGCCCACCTCTTTCAAATGTATAAAAGCTGTTGGCATGCATGACGGATATAAACAGCGGGTAACATTGGATAATAATTACGATTAGCTTATTCATACTGATGATGACTTCTTAGTCAAAACATTGAATTGGTTAAATACAAGAAATTTTATTCAGAAAAATGGAACAAACAACGAAGTTTATTCGAATAATCCTATAATTCTCTTTGATAATTTGATTAATTAAGGATGACAGGTGTCATTTATAAGATTCATTATTATTTTAATAGTAAAGAAATTATGTTTGTCTGAATATACTTGCTATAATGTGTAAATAATCTGCGATAAAATTGAACTTTTTTGATTCATTGGACTATAAATAATTGGTAAAATTTTGTCCTGAGGACGAAAACAAACGCGTATACATTGTTTTGAAACCAACATTTATTATTTACAAATGAACGAGACACAGTTTGTCTTTTTATACACATTCAGTCATACTACGTGTGTTATTTTATACATTATTATTCAACACATTCGAAAATAAAGTCATTTTACGTGAGACCAATGAAAATGATACGAATATAAGTATTACCTATCGATACTACTCGATACCCATTAAATATATCGTATCGATTACAAAATAAAATAACTTTAAAAGTAAACACATTCTCATCTATTTGAAATTCTATATGTCATTTTCAATAAAAAAAAATTGTCCTTTTTTTTACAATTATGATAAAAGAGAGTAAATTTTTTAAACATCAAAGTATTAAGTTTTAAAAGTAACTTGTTTTAATTTAATTTGATAATTTAATCAAAATTACTAATTTTTCTATGACGTATCTTTTATAATAAAATTAAATTTGTTAAAGTTTAATACTTTTGAACAAATTTTCACACTTTTCATTGAAGAATTTTAGCAGAAAAGGATTATTTAAAACCGGACTATGCACTATACAGCGTTTTATTCACTTTTTAGATACTAATCAAACACAGTATTCCACTTTAAATTTAAATATACTCAAAATTTCGTGCTTTTCAGATGCTAATTAGGTGCTGAAAAATTTTAAATTAGGAAAATTGAGTCATCATGATGCACCGTGAAGTTACACTGACAAACGATTATGAAAAATTCAATTTATAAAATAATGTAAGTATCAGAATTAGGTGCTTTTTACGTGTTTTTGTGGTACCTTCAATAAATCAATTTAATCAAAGTATCAAAAAAAAATAATAATTCAACAGGAATCACGGAAGAAAAGTGTCAAGGAAGGATGTTGCACGGAAATTTTTTAGAAATTTTTAGTAAATGAATGTATTGGAATCCCTTCCATAAAAGCATCTAACATTTCATCACTCACATTTTATTAAAAAATTATTTTTTACCCATTGCTCAGCGTGATTTCACAACAGCAATGCATCTTAATGACTCAATTTTGAGCATATTTAAATTCGATTTTGAATACTTTACTCTGCTATCATGACTAATATACCTTTTAGGGACAGCTCGTTATTTTTCAAGAACAATTAATTATTGGATTTGATCAATTATTGAGAGTGACATGATTAATTTGTACAAGTGATTACTATTCCAAATACACTCAATGGCGTCTAGTTAAACTAATATTAACTGTCCTATACATATAATATTGAATTTAGCATAGAGTATTATTTATTGATACGCATTAATTAATTGTATAATTGTTATGTTTAGTTCAATGGGACAGAGCAAATGGTTTTATCATGAGGTGAAATAAAAAAACCGCAAGTCTACGTAATTCGTAGAAGTTATACTTCTTTGGCATAATTAAAAAACAATTTTTAATTGCATGCAAATAATTAATTACAATAAAATAACAAATGGACTGTAGAAGGATAGTGTCAATACAGTCAATAAAGTTCAGTTTAAATTAAAAAATTTAAATAAATATATATTTTCTTACATTAAGTGTAACATAAATCATAACAACAGCTTGAACCTGTGCATTTTGTGTGACAGTGATGCTCGCGCATCTTAAAATTTCACTCTCATCATTTTTTCATTACGCGCCTAAAGAAGTATTTGCGATTATATTTTCCATTTATATTTCGATTACCTATTTCAAAAAAATAGATTAAAACAAAAATACAAAAAATGGCATGCAAATATTAATGAATTTACAGGCATATTAAATTTAGTCTAAAGTTTATCACTGGCTAGAAAATATTGAATACACTTAGAAAATGTTAATTTTCAATGCACGTGCTAAGAATATATTTTCTGGCAAGTACTTATACATTTATAGAACGTATGTTTTTAGAATAATTGCCCAATATAAAAATGTAATATTCCTCCAAACATATGTTCATTTTACAATTTTGGCCATATATATTACTTGACAATATTCTTGGATACAATTTGAAATGCATTAAATATAATAGTTATTACTGTTACACCATACATAAATTTTTATAATATTCATATATATTTTCTAAATTTATAATAAAATCGATCAAGCATGCTAGAAGCACACTTTGTGTAATTTTACTGCTCAAAAAAGGGTGGTGTCGTTAGCTTAAACAAATACATTATATCAAAATGGGTTCAAGCATTTGGTGAATTGAAATTTATGGTTTTAAACAATGACAATTTAAACAGGAGAAAAGATGAAAGAGTCTTAATTTAGTTTGTGATTTTAAAACTTCAATATCATATTTGAATCAGATATGTCTCGAAGTTTTTACACCCGATATATCAAGAATATAAGAGTGTATATTAAATTTAGTCTAAAGTTTGTAAGACTACAAAACATTCAAGACCCGAACAAGACCTCAGAATACGTATTCAAAGAATCAACTTTGTAGTATCCATTTTCGTTTGACGATCGAACCTTTTTGGAATAATTTTGAGCAAAATTATTTGTAATAGATTATCTAGATAAAAATATAAACACCTTGTCTTTGGATAGCGTTTACGGAAACTCGAAAGGATTCCCCAGAAACTTAATAAAAAATTAATTTTGAATACACTAAATTGTTGTTTTTATTTTATAGACAAAATAGATTGAAGAAACCCAAAAATTAAAATTTTCCAAATTCTTTCTACCCTTAAATTTTTATGAACCACTTCTATACGAGTACCTAAATCCTGTATGTTATTCTATAAACGGATTTTAAATATAATGATCACTAAACAAATAACTTTAAATTACTCAACATTCATAGTTCGACCGCTGTATGTTTTTCACATATTTTTGATATTAATTGCAGGTAAAAAACATATTACATAAAATAAAACTAATTGTTTTAAAACAAAATTATAATATTAAATTACCTAACAGTAATATTATAGATGTAATTATTGTAGATGGAAAATAAATATTCAAAATTTTTTCTCATTATAAAGTTTTGAAAAATACATTTAAAAAAAAACTATTTTTTAATTTTTAATGGTAAACACGGGACAAAATTTTAAATTGGATTAAAAATGTTATTAAAAATAATAATAAATATACTGGTTAATAATAGACACAAAACTTCCTCGTGATACGTACGAATATGCTCACTTAAATACTGAAATATCTGGTACGCCTTCAACAGATGAGTTTCAATTTGGATATGAAATGAAACAAATACATTTCAAGCATTGACAAATTTTTGTACCATTAAGTTAACGAAGCTTACGCTATATGTTTGCCATTTTTGGTTAAACCCCCCCCCCCTATATAGAATTCAAAATATCCTTCAAAGGTTAAAATCCATCCACTATAACTGAGGTCCGAGGTAAAAACCTGATTGTACTTGACTATAAACCAAATGACGTCCGTTAATTACCTGTAAGTGCCAAATGTGAAACATAATGCTTCATTTATGACTTTAGGTAGAATATTCTAACAATTGCACTAATTTGATTAGTTTGGACTGCATAAATGATCTAGCGTCAGTACTAACTACAATTCATTTTGATTACAATATAATGCAGTAAAGCTATAAATTAAAATAAACTCTTTTTTTTTTTTTTTTTTTATAATAATTTATTTTATTATTTTTGTATAAATAATAAATTTTCTAAATGACTGCGCGTTCATTATCACAGTCATTTGTTATTTATGTTCTCATCTGACTGAATGTGTCATTAATTTCCATCAAAATAATAACGAGAAATGAAGAGAATTAAGCTTTGTCTGTTGTGTCTGTCTATTATTATTTACATTCTTATTAATTGTATATGAGATGTTAAATAGAAAATATTTTAAATGGATAATTCATTAAGTTATAAAGAAAATTATTGTAAAACAGAGTGAATCGAAACTGCGTTCTGAATACCAAGATAACATCCAAATAATAAATTTTCATTGCCACTATCTATTACTTTACCAGCATTTATCCAAATAAAATTTTTTTGGGAATTTTTTTTTTTGGGAGCTCTCATTACATAAAAATAATAATGGGGCTTTATGAATATCTTTCTATCACAAAGGCCACCCACATCATAAGTTGTAAGCTATATACATATATTTGTGAACATAAAAGTTTTTTTGTTTTTTTTTTCAAAATAAGAATGTCTGAAATTTGTTATTCAAAAACGTATATTTTTCAATCAATCATTATAACAATCGTTATAAATGCATATATCCATAAATATATTGAGCCAAAACTACATACAAAGTGATATATAATTGAAGGCACTTCTTTCAATGCGCCCAATATATAATATATATATATATATATATATATATATATATATATATATTATATCTTTCATATTTTCAAGAATCTTTCAATATATTCAATATTTTTATTTTTTCGTCTTAAACAGCTTTATAAGAAGATGGTTGAAAGATTGATGCACTGTTTATTAAAGCTATGTAACATATTTTTTTGTAATAATAGAAAAATGATAAATCTGTCTAATTTTCTATTTATTCTACAAAATGAACTTGTTTAGATAGATTCTGGATTTCATTAATTAAAAAAATATCATCCTGTCCATCAATCTAAATTATTCTAAAAATTTTGTATGTCTTAATTTCTTGTTTAAGTTATACCACACCTAAGAAGTATTTTAAGTTAAATAAACATAATTTTATTTCAATATTTTAATTAATTATATGCGCAATCTTGGCACAAGACAAAAAGTAAAAATTTTGAGCATTTTACAGAACACAGTGTGTTATATTCAAATCAAAATTTCACAATAATATTCTTCTTTGAAGCAGTTTCATGTAAATGAACTGATTTTGATCGTTCATGAACTTAATCTAATTTTTTCGGTGTAGAATGCACTACCAAAATTGACGCTGTATCTTTTTTCAATTATCTTGATGACCGAAAGACAGACAATGAAAGACATTACGATCTATAGACTAAAATAAAGATACTTTGACATATAATAAGTCGAGTATAAAAATTATTCGATTAATAAAGAACCAACTAAAAAAAAGGAGCTAAAGTATAATTTAAAATTAAAAACTTCTATAATGAGTTTCTTGTGCTCAATTTCCTTTCAAAGCCGTAGCCAATCATACAAAAATTGTTGGTTAGTTGACAACTAAACAAACCATAAAAATCTTGTACCATTAATTTCAGTTAGATATGATTCAGTTCGTCGCAATTTTTCGGTCGCTGAGAATACATCACGTAATGATGAATACTTTTGATTTACACTCATACTGCAAATGGTAGTCTTTTGTGTAACTTTTTAATGAAATTAAATGAAACATAAAATGAAAAAACAAATTTAATTACATATAGCGTAGCATAGAAAGTCTGTCTGAACAACTACTCTCCAGTGGAATCCTTTAATTAACAAGCAAAAATAAATAAATAAATAAAATACATAATTAAATTCCTCAAATAGTTACAAATTGTGTTGTAGTTTGTGGTTTTTTTAAATATGAACTTAAAAACAACACAAAAAACTATAACTCACTGCTGCCAACATTAATTTTAGATAAACTTTTCTCTACCAGGATCCAGCCTCCATGTACAAAAGTTTTTATTTTTAATGGTTAGGTTTTCAACCAACCCTCCCCCCCCCCCAAGAATGAAATCCCAATTATATTTGAGCTAGATTAAGAATGATCGGTACTTAGAAACGGAAGGGGGCTAGTTTAGTGAGGATATTTCTAGGATTTTTCTACGCATTTAAAATTTTTTTAATTTTTCTTACAGCCCCTAATTTTAAGATTAAGATAAATAAATGATCTCAAATTTCTACTTTTAGGAAAAAATCTAAACAGAACCAATTTTTATTTCCATGTGAACTTTAGACGTTGATCGATTTTGCTCGTTCATGAATCCAGGGAGGTATTGGCGGTGCTCTAATTTTAGTATTCCAATCGAAACATAACTTTATACTAAATGCACAAATCGACCAAAAAAAAAAAAAGAAATACTGGTTTTCCAATAATCTGAAAATCAAAAGAATTTGGACCCAATAGACCGATGTTGCTCATTCACGACCTTTTGTTAAAAATACGTCAGCAAAATTTTAGCTCGCTACCTCCTTTTGTTTTTGAGTGATAACGGATGGGCGGTCGGACAATCGAAAATGAACTAATAAGGTGTTTCTATGCACTCATATACCAAAATTTTTTATATACAGTCAATATTAATTGACCCCCACTAACGTAACGTCATTACTGATCTCAATCGATCAACAAAGTTAAGCAACATTATACACAGTTAGTACTTGGATGGGTGCCCGCAGTCAATATTAGGTAGTGTTGTAAGCTTTAGACTAAAATTAGTATATTCTGACATATTATGTTTGTCGAGTATAAAATTTGATTTTATGAAGACCCAGGTTAGGTTCCAGTATAAGAAAAATTGGCACATATGTTCATGGAAGTGTGTGGCGTTGATATCAATTTTTTTTTATAACGTAACATACGCACCACTGTGATTTCAAGTATTTGGAAACATTCGTTTGTTTTTCTTTCTATGTAATTTATGTGAAAAATGTGTGTGTGTTACCTCAACTACTCCCTTAGACCATAAATATGGCCTACATATGTGTGTGTGTGTGTGTGTGTGTGGTTTATTATTCTGTATCAGCATTAAATATATGTCGAAATATCTTTAGGCATTCTATGAAAACTAAAGAATCTTTTTCTTTCTAACAATGATATACCAAAAAGTTTTCATATAATTTACGTGTGAGAAGTTTTCATGGTAAAATCTTACCAAAGTTCTGCTACTTTCTATAGATAACAAAATTGTAATGTTTTTTTCATTAACAAATTTGCATAAAGTTATGTGTAAGATAATAAGAAAAACAAAACAAGACAAATCATATGAAGATGTGATCTAAGATAATGTAAACAGATTTTGTGATATTATTTGAAGTGCTTTGTAATTTAAAAAAACATTAAAAACCTCTTAACTTGAAACGTTTTTCAATACAAAATACATGAAAAATGTTGAATGTCAAAATAACAAAACAGATTTTCTTATCCTACACAATAAAAAAGTGTTTGAAAACAAAGGCTTTCAAGAATTTTAAATAATTTTTAAGGTATTTTTAATTCAAGAAAACCCTTTAAACTTTGATACACCTGAATTTAACCATGTTTTCAGTTAAAAGTACAATTGGTAGATGTTATAATTAGTTCCCAGGGTGCGACACCCGAAGCCTAAAAAACCTTGCCACTTTTTTCTATCATATTAAAAATTTTATTGGTTTTAAAAAAAAAGTCACTTACTGTTCTAAATTTTCACGAGGCTGGCAGCTGAGCCTCCTAGATTTTATGATGTGCTATTTTATGAAAAAAAATTTCATTTCGATGGAAGAAAGAGTACACACAATATTTAGTTCATTTCAAAAGTTTTTATATATTCAATTATTAAATGTTTAAAGATCTCAAATGGTGACATACGAATTAGTTTTCTAAATCAGTCAGGAAATATAGTGACAGTTCTTATTACTGATAGCCAATATACAAACAGAAATTCTAAATGAAAATATACGACTTAACAGTAAAATGTTAGTAATAACATTTTTACTAAACACCAGTGAAGAGTTCATTTATTAAATGCATTTTTCATGTAGGTTGTATTTGTTTATTTTTTACGATTCTTCCCAAGATAGTAAGACATAAGATTTGTCTTGAAGTACTGACTTTTCAATTTTAAATCTCCTCATTTTTCATTTATTTTTTGTGGATTTATGTACGACCCTCAGAATGAGTACCACCGCCCGAAAGACCCATGAACATGAAACAAAAAGGGCTCAGGAAGTTCCAAAACGTAGACATATATAGAAATTTTTAAAATTGAATCTACAATTTGTTTTCTTCAATTTGGAAAACTGTACTTTCAAACTCGATAATTAAATAAATAATCTTTTATCCTGAAATATTCATTTTGTATAAGAATGCGTCAACAATAAAATGGGATGAGAAGAAAGAAATTTACCTGGGCATTGCTTTAAACCGTTGTAACATCGTGAATTTATTTTATATGTACTTACAAACATCATAAATGATATTTTCGTTTTACTATCATCTTAACTTTTAACAAAAAGTTTTTTTTTTCCCAGTGAAGTAGTTTTCTTCTATTCATATTTTAGCTCTCGTTATGTTCAAAGAAAGCACAAGAGAAATAAATAAGAATTCAAACATTGTACAAAATATTATATTTTTTTGAGTATATTTATTACATGCATTTCTTACAAGTTTGTTTTTATGAAAGTGTTACCAAGTTGAATTAAACGAATCAACTTAATCATGGGTTAGGTCGACGTGGGTCGTTAACAAGCCAACTGTATTATTGCAAAGTTTGCAAGACATTCATCACACCAATCATTAGTGTCTCCATCAATCCAGAGCACCATTCTTCTTTTTATAAATCATCTTTCATTGGGTTCTTGAATTGCTTACTGGCTAGAAAGAAGAGGTTTCTAGTTGCAGACAGTTACAGCCAAAAGGGTGTACAACCTTTTAAATGCTATCCGTAAGACATTCAGTAAGAGTCTAAATTCGGAAAGTTTTTTGATGAATTAATTCCATTCGATTGAAATTTCCAACAAGTTTGATAATTTATTCTCTTTAAACCGATATTTTACCCGGAATATGTAACTCCATATTTTGTATACTTTTCCTGTGTCTTTTTACACTCGACATAAGCAATATATATCAGATTATATTAATTTTAGTCCAAAGTTTTTAACGCCACCTATAATTGACCGCACAAACAATGTTTTGGTATCTGTGTTCATAGAAACATCTAATTAGAAACATCTTTCTCCAAAAATATAAACTATTTAGATTAAGTATACTATATTCAAGATTTTCTACTTATAATATTGTGATACTCCTAAGCAACCAAATAAGTTATTTCCCTCAAATTAAAATACAGTTAGATTCAGTTATTTTGAGTCGAATTCACTATGTTCAAATATCTTTATTTATGTATGCACTAAAACTCAAATAATGTTGTTATAGAATTTATATTACATTTAATGTAAGTTGAACTCTTTAATATGAAACTTTTTGTAAAAACTTGTATACAGAAAATTTCTTAAGCAATAGCTACACTTATTATGTATTTACATTTTCTGTAATACAAGAATATTATTTTTTGATGAAGAAAAGATCTTGTTACAAGTGATTCTTTAAATTTATTATGTAAATAACCGTTTTGTATGAAGCTCTTTCTCAGAAAATATTAAAAATTATTTATATAATTTTGACTCTTCGCCAAAACTCCTACAAGCTGTTATCTTGGTGGACTCACGCCAAGAAATTCTTTATAAGAAAATAGCATAATAAAGTGGATTATAACTATCATTACATTTATTGAAATACATATTATACAACAATATAGCTGTGGTTTAAGTTATCGCAGTATGATTACGATTAGATAATTTATATTTATGATTGCTACAGGGGAAATGCGTATTTATATAAAAAAAAATTCTGATCGAAAAAATTGGAGCCAAAAAACGAAATTTATTTGAAATTTCATTTCAAGTTCCCTTTGATAATATAATTTTACCATCGATATCATTTTATATTGATTACATAAAACCGCATATTCCTATCTTGTTTAGTAAGAAACCTTGGTATTTTTGGAACTTTCCTCCAAGAAAACCGCATATTCCTAGCTTGTTGTATAGAAAAATCCTTGATATTTTTGGAACTTTTCCCCAAGATTCGTATTTCTTGCATGGTTAGAAAATAACCTTTGATTTTTTATATTTTCTGTTAAGATGCCTATCAGAAAAATGCATTTTGATTATATAATAGCCGAACCATCATGTAACATTTCAATTTTTTTGGATGTTCAAATTCAGTTTTCAAGGCTTAATCCGTAAAAATAAAAAAGAAACATTACATTTCAGTCGATGGATGGATTTCTATATTTCAGTTAATTAATCCATATAAAAGTATAATCAAAAAGTATATTCATGTATAAGTCTGTGATTTGCTTTGTAAACTGTATTTGTATACGAATAATTATTATACTTTCACTATAGAAAGTAATTATTTTCTGGTCCAATAAATTTTTCTTTTTTGTGAGTAAAGTAAATAAAGAAAATTTTATTAATTCAATTAAAAATTTTACATTGAGAATTATATTGTCGTTGCATAAATTCTCTTCTTATTAAACAACACAAAAAAACGTTAATCACAATTTCATGCAACATTTAACATGAATTTTAATGAAATATTGATAATTATGTTTACAGCACAACCTATTTATAACGACAGTCAAATAACGATCAAAAATTATTTATAAGCAAACAATTGCCCTAGCAAACAATTGGTTCTTTTTTCAAATTTCTATACTAAATCATTCGTTTTAGACCGAGAGTGAAATCCTTAAAAAACGGTCGAAAAGTTCAAAATTTTTTTCTCGCAGCTTATAAATTTTCTAGGATAATTAACATGTAAAAACTTGAATAATAACATTTATTTAACGATCGATCGATTAATTTATGAGATATTGCATTAAATACATACGCTAAATCGACGTCTGAATGGGATTTTTAGTCATATCTCAAAAACTACTCATCCAATCGTTAAATAGATGTTAGTTTTGAAATCTACGGGTCAAAATACACTAATGAACATACTTTATTTCGAAATCAAATAAAAAATGTTTTTTCGAATTTTCGCAATATTTTTAAGGGGTACATACCCTTTTGAAAAAATCGAGAAAATCGAACAAATTTTTTTGCTTTCGATTTGGTTAAAATATATGTTGTAGGGTAGTTTTGGCCCGTAGATTTCAAAAAAAAAATCTATTTATTCGATTGGATGAGTAGTTTTTGTGATATCGTTCAAAATCCGATCCCGAGGCCGATTTATCGGATCTATTTCATGCAATATTCCGAAAACTAGTGATCGATCTTAAAATAAATATTATTTTTGAATTTATTAGATTTCAATTATCCTAGAAAACCCTTAAACAGCAAACAAAAAATTTTGAAATTTTTGTCGGTTTTCTAACGTAATCGCATACAATCGCAAAAATTTCGGGAAATATAAAATAACTACAAATCACGTTTTTGATAAAATTCATCATTTAAAATATAATAAGGATAAAATAAATATTAATCGCAATTACAACCTTTATACAACCTTAATGCCCGCACTCCCACAGACGCATACGAAACAAACTGACTGACAGCAGGCTATTTCTCTATTCCAAAAATGTGCCATAGTATATAAGACATCCATTATTAATCATAGCTCAGTTTTAACTCTGCACAGTTTCTACTGTATTGATAAATACAAAAAGTTACGAATGTAATTATTGAAATTTTCATAAAATGAGCATATTATTGCTTTCCATTTAAATTCTATATGTAATTATTTTATCAAACATTCTCCATATAATATAAAAAACTCTAATTGGATAATTTTTATTTTTATTAAAATGTTATAATAAAATAAAAAATAAAATAAATACTAAACCTCTTTTAATTTTATTATAATTATATAATTATATGTATCTTTTAAAATATCCCTTTTAATTAATGAACAACATTTTTTATTTTTCAAATTGAAATATTCTAATTGATAATTATATAATTATTATTAAACCAATTTTAAAGTGACATTAAAATTAAAAGCCTAACATTTTGAATCTAATATTATGTTATATAATTGTCTGTAAAATTTTATTTGATAAAAAAAAAAGAGAAAATAATGTTCTACATAGTGTTCAGTGGAAGTCATGTTCCCATAATGAGTTTTTTAAGCAACTGATATGCCACGAGTAGCATAAATTTGTAATAAAACATTCATATTCTAGAAAATATAAACAATTGTTCAATTGTTTGCATGTAAATTTTATAGCAAACATCAAACAAAAATTATTGAACAATTACAAAAACTGACATTAAATTGTAGATATTGTGTTAAAAATTCGAAGAAATTTCATTGGTAATTATTTTTATTGCAAATTATTCATTTAAATTTGTTAATCAATTTTGAGTAACTTTAAATCATTAAATCATATATCATTGAAATGATATATAAGTCTGTGAATGTTGTATGATTTAACATAGGAAATTTCTTAAAATTTATAACCAAATTTAAATGGATAATTATTTATATTTGCAATTAAAATTCATTACTCAGTTAATTTCTAACATCATTTTCAATCCAATAACTATAATTAAATGTAATTTTTTTGTAATTATTCAATCAATTTAAGATTTGCTATACAATTTCCATACAAACAATTGACAAATAATAATTTATTTAATTACAAATTTTAGCTACTCGTGGCGTACCAATCGATTAAGAAATTCCTTCCACATACTTTCAACGATACACGGTTATGTACATTGATATATTTATATTCAGTAGTTTTATATATGAATAATTTCATGAATCGGAGTTTTAAGTAAACACTATATTTTACCTACCATGTTATCAAACTATAATTTCGAATAATTTAAAATCACATGTTTTTATTAAAAACTGACTAAAGCTAAGTCGTCTGTCTGTCGTAGTGCATATGACTTTAAAAAGTTAGATCATAAAATGAAAAATTGATTATAATATTAAATCTAAATATAATTTTAAGTATAAAATTCCCATAGTTTAACTACACAACATATTAATATAACCATGAGAATCTCAAACGCTTTTGATACAATTTAGATAAAAATTTGATAGACTCAAAACTCAATGTTGACCACTCGTAAGAAGTAGGGCAGGCGGGGCAAATAAAAACCTCCGAGAAAAAAACGTCGTCTTGTAAAATATAGCTCAACTCATAATTTAAAGTTGGGAATATGAAACTTACGGAAACACTGGCCTCATGATAAATTATAAAAAATTGATTTTCAATAATTTTGATTATTATAAAAATCTTCCTTGGTAAAGGAATGCTGCTACATGATTTGATTTTGTTTTTCGGGGTAGACTCGATCACTTTCTAACAAGCAGTTAAAAAAAATTAACAACATCACAAATATTTAAATTTTGTATAAAAACAAGCGTCACGTCGGTAACACCATATTAAAACATTAATGTTATACATGTTGTTTTTTTGAACACATAAAAGTGCTCCAGTAACAAGAACCGAATATGTTACTAGATTTCATAAGCGATGATTATAATGGTAAAAAAATTCATCCAATCTATAAATTTATGATAAAACACTTTTGTGGTGATATGTCAAATCCACAACCATTGTATGGCAACATACAATTATGTCGTTTTGTTGGTATATGGTATCGGCCAGAAACTCGTTACACCGATATGATGTTTAACGCGTTGAAAATTCTACCGTTGATTATACATTTTATATTTGCAATATCAAATATCTGTATAAATATTTATCATTTTAATGCTGTGGTCGAGAATTTAGCTGATACATTGGTTATCGTTGTTAGTTTATGGCTGGCATTCTCATTTTTATATAAAATTGATCAGTATCGAAAAATTGTCGAGGATTTGGCGGAATTAAATCGTAAATATGATATTGGATTGGATGCGTTCATATGCGAAAAAGAGGTTCGATTTTTTAACGGGTTTTTTGTGGTGTATACAATTTGTGGATGTAGTGCATATTCATTTTCACCGATTTTTAATACAAAGTAAGTTTTGAGGAAAATAAAAACTTTTTTGATTTCTATGTAATTATTACCAAAAATAATTTTCATTTTAATTGCCAATTTGAAAAGCCATTTGCATTTTATATTAAACTTCCGTTTTAAAATATCTTGTTGGTTACAAAATTTAGTTATATCTTCGCGCTTTCTGCTATGGGATAAATGATAATATCTTTTTACATAACAATAACGAAAAAAATTTTCTGTTACTTTCAATGCTGACGGCCCATAAATGTAGAAATGGAGTACTGTAGCATATAAATTTCCAATTCTCCTTGGCATATTACAATTCCTAGTGCATCACTAAGTCACTTATATACAAAATACGTTTTTACCATTTGGCAGCCTCGATATTAAAATTTCTTTTACTCACAGAATGTTATTTTTTAGATATTGTAGTTATTCTGGAGCAGTAGTTTGTGGATTACCATCAGCAGGATCCTTCCCTTACGATGCTACAACATGGCCAGGGTTTCATTTAACGTATTTACTACATGTTTATTGTGCATTTGCTTTCATATTTATTATAGCAGCAACAATGCCATTTATGGGCATGACAGTGCTGCATATTTGTGCACATTTGAAGTATTTGGAACGAAAAATTTATGATGTGTGTACATTGGAATCTGATTATCAACGTACCAGAGCATTAAAACAATTTATAAATCATCATGGGGCTGTGCTAGCGTAAGTCTTATTATAATTGTTGAATCAACGACCCCATTTCTCGTATAATATTGTTTTTCATACCTTGGTAGTATTAGTCCGAGAGGTGAGAAAGGAAAAATTGGCTGATTTTTTATATTTGCTGTGGAGACGGAATTATTTAAGGCTCATTTTGGTGTTTTAGTCCTTGGATAAAATAAAGAAACTAGAGTAATGTTGACCCGCAAGTTTGAAAAATATCATCTATTTAACAATTGCGTACGTAGTTTTTGAGATATCGCAGGAAATCCGATCCAGAGACCGATTTATCGGATGTATTTCATGCAATATCTCGAAAACTGGTCTATCGTAAATAGATATTATTTTTGAATTTTTTAGAGCTTTAACCCTAGAAAACAAATTAACAACAAACAAAATTTTATAGTTAACTCTATAAGTTTTGCCGTCTTTTGTAACTTTTATATTTAAGGTTTTCAGAGAAAGCAGGAAATGATTTTTCACCAATAATTCTTGCAAATTCATCAGCATTACCAATTATAATCAGTGTACTTCTGTTACAACTTGTATTGGTAAGATGATTAACTAACTATCACCAGAGAACAACACACAACCAAAACGTGTAAATATTTTTTTAATTGAATTTCTATCGGTATTACGTTACAGATGACCGTTGGACGTGATAATAACGATATTGATTTGAATGCAGTACGATATTTCTTACATATGTGCGGCTGGATAATTGAATTGTATTCAGTGTGTGCTGTTGGGAATTATCTCTCAGATACGGTTTGATATTTAATGCAAAATTGATTATAGGATCTATTTAATGGTAGCAAAATAATAAACATTATTAATTGTTAATTTACGGCAGGAAATTTTCAACTGTCGAAATGATTATAAATGATTGGGATATACCCCAGAAAATTGAAAAAATTTTGTAAATTCTTTAATGAAAATTTCATGGATGATTCTCAGGAGTGACCCTAGAGCTCAAAATAGGTTTACAAACATAACCATAGGAAATTTCAAAAAATTTATTAACAAATTTAAATAAGTAACTATTTATATTTGCAATTAAAACTAATTACTAAAGCAATTTCTTCGATCATCTTACAATTTTCAACCCAATAACTAAAATTAAATGTAATTTTTTTGTAATTATTCAATAATTTTTGTTTTTACTATACAATTTACATGCAAATAATTGAACATTAATTAGTTCTCTAAAATATTGGTAACAAGAATGACCTACTTAGGGCTCATTGTCAAATTTTTCGACCTATCTTTAAGTACGGAATCTTTAAAAATGAATGGTAGATTTGTATTTTAAAATTAAGAAAAAAGCTGCAAGTATATTAGCGGTAAAAATCAACATGAATTTAGGTCTTTAGGTCCTAAAAGCTTCGTCTCGAAAATATATCACCTGAATTGAACTTCAAGAAGAAGAGCAATTCAAGAAAAATAGTTTAAAAAAATAAATAAATAAAAAGGATACTGTTTGACCCGATGATTTACTTATTTAATATTTATCCTAGACAGTGCAAAAATTGTTTAATTCCTTTTATGCTACCATTTTATAGATTTTGAATAAAAAAAATTTTTTAATATTTTATTGTTTTGTTGTTTCGTATTTTACAGAGTTTGTGTATCAATACAGCAGTATATGATATACCATGGTATGATCAATGTATGGAATTTCGTAAATGCTTACGATTTATGTTGATGCGAACACAAAAGCCGTTAGTATTAAGAGTTCCACCAGCTGGTGCTACATCATTTGAATTATTTATGAATATCATGACGTCTGCATACTCTTATTTTACATTATTTTACAATTTTATTGCACAATAAGACTATGTATTTTATTAAATAACGATCAAGATGGGAACGTGCGAGAAATTAATTTTTCCGATATGGTAAATATGATTAATTTTATCTGCAATAAACTACGAGGGTGGTCTGAAAGGTTAGCGACCACAGCACGATAATAGAAACACATCTTTTGCAGTTATTCATCAAGATTTTGGACAATTTGGGCGAATAAACGACTGTCAAATAACAACTACACATCCAAATCTGAAATCCTAGTAAGTAACTGCAAAAGATGCACATCTACATTCACTTGCTTTAAAGGACAAGTGCTGTTGTCTTCATTTTGAGGCGGAAACTTTTCATACCACTGTCATAAGCAGGTGAATTATTTTTATCGATCTTAAATAACCAGACATCTAAATAACCTCAAATAACGGTTTACTCTAAAAGTATATAAATCTGCCAAAACATTACTAAATGCACAAAATTTCTGAAAATGTTGGATAATTTCCACGGCAATCGTACATAAGCTAATTTCTAGACCTCAAGAACACACAATAGCTAATTTCAAAGCTTATTTATAATGCGTGCTTTTTACCTACTAATAAATTTATTCAAAAGCATAGTATTGATGAGCGAATAGATTATTTAATTCAACCTGTCAATAATTCTGTCAATAATTTTTTTACACATAGCAAAATAAACAAATGAATCCATTACATAAAATATGCTCCCCTCTCCGTTTGTGTAAATCGTCATCAATTTGTATTTGTCAATAGTAGGAATAAATATAAATGTCAAAAATATTATTTGTATTTTTCTTGTTTCATTCTTAAAGTACAACGAAAAATAAAAATACTGAAACCGCTCTCATTGGCAAAGAGTGATATTCGACAAAAAAAACCATTCTAAATCGGAAAATTGCGAAAAATCGAAAAAAAATTGTCATTTAAATCTGCTTGTAGAGTAGTAATACTGATCCAAAAATTACAAAATTAATATCCAATTAACGATTAGATTTTAAGTTATTCGAACCGATTTATTTTGGAAAGTAGTCAATCAATCGTTAAAAAACTCTTACTTTTGATTTTCTTAATTATCAAAGTAAACGCAAAAGAAGCGAAAAAAGTTTTCTCAAAAAGTTTGCATAACTGCTGAAACTAAACCTGAACAGGAAATTCAAACTTTGTATTATGTATTTCGATAAGAACAAAGAGCTAGACAGAACAAATCAAAAGGTGTAAGCAATAAAATATCGGATAGAAATGAGCTTTGAAAGATTCACTAACTCAAATCTCCAAACCTTTAAGGCTACTACAAAATAGTCGAAATAATCGCGTTTTTTTAAATAATATAAATACAAATAAATATTCATTCAATTAGAAACTTTTTCATGTTTTTAGATTCAATTTTATTGAATATGAAATATATACAAAAAACTATGACACATGTTTTATGATATTATTTGATTTAACTTTTTAATATAATTTTGTTTAATAAATCTTTCATACATATATTTCTTTACCTCATACTCGATCAACTAAAATGATATAAGTTTCAATAAAAATTGACATGGTATCATAAGTCTAAATGTTTTATTTCCTTTCATAGCATGATTAAAAACTATTCATTCTTAGTTTTATCCATAACACGCAAGGTGAAAAAAATAAATTATTTATCAAAAAATATTTTGGCTATAATTTTTTTTTTATTAAATGGGAAAAATTATTCAAATTAATGATAACCAATAATTTTATAATTGTAATAGTTTAAAAAAACTAAAAAAACACGCTTCGCGCACTAGCTCTATCTTTATTACTCTCATGCAAAGGATCCGTTCAGATGCGTTCTGCAGCCAACTTCAGAGAGTTACCTACAGACAAACAAACATACGAGTGAAGCTAATAAAAGCGTGTTAATAAAAATAATCACTATTTTATTTCTTTTCTATATTGACTCCAGTTTAATCATTTCAAAAAAGCATTTTAAACCAAATTTATTCTTTTTTTTTAAGAATTATTCGAAAATAAAATTTATAACAAGTGAAAATAAAAACTAATGGTGTTAATTGTTTAGAAACTTGACATATAGATCTAAATATACAATCTAGATTTTGAAACTGTGGTAAATCTAAACATTTTATCATTTTTTTTTTAAAAAGGAAAAATTTTTTCATTTTTGAATACTTTTCTATCTTGAAAAACTTGGGTCCATTGAACCCAAACGACCAATCTTGCTAATTTACGAACTTTAACTCTTATGTCTAATATAAGTCACCAAATTGTCAGCTGGCTATTATATTATATATAATAAAATACATTAAATTTTATTGATGTTATACTTACGAATTACAAATTTTTCAGGCTCAAGTGGACAATATATTGTCTTGTAAATTGATGAAAACTTAATTTTCTACGCATAATACAGTATTGCCATTAAATTTTTAAGTCTTGACTCACCTATAAAACAACAGAGACATTCATGAATTAGTTATATTTTAATTATAATTTGAAATATACAATTAGGTTAAAAAAACAGGGTGTTTTTTTCATTGCAATAAATTAGGAATACAAATTAAAAATTTTTGTTATTCTAGAGAAAAGCTTATGAAAATTTAATTACTAGATTCAAAAAAAAAAACAATTCCTTTACCATCAATGATTTTTTTTTATTGTTTTATTGGTCCTTTGCCCACAAACTTGAACTCTTTGATATCATGCGTAATATTTTGAATCAACCACTCGGTATAATAATGAAGTATTCCCTTATGAAAATTATACATTCCGTCAAAACTTGAAGACTATTAAATTATGTAATTAGTGTTATTTGAATGTATATGATATTAATAAAGTTGAAAACAATGTTCTATTGATATTAATGTTTAAACAAGTTTAATTATAATTGTTGTACTGTACAGGGTATATAAAAATTGACCGACAAAATAGTTTCATACAAAATTATTTATCTCTCCTGATATAAGTCTGAAGAGAAAGAAACTGCAGGAAACCTCCTCCAGGCGCTTAATTCATTTTTATTCACGACACCGTCAATCTAATCACTTAACCGCTCCCAGTTATTATAAAAGGCAAGCCGAAATTCAAACCAATAACCTCCCAAACCTAATAATCGTGCGTTAAGAAATGCTACGCGTCTTTAACAATACGGTTACCTGGCTGGTATATAAAGATAATATTTTTAAAGTAAAATCGATATATGTTGAAGTAAAAAATACTTCAAATATATTTATTTTAAAGTATAAGTAAAAATATTTTAAAGTAGTTAGAATCCTTTTTTACCAAATATTATTGTCCCTAAAAAGATTTTGTTACTCTCTGTAAAATTTATATATTATAACCAAAAATAGCACAGTGTTCGTCGTCCATGAATGAGAAAATATTGTATACGCAAACTAATATAAATTTCATGACATACATTTTGAATATATGAAAATATTAATTAAATTCTCAGTAATGAATTAATAATTATTCAATCAATGAATGAGACAATGTTTGCTATTTTATATGAGAGGGTATTATCCAAAGGAAAAAATCAATTCTAAAGTACTTCATATCAAATTTTAATTATTTTGAAGTAATCGAATAATTCAAAATTTTATTTTTCCCAAAAATCCACACAAATAGTCTTTAGTTTAAAACGATTAAAAATATTGCAGACATTAACAAATGCTCTTTAGCCGGGCAACGAGCATAGAAATATCTGTTAGATTAAAACATTTATACATACAAGTGATGATTTCATTAAAACACACGACCTAAATAAATCTAAAAAAAGAAAGTTATATGATAGGTAGAAAGTAGACAGCGAAAAGGAAATAAAAGAACAAGAGTAAAGCAGTAGTCATGATAAATTTTGTTCAGATGTTGTGACGTGAAGGGAAATGAAATATAAAGTAGGTTAAAATAATGATAATGAATTGTGAAAACAGTAATATTTTTGGATTAAATGCTTATATTTGAATTCAGATAATTTTTATTTTCTAATTGATTAGATTTCTACCTTTATGTATAATATTGAAAAACATACTACGATAATGCTTTAAGAGATACAGCAAAAAAAGTTTTTAGTAATCTAATTGTGCCAACTAAGGGATAAAATGGATTGATTACAATTTCTATTGATTCACCATTACATTTAGTTAACGAAATTAATTGTGCATTAACCCAAATAATTGCAATATTCATCAAAAATGCTATGCATAGAGAGGTATATGACGACCATGTCCGAATTTTTTTAAACATTATTCGTTTTGATTTCTCTATTTTTCATTTTTTATATTACGTTTAATATTATCGGAGAGATATCGTTACTTGTTACAATCGATACAAATATTAAGTTCATTTACTTTTGCATGTATTCTCATATAAAAATATTTTCATTTGCATTTGTAAATAAATATATTTCTGTCAATCATTGGATACAACAATATGCTTTAATTACATTAATCACGTTACCACAATCATGTTTTATTAATTATGGATAGTATTGTTATCGTTATCAAGACTTAATTACGCTTAGACTTTCCAAATACTTTAAGAATAATTCTGTTTAGTTCTGTTTTAACGGACTAAAAAGTACGAAATAATTTTTATAATTCCAAAGGAAAAACACATGAGGCAGCAAAACGTCTGGCAAAGGTTACCGACGACAGGAAATATCTGGTAGTATAGATTATAAATTTTTTAAATTTATTTAGCTCATACAAAAAAATTACCTATGAGGCTATAATAGTTTTGTTTGTACCTACCCTTAGCAGTTTGTACGTGTTGATTGGTCGTCGACATAAGGTTGCAAGTTTGCATACAATTTACGTATATGTTAAGTGGAAACAACTAAGTTCTGGCGGCCCTGGGATCCTGGACTATATCCTGTATCTCTACAAAAGATACAAAAGACACAGAATATTTCGTTTAATTAAAACCATTGATTTAATTTTTAATTTGAAATTCTTTAAAAACTTTTTTAGCCTTGAATAAACTTTTCAATAATAATAATCACATAATATAAATACTTTTTAATAATTGAGAAAAGTAAGTTCATCATATATATCTAGCCAGTCATTTACTGTTCATAAAAGTTTTTTTGTATAAAGCTCGTTAATATAAATGGTTATTATGACATCGATTTGGTTCACTGCATTTATAAGCACATGAATAGAGACTATAATTTGAGTTTTAATAAGAATAATATCTTCTTTATCATCGTCTCTATGTATTAGCCCAGAAGTTTTTCACGAAAAACTTTCTTTATATCATTATAGTTGTTTTCACTTAAAAATAAAAGCAAAAATATAAATGCAATGAATGAAAAAAAATATTGGTTGTGATTTATATTTATATGAATACCAGGAAAATTTATGACAAATTATTTGAAAACTATGACCCAAATTTAGTTGGATTAAATACTTTTTTATCCAAAATTGGTTAAAAGTTGGGGATATTAGAGCAAAATTAATTTTTTTTAGTTTTGGTGACGTCATAAGATTCTCAAAACTTATTTTTTCGATATCTTGGCCAAACTCTGGCCGATTTGAGTGAACTTTTTTTTGAAACCCACTAATTTTGGGTTATACTTTTCAATGTTTTTACTATCGACTCGCTCACTTTAACCCTTCTATAAAAAATCATGGCCAGACCGTTACTATCTTGAAATGCATTATAGATAAGTTTGTTTTGACAAATTATTTGAAAACTATGACTCAAATTTAGTTGGATTACATACTTTATTATCCAAAATTGGTTAAAAATTGGGGATATTAGAGCAAATTTAATTTTTTGTAGTTTTGGTGACGTCATAAGATTCACAAAATTTATTTTTTCGATATCTTGGCCAAACTCTGGGCGATTTGAGTGAACTTTTTTTTGAAACCCACTAATTTTGGGTTATACTTTTCAATTTTTATACTATCGATTCGCTCACTTAAACCCTTCTATAAAAAATCATGGTCAGACCCTTACTATCTTGAAATTTATTATAGATATGTTTGTTTTGACACATTATTTGAAAACTATGACCCAAATTTAGTTGGATTACATACTTTTTTATCCAAAATTGGTTAAAAATTGGGGATATTAGAGCAAAATTAATTTTTTGTAGTTTTGGTGACGTCATAAGATTCACTAAATTTATTTTTTCGATATCTTGGCCAAACTCTGGCCGATTTGAGTGAACTTTTTTTTGAAACCCACTAATTTTGGGTTATACTTTTCAATTTTTATACTATTGATTCGCTCACTTAAACCCTTCTATAAAAAATCACGGCCAGACCCTTACTATCTTGAAATGCATTATAGATATGTTTGTTTTGACAAATTATTTGAAAACTATGACCCAAATTTAGTTGGATTACATACTTTTTTATCCAAAATTGGTTAAAAATTGGGGAAATTAGAGCAAAATTAATTTTTTGTAGTTTTGGTGACGTCATAAGATTCACAAAATTTATTTTTTCGATATCTTGGCCAAAATCTGGCCGATTTGAGTGAACTTTTTTTTGAAACCCACTAATTTTGAGTCATACTTTTCAATTTTAATATTATCGATTCGCTTACTTTAACCCTTCTTTGAAAAATCGTGAACATACCTTTACTATCTTGAAATGCATTATAGATATGTTTGTTTTGACAAATTATTTGAAAACTTTGACCCAAATTTAGTTGGATTACATACTTTGTTATCCAAAATCGATTAAAAATTGAGGATATTAGAGTTTTTGTAGTTTTGGTGACGTTTGGAGGAAGATTTTTCAAAAAATTTGTTTCAATTTTGATTTACAGATACAAAAATTTAGTGTCCAATTTCGATAAAATTATGTACATAAGTGTAGTTTTCCAAAAAAACCATCCATTTAGCGTACAAATGCGCAGTTTAAATAAATTTAAAAATATTCAATTATACACTTAACAAGCTGCAGTACAAATTGGATAAAGTCTTCTCAATATTTTGTAATTCATCGGTACTTAAACACAATACAAAAACTTCCTTTATTGTGGTAATAAACTATATTCCTTTATTACGTCTGTAATTATGATAATAAAAACATTCCTTGAATATCATTAACAAAAACCCTTTTTGAACCTTTAATATACCTACATTGAATTTATTCATATTTGTCCTGATACTAAATTTTACCTTTTATTGTAACACGGTAACATTGTCGTACGGTTTATATATAAAATTATGTCAAGTTTATAATTGGCAAATTATAATGAATATTATTATTCTCGAAAAAGGCTTATTTTCCCTTAAAATTGTGTTTTGTTGATTAAAATTGTGTTAAATCTTGAGGCCAGCCTTGGTAGGTAAGTTGATCTGGCAATCGATTCATTTTTCGTAGTTTAGGTAGAGGATTTCGGGTTCGATTGTGGTAAAAATCCCCTAGTTAGTTTCCCACATATGTACATAAATGTCAAAAACGACTTTGTAGAATGGGCCTTAACATTTTATATTTTCACCCTTAATTATAAATGAAAAAGTTTTTGCATTAGGAGGAAAAGCTGACATAATTAATGTAACTTTCTGTCTATATGCCAAAATTGATTTTTTTAAAACTTTAATTTTAGCATTTTCAAACTTTTTAATTAGTTTATATTTGTTCATTAGATGTAATAATAAATTTAAAAAATGTATAGAAAATACAAATTTTACTACTTCAATTACATGAATATTTAACAAATGGAATAAATTAAAAAAAAAAAGAACCGCCTTCAATAAAAATGGTCTAAAAAGTAAAAATTTTAGGAATAATTCCATTGTGATCAAATAGCTCTCTCAATCAACGAATCAATTTATACTGTTTTTGGATCGTTGTAAATCTCCGAGGTGGAAATAGTTCGGGTGATAAGGTTTCAACAGAAAAGTCGATGGGTGGAGCTTAGTCGTGTCCGTAAAACTTGATTAAGTAATTGGGAATGCCCAAGAAATGACGTATTAGGCCTTGATATGTGTTTTGACATAATATATTGTCTGGCCATGATCGTAAATAAAAAAATTAATACAAAGAATATGTTTGATCTTGTGTGAATATAATTTATAATAAAACTTAGAATTTTCTGCCATTGTTTTACACTCGAGTACAAAGAATAATAAAAAATATAAGAATTAGATAATTAGTATTGTTTGAAAGAACTATGAATGTGATTTTTACGTCTGAGTTTTACTTTAAAGAATTATTTTACTATGATAATTGAACTATTTACCACTGTACTTTTCGAAAAATTTTGAAATTTTCTGTGTTTTATTTTTAATTTTAAGTAAAATTTTAATTTTAAGTTCGTTTTTCATATATTTTTTTGTTAAATCATATAGGAATAAATATTATAGAACAGGAATATATCAAAAGACAATAATTACAAAAAGGATAACAGTGAAAAAAAGGAATGTTAAAAGATAATAATTCAACATAAAGTTTACATTATTTGTAAACTCGTAATTTTAAGAGATAGTTTTAGTGACCTAAATTTTCTTTTCATATTATAATTTTAAACACCACATATTAGTTGGTACATCAATGAATAAAATAGTTCGTACCGCTTTACCAATGGTTATATTTTATGAATGCAAATGACTATGTTATTATCAACAATATTTGTTGATAAAAAGTACAATTCACACCGATTAGCCCGAGAGTCAATCATATAAAAGTTCTATAGAACAAATATATAATTATTGGTGTGTTCCCGATCGGTGCTTTTCAGCGCCATCTTACTGTATAAGATACATGAAACACGTATACCAAAAAAATTGTACAGAAAAGTGGAAAAAAGTATCTAACGTCGACCAACCTCAATTGTCTGGAAAACAGGGTAAATAACTGTATTCCCTCCTATCTTTACATTACAATTTTATGGGAAAATTTACGATTTTTTTATATTAATTTTAATCGAAATCGGTAACAACAAAATTTTTCCTGATTTTTCGTAAATTTTTTAACCTTTGAAAAAAATCGATAACAATTTTTTGTCTCCAATCTCGATGAAATTATGTTTATAAGAATAGATTTTCATATAATTTTCAAAAAAAAAATTATTTATCATTTAACAATGAGATGTCGCCTGAAATTCGATCTGTAGTCCACTATTTTCTGAATTTTTCTTTTTTCATAAAACTATGTTATAAGGAAGACCTTGGATGACTTTGTAGATTCGCATTCATAACAGCTTGTTTTACAAGTTTACAAGTTTTACAAAACACATAATTTATTTTAATCAAAAAGTTATTTACAATTTTCTACAGCAGAACTTTCATTACTCGTTCGTTCATGGATGGTATTTTCAATTTGTGTTTTAAATTGTTGCAATACTTACTTATGTACTGTTTTTTAATATAATTCATGAATATGTACATAAATTTACTATAATTTAAACGATATGTACATAAAGAAACATTGATTTAGACACAAACAACATATTTAGATAACCGATTCAAACTGAATAGTTCGCCAAAAATATATCAGACTGACAACTAGATATTTTCCATAAAAAATACTCAACTAAATTTAATTAACCATACATTTACTAAGCATTCAATATGATTTTCCGTAGCTACCAATACTCTTGATTTGATATATTTGGTTCTCATACACAATGACTCATTAGAACAAAATTCAATTTTGATATTTTCAATGATTTTTTACTTCTTAATTGTAAATTTATGTTTGTGAAATATTGCTTTCATACAAAAAGTTTTTCATTGAATTAAAAATTATTTCAAAAAACACTATGTACCTTTTAAAGAATTTTCCTCATAATAAAAATAAACCATTTGTAAGGAAAAATTTCCAAAAAAAAAATGACTTTCTTGTATTCGATATAGTAAGAATGAATTGTTCGAAAAGGTCAAATCAAAGCAAATAACTGCATCCTAATTATAGAAATCTCTGGGTCATATCTAATATTAAAATATTTTATCTTATAGAATCTTTATTCATTCTGTTTTAAACAATACATGTATTCATGATAAAGAACAGGTAAAAATAATGCTATAGGACATATGAATGGAAGTAGAAGATCTGCATCCATGGCTGACTTTAATTATCCCCAGTAAGGAATTATCCCAATAATCAGCTTTGTGTAAACCACACAAAAAACCATTTGAAAGTGTAGCCAGAACCAGATACTAATGATCAAATGCATACCGAATATCACTGATGATATTCCCAGCTGAATGGATACAACATTAAATCAAAAGAGAAGTCAAAATTAAAGGGATAAAAATCCTTACTAAATAAATATAAATATAACTAAATATATCCATGTTACAATTCTGCGAAGCTAATTGTAAGACACTCAGTAAACAAAGAATGCATATCCATCTAAAAGAAATGGAATATCCTGTTTAAGACTCCCAGCAAAAACTTCGTCAAATGAATATTGACAAATATTCAATAAATTCTTTTTTACTGCAGTCACAAAACTCGATTTATCCCTCTTCATTAGACAGTACAATAGTTCCCTGCTACCATTTCTTCGATCCAACATATAATACCAAGAAATACATTATCTTAGACAAATTATAGGTTTGGATTATTATTGAATTTTATTTGTAGGAACTCAGCATTAAACGAGGGAATTTACTTAGTTTTTGCAGTTTCTACACAGATTATTTTTAACCTTTAAATAACCTTTGAATTACCACTTCAAATGACTTGCTATGTCAAATAAATAAAATTTTACTAGCTTCAACACTTTTTAAGTCCCTATTGACAGTATTTTTATATCCCATATCACATATAAAATTTGTTTTTATTGTTTAATACAACAAGTTTGAAAACGATAAAAAGAGGTCGATTATTGAAGTAAATAAATAATTTGTTTTGCTATATAAATAACAAAGACCAGCCAATCATCAATACAACAAGGATAATATAGCAGGATAAAAACAATATTAAATATTCAGTTGAAATAATAACAAATTAAACCCTTATACAAATATCACCATCATCATTGTATGTTGATATATAATTGGAAAACTTGATATCCATGTTGAATATTTATTCCGGAAGAAAGTAACTAAATAATCATTTCTCTCATTTATCCATATTTATTCTCTGTATGTAAAACATTTCAAATGTGTTCTTTTTCATGGAAAATAAATAGTTTTTCAATGGTAGGGGAGCCCATACCAATAAAATTAATATCGACCACGCTTATAGAGGGCAAAAATTTCTCGGAGGTACTTAGCAAGAGGGATATACCACATAGAGGATCTCTTTAATCTGATCCGCTCTAGTAAATTCAAAAAGCTCCGATTGAATTTCCTTACCACAATCAAAAATTGATACAATACCAATAATATTTCGAAGAACAAATTAGATTTACGGATTCTTTAATATTTTATCTGTATTTTTCATTTCCTGTAATGAGCCGAGATTATATATATTGTCATATACTGATGAAACGAAATTTTTTTCAATAGAATGCGTTTTAAAAAACATTTTGGTTTCAATTTTCTTTGGTTATCATAATTTTATTCAAAGAAAAAAAATGAAATGAAATAAAAAAACAAAAAGGTAAAAATAATATGCAAATTTTAAACTTGACTATATTCAATTTTAAAATTGAATGTAAAGAATAAAAAAAAAAAAAGCAAATTCTTATCCAAAATAGGTAATTTTTGTCACGAAATAAATGTATGCTCATGGTGTAAAAAAATACTTGTATTCGTAACACGTTCGTTGTAGAAGATTAAGAATGTCACTTTTCTTTTTGACATATTCGTTATTATTAACCCGATAATAAAAACGTAAAGTATCATCTATTTTCGGTTTGTTATGTTGTGCCTTTCTAAGAGAAATTCGTAGCCACATATCTATGATGTGCATGTCTGAGGGATGCAAATAAACAGAAGAAGATATCACGTAGACAAGGTTAGTATCAGATAGATACAAGTTAGGGAATTACAAAAAGTGAAAACGTATTGTATCTTTATTCAAATACAAAACTTCGTGCGTATTTTTTCCCCTGTGTATAACGTTAATGAAGAATAAAAGCAAAGCAAAATAAAAACCATTTTGTAGGTTCCAACAAAAATGACTCACATAGTATGAGTGTATATAACTGACTCAACTGTTTATTTAATTCTCAACATTATTTAAATACAGAAAATATATTCAATATGATGTAGTAGCCTAAATAAGTACGGTATATTTGTAAGAAATGTTCAAAACAAAATATATTTCTTAAAAAAAAAAATTAGATACCAAATTTTTCTTTCCGATTTTAAGGGGAATATAAAAAATCGACATAATTGAGAAAAATTTTTGTCTGCAATTTCGATGAAATTATGTAGTTTTTCCTGTAGATTTCAAATAACATCGACTTGAATGCGTTGTTTTTAAGAAATTCAATATAAAGGGCTTACACGTTCTTGACAAATCTCGACCGTTATCTCTACGGAGGGAAAAGTGCATAACGACCATAATTTCTTTACCATAGTTTTTCAGACTGTTTTAATTGTTTTTCTAATCTTGTGAAATTTTTTAAGATGTTCGCCAAACAAACAAATAGATATATCAAAAGAAAATCAATTTTGATAGGATTTTTATGATGAATTTTTCATAAACGTCCATAAAATTCATAATTCTATTTAAACTCCATTACATTGTTGGCTCATGGCGGCATCTCCTGTATGTAATAAAATAGTACCTACCTAACGACTAACAAAGGATTTTATGACATATTTTCTTGAACAAATAAAATCTCAAGACAGAAACATATTATAAAATTTCTATAATAAAAAAAGGGTTTTCCATTCAAAAGTGTAAACAATAGTGTAAATATGTTACATACCTATACAAATGTTTAACTTTATCAAAAAAACACTTGATCGTTAAATATTAACTTACGCATTCTGTAAAAGTGTATTTTATATGTGAGAGGGGAGATCTTAACTTTAAAGTATGGTGCAAACAAAATAACTTTAGAGACTAGAATATTCATTAGGAATGTAAAGTATCGTAGCAACGTTTTGTAAGCTATAAATGAGTAATTATTTTGAACACGTAATTTTATTTAGTCACAGGGCCTATAAGCATATCATATCTCATCTAAAAATTTGTATATGGCCTCTATATACTCTACAAGTATTCTAAAGAGCGTTTTTTTTAAGCTCGTCAAAAAAAAGCTTCAATTGACATCCGTTCTTTTGGAATTCGTGAAATATTTGCATTCAATAACAAATATAAAAACCATTTTGTCCGGTACATCATGAAACTGTTCGACGTTTGAAAACTTGAAAATTATCAAAAATGTCAGTTTTAATGTTGTTGGAGAAATTTAGCATCCATCAATCCTATTATATTGATTACTAAAATATTAAACATTCAGATTGTATCTATATTTATATTCCCTAAAGACCATGTAAGCATAAGATTTATAAAATTCTAACTATAAATAAATTGAGTTCGACGTCCGTTCTAACTTCACACCATACTTACTCAAAATCTAGAACACATGTATAATAATTATCATATACAAAGCCAACAACCAACAGCCAATTTAAAATCTGCACTTAAAGTACATATTTTTCATCTTTGGTGTTTTACAGTCATATTAAAAATTATTATACACTTGTGTGGTATAATAATTATATTGTCAAGTGTATAATAATTTCTAATATGTGCTACCTAAACTGTGCACCACAACTTAATATTCTAACAAACAAAAAAATGTGTTGCATAAATTATATGCAATATAAATTTCTATTACAACATATTCTACGTTTGTCCCATGGTAACGAAAAATATGGAGTTTCTTGTCCCAACATAATGGACATTTTATAGGTATGAAGCAAGTATGTATGTTTTAGAATTTTTTGGGACTAGCCAAAAACGTTCTTGGGGGTGAGTAAGGATGATATAGAAATAATTGCGTTTCTTGTGCACAGCTTAATTATTAATTATTTTCGGAAAGATCGCAATCATTAGTTCCTAAATGACGTTTACCTTACGGGCTACACCTTATTTTATTCTGTTGATCAAATCTATAGGGATGCATAACTCCTGTCTTAACATAAGCAAAAGTATGTATAGATTATATTTCCACAAATCAAAATTAGTTTTTTAGGTTCAAATTTTATATACAATGTTTTGTAACAGTTAATATTTTCAAAACAGTAAAAAGAATAACAACAATAAATTCATGACGTGACACAACAAATCAAATCTGAAATAAAAAAAGTATAGGTAAATTACATTTATGTCATTTACTTTAACAGAACAACAAAAAAGCTCATTCTCAAGCTAACAAAGCAAGCTTTATACAAGTTGTCTACTTACTACCTATTAAACTTTAACAAACAAAAATCGTTAATTTAATAGCATTCCGTGATTACATTCATTCTATTGTTGTATTTGTGTCCTATGTACTCTATGTACGCCTTATTAGTACAGTTGTGTTCTTTTACGAATGCAAATCAGAAAAGTTTTTGTGAATAATTTAAAAGAATTTTTTTTTCTTTTTTAAAGTGATTTTTTTAACACTGTTTTACAAAATTATTTAAATAATTCTTTTTTTCCATACAGAGTATTATTAATTTTCTTCAATTATTTACCCGAGAACATGATGAATTTTCTTATCATAAAAAAAAAACATGGAAACGCAACAAAAAGTATTATTGCCCCAAATGAAAGAGACATTTATTCAAAGTATAGCTATAGTAAATAATATCACTTTATCTGATTTCAGTTTAAAATATTTTTTTGTTTGTTACTTTTAAGATCATTTTGTCATTGCAAGGTTTAATTATTGATTGATACTCAAGTTTCTTAATCAAAATAAAATGAATGCTAAATTTTTAATTAAATTATTTTGTAATTGCATGTGGTTATTGAATATATGCATTCTTACTATCTTGAAATTTATTATAGTTATGTTCAATTTAACTAAAAATTTTAAAAATATGACTCAAATTTAGTTGGATTGCATGTTTTGTTTGTCGAAATCGGATATAAATTGAGCGTGATAGAGCATAATCAAATTTTTTTATTTTTATGACGTCATAGGGTTCAAAAAATTAATTTTTTCGATATTGTAGCCAAATTTTAATCGATTTTAGTGAACTTTTTTTTGAAACCCACTAATTTTGGGTCATTCTTTTCATATTTTATATTATTAATACGCTTATATTTACCCTTATATGAAATACCATGACCAGACCCATACTATCTCGAAATTTATTATAGATATGTTCAATTTAACTAAAAATTTTAAAAATATGACTCAAATTTAGTTGGATTGCATGTTTTGTTTGTCGAAATCGGATAAGAATTGAGCGTGATAGAGCATAATCAAATTTTTTTATTTTTATGACGTCATAGAGTTCAAAAAATTAACTTTTCCGATATTGTAGCCAAATCGTAATCGATTTTAGTGAACTTTTTTTTGAAACCCACTAATTTTGGGTCGTACTTTTCATATTTTATATTATTAATACGCTTAAATTAACCCTTATATGAAATACCATGACCAGACCCATACTATCTCGAAATTTATTATAGATATGTTCAATTTAACTAAAAATTTAAAAAATATGACTCAAACTTAGTTGGATTGCATGTTTTGTTTGTCGAAATGGGATATAAATTGAGCGTAATAGAGCATAAACAAATTTTTTTGTTTTTATGACGTCATAGGGTACAAAAAAATTAATTAAATGTTAATTACTAAAAGTTGAAATGTCATCCATATATTTTGTTAACTATATGAGAATACTCTCCAACCAAACGGTAATTACGGAAAATGATAAAGTGAGATGTAAGTTACCATCCATATGTAAGTAACATATGATGTTAGGTTATGACCTAACTATATACTAACTTCAAGCTACAACCTACAACAATATTTTAGAGTGTTGAATGTCAACATCGTATCATCTGTTGTATGTTCTCTGTGTTTATTAATTTATTTATGATTCTTGGACACTTCATTAAAATGTGTAGTTAATGTTGTTAATGATCATAGTTTTGGTTTTTTTTTTGAATACCAGCTGATGATCAACCGACATTCTGGGGTTTGAAAGTCATTAAATAACGGTATCAATCAAAATTTGTCATAATACTCTATAGTTAGCTCGTCCCTTTTTCATGTAGTTAACGAAGATAATACCACGTGTATTCCAAAATATAGTAGCAACAACTGTTCCAGCGGATTTCATTTGCATTTTACTTTCATTTGCATTATTCTTTCATCGCATGAGTATAGAGGTGAAAAGGTACTAATCTGCGTAGAAAATCATCTGAGCTACTACGTATATGCTCCAGAAGAAATTCGCGGTTATGTTTATTGTAAATGTAGCACCCATGTCGCAGATTTAAACAAGATTGAAATAATGTTACTTTTTTAAACCCTGTTAGTCTCAAGTATGTTGCGCAATTTTATTTTTGGATCACTTAACACTATATCTTGGATTTTATTATTTCTGGGATACTCAGTTTTACGGAACGATCTTCTTTTGATGAACGCTGCGTTTAAATTCAATATCCAGTCATAAACATTTTTGTGAAAATATCATGGAACTATCAAATATTCATATTTAAAATTCAATTTGAATTGAAAATTGTCAAATGAATGTCAAATGTAAGGTAAATCTGTGAGTATCTGCAATATATTGTTTTATTGTAATAAAACGTTATTTCGTAATTGATTTCTAATTAGTTAATTATTCTATACGCTTATGTACAAGCAATTAATCTGATAGTGATATTTGTAATCAATCAAAATAATTATCGTTTGATCAATTATGAGTATGATTAAAGCACTGGTTATGTCATGACGCAACGATCAGTTTAGTTCAATTTAATGAGGTCAGTTGAAAACTATAATATTAGAAAAAGCTATGCATTTGAAATATATAACTGCCGAACTTATAAAGAATGATTCTGATATAAGTTCAATACAGGCTATCAAACAGTTGAATTATTATGAATATTGCTGAATCAAGACACATTAAGCAGGTAGATTGTAGTAAGAAATGTATCAAAATCGTCATTATAAGACATCATTAAAATTCAACAGTAGTCATTACAAAACTTTTGTCTATGGTAGTACTCTACCGACCCCCTTAAAAACAAAAGGATACATGTGTTATGATGGATTTAAAAATATTTTCTGAAAAAAAATTTCACATTGTCTTCCTTTTATTTTATTATATTTTATTTATTTATTTAGTTATTTATTTTTTTTGAATTATAGAAATCAAAGAAAATATAGGAATGATTTGATCAATAAAACGTAATTGGGTCGAAAAAAAAGAATATAAAAAACAGAATTTGATATGGTATGTGAGTAAAAATAAAGCAATGATTATTTCAAGAATTCTTCAAAAGAATGTTGATGTCGTTCGTCAATTCACACAAAAAAAAAAAAATTGTTATTATAAAAGTTTATTTCGTTATAAAACCACATTATAGAAATAACAATAGCAGTCAAGTTTATACTCTTTTTTTTATATATATTTCTGTTCTTTATACAGAATGATGAATCAAACATGAAGCGAACAAAATTATTTCAGTGAGATAAAACAGAATCATTTTAAGAACAAAATTCATATATTTTCAATACTATGATTCTGATTCCTAAATTTTTCTTACTTTAATCTTGCTCAAATTTCAAAAATTTGTATTCATGTTGCCATTTTGGAACTTGTATTTCATGTGCGTCAATCTATCGCATGTCAGATTTATTCAGAGAAACTCATTCAGAGGAACGCCCAGAACTCCATAATTGAAAAACATATATTTGAAAAATTGAAGTACAGAATAGAGAAGATGTTGAAAATGGAACCATTTTAGACACATATTATCTATCAAATACCCTTTCCGGGGTATACCTCTCGAAACTTAACTTTTTTTATAATCGATTATTCTAGAACATCCTTATTAAAGACCTAAAGACCATTTTATTGTTATTCGACGTATAACTATCGAGTATAAAATATTGAAGGACGTAGAAAATATTGAAGTCATAAAGAAGAAGAAATTTAGCTAAAAAGCAAATATATAATTCTTTTATTACCATATTTGTATTTAAAAATATTTATTATATCTACAGCATATTTAGAATATTTTACGAATGTTCACCATTAAAAATAGTTCAAACATTGATGCTCAATGAAATATCGAGCATTTAAACAATTAACACTGTTATCTGTTATCTTCACTGTTGTTTCATTCTCATATCCCAATTGCTAAACTTTTAAATCAGAAACTATTAAAATGAAGGACCATTTACGACTACTTTTAAAAATTAATAAATGTGATTTTCATTCGAATAATTCAAAATAAAACAATAAGCTTTATTGTTATACTTTTTCGTTTAAATTTGTCTTATTTCGTTTAAAAAACATTAAATTTTAATATGAAATTTATTATTTTGACTTTTATTATTTATATTTTCATAATTTCCATAATTTTAATGACTATTTTAATTTATTTATTAATAATTTCCATGTATAAATATGTATCGCAAATTATATAAATTTACGTTATTAATATGGAATGAGGTCATGATTTAACAGGTGTCGTGATTACATAATGCACAATTTTATTTCCTACAATATTTACAACAATATTGTGTTGGTTTTTATCAAACAATAAGTTCTACTCTTTAAAAGAATAAAAAATTTTTTATGTAGCAATTCATCAACGAACTATTTTTTACTCCTAAAAATAAATCATTCACTATTAAGAAAACTTGATTATTGGGTTTTTAAATTTAGATCTTCTCGTCATAGTATTTTATTCGCAGTGCGTATTTCTTTCTAGAAAAAGAGTCCCTTAGCGTAGGTGAAAAAAGTTTAATTTTAATGGAACCTGCTATCGTTGTGATTTGAGCCAATCCAAACTTTCCAATACTAAAATTTAATGAAAGCTCGATGTCTAATTTTTAACATTTTCAAAAAACAATTTCGCGTCCAAAATAGCTGAAATCTTGGCGAGTATGTGTCAAATGATGCACAACTGAATTCATTAACATTTATTGATAAGTGCTGCTATTTTTTTGTTGTGTTCGGAAACTTGAAATGCATTTTGGAAACCAAAATTATTTCAGAATAGAATATTAATGGGCTCTTGGATTACATTGGCTGCGATAAAATCACAAACTAATTATATAAATGTTTTAGAAAATATATAAACAGAATGAACGTGAAACATCAAACACAAAAGATTTGAAAATGTTGGGAGTAAAGTACTTTTTATGTGTTAACCATCATAATGGTTCTTCTTTAGATAATAAAAGCTCTGTCAAAACTACAGTTTATACAATGATATTCCGCATAAATTTCATTCTGTATGTAATAAAGCTTATGTAATATCATACAGGAATAGTTGCATAAAATGAAGCTTTTGAACATTCGAAATTTTCTTCTTTCAAAATTAGGTGTACTTCTTTTGAAAAATAGATTTTTTATAGCATACATATTTAGAATTAAGCAGATCAAATTATTAATGAGCACTTCAAAAGAAAATTTTTGCAAAAGGAAAATTTGTGTTCTACATTATCACGATGAAGCCACATAGATAATTTAAAGTTGCGTTTATAGATAACACATGCTGATGTATTTATATGCCATTATTAACCCTTGACATATAAGCCCTACTTACATTAACAATTATGGGTATGATTTGATAAAATTAAATTTGATAAAATTATCCTCAAAATTAGTCAAATTTTATACACAGTAAAAAAAATTTGTGGACTTTCATGAGAAACAGCCTGTGTTATAAATTTCTGTCAAGATTTTTGTATGTTAATTTGTTGTTTTTCATTATTTACTTGATTTTTAACATGAAAAAAGTGTTAAAATTCTACTCACTTTTTCACACTATTAGTTTGCTACATAAAAACATTTTGATGGAAGTTTAAGACTGTTTAGTACTGTTGGTAAAATAATTTTCCTAATAAGTACAAAATATTTCTTTTAAATAAATTATCTAACCTCTGTATTCAAACTCAAATAATAATTGAATTAAAATTAATTTTGTGTTAAAAATACAGGATATTTTTTTGGGTAGATTATCAATATTAATTTTTCTCAAATTTTTGACTGTGTAGGTGACTTTATATCTTACTCTCACTATAATGCAGAACATATACAAACGAATTCTAATAACATTACTATTTCACTAATAGTATTATTTGTCATAATGTCAAAATAGTTTATGATAGCACAACCAACCAACGTACTGACTTTTATAGTATAAGTAAGCATAGTCAAAGTACCTACCTCTACTATTATGCATATAATAGTAAATCTAGAAATAACATATTCATGTGTATGATGATAATTGTAACACAATAGAAAATTTATGGATATGGGTGGGAAAACTACTGTATGATGTATATGAAAATCTACAAGCTTGTCAGAAAAAGCCAAAGAGACTTTACAATCATTTTTCACAAAGTACGATAATATATAAAATATGAACTATTATTTGTACCGGTAATTTCATATACGTTTGCAAATGAAAATTTTATCTTGATTTATTTTCATTTTGTGTTAAATTTAGATATCATTTTAGGATTCTTTTCAATTTTTCTACACATATCAAGCTATTAGAAATAAATTATTAATTACTTAATCGATTTCAAAGAAGTCTCATTTGAAAAAAAGGATTAACGATCTATTTTGAAAAGTTTTGTAATAATCACAAGAACTTAAAAGGGAAACATACTGGAAGATCCTTATAATATCAATTGAGGATGTACTTTTTCCAAATTTGAATACATTCATCTAAGGATGTTTTATTACAAATGTCACCATGACAGTCCTGACCCTTTTACGAATACAAACAAATGGTGACAGTGTGTAAAAGGAATATTATTTTAAATCGATTGTCATTTTTGGCAAGGAGTATTCAAGTTTATTCACTACAAAAGATAATACCATCGGTAATTTTGGCATTATGCTTCATTTATATTTCATTTATATTCTCATTGTATCTTTCAAATGCCTGTAATAATTGACAATGGCAGAAGGAAAATACGCCATATAATAATGAAATTCACCAGATGATACACTTTGGACATAATCCAAAAAATGTATCTTGTCAAATTATATTTCCATTATTGTCATAATAATATTTTTAGTGACTATATTTCATTTTAGTAACATTTACAAGAAAAAAATTGTGTTAAATCTTTAATCAAGTGAAATTACATTCAAATAAAATTGTACTCAAATTTTGTCTATTGTTAAAAGGGTGAAAATATTATATGGGTGAGTCGAAGCCAAAATTGATTTAGTTTTGCCTGTTATTCGTTTCTCCATTTCTTATATTTTCCAAATTTATTTTCTATTTATGGTTAGTACATTGTGGTTATATTCAATAATAACAGATGTAAAAAATAAGTAAACAAGTATTTACTGAAAAATGATATTTGATAAACAGCTTACCGGCTTATGGATTCATAACGTATACAGTGCTTTATAAAATTATACTACACTGAATAATAATATTATGGTTTTTAGTTTAATAATTTTTGATATTTATTATTAAAATTGAAAAATTTTTAGTTATATAAATTGTTGACTATTCTGTTTTACTGTAGAATGTACCCTATAGTGGTTTTGATAGAGGTCTCTACGAGTTCTAATAATGAAGACCTAACAAAGACAATCTTGAATCTAATATACATAGTATTTTTTCAATATTTTCGCATAAATAATTCAAAAATTTGTTTTTTTACCGAATTTGAGTTTTTACCGAAAAAACCTTTTCTAAATACAAATCTTGATTTTTAATTTAGAAGCCTTTTTTTGGTAAAAACGGGAATGAATATTAGTTAAATAAAGATATAATTTTCAGAAACTATTTAAAGGACATTTTTTCTTCTCTTGTTTTCAAAAGAGCCTGTATATATTTTTCGTAATTAAATAATTTTTTGAATGTATGGCATTAGGAGCTAAAAGAACTATTAAAAATGATTTTTTCTTAGATTTGTATAACACAAAAAGGGAAATAAATAGCCTGAAAATAAAAAACTGAGTACATAAATTTATTCGGTGATTCTATAAACACCAAAATATTCATTTTGCCTTCAATAATTTCGAACGTTACAAACTTTAGACTAAAATTAATATAATTAACAGATTCCTATACATGTCATAAAATTTCAATAATATCTAGTTTATAAAAAAAGGTATAGAAAAACTTTCTAAAATATGTCTCCTGGTTTTTTGAACAGCCTATATATTATTTTTCTTGATTGTATTGTGTTCCATGATTAAATCTAATTTTGCAAAACTCTGTTTTACGATTTACCTACTTACTGGAAGCACATTAACGTAACAAGCTTTTCATACATAAATTCCCGTGTTTTATTACACATGAAAAGCATTGATATACCTAATTTGATTAAAAGTTATATGTTAATAATATTCACATTTTATTAGATGACAAATTTGTAACGAGTGAAGTTTGAAATGTTTTTGATAAATAATGTAACGTTTATTATAAATGGTCGCAGTTTAAATTTCACTTCAAACTTTATAATACAGTTTATAGTTTAAATTAAAGGACTAAAATACAACATTTGGGTACACTTTAAACTTGAAACCAAAAACGCAAGGTACATGTATATTTGTTTGCAGATAAACTGATTAGAATTAGAGCCGGTTAAAAAAGTTTAAAATTTTTTGTTCGCTGGTTATGGGTTTTCTAGATTAATTGAGGTCTAAAAAACACAAAAATAATATTTACTAAACGATCGGTCGAATAATTTTCGAGATATTGCATGAAATAGATCCGATAATTCGGCTACCGAAACCGATTTCTAGCGATATCTCAAAAACTATGCATCCAATCATGAAATAGATGTTATTTTTGAAATATGCGGGTCAAAATTATCCTAAAACATATATTTGATCTAAATCGGGAACAAAAAAAAATTTTCGATTTTCTCGATTTTTTCAAAGGGGTTACGTACTCCTTAAAAAAATTGCGAAAATTCGAAAAAACAAAATTCTATCCGATTTCGAAAATAAGTATGTACATTAGGGTAATTTGACCCGTAGATTTCGAAAATAACATCTATTAAACGATTGAACGCGCGTAGTTTTTGAGATATCTTCATAAAATCGGTCCCGATGCCGATTTAGCGGATCTATTTCATGCAATATCTCAAAAACTAGCCGACTGGTCGTAAAATAAATGTAATTTTTGAATTTTTAAGATTGAAAATATTCTAGAAAACCTATAAGCAAAAGTGAACAAAAAATTTTGAACTATTCGACGGTTTTTTTCAGATCTCGTATACGACAAAAACACCTCAAGTTAAAACAATCAAAAAAAGTATGTTTTTCGATAAAACATAGCATTCTCAGATGGTCACCCATGCAAGTACTTACTTTGACTATTTACATTATGCTATCAGAGTTTTATGTTTAATTTATTTACCTACAAACCAATATCATAATCCACGCTATTATAACATTAGGTACATGTGCTATTTATTTGAAAAGTTTTCAATGGTTATTGACTTACAACAAGACCGTAGGTGTAACGTATAACGTGTATGTTTAACTTTGACACCATATAGAATTGTAATTTACTACGTGGTGGTAGTATTGTGTATACTTATCTAGATAAGTGTGGTGTCACACCATCTACGGAACATAAACACATACTCATAGGCTGGGTTCCCGTCCGTAATTATATCAAATCAATGATAAATTTGCTTCTAAAAATTTGTGCATGGCTTATGAGAATAGTATTACAAGTTTTTCCTTTACAAAAATTCTGAAAAGTATGCTAATTTCTTTTTCAAAGTCGTAAATTTTTCGATTGGCCTTACAGGCTTCAAATTGATAGAAATCCATTATTGTATAAGAAAGTTAAATCAATAACAAATGTCCGTCACGTATTAAACCCAGATTTCCGTTGTATGACAACCTAAGAAATGTGAAAAATGGCAATTTGTTGTGGGAAAAAGGATATCCTGTTTTGCTACATGTTGAAGAAAATTATTTTTGCATTTGTTTCTAAATAATGTTTCGATTTCGAAACAGATTTCAAGTTAATAACAGATTTTAAGTCAAAAGTTTATGGGCAAACATTGGGCGTCTCCTTTTTCGGAGCCTTTAAAAACTTCTTTTAACTTTTTTTGAAGTCTGTGAGGAAAATAGAAATTTTAAGGTCTCCGAAAAAGAGAAAAGGATAACGCCCCACTTTTCAAAATGTTCGTAGATAAAAAAAGATTATAGCACTAGTGATAATTAAGAAGTATATTTGTCGTCAATGACTTGATTTGATGAAGGGCTCTGTGATTATAACTGACAAACTGAATATAATGATCATAATATGTCTTTATTATCTTATGAAGTTTATATTATAGGTGTGTTTAACGAATACGAGTAATAATAATCCTTTATCAAATTTACATAATTGTAAATTCATATCCTATTATTTACCTGGTATAAGATTTAACATCACTGATCCAAAATGGTTTATTACATGAAATTTTAATTTTTATATTTTTATATATAGTCTAAGATTTGTAACGCTTGAAAATATTGAAGGTATTCACAAAATTTTGGTATTTCTGTTCATGATGGAATCACCAAATTAGTCCAGTTTCGATCACCTCTCTTTAATAGAAGATAGCTCAAAAACGACATGACATATCTAGTGAAAATGTTGATTAGGATTTTTTAGACCTGAACGGTGAGTTTAAGTTTGTGAATGACCAAAATTAATCAATTGGATCTAATTATCTATGACAACTTTTGTTTGAAACATTATATTGTAAACTGATACACCAAGACAGGTAAAACTAAATAAAAGCTTGTGGAAAACTATTTTTGTATTCTGTTATGTCAAATTATTGTATTGGCATTCTATTAATATATTCTATATGGTCAATTGGTCAAATCATTTTTTTGGTCAAAGTTAAATTGCAAGATTTGATTTAAATCAGACATCGGAAAACTAAATAATAGCTTATAATTATAGCTTTTTCTTAAATAAAAAAATATATTGTTAATTAAACAACATAACTTCATCAAAACTAACTTGAATAAATTTTGTGATATGACAAATTCTAGGTCATGATATAAAGCTCCCCTACCTACGTTTCTATTGTGAATAACAAATAAGGTATTCTTATAATAAACATCCACATATTATATAATATACCAAACATATAAATTATGTATTCACTATAACAGCATTCTTTGAATACATAAAATATTTATTATGTTGAAAATATTCGTTTGATCACCATATCATTTTTGTAATAAATCAATATTTGCAATCAATCAAAAAACAGTTTGACAATGTGTATGTCACTTGGTATTGTAATATGTCAATTAGGACTGAATGATATTTTCCGAGTGTTATTTTCATACAAAAATATTTCCCAGCGATGATTTGAAAGATATAATACTGGTCTTAGACGTGGCATACAATTTCAAAGAAATCATTAATTTTACAGCCTGATCAGGGATATCAAAATCACTTCGCCAACGTGAATCAGTTTAGGGTACTTTTTTTCACTTCTTTCTTACCGTTCACACTCTAAAGAGGAATTTTACAAAATATGTACGTAGTAAATTTTGTAGGCAATTAGTCTGCTGACAACTGACTTTGTGAAGACGTGGGGTTAGTTAACAATTTTATTTAAATATGACACTTTTTTCATGTTAAAAATCAAAAGAAAAACATCGAATAAACACTAAAAAAACTGCAAACAAATTTTTAACGCAGGCAAATAATTTTACTTAAAGAGTAAGTTCTTTTTTTTTTAATAAAACTGTTATCTATTCAATAATTGTAATTGAAAAGCGACAAGATATGTAGATTATTATAAAAATATTTCTTCGCAAAACAATTTTTTTTTTTTTTGAATTGGTCATAAATTCCATATACAAGTAGTTTATAGAATAAGTATACTTAAATCTTTCTTCAGTCATACACAAAAAAAAAAAAACTACATGGTCAATTTATTTTAACCTTTTGAATGTACCAACCTACTGGTTCCATCGGAAAATATAGGAGTTACCGTGGCTAAAAATACTTTCGTATATAGAATATTCTTGAAGATCTGATGTACGATGTACAATAATATTAAAAATACGATAGAAATAGTAAATAATATTGTTTACCAGTATGTCATCGTCTGCTAAATTGCACTTCTTAATAACTTCTAAGTAGTTCTTTTAATGCAGCCCAAATGTGGAGCCCGAATTTTCATATTTACGTTTCCAGATCACTAAAACCCAAATCCAACGTGTTAAGAGAGATGTCTAATTATGTTTATGTATGTGCGTTCGGAGTTTTTCGATATGATTACCTCGAGAATAAATATTGATATCGACGTAGAACCTCTTTCATTCCACAGGAACTGAATGACTTTTCAGCAAAATCAGTCCAGCCGTTTTTTGTTGAGAATAAATAAACAAAAAAATACCCATATTCGTAATAATAAACAAATTATTGTTTTTTTAATATTCTCATTGAGAAGTTAACCGTGTGGACATTGCGGGTTACACCTAGACCCCTTCTTGGCTTTCGTATTTAATTTCATAGATTTGTTTTTGGATGTTGGTATTTTCGAAGCCAAAACAAAGTCTTCAAGTCTTTTTAGTAGAGCCGAATAGATTCCTTCCTAATTATTAAATAGTTCCCGATATTCCATCGAAGACAATCTAAAATAAAGATTTTTGGCTTAAGAAAAGGTTATATACTCGTCTTATTATAGTCTTACGTTTACTTCAAAAACATCCGATTTTTGACGATATTTTTTTTCAAATTTTCATTGAAAATGCAAAATAAATCAATGTAGATAGGAAAATTTTTGTCGTAACTCTTGGAAATTTTATTTCAACGAGCTTTCTTTTCAGATATATAGTATTCATTCCATTTCTATCTGGATTCCCTTTCATACACACTAATATAGATAGAAAACATTTTAACCTACTTTTTAAATTCCAAAACATTTCACAATGTTATACAGACACACATTGGGTTTGAATTGCGGTACTAGTTACAACAAACCGTATTATAATGGACCAGCACATATCATCGATGTTTGTTGGTATAACAAAAATATTTGGTAAACTTACCTCAACTAGCATATAGAAAAAGGTATTTGGTTAGTGGACAGATAGTTTTCCAACATGATAGAGCAATGTTAAATTTACTAAAAGTTTTCTTTATTCTGTTTTATTTTTATTTTTTTGCACACCAAATATGAATAAAAATAGTTAAAACTATTTTATTACATCCAATTTACGATATTTAAGAGACATTTAATGAATAAACAAAGCTTTGGCGTTAGGTGGCCTTATGAAAAAAAAAGAAGATATATAAACTATTTTCTTCAACTAACTGCAATCAACTGGAAACTGTAACAATAAAAATACAATTCTACAAATAAATATTGACTTTTTAAATCAACGTTTACTTCATTAATGTTAATTTTATCAAAGACAAAAAAAAAAATGTATCATCTATTGATACAAAGAACATTTGTATCTATGTAATCAACAGAATCTACTACCATCAAACACAAAGAAATAATGCGGCATTTTATAAAACGTGTTATGTGTACCGAATACGATGAGAAATCGTATATATTTTCGATCATAACAGTGTTGGGAAAAAATAAATATACAGAGATGCAATTTGATATTGGATATCATTGACAGTTTTTATTATAACATGCTTTTGAATTTAATTTTATTTTAATCGATAAATAAATTACAGGTGTGATCGTAAAAAGTGACTTTAGGTTTGTGGATGATCAAAATCGGACCACTCAGTCCAATGGATCCATGGCTAACTTTTAAACCATAAAAGATAAAAGAAAGAAAAAACTTTTCCTCTATCTTTTATAGTTAAGAAGTGGGATCAAGGATCTATTAGACCCAGTGGTCCAATTTTGCTCATGTACACACTTAAACTTTTATGTTTCGATTACCGAAATTTCAGATTTTCATCTTTTTTTGTTTTTGAGTTATTATGATGACGGAGGGGCAGTCAGAAATAGACTAATTAGGTGTTTCTTTCAATATTAGGTAGCGGTACAAATTTTCGACTAAAATTAATATATTCTGACATATTATGTACGTCGAATATAAAAATACGATCTACGGTTATACTTTTTGAAATTATGACCGTTCCAAGTTCCAAGTTCCTAAGATTTATAAATTCTTACGTCTTAAATATAAAATTTTTTATCCGGTATAAAATAGTCCAGCTTGAACAGCATTGACAAACACATTCATATATACATTTAAAGCTTGTAATAGTACTATTGGACAATTGGGAATACTTTTCAATACCTGTATGGATACACCACAATGTATCCGATCCGCTTAACGTATATAGATAGCTACGTTTGTATTTCCTTTCCAAACTACTCTGGATGGATATGGATTTGTATTTAATCTCATACAATATATAAAAATCAAATGGATTGCAGCAGTATTTATAACAAAATTTCCACATAAAGCTCTAGTGAAGAGAGGTGTGGATTTAAAATGGTATTTTCTTTTCATATTAACGACCGATATCATTTTCAATAGTCAATTGATGATAGTTATTTATTTTATTTTATCTATAAAATATTTTAAATTATCGTTTTTCTTATTATAGTCCAAGATGTGAGCGATGAACAAATGCAAAAATATTATAAGGGCTGAAATTTTTAGTACCCTTATTTTGTACGTTATTTTTTTTTTTATAATTTTAAGGATACAATCGCAAATACATATAGTTTATATAAACAACCATTGATCATCAAAATATTAAAAAACTTAATCCGCTCTCAATTGTAATAAAAGTAATAATTAATACGGATTTATTGGTTTTGATTTTTGCATTCGAGTATACATAAAGAATAGAAAGCAAACAATACAAGAATATCAAACAAACTAACATATAAATATTCTACCTATCTAAAAGCAGCATTAAGTCTAATCATATCCGATACAAGATGAATCAGTGGGAACGATATTGTTTTGTGACTGGTATTTAAATCAAAATACACTCTACCAAGAATAGATAATCATGGTACCTAGAACAACATATGATCAGGCATCTAGAACAACATTTGATGATAATAAAATAAGATTCTATATTGCAATATAAATTGTATATATTTTATATTGTAATATTATCATGTGTTGTTATAAATGCTTGATGATGACTGAATCAAAGTTGAAACATCGCAAAAATAATAAAGAATTTTATTTAACATTCTATAATATCTGCATAAAACTTCAATTATCTAATATGGATGACATAGGTGACCTCATAGCTTTTTCACGCTTTTTTAATTGCTCCTGAATCAGTCTGTATACAAAGAGACCTCACTATAGATATCATATATTCACAATACAGATTTTCATTTAATTTATATTCAACATTATATCCATTGAACTGGAAAGGAATCCTTCACGAAAAAAAAAAGAGTAAAGTAAACAAAAAATCAAGTTTTCCTTCAATGATGTTAAAGCAATACTACACTAGTAGATAACATACTTTTGTTCGTAACTACTGGAAGTTCTGAATTTAAAGACGAGGAAAAAACGGTTTCTTCTATGAGCGTTGAACGACTTATATATGCTAGATTTAACCATAGAGTTAATTCCTGTCGTAATTGGTGTAATTGGTGATCTTCCAGAGACTCCAAACTACTAAAACTACATTTTCTTTATCCTTCCCTGCTCTTCCAAATGTTATTATTCAGTTTTGATACAATGAAAATAGCCCAAATGTACCCTGTTAGCATTTTAGCCATTATGAGTAAAATCCTTAATTAACCAGTAGATCTTGACGCCGGGGAAACATCAAGGATGGGCTGCCAAACTAATATTCAATTACTTTAATGCAAATCTAATTGGCAACATATTTGCAGATGTTACTTTTAAGTCATTATGATTAACGTAATTTTGAGGTAATGCAACGTATGCCAAAAAGATTTAAAATAAATCGTACTGAGATTGACTCATTATATTCCTACTTCAGTGTTACAGAAACTGTCTGTTTATATAGTTTTTAAAGAATTCATTGAATAAGAGACTGAAACTGATATTTTGTGCAAGACGGTTGTTTTCGGTCGTGTGTATGTTGAATTGGCATGATCGGTATACCACAATGTTTGGTTATACTTCTTCAGTAACATATCAAATAAAACTATACTTGAGATTGCATGGTTTTCAGAAAATATATAAGAATTGTAATTTGTGTGGTTTTGTTTAGCTACTGTGTGACTAAACGATATTTAATAATTCGAGGAGGCTTTTCTTATACAGATCTGATTCTTCATTGGAATACAACTGCGTGCTGTTTGAGCTCAAATGAGCTTTTAACTGGGCTTTATTTTTCATGTTAGTCCTTACAATCTACAACAGATGAAAATAGGCTGAAGAATTAGTTATCCCAGTTATATTAAAATGTAAGTACTACCCCCAATATTTATTCATTTATGTAAAATTAAAAACAGGTTATATTGCGACAATTTATGTACATTCCATCTACTGTTTTAAACGTTTTACAAAATGAGTAAGTAGTTTTATTGGTGAGGCTGTGTTTCTCACATATAAATTTTGAATCACCATTACAACTATATCAAAACTAAATAATCACTTTTGTAACATAAGGTAATATATTAATATTTTCATTTATAACTTTTCTAAGAAATTTTCTCCTAGTAGTTTTCCATACGATCTTGTTTATATTTCGTACATGCTGTAGTAAACAACCTAAAGCATCATCCGACAACCATTCTTCATTTATTTATCAAGTTTTCTATTCGAATAAACTTCCGAAGTACTACTACTGTTATTCTCATATATGTATGTTTGTATATAGCTTGCGGTCGACTTCGATTTATTGGGATATTTATATTGGGTTGAAGTATTCTATACGATAGATATACTTGTCTTGATACGAGTTTTACCTACCTACATAGACTATGCACAATTTTACGTCTACAAACCTTAAACATTAAACCACATATTGACTATTTTATTCTCATATTGTGTGCCTTGGCTCTCATACGTTGTTCAAGTTTGTTAACTTGCATATATAACATCAATTTTTACACGTTGCAAAAACTGTTTTACAAAGTGTACCATTAATAAAACATTTACATAACAGGAGCATTTCTTTTTGGTTATCATATTTTTCGTTTATGGGCTCCATGGTATAGCTGATATGACGCGGTTTTGTTACTATCCATCTTTCAAGTACATATAGGGTTTGAATCAATCAACACACATCATTTCTAAAATTAGTAAGACAGTAAGATGGGAGAAGGTGCCACATCAAATGAGGTGCCAGTTATTCTGACGTTAAATCCCAAATTGTACGCAATGGTTTTCACTTATATAATTGGCAACTGTAATATGGTTTGTTTTCGCCTATTTTATTTAAATGCAGGTAAAAATTCGAAAAATGTTGCTTTGATTAAATTTTAAACGGTTGTATATTTTTTTACCTGATTTATTAAATACGAGGTTTACAAAAATTTTTGATCGTGTTTGGTAAGATGTCTCTTTTTTGGTGGGCCGTAAAATTTTTAAGTCTAAATCTTTGAGTGGTATCGAAAAAGAAAAATGTTTGTTAAAATAACTCTAGTAGCACTGTCAGTAATGACTATTACACCATCGGACTATTAACTGTATCGTTTCGTGACCATGATATATGAGAAAAATTGGTTGCCCGGTTCTTTCCTCGATGAAAGATACTCGATATTTTGGACTGGGTGAAACCAGTGAGTGTATGGCCAATAGCTTTAAGACTTGAGAAAAATGTTCACCACATCGGTCTTTAAACAAAGAACCATTTTCATAAGAGCGCAGCACGACTTGCATGATATATAAAGGTCAAAAATGGTTGTAGGATATTTGTATGAAATCATTAAACTCTTATGTCAATAGTCGCGATTTTGATAATCAGTGAAGCAAAGTTTTCTTTCAACATTTACTTTATTGAAGATCTTGGCTATATGCTCATTGAGCTCACTTAGTCCAAGGAATATGAATACCTTATCATTAATTCATCACACTATTTGTGCCGTGGTCATGAAATGATGAAACGCTACAGTTAATCGAGTCCCAGGACCACAAAGTCGGATGTTCCGAATATCGTTTTTTTTCATGTTATTAAACCTGAGGCAAGTTTAACACTGTTAATTTTATAATTCCCAGATATAATATTGAATAGATTTTTTAAATTATCAATGTTCAGTAAAAATAAACCAGTAAATGAAGAAAACTGTGGTATCTTCCTCCCAATTACCCAATACCCTACATAACTCACAAATAACATCAAAATCCTATATAAAAAACTATATCGAACATTCCACACTACACTTACTTCAAAAGTGTCACTTAAACAATAGTAAAGTTATAGTAACAGCATACATATAGAAGATTTGATAAAATTGATCTTTAGACTAGGAATCTATATAGTTTTATAGCAATTCTTTCTATTTGTTAAAAATTATGTCATTGTTTCCAATCGATTGACTCCATAGAAAATTGATTTTATCGAATTTATTTGAAACTTTTATACATTCCTTTTTATCAGTTTATATAGATATGTAATTGTTATCAAATGGTGAATAGGTGAAGTTTTTACTTCTTTTAGTATAAATAAAAACTTTTGATGTGATGAAGAAACGTATCTAATTTTAAAAAAAAATTAATTGCCGTCAAATATTGGTTTAATTTCTAGTCTCAAAGTTTCAAACCTCAATGATTTACAACTCCCAAAGTTTAATATACATTATCAATCAAACAGATTCAAATTCTATTTGAGTTTTGCCATTATTTAAAACAATTTTCTGAGTATAAATTTTAAAACTACCACAAAATAAAACTAAAAAATACTCATATAGCTATGACTTCTGGAAAAATTCCTTATGTGATTTGGACGTCTGAATTATTAATTTGAACTTGTCTTTTATCCTATAAGTATAAAATTATCTAGCGTCGACTATATGCATATAACAATTTTGATATTCATTGCATTCCTTTTTCAATGCGTAGAAGTTTTAATATTATCGCATATTTTCTTTTCATTTATGTCCGTATTTATTTAAGAATGTAAAATACACGAGATTTTTTGTAAATTTATGAGAATGTTATAAATAACAAACAGCGTGAGCATGCATGCATGTTATTTGAAATATATTCTTTTCGGGTATTTAAGCATTTATAATTCTTTTATCCTTGGATCATGGAATACTCCGAATATTCGTATCTACAATAACTTCTAAATAATAATTTTCTTATAAAAAAATAAACTATTATGCTGATGTGGTAATTTTTAAGTGGAATATGTACGGAAAATACACTGCCAATAATGAACAATAAAAGAATGCATGCCGAATGAGGTTCAATAAAGTACTGCCCTGATTATAATTTTCTGTAATTCACATCAAAATGTGCAACTAGATTCAATACTTTTACAAAAATATAATAAAAATTGATTCAATAGCAAGTTTTAAGCTATTAAAGATTATTTAATTTTATCTCTTTCTTGAAAACAATGTTTAAAATGTAATTCATATGGACATACTAATAGTTGACGTCATACACTTTATACAACTCTACAACTTCATACAACTTTAGGTTCTTTTTCGTGAAGTTTGCCCGGTCCTCTATTTGGATATGAAATGAAAAATACACTTTCTACTAAACCTGTTTCGATTTCAATGATATAAAAACTTACATACAAAACACAACTTTTGCATTTTAGTTTAAAGTATCCAATTTTGTAAATCAAAACTTCTAAACTCATCGTTGTAATCATCAATTCCAGGAATCTTAAATAACTTGTTCAATCTACTGATTGTTTAAAGAAAATAAACCTGGAGGAAATTGATGTCTACCATATATGATATACCATTTCAGGGAACAATACTGTTCCTGTATGTATTTATATAACCACTAATTATACTTTAAACGTAGTTAAATAATAATTATCTTAAAATAAACATGAAAATTTAATTATGATTTACGTTCTTATAAAAATCAACGATGTGGTAACACTCATTCGAATTCCGTACAATAAAAGCATTGAATAAAGCATAAGTTTAAAGTTATGATATATACAAAATAAATGGACATATTCCAAAAGCAAAACATTGGAAAGTTTTGGAATCGTTAATCCTAAATCGAATTTTTTTGAGTTACAATCGATTTTCAATCATCTAAGCCACTGATCATCAAATACTTCGTTCAATGAGTTAAGGTATTTTCATGATAATGTTCATTAAATAATATTTTTTACCTAATTTAAATGCATTCCGAGAAATCTTCATGAAATCTTATCCTATTTTTATGATGTTAGGATGTTTCTCAGAACTGATTTACTATTGAAAAAAGCTTTTTAACAAAAGATATTCACAATTTTTCAAAATTGAAAAATGAATATATGCTTTTTCGCTTTGTATAAAATATTGAATTAATTTTAAAAAAAAACCAAAAGATAGGGATTTTTTTAAATATCCAATTTCGAACAAAAATGTTTTATTCAGTCAAGGAAATACAAGGTCCCAGAATGGTTATTGATAGATGAGATGTGACACCATTCTGACCATTTCCTTTATTGTTTCCACTGAAAATATTGGTAAGTTGTTTGCTTTCCACCTAAAACGAAGCAGTTTTCGAACCAAGCATTCAATATTCTATTCTAATTAAACAATAGTTATGTCCAATAAGCAACATAATTCATGCCAGTATCTCTATCTAATTATAACAGATTCGTAAATGAATTTTTTTGGTCTACATTTAGACAACTTCCAGTATTTCTATTAAAATTTGCAAACATATTAAAATGCACGAAAATAGCGCAGCATTAAGTATATAATAAACTAATTACAAGTAATAATTAATTTAGTTTATTGGCAAGCACATTATATATCAAATAGTATATTTTCAATTTAGTTTACTTACAATACATTATCTAACAACATTAGATAGATAGCTTCCATTACATTAAAGTCAAATAAGTAAGGTAATAAAGTTTATTAAACATCACATATGATAATAAACAGAAGAACAATATTATATATGTATTACTGCTATGTTATATTCATTCATGTTACAACAAAACAGTATCAATCTATCCTAATGAAATATTCCTCTATGTAACAAACATTTCCTTACAGTAAATGATATTATTAAAGCTTTATATATATACTTTAAATATTGTATTTAAATTGTACATTATGTACGTAATAGTCCCGCTGCACACAAGTATATCATATGCTTAATAAATATAATAATAATGGGAGTTTACCTCCATTTTTTTGAGAAACATTTGAGAGGCCACAATTGTATATTATGTACGTAACAGTTAGTCCCAGGACAAATAAGTGTATTATATTCTTCATAAAGATAATAATAATGGGGTTTTACCTCCATTTTTTTAAGATTTACATTTTAGAGCTCACCCACAATTGTATATTATGTACGTAACAGTTAGTCCCAGGACACATAAGTGAATCATACCCTTCATAAAGATAATAATAATGGGGTTTTACCTCCGCTTTTTAGGTAGATACGTCTGTGATAGAAGCCATCCAAATATATTATAATTAAATTTTATGATGTAAGTGGATTTGGTTACTTCGTTCTTACCCAAGCAACGTGAATGTGATCCATTAACCACCCTATTAATTATAAACAGACTGCTACTCTCTGGCTGTCGAGCCCCAAACATCATGTCCTGAGTAATCAAACGATTAAAGGTGATTACGTCCCTACTTGCTTGGCCAGTAAGCCGATATCCATCATAAATGTACTTCTAAAAAATTTTTCCTCTACAAAAATTCTTAAAAAAAGTACCATTTTATTTTTCATTTGGTTTTATTATGTGGCTGACAAAATGGTTTTACAATTATTATTGAATGATTATCGTAATATAAAGCAACGCATGCTCAAATTGTCATTATGATTATACTGAAAATTTTAACGGGCTCCAAAAAAGAAAATGACTCACTTTTCAGAATTTTGTAATTGTTGACATACTTATTTTAGCCTCTCAATTATTTTTAAGTAAAGTAAAAACATTAAAATCAATTTCATCAGTATTTCTGATGCATACTGTATGTTAACATATGTTTTAGTTCTATCAAATTTTTCATAACAATTTTTTCATATGGGTTTTATTATGTTGGGTTATTCATTTCGGACGTGATAAATACAATGTTGACATTATATAATATATAACACTTGGTATACTTACGAAAATAAACCATACGCAATGCGAAAAACATCATAATTATGTTACTCAATATTATAAAAAAGATTTTTACTCATTTAATTAATAAAAATATTAATATAATCAGAAAAAAATAATAATTTTTCAGTTAAAATTTTACTTAATATATGTTTTTGTATAAAATCATGTAGGTGCTGCGTAGAATTATCGAATTTTCTACGACAAAAAGTTATAGCATATTGTTAATAGAGAAAATATTAGAGTAGCAAATGTCTCTCTGTAACTATCAAATTTTAAAGAAAAATAAGATAGACTCGAAAACGTATTAAATTTATTATCAAGCTTAAATTTTGATATATATCAAGAATTATTGATAAACTTAAAAAACAGTCTTCGAAAATTTTATAATCAATAAAAAAATTAAAAATAACTACAGTTTCTTAACGATAATTCACAAAAAACTATTGTTCAAAACAATGCTTATATAAATGTAAAGGTACACATTTGTTTTTTTAATTCGATTATTATTTAGGTTATATAATATTTTGTTTCCTAGAATATGTCACCATAATGTGGTTTCGATAATCATGTTAACTTTATGTTACTTTAACACCGATATTTCATGCACCGTTAATCTGATTTAGATTATAAAATTTTATAGTAAATGCGTGGAATTAGTTTACATTTCTGAAGATAGTAAATAAACGTCGCTAATTGCAACAACTATTTCAAATACATTCTCTTTCAGCGAAAACAAAAGCTCCAATTAAAATAATATCGTTTCCTTTTACTTCAATTTTTTAGGTTGTAACAGTACATAATTTGTTCTTAGGTAAATAAATTTGAAAAAGTCTAACCTAGAAAATAATATTTAATTAGTTATAAGTAAATTATACGCGTGTTATTTAATAATATTAATAACTAAAAGTGGAAGGGGTAAGATACAGTTCACTTTATATATTTAATATATATTATATAAAAGCTATCATAAATGGAATCAATAAATAGTATTAGAAATAGAATATAAGTAGCTCTCATTAGTCAAAGAGCTCGTAACGAATTTTATGTAATTTTTATTATATAATTTATATCTTTTAACGCTCTCTCGAACCACCTGAGCACTCAGTAGACTTCTGTACATGACACGTACAAGTATCAAATAAATATAGTACATAAAACACGATCTTTAACTTTTTTTTTGCCAATTATTGAAAATAACGGAGCCAGAACGTCTAGCTTAAGTTTTCACGCATGTGTGTGTGTGTTTAAAAAAGAGACTAGACTCTCTAGTTCCGTGATTCTCTAGCTTTGTGATTATTAATTACAGCCAAAACTGACAAAAAAGCTTTTTAATGTAAAATTTTTCAGCTTTACAATTTTCATTTGAAACTCTGTTTTCCAACTCTTCTGTTAAGATTATTACTAATTATCTGCATGATGTTCGAGAGAACATAAGATAAGATTTATTAAAGAATAACCTTTCTTAAAATTCTTTTCTTTCCAACGTTGCTAGCTCTCGTACCAAGAAGTAATTGGTATGGAAAATTGTTTATACATTCATCCATAACCATCCATGTGACTATTTTTAGAAACATTTGATTGATTATTAGTTAGGGAACAGAAAGAAGAACATAACCCTCTTTTATTACATCATAAAAGTGGTTCATTAAAAATTTATTCATTTTTATATATATATATATATATATCAATGATGTCAGTCAGAAATTATACTTATACGTCAAAAAGTAACGAAGTTCTACTTCACTGTGAAACATTATCACTTGGAGGAAAGAAATTTTATTTAATTTAATAATTTAATGAAAAAGAATTCGATATATTTGTAAAAAGGGTATTTTAGATATTAGAAGATTGATACGAGAAGTCATAAATTATATTATTCGATTATATTTTGTTTTTGATTTAGTCATTTCAGGTTTTGTGTCTAGATTGTTACATTTTTGGAATGTCGTTTACCATTTTTCATTATTTGCAACCATTTTATATCATTTTTTATACAGCCTGTCACTTATTTTCCGAATAATCTTTTAATGCCTATACGTCAATTTGTTTTCTTCATTTATTCACTTTTTTTATAACAGATTTTGACTTTCACATCAATTTTTTTACTCCCTCATAGCTTTATACTCCATGTCTTCATCTTTTAAACCATTTACAGACAACGTTTAGAATAGGGACTTTGCTTTCGATAATTCTATTGTTCTAAGACGGTTTGTAAGATCTTCAGCCTGACAGATATTGAATCTAAAAATTGATCACAAATGGCCATTTATTAATTGATACAAAAGACAGACGGGTTGGACCGTATAAGGTCCGATCTTACACTAATTTTCATTCAAAATTCTATATTTTGCGAGGCATACATTGCTCAACATCATTATCTTAAGCTGTTCTTATTTTTGGGTCAGAATTACATTTTAACTTCAAACTTCTGAAAATTTTTGTGAAAGTTTCTGAAAGTTTCTCTTCAAAAATTTAAAAATTATAATATGACTAGATTAAACTCTTGATCAAATTATTCACACTTCAGAAAATAGCAATCCCACACTTTTCAATATAAGGATCACTGCTTTTGACGCACTTTTTTAAACTATTTATAAATTTATAACCAATAATAATTAATCAATAATTATTTTATAAATATGAACCTACATATTTTCAATTAAGAATTTATACTTTAAAATAGTATCGCGTGTTGGCTGATAAAACGCTTTAAGTTAACCATATAAAATTATACAATGGTGTATACTGGTTTTTAAATTTCAATTAATTACCTTTGCAAGTCCGACCAGACTCTTTCTGATTAAGTAAACTATAACATAAGGAAAAGTTTGATTTCATTGTTTTGAGGGGGTAATTTGAGATACGCTGACAAACTTCTTTTTTCAATAGAAAACCCAAAAGATCTGGTTGAAGAGTAGTGATTCTCTAAACTTGATATTTAAAAATGAGTTAAATTAAGTCAAATGATTCCATGACCCAAAAATAGGCAATTCACAAACAAACAGAAAATACTAAAAGTTGTTGACGAAATCATTATTTTTCACTATTTTCAAATATTTATATTTCAAGTATCTTTATTAAATTATTTCAAATTCTTTTTGAAATTTGGTTAGGTAGCAAATTAAAGATAATGAAATGCCTAACGTTTCAGCTAAATACTTTTTTTGCCAATAATGATTCAGATTATTTCAGGTTATTTATTCGAACTTTCTTTCTGAAAGCTAACACAAATAAAAGCCATTTAAAAATATTTTAAATGAAAATATCAAATGTAGATAACAAATAATTCGAAAACTTTTACATTAAATAGATATAAATAAACTGCTTGTATTTAGAATGTATTTAGAAATTTCGAAATTCAAATGTGAGCATTTAATTAATTCACTAAATAATGACTATTTGTATTTTGTTTTCAAATAATGCATATAAATGTGTCACAAACTGTGTAAATGCATTTAAATCTGTTTCGTAAACTCCAGATTCAGTTTCAATTTATGTTATGCAGATGGTATTCAAGAACAATTCTCAAGCGTTAACTTTAAAAATTGGGTGCAATATCTAAGAAGAACGTTTAATCATTTTAAAGCATTCAAATATAGCCTCAAGGAAATAATGGGGTGGATACAAACACAAGATTTGGTATTTCTCCGAAAATATTAACATAATAGATACTCTTGTTATATGCTTTGAAAGCCCGTTTCTTTTAATTGACATATAAAATTAAAGAAGGTATATAATTGAATTAATTAAAAAAGGGTTCCATTTACTAAAAACAGAACATAGAAATTGTGTATAGCTACAGAAAAAGCATTCAAGTAGTAAATCAATAAGTAATCAATGAAATATGTATTGTTTATATTATTTAAAATTGAGCTAAAAGCTTGGCCAACCTATTCATTTTACGAAAAAGGGTTTCAAACAAAAGTTGTTTGGTTTTTTCTTGTATTCTTTATGGTTTTATGGTCCTGAACCCATTGGACCCAATGGACCATTCTTTTGCTCATTCCCGAACTTAAACTCCCCAAATACGTGACCAAAATATCAACTCATTATCTTTTTTCGTTTTTGAGCTATCTTTATGAAGGGCAGACAGACGGACAAACAAACGGAGTCAGACAAAATTTTGCTTGTTCGGTCAATATTAGGTAGCGTTACAAAGTTTAAACTAAAATTAATATACTCTGACATATTAATTATATGTCGAATATAAAACTATTTGATATAATAAACAAAATTGAAAAGTTTAAAAGCATTAAAAACTGGTCACAATATTGTTATAGCTCTTGAACAGACATCTTGAACTGTTCAAGAGATATAAAAGTATTTGTTAAAAAAACTGCTTTAACTTTTGAAAAAACTCAATTAACCCAAGCTCAAATTTATTCCACCTAGAAATTTCTGTCTTCGATTAATGGTTTTACCTATACAAGCGATAGTAATTCTGTATTCGCTTTTTTATATACCTTTACAATAATTTAATTGCGATAATAGAAAATTAACTATCGATATTAGTATAGTTTTTATATTATTGTCATATTTCAATAATAGTATTATTATTACATTTGAAAGACAAAGATAGTGTTATATTTATTTCCCTAATTAAAATTATACTTGATAGAATTGTAAAACAATAGATTCTGAATGTAGTTCGTTCGTACAAGAGGAACAAATTCAAAAGCTCTTGTCTAGATGATAACATATGACCTTGTAAGTTGCACTCAGTGAATGCTACACTGTTGTATAGTTCATGCGTTAGAGACGTTAGTAAGCTTTTAAAGTTCATTATTTTACTAAAAAGCTCTTAATAGTTTTTCTCCTTTATTAACCTCAAAGTACGTATTTTTCCCATTTGATAAGATTGAATTTATGAATTTAGTCCAAAAATACATTTTATAATTGTTTTAACTGGAGCTTTTTTGTAATTTGAATGAGAAATCTTAAAAAAACCGTCGAAAAGTTTAAAAAAAAATTGTTTTCTAGGATCTTAGTTTTCTAGGATAATTAAAATCTAAGAAGTTCAAAAATAACATTCATTTTACGATCGGCCGAATAGTTTTTGAAATATTGTATGAAATATATCTGTGAAATCCGCTTCGAAATCGGATTTTTGTTGATATCTTGAAAATGGCGCATCCAATCGCAAAATAGATGTTATTACTGAAATCTACGGATAAAACTACCCTTATGAACATATTTTTTATCGAAATCAGTTAGAAAAAAGTTTTTTCGATTTTTCACAATTTTTATAAGGGGTACGTACCCCTTTGAAAAAATCGATAAAATCGAAAAAACTTGTTTGCTCCCGATTTGAATGAAATATACATTACAAGGTAATTTTGACCCGCAAATTTTAAAAATAACATCTATTTAACGATTGGATGAGTAGTTTTTGATATATCGCTTAAATTTCGATCCACAGGCCGATTTATCGGGTGTATTTCATGCAATATCTGGCAAACTAGTCGACCGAACATAAATTAAATATTATTTTTTAATTTCTTAGACCACAGTTATCCTAGGAAATCCGCAAAACAGCAAGTAAAAATTTTTTTTACCGCTCACCTCTTCGACTATTATCCATTTTCCCTGGAATCGTAGAATTCAATATAAAATACCTACAGTGTTTCGTGTATACACGTGTGAGTTATATAAGGTATTAATAGTGTATGTATATGATATGGTATGGTATGGCATCATATCATTACATCCATGTCAACATGGGCACCATCCATGTAAATTGGATTATGTAATTATTGTATTTCGGCATGTCAGTAGATGGAAACTACATTTACTACGAATAGATACCGAATTATATTATAGATTTTAATTGTTTTGTGAACATACTCACATAACACAGATACTTGAAATCTAAATTTATCTAAATTAGTATGTATGTGTTTTGCAAACTTATACTATTTTAACAAAATACGAGTAAAAACTTGTACTTGTATTTTTACATAAGAAGAGTCAAACTTGAATGAAGTATTATTCTTCGAAGTCCGCGCCAAAGAATCAAAACTTTAAAGAAAAGACAAACTTCCGAGTATACTTTATTCATAAAAAATTGGGCTATTCTCCAAAAAGTTGTATCTTACAGTTAATAAAGAATTAACTTCGAATTTCTATGAGACCTATAATCAATAGTAAATATTGCGGTATATAAACGATCAACTTGAAAACCAGTTTTGTGAACAAATGTAAACCAAATTTTGTGAACAATTCACTTGTCCATTTTGACGATGAATAATTAAGATTTTCATATTTAAATAGAGACAAACCTTCGAAAATCCCCGTTAATGTTTCCGGTTGTCAATACCGGATGCTTATGATATTAACTGATTTATTTTAAGGATTTATTGATTTATTTTAAGCTGTCAAAACGAATTTTAAAATATCCAGTATAAAATAAATTCTCTGGAACATGAACATTTCACATTATGAAAATGAAGAGAAGAAAAAATGGTTGATAATAGTTTCCCGATCGCGCATAGGTGGAGTTTTTTATTTTTTCCGCGAATGAGGTGCTAAAATTATTAATTGACCTTGAAAAACTTTAATCCTTAATAAAAAATTTTCTGATGCTGACCAATTAATGAGACCAACTGACCTTTTATGACCAATTTCTGACCTTTCAGATGGTATAATTGGTCAATCGAAATTCGGCACATGAGGTGCTAAGATCGCGGAGCTATTTTTAAGCCCTTAGCACCTCATGTGGGGAATTTCGATTGACCAATTATACCATCTGAAAGGTCAGAAATTGGTCATAAAAGGTCAGTTGGTCTCATTAATTGGTCAGCATCAGAAAATTTTTTATTAAGGATTAAAGTTTTTCAAGCGGAGCTTATAAAAATGTTATAAATATTTGTGTGTGAAAAAAAGTAAGAAATAACTAAAAAATAGAAGAGAAAAAATTGTAAAACATGCATTTTATATGTAAACATCAACTTTCTATTAGAATTCAATTCAATTTGTAAATATGCAGAGCAAGTTTATAAAATTTGATTCAATATGCTGCATACACTCAGTACTTCCAATATTCAATATTTAATTATTTTCTGAGAAGTTACTTTTCGTTTTCGATTAATTCTAGATTCTAAAGCACTGCCCAATCTGGGTTTTTTAAGTTTTTTCACCTATGTCGTGGTTATCGAAATCACACGATCCCATTTCGATTAAATCTCAAAAATATAAAAAGCTGAAGGTATACAGTAAAATATGTTGATTATCTTCACACAAAAATATGTTGAATTTTTAACACAAAATCAGTGTTAACTTAAGTATTATTTGAGTTTCATCAATACAGAGGTTAGATAATTAACAGATATGTTTTATGTATGTTTTATAATTATTATTTTATTATTTTAAGTCGCTTTTCAACTTTTTCAATAACTGAAGTCATATTGTGACTCCAGTCAGTATATATTCAATCTATACAACAACAGTACACGGCAATCCTATATGTTCACCCATCCATGATCTGACTGTTGTTGCTTAACTTTGGTGATCTGTTAAGATAGGTAAAACGACGAAAAACAACAAATTAACACACTAAAATATACACCAAAACAGTTAAGACAAACCGTTTTTGACGCAAGAAGGCAAAATTTTTTTACTGTGAACATCCATTAATTCATATTTATTTTAGATAAAATTTCATTGGAAGTATCAATTGATCGTGTCATCGTGAAAAGATAGCATCGAATGGAAAATACTTAATAAAAATACGTCTTGTTCAGAGATGGGTAGTTCAGAGCTTGAGTATACCGTTAAGTACAAATAGTTATGGTAGAGTACTTGACGAATCATAATGAAGGAAAAATACATCATGCACAAATATATCGTAAACTATTAGTTAAGAACAAGAAGATACGACGATTGAGGTCTTGAAAACATACTACTGTAGATTTTAATACCACCAAGAAGAGAAAAATAAATACTTGAACATTATTCTCAAGTACTTATATCTTCAATATGTTGTATGAGAAAAAAAAAAAACTTGAAAGCATTCATTTATTAGTTTCATAATTATGTAATTCTTATCAATCAATTTTTAAATACAGTGTGCCAATTTTGTCTAAATTTTTTTTTGTACCTGCAGTTATTTATTAGTAGCAAAGTGTTAACGTACTGAACTATCACGACAATGTTCCTGGAGTCGATTCTCGGCGTGGCGTATTTTGTGTACAATCTTCAACATGTTGGAGATTTTGCTATACATTCTCTGGTGTATAAAAATCAAACGTTTAATTGGTAACCAAATTTTGTCGATCAATTTTATCTAGATCTATTATTGATGCAGTTATTTGCTCCTCCAATTGAAAGTTCTTGTAATAGGGGTAGAACCCAAATGCAACGTTTTCTGAGAGATGCATGTGAGTATGAATGGGCGTTCGTTTTTTTATTTCTTAACCAAATAACGCTTTTGGCATAGGCGTTCTTTCGATGCGTGAATTTTCGACAAAATCGCTTCAAAAGAACTATTAAACCCAAGACAGAAAATAATATGTTTTTTATTCTCTTTATTGGGAACTTCGTCGTAAAAACTCTAATTGTACTCTATTTTCACAATTCCTATTGTTAATTTACATGTATAAAATGTTATCCATTATCCCGTTTAGGTAATATTTTATTTAAACTAAAAATAAAAGGGTTCAATTTTAAATAATATATTAGGAACATAACGTTTCCATTACAATAGGGAATAAAACTAAGTATTTTGTGTTTTATTTAGGTATTTAAATAATTCAATAATTAAAAATGATTGATGATATCTTTGTTTAAATAATAACATATTAGCTTCAGCAATAAAAATATATTATTTAATAAAATCGAATAACTAATTTTATCGAAAAAAATAATTACTATTTATAAGTCGATTATCTGGAGAAAAAGGTATGGGTGTCATTAGTAATAAAAAAAATTAAAATGGCATTAAAAAAAATTATTTTCAATTTTACCCAAAGCAGAAACTGAATTATATTTGTGTATGTAATCAAAATTGTAAAAATTCCGCTGGTTAATTTAGTTTTCTTAAAATTTTCTTATTCGAAAGTTTTACTCTTAATTCAGCTCTCCACTTTTTAACGCCTTTGGCACCCATCAATCTAAAATCGGCACTGCTAATTAGTATAATAAATACAAATATTACAATTCAAATATATGCAGGATGTTTTAACAATCAATGTTAACTTTTAACTGGTTATGTTATTACAGCGTTAGACAAAATAACCAGTATTATATTCGACTGAAAATATACACACTAATGTAATATATATGTCTGTATTAAAGTGACGCATTGGCGCTTTTATCTAAATAGTATCCACATTGTTTAGTTGGTCGCTTCAAATGAATAAAAATATTACAATATTAATAATAATAATAATAACAACAATAATATAATTTCATATACTAACTAACTATGGAGGAAATATTCTTGGAATAGGAAGAAGGAATATTTGTACAGTGTATATTTCATTCAGTAAGACTTAATAAATTTCCATGCATCTGTTTGTCTGCCCCAACCCCCGTCCTCACCGTCTATAGAAATATGAATTTATTCACATAAGATATATAGAAAAGGATACAACGTGTCAATTATGGATATGTGATTTTTCACGAATTTTCTACTATTTTTACTGTTACTTTTGGGAAATCGATTAGCTTAATATTTAAGTTAGCTGACGAATTAGGAAATTCTTCGTAGCGAAGGAGTTGATCTAGTTTTACGTGGTATTATTCTTGTATGGATACCCAAACAGGTTTGTTTCGATAAATATGTTTTCCACAAGAAATTAAATCCTTTTTGATTTTTGTTTTGTACTTTTTGATGCACAAAAGTACAAAACGAATTATTGTTGGTTGCATTCATTTTTGGAATAAGAAATTTAATTGTTTTCTCAACTGTATTGATTAAGAGCACTTGAATATAAAAATATCCATTAAATAATTCATACAAACCGTGGTAAATTTGTGAGATTCTCCTATTTAAATTTGACACCTTGTATTATTATAATTTTCATAATAATTGCGACAATAATAAAATAAGTATATTAAAATAAATTCATTTTAACGTTATGAAACATGTTTGCTTACATTTTATGTTTAATACTATGATTATTATATGAGTTATTTATGAATACGTAAATGAATCATAGAACCATGGTCCCAAACCTAGAGATTGTGAAATCTATTGCAAACTTTCACATTATTATGGCTATAAACTTTATTGTTTATTTGCTATCAAACGCATATGTTGTCTTATTAAAACAAATCATTTTTGAGTTAACTTTACACTTTACCTTAGTGAGCATTACTGTAAGACAAAATTATGCATTGTGTATTTACAAACCAATCTACTTTGTCTCACCGCATATTGGAAACCCTCAAAAATCGTCGAAAAGTTCCAAAATTTTTTTTCGCTGATAATGAATTTTCTAGAATAATTTAGGTCTAAAAATTTCAAAAATAGCATTTATTTTGGATTCGGTGGGCTAGTTTTTGAGATACGGCATGAAATACATCCGCTAAATCGACCACAGGAACGGATTTTTTGAGATATCTCAAAAACTACTCACCCAATCGTAAAATAGATAATATTTTTGAAATCTGTGCGACGAATACTACCTTACAACATATATTTATCTAAATCGGGAACAAAAATATTTTTTCGATTTTCTCGATTTTTTCAAAGGGGTATGTATCCCTTGAAAAAATTGGGAAAATTCGAAAAAAAATATTCTATCCGATTTTGGAAAAATATATGTTCATAAGGGCAGTTTGACCCGCAGATTTCAAAAATAACATCTATTAAACAATTGGATTCGCGGTTTTGCAGATATCACCAAAAATTCGTTCCCGAAGCCGATTTAGCGGATCTATTTGATGCAATATCTCATAAACTAACTGACCGATCGCAAAATGAATGTTATTTTTGAATTGTTTAGATCTTAATTATCCTAGAAAATCCATAAACAGCGAACAAAAAATTTTGAACTTTTAGTCGGTTTTTTGAAAGACTGCGATTTCACTCTTCTTTCCCAATTCTATACTCTAATTGCATAGCACTTCAAGGTTTTTTCTTATAAAATAACCCATTGATTAACTCAGAAATATTAACGTCTTAGTTCCTAATTGCCCTGTTTTTTAGGGCATACTCAATAACCTGTAAACTTTAAAATGTCGAATATTAACCTCGGTATAATTTTATTCCCGTTTTAACATTATATTCTACATACCTTGTTTATATGTTTATACAATGACATGCTTAATGTATATGCCTTTAAACGTAAAGTTTAAACCAATATATGGATATTGTATATCCTAATAGTCCTGTATTGTTTACAGCACCTAGGTTTAATAACGGAACTTGTTCCGGTAACCACAAGCAATTCATTCACCGAACAATAACAATGATACTACATGAAATTGAAAACATACGTCCATTTACAGGATGTATTACAATTGAAAATGATTGTAAATGAGACAAAATTCGTTGACTAAAAATTGAACAGAAAAAATTGAGCCCTATAGCCCATCTCTTATTTTAGAAATTCAAACGGCAAACACATTTTGTTCCAAGCAATTTTTCATAAATTTGAATTTATAAGAATAATTATTCATAATATTATAATATTGTAATTAATTCAATTTATTTACCACCATTGGCTTCTAAAATACCTAATATCCATTTCATAGATCAATTAGAATTGTTGGTATTTGAATACCATACCTATATACCAAGTAAATGTAATTTGTATGTTGAATTATCAAAGATATTGTAAGAGGCTGTTCACAAATTGTAGTACAATTAATAGTGTGAAATTACCTTTTCAAACCATTTACTAATCATTTCGATATTCTGGTATTTGTTCGTTAGATTCTAGATAGGTTTGTTTAATTGTACTCAATAATATTACAAGCATCTCCTGTATATATAATTTTGTTGAACATCTGATTCGCCAAATCCATTCAAAATACACAGTTTCAGTTTAGAAGGAAATCAGTCTTAGAACTCGAATTTTATAGATACACATTTTTCAAAATTCGACTTGAGAAAAGAAAACATTAAAATTAAACAAAATCTGTACGATTTTGCTTACGATAATTATCACCATAATAGAAATAAGGGTTTCGAAATCTCGTGGATCTCCCCATCATAAAGCTTTCTAGTTTCAGGACGAATCTGCTCGTTAAAAATCTAAGCTTTTCACCAGTTATATTTCTTTAAAAGAAATTCATGTTAGAAGTATCCACCATCTTTCTATTTTGAGTCTAGTATTTGCTATTAATCTTTTTTTTGGAAATATTATTATCATATGAACATTTTTGATCGCTCAGCAAGGGTTTTTGACCTTTCAACATTCTCATGAATAGAAGCATTGTCATAATTCTTTTTACGCTTTCTACGCATGATCGTTGGATGACTTCCAAAGACAATTTACGGAAAACATACCATTTTGTATAGTTTTCCTTTTAGGTGTACTATTACATTTTTTAACGGGTAATTTTTCTTGTTCGTTTATTATAGATGCCATGAGTGTGTGTGTGGAATACTCTTTATTAATACTCTTGGTTCTAATTTTCAAAGTCTATATAATACTTAACACTCTAGTTGTAAATAACTTGTATAACTTTACGATAATGTAATCCTGTAGTTCATGCAAACACCCGCATTTAAACGTTGTTGTCTCTAAACCAATCTTACCACTATATTGCCGTTTAGTTAAGTACACATGAAAATATACCTTTAACACTTTAATACCAATCACTGTGTATACAAAAACTTTAATTGTAGGTAATCGATAAACTAGAAACACATATGAAAATTTTAGTGGAATATCATTTTATATCAAATTTCTGGGTCAATTTCATCCAGATTCGCATTATATTTTTTAAGTTTAAATCTTATCCCAAAACTACTTCAAGTTAAAATAACCCCAAAAAATATACTTTTCAACAAAACTCTCGACAATTGAGGCCTTATTAAGATTCAAGATATACTACATCTTGTTAAATTACCAGGAAGCATAAAGGGAAAGTACATACTTAGTGTACTTTAAGGTTGATAAGCGACAAAAACTATTTCAATGGTATGCTTCAAAGTTTAGACATTTTTAAAACTGTGTTGAAATAAAAAAACATATCATTCAGTTAGAGAATCGCTGATTATAGATAGTTCAAAAACTAAAACGATAAGCGTAAAATAATGACCCATAATAAAAATAAATGTTTTTTATGGATTTAAAAAAAGTGTAGATTTTATATGAACCATATGGTGTATACTGTTATTATTTTATAATCTTGGAATAGACATAATTGGAAATGAAATCCTAGATTATAGACAATAATATCATCTCTTTGTCTCATTCTCATACTATTCTTGAAAATCACTTTAAATGTATGTAGTAGCAATTTTATATTAGATAAAGTCATTTTCATAGAAATGAAAATAATACTTTTATGTTACTTTCTGATTATACGTTCAAACTTAAAGGTGAAAAACAGATTTTTATGATTTTTAATTATAACATTTTTAATGAAATTTTACTATCAATTTTGTGCACAGTTTTTATGAATATAATTTAAAAAAATATTTTCATTTTAATTAAATCGAATTTCCCTAACAAGATTATTTAATGTAAATTGTTTTATACCCTACGATAGTTTTTTAAGCTCATTTTCACCTATTTCATGCAAATATTTCCATCCAAATATCTAGTCAGGGTAGATAATTTTGAAAACCAAAAAAAAAAAAAAAATTATAGTAGGATGAAACCCATTGGAAACGGAAGAGAATGTAACAAAAATGAAATGAAAATAATTTACGGGAAATCTAGGGTCGGGCATTGGAAGGGGGCCAGTTTTTTAGAGTAAAACTCGGTTTATCTCGATTCCCAGCCAAATTACAAGTCCAATGGAAACAAGTTAAATGGCAAAATCCCACTCCCCTAACTCAGATCGCCCATAAATAATTTTTTATAAAATAAACGTTTTTATATTTTAGGTTCTAAAGAAATCTGATATTGAATTTCACCTGATAATTTGAAATCCTATTATTTATAAATTTAAAACTGATAAAAGATAACCAGGTACGATAATTAATAAAATAACGTACAACTTTTGAAAGAAACTTTTTCCAATAAGTGTTTTTTTTTTTTAAACAATTATTTTTCATAATAAGTTTTGAACTATTTTTTGCAAATATTGTAATCTCATATGACACATTAACTGTTTGTTTTACAAACTTTGTAAAGTTTATAGTAAATAGATATATTATTTAAAATGGAAAAACAAATACATTTGAATTAAATGCAAATGATCACGCAATATATTTAGCGTAAAGTATGAATTTATTTAACATATAAATTGTATGAATTCTTTATTTTTTTTACATTTTATAAAAAAAAATTGTTATTATTATCGCTAGAGTTGTTCGAGATAATTATAGGTGTTACTTTAATAGCCAAAGAATTTATTAAAATGGATAATTATTGATGACAGTACAGTGAAAAAAAATTGAACGGATTTCAAAAAACAGGAAGTGAAATGAAAAAAAAATTAATTTTTAAATACAAACTTCTATTAATAATTTATTTGAGAACAATTTTCGATACAATTGAATCAATATTTAGGCGCGAGAAAATATATAGGCGCTGTTTCAAATCGCCATTTACATAATAAATTTGTTGAATTTTTAACCCAAAAGAAGTGTAACTTCTGACGCGCGTACATAACGTACACGCATCCATTTTTTATGACACTTTTTCCATCTTAAAAATCCAGTATCAGGTAAAGAGTGGCAAAGTTACACATAGAAATCTACCCCAAATCGATGAGTATCAATACGAGTATATAAAACAAGTCTATGAGTATCCGAAAGTGTTTTGTATAAACAGGTATTATTTTCAAATTTGTACAATATTATTTAAAATCTACGATTATCAATAATTAATCAATCAACTTGTACTGTCATTGTTGATTTTATCATCATAAAGTACAAGAACATATTTTCAAAATAATTGTAGTATAAAATTTCCTTTTTTCTTTTAATCCTCGAATCATTACTCGCATGTGCAGAGAAAAAAAACACAATGAATTTGGAGCAGATGCTATTATTATATTATACATACGTGGTGTTAACGACTTTATAACTTTTGTTATAGCAAACAATTTGTTCTTTATTATACTTAAAAATGTGAAAAATGCAATAAACACAACATTTCTGTGCAGTTGACAGCGAAAAAATATTATAAAAGAATCTATATATTGGAAAATATTTGTCAAATGTTATGTAAAAAATGTTCATAGCTATATCAGGAATATTCTCTTCTTGCTTTTCTAAAAGACTTTATATTATTTTCGCAACTTAATTAGTTGGCATTGGAGTGCAATGTTTTTTTATTGTATTTTATATTTTGAAGCTTGATGATGACTAAATAAAAAGTCAAAACGTTACAAAAATAATATAGAATTTTATTTAATACACCTACACTTATCCAGGAAATTATCTCACTCCGACATCAAAACTCAAAATAAACTGAATTTTAAATGAATTCTTTTCGAATGAATGAATTTCGTATCGTAGAGTAAAACTATTTATTTTAATATTAAAATATCATTTGACTGGTAAGCTTTCAGCGAACTATTACCTTTCATAAATAATTTCAACAATCTACAATCCTTGTACAATTTTTATTCATCGTTAAGCAGTTTCATCAAATGAAAAACAAATTATCACATTTCTGTAATCTAAAAAAAAAAAAAGAAAAACACATTTGAAGACCTTTTCATTAGTATTTTCTTCTCAAAAAATATATATATAATTTAAAATTCCTTTTCACACTTTTATTCCTTTATACAGATAAAGAGGATAATTATTTATACATAACGTTTTGCAATACTACAATTTTATTGCGAGTCCTATGTACACGGGTCCTGTTTTTATAACTCATGGTCTAGAGCGTTGAACAAATATTTTATTGATAAATCTTATTCTTGAATTAGAATATGCAGAAATCAAATTTTGTATAAAATATATTACGTATTGTTTTAAGAATTTTGTAATATAATTTTAATTGCAGAAGACCACGAAATGATAACTCAAATTTAATTAAATTACATTTTGGGTAGTAGATTATTGATATCGTTATTTTTACTCAAAAATACAAAAGTCGTTGCCTTAGGTCAAACACTTTAAAATCCGCGATTTTGGTTCGAATGTTTTGTAAGTTATTCAATGGGTTATTTTTTGTATCAAAATTATAAACGTTATATGATCATGCTAGATGTATGTGTCTATATTAGTTTTTGTGTTTAATAAAGGAACTAAAGCCTTTTAATCCTATCAAACATATCCTTTATACGTATGCTTTCACATCCTTTAATTTATTATATACGTGTATTAAAACAATATTATCACAACATTTATCTCATTGTTTTGATTTCTCTGTGTCCACTCTATCCCTGAAGGATTCCTTATTACAAAGGATTTTGTTGACACAATGTACGGAAAAAATATTGCAAAATACTTACTAATAGTTCAGATGAAAAACAAAGCTAGGGTTCCGTGAATTTTCAAGAAAACAGTTTCAAAATATTTTCCAAAGAATTATTTTGCTCAAAGCTCATTTGATTTCCAAGAATTGTATGTATTGTATAAGAGGAGGTATAAGTCTATTCTATTTCAAATCATTAATTAAAAGAGTCGGGAAAGTATATTTTCTCAAAGTAAATGTTACTTGAACGGATTTCGTCTCGAAGATTTGGATACGTCATTTACGCTACCAATATTTTTTTTGGGAAGCTACATTTGGATCCATAGATCCGTTGGGCAGTATCATCTTCTATTATTTATATCGATGACTGATAGATCCGCGGTAAGAATTATGTAAAGAAATCTTAAAATTCAGTCTAAAGGGAAATTCAAACTTGTATATTCACAGATTTCCCCCCTTAATCATTTCATATCAATTTCAAAATTATACTGCATTTTACTTAGAAAAAATATTTTTGTAGCTTTTCCCCAAAGATGAAGTTATATAATGTAACATAAATTAGGAATACTCAACAATGAATATTTTCCTTTAATTTTTTTAGTGGTTCTGTAATCTAATTAAATTTAGCATTCATTTTGTGAACACTCTGTATTCAAAGGATTTACAAAGTAAGAAATAAAACACGGATTCATTTATCATTTTATAAATTATCTTGATAAGATTTTATTAGAACATTTTACAAGTGGTGAATGCGTTACTTTTCATTAAAAAACAAATCGTTAACATTCATCTATAATGCGTTAAATAGTCTTTTGTCCTATATTTAAATGGATCTGAAAATGCTGGTACAAAATATCCAATTAATTACTGCAAGCTTCATGAATATTAATTAGTTTCCTAACTGTCTAAAACAATGATTTCACTGTCGTTATATTACATTCGAATCGAAAACTCAAATAATGGTAAAGGAATCATTTTCATAGGTTTAAATTTAAATGATATATGAAAATAAATCAAATTTAGCAAATTATATTGAATTTATAGACCATAATTTCTTCATTTCCACTAGTTGTGAACATTAAAAATTATACCCATAAGGTTTAAAAAAAGTAAATTATCAAAAATTAAACTATACAATATGAACAGTTTTACATAAGGACTAAAAAACTTAATTTAGGGAAAATACCTACGATGAAATTTATTTATATTTAAATATTTCACGATATTTTGAAAAAAATAAGTTTTTAATGTAAGTTGGTTTGATTGTAAGTTTGGACAACATTTTGGATGAGGAAATTTTATGAGATTGAGTTGCTCAACTCTGATAGACAAATATTTGGAAGGAAATTTTATTTTATAATATTGTATTTATCTTATTCAATTGTAAAATATTTTTCCATTTTTTGTAGCTAGGTAGTTTTTAAAGTACAATGCTGGAAAACAAAAATGTACTCAACAGAGTACAAATATTTTGAACTATGCTTACTATACAATAAAATAAAAAATGAATATATCAACCCTCCACAAAGCTCATTATTAACAATAAAATATACAGGAAAATTAAATTCTCATACAATGAAAAACGAACCAAAAATCTTTTACAACAAGTTCAACCAGCGTGTAAAAATATCAACTTGAAATCAAAATATATAATCTTCCCAAATCCACATCCTTGTATAAATCAAACAATTTTCATGCTATAATTTAATAATTTGACTCCTACCTGTCTATACCTACTCAAATATATTGTCGATAGTCAGGAGGCTAGGTCAACCTTAGTCTTACATTCCATTCCTTAGACCGAGATCTACGAATACATCACGCTGACATCACAAACTACACGCTGACATCAATAAGTGATACCTTACCCAGCGCAGATGACTAGCGTTCACTTAAATTGACTTTAAAAATGTGAGTAACATTTATGAACAAAATAAATGTGAATTCTTCCATTACTGGTGCGTTGCTGGATATAAAATCGTTACCCGTTGCTCTCGTTACCCGAAAAAGCATTTCTTACCTAACTGTTTGCTAGCTAATGAGAGATCTACCCTATTTTGATAGATTTCATATATTTTTGTTTACAATATTTTTTTTTCGTGCAAACTTCTAAATAGAAGGATTTTTAGTAGGGCCAATTTTGTAAATCCCGAATTTTAACGTTACAAGGGGACAAGAACCCAAGTCCAAAATGTATAGGGCAATGCACGTTTGTGTGTCTGTGAGCGTTTCAAATTTTTCATTGTGATTATCTCGAGAACAAATATTGATATCGACATGAAACTGCTTTGATTCAACGTGTAATTACGTAACTTAATACTACATGGCTTTTCAACAAAATTGGTCCAGTCGCTATTTGTTGAGGGGAAAAAACTAAAAAGAATGCAAAAAATATCCATATTCGTAATAATTAACAAATTTTTTTGAAAGTTTCGTAGTTTAAACGTTGCAGCTCGCATTTAATCCAGCTTCATTTAAAACCGTCAAGTCCTCGTCGACATATTTCAAGACCTTATTTCACATACCTTGGAACGTATTGTGAACGTATAACTCATACGTGGTTCAAAACCTCCTAACTATAAGAGTAAATATAAAAAAACAACTTTTCTTTTCTTGATGTGTTCAATAATGTAGCTTTTATTTGAAGAATAATAAGAAAACAGATATATTTTTAAAGACGCTTTGACCTGGTGATGAATGAATGCTTCAATTACTTTTCAAATTAAATAACTTTTTAAAAATGATCTGACATTTATGAAAAGAAAAAAATTTTGGTATTTTTTTTTCTTAAGTTAAAGTAATTTTTGTCTATTTTTAAAATCTTGTGAAATCGAAAAAAAAATTGTTTAAAAGAAATTTTTTTCATGTATTTTCTTTTTTTTTTTTTTAATATAACAATGAAATGAATTTTCTACATAATCTTTTCTTGATTCTTCAAAGAATTTTCAGAAATATCTTTCACGTTGAAATGTCTTTAAATAACTTTTTTTGTTTGATAATTATGAAAATATAATTTACTGCATTGTGTTTTCGATTGAATGAAACGCCTTTAAAATGGGGTGAATATATCAAATTTTTACAACGTCTATTTGTACGTCCCATATTTAGCTAAAAAATGAAAGCTCTTTAAATAAGATCTCTAACATCATCATCCAAATTCATTTTACATACAAAATACAAAATAAAAATGTTTTTTTATTTCTTTCGGTGCTTTCAAATGTGGGTTGATATCGAAATGTCAGAACTGCTTTCTACAAAAGCACATACTAAATTATTACGCTTCATATACATAAAAATCCTATTTATAAGGTATTTGAGTTATAAAAATGATAATAATACGACGTTTGAAAAAAATATGTATAAGTCAACTTACCGTTTAAATTTTCCAGTTGATGTCGACGTCACTGATAATAAACTCCAAAAACACGACCGTTTTGTTTATTCACATTTTTTTTTAAATAATTCAAATACGTTGGGAGTTACTTCAACCTTTTTTCATGCACATGCTTGAAGAGAATAAAGAAAAACTAATCTGAAACAAACAAACAAAAAATGTAAAATAATTAAAATTTAAAGAATATTTTAGAAAATGTTATTAGGCAAATATTATTTGTATAATTCAGTGTTAACTAGGAATAAATTTTCATATTTTACTAAATAATCAAAAATAGTATTGGTATAAGTTTGATTATAGTATTGCTACCGTAGAAAATGATAATCTCCGACTTCAGAGTCCGCAAAGGAATATTGAATAATATTTTTTTACGCTGATTTTTCTGCTGATATTTTTCTATCCTTTCACATTCATTGTCGTGCTACCTTGCATAGGATTTTGTAATTGGTGATTTTCATGATACTAGATTTGCTGTTTTCATTACTTCAGCTAAAACGTCTTTGACGTTTTATGACGTGAAGGTAATGAAATACAAAGATTTAAATTACATTTTACATTCAATATATGAAATATATTTCATTTATACGATTTAAATTGTCAAGTAATATCTATAATTATAAAATAATATAATAGTAGTTTATGGTTTCCATTCCACTGAATTATTTCATGTCACGTCTAATTGAAATTATTAATTTAAATAAAATGAATTATATTGAATTTTAATTACATTGTCATCTCTTCGTAACATTTTTATTCCTTTTTTTTTTAGTATGTTTTCAAGTACACATTTAATTTTATCATCTGGTAATTTACATTCTTAATAAGTGCACTAAACACTTCAATGACATCAATGGCGTTTATTTTGAATGCTGAAGGATTTTAAGAGAAATAATTACTAAGTATTGAGATCCAAATTATGAACATATTCTTAAAGGAGAAATTTGTTTACATGTAAGAATTATTTATAGAAATCTACAAGAAATAACGAGATTAAAAAATGTATTCAAATCAATATTTTGAATTTCCGCATGTTTCTCTCGGAATGCAAATTTCTATACGATTTAATGAAATTTCATTCTCTCATACGAGCCAAATTCTAGATCCACTCAAAATTTGTATTCCTTATTAAAGAGGCAGCACTCAACGTGTAGACTATAAGAGCTTATGTAGGGTTTGGATAACATTCGTTAAGTAAGGCTGTGAGTTTGAGTATATGAAGTAGAAAAACCTCGCTCTGGTAGAAATGAGCACTGCGCCAAGTCACCTTTTCTTTATTTTAAAGGCGTGAAAGTTTAGTTGGGCTAGAAAAAGAATAGCAAATAAAAATTATAGAACATAAAAATTACATCAAGAAGTTTCTATATCTGTTTTGGTTATTATTAAAAATAACGGAGCCAGAGTGTCTAAGAGTGAAAAATGTGGAAAATATTTCACAGGCGTGGGCAATCTAATTTTGATGCCAGCCATTGTTTGTAGGTAGCTACGAAAAAAAATATTATATGTATAAGTTAACCTTTCCGTTGTGACACTTTACTATAATATTTATGAAAATTTAATTAAGTTTCTACTTAGATCGAGAAAATTGTAAAGGGAATTAAATCCGACCATTGTATTTAATATAAACATAGATATTGTTATAGAAAAAACTAGGTTGAGTATTTAATATAAAAATTTATCGATCAAATCTACATCGAAACAGAATGCAGTGTCATGTATTCAAATAGATATTACTTTGTATATCATTAGCTATCTCTCTTTCTCAAAAAGAAAAATACGAAAATTCATAAACAATCATAAATACGAAAATTTAGATAAATATCTTTTTACTTGGAAAATGGAAGAGATGAAATCCTTGGGCAATGATTTGGTAACAACTCTATATATGAATATATTTTATGTTATCTCCAATAAGAAGAAAGCAATTTGGAGATTTTGTAACATAACGATCTTAAACTGAAGTATTTATCTCATTTGTTTAATTGGCCAAAATTTGGAGTTATTAATTTAATTAGTAATAAAGTGAATTCAGCCATACAACAGCCCTTAACAAAATTATTGTCATATTCTAAAATAACCTGAATCTCTTGTTTAGTTAAAAATACAAAATTCACGATTTTTATGGTGTATTTTGTAATATATTCTGTTTTACATGAAAGGTTAATTTAGATAAATAAATTCAGATCGGTATGTAACTATTTTGGATTCGACTGTTCCAATTGACATTTGATATATCTAGTTAACTTTCCAGGTTTTAAATATATTAATTTTTATTTTTTTCATTTAGCAAACATTAAGACCTGTCACAAGCCATTAAAATGCCACTTATTTATTTACAAGTACAAAAACCCAACTGCAAAACTCTTGTTTACAAGTTTTGGTTAAAATTCCTATCAATTTTATTCACTCAAAAAGACTTCAATGATAATAAATTAAATAAAAATCTCCATTATATATTTAAAAAAATAAAATAAAATAAACTATAATAAACAAAACTAAAAGAGTGTCGGTAAAAAAGTTTATCTTGTCTCGTGTGTCGTTCGTTTTGTACAAAAGCTGTACACAATATGTGTATAAAATGTATTCGAAAAGAAACTTTATATGCGAGACAAAAACTTTAATTTAAAATAATTTTATTTCTATGACATGTTTTTTACTCTTGTGTTATAAAATTCCAAAGACAAAAACTGTGTACACCTATATATATATATATGCTTAGTTTTAAACTGTTGTGTTTTTATTGTTTTTCTAACTTCCGTCTAGTGTGTATCGACATAGTTGTCATTTTATTAGGTCATCTTGATTTGAAAATAAAATAACTTTTATTTATACCAAATCTAAATAATTTTTAGTCACCCATCTTAGAACTGACTGTGACTGATGTTGCTTAACTTTACGGTATGACTTGAAAACGGTATTTACATAACGTTATCAGATTGAAGTAAATTTTAATATGATTACTGTAAGTATAGGCGAATTGTTTACATTTTGCTAGCGACTGTGGTGCAATGTAATATGGTGTTATTGTGCGGGTTTTTTGATGCGACAATTAGCACATTATATGAAATGTGCTGATCCTCTTTTTAGTGACATACAGTGAATCTAAGTACAATAAGCCTATATTTCCCGGCTTACGTGTAATTACTTCATTTGAACTTCAAGAAAATATTCTTCCCATTTTCTGCTCTATAAGCTAAAGTGATAATTACTGCAAATCGATTAATATACTTGTTTCAAAGACCGAATAACCATTTTCTTGTTATCGCAATGAACGAAGGAAAGCCTCCAACGAAAACAGTCAGTAAATGAAAGAGAAATTTTTTAATTTTCAATATTTCGTGACAAATTTTTTAATGGAAGTTACATTGTTAAGGTTTTTTTGTTCCATATTTAGACATTATAAAATGATATAAAACAGAGATTTTAGAAAATAGATTAAACAAAACGACAACTCCTCAAAATAAACTTTATTATCATCATCGACCTTCATAAAAATATTTAAAATAAAAAACTTTATCCTCATAAACTTCTTTAATTATTTTCAATGCCTAATATTTGCTCAGATTACAATCATAAAAATTATTTCTATATGTTTTATGTGAATTAACAAAAATCAAACAAAAAACCGTTATTTTTGTTTTAAGTGTAAATTAATATTTATTTAACAAGAGAATATTAAAGATCAAGAAAAACCAAAAATAACACTTATTTTACGAGAGATTTTCTGGAATATTGACCTCAGGAGCCGATTTTGGGCGATATCTTAAAAACTGCTCTCATTCAATCATTAAATGGATATTATTTTCCAATAATATTAAATTTATAAACGTAGTTTGACCTGTATATTTCAAAAATAACATCTTTTCAAAGATTGAATAGATTGTAGGTTTTGTAGATATCACCTGAAATCCTATCCTGAGATCAATATTTCGAAAAAATTTTAAGCGATATCTCCAAAAGTATTCATACCATCGTGAGTGTTATTTTTTATTTTCCTAGACATTAATTACCCTAGAAAACCTTAAAACAGCAATAAAAATTTAAGTAGCATTGCATACTTTATTTGCAAAAATTGAACGTTATAGAACAAAACTAATTTTTTTGGTTATTATGACGTTATAGGGTTCAAAAAACTAATTTTCTCATTATGTTGAGGAAATTTAATCGATTGGAATGATTTTTTTTTTAACTGACTGATTTTCAGTCGGAAAAGTACGAATTTTTAATATTTTAAAGCTTATACAAAGCTCTTATGAGTTTAATTGATTAAAAAAATTCCTAGAATTTATATAATTTCCACATGCCATAATTTAGTTTCCATAGAAGTAAATATTTGGCCTCTGGAAAAATATAAATGAAATACATTATGAAAATGGATGAGATAATAATGCTTTATACATATAATATAATAGTATATTATTTTAACAGGAAAATGAATTAAGCTCCAACTGTGTGGAAAATATGATACTAATATATCAAATTTAAAACATAAAACTTACATTTCCAACAAGGATAATAGCTATCTAAAAAAGGACAAATATTTTTCATAATTTTATTGTGTATACGATGTTCTTTGTACGATGTTCATGGAAAAATTTTAAAACATCCCAAATCGGCTGGGAATCTAACCAAATTTATCTGAATTTGATAATCATATTTTCATAAACTGAAGCCAGAATTTCAGTTCAAATAAAAAAATAATTATCACAATTATTATGATAAATATCATCAAATAATATACATTTTAATTAATGTAATAATAGTTATAATACACTTCATTTTCTCTGCAACTTTCTTCTTTCTATGTAAGTACCAAAAGTCTTAAACTTCAATAAAAGTAGATATTTTTTATGTAGTAAACTTATTATGTGAACAGATGAGATAAGTTAATTATTTAAAATAATTATAACACTGATTTTATGTTAAAACTGAAGTAATATAAGAAAACGGTCAAATTAAAACATAAAAAACTACACACAAAATTTTTAACACAGGGCGTTTTTGACGCAAATAAAATTTTTTAATATCAATAAATTAAAAATAGAAATTTTTGCGTTTTTATACGGATATTCAAGAAAACTGGTATCGTTAGGTTTTCAACGAATAATCTGCCACGTGATAATAATAATAATAACTATTTTATGAGAGACACTAAGATACATTTACAGATTTTACGAGAAGAGGTAAAAAGTTTTTAATTTTTACATAAAAGATGTTTGTTGTTATAGTCTACCTCTAAATCATCACGTTTAAATGAATTTGTTATTATTGTGTCTTAAAATTTAATTTTTATGACAATACGTGTCGTCATCCATTTTTCGTGACATCAATTTTCATTACATATTATTTTTAAAAAATGAGTACCTAGTGTGAAAACATTATGATAATATTTTCATTACGAAATAAAATCTACTGTAAGATTTTATTCCTTTGTTTCATCATTCTTATAGAATAATTGGACTAATTAGCTGATTTAATAAACATTCATAACAAAATTTTGTTTGTGGCTGCAGTATTTACTTGAGTAGCAAAACTTTATAGTAAAATTAAAAAACTTTGATTCTATATATGTCGAGTATAAAAACTATAAAATAAAAAGTGAAAATAACAATTAGATACTCGACATGTGGTTGATTATCAATGCTTCAACTATTTTTGATTATTATCATTCATAAAATACTCTCAATAATTAGCTCATACAATTATAAAAACATAAATTATATTAACATAATAAAATTATATTAATTAGCAAAAAGCTTAAATTGTAGCGAATCTGAACAGTTTACGGAAAATGCTCCAAACAAAAGTTTATTTTAAAAAACAAACAAAAAAATTTTATGTCGTTAAATTTTTAACGCTCTAAAAGTCGATGACGCTGGAAATCTCACTCTTTAGGTCTAGAATACGTCACCAAAATTTCAGCGCCTTTTCTTTTTTCATTTTGTAGTGATCTTGATGACAGTCAAACGGGCAGATTTTCAAGCAAACGGAAATGGATTTACTAGGCGATTCTATAAACACCCATACAAAAGACTAAAACAAATATACTCTGACATAATCTACATAATACGTGGAGTATGGACATCGTACGTCAAATTGTTTTCTTTCATTGGTTGCTCTGATGATGATGATGAATTGTATATGATTTAATATAGAAAATTTCTCAAAGTGTATTAACAAATTTAAATGAATAATTATTTTTGAGATTACATCGATAAGAGTACAAATACTACAGTTAATTCTCATTATTTGTAATTAATCAATAATTTTTATTTGACATTTGCTACACAATTTACTGTTTGCAAATAATAATGTTGAACAAATAATAATATTTTCTAAAATGTGAATGTTTTATTACAAAATTTAACTGCTCGTGGCGTATCTATCGTTTAAGAAATTCCTCCTACGAACTATGTGCACGGCACGGACACGAATATAAAAATTATGTTTACCTCTTATTAGAATATGATTATAATTAAATGTGCCCTTCTTTTCTTATTGAATAAAGCACACTTGATCATGGAACCCTCGCGTAAATGAATTTCAAATATAAACTAAATTAAACTTTTCGTATAGTTTAGGCAACAACAACAAACACTGTACGAAGTAATTTTATTCCAATATGGAAAAGTTTTTCGTGAGTAATCTGATTATCCTTTCCTTTTATGAAAAACTTATTTTTTTTCATTCTAGAAAAAAAATAGTGTATCTTCGGTTGGTACGGATATGATAAGAATTCGATGTTATATTTTGTGCAATGAACTACTTTGTTGTAAAACTATTAGTTAAAAGCCAAGTAATTTCAATGATGAAACTTATTTCTATGTTATGAAAAGTACTTCCGATATACCGTATTCAATCCGTACCGTACATAGTATGTGGATGAAACTGCTTAATCAATCGATACGCCACGAGTAGCCAAATTTTGTTATAAAACATCTGCTTTCTAGAAAATACAATTATTTGTTTAATTGTTTGACTGTAAAATGTCAAACAAAAATTATTGATTAATTACAAAAAATGGAATTTAATTGTAGTTATTGTGTTGATCAATTGTGATCAAAGAAATTAGTTAGATTTTGTTAATTCACGATCTTAAACTGAGTATTCGATCTAAATACACAATCAAAATGTCAGCTCGCTTTGATTTCTCATTTTTGGGTTATCTTTATGATGCACAGAAGGACGAACGGACTGAAATGGGCTTACTAGGTGATTTTATACACACTTTTAACGAGATTTTGTTCTGGTCTTCGATATTTTTAACGGTACAATCATAAGACTAAATTAAATGTACTCGAACATACCGTATTTATGTCAAGTATAAAAAAGTGTGTTGGAATTTAAAAGTAAAATAATTTTTAATCATATAAAAAAATTAATTATTCATTTTAATTTTATAACATTTTAAATATTCTTACATATTTAATTTATATTTTTATATAATATATTTTTTTTTTTCTTACATTTTGGTAAATTCAATTATATATACACAGAATACAAAATTTTAATTATAAATAACTGTGTTATTTAATAATTCAAACAAAGTTTGAACAGTTTGCTCTAGCAACCAACCAACCACAATTCATTTAACTTTCTATCGTCTTATCTTCATCAACTTTTGTTTTATTTCCATGCTGTTCTGTTCGTTTTTATGGTAGTTCTAAATTGTTATTTTCCTTCCAAAGTAACGAAAAAAAAAAAAACTTAATTTATGTTTTATAGTCATTATTATCTTTTTTAATGTATTTTTAAATTATATTGCAAATTTTGTTCATAAACAAATTCAAAATTTTCTTATTATATAATTTTTAATTTCCGTAGAAGTGTTTTAGTTCATTCAAACTTAATTTTATCTCTCGAATTAATGTGTAAACTAAATTATTTATTTATAATAAGTAATTATAAATAATTAATCATAATTAATCAAAATTGCAGACCTTAGTCATTTTCTCACAAATATAGTGTATGGGATTATTAACTCTCTTGAAATATGTAGGATTGAGAAACACAGTTTTCTTGTAGTTGGTATTGAGTGTACGTTGTGCTCACAACAAGCTCTAACTCATCCAATTTGACTACTTAATAGGTTAAATGATATGTTTTGAATCACTGAATGATTTTAGACCAAAAACGTACTTTCTATGTTCATTAGAACAGAAAATATCTAACTTTGAATGGAAAAAAAACATAAGGAGTTGAAAATCAAGTTGAATGTCCACACTCTTGTTCTCCTCAATCTCATGCAATCTGAGTGTTTAATAGCTCAAGTGATCGATCTTGAGTCACTAGACCTCTAGACCTCTAGACCTCTATATCTTCATTAGTACTTGTAGAAACACACTCCCCATAAGAAATGGAGGAAGGCAAAAGATCCAATACTTGATACAATTCAAGCATTTAACTGATTCCTTTTATTTAAAAAATAAATTATGCAATTCAGAACCACCGTTCGGACTCACAACAGTTTTCATCAAATTTCTTTTAATATATAGATTATTCCCTTGAATGTTATACTCATGAATTTTCAATGAATTACTTGTAACTTCGTTTTTTACCTTATAAAATAGAATATAAATATATTAAAATATTCGACTATGAGATTTATATAATATTTTGACTAAAAACTTTTAATAGCAACATAAAATATGGGTAAATTTTATATTTAGGGAACTAATAAAATATTCGTAATAATAGTATGCATAAGACACTATATACGAAGAGTACCAACTTTATTATCGATATTATGATGAATAAAACTGTTCACAAATTCAAATATAAAGTTGGTATTATTATATATATATGTGATTTATTATTATAATTTTACTCTTCACTTCACATTTTATTGACTGTTATTAAATAGTTTCTATATTCAACGAGATTTAACTTTCCCAATTGTAAAATGAATTTTCATTTGTATTTCTTGTTTTGCTGTCATATTGCCTAGCATATATTTCCCATTTAAATCAAACTATTTTCCACCCTAAAATTGGTTTTTGAAATCATTATAGAATTTAACGAAACAATACAAAAATTTTAGTCAAATATTTATACAAACTCATAGGAAAAATAAATTTACACGATTTGTGAAAAGCATTTTTTATACTCGACATGTATACAATATGTTAAAGTATGTTAATTTGAGTCTAAAGTTTGTACCGCTACCAAATATTGAAGGCACTAATAAAATCTCTTCGTCATCACAATAACTCGAAAATAAAAACAGAAAGCGATCTGGAATTTTGATTACGTTTTGTAAACATAAAAAGTGATTTGAAAGTTCATGAATTACCAAAATCGGTCCATTGGATCCAAGGGATTCTTGTCCATTGGGTCAAATTGAGAATATAAACCCAAATAGTTAAAATAATACATATTATTATTATACATATATTTATAACTATATAGATATTTATAGTATTTTATGAATGCTAATTAAAAATAGTACAATGATATTAAATATGTGGAGTATCAAAACGATTAATTCTGTTCGTTGGTATCTACACTTATTTAATATATGTAAACTAAAACAAATTTTTAAAGAAATTTTAAATACAATATTTTGAATTTTCCTTTCCTGTTCCTGTCTGTCATAACATCCAGTCAAAAAACTTATGTTCCATTAAATTAAAGAATAATATTTTTATCAGCATTATTTTTGCCTTTTCTTCTTGTATCCAATATTATATTTCTTAGTATAAAAAGTAGACAGCCTTGTTGTTTATACTTTAACCTAAACTATACTATAAGAAAGAAATAACGAAAACACATTTTTCAACTGAATATTAAATTAACATTGAAGTGTTATTGTCAAAAAAAATTATATCATTTATCTATACTTAATTCGATTATATATTAGTCTTCGATATATTATTTGTTTCGATGTCGAATATTGATATTTGAGAATTAGTCATACAAATGAACTTTCAAAATACTATTTAATTAGATTTAGTGTAACTTTAATCATAATTAGGCCTAAAACGGTGAATTTCCTCAAAAAACATACTATTTGTGTTTGTTTGAACTTATAGGGTTGTTTGGGATTGTATAATAAAACCTTAAAAAACCGTCGAAAAGTTCAAAATTTTTTGTTCGCTGTTTATGGGTTTTCTAGGATAATTCAGATGTAAAACATTCAAAAATAGCATTTATTTTACGATCGGTCGACTAGTTTTCGAGATATTACATGAGATACATCCGCTAAATCGAACTCCGGGTCGAATTTTTGATGATATCTCAAAAACTACGCATCCAATCGTTAAATAGATGTTATTTTTGAAATCTCCGGGTCAAACTACCTTAATAAACATAGTTTATTTCAAAATCGGGTAGAAATTTTTTTTTCGAATTTTTGCTATTTTTTAAGGGATACATCCCTTAAAAATCGAAAAAATCGAAAAAAGTTTTTTGATCCCGATTTGGAAGCAATACATGTTATAAGGTGAAATTTGACCTGCAGGTTTCAAAAATAACATTTATTTAACGATTGAATGGGTAGTTTTTGAGATATCATCAAAAATCCGATCCGGGGGTCGATTTTGCCGATGTATTTCATGTAATATCTCGAAAACTAGTCGACAGATCGTAAAATAAATATTATTTTTTAATTTTTTAGACTTCAATTATCCTAGATAACTTATAAACAGCGAACAAAAAATTATGAACTTTTCATCGATTTTTTGTACCAAGACAAAAAACACCTCTCGGACTATAATGTCGACAACAACACTTAAATAGAAAATCTAAGTAATTTGTGGATCATTTAAAATAATCATAATTTTTTTAAAGCTGTGAAAAACGGTAATATTTTATCAACAAACGATTCTGATGAAGGAACTAATCAACCAAAACAAATTGATTTCTAAACATTGATAAACGAACAGCTAGAAGAATCAGGTGAAATAGCAAAACAAGTTTTTCAATTTATTGGTTGAATAGACTAACTGGAAAAAAAAAAGTATTTTTGATACTGTGTGGCACATATGGAAAAGTAGTACCAACTTAAATATAAATACAAATAATAATATATACGTTTTTATCCTCAATGGGATTTAAATTGATCCCATTGTATATATTCGATTTTAGATTGATAGCTCTCGTTTGAAACATAATATCACCGTATCAATAGTTTGAAAATGACTTTTTTTCATTTTTCTATAAGGTTTTCTGATCTTGAAACAAATCATCAATGGGATTTTATTATTCTGTTTTATCATGTTTTTATCTATATAAAAAATCATATTTTCTTAACCTTTAACCAAAAAAGTTGTTAACCATGATTTACTTAACTGTCAAATTTTGATCTGACTCTTAAAGATCAAATTCACCTCATATTTTCCATTACTCATCCCTTTATCGAAAAACAAATCTACGTATCAAATATGAAAAGATATTCAAAAATTAACCAAATCACTCTTATTTATTCAAAATAAATTAATACTTTTATATTTAGAATAACAAAAAATAAAAAATCAATATTTATAAAAATTGCAATTTCATAATTTTAATATTTGTAATGAGTTCAACAAAGATGGAATAAAAAGTTTATTTGTTGATAAGATAAAATAAACTCATTTTTTTAATGTCAATAATAAAAGTTAATAAAAAAAAAAAAAAAAAAAAAGTATTTATATAAATAAATATTTATTATATTATTATATATACGAGAGCCCCTATATTTAAATAAATTGCGGGGGAGAATACAATATTTTCTTTTTGTAATATGAAATGGAAATTATATAATGAAGTTAAATGGATATTAAAAAAGCTGTACCATGCAGCTTTGATAATAAGGAACGCAAATTTTTTAAGGAATGCAGAAACTTGTTACACGCCTTGTTCATGATTTATGTCGTGTGGTTTGTCTCCTTGGTTTTGATCCCTAGAAATTCAGATACAACTGCCATCACTTTCCTAACTAGCAATGAGCACTTCTTGTAATGAAGTCAATATTGTGAATCCCGAATTTTGTCATATTTAAACGTTTTAACGTCACTAGAATCCAAACTCAACCAGTTATGTGTGAGTATGTGCATATGAAATTTCGAGAACAATGGAAGATATCGTGAAACCACTTTCATTCGACAAGTTATCACGTAACTCAATACCAATTTAAGCAAAATTGGTCCAGCTATTTTTTGTTGAGGATAAATAGCGCACCTACGCCTAGCTTGCAAAAATTGGATTAAAGGATAACTATTTTTATTATAAGTGATTAAAATCTGAAAATTATAGAGATTAAAGAATGGGCAGAATTTTCTGAAAACTATTTCTAAATCGATGTAATTCCAAATAATCTTCGAAGCATCAGGAATCAAGTTTTTATTTATGGCAGTATAAATACACTAATTGAGAATTATTTCAAACACTTCAAATCAAATATAAATTTTATCCAGTGAACGCTAGGTTTTCTTGACATATTAACAGTTTTTCCTCATTTAATTTTATTGTTAAATGAAAATTTAAAAATATGTCACAGCTTGAATTATAGTGATCTTAGAACGAACAGCGAAATTTTTTTTAAATTAAAACAATATACTTTCGAATGTCAACAAATTGATATTTTACGTTTTTTGATTAAAACTAAATTTATTATATACATACTCGACATATGATAGGAAACAGCACACACATTTTGACTTATTTATTGGATTGTATGAATATGATCGACGTTTTCAAACATTGTTCCCTCTGGAGCTTTTTATTATAAATGTTATTGTTGGTTGCTAACATTGCAAGCAAATATTGTAACAAAAATAAACAATAAATAATGGTAAAATACAATTTTGTTATGTTTTAAATTCGATTTTAAAATGACCAAAATTCGTCAAACAAAACGCTGCGTAAATTAAGAGAATTTTTTCATAAAAATAAACTATTAAGTTGTCGAAATGTTCTAAAAATGATAATCAACGAGAAATTTTGCAGCCTGACTCTTGCAAATTGGGAAGAAAGGAATAATGGCGATTGATCAGCATCATTTCTCCAAATCGAAAAGAATTAGTAGTGCAACAGTAGTTGCACCAGATCTTCGTAATACACCATTTACCTTGCCGGTCAATGCCTGTTCAGTTGTTGCATCGCATCGTAATGGTTTTGCCGCTTTTGATATAAAAAAAGACTCAATCGTCAATTATTTTGTAAATGTTGACACAAAATTGACTAATGTATTTGCTAAAAATAATTCTACCTATAAGGCGAAAACAGAAATTTTGAAAAAAAGGTATTAAATTTATTTATGAAGATGAATCTATGAAAAAAGTTCCGAAATTCAAGGAAATTCTATTTTCAATGCTTCAAACTAGATTGAAGAAAAACAATTTACCGATGAGTTTCTGGCCACTTGTGTAGTCGAGGGATTTGTTTGAAAATTTTAACCGCATGTGTGGCTAATGATGGTCAAAAATGAAATATTTTTAAGTTCATTGTTACTTAAAGTCCTGTTTATAATTATTAGCCAAAGCCGTGTTAAAAATCTGCACAAAATTAATGACTATTTGTTACAGAATATGTTTATATTCATATATCAGTTATAATTTTCAATTTAAATATTGATCGTAGTATATAATTTTTAAACAAAAAACTTGGTTATTTTGTTTTAAAATTATATTTTTTTTTTTTGTTACAAAAGTATAAAAAAACACAAAATGTTATAATAATCTACCACAAAAAATTAAAATGCACACACGTGAAAACCCCACTTGTAAACAAATATTTACAGCAACGGAAATACACATAAATAAATTAGATAACAGCAGAAAAATATTTGTGTTTTTAGGATTCTGTATTTCTATATGTATACCGATGTATATATTTATAAACAAATGTTTTGTTATTTATTTAAATAAATTTATTTTCACACTTAATCACTGGGTAAGCCGGCCGCAATCACCAAATGTAACTATTAGAAATTCTCTAGATAAATATACCTCTAGAAATTTTTGACCGTTCCATATTTCCATTTATGTTGAATTATTAAAACGCGGTTGTTCGCTGTTGAAGTATAATTTGTAGTTCTATTCTTATCGGATTAACGAATTCGATTTGATGTTTCCTGATTCATTCTCAATGGCAATATATTGTTGTATAATTTGAGTATGGTTCTGGTTCTAAATCTTTCGAATTGTTAGGTTACTTGCTTCTTCATTAGTCGAATGCCAACTATGCTGCCCCCATAAACCTCAATAGATGATGAATCAAAAATGATTTCAAATGATGAAAATGTGAAAAAGAATAAAAATTTGCAACTTTCAAGGCTCTTGTAATAAGATATTTTTCAACGGCTTGAAAGTTTCAGCGAAATGGAATATTATCGAAACATTAATAACTTTGCAAAAAACTAGGTCAAGAATCAGCCAAGATTTAAAAATCGCTTAATCAGTTCTTAATACGGGACAATATAATGTGCCGTAAGCTATACAAACAACGGTTTTGTTCCACATCGAATCCTCGATAAGACAGTTGAATTCACACCTTCCAAACTTTTCTGGCTTATGCTATGGGTATACAAAAACAAAAACAAAAAAACTTTTGTCGGTAATATTAATAGTATACGAAATTTATTAATACTTTAATAACATATAAAGTTCTTAGTTTATATATTATTTATTTGCGCAATTTTTTTTTTAATAAATTTCCGTTTCATAAATTTTTTTTCCATTTAATAAAAATTATTTTATTAAAATAAGCAAGAAAATTGTCTAATATAAAATGTATTTTTATTGGTTTTGTATATTTATTGACATTATTGCAGTTGTAGGCTGTCATCGACTTATAAAGGTCAATTTCCTTTAAAATTATTCAACATTAAACTGCTGGTGGTCACAGTGACCGTCTGAATATGATTATGATAATAAATATTTTAGAAATTTTTTGTAGTTTTACTAAACTCAACATTCAAAAATTCGACTTCCTTCTACGAGATTCGAGATAAGTTTACTTGTTGGTTATTGCAAAACCAATTTCACATTTATATTAGCCAGAGTACATAAATTTTAGTCTACAGATAATAACGTTAGAAAATATTTCCCGCACAAACAAAACAGTATAAGTGTTGATAGAATCACCTAATTCGCCTTTTTCAGTTTGCCCGTCCATCTGGTCTTTTTTCTAATATAACTAAACAAAAAGAAATAGCTGTCTGAAATTTTCTGGTGAAGGATTCTGGGCTAAAGAAGTGCGTTCAAGTTCATGAATAAGCAGAATCGATCCATTGAATTAATCAATTTTATTTCATTATACTTTTTCCTACTTTTTTCGAAAAACAAGTATTTTTGAGAGCGAAATATTTATACGAAATTCCCTACCCAGCTTTATGATGACGTAAAATATACGCGCATTATGTGGTAAAAGTAAGACTCTTTTTACAGTGTACATAATATTCCCTTTGAATTTATTTCCGAACCATTCTGTTTTTGCATAAGTGTAGCAGCATATCAAAGTCGTAAATCGTCACATGTAATTTATAAAACAGTTTATTCTGATGTATTCCATATTCTATCAATAGTCAATATACCTCTAACAATATTGTCTGACACCATCATCGAACAAGACACGACACAATGTACTAGTTTACATTACAAATTGGTGCCGCTTCAATATTTTATATAGAGTTATATATATTTTATGTATAGAGTTGATAAGATTTATAGTATTGTTTTATAATTTAATGTGTATTAAATTAAACTAGCAATTACTAATAAATTATATCGGAAGTACATTACACCTATGAACTGTGTGGTTCACAAAAATGACATCACAAGATCAAATTAACTACCTTGTTTTTTTTTTATTATTATTAACTGCTCTACCAACTAGGCTATCTCCCAACTTCATTTCAAAATAAAATCCCCAGGTCGTGCCTTCTTCTTGCATCGTTAAACAAATTATTATATTAGTGATATTTGGTAGGCATTTAATCATTAGTTTCAGCTGCCAGCTATTCTTAACCAATGGTTTTCTATGATTTTCCATGTCGTTTGCACTAAGGTCAATACTGAGATAGATTCAATTATTTTGACACGTTCTGTACAATACTTTATTGTTTAAAAAAATGAATAAATATTGAATTGAAATCATAATTATAATAAACATAGTAAAAAATTAATAACTGCGTGAACATATTTTGTGAATTCAAATATTTTTTTATCTACAATGATGAATAATTCATTACTATAAAATTTTTAAATCTAAATAACATGGTCTGATGGTCTGTTTTTATGTTGTTTTTTTTGACAAAACAAACACAAAAGAAAAATTCATATATTTTCAAATTCGTGAGTAAATTATTCCTTTAAAAAGATAAAATTACACCCATGGGATAGAAGAACACTTATGACTCCCTATAATTTTGGTTGTAAAATATATATGGTTTAAACATGAAGTTTACATTTCATTCAAATTTGTATAGAAAAGAACCACAACCATATGGCCATTAATGAAAAGGAAAAATCATTAGAAAGAAAACAGTGCTGATGTATACAATAAAAAAAAGATTGAATTTGAATTCAAAAATCGTAAAATAAATACGCTTTTTTTTTCTGCTTTACAAATTTTTTTTTATTCCATTAAAATGTGAAAATAAACCAGTGAATAATAATGAAAAACAATAAATAATATTTTTTAGTGTATGGATCGTTATAAGTAAATATGGAAGGAAAACTGTTATGGCAGAATTATTTTGAATATACAGGATAATTGGATACTTACAGGTACTTTAGCCTACCAATATATGTCGAACTATATAAGGATATTTTCAATGTAGTCTAAAGTATGTAATTTTATCTACCTTGAAATACACTAAGTACGTACCACTCCCCTTATGCTTGAAATAAGGCCATGATTGTGAATTTTTTCGAAAAACATACAATTTGTTCGCGATTGTATAAGAAAACCTTAAAAACCGTCGAAAAGTTCAAAATTTATATTTCGCTATTTATGGGTTTTCTAGGATAATTCAGATTTAAAAAATTTAAAAATAACATTTATTTAAGATCGGTCGACTAGTTTTTGAGATATTACATCCACTAAATCGGCCTGTGGATCGAATTTTTCGCGATATTTCTAAAACTGCGAATCCAATCGTTAAATAGATGTTATTTTTAAAATCTCCGGTTCAAACTACCTTTATAAACACCATTTTTTCAAAATCGTGTGGAAAAATTTTTTTTCGAATTTTTGCTATTTTTTGAAGGAGTACTTTGAAAATTCGAGAAAATCGAAAAAAGTTTTTGATCCCGATTTGGATGCAATATATGTTATAAGGTCATTTTGACCTGCAGGTTTCAAAAATAATATTTATTTAACGATTGAATGCGTAGTTTTTGAGATATAGCTAAAAATTCGATCTAGAGGCCGATTTATTGCATGTATATCACGCAATATCTCGAAAACTGGTCGACCGATCGCAAAATAAATATTATTTTTGAATTTATAAGATCTTAATTATTCTAGAAAATCCATAAACAGCAAACAAAAAAATTTGAACTTTTCATCGATTTTTTACGGTTTTCTTTTTTTACCTGCTGTAATCGTAAAAATTTCAGGAAATTAAAGAAAATTGCAACTCAATCTTTTTATCAAATTCATCATTTTTAATTTAATTAGGATTAAAAAATATATAACAATTCATTGAACACTAATTTTAAGCTTTTAAACAATAGTTGCAACACGTACATTGTTTTTTACAGCTTTAAAAACCTGCTTTTAAAATGCTTTTTTTGCGGCTCACCTCTCCGATAATATGGCCCATTGAAAATTCTTTCAAAATATAAACAAAATTAATCGAAAAAACATTTTTAAAAACAAACTTTTATTTAAATTCTCTTATAAAACAGAAAATAAATTTTAAAATAAATCAAACACATCAATTTATTGCTTTACATAATACGGTATAAAAGCTTGTGGTGAGATTCTTCTAACAATCACACAAATAGTTCACCTGTGGTCGGGATAATAATAATAATTTCAGCTAATAGAAAACCATATTTTAATTATTATCAAAATGCAAATAAATACAAAAAAAAGTTGTACAAAGTCTGCTTCAACTTAATAAAGTTTGTTCAATTATATTGTACAAACTGATTTACTAAGAAAAAAAATGTTATAATACACATTCAAACCACGTTTTGCTATCCTCTACAGCTGTTGTAGGTTTAAAATGTTGTTAAATAAAAAAGAATGCCTGGAATAATTCTTAGATTTGTGAAAGTTAGTTTTATAGGTACGCGATAAATCGAAATGGTTGTTTTTAGTTTTTATGTAAATTCTGAAGATAATTCCTTTTTTTATTTTTCGGGGAAAACAAAATAAATAATGTTTTCGTTTTTATCCTAAATATAGATACTTGCATGCACTTAAAGAAGATATAAATAAAAATGGGAAGCTTTCGAATAGCATACAATTCAAATAAAATAAAAAGTTTTCGAAAAAAATAATAACCGACCTCAAAAAGGTTCTTATATAAAAAAAAATAATTTTAACTTAACAGCTTCTTTAAATAATTTCCTGATAATCTTAGCATCTTCGCTTGTATTGAAGAAAAGATCGTTTAAGTCAAATATTTAGACAAGAAAGCCATCAAGTGTTCATGAAGATCTCAGGATAATGGAAAACCTAGTTGTAGATGATGTGCAACATAAGCAAGAACAACAGCAAAGTTCAATTTTTTTGGAGAGTAGGTTAACAACGCAGGAAGAATCAGTGCCACTATAAGAGAAAGACTGCAAAGTGGAAACATGGAAAGACTGCATAGTGGAAGATTTTTACCCGGAAAAAGAAAGACCTCGCCTCAGATGACAAGACCAAATGGTTGGCAACCTAAAGGCGATGAGAGTCATTGGATGGGGATCTTTCCTCAAGGATTAGGTCTCATCTGGAGGCTAGTGATTGATGAGGCCAAGGCTCACTTCAGAAAGTTGTCCCTACCCCTTCCACATCACAGGCTTTGAATTTATATATATTGACGAATTGATTACTGCCCCCTAGTTGTAAGTTGGTTAAATAAAATAAACATTTTTGTATCGTATAAATTTTATGTAATCGTGTAATCACCTAAAATAAATGACCTGTGCAGATACAAATTTATGACCCATAGAAACCTACATATAAGGTATATTCCATTAATTTTATTAGTTAATTTGATAAAAATATAGTAAATATAAGTTTTATAAACACATTTAATTACAATTCAAAAACATACCCAACCCAAAACAAGAAGTGCTTAATCTTAAAAACCATATTTGACAAACTTTTACCACAAAATTCCTATTTTCTAAAGACAAATTTTCTTGAAAATTTCATCTCCATCCCGTTTACAACCAGATTAAAATTGTGATATCTTTGAGTAGTAAGATATCTCTTATTAATAATTTTAAAATAACAAGTTTCATGAAACCATTCATTCAATATTATTAATTATATTATTTTAAGTAATTGTTTTAATGATTATAGTCTGAATATATTATGTATTAAATAATAAATATATAGAGTGGACAATTATTACATTTTATAATAGAATTTATAATAGTTGAGAATATAATAATAAAATATGTATCTAAAAGTTCAAATTAAAGAGCTTTTCGATTTCTATCAAAGTCTATTTCAATAACTTTTCAAGTGAAATAAACCTCGATTAACCATATCGTGATTTGAATTAATTTTTTTTAAATTTCAAATAATAAGCTACAAATATTTGAAAGATTATTTTGGCTTCAGATCTAAACGGAAAATAAGAAATTGGTCACTTTAAGCGGCTATATAAGTTCATTACTTGCACATTGGATAAATTACTGCCCATTAAATGATTGATTTAATTCAGGGCAGCAAGAAAATGCTGGTCAAAATGCAACACAGTTATTTTTTCAGGTTCTGTTCTGCGATATGTGCCTTGTATGTCATCTCTGCAGACACTATCAGGCTTACCATTTGATTGAGCCGTACTCCGTCATCTCAAGTGATTTACAGATATTACTCGAACAGTTTACTAATTATTTTTCTCTAGTCAACACATTATTTTCCTAGAAATTCGTATAATACTTGTTATCTAAGATTTCAATCGAAATATTATAAAATCAGTTTTGTTGTTTGAAAATTGACAATTCTTCTGGTATTTTCCTGTTTCAAAAAATGACGCCTACCATTTCTGTCCAACCTGTATATACAAATAAAATACACATAATATAATTCATTAATTAACGATTGTGTTAAAGATATCCAGATAATAATCAAATATAAAACGAATTATCTTAATAAAATAATAAAATACGGACCTACTTATTATCTTTATTCACAAAGTTATATCAAACTCAATTATATTCATTATATAGAAGACAAAAAACAGATATGAAAACGGAAACCCGAATTTTAAACGAAAATGGTATGCTAAGACAAGATAATTATTTTATATTTCTAGAGCTTTTCTTCATTTTATAAGCTCAGTTTTCATAATTTTGTTGGTTTTTATTTTTTTCTGTCGTGTATGTTAAACAAAAAATCATTAGAAGTAACAACGGATCGAAAAATGAAGTCATGATTTTCGATGACTCTTTTGACACACCTTAGGCAAAAGCCAAATTGCGGATAAACGTAAAACAACACAAAAATCTCTTTCATCACGCTTCTGTTTTTTTTAAAGGCATGCGAAAATACACTGTTGAATAGTTTTCAGATAAATAATACTTCGTTCTAAATCAAAAAACCAAAAGCCACTATTTGTGTTCATTTAATAGGAAATAAATGCTTATATCAATACCAAAAGATTTCTATCATAAATTGGCTGCAATTCGAAGTTTCTAGAAATTCGAATATGTATTACTCAAGAAAGAATATCGACAAGATTTTGTTTTGGTTTTCTATTTAATTTAAAGCCATTATTTCTCTGCTAAACAATTAAAACATTGTATTACTAAAACATAAATTATTTATAATTGTAACTGAATATTTTATGAAAAAGGATATGTCCCAAAACGATGCATACACCATTGAATATAGCATTGCTTTGACGCAGAATTTTCCCAAAAAAGTATTCACAATATTTTAAATTTTTAATAAGACAAAACTTTATACTTTTCAAATCAATTTTTTAACACATGCGCAATATAGCAATTTTACGATTATTCCATCCATAAATGATTTCCATTCATTAATAATGGTTTAATTAATAATTGAAAACATGAATAAAATATTTTATAATCACTGATAATACTTGTTACATCATTGGAAACAATCTTATATCTATTATTTTGAATATGTATTTACTATCAGACCCAGTCACGCTTTGCCATGACAATGTTACATCAAAAACATTGAAAAACAATTTTCATGGATTCATTGGTCCCAAAGGACCGAGTTTGCTCATTTGCGAACTAAAACTCACTTTAATGTCTAAAATACGTAAATTTCAGCTCGCTGTGTCTTGTTATCTTTCGAAATTCGAAAGATAATTATTCTTGGAAATTCAAGGTGGACTAATTAGCTGATTTTATGAACACACACTTATGCAAAAATTTTGTTTGTGGCTTTAAATATTTGCTACCGTTACAAATTTCAGACTATATATCAAATATAAAAATAATTCTTAGAAAAAGTACTTTTCGGGTTCGATATATCAAAAACAATTTACTCTTCCGTTATTTAATTTTAATTTTGAAATACTAGTAAAATCGAAATTGTGTTATTAAATTTATTTTTTAATCTATAAATGTTTTCTTCAATAATTTCAATTAAAGTTTATAATATTTTTAAAACGATCTGTATAAATCTTGAAAAATATCTAATTAATAAAGTTTTTTTTTTGGAAATCTCATACAATTCAATAAACCTCTTTTTAATTGAAGTATCTACTGATATAAATAAAATAAATAATTTACAAGAACATTTCAAGAATTCACTTATGGAATTACAAGTTTATCGTTTGTTTGAGATAATAATTATCTAATGATAATACCCCCATTCATTCTGTTCAAAACAATTTTCTTTCGTACGATGGAATGTGCCAATTAAAGTTTTCAAACTAATATAGAAACACACAACCTCTTACAATATTTAATACAATTGTAGTTTGATATAGGTTTGTGGTTGGGAAAATATAAGGAGCCAATTAACCCAAAATATTCTTCAGAGCTGTAATGATGAATTAGTTGTAGTAATCAAAATTACATAGATTGAAAATTCATACGTAAAATGATATGGGACTCAGGGATAGAAAGAATAAAGAAATAAGAAAATTTTTCAGGGATATATTTTCACTCATATTTTGTATACGGAAACTAATTTATTTCAGTTTTCTGTTGTTAAAAAAATAGAAAAATCAATGCATTATTTCAAACAATTTTTCTCTTTAAATAATCGAAATTCTGATTTATTTATTATTAAAAGCTTTTTCTCCAAAATCTGTGTTTTTATTCTCAAATAGAACTTTTAATTTTCACCTTTAAAAAACAAATAATTTAATTAAACAAACATATCAAAAAATAAATAAATAAAATTTGTCCAATTTCTTCTGATTTTTCTTTCCTCATAGAAGAGAAATTGTCTTTCCCTTGAAATTGTATGTGAAAACCGTTTTATATTTGTAGCTTTTTTGGGTACTCTCAATATTGTCCAAATTACGAAACATACATTGGGAAGCATAAATTATTTTAGTATTCATAAATAAAATAGACAAATAGTTTTACCTGAATGAACATTTTTTTTATTGCATTTTTTATGAGTAATTTTATAAAAATTTTATACTGCAACCGAACAGACCCCATTAACAAATCACATTACCTTATTCTAATCCCTTTAAATTTATTTTTTATGTTTATTATTATTATTATCATTATTATTATATGCAGAAAGAAAACCCGTTAGAAAACTTCTATGATATAACTATATATGTCTGCCCTGCATATATATTCAGCCATTAATGGTTATTAAATTAATTTTCGCCGCTCTCATTTTGGTAAAACGTTTATTTTTTCGAAAATGTTTCGAGAGATAATCTTATTTTTTCAAAATTAATCTTATAAAAAATAACTAATTGCCCTCTCTTTTGGAAAACACAAGAAAACTCTATTGTAGTTCACATCTATGCTTAGACGAAAGTGAACATCGGACTATCAAGACTATAATTGTGAGGTAACATTGACCTTGACATCGATTTACTCGAAAATTTATTGTGAACAATGTTACCAATCACAAAATGACAACAGTGTTCTAAAATTTATAAATAATTTATACAAATAATATTGTATTAAAACTATGTCTATCCATTTTCATCATCAGTCCAGTCATATTAGTAGTGATCCAGTTTTATATATTGATGATCAAATGAATTTGGTGTTTGACGTTTTTATCCAATAAAAATTAAATTTTTTACAATTTCTAACTTCCGTCAATCTAGCAGAGCAAAGTATTCTAAATTGAATTTAAATATGCTCAAAATTAGGTGTTTTTTAGGTTCTGTGAAATTAAATTAGATGCTCAAATTTTTAATTAAGAAAATTGAACCGTAATATCACGTTTCATAATATAATGTACGTACCAGAATTAGGTGCTCTTATGGGGTAGATTCAATAAATCAATTTAATTGAAATTACCAAAAAAATACTAGTTGACATTCTTTTCAGCAGTGATTCATGTTGTACGGAATTTTTGGTAATTTTGATTAAATTAATTAATTGAAGGCATACCATAAAGTATCTAAAAAGTACCTAATTTTAAACCTAAAACGTACTTAATCATAATAATTCACGTACTTAATCATAACAATATAAAAGAAAAAGATAATAGACTCAACATTTCGATCTGGTCAAACAAACAAAAATTTCGTCATACAACTGTTTCTTATTCAATAAAATTCAATTTTCATGTTCAGGGTTAAAAGCTATAAAATATATTTTGAAAACGCAAAGATAATTAAAACGACAAAACAACTAATGCACGTACACGAAATATTTTGATTAAATCATAAATGTCTATGTTTAACATAACACTGATATGAATTCGATAGTGTAAACCCCTAATTGACCGTGAAATTCACATAATTTGTAGATATAGAAAAATTCCACACCTATTTTCGGGTGTGCTAATAATATATATTTTACATTCATTTTTCACTCGTATCTAAACTAAGTTAAATCACGCAATTTATTGTTCATACATGCGCTATAGTTTATAATATAATACACGTAATATTGTTCAAATATATTGGATGAAAACTTTCAACATTATTTTTACTTTTCCATTGTCCCTTTAAAATAAGCAAATAGGACCATTTGCGCGAAGTGTACTAAACTGGGAATTAAAGTTAGAGCATTAATAAAACCTTGAAAAATAAATTCAAGAATATTACTGGAAATAAACATACTCAAGTAAAGATTATTAAAAAATTAGCTCCGCGATCTTAGCACCTCATGTGCGGAATTTCGATTGACCAATTATACCATCTAAAAGGTCAGAAATTGGTCATAAAAGGTCAGTTGGTCTCATTAATTGGTCAGCATCAGAAAATTTTTTATTAAGGATTAAAGTTTTTCAAGGTCAATTAATAATTTCGCACCTCATTCGCGGAAAAAATAAAAAACTCCACCTATGCGCGATCGGGAAACATTCGCTGATAATTGGTCAGCTAATATAAATAGTTGGTCAGTTTAATTTAATATTAAAAAAAATTAAAAAAGTTGTCTCTGTCGTAACGCGCATACTTTGATCCGGATGATTCTATCAGGGATCGCGGAGCTTAAAAAATTATAGCTTTTTCTATTGTGTGTTTATTAGGAACTTATTATTTCTTTATACAAATACAAAAATCATATTCTCCTGATATAAGTAGTAGACAATAAATTTAAATTTAACGTTTCGCTCCGAAATCTGTAAAATACGCCATTGCCTTCCTTCTGCATACAATTTTTGTAGGTGACTATAAGAACATGATTTTTTAAATCCACTCTATATGATACCAGGATAATAAAAATATTGTATTACTCAGTTCAATCCTTGGGCCTTACAAAACATACAAATACATGTTTGTGACCTCCTAAAACATGATTTGATTGCAAACAGAAGGTCTATGTATACAATAAATAAAATACAATTTTATTTACCGATACCAAACAAGAAAATGGAAAACAAAGAAAAATGAATATATCAACAATAAATATCAAAATGAAAATCGAATTTTCGTTGTTTTTTTTATATGGAAAAGGTAAGTTATAAATCAGTTACAGTACAATACTTTTGTACCTTGATATTTCTTAAAAACAATTTTTTAAAATATCTTTATAATAAAAATACCGATATTGTGCCCTACTTATACTTAGAAAACTATATTATTATATCAATGGTATTTTAAAATAATGCATCAAATTTTCCTCCAGGTATTTTGTAACTACTATATATATAGAAACATTTTGCTAATAATTCTTTTTCCGAAATATATAGAAAATTTTTTGTAATAAATAAACTAAATATATGGTATAGAAAGTCATAATTTATTTGGATTGAATTATTCTAGAACTTTTTATCGATTCTGGCGAAAATACAGTAAGAAAATTTGTCTAGGTGACTAGGATTCCAAAGCCAGAAAAACGTCTCCAAGATATCATATATATATATTATTTTATTGTCTACACTTGAGAACGTGATCCCAGTTACCTTCCCATTTTTCCTACACTTGGGAAGCTCTTAGAAAAGATTGAAAAATTGCTTGAAATCATAAATCAGACATTTTAGAAGAAATTCTATTCTGCTGCATTCCTTGTTGTAGTAATCCATGAAATTATGCAAAGGAACAATTGAGTAACCAGGCGTTCCTCAGAAAATTATTCTTAGGCCAACCTTTTACGTTTACTTTCGATATTAAATATTCAAATTTATATCACTTTTATTAAATTGGTTTGAAATCGTTTGTATAAGCATCGGTCGTAAAAATTGGTGCTTATACGTGTTTTTATTTTTCACCACCAAAAAAAAAAAGAAAATAAATAACCACAATAAATTAAAATACCTACTAAAAATAGTTTATTCAAAATGAAATTGTTTTCAATATATCACAAACGAAACGCAATAGAAAATGGAAATAAACGAAGATAAAATATAAGATATAGAAAATGTCGAAAATCAGAACTAAGTCAATCCTTATCAATCAAGTTATAGTACTTGAGACAATGTCAAAGTTAATTTTAATTTTATTACCAAGATCTCATGTCGTAGATAAAAGTTACAAGACCCACATAATTTTCTAATGTAAATGGCTTGTGTCGTTTACCATCTAGTTCTAAAGCTATATTCTTGTCTATTTTATGATAGTTGTTTTGCTTTCTATTTACCATTTCATTAACGTTGGAGAAAGTTTTATTTATTTTATTGAACATTAAACCAATATATAGGTAAAAACATGTTAACTATTTATTTTATAGAGAGAGAAACTTTCACATGAAAAACTTATTACTGGTATAAATTTCATTTAAACAGTTTTGACAATTTTGTGAACGATGCATGATAGTAAAATAACAGTAGCTAAAACTTTTACCTCAAAATTCGTTAGAAGAATCATCACTGATCTAGCCAAAAACTTATTATTATAAATTTAAAGTTTTTACCAAAATTTCCTAGATTGATTATATTTTAAAAATTATTTAGTCGAAAAATAAATTTAAAAAATAATATCTATTTCATCGCTATGAAATCCTATCTGTAGGTCAATGTCTAACAATAAGAGCGATGACAATCTCTCAGCAACTAGGCATTTGACTCAGAAATGAGTGTTATTTGTCAATATTTTGTAGTGTTACAAACTATAGGCTGAATTTAATATATTTGTCATATATTTCTTTTATTCCGGATACATCATTGTGTGTTATTACTAATATTTTATGCCACCCCGACTATTTCTTATAAGTCGACCATCTTAGAATTTAAGAGCTTAGGAAACTATTAAATAAAGTTTATCCAATTCAAAATGTTGTCTTGTTTTGTTGTAGTTTTTATGTAATTAAAACACAAAACAACTGCTATTATCTTATCTAAACTGTATATACTAAATTACACATATAGCCTAGTATGAATCGACACATGAGTACCAAAAACTATTTCACCTCAATTTTTTTACGCGATTATCTTCAAAATATCCTACTGATGATATAATTTCATGGTATCAGAGGGAAACTGGGTGCCATATAATTATTATAATATGAAAAATCCAATCTCTTTTCTAATTATTTGTTATTCGTAAGTAGTCAAATAGAGACAACGATAATTTTAGGTAAGTGACGAATACTGAGTAATAAATAATTGAAAAACAGGTATAAATAGTACGATTTTTTTAATTCTCGTTTAAGGATATTATTAACTATTGTATACAGAATATAAAAAACTATCTATTCCATTTTTTTTTCTTTATATATAATCAAAAGGATCTGAATTTGACAAACCTTTAATTAATTATTATCTCCAAAAATATTACCATTATCGTAAAAATTTAAAACACATTTTTGATTTGTACTCGATCAAGGAATGTAAACAAAGTTTACCCATTTAAAAATAACAATTTAGAATTGTTTACGAAAATTTCGATTATATGGCACCGAGTTTTCATCTGGCAACATTCATTCATATCACTGACAAGACAATTTTCGTGGTTTTTGGTAGTCATGCACCGATTCCAACTAGACTAATACCTATTATTATTTGCTATTTGAATAGAATTTTGGTTGTATTATTAGCTAGAACAGAATCAACCCGCATTCATATTGTTAAATAGATAGTTTATTTGTTTTATGTTTTAGTAAATAGTGAGCCAGCCCAGTCGTAGATATATCTAAGCATACTAAATAGAATTATTATAATATTACATAGATATTGTTATCGATGTATCTTGATAATGATTGTTATGTAACCTCATTATATTAACATGTAAAATGTTTATGTAATTATCTATTATTCAAATTATGAATAGTTTGCAATTCTGAATAAATCTATTGGGATATATAGCTAGCTACACAATAAATGAATTTGAATAACAGCTAAATGATATTTTAATCATTATACGAATATTGCCCTCGTTTTCCGTTTCTCGTCACCCATTTGTACAAAAAAATGTAAAATTTTATATATTTTTTTTTTAATTTCCATCGAATTATTTCGTTAAAAAATTTTCTATTTTTTGCATCTAGGGTATGTCCAAATCATTCTTAAAAGTGATTATTCACAGATTTTAGAAACACCCTCTATTATGTGAAATACTTCAATTTTCCCGGTCGAATATCTGAAAAAATATGTATCCTTTTTTTTGAAATTTAATATGCAACGTTTTCATGGCAATATTATGTTTATAAAGTTTCATAATGGCTTTCACAATGGCTTGTTAGAAGCACGCTGATTACAGAAAGGAGCGTGTTTCTAACAGGTTTAGAATAAGCCCTCTAAAGTTTTAATACTCAATTAGCTGAAAAACATTTTCATTATTATTTGTGATAGTATTTTTTCTTGAATCTTCTAATAACAAATGTAAAATTTACTTCACTTTTTTTAATAACAGTTATTAACGCTGAAATAATTAAAAAGAAGCACTTTTCTTTTTAAAAAATAATTATAAACATTTCAAATAAATAAATAATGTATTTATAAATAGTAATAATATATATAAAATATAAAATATTATAATTATTTTGTTTACAATACACATTTGATTAGAATTTAATTTGTTTTTTATTGATTAGTTTTCACAACTATGTGAGTTCACAGTTTGTCAAGTCACTCACTCACTATGTATATTATATTGTTATTCATTTACTCAATACTTCACATATTATATTTTTTTGTAAACCTTCTACAGAATTCATAAAAAGATTATTTCAGCATGAATTTTAAATTTTTCGCAAAAAATAGGACTGACCTCCAAAAAAAAAAAAATTAAAAAGAAACAATTTTTATAATTTCCTTGGGACCAAATACCTTTCGAAGTAATTCGAAACCAAATACATCTCTCCAGACATTTGATTCGATAGCGTCGACTTCATAAAGCTGTTTGATTATTTTGCAAAAACATTTTATGTTTTTCACTTCTGTGTTCCGTAAAAACAATGAAAAATTGACTACTTTTCTGTGATTATGTAACACCAAAAATTTATTTCGTATTCCTGTACCCATAAGCACTTTTTGAAGTCTTTATATTTTATGCCCCAAAACATTCTCTGAAAATTTATTCATTCCTGAATAAATAGGGATGTTGACTTAATTTGGTTTTGATTAATTCAATAAATCAATCGTGAAATCTTTATTTCACGAACATCTGATGTTATTTTTAAATATGAAAATCTTTAAACATAAGCCATTCAAAATACTTAATTAAACAAGGAAGGGAATATATGCATTATGACGTCATCTCCTTACAAATAACCCTATTATAATATTATTTACGTTATCATAGTAAATAAAAAACAAAAAAAGGTAAATAAAATGTATACCATATGCATGCTCATTTAAACAGTAATAGATAATATTCTAATTGCACTTACACACACATGACATCGCACTCAATAAATGGCAAACGATATTTGTAAAATAAACACAAAAATAAAAAAAAATGTTTGTGATAAGAATCAAATCGTATGTCATTATACCTTTGAATTAGGTCAATTTTAAATTATACTTTTTAATAATTTTTAATGACTAAATAGCAAGCTGAAACTTCGTTATGGTTCGTGTAACAACTTTTTCCTGTACCAAAAGCCTGGAAAGTGGGTCAGTTTCTTTGATACCATAAAATTTTTTAGTACGTCTAAAAGATTAACGCTTTTTGTTTCTTTTTATTGAAAGTTCATTCATTAGCATATGCAAAACTATTTTGTCTGATTTATGATAAAACTTGGCGTCCGTTGTCTGACAACATCAGAATAGCATTCTTCAGAGTGTTAGATTTTTCGATTATTCAAAAGATGTAAGAATCATTATTCATTCTTTATTTTAAACAATACATAATTGTACAGAATAAGTCAAAAAATTGGATGGGGCAAATGAAGGGATGGGAGAGGTATGCTTTATAAGGGAAGGTTTATAGACTGGCTTTATAAGGGAATATCCCAGTATTCACTTTGTGCAAACCAAATGGAAAACCATAGAGTCCTTATAAAAATGGTTCTTTGTATTTGTTAAGTCATATACAATTTATAAGCGTATTATTTTGTGTAAATTAAATAGTATATATGTTTATAGCCAGTAGAAACTGAAATGAGACTACACAATAGAAAGGATCGATACATGAACGTTCAAATAATCCATACGAATATCTACTTTCTCTAGTAATCGGTCTTATTTCATTTTGGATTAGCTTTTAATGACTGAACTTCTAAATTCTATAGCTGTGTTATTGTTTTTCACTAAAAAGGTTTTTAATATCAAATTTTATGCCACCAGGATTATTTTGTATATTGTTAATCCTTCGGCAGAAGTTTTTATAATCAATTCTTTGACCAATAACTGTATAAGAAACCGTTTAATTATTGGGTCATATAGATCAAAAAACATTCTATAAGTGTGTGCGAAAATATTGTCTGGTCTTCGAGTAATTTTAGTTTGAATTCTTACAATTTGATAATAGATTGAATTCTTGATTGAAAAATAAAAAACCCTTTTAAAGTCAAATGCTTTGAGGGCCACTTAATCTAAATATAAAAATTTTAGACTCTTTAACGGACATTTAATGTAAAGCTAGAACACTTTTTTAAAAACGTAAGTGTACTTTTTCCCATGTGTAGGTACTACATAACCTCATGTACATCACCTAAAGACATAAAACAAATTAATATACAAATGTCATAATAAAAGTTTATATATGTTTATATTTTTTTGTTTAGGTATACAGTGTTTTTTTGTTGTGTTATTATTATTATTATACCGTTTTTAGCTTTTATATTATTATTTTCCATTTTTATTTTACATTTTTTATATGGCTTACGGATCTGAATGAGTGGATCAAAGAGGGATGGATGGTAGCTGAAAGCACTCATTCATATTCATTATTCATAGGGAATAATTTACTTCTGACTATTTGTGTTTACAATGTAATTTAACAACAATAGCTTTTAAAACCGATATTGTGTGATAGATGTCTATACTTAATTTAGATCGCTTACTATACAGTACCTGCAACACAATTATTTGTGACATCTTGCTATCTTGTGTTTAATTCTTTAATCACTGGGTACATTCAAATCTTACTACCATCAAACAGTTAAGTGGCAGATGTGAAATATTTATAATTTTATTAAAACTATTTGACCTGGAGTTTCTCGCAAAACTATCCCGCAAATTCGTCGAAAATCATGATCATCAATTTCCTCTTGGACGTTTGAGTCATAAAAGCTTGTAACATAATTTTGCTACACTGGAAAGAGTTAATTTTTTTAAAACTACTTAGTAGTATTTTCACAAACAGTTTTAAATAAAATGTAAAGATTCTTTTGTAGATATTATAATTTGTGTTCTTTGTTAAAGATAATGTAGACTAATAGTATATTTCTATCTCTTTTGGAACCATGGTTTACAAAAATAAACAGAAGATGGCGTATACATAAGATTTAGTCATTTATGTATCTCAAACTGCATCAACATTCATGTACCTTAAATGTATCAACAACAATTATTCGTCTAATCTTATATGAATAATAAATAATCTTATTGATAAATTAATTATTCTTTTCGAAAAATAATGGAAAAACAAAAACATACATGCGATGATTCCCCGAAAAAGGAAAAAGGTAATTATTATGTTATCTCTATTTATCTTTCACTGACATATTTTCTTAGAAAATACACAAAGAAAACTTTCGTCTAGAGTTACGTACATTGGTCGTTTGTATTAATTACATTGACTGGCAAATTATCAGATAAATAGTTGTTGACATTCGAGGGTGGAAATAAAAACTTATTAACCATAAAAACAAATTGTATTTTTAATTATAGCCTGGGTGCCTAGAAACATATCATTTATAAACATACTTCACTTTTTTTTTATATAGTTTAGCTGTAATTAATGTAACCACTTTTTCCTGTACAAAATTCTGAAAAGTGGGCTGATTTCTTTTTCAAAACCTTTAAAAATTTTTATTGTCCTCGTAAGGCTTAAAATTACAAGCGCTTGACAAGCGTTTTTTTTGTTATTGTAAAATATCATACCGTCCAATTTTCAGTATTTTCGTAGATGAAAATTTGGTTTTCGCAACCTTAGCATGAAAAACGACAAACGTGTCGAAGAGTTTTCAGCAAACACAAATTCACAGGCACTGACCAATTTCTGAAATCCACGTTTTTGGATTTAGGGGAACTCAAAACATGTATTTCTGGTAAAAGCGTCGTATTTAAATATTTTTAGGATAACAATACTTTCTTTCAATGGTAGTAAAAATGTATGGGTGAAAATTTACATTAAAAATTACTTAACGAATTGACGTACGTACATTATACGGCACATCACATCGGTAGACAGACTGTGTGTTCACTTTGATGGAAAGTAGCAGTTAAAACTTTGATAACTGAATTAAATTGATATGATTTATTACAATTTATACAATATTCATGCCTGCTGCCTGAAAAACCTAATTATTTAATGTAAATGTAATATTATAAATAAATAAAATAACAAAAACTCAACAATATAAGAAATCCCATAGGATTTGTAATTAAAAACATAAAGTTGGTTGTATTTTTCCGTTTTAATATTTAAATAATATTTGATGTTTGAGATCCTGAGGATAGAATTATTAATAGAATAATATATATCAATTTTATGCAGTACAACTAGTTAGCTGAACTAGAACTTATGTTGTGAAATTGGATATAACAGTCTCATATTATGCTTCTTTGAAAGTCTGTAATTACCTAGATATTTGCCTCATGGACTATGTTTCTCCAGAAGATTCTCATTGGTCTGACGTTTGGAGAATGTGTCAGAATTTTATCAATCTATTCAAGTGTTTTGTTTTCTTATTTCAATTATCGATATCGAGACAGTAAATAATATAATTGATGAATAAGCATTTATATCAATGGTATATTTCTTTTATTCAACTATTTAATTTAGGAAATAGAATATTAACATGGAAATTTACTAAACTGCTGGTTGCTGCTTATCTCTCCTTTCTAATGTCAATCAGAACATTATTAAACTCACTTTATAAAATCTATAATACACCAACAACATTTCCAGCTCGATTTCTGGGACTTCTACTACGGTAATACTTTTCAAATGAAATAAATTTAATATTTTCTCCATTTAAATACTAAAATAATTTACTCCGATTATAATTTATCATGATTCTCTTTAAGTAAATGATATTATAAAGAATGTCGAATTACATTTCCAGATCAAGTTACATTACTTTGCACCAATATCTTCTTATTGCAAGAAAAATTCTCTTATTGAGTTATTTTTTTTCCATATCTTCGCATGTACGTACATTACTAATAATATCTACTCGTAAAAGACATACGATAGAATATGTTGCTGTGTATAATATCGTCTACATATTTCATTGGAAAAAATTCACAAGTGTATTAATGAGAATATAATAAGATAGTAAGCAAATACACAACATATTTTTTATAGCTTAAATAAAAAATTTTAATTTCATAGTCATAAAAATATTATTATTTTTATATGTACCTAAATAAGGGCAAATAGCAGCCATAAATTAACCGTAAAGAAAGTAAGGAAAATATTCAAGAAGAAAATGCCTTTAATTTGAATATTTAATTCCTTACCGCATTTCTTAAGAATTTTAAATTATTGGCTAAGGGAATAATACTTTTTTTTTAAAAACCAAAGCTCAAATTCATATGTTGCATACAAACATTAAAGTTTAAAATTTAACTTTCCAAATTATTAAATTTTAAATTCTGGTCTATAATATACGCCCACTTCTAGCGTCTAATGGATGAGATGTATTCAAATTATTTTTGGATAATTACAACTGCGTTCACTGAAATGATGCATACGCTGGTAAACAAAATATTTTATTATAAAGCTTATTTTAAAAAATCCACTTATTTGATATGGTTAAAAACTCATGTAAATTATTAAATAGTAATTAATCTATATGGGTTTTAAGCTTATGTACAAAACTTTTACCCTTGGAAAGGTTTCCCGAGATATTACTGACCCAAAATCTATCTGTAGTCAACTCTTACAAGCTATATTCGGTCCATTTCCCGGTGTGTATTGGTATTATACATATAGAATTGGTTGTATACATATTGAAGTCAATTTTTGATTCATAATATTTTATTAAAAATTGAAGTAAAAATAACTTTTCTAGATAGAAGTTTTTTTAGAATTTCTTTCTGAATAACAAATCAATTCTGTTCGTTTGTCTCGCTAAAACTTGAAAATTGCTGGACCGATTTTGCTAATCTTGATTTTGAAATATTTGTGAAAGTTCAGGAAATGTTTAAACGATCTAAATTCAGAATCGTCTTATATATCCAGCGATATATTAAAGTTACCCCGTGGATTATCTTGTATTCGAATATGAGAATACAACGTCTAAATTTGATAATATTTAGGAAAAAAATTGCTTTTTAATGAAAATCGATACTATTTATAGACGATATCTAACGATAAAACATGAAAAAACTGAGAAGTCTCATAAGATTTCCTCCAAAAATATACCATAACGATAATTTTTACATGGGGTGATTTTAATCAATCATCCTTCAATAATTCACAAACTCCCTGTATTGTATTTAGTTACATCAAAACTACATAAACAAATTGATCACGAATTTTTCGATGCGCATAATAATGATTATAACAGAAATAATTTATCCCACGAGAGCATACCAATTTTCTGATCTTAAATCTCTTGAGTAATCAAAAAAATGTATAATCAATATGTTCAATAAAAATACTTACATAATCCAGAAAATTTCTCAACTCTGGAAAACCTTTGAAACACTTAAAAATACAAAAAATTAAAGATAAATAAATAAACAAAAATACAACTTAAAAACAAAAAAACTTCACTAAACCACTTTATTATGTCACTTTTTTACAAACTTCACATACTTTTTTTACCCAAAATAACAATCGAATATTAGAAACAAAAAAAAGCAACGAAAAGAAAAGGATAATTATTCATTTGCTTTACAGGATCAAAAAATAAAAACGTTAAACGATAAACGTTAACCGTTTATTCAAACACAACAAATAATCAAAGTGTATAAACAAACACTGACTGACAGTGTGTTTAGAAATTTATGTGTACACCATAAAATTTATAGCCGTTTTTTTTCTCAGCAATTCTCTATGATTCGATTTAGCACTCACTGTGTTTCCTCCGTACAGGATGACGGCACTTTAATAACTGACGGTGGTATACTAGCGTCGGTGAATTCATGTTTGAATATACTACACACGAGTGATAGCGTATCGAGTAAAATAAGTATATATGCGATATTATATTGTTGTAGTAGGTAGAACACGTCCTCCAACATTTTGTGTGAGTGTGTTTTCATAAAATTTTCTTATCTATAACCCAACGGTTGTTGTAAATAGTTCGTTTTGTTATATAATATTATTATTTAATTCTTATTTAGTATCTAAATTATTTTACTTCAAAATGTGTATGAAGGTTTTCTTTAGCTACAAAACTTAGGGTTTCTATGAAAATTGATGAAAGTTTTAAATGGGACATACATGAGACAAAGGTTGTTCTGGTTTCTCTTGAATATACTTGAAAATTTAAGTCAACTAGCCCTGTGGTTTAAGGCGTGGTACGTTTATATGACTTGTATTCGGAGTTTATAGGTTCGAATCCCGGTATCGGCACCTACCGATTTTTCATTTTTTTTTTTTAATTATTTTAGTCACAATTGTCTTTGAAAGAAAAAAAAACTATACATTTCTTTAATTAATTTTTAGTTTGCGAAAAATTTTTTAAAAACATTTTCAAATTATTAATATTTAAAAATTGATAAAATTGAAAAAACTAAAGACGCCCCATGCTTTAATTTCAGTGTTTTCTTAATTTCCTTATGAATAATATATTAATGTATAAAAATGTCTGTTTAAATATATACTCTTGTACTATATATATATATATATATATCCATAGCCTACGTTGATAAGTGGGCATAAACATTATCAACGTATGACGGAAGATGTTAACTTTGGTCTGCAACCGCGATATAATTTTAATTTGATATAACTTTGTAATTATAAAAAAATAATAATATTTAATTATAATAAAACTTAAAAATTGTGTTACAAAATTATAAAAAAAAATTTTTACCGAAAATTCAATAGCCTAATTTTAATGCGTACGAATATTTTGTCAAAAACTCTAAACTCTGTTCTATTAATGCCTTGCATTATTTATGAAATTTTATCAATAGAATTCTTTATCCTCGTTACGAAAACCTTTATCAATTATTACATAAATTTATTTATTTTATTAATAACAGATCGCAGAGAAAAACATTTTAACTAAAAGCTGATGTTTATTTATTAATCGAAAAGTTACAACTCTACAAATTATCGAACATGCGTCTTTCTGTGGTGTTTTCTCTCACTCACGAATGAATTATTAATTTGATGTAAATAATTAATTACCTAAAGTATACAACAGATAAATAATATATATTATTATATAAATACATTTACAATATTAATTTCGTGTTTTTAAATAATTAATAAAGTAAATTAAATTTATTTTTAATAACTGATAGAACGAGTACTACAGTATAGAATCTATTTGTTTAATGAAAGTTTGAAAAACAATGAAGGTATAATAGAAACAAGCCAAAGTAACAATAAATTGAGTTCCTTATTTAATTCCTTGTTTAAGGCTAATCATAAATATTTCAGCGGTTGAAAATTATCAATTGGTGACTCATGGATAAATATCAATATTATTTAAGTGACTGACTGAAAATTAAAAATATAAGATTAACAAATTAGTTTAAATATAAACTACTTTAAGGATAAAATTTTGGTGTTTAAGACTCTTTTTGGTGTTTTGATCCAATGATAATAATTTTTGTTAAACGTTCAACAACCTAAAAGTACACTTAATACCCTCCTAAAATTCATCATTTAATATATAATTAAGATTAAAAAATAACAGAACACTTCATTAATTTAAACAATAATTTTTATTAGTTAATATATTGCTCGAAAATCACTTTTAAGCTTTTAGAACTATAAAGCTATCCTTCCGGCTTACACTAACGAATCAAACTAATAAGAGGCTATTTCCCAACACCATAAATTTGTCCTAATATCAAAATATCAGTGTTAAAAAATACTATCATTTTTCTCATTCACCTCTCTGGCTATTAAAACGATAATTCAATAGACTTTATTCAATTTCAAATTCCACTGTCAATAATTTTTAATATATCTGTATATAGTAAATATAAAATTGTGTTCAATATAGGTAAAATAATACATTTATTTTATTTTATCATTAAAATTTTATTTATGTAAATAATTTGTAAAATAAAATAAAATAATTATAATTATCAGTTATTAAAACAATACATACATAATAATCAAAAATAAACGAACCAATTATTATTATATATAATATCCTAACATTCATATAATCATAGTATTTAAAACAGCAATGCTGCAGCCATGTAACATATCACATATCAACGTGGCTTATATTTATTTAAAATTATGTGTATTCTATAGTACAGCATCAGATAAAATTACATGACCAATCATAATAATGGACACAGGACTTTCTCGTAAAGTATAAATATGTTTACTTAAATAAGTAAACACATATCCGCGATTCGTAGGTAATGATTAGCAATTTGGTTATTCCCTTTTTTGCGATTTTATCATTAGTTTGTTTACCGAATTTCATCACAATCGGATGAGTTGTTCACCATATATCCGATATATAGAGTCGACTTGACCGATTGAGGTAAAATTTTGATACTAGATGAAAAAGCTATCTTTTTTTCACATACTCTCTGTAATATTACGGTGTTTTTATTTTTACACTGTTTTTCCAACTAATATTTGATAAAATTTCAATAACATATAATATAAAATTTTATCAAAATCGAATGAACGGTTCACGAGATATAGGGATTTAAGTGAAACAAAAATGTAAGCTTCTAGCATTGGCATCTCCGAAAATTAATTAATAGGTGAGATGTTTCTAACATGGGACCATCCCGATCGGCTTCACTAGTCTTTGGAGCTATCAAAGAATTTTTAAACAAGAATCGGTCAATGGACACAGAAATGGGAACTATGCGGGTGAAACAGAGAAAGTTTATATTTTTATATATTATAAATCGAATAAACTTAAAAACTACTGAACCAGTTTGAAAACTGTTGGCAAGTTCTAATATCCTCGGATGATATAGGCTACTTTTTATTCGTGTATCCCCCCGGGAACGGAAACTACGTGAGAGAAACCACGTGACTTCCGTTTGAAATTTATAAATATATTTTATAACCTGAGTGTATTATAATAAAATAGTTAAAGTTATTTGATACCGTTAATTATCGATGAAAATTTTTGAAATATTGATAGAACATAAAATAACATACAGGTACAAATAAAATAAACCAAATTAAGGACTATTGATAAATCATATATATAAATTAATGCAATTGTATTTATAACGCATTATTTCATTTCCCTTTCCGCGCTAATCTATATATGCCTCGTTCTAGAATTTTTCGTTTACAATATTTAGAATAATAGATAATTAATGAAAATTGAATGAATTTTGTGAAACACGCTCAGTAATTATTTACCACATGCATTTGTAACGGTGAAATATTTAAATAAATTTTAATAGTATTTGTTATACAGTATCAACTTTTATGTACTTACAACAGCCTGTGCAAAAAGTTTGTCTCGAGATTTTTGTGTCTTAATTTGTCGGTTTTCTTTTATTGATTGATTTTTTAACTAATATAAATATATAAAATGTTTAACTTACATTTTTAGGATATAATTTTGCTACTGATAAAAATTATCTGATTTTATTGAAGTTTAAGACTGTTGGTAGTTGACTGAAATTTAAATAAATGAAGTAAAATAATTTTCCTATTTATATTTCTTTATTTTAAATTAATTACCTCAACTCTGTTATGAAAATCAAATAATAATTGAATTAAAACTGATTTTGTGTTTAAAATTCAACTTTTTTTTTGTATAGATAATCAATATTAATTTTGTGTGAGCCGTTTCTAGCCCTTAATTGTATTGATTTGTTACCAAATTGTTAAGTGAATTCTTTACTTCGGATGACCCAAGGACAAGAATATAAGGATTTCATCCTTCAATACCACTTTTATTTAAAACACTTCTCTAGGAAAATTCAACTAATCACATTTATAATACTTTTTCATACTTTAATTCACTTATTTATTTGATTTCTTCGGTATTATTTGTTTTTTACTTCTTGTTTTGTTTGTTTACAAAAAAGAAAATTAAATATTTCTAGTAAAAGTATACAGTAGTAAACGAAGAAGTTCTATGACGCGTCACAGTAAGTTTTCACTCTAAAAACAAAACACCAATGGGAATAAAAATTGATAGATTTTATTCGATATATTGTAGTATTTTCGTAGTAATATCGTAAAAATATCGTTATAAAAATTTTTATTATATTTAAAAAGAAAAACATATATTGACTTTTCCAAGCCTTAAACAAACAAATTGTGTCTACATATAAAATAGGTGTGTGTACATGAATTTTCTCTTTCATTGTAATTTAAAATGAATAAAGAAAACTTTTATTATAGTTCTGGAACCTGAAAATCATTTCAAAGAAATGTTTTCATGCTTAAAAGGCATCGTTTTACGGAAGATGCTCACTCATAAAAATGATAAAAACAAAATAATGAAAATCTGTACCCTTTTTAATTCTCCCTTAAATATTTGTACTCATCTGTTTGTACTCACAACATTTGAAAGACTATTAAGAAAATGTCAATTTACCTTTTTTCCACGTTAAAAGCAAAATGTACAAATCAAAAATATCTGAATTTTTAGAATTTTTCTGAAATTTTTTCCCCTGAAAACTTGTACAGAGCCAATAAAACAAAACCAAGAAAAAGAAATTTACGCATTTCAATCTTTTTGAGCTTTGATCTTGAGTCTAAAAAAACTTTTAAAAATACAGCAACGGTATTTTTGAATTTTTCGAGTAATTACAATATTATTTTTATTTAATAGCTCCAGAACTATTGTAGATATATTTTTCATTCAAGTAAAATTGTGTTGAAAAGATATTGATTTATAATTTATGAAAAACTATTATTATAACTATAATATTTTACAATAACATTAATAAAAGATTGCCTGCCTTACTTGGAAAATTGCAATCATGTTATGAATGTAATAAAACGAATGGTTGCGTTACAACAATCATATATTACTGTTTTACTCAAACTGAATACTGTTTAAATAATAACAATCATTTAATATGTTTATTGACCTAAGCCTAAAGTTCATACATAGTATATAAAATAATATTCTGAGTGTATGTTATTGCTTACAAATTTATACTTAAAGTTGTTACAGCTTGGTATGGCATATGGCTTGCTATTTTGATAAAAATAATTTGCTTTCTTAACCCCTTCTATGATAGGTCATGACCAGACACTTACTATTTCGAAATTTATTAATGATATGTTCACTTTAACAAAAAATATAAAAAAATATGACCTAAATTTAGTAGGAATACATACTAAACTTGCCAAAATCGGATAAAAATTGTGCATTATAAAGCAAAACTAATTTTTTTGGTTTTTATGACGTCATTATGTTCAAAAAATTAATAATTTCAATATCTTGGCCAAATTTTGATCGATTTGAATAACTTTTTTTTGAAACTGACTAATTTTGGGTCATTCTTTTCATTTTTGATATTAGTAATTTGATTTATTAACCCCTTATATGAAAGGTCATGATCAGACCCTTACTATCTTGAAGTTTATTAAAGATATGTTTGCTTTAACCAAAAATTTGGAAATTATGACCTAAATTTAGTAGGAATACATACATTACTTGCCAAAATCGGATAAAAATTGTGCATTATAGAGCAAAACTAATTTTTTCGGTTTTTATGACGTCATAAAGTTCAAAAAATTAATTTTTTCAATATCTTGGCCAAATTTTGATCGATTTGAATAAACTTTTTTTTGAAACCCACTAATTTTGGGTCATAATTTTCATTTTTCATATTAATAATTTGATTTCTCAATCCCTTATATGAAAGGTCATGACCAGATGTGTACTATCTCGAAATTTACTCAAGATATGTTTGCTTTAACCAAAAATTTGGAAATTATGACCTAAATTTAGTAGGAATACATACATTACTTGCCAAAATCGGATAAAAATTGTGCATTATAGAGCAAAACTAATTTTTTCGGTTTTTATGACGTCATAAAGTTCAAAAAATTTATTTTTTCAATATCTTGGTCAAATTTTGATCGATTTGAATAAACTTTTTTTTGAAACCCACTAATTTTGGGTCATACTTTTCATTTTTCATATTAATAATTTGATTTCTCAATCCCTTATATGAAAGGTCATGGGCAGATGTGTACTATCTCGAAATTTACTCAAGATATGTTTGCTTGAACCAAAAATTTGGAAATTATGACCAAAATTTAGTAGGCATACATACTTTACTTGCCAAAATCGGATAAAAATTGTGCATTATAAAGCAAAACTAATTTTTTCGGTTCTTATGACGTCATAAGGTTCAAAAAATTAATTTTTTCAATATCTTGAGCAAATTTTGATCGATTTGAATAAACTTTTTTTTGAAACTGACTAATTTTGGGTCATACTTTTCATTTTTCATATTAATAATTTGATTTATTAACCCCTTATATAAGAAGTCATGATCAGACCCTTACTATCTCGAAACTTATTAAGGATATGTTTGTTTTAACCAAAAATTTGAAAAGAATGACCTAAATTTAGTAGGAATACATACTTTACTTGCCAAAATCGGATAAACATTGTGCATTATAAAGCAAAATCAATATTTTTGGGTTTTTATGACGTCATAAGGTTCAAAAAATTAATTTTTTCAATATCTTGGCCAAATTTTGATCGATTTGAATAACTTTTTTTTGAAACTGACTAATTTTGGGTCATTCTTTTCATTTTTGATATTAGTAATTTGATTTATTAACCCCTTATATGAAAGGTCATGATCAGACCCTTACTATCTTGAAGTTTATTAAAGATATGTTTGCTTTAACCAAAAATTTGGAAATTATGACCTAAATTTAGTAGGAATACATACATTACTTGCCAAAATCGGATAAAAATTGTGCATTATAGAGCAAAACTAATTTTTTCGGTTTTTATGACGTCATAAAGTTCAAAAAATTAATTTTTTCAATATCTTGGCCAAATTTTGATCGATTTGAATAAACTTTTTTTTGAAACCCACTAATTTTGGGTCATAATTTTCATTTTTCATATTAATAATTTGATTTCTCAATCCCTTATATGAAAGGTCATGACCAGATGTGTACTATCTCGAAATTTACTCAAGATATGTTTGCTTTAACCAAAAATTTGGAAATTATGACCTAAATTTAGTAGGAATACATACATTACTTGCCAAAATCGGATAAAAATTGTGCATTATAGAGCAAAACTAATTTTTTCGGTTTTTATGACGTCATAAAGTTCAAAAAATTTATTTTTTCAATATCTTGGTCAAATTTTGATCGATTTGAATAAACTTTTTTTTGAAACCCACTAATTTTGGGTCATACTTTTCATTTTTCATATTAATAATTTGATTTCTCAATCCCTTATATGAAAGGTCATGGGCAGATGTGTACTATCTCGAAATTTACTCAAGATATGTTTGCTTGAACCAAAAATTTGGAAATTATGACCAAAATTTAGTAGGCATACATACTTTACTTGCCAAAATCGGATAAAAATTGTGCATTATAAAGCAAAACTAATTTTTTCGGTTCTTATGACGTCATAAGGTTCAAAAAATTAATTTTTTCAATATCTTGAGCAAATTTTGATCGATTTGAATAAACTTTTTTTTGAAACTGACTAATTTTGGGTCATACTTTTCATTTTTCATATTAATAATTTGATTTATTAACCCCTTATATAAGAAGTCATGATCAGACCCTTACTATCTCGAAACTTATTAAGGATATGTTTGTTTTAACCAAAAATTTGAAAAGAATGACCTAAATTTAGTAGGAATACATACTTTACTTGCCAAAATCGGATAAACATTGTGCATTATAAAGCAAAATCAATATTTTTGGGTTTTTATGACGTCATAAGGTTCAAAAAATTAATTTTTTCAATATATTGGCCAAATTTTGATCGATTTGAATAAACTTTTTTTTGAAACTGACTAGTTTTGGGTCATACTTTTCATTTTTCATATTAATTATTTGATTTATTAACCCCTTATATGAGAATTCATGATCAGACCCTTACTATCTCGAAATTTATTAAAGATATATTTGTTTTAACCAAAAATTTGAAAAGTATGACCTAAATTTAGTAGGAATACATACTTTACTTACTAAAATCGGATAAAAATTGTGCATTATAGAGCAAAACTAATTTTTTCGGTTCTTATGACGTCATAAGGTTCAAAAAATTAATTTTTTCAATATCTTGAGCAAATTTTGATCGATTTGAATAAACTTTTTTTTGAAACTGACTAATTTTGGGTCATACTTTTCATTTTTCATATTAATAATTTGATTTATTAACCCCTTATATAAGAAGTCATGATCAGACCCTTACTATCTCGAAACTTATTAAGGATATGTTTGTTTTAACCAAAAATTTGAAAAGAATGACCTAAATTTAGTAGGAATACATACTTTACTTGCCAAAATCGGATAAACATTGTGCATTATAAAGCAAAATCAATATTTTTGGGTTTTTATGACGTCATAAGGTTCAAAAAATTAATTTTTTCAATATCTTGGCCAAATTTTGATCGATTTGAATAAACTTTTTTTTGAAACTGACTAATTTTGGGTCATTCTTTTCATTTTTCATATTAATAATTTGATTTATTAACCCCTTATATGAGAAGTCATGATCAGACCCTTACTATCTCGAAATTTATTAAAGATATGTTTGCTTTAACCAAAAATTTGAAAACTATGACCTAAATTTAGTAGAAATACATACTTTACTTGCCAAAATCGGATAAAAATTGTACATTATAGAGCAAAACAATTTTTTTTTATTTTTATAACGTCATACGGTGCAAAAAGCTACCATCTTCAAAGTCCAGATTCTTATTGCTTAAGTTCGACATTTGTATTTCTTGGATCAAAAATACAAAAGTTCCATTGAATCATTGTTCAATTTTCTTAACGATCGGGTATCAAGTTCACAATTTCTTTTTTTGTTTGGTAAACTTCTGAAGGTATAATGATTATTGATTTCGAATATTCAGAGGATCAGATTGTATCAAGCAATAGAATTATCCCAAAACAAACAAACATGTTTAAATCGAATTGTTTTCTATTTAATAAAATAATAATTTATAAATTATTACAAAACAATATGAACTTTCACGTATTGTATTCACCATATAACAACATGTAAAACGTCTCCCAAAGTAATTGGCTTTTTCTCTTACTTGCCACAATAAAATCTATTGTGGCAAGTTGAATCTATTTTTTGCGATGAATATTATATCGCTCGCTGTTAAAATTTAAAAAGCAAGTGAAGATATCAACTTACAGAGTTGATTATGTAGACACTCGACATATGATTGCATATTAAAGTTTGAACTATTTTCATGATAATCATTCATAAAACAAACAAAATATACAGTCCATGAAGTTATAAATACATATATATATTTAAAAAATATATTATGTGATCATTATCTAAATTTGAACTGAAATTGAGATTAATCAAACAACAAACATTTTATGTCTTTAAATTTTTCTTCTATCTTTTAATTTGGAAGAAGCTGAAACCGTTTTTGGTCATTCACGAACTTAGTATGTTTCGTATACGTCACCAAAATTGATCGATGGACGGACGAAAATAGACCAATAAGGTGAACACATGTACCAAAATTTTGTTTGTACGATCAATTTTTTTCTAGCGTTACAAACTTTAGACTAAAAATAATAGACTCTGATACATTAAATATTAATACACTTTGTATATAATATTATTTCACAGCTGGGTGAATTCAATAAAAGTGTTAAATGTATTAATAATAACCTCATCAGAGAGTGTCGTGAACTCCATATATAATGTAATGTAGGTACATTAATGTAAAATATACAATTTATTTTTATATAATTTTCTTTTTTTTTTATCCTGCCAATGACTTGCATGAATGGTATTTAACACACTCAATTGAGTATTAAATTTGAAAATTACTATAATAGCGAAGAAATATACTGTTAATATTATATTTTATTTCTTGATTCAATAACGAACACAGGTGTGTACAAGCAATCAAATATCAGTTATATTTTGATTCGAAAAAATATTATTTTTTTTATTTTAACGAAATTCTATTTCATATTTAACAGAATTTATTTAAATCTTTGGACTTACTCTAGGTAATTCTGAATATTATTAAAAAGAAGTCTATGGTTTTTCGAATAAATTTCGAGTTTTTGCCCCAGTTTCATAGATCAGAATATATTATTATAATTCATACTGATGATGGGTACTGTGTAGTCGAAATACATATTTATAAAATACAAAATATATTGATCATGGAAATTGGGGCAAAAAATCGAAATTAATATTCCAGGTTACATATATAGATAGATCTTCTTGACATTTTTTCAAGAAGATCAAAATTGTTTTAAATTTTACAAGAATAAAGTAAAGAATATTGCAAAACAATAACAATCGGATTCAATAATAAAAATATTTATTCATAAATAATACATTACTGTCAAGGTAAACTACTTATTATTACCTATATATGTATCAACGAATAAAACCAATATATAATATTATACGATAAAACCAATCAATTGAAATGTAATCGATGATAATAATGAATTATGTATAAATCACAGCAATATTAGTTTAACAATTTATACTATTATAATTTATTTTTTATATTCATATAATTCCAAAGTCTTTATTTTGATTATTTCCTGCAAATATTTTACGAATAAAATATTTTCTACTTCAAGCCTTCAACTTCAACCGTCTTCGTATTTAGCAGTAGGGAAGGCAAGGATAAACACGAACAGTGGGTAATTACGCACAATGATTGGAGGTCCTATCATGAAATTATTTCAAAAAAAATGATGAATATCATTGTTTTCAGGTTTGTTTATATAAAAATTTAGCTTATTTTTCGGAAAATATATGATTTTGAGCCAATTTTCATAATTATCTGACAAATAATTTAATTGGTTAACACTATTATTTTGAGTCTTTAGTGAGTTTTATTTAACAGTGTTTTTGTATACAACATGAGACAGTTAATATGGAAATAGTATCATTGTAATTGATTTTGTCTGGTTTCTAGTTGCTTTTGTGTTTATGGGGAAATCGCCAACAATTCATTTTTTACTTGAATCAAATTTGAATCCAAGGGTAATTAAAAACATAAATATTGATTTTAAAACTATTTTCCAAAGATGTTTTATTACAATTTCAATATTTTGGTTATATTTTAAATGGCTTGTTATAGTAAAAATATAGTCACTGAATTGAAAAAGTTATTTAATCTTTATTGATTGGCCAAGCGATAATGAAAATAATCAGAATTTGAATTATTGCTATAGCATAAACATCCTTTTCAAAGGACATTGGTTTCAGCTAATTTTATTGAATGTAGAATTTTTCATCTTATATACAAATTTCAACTCAATCTGCACAGAGACCTAGAAAGTTACGAGGGAATAAAATACAGTTTATGAGCTCAAACATCCGAAACTTCTTAACGGCATAATATGAGAAAGAAGAAGTAATTGTTGTCGATAATGTAGGATCCTTTTTACGAGATTACGATTAATAAGTATTAACTCTTCCTCGAACTAAATTTGGAAAATAAACATGACTGAATTCTAAAACCCCATTTGTGATGAATTTAATTCTTAAATTTTGAATGGAATTAGTAATATAAAATTAAAATAATACAAAAATTAAGTGTTTACCGCAATCCAAACTAATTAAAAAGAATTATGTATTTAGAAAAAATATTTTTTATAAACATGTACGAGAATATACAACTGATATTTTAATTAAACATATGTAGATGACATGTTTGCAATCCAAATAATTCGATACCAGTGAAATCATATTAAACACAAGTGGTTTTGGTTGGTTTCCAAAAAAAAAAAAAAAACAAAAAATTAATTTACATATGTCTTCTTATGTTTTAGAATATGTCGAAAAAAACACAAACTCAATAGAAACATCCAACACACATGTAATTGATTTCCTGTCAATATTACTTAAAGTATGAAAGCTTTTTTGTGCATTTTTAGTTTTAGTGAAAATTTTTTATTTTATTTTTTTTACCATGAAGTCGAAACAAAAGAGAACAAAAGGACAAACAAGTTAAATATAGAATATATTAATTATTAATTTATGTGACAGTTTTGTGTTATTGATTTTTCTGTTTTTCTTTACCTAGGAAAAACGAAAATTCTTTTTCACTTTATTTTTACTTCTATACAAAGGTGCGTGACAAAAAACTTATTCCTCAGAATTATTGTAGCATAGTATGAAGATACTAAGAATACCTCGTTCATTTAATGCTTAAAAATGCTAATAATTACAATTATGCAATATTCAACCTTGTCTTAGAACTCTTCACTTCTTTTGTTATTGAGATATTACATGAAATACATCCGATAAATTGACCTCTGGCTCGGATTTTTTGTAACATATAAAAAAACTGCGCATCCAATCGTTAAATAGATGTTATTTTTAAAATCTAAGGGTTAAACTACCCTTATGGGCATACGTTTTTCTTCTAAATCGGATAAAATTATTTTCTGAATTTAAAAAATCGTAAAATTTTTTTGCCCCCCATGAAATATTTGTTCTAGAGTAGTTTTAAAGATTTTCTCATAGAATCGTAAAACTTTCGAAAAATTAAGAAAACTACAAATCAGCTGTTTAATATAATTCATCAATTTCATTAATTTGCACACCAATTTAAATCATTTAAATTTCATTTTTCTAGGCGTCATTCCGATTCCAATGAGATGTCGCTTATACTTTTAGGGAGCTATTACATATCCGGATACCTTCAAATTTCTAATGGTTTAAATAATTTGATAGAAAGCACATCAATTGTTACAACCTTCGTATTCGATGAGTATAAACTAGAAAATTAGGTGAGTGTTCTACAAACAAAAAAAAAACAGTGTATTCTACAAAACTTTCACGGTTAGAGAACTGAAAAAAAAATAACATTGATTTTTTTTTAAATAATACATTTATGTCTCGCTGCTACCTACTTACTGTGTGTGCTACTGGTAGCACAGAGAAGACAGAAATAAATAGTAAATGACGGGTATGATTTCTAGGACGCCATCATGTCGCCATTACTAATATTATCACATTTCCCATCGTCTTCATCATCTCAAGTCTGTGAAAAGTCTTTTTATATTCGATATAATACGATTTACAATAGTATTTACCTTCTGTGTGTGTGTGTATTTTCCTACTATTTTCATAGATTTTCTCTTATTTTCATTTAACTCAAAAAGGGGTTTTTCTACAATTTTGATTTAAATATGCATACAGTCGTGTGATTGTAATTTATTATACACATATTTTTCCCGAACATATCTTAAAATAAAAAAGGTTGTTCCAGCATTCACTCATCATGTAACGTATTAATTTACATATAGTTATTATACAAAAACATGTGTGTTATGTCACATAGTTTGTGTTATAAGCTGGATGCAAATATAAATCTCCTTAAAAACAAATCACAAAGTAAAAATAGAAATTTTTATATCACTAATTCGAGGGTGATAAGGAAAGATTGAGAAGATTCGAAAGCAAGGTTATCAGAAAGATGTACGGCGGAGTGAAAGAAATTAACGAATGGAGAATCATATACCTCACGAAGATAAATAAAGTTTTGCAAAATCAAGACTTTGTCCGTTTCATCGAAGCTTGTGACATTGAATGGTTTGGCTACATACAAAGCAAGGACGCATCCCGAATTCCTAAAAAAAAGTACTTAATATCAAAGTTTACAACACAAGAAGAAGAGGAAGGTCCAAAATGAGATAGACAATGGATCTTCGAATTATGAAGATCAATGGATGGGGTTCTAACGAAAAAAAGGGCTGTAGTACTATTTAGACAGATTAGGTCATTATAATAGCAGAAAAAAATGGATGGAATAAGAAGTAACTTTGAGCTTGATCTAAACGGTCAACAATTTTGATACTTGAGTTCCTGATTTTGATTCAAAGAAATAATTCGCAAATATCTTTCATTTATGTTACTTGACAATCAATTTATCCAATACAAAAGGTTTTTTTCTAATACCTTTTTAATTATTATTATCTATTTAAAACCAATTAAAATAAGAATCAGTAAAAATGCATTTGATATATATATTGTTTAATTTCCTGTCTAGAAGAAGAGCATTTATATTATAAAGCTTCACAATTGTTTGCTATAATCGTATTTTATCATTCATAGAATTAGGTACACATCAATAAAACTTTATTTACCTATCTTAGCAAATAAAATAAATGGTAAAAAAATTGATTATTTGAATTTGAAAAAGAATCTGCGATCATCATCTTAAACTACCTTTATGTGAATTATATCATAGAAATAATGAATCATTTATATTTTTACTATTATTTATATATTTTATGAAAATTCAATGGAAAACTTTTTTACAAAAGGAAATAAATTTAAAAGAATAAACGTATTCTTTCTAAGGCTATTCAACGCACAAGGTGATCAGCTTCAATATTGTCTCCATGACGGTATACAAGAGTCTGGCTCGTACCATTAATAGTCGAAGAGGTGAGCGACACAGAAATGCCACTTTCTAAAACTGAAAAGTTAATTAATTGCGAGCAAAATAAAAATTCATGCGATTATATAAGAAAAATCCATGCGATTATGTAAAAAACCGACGATATGTTCAAAATTTTTTGTTCTTTGTTTATGAACTTTCTAGAGTATTTCAGGTCTAAAAAATTCAAAAATTATATCTATATTACGATCGGTCGACTAGTTTTCGAAATATTGCATGAAATAAATCGGATAAATCGGCATTTTGATCGAATATCTATCCATATCTTAAAAACTACTCACTCAATCGTTAAATATATGTTATTTTTGAAATCTGTGGGTCGGAAATATCCTAGAACATGTATTTCATTCAAATCCGGAGAAAAAATCTTATTTCGATTTTCTCGATTTTTTCAAAGGGGTTTTGTACCCCTTAAAAAAATTACGAAAATTCGAAAAAAACTTTTTCTATCCGATCTCGATAAAAACTATGTTTTTGAGAGTAGTTTGATCCGTAGATTTCAAAAATAACATCCATTTAACGATTGGATGTGCAGTTTTTAAGATATCACTAAAACTCCGATCCAAAAGCCGATTTAGTGGATGTATTTCATGCAATATCTCAAAAACTAGTCGACCGATCGTAAAATAAATGTTATTTTTGAATTTTTTAGATCTTAATTATCCTAGAAAACCTATAAACAACTACAAAAAAATTTTGAAGTTTTCTGCAATTTTTTAAGGCTTAACCACAAAAAACACCGCAAGTTAAAACAATCACAAAAAGTATGTTTTTCGGCCAAATTCACACCATTTAGGGCCTAAGATTTAAAATATATTAAATCTTATTAAATTTTCAGGAAGTATAAGAGGCGAAGTACGTACTTGGTGTACTTTATGATAAGCGGCAAAAGCCATTAAAAGTGCGCAAAAATGCTTAAAGAATGCTGAACTTTAGAAATCTGATCATGACTACTTTTTAAAATTTTGTTTGTCCCGTCATTATTTTCTAGCGTTAAGAACTTTAGACTAATAATATTCTCTGGCATATTCTATAACATATATGTCGAGTATAAAAATAGCACATTTTTAAAATATCTGATTCTACAAACTTGTAAAAGCTCGACAGTTCTAATTAAGTAAATAGTGTAATTATTATTATATAACAATACACCTAATTATATTGATCAATCTTTTTTATACAAAGGCCTAAACAAAAGAATAATAAATTCATAATAAATAGAAAAATCGTTATAAGTAACTATAGGTACTGACTGGTAACGTAAAAACAATAGGTAATCGACTACCCACAACTTCCTATGTAAAAATCTGGTGTAAATTTTCACTCAACATCTATATACAAATTATTGATTGCCTCATTTGTTTTAAATGAGTACTAGCGCCACGAGCATTGATTGTTCTATCCAGTGCACTAAATAAGGAATGCAATACAAGAAGTCTGATAAATTGATAATAACGATGCTGTTTCTGTGATTGGTAAACTTTATTCTATATATCATGGGTTACAAGAATCTGGAAAATTTATTTTTATATTTGCCGTGAACTCAATTGTTTTATTTCTATTGGATGTGTGCACTACCCTTGCGACAAATCGCTTAAAAAATTAATTTTTGAGATAGATAAGCATATGTGAATATTTACTTTGTATTTTTAAAAATGGTTATTATAAAATTGATATTGATAGAAGCATGTGACAGGCCACCACAGTTGGGCATGACCACAAGCAAAAAACTTTCCCCTAGAGGCTGGCCAGAGTTTAGTTGAGAAGAATAGTGGGTCGTCTGACAGAACACTGTCGGTTAAACTACCATCTTCATAACTTCGGATTATCACAGCTTAATCATTTAATTGTTTCCCCTAAAGACTGACCAAGGTTTAGTTGGGGCCGATTTTAATAGTTTAAATTATTTAAGATCTAGACTTTTTCATCTGAGAGGTATTTAATGAAACCCAACAGATAAATCGATTGATAAAAATGTCAATATGGAGGATTCAATATGAAATGTTGAAATATGGAGGTAAAAAAGAATTTATAAAACATATTAGTTACAGTAAATATGAACAGTGAATAACAGACCACAAATATGTTTTGTATAAAATCCCTAAAGACTGAACACAAAACAAGTCAGTCGATTGTTAATAAACAAATAACACATCCTTTTCCTAAATGCTTTTTTTTTTCATTAAGTATTTACAGCATACAAAGTTTAGCCTCATAGCTTATTAATTTCATTGCTTTATTTGAGTATTGAATCTTATAAACAAATTAGTTGGCCAAAATGTATTTAATAATAATTGTGGTGAATTCAAATATTTTACGAAAAAATGTATCAAACAAAAGTTGTTTGATTTTTGAGGTACAGAATATGCCAACCAAATTTCAGCTTGCTATGTCATTTCGTTTAGAGTTATCTTGATGACAGACACACTGACGGACGGACGGACAAACGAAAATGGACTAATTTAGTGATTCTATGAACACCTATACCCAAATTTTATTTGTGAGATCAATATATGCTAGCGTTACAAACCTTAAGACTAAAACTAATACATTCTGATATATTCTATTTATGTCGAGTATAATTATATCCTAAATAGTTTTTAATTGGATGTTGTTAATCCGGCCATTAATGACTATGATTTAATTATACTTACCAACGTATTTCTTTCTCACCTTCTTACAAATAGAAAAACTTCTTATCAAATAAAATTAAACTTAAATTACAGGTAATAATCAATAAATAACCATTTTTATAGTATAAAAGTATATTTGATAAAATATTTCATTTTATTACAATTAATAATTAATTTTTCTCAAATTTATCTATAAGATAAAAATTTTATTTAAAAAAAAATAATTTTCATTACCTTCATTATTTATTTTATTTTCATATAATAATTATAATAACAAGCAAAGTAATGAAAATTTATTAATTAATTAAAATTAATAATAATACAAGACATTCAGTTTTCAAAAACTCATCACCATTACTAGTCTAGTTATTTAACTAAAATAAATTTTTAATCAATCTTGAATTAGATCATCTGAACAAGAAAAACTTTACCCGAACATTTGAAAAATTGGATCAATTGGAAAAATAATGTTTCGTATGGCTTTCAAAATATTCCACTTTTCATGCTTGTAATTTTTAATTAATTTTGTCACAAACTTAACTCTAAAATCATTAGCTAAAAAAATCCTTAAAGCCTTCAAGTGGAAAAATTTGCCAGGCCAATTTTCAAGCTAATTTTTCTCAAATGGCCGAGACAAAATAAAGAAAACTATCTTGGTCTAAGAATATTTTGCTATATTGAGAGAATTTAATATATATTTTATAAATATTATACAAATATATTTTAATTTTTACACAATATGTCAGACTTTTAAAACTTAAATTAAAAAAAATAATAATAATAACATAACCTAAAAACGTTATATAAATCCTTTTCTTTTTTTTTTAATAAAATGAAAACGTTATTAGGAATCATTAGAATCAATAATTCAATTAATTATTGATATTTGCATATCTATTAATGAGTCTTAAAAAATGTCGCAAGTTAACTAATTTTTTTTTATTGAACTACTCAAATTTTTCAAAAACCATTTGATGTTAATAAAATTAACCTTCACGGTAATACTTATAAGACTAGTGTAGTATTTGAAAAGGGAAAAAAAATACAGCGAAATATCAAATAATATGTCATTAGAATTTCTTTCGCCCCCGTCTTAGGTGCTTCTCAAAGCGGAAAAATTCCTCATCATTAGACTTCACTAATTGCCACATTGTCAACATTAATAGCTTTAATTTATATTTATAATACATTTTACAACATTTACTTCATCCAGTTCGAGTTTGTAAGTTCACAAAAATTGCAGATTGATGTTTCTGGAAACCAAAATTGCTTGACGTACCTTAAAATACAACTTTTGACATTTATTACTGACCGCTCGCTATAAAAATTATTAATCGCACATTTTGATGGAATTAATTAGTTTCAAAATAGAACGCAATCCATCTTAACGCATATATAATTGCATTTTTTTGAAACACATAATCCCAAAATTCTATATGTATGCAAACTAAGATTTTCGCCATTAAATACTTAGATAAAATAAAAATACTTGTTTTAATCACATTAAAAAAAATAATAATTTTAGAGCCTATTAATTGAAAAAAATCCTTATTTTACAAAATTTCTAATTAATTACAACTGTATTTAGTTACTCGCCATTAATTACACACAACTTTGGTTTAGAGATTAAACAACAGCTTTATTTTATAATTAAAATTTCTCAAAATATGTTCTCTCTTTCATTTAGTTTCCGCAACATTTTCTTTTGTTGCAAGCATGGAAGCCTGATTTTTCACTTTTATAACTAATAACTGTAGAGTGAAATAGTGAAATAATGTTGAAAAATTAATTTTATTAACTTCCGCTGAACTATGGAATAATCAATGTCAAAAGAATCTTCTTTATTGTTTAATAGATAAAAAACTGAAAACGTCTGTTGAAATCTTTAAGAATCTAAACCAAGTGTAGGGAATGTTTTTCATTCAACAAATTTTCATAAATTTTTTAAAATATCATTAATTTTATTACGTGATATTATCAATTCTTTTAAAATTCATTTTAGGAACCAGAACGTAAACTATCGATTAAATAATTTCTTTAAAAAAATTCTTCTTTAGTGTCATTTGATTTGGAAACATTTTGTTTGTTCCAAATTGAGCACCTTTTCGTTAAAAGTGTGTTAAAAATCTTTATTTTCTCCACAATCCCTGTACAATTTCTTTTTTTAAATAACAAATAGTTAAAAATTTTCTTGAATACACACATATGCTGTTTTTTTACTAAAATACATTTAATTCCACACAACAGGAACTTAAAATTGAACATTTGGAAACATCCACATTTCATAATGCAAAATCTCTCACACAAATCAGGCGCACTTTAAAGTAGGCTATAAATCATTTTATTAGTTCATCATCCATCTCTAACGTTGCAGTTTATTTTAAATCTATTTTATTAAATTAAATCGTTATAGCCGTTATTCATTTTGCTTGATATACAAATACTTATAAACTCAACAACACAGAAAATGGGATGAAAATAACCAAATTAAATTTGTCCTGACATAATCGTATAATAGATTTTTTAATTTTGTGCGCCTGTCGTTAAAAATTTAGCATCATCCCATATTCTGTGTACAGGTTCCATTTTATCGAGATTATTTTAGCTATAAAGCAAACAAAAAAATTAAGCGATTATTATCTTATGTTTAAAAAAAATAACTTAACATTGAATTAATATTTAAACCTTAAACTAATGCGACCTATGAACATGTAATATTTTTATTTCAGTTCATTGATCGATTTGTTTCATTATTTGATCTGTGTTCAATATTTTACGTTCAAAACCTTTACTAAAATTCAAGAAAATTAAACACGTCAAAAATTTTTTTGTATATATGGGTCGCTTGAAAAAACATTCAATACGAAAAACAATTAATTATTATTAATTTTCCTTAGAATTATTTGTAGATTCATCTGGCGTTTGATCTGCGGTGGACACATACAATGTCGGCCAATCCTCACAATTCGATGATGAATTACATTCACTGACCTGTGTAAAACCGAATCCTTTAGCTTGTTCAAAAGCTTCTTCGGCTTCGATCACCGCCTGAAATACTTTTCTTTTAACTTGTGTTTGCAAATTGCCTGGTAAATGTTTAGTTGTTTCGCACATGCTTAAGAAGAAATGGTCTAATGATGATGTACCATAACTCAATGCTAACGCGGTATCTGTGGTTTTTTCATCTTCGAATTTAACAGTTTTAGTTGGTGGTTCATAGGATGCTTCTTCATTAGTATAGGACTGGTCGGTGTAAGATTGGTCGGTTAGATCAATATTTGGTGCAAGCATGTGTTCAAACATGGAGAATTCTTGTGCTTCCGGAATTCCACTCTCATTTTGTTTGCTAAATTTGAAAATTTATAAATTTTGTTAAAAAAATTATCTTACTAATGTTCTATTCTTAATTCTTAATAATGTTATATTTTCATTCGTTTTATTCATAACTATTAATTTATTTTACTCATAAAATGTTTCACCCACCCATGATTTTAAAGATAAATTTAATATAAAAAGACAAAAATTATTTTTTTACGATTGAGGTTATGTTAATAATTTTAATTAATTTTGACACAAACTTAACTATAAAATCATTCTTTATCTAAAATAGTCCTTAAAGTCTTCAAGGGGAAAAATTTTTCGGGCCAATTCAAACTAATTTCATGATACTTACTCTTTCCGACTCATGAATGGTGTTAAAAACGTCATTAAACTATAATATTTCCAAATTTTCCCATTCTTCTGATGACCATTCGGCTTATTCAAGCATAATCGGAAAGTATCACGTAATCTTTTCCACTCAACTTTGGCAGCTTTTTCTAAAACAAAATACGAATGATATAGTTTTAATTAAAACGTTCCATTCGGAAAAAAAATCATTACCACTAGGGAATCCACAATCATTACAGATTTTTGTCCAAATTCTACATCGTACTTCTTTATTCGTATAATCAGGATGTCCAAAATCGTATAATGCAGGATTATTTTTAACTACGTGAATGAATTGCTCCATTTTTACTAATCCACACAAATTTTTCATAAACAAACTAGGATAAAAAAATTGTCACATTGACAGTAAATAATTATAGTTGATTTAACGTTAGATGTCTCTGTATACCGCATTCAAAAATATCAAGTTATCAATAAGTAAAAATATATGGTTCCATCTTTGCTTGCAACTATTTATTTAAATAGTTCTATCTTTCTTATTTATACATAAGAATAAAATAAAATTGATAAATTTGTATGAACTGTGAAGTTTTAATAAAAGTACTTTTATTAAAGTATTTAATTATTTATGAAAATGTTCTTCAGTTCATGTAAACAAAGCATGATTATTCTAGGTTATGATTTAAACATTTTCTTATTTTTTCCTTCCTATAATTTTCAAATGCCATATAGTAAAAATTCATTTAGAAATGTCTGATTGCTTACATACGTAGAGCCAGAGGGGTGGGGGACAAAAACAGCAAGCTGAAAAGTAGGAGCAATGTATTAACTAAAAATTAATATTCAAAAATGAAATAAAATGTATTTTTTAACAATATGATATTGTATTTTAAATGATAAATTTTATCAAAAACTAATTCGTAGTCTTTTTCGAAATTTTTGCGATTAAAACTGGGCCAAAACACCAAAAGGAACCTTAGTAAACGATCAACCTTAGAAATCTGATACCTAATGACTACTTCGTAGATAATATAAAAAATACAGAAAATTGCCCTGACAATTCAAACAATTGAAGATAACAATCAACAGAGTTATTTGTTTGGAGCTATTTTTATTCATTAGCATGCATAAAATACACAAAATACCCAGTATATACAGTTATAAATACACTTATAATCATGATATTTACTATAATTTGATTTGTGTTTATTCGCCAAATTTGAACTAAAATTGTGGCGAATCTCTTTCCGTGTTCGAGTTTTCTTGATGACGGACAGAACGAATTTATCGATACCTAGATTTTACAGAACTTTAACGCGCGTCTAACACATTTTGCTGCAATATATTCATTAGACAAAACTGATTTTTAATTAATGCACTGCTCGAAATTCATTTTTCAATTTTTGGAAAGTATAATCAACGTACATGGTCGTCCCACCCTCTGGAAAAACGAAACAGGCTATTTCTCTACACCATAAATGTGTCATAATATCCAAAGACTGACATTTATAGTGGAGACAGTTCAATATACCATAAAAATTTCAGCTCGCTAGTACTTTTCATTTTCAAATTATATGCTTTTCGAACAGTTGTACGAAAATGGAATAATTTATTGATCCTATGAACACCCTTACAAAATTTTGTGTCTTCAATATTTTTTAGCATTACAAACTTTAGATTAAATATATTTTACCGTTATACATTTCATTAATGTCGTGTATAAATATTAATTAAACTCTGAAGCTCGTGGACATCAAATGATAATAAATCTTTAAAAATAATAATTAAAATTAAACGATTTTGAACTGATTAAACGAAGCTTACGATCGAATTAAATAAGACATCACTTTAGTTTTAATAATTAAAATAAAAATGGCATATTATGTTAGAAGTCGTGTAATGAATATTTTTATTTACTTACACCATTTTTTCTGATTAATTTAAATGTTTATTTTATATAAAACTATTTAGCATATTAAGTGATGAAGTTTAATAAACAGAAATAATTAATTTTAATTTTTAAGACATGTGAATATGACGCTTGTAATCAGACCAATATATTACTTCTGTTAAATCGAATTCTTTAATTCATTTTAAAAGTAGTATATGAATCAAATTTTGATATTTTGAATGGTTTTTTTTGTTCGATTTTTCACAATTATCTTAAGAGTACTTACCCATTTCAATAATTGAGAAAAATCAATAATTCATTGAGTAATTACATAAAAATTGGATAAGTTTGAAACAGCCATTCTTATTATACCGATAGCTTAGACATCAAATATCAAGTATGGTTTTCTTTTTGCAAAATCCATTGATTTTGAACGAAATTTGTGAAAAGGGTAAAGCGTGCGAGAGAATAAGATAGAAATATGTATATAGGACTAAACGGGTGAGAGAATGAGATAGAAGGCATTATACAGTATTTATTACAGGATAATGTGTGCGTAGCTGCGTAAAGGCGTCATAACAACCGTTGTGTATTGTATATGAGTATTGTTTATATAAAAATGTTATTATGTTTTTAAAAGCATTTACTGAAAATTCAAACTCAGAGAGTGGAAAAGTGTAATTGTTTTTGCATATTACTTGCATATTGCAAAAATTAATAATTATCAAATGCATCAATCCGTAGGTAAATTATATACAATTATTGAATTAGCTACAAAAAAAACTGTAATTACTTAATAAATCTTGCAATCGTATTGTAACGTAATAGATAATTTTTATATTTTGTAATTATTTAACAGAAATGAAGAAACCTAGGATTAAGGTTTTTTTTTTTACAAGTAATTGTTTTTCGAATTAAAATTATTTATAAAAAATTAAAATAAATCTTACCATACAACTTTCACACAAATTAGCAATTATATTTCAAATAAAAAGAGTAACTATTTTTCGACATAATTGGTTTTTATTTAGAGCAGGTTATCAATGACTAAGAAAAGACCAAAAATAGTGAGTATCTGAATTTTGTCTGTGGTCTATTTGGCATTATTAGTGACCGTTACTTTTATTGGTTACTATGTTTATAGTGAGTTCGAATCATTAACTTTTAAGAAAACCAGTGAAAATAATAAATAATTGTGTAAATTGTTTAGATACTCGATGTATAGTATCAAAATTTAAACTTTTTAACGATTAGCATTCTTAAAAGACTCTAAATATGAAGCCTATGTATTGAATACATATATATTAATAATATGTATTACAAATATATATGCTTATTAGCTGAATTTGAGCTGAAATTGAGGCGATTCTAACCAGCTTACGATAAAATGTTTCAAATAAAAGTTGTTTGCCTTAAAAAACAAACATTTTTTGTATTTGAATTTTTCTATTGTGGTTTATAATTTCGATCATTGATTCATTAGATCCAAGGGGCTGATTTTGCTCTTTCACGAACTTCACTTTTCATGCCTAAAATACGTGACCAAAATTTCAGCTCACTACCTCTTTTCGTTTTTGGGTAATCTTGACAGACGCACGGATATACGGAAATGGACGAATTAGGTGATTCTATAAACATCTAAATCAAAACTTTGTTTGTGGCTTCAATATTTTCTAGTGTTACAAACTTTAGACTAAAAATTATAAACTCTGGCATATAATAGTATACAAACTGCTTATCGGTTTTTCCATATTCAGTCCCGATTAGGTTTCGTACTTAATCACAAAAAATTCTACTATTTTAAAATATTTCAGTGACATTTAACTGTAATTGAAGTTAATTGTTTTAATTTCTATCATATTTGTATTTTTTTTTTTTTTTTTTTTGTAGAATTATGAATGTCTTACAATTTTAATTAAACACAAGGTTTAAGAGCACAAACGAGCTATCTAAGTGCGATACTCTTAAGTTTTTGAATAATTATATTACTTGTTTCTTTGCTAAAAAAAAACAGAATAATTAATAATTAATTATATTAATTTTCATATACATGTTAATAATATGATTCAACAATTATAAACCCATAAAAATTCTTTTAGTTCGCCTTTAAAGAACGCTGGAAATTCAATTCAAGTAATTAATCCCTGCGCCATTTTTACTTAGTTTAGTTAATAAACCGAGATCAGGTTACAAGAAAAAATGTTATATTTCAAAGTAAACGTGAATAAACTTAATAAACCAAGATATATTCTTTGTAAAAAAGTCGCAATACTTGAGTTCAGATCATATTACTAACCATTTTTTGAAGATAAATAGTTGCGGGTCTGTTTAAGGATGGTTTGGATGTACTCGAATATTTTATGGACAATTGACACTAGTGCCTCGAGTCCTCAAAAAAATTAGGTAACAATTTTTTGTCGCGTTCGAAAGTGATATGGTTGTTGGCTTGAAAATAAATATTGTCTAAATTCTGAACAAAAACTGCTATAACTTTTGAAAATCTTCATTAATCCCACCTTAAATTTTATGAGCAGGTTATTTGTCGGATTGTATAAAACTGTTCTTGAATTCTTAATGTTGGGAAAATTTTCAAAACAGTGATTTCACAGGAAAAAGGAAAAAATGTCTCAGTCGCCGCCAACAAATAAATTTTTAGTATAGAATTTAATTGATGCCAACTTCGAAAGGTATTTAGTCACAAGGATATTATTTACAGTTAAGTTAGAATTTAAAATTATTTTTTACTTTTTTAATGAATTTTTTTTAGGTCCATTCTCTTTTTTGACAAATTATTATGTTTTACTTTTGATCATTAATTTGGGACTACTTTGAAGCTGTACTGTACATCCAATGCAAAAAGAATTCGAAAAATCGGCCCAAAAAACAAAGAAGTTATGCGCAAACGAATTATATTAAAAAAAATTTATATCTATAAACAGACAAATTTGAAGTTAAACGAAAAAAAAATTACATTTGATCATAAACATATACAGATTATATAAAATTCGTTTCGCTTTAATAATTTGCAATTCACCCATTTTCGTTAAAACTTTCTTATGCTCTGAAAAACAGTTCTATAAATAAATTCACTTCCGTATTTTTTTTGTTGTGATATTGAAGGTTCATCAAGACACAATAACCAGTGATTTTTACAATATTCAATGTTACCAATAAAGTTGTTTAAGAAGTAATGGTTTATATTGGTATGTATTAAATTAAGGTAATATCTACCATTCTTCAATATATTGAGTAACCTTCACATTCGCAAGGTCGTTTTATGTGTTTCATTAACAAAATGTAGTTCAGGGTTCAGTATTCATATCAAAAAAAATCAAAGATTATGTATACTCAGAATAACAAAAAATGCAATACTTCAATTTGTATACCTATTTAAAAAGATCCAATTGTTATGTTGTGTTGAGTTGTTTATCAGAATTAATTTTTATTTTATTAAATAGGCCATGAAATTAGTGTATTTTATAATTTTAAGTAAGCGTGGAAGATTTAGGTCGTGGCGTTTTTTGTTTCAGTATAGCTAAATATTTTGTTGAAAATATCTATAAACAAATTATTTAATTTCCTTTGGGTTAACGCTACCGTTATCGATTTACACAATTAAGGAATACTTACACAATATTAAAATAATTTCAGTAGAGGTAAAAACGATTTTCAATTTTCCTGTTCGTTATTCCCCCTCTCTCCCCTAAAAAACGTAAATACTTATTGTAATACATGTAATATTACGTCTTATCAATACCATCGTTTTGCCTTTTCCTTTTATTTTTATGCAAAACTGAAATTCAAATTTACTTTATCGACGTTTCAATCAAAATATATTGTTTCAAATCTATAATTAAAATCGAACAATGTAAATTGTTTAAATAATGTTTTTTTTTTAATTTAAACTTAAGAATAGAACAAATAATTTAAAATGCGGATGTAATTGAGAAAAATTCCCCGGTATTGACCAAAATTTTTAACAAACATAGTTATGTTCATAGTCTTTGAACTTTGATTTTTTTTAACCCATAAAAATTTTGTACCACTTAAAATTTTTTTATAATTAAAATCAGTAATTAAATAAATACAAGCCATAAAATTGGAACAATTACATACAGATTTAAATGAGGATTTCTATACCATTAAGTACGCCAAAATGGTAATAAAAATTCATGGATTTCCCTTCTTACGGTAATTGAATCTTTTTTCTTAATCTTGGAAATTCTTTGTACAGAAAATAATTAGAAATAGCACTTAAAAATGTAATAAAAAGCAATTATTATTTTTAATTATTTTTGAAACAAAAGTGGAACCATAAATTGCTTTAAAATTTTTGACCAGTAGGAACTTTGACTAATTTTATTATAAAAAAATTTCTAAATTTATTTTAAACATGCTTTGTGGGTGCGTTCAATAATTTTTTTTTTTTTTTGAACAAAGCAAAATTATATTTCAAAAATGATTGACACTCGTAACTCCTTTAAATATTTTAATTAATTAAATTTATTAAGAAATAAATGTCGAAGAACTTCAATGACCTTAACCAGTCAATATCCATAACAATAAATTTAGTAGGCTATTTTTTGCATGTTACTGTTAAAAAATGATTTTCATAACTTGTGTCCTCAGTTTTTTCATGGGAGTGTTGGAGCTCAATGTCTTCCAAATATTATTTTGATAGATTACATTTTCTCTAATATAATTTTTTTTTTTTTATTGAAAATTAAATATATTTTATAAAATTATTAAATCAATTGGACCTTCAAAACAAATGTATCCAATTTTTAAATATAAATCTCATTTACAATGTGTTTCAAAAATGAAATATTCCTAATATGTTTTATTTTAAATTTAAAGATTTTTCAATGAAAATTTTAAGAACGTTTCTCACAAATGTTCGAGCTCTCAAAAAAGGTAATATTTATTTGGGTCACCTGTGGAAATTTTTCATAAAATTTTCATTGAACAATCTTAAAATTGTTTTCATTTTTGTGCATCTAGGATTTGTCTAAATCATCCTTAACAAGTCTACATTTTTTGTTTCTTTTCACACATTGATCAATATCAATAAAAAGAACTATAAATCAATTGGATCCGTAAATATACGGACTATTTTTTTTAGAATTTTATTGTTATTAAAGATTAAAAGCATTTTAATTAAACATAATAAATTTTTAATATTAATTTATCATGCAAATATATAAATTATTTATAATTAATTATTTCTTGTTTAAATTTTTATATTAGATAGAAGGTTAAGATTACACTGAATGCTTGCTATGTTTAGTAGACGGTTTAATGAGCGATTAACCAGATAAAGTCCATTCAAATGAAAAATGATAATTTTTGTGTTTTTCTCGGAATTTCAACTTATTTTGGGGTGTAGGAAGCAAATGAAGTAATAGACGATTTCTGGAACTAATAATCCAAGTTCATCTTGTAATTATCACTTGACTTTGTCTTTCAATTTTGTCTCATAGGACTTGTAGTTTTACCAGAAATCAAGATAAATTTTTACCCTTAAAAACTCATTTCCAGAGTCGCCAGAATGCCCGTAAATTAATTTTCCTTCATTTTTGTTATATTCTCTTCCGATTCCAATGAGTTTCGTATCCTACTATAATTTTTGCCCTCTCTTTTCACCATTTTTAAAAGCTTCCTGTCTGGTCTAACTATTTATAAGACTCGACAACAGATCGTAGTTTATTGAAGCCCTTGTAGAAGTATCAATAAGAATCAATGAGAAATGTGAGAATTAAATATTATTTAATTCATGCATTAATAATTATTAGGCACATTTTCATACTAATTAATTGTAACATGTGATTTATATAAATAATACCACATATAAAACACTTATGAAATACATATGAAGTTTTCTTAAAATAATTTTCAATTTTACTAAGAAAGCGGTACTTATTATAAAAGTTTATTCGTAAATTACGTAAGAAAAATTACGAATTATTACGATAATAATTATAAGCGCGGTATTAAATAAATAAAAATTTTATTATGACTTAAGTAACGTTTTTATATTTTTATTAATTTATTCTTAGGAAAGTTTGAAAATTAATCTTAATTATTTATTAAATAATTTAACTTTATAATTTAATGTAGCATATTTAGTCTACCGTTAAATTTTTATTCAAACTGACAGCTCACGCATATCCTGTTATGAATTTTTTTTGTGGCCGAATTTTTATTTCCTCATTTTTCAAGCACAATTTATTTTTATCGACTTAATCCAATCTACGATAATGTTAATATTCTAGGAGAATTTAATTTAATTTAATTGAAAAAAATACGCCAAAAATGAAACAAAAACATAGGCCTTGAATACATAACCAAATAAGACAACTTAATGGCGTAAACCTCATAGCACAATTGTCCAAAGAAAATAGATTTTTTGAAGTGAAACTTATTTAATATTGAAACGAAAAAGCGACAGAAAAAAGAAAAAACCATACACATGATTTAGATATAATTTACGAGAGAATGAGATAGAAAAATCTCTAGAATCTAACGTGAGAAAGAATTATATAAAAGGATTTATACAGTGTTTATTACAGGGTTGACGTGTGTGAATTCCTACATAAAGGCATTGTTCCTATCTTGGGGTATTGTTCTTGTATACCTGTATTATTTATATATAATAAATGTTTCATTATTTTAATTAATTTATCGAAAACTCGTAGACAAGATAATGTGTGCAATATATATGTGAAAAAAATACGTAATAATTTTAAACTTGTTATCAATATCATCAGAAATAAACCCTACAATTATCCTACTTCAAAAATTTTAGATTTGTCTCGTGATCGTGAAGTTTCTCGTTCTCTATCTACCACATGTGATCGTCATATATTTTTTCAATTGAAAATTGTTTTTTACTTTCTTGAGAATTTTTGGACATGATTCAGTTTATGTCGATGCATTTTTATTCGAAAACTTCGAATAATAATTAAAATTAACTATCATTATATATCATTATTATAGTATAGAAGTCCATTATCGTAAATGTAGTTAATTAACATATTAATTAATTAACATGCATGATATAGATAATACCTACATATTATAATAAAGATAAGTTTGTAGTATTAACAATGCGTAACAATAAACAAACACCTATGGTTACTCAGCGCATATTTTTTTAAATCTTTTTTTTTTTCATTTACCTACGTAAAAACATAATAATAAGTGAAGATAACAACTAACAGAGTAAATTTGTTCGATACTCAATATATGATTGAGTATCAATGTTTGAAAGATTTTTAATACACTAAATATTCACTAGTTAAATTTGAGCTAAAATTATAGAGAATCCAAATATTTTAGGAAAAAATGTTTTGAGCAAAAGTTGCTTGTTTCAACATTTTATGGTTTATGGTTGAAAAGTAGAGTCATGGATTCACTAGACACAAAGACCAATTATGTTCATTCACAAAATTAATCTCACTTTTCAGGTTTAAAATATGTCATTAAAATTTCAGCTCTCTATCAAGATAAATGAAAAAGGACTAATTAGGCGATTCTATGAGCCCCTATACCAAAATTTATTTTTGTGTGGTCAAACTTGTGCGCGAACACACACATTATTCTGTAATATATTATGCCTTCTATCTCATTCTATTGCACGTTAAATTCTATAGATATTTCTATCTTATTTTCTCGCATATTATATCATATTGAAGTATGTGGTTAGCTCTTTTAACGGTCTTTTTTTCGTATCATTGTGACTGAAATGCTCGCGCATCTTCATTTAAACTATGTAATAAACACAGTATAATACCTTCTCTCTCATTCAATCGCACGTGAAATCATATAGATACTTCTCTCGTTAAATTGTATCGAAGTATGTGGATGTATCTGTTTACTGTCATTGCTTCGTTTGAAATTACAACGTGAAAAAAGAAATTCAAAAAGTTAAATGGATCGTCGTACGCTCCAAATGGAGGTCTGGATCCGCGCCTGCATACTACAAACTATAATCACAGTACATAGATCGTACATTTCATTATTTTACATACATAATATATACCTCATAGTACATAAAAAATTCATGTATATAATATAATATGTATATATATATATATATATAACAGTGTAACAATTCCTATACAAACATTTCATTCGGATAAATGCATTAACATCAACAACCTCGTTCCTAAACCATTTATTATTGAAACAATCAACTAATAATAATCGTTCTCCCCTAAATACGTTAAACAAAAAAAAAATATATACACTTAATCATTTAACTAACAACTTGCTACTCCACACTAAATATATTGTTGTGTTTGTTTATGGTAATAATAAAGTGCCGACATCAAACCGCGTCAACCGCATTTATAATCGTACATGTTATATGCTATATATCGCGACTTAGCTAGCTACATTCTATCAATCAATCAATCACCAAATTTAGAAGTTTTCAATTCGATCGAGTGTGTTTTTGTTATTTGAATTTCATTCGAAGTTCTTCTTAAACGAACGCAATTATTTGATTAAAATATATCGGAAATAATAAATTTAATTGTTTTTTAACTCAGGATATTTTTAATTATTGTGTTAATTATCAATGCAAATTTAATTTATTTTAATTATTTTTTAAGAGTGTTTCTACTATATTTTTTTTTTTTTTTTTTGTTATTTGTACTGTGTTTTTAAACAGATCACGTTTTTGTGTCCGTTATGGTTTAATTTTTGGTTTATTTTTATGGTCAATTTTTCTGTGCGACATGGCTAATTCATAAATTTGTTTTTCTTGTGTGTATTTATTTTCTCATAAGACTTTTTGGTTTATACTTTGAAACTATTTTGCAATTTTTTTGCAAGTCGAAGGATTTTTGGTTGTGTTGAAATAAGTGGTGTGAGGAAACTCAAAAGCTGAGTTTTTTGTGGTGAATTGTCAAAATTATTTGTGGAGAATTCTCAATTTTGTAAGTAATTTATATTTAGCACTTTTTTTTTAACTGTAGGATCTAAAAGTATTTAAGATACAGAGCGAAATTTGAAATTTAATAAGGGGCGCTTTACTTTCTCGTAAAATGGCTTGCAGAAATGATGTATTTGGGTTGGGGCGATCGTATCCGTTTTTATATGAACAGATTTTTAGAGACAGATGAACAGTTTTTGACTTAATCCACCTTAAATTAGTCTAATGACGCACTGCTCCCCTATATAAAAAAGTCCGCCTTTATAAAATACTTGTGTTTTTTGTCGCTCACATCTCCGACTAGAAAATTTACTTTATTATAAACAAACCAAAAAATTCTAATTATTTCGAAATATTATCTATTATCAGGTAAGTGTTTAGAACATCTTGAATACAATTTTATGTATTATCGCTAAAAATAGGTAATTTTGAAATTTTATTGTGATTTATTTTATTATTATTGTTTAAATTTTATTATTGATTTTGAAAATTTATTATTTGCATTGCATACATACTTTTATACTAAAAATAAATTTTATGTCAATTTATAAATTTCATACAGAAATTTGTTAATCGAAAATGTCATTTCAAAGCCAACAAAAATATTAACTTTTATTGGAAATAATTAAGAATTATGAATAGACTTTGGTTTATTGTTTTTGTGACAATATAAAATTTCGTAAAAATTGTGACTTTGTTCTCTGATTTTTCTTCACTGTTAAACTTTGTCCCAACTCACTGGCAAAGGATAATTCTTATTCTATGCAAATGGGGGAAGCAACTTGAAATGTAGTAAGTGTACACTGAAAAAAAATTTTTATGGAAAATCCACACAAATCAAATGTTAGAAACGGTCCACACAAACTTAGAATTTGATCTACACAAAAAAATATGTTGAATTTTTAACACAACATCATTGTTAACTCAATTATTATTTAAATTTCAAGTAATTAATTTAAAATAAAGAAATATTTAAGGCTTTTTAGGAAAAGTATTTTTGTTATAATTAGATATTTTCTATTTTACAAATTTATGTGAAAGCACACAAAAATTTATGTACCCTCAATTTATGTAAAATATCTGATTTCATTGAAGTTTAAGACTTCAATCCTAAGACTCAAATTCCTCCTTTGTATATACAAAAAGCTATTAACTGATTAATCATTAATTAACGAAATTAACAATCTGTTTATCGGATTCAAGCTAACGCTCAAAAAATGTTAACTTATCGAACATATACAGAATTAAAATGAAAAACTTTTGTGCAATCATTTGTAAGGTTGTTGTTATTATTTTTTTATATAATAAATAATAATAATACATAATAATTATTTATTGCAATATATTTGCATCTTATTCATGTTTACTGCAAAATATAATTAGGAAATAAATATTGGAGATGGATTTTTATGTTGAAAGGGGATAGAGAGAAATATTTATTTATAATGTTTTAGTTGTGGATAGGAAATAGTAAATTATATTTAAACAAATTAGTAACGCTCTTAGTACGAGTATATTATTATTATTATTATTATATTTAAATCAAAAACAAAGATAGAATTATATATTATATACTAGTATTACATAAACTTAAATCTTTTATTTTTTATTACAAAAAAAAACACTTTTTTTAATGCTAATTTCACAAGTTTCATATTTCTTATGATGTTACAAAATATTTTTGTAATTAAGTTTTATTCTAATCAGTTTAGTAATTTGAGTACGAAACGTCCATTTAATAATCAGCATGATTGAATATTGAAATAATTTAATATAAAGTGGGGTAGTTCGTAGCACATCTGACCAGCAGTTGGAAGGTCCTAGGTTCGATCCTCGACAGATGTTTAATTTCTAATTTGTATATTTAGGTGGAAACGTAATTTCTACTTTTGATAACATTGATATAATGTGTTAATACAACAAAAATTGTTAAATATATCGAAGTTGTAGAAGCTGACAATCGTATACAAAAATGAAAGCAATTCGGTTTAGTATATATATTTTTTGAGGTTTCTTCTTCAAACGTTATTATTTTTTTATTAATAATGAGCCATTATTTTTTATTTATAATAAAATTTGCAAAGATTTCTTCCAATAATATTTTGTAATAGAGATATTTTACTGTATTTTATTAATTTGTAATCAAAGAAATTGAAAATTTTTACATATTTTATCAGAAATTTATTCAAACTATTCATTTTTTTATTGTATTTTCACGTTGCAATAATTTACATTTTTAACATTCTCACACCAAGAAAGTGATTGTTATTAATCTGAAAATAAAAAAAATAAGTGGTCTGGCTTCGAGTAACATGAACCACATGGATAATCTGGGTGCAAGTAAGATCCACACTGATTAGTTCCCAGTAGATATAATAAGGTTGAAAGGAAAGTTATTTCATTTTTGGCCACGTGAATTGTTTTGCGGTGTTAAGCCTTACCAAGAATTATGATTCGACTAAAACCATTATTTCGTATTTAAGTCAGATGTTGTAAGCTTTTAAAGCTGTCAACATCTATCAACTCGTAAACGACAAAGTACAACTCGAAAATGTCCAAGATGGTTTGCGAAAATCATTTGATGATTTGAGCTTGACGCAGACGCGATCGATGTCTTAATCTAACGCACTCGAGTAAATTCAAAAATCCCTGCCTGGGTTCTCCTACCACAATCAATATGAATTCCTTAAGGCCTAAGTTTCTTCGTACAAAGTGCACTTGTATATATACTTAAAGTTCCAAAACTATTTTGAAAATATAAAACTAATTTCTTTGATAGCGTCCTTAATTTTTATCAACAAAGAAGACATATATATTTTTAAAATTTATTCAAGGTGTAAACCATAATTAATGGATTCCAAGACATTTATTTGAATATTTACAATAAAAATAAAAATATATGCATTTGTGTTGCAGCAATAGCCTTGTCAAATATAAATTTTATAGGCAATAATAATATTTGCGTAAATTAATATGAGGAAATCAAATGTGCATGAATAATTGATAGTTAATTCAGGAAGCCTTTGAACATTAATCAATACACCTGATTTAACCTACTCTAAGTCTTTCAAAGCAGCTAAAATAATTATTACTAGTCACGTGTTCTCAAAAATAGTTATACTACTAAATTATCCTTATCTACAATTACATCAATAACACTAAAAAAAAAAAAAATAATACAATATAAATTTTCCAATTATAAATTTTTCCATTATCACTCATATGATTGAAAGAAAAGAAAAACTAGATATACACTCAAGTCGATTTATTTACGAGAGTAACAATTGTACTTAAGGGGGATTAGCAGAAAAAACTCTTTTATATTTGCACACATATTTTGGATTCAATTACAGAAAATGATAAAACGTTCACATTATTATAAACAATTACAAAAGGGGTCTATTTAACGTATTACCAGAATATTCGTATTTTGTCGGTCAGCCAAATAGCTAGTTGGTCAGCAATTTTAGGCCAATTTTTGCTGGATTTAGAAAAAATATTTCGAAATCAATCAGAAACTGCCCAAATTTTTTTTGTATAACCAAATAAGGGGTGAAAAACACACAAAGTGTTGCAACTTTAACTCGAATTTAAATATCGTCTAGATATTTTAATCACAAGGAGAGAAAGACCATTTTCAAACCATTAATTTTTGCTTTTTAGTCCCTGCTTTTAAAGTCTTTTGTTTGTGTGTAAATTTTATTGCAAATTTTATTACGAAAAATCATTTAAATACTTCCCATTACACAATTTCTTTGGCATAAATCAAAATATTTTGTTAATCAATAATCAATTAATTTTGCAACTAAATAGGAATTAATTACAAATGCAAAAAATAACCTTTTATTTATAATTCTAAAAAATAATTTTTGTAATTTTTAATTTTAATTTTATTATAATTTGTAGAAAGTTTATTTTGCATAAAAAAAATTTTACATTAAAAGAAATAAAAATTGATTGATTATAGGTTTTATCAATCGGCTTTTTATTTAATAATGAATATGTACTAAAACTAAGGTTTGATAAGAGTGCTTTTATTATTAGCTATCATTGATGTATTTAATTTTGACCCCTGCATGATATACTTTTTTTAATAAACTCAGAGTCATTTAAATATCAATGACACCAGATTTCTGCACTCAACCAACCTTTCTTTATTGTATGGAAAATATTTTTTGCAATATCATTTTAGCAACGTAAGATTTCTCTCAGAATCTTTGTGATTCTAATCGAATGTTAAGTATCTGATTTTAAGTAATTTTTTTTTTAATTGCTGTTGTTTAAAATATTGACCGCAGAATCAAAATTTTGGTATAAGTATTCATAGAAACACCTAATTAGTCCATTTCCGACAGTTCGTCCGTTTGTCATCACGATAACTCAAAAATAAAAAGGAGATGAAATTTTGGTGATGTATTCTAAACATAGAATATGAATTTAAGTTCGTAAATGGACAAAATCGGTCGATTGAGTTCAATGAATCCCTGACTCAACTTTTAAACTATAAAAGATAGATTCAAAAGTCAAATACAAAAAATATTTTTTTGAAACCAACTTTTGTTTGAAACATTTTTTCGAAAGTTTTTCGGAGTTATCCACAATTTTAGCTCAAATTTGGCTAATAAACACATATAGGTAATAACAATACATATTATTATAATACATATATAACTATATAGACTGGATATTTATAGTATTTAATGAATGTTAAAAATAATCCAAAAAATGAAATTCAATCGCATGTCGAGTATCTGAACAATTAACTGTGCTAGTTGCTATCTTCACTTAATAAATTAATCCATAATTTGTTTTTGTTTTTTGTATTGTAGTGAAAATAAACGCTTTTTTTTTTATAAAATTTAACAAGTTCTAGAAAATAATTAAATACTGAATAATTAAAAGCACTTTCAATTACCTACCACTCAAGGTCAGTTTTATTATTAATCATTCACGCCCAAAAAGAATTATTATATTTTCTTGAATTTAATAAACTAGTTTGCTTATATGCATGTAATGTTCAAAGACACCTTCTCTCACCTTAACAGTAAATTCTTCTAAATTACATATAATTTACCTGTATTTACTAAGGTCATTACCACGATTACCAAAAATCAATGCTATGATGCAGTTTTTTTTTATATTTCATTAAACTATTTAATATTATTTGCAAGTACTTTCATAAAGTTATTTAATAATATAATTAATTTAGCCTTTTAATTTAAATGGCAGGAAAAACTATGACAATTTTAAATGGTATTTTAAATATGGTTTTGGGGACGTTAGTTGTCGGTAACTTCTGTGAGCGCCGGCACTAAGGTTGAATCCGACTTTGCCTCGTCTTCTAACGCCTTGTAAACTACTAAAAATTATCTCACGACATAAAAAATATTACTTCTGGTTTTTATCTGATGTTAATGTAAATATTATGAACATCTCTCTGCTTGTAACAAGAGAAATAACAAATAATGTGAAATGTTTTGTTTTTCAGTTGACATTATGATCTCATATGAAACAAATTGTAAGCTGAAGCTCGCTCGCTCCATGTTTTTTTTATTAATAAAAAAGGTTTTTTTTTTTTTTTGTTCGTTTATATAAACACAGAGAACGAAGAGTATATTTTATATCAGAGTGGAATGCATAAAATGTTATGAATATATTATTAATCTGCAGAATATGTGAACATTAATAAAAATGGATATACAATTCAAATAGAATAAGGTGGGCAAAAAGAAGTCGTCAAATTTTATAAACTCTTGGAATCTGCAAGATCTACACGACGAAGCTCCCAATGAGGAGAATAAATAAAACAGTAATTTGTTTATTTTTACGAATATGGGTTTATTTTTGATTTTTTGATCTCGATAAAAAACGGCTGGACCGATTTTATTGAAGTACATAAGTGCATGTACTTATGTACAACGTCTTTGGCATCATTAAAATAACATTTTTAATTGCATACAAATAATTAATTATAATAAAATAATATAAGGATTGGATAAGGATAGTCAACACAGTCAATAACCTGTGAATTTTGTGTGACGGTGATGCACGCGAAGATTAAAATTTCACTCTCATCATTTTTTCATAAAGCGGCAAAAGAAGTATAACTTCAAAAATAATTTGAATACATGTTATAATATTTGGGTTGTACTTAATGGAAACAGGTTTTGATACGTTAGAAAACATGCATTTGCAACGATACAAAATACATGAATAATTAAATATTTTGTTAACATATATTATACGTAGTACAATGGAAAAGCTTTTTTTTTTATTAATAAATTCTTTTGTTTGTATCGAGATTCATTAGTTAAAAGGATAAAGAAACATTGATAAAATTATTACACCTTGTCGACCTTTAAATCTAACATGGAGTGAAAAATTTCAAAATTAATTTTATTCAACATATTTATCTTAAATACGCCAAGAATTTTCATTTTTCATAATAATTGATAATTTCATTTGATCAAAAAAAAGTAGAGAAATTGAAATCTCTTTTGAAATCTGATCTGCTTGTTTCAAAATACACAAAATCTGATGTGTAATCTTCAAGATGAAAGCAAAACACAAACTTTGCACAGACAACGTAACTCTGTGTCTGTCTCATGCTCTGTCGCTGGGTCGAGCTTGCATGAGACGGTTGTGTCACCACGTGGGTAATTACTCAGCGTACACCCAACTGACGTATGTTTATCCTTTGTATAACTTTCGATGTAAGAGCAATACCGAATTTCGACAATTTTCGAAAAAAATTTAATAAAATCTATTAATAGTTAAATGTTTTTAATTCATCCCACGTTATTCATTAACTTAAATAACTTGATTACTATGCTAATGAGATTAATTACATCTTTTGTTTCTAATCGCGTTCTACTTTATGCAATAAATATCTTTAATTACAGCATAAATATTTGCATATTATATCAGCCTTGTAATTTTTTACAAAAAAAAAAAAATTGTCTATTTTTGTGTGATTTCTTGTAATATTTCACCTCCAAGTCACATAATCAGTTTCTTTTTGTCTACAGAATATTAATTGTAATGTAGTTGATTGAAAATTATAATTACTCGTTGAATAATTAATATTAAACTATCCAATCATCGATTCTAATTTGTGGGAAACTGCAAGGGATAAAGAAAATTGTCTAACAAATTTTTAAAAGTTTAAACTCCATAATGTTTTACAGAAATTTCAGAACAATTTGATTACAGATCGTCCAACAACTATATTCCGAATTATATAAAAAAAAGCTCTCTTGTAATTTAATAGGCGGTATCAGAGATATAATGCTAAAATATAAAATTTCCTTGTCACATTCTGGGCCGCAGTGCAATGCCACAATGAACTTTTGACGTAAACCTTTTTTAGTATCGCTGTGATCTCAAACTCAATGAAACGGAAATTTAACATTTAAAAAAGACAATCATATACATTTGTAGGATATATCGTGCTACGGTATGAAATAGAAGTGTCTATAAAATTTACGTGCGACAATATGAGAAGTAATCAAAACCCTACAATTATCCTACGTTTGAAATTCTATATTTGTCTCCTAATCGTGAAGTTTCACTTCTATCGAGTATGAACCGCATGAACTATGATTTATTTCAGAATCCAACCCAAAAATCTTATAAAATACCTGAAAAAAAAAATAAGCTTTATAAAGTTTGAAGATAAGAGATCAGGACAAAGTAAGACATTGGATATGCAAGCAAATAATTTACATATCCATAAGTATGATTGTTTTTATTTATTTGATATGTTTGTAAATAACAAATAAAAATTTATTGTGTTTTCTAGAGCGCTACAATTTATTAAACATCATTAAACATAAACACTACTCATAAAAACCTTTTACTTTCAAACCGATAGACCATAATTAATTACGGGAAACTGTACTGTGTATAAAGTGACAGCTATACAAGCAAGCAAAGGTGGACAAAATAAGTTTTGCAATTCGATTTCAAAACTTTATCTATGTATCGATGTTTTAGAACTTCCTGAGCTACTTTCACAACGTGTATGCCTGCCTTTCGGTCTGTTAAACTCATTCAGATGCACGCACATAATTCCAAAACTACGAATTTTTATAAATTTGTAAAGGTGTTCGGGTCTGGGATGATCCAATTCGAGAATCATCTCACCTTTGAATGACCCCATTCCAAAAATATAGCCCTCAAAAGTGACCTTTATTTTTAAATGCCGATATGCCAAAAACCGTTTATTTTTGTAAAATCAACATAATATTGCAACGGTCCACACTAGATTAATGTTGATTATCAACACAAAACAATATGTTACATTTTTAACAGTAATTTTGTGTTTAATTTCATCTTAAAGAGGCAGCTAAAAGTTATTTTTAAAAAAATAGTTTAATTTTATTTATTAAGATCATGTGTGATGAATTATTTATTAAAAGTTGGAGAATGAAGGATCTGTGAAAACATCAAGACAAAGCTTTTATTTCACAGCGTTTCGTGTTCTTTATTAACACTTCATCAGGCGGTCTACAAATTAAATACATAAATAATTTTATTAATTATAAAAAAGATAAAAACCATAAAATGTTACTCTTAATGCTGTATTAAAGCTTGATACCACTGGTAGAACAAATTTTAAAAAATTATCTTTAATTTTATTTCTTTAGATAATTAAATTAGTTAAAACCTATTTTAACTGTTAATAAACCACTGTTTATTTATTAATCACGTACAAAACATTAAAATTAATCACGGATTTATGTAAATGCACGTATCAAAATTATGAAGATATGTAGCATATAAAGTTACAACATTGCAACAATAAATATTTAATGGTTTTTTCTATTGCGGAACTATGGAAGGACAATTTCATTGAGGATTTTTTATACATTCCGGAACATAAAGAAATACATGGTAACTATACATATCACGTTAAAATATATCACGTAATTTAATTAAATTTAAAAAAAATCGTAATATCGCAGTAATGACAAAACGTAAATACCGTTTTCCCAAAGTAAAGTAACATTAGCACTTGGGTGTGATGTTTTTGTATAGTGCTATGTACTGTAGGTCACTGATGACCTTAGTGGTTGAAAAGAGACTAAAAAAATTATTCTTTTTTTATCAATTCAAGGCTCAAACCCTCAAACCCCCACGAACTTCAATTATCTGACTATCTTTGCGCGTATGTAATTAATAAAAGTAATTACAAAAACCCAAATTTTTTTATTAAAGAAAATGTTTAGTTAAAAAGGAAAATGTTATCCTTAAAAATGTCACTATTTTAACAAAAAAGTCAAATAAATTTTTACATGGATTTTGAAAATTTTACTCTCGAAAATTGTGGATTGTAGAGGCAAAAACATTATAAAATTTGAGTCTATTCACGGAATGCAATTAAAAATGATTCATATTTATTTTAATAAATTATTCACAATTAAAATAAATAAATAAGACACAACATCGTTTAAATTTTTTTCTCTAATTGCGATAGATTTTTTGTCATTAAACATAAAATAATTTCAAAACCGCAAAAACTTATTAAATCATCATTACCTACCATATAATTTCTGATAAAGAAATTAAATAGAACTTTTATTTTTATCTAACCAATTTCAACTTGACAATTTTGGTTTGGTTTTGATTATAAAAACATGATATAATTACTTATTAATTACTTATTTATGGAATTCAATGTATACAATTAACTAGAAAAAAAATAATGACTATAAATAGACACACATTTTAACGGTACAATTTATTAAGAATGGCCGTGACATTATTTTATATCTTTTAATTATCAATAATTAAATAATTCAACACACACAAAAAAAAAGGAATCAAGTTCGTAAAAACAAGAAGCTTACGCATCCATCAAAGGCTCTGTACATTAATGAAATATAAACGAAAGCTATCAATTTAATTATCACGGTAGTAGCTGATATTAATTATCATGGTAAGAGATGAGCGACAAAAAAATGCATTTTCTAGAAGCGGATTTTTGGATATTAGGGCATATATAACCCTTTTAAATATCAAAAGCTTAATTCTTACATCATTTTTCATAAAAGCACATTTTTTAGGGTTCTTTTTAATAAATACAGAACCCTAAAAAATGCATGTATAAAATAGATTATTAATGTGATCTAAGTAATACACATTATGATTTCATATTAATTATTATTGTTAATGATAAATAATAAGAGTTTATAAACACAAATCATAAAAAGGTTATTTATTTCATTTATTAAGTGATATTATTAATTTATTAATTATTTATTAAGTTTAAATGTTCTAAGTACGGACGGCGACGTGCGTATCTTAATCAAATTATGTGAATCAAGTGAAATGATTTATAAATTAAGTAGTTCCTGTTTACAAAAATAAAAATGTAAACCGGAAACTGTACTATATAATATATTTGTATGAATTAATATGTTAAATATTTTTTGTCATAATGCAACAACTTAAGAGGGATAATCCACAGATGATATTGGCATATAGGAGTGTGCTTCTAACAAGTTATTAACTTATATTACATGTAATATACATTGTATTTCTTACAATTATCGCACATAAGTAACGTATCCAAATGTCTTGAAAAAAAAAGGTTTTTTGTCAGTATCTCCACAATTAATTATCTTACCTCACTCTTATCCTTTGACCCAATTCTTATTCCTTATTTATTGAATCGAGAATGTGGCTTCGCATTCTATGATTCATCACTGAAACAAATAACAGAAAGACCGTTACGCAAATCTTATATGAGCTCAATGCACAATTCTTTTATAAAAAGTTTAAAAAAATAATAGAAATTTCTACAAATGACAGAATAATCACAGCCAACACAATAGGTAATAATAGAATCATTGACTGACATAAAATAAAGAAATATTGATTACTGTATTACATAATTTTTACAAGAGTAATCGTATTGTTTATAATTTCAATTCCATTGGGAATATTTTCTTCTGATTCACGTATAACAAACATATTCGTATTTACCTACACATTATAATACAAAATTTAATTAAAATATTCTATTGAAATAAAAATTTAATTTCCTTTTTACCAGACATTTGTTTTGATTCAATATTTAAAATGAAATTATTACAGATAACAACAGAGATAATTGTTTAAATATTCAATATATGAATGAATATTAGTGTTTGAACTATTTTTAATCATTAGCATTCATAAAATACTCTAAATATAAAATCTATATAGCTATAAATGCGTATATAATAATAATATGTATAGTTATTAGGTTTTTATGTGTTCATTAGCTAAATTTTGAACAAAACTTTTGACTCATTTGGTGATTCTATGAACAACAATACTCAAGTTTTGTTTGTGCGGTCAATATACTCGGCATATTCTATATGTTGAATATAAAAATGTTAAATTTAACTTAGACAACCTGTATTACTTTAAAGGTATTGACTCTGCATAAGCATAAACATAAAATACCTTTTTGGATACATTTCTTCTGAATATAACAGGTATAACAACATATTATTTTTATTTTATTATAGGCAACTTCTAAGACTTGAAAGTTGCATTATTGCATAAACTTAATTATGTTTATTATTGTGTTCAGAAAACATTTGGTACTTACCCTGACGACAAGTTAGCTATAGCAGTTCAATGTCGGTATTAAATGTGATTATTAGCAGTGACCAATAAATGGCTATAGCTGTTTAATGTCGGGAAAAAATGGGCGTAATCTTTGATAAAACAAATGCTTTGACGATATAGAATTAAGTGATTTATAATTGACTTTTCAAATCTATAATTGTGAATTCTGCCAATGAAATTAAAAACACATATATAGAAATATACACGTAACAATTAACTGATATTCAATTTTCGAATTCATTATTGTATTCGAATTATAAAAGATTATAGATATCCATTTTTTGCGAAAATGTTAAAATAATTGGATACTTTTAAAAAATACTATTTTTGTGATGTAATTTCTTTATTGATGTTTAATTATAGACAAATTCAATTACATAAAATGTATATTATTGCATAGAATGTCTAAGTATACAAATAAAATTTATTTTAGTATAATTTTCTGATTACTTCATTGAATTATAAGCAAGTTGTCAAACTGCTAAGCATACAGATTTGCCTAATAAACATTTTTTGATATATGATTCTGATTTCTACTGAAATAATAAATTAATACGGAACTCAATTAAGTAATATAACTTATTTACATAATAATTTATTGCCACCTTTTTTTTTTTGAAAAAGGATACTTAATATCAGGTGTGGCTAATTAAAAATGCAGTAATAATGGCTTTCTTATCGTTGATAGATCACGAAATAGTAATTTAATTTTTATATCAATAAGTGTTTAATACTTTGATATTTTATGATCAAAGCAATAAGGGGGGTATATCTCTAAAAAATGTATTACTTAATGAAATCGCAAAAACGGATGGCAATTTTTGTATAGCATTTCAAAAATAAGAATCAAAGGTGCAAACAGTTTAAAAAAATGCGTTCGCGGAAATTGTCTGTACGTTTCGGAAGAAATTTTTTTAAACAATATTGAGTACGCATACTTTAAAGCTACCGCCTTTGCATACGGTTTCTAAACAATTTTGTTTTACATTTTGATCCACGCAGTTTTCTTTTTTACGATTGCGTCTTTTTTTTTTAGTGCTATGATGTACTATACAAAAAACTTTCCAAATTGTCTCAAGAACTCAAATATCAAGAGTCACCCGGTTTCTTTTTCCAGACTGAAATTACGCACCATTGCTGAAAATTTATAACCCGTAAACATTGTTCTCTATACTATTCAGAACGTCTAAAAAATAGTTTCATAGGCCAAATTCTCAACACTTTATTAATATTACCCTAAAAAATTAAATTGCAACATAGCAAAAATATAAACTCGTTCTTGTATCAATTTTTATTTGTAATTATTATATATTTTTTTGCAATAAAATTTAGCTTTTATTATCAATGTAAAATAATAAATTGTATTATTATTGCATTTGCCAATTTGTTTTTGAGGCGCCGTGATTGGATAATTGTATTTATTTTAATAATTAAAATTACTTTTAAATAAATAAAAATTTACAAATATTAATTTAATAATTAAACTCCTGCTGAGCATTTAAGTAGAATTATTTAATTGGTCTGTCTTTTTTTATATCAATTTCATGATTTATTTTAAAACGGTCAATAATACAGACAAACCCATACTCACAGTAAATGATTTTGAATTGCTATTATATTTCCACACTATCTCATATCCGGCGCTTCGCTATCGTAGAAGTACAAAAACATATCAAATTGAATGTTCTTCGAACGCTTATACAGGATATTAATAGGGTAGAAGGAATTGTTGGTCTCCAGAAAAAGATATATCCTTCTGCAGCTGTGATTCGGTATTCGGCATAAGTGCTCGGTTTGTCCGCAAGGAAAGTTAGAAAGATGTTTTGCTCAAAAAGCTTACTTTGCTCGAAAGGAAACTCAGCTTATATCTTTGTTTTTATGATTTAGCTTTGGACTCCATCTTCAGTTCTAAGTACATCAAAAAGTCCTTTTGTGGATAAATTCATTTTCATTTGTGGATAAATTATAAAACATATATATTCTAAATAACTTTATAATAATAATTAATTTACATAACTTAATTAATTGAGTAATTAATGTTAAATTTTTCCGTTTTATTAAACATGAAAATAGTTATTAAAAATTTTATGCGATTAGTTGTTTGCTCAGGTAACACTAAATTGAAAAACATTTTCAAATATACCTGATTATTTTATTTATATTTTAATAAGTATTTAATTAATTACCGACCAATAGCTTTAATAGTTTTTGTCATTTATCAACCCTAAAGTACAATAAGTACGTACTACTCCCTTATGCTTCCAAACAATTTAATACGATTTAATGCGAATCTTAATTAGACCATAAATTGTGAATTGTGTCAAAAATAATACTTTTTATGATTGTTTAAATTTGAAATATTTTTTTGTGGATTGAAGAATCCTTAAAAAACCGTCGAAAAGTTCAAAATTTTATTTTCGCTGTTTATGGACTTTCTAGGATAATTCAGATTTAAAAAATTCAAAAATAACATTTATTTTACGATCGGTCGACTAGTTTTCGAGATATTGCATGAAATACATCCGCTAAATCGGCCTCGGGCTTGGATTTTTGGTGATATTTCAAAAACTGGTTATCCAATTGTTATATAGATGATATTATTGGAATCTACGGGTCAAAATACACTTATAAACATCATTTATTTTAATATCGGATAGAAAAAAATTATTTGGAATTTTCGCAATTTTTTTAAGAGGTACGTGAACCCCTTTGAAAAAATCGAGAAAATTGAAAAAAAATTTAAATTTCCGATTTGGATAAAATATATGTTCTAGGGTAATTTCGACCCGCAGATTTCAAAAATAATATCTATTTAACGATTGGATGCGTAGTTTTTGAAATATCGTTAGGAATCCGATTCAGGGGCCGATTTATCGAATGTATTTCATACAATATTTTTAAAACTAGTTGACCGATCGTAAAATAAATATAATTTTTGAATTTTCTAGACTTCAACTATCCCAGAAAACACATAAACAGCGAACAAAAAATTTTGAACTTTTCATCGGTTTTTTAAGAGTTAATACAATCGCCAAAATTTTGGAAAATTTAAAAAAATTACAAATCAGTTTTTTGATAAAATTCATGATTTAAAATATAACTAGGACTAAAAAAGACAAAAACTTTATTAATTTGAATATAAATTTTTTGTTAAATTAATGTCCGTCTCGCGGCAAACGTTAATGAATCAGACTGACGGACAGCAGGCTATATCTCTACACCATAAATGTGCCATAATATCAAAAAATCAAACATTCGAAATTTCTTGCCTTTTTTGTCGCTCATCTCTTAGGCTATAAAAAATTCTCGAAGTCCCGGTGTTAGTCTACATTATAATACCCGTCTTTGATCTTTATTAAAATATTATTTTTTCAACAATATGAATATTAATAATTTATTCATGAAAAATAATTAAAAATAATTTTTGCAATATATTTAATTAAAATTTATATCACAATTCCATGCACACTTAATAAATTAATATAATCTTGTTAATAATATTGGTCATAAATCAAATGAGTTGTGATATCAGAATGAAAAAAAAAAGAATTTAATAACTAGTTTGTATTTTATTGCTGTAATTTTTTATTAAATGTATTTCAAATCAATTATGTTTACTAATAGAATGTAATTAATAAATAAATAGAAAAAAAAAACTTATTATCATAGGAATATAATTAATAACAATGTTTGAATTACACGCTGTTTTTATATACAAATTATATTAGTGAGGAAAATCATGGAGGAAAACTGTTTAAAAATTTCATTTTGTGGATAACGAGAATATACAGAGATTGTAATGTACAACCTTATTGAAATGAATCCCATTACCTCACGAGTATTCTCAATATTCCATCACCAAAATGGGGCTTGAAAGCGTTTTTACTTTAATAAAAAAAGATTTAAATTTTTATGTAATTTAATGGCAAGAAATCGTGTTTATTTTGCCGTATTTCTGATGTTTTTTTATTTGGAAATTAACATTTTTAATTACTTTTTTAAACATAGTAACCTATCCTATTTCATAGTCAGAAAGCGGTCCGCGCTTTTTACAATCTCAGGTACCTCCGAAACCGTCTCTGATATGCAAAATATAATTAAATTATAAATTTGTATACAATTTTAATGACGATATTCACGTTTATGAATATTTAAATCAATTTAAAAAACAAAAATATCGTAATAAATATTAATTATGAATATAATTTAATTTAAATATTATTATTATTTATTAACAAAAACTATAATAATTTATTTTTGTTTATATATTTTATTTTATTTGAAAAATACCATTTGTATGATGTAAATAATAATAATAGTATTGTTTATGACAAATTCCTTTGTTTAAATCCGGTGTCTTGTTCTAACATGTATTCGAATATCCACCCCCTTTTTTAAAAGTTTTAACTTTATTATAATTCTAGCTATACACGTGAATTCCCTCATGTAGAACTTCAGTCCATTTGAAATTCTTCGTTTAAATATTTCATACAAAGATTGACTTTATCCAAAGTTGCCTTAGTCACTCTAGGTAACCCCTAATTTATTGAAGGGTCGTCAACACAGTTAATAAAGCTCAGTTAAAATCTCATCATTTTTTCAAACGCGCCTAAAGAAGTATAACTTCAAAAACATGTTAATTAAATGGTTCATTCTTAGTCACCTACAGGCCGCTTATAAAATAATATTCATTAAAAAAAAAAATAAAATAATTTATTATTGCATCAATTTGTCATGTCAATCAAAAACTTGTCATTTTTTTCATTTGCTAAATTATGTAACCGTTCATTGATATCATTTGTTTTATATGTCAATTAGGAGTATAACAGTTTTTATTCTCGACATATATCCATAGTATATGTCAGAGTATATTAATTTTTGTCTCAAGTTTGAAATGCCAAAAAATATTTACCGAACGAACAAAATTTTGGCATAGGGTCTCATATAATCAGATAATTAGTCCATTTCTGATTGTACATCCGTCCGTAATCAAAAACACAAAATGATAGCGAGTTGAAATTTTGGTGACGTATTTTAGATATAAAAAGTGAGTTAAAGTTCGTTAATGAGCAAAATCGGTCCTTTGATAAATTGTATAATAGAGAGGAATAGATCGAGCTTTCTGACTGCCTTACAAAAGCATTTAATAAATATTTGTCCATACTTATTAGAAGAAGTTTTGCTGTGAGTCTATTTTCCATTTCTTGAAGATAGACAAGCACTCTTTGTTCGCTGAGTGACTTACAATGTGCTTCGCAAAATTGTAATAAAAATAGATTTATGTATACTTATTTATATTTATATTTTTTCTATAGGGATATTTCTACCTACAAATTTGACTTCTCAGTTGAATCGATAATAAATAGTCGATTTAAATTTTAATTATAATTATGTTGATTTCATTTTGATTGCTAAAGGAATTTTCTTTGATTTTCTGATCTTGCGTCGATTCAACTGGGAAACTTGACTTTTTTGACTGCTGTAATTTTACACGTTTTATTTATATGTACTTCATCTAAGTATTAAGTTTATTCCACATCATGAACCGGATTACTATCTCAGTGACATTCGGGAGGCATTTAATCATTAGTATCGGGTGTCGGCTATCCTTACCAATGGTTTTCTATGATTTTCCATTTGGTTTGCACTAGTTGAATACTGGGATAGTTCCATATAAAGTCAGCCATAGCTGCATACCTTTCCCTTCCCTTAATATGCCCCATCCTATATTTTTACTTATTTTGTACAATTATGTATTATTTAACAAACAAATAAAGAGTTGAATTGAATTGAATCCAATGGATCCATGATCCAATTGTTAAACCATAAAATATGGAAGATAAACCATAAAAAATGTTTGTTTTCTGAAAAGAAACAACTTTTGTTTGAATCACCACAATTTCAACTCAAATTTAACTTATAGCATATTTTTAAGCATTTTTTAATCTCTAGATGTTTGGGAAATGGATTTAAGTAATTAAAAATGTACAAACTTGCTTCAGTGATAAAAGATCCTGAATCCCAACTATCGAAGTTCCACTGTAATAGCAATCCAATCGCTTAAAATAAAATAAATTTTTAGTAACACCAAATGTGCAATACCATATTAATATTACTCTACTCTGACATATAATTCGACCATGACTTAATTCAATATCACAAAACAAAGAAAACAAAAAAAAAACACGATATTTGCAAATAAACAACAAACAGCAAAGAAACTTAAGAGTGACGACGGACGGCTTGATAAGTATTTCTTATAATAATATTTATTCAAGGATCTAAAAATCAGAACGGGTAAAAGAGAGTGGTAAATAAACATTATATTTTATTGTTTATTTTTTTAATCTTATTAAAAGGTTAATAAATTTAGAAAGAGTTATTTATTTAAATAATAATAATAAGATAATTACGTTTGATAATTAATAATTGATCGATTGATTAAGCAAATGGGTGGGAAAATACAGATTTTCTTACATTATGTGTAACGTAAATCATAACTTCAACCTGTGAATTTTGTGTGACGATGATGCGCGCACATCTTAAAATTTCACGCTCATCATTCAAATACAATTGAAATTTCTAATTTTTCTTTTTTTTAATTACGATGATAAAACTATTAATACAAATTTATTTATTTTGATAATAAAAGTAATTGAATAAATTAATTATGATTCTATGCACTGATCATCAACTGGCGCCGGCCCGCCCGTATTGTTTACAACTTGAGAGAGCTGACAATATAAACAATCTTATTTTATAATTATTTACAACAGCATTTAGAAATTTTCAATTTGAATCGATAATAAAATTTTGTTTAGTTTATTTTCTAACATAAAAAGCTTGAAATGTAATATTTTGTATTTCTAATTGGCGAAAGTTTATTACTATAATATTTTATTTTTATTGTGTAATAAAAAATACATTAATTGTTCATCAAGCGTAGTAAATCTTGGTAAGGAATGAAAAAATAAGTTTTCGGCTCAAAACAATACAAACTTTAAAATTCTTTAAAATAAATTTTTGGTACTTTTGCTATATAATTTACCATTTATTTTTGTCACTTATTTGAACGTTTTCCTAAATTCACTCCAGCCGAAATACTTTTATTTGGTTTAACAAAAAAGCATCCTTTTATAAAGCAAATCAAAGGATCAATTTTCTTGTATTCTCAATCTTGTGTACCTTGGGAATGTTAACACATTTTCTACCTTTTCGATCATACGACAAAGACTTGGTTTGGCTTGGTTTTTCCAACTTTTATGTCGATACTAATTTTTAATTAATCACAAATCTGTATCCTGTGAACCGAATTAACATTGACACACCTCAACGTCTATTCTACATAATTTTTTCGTAATTTTTGAATTTTTTTATTTTTAATACAGACTACATCCTTTATTACTTAAATCCGGCGCGGCAGACTAACGGACGGCCTTGTAAAAGACTTATTATAAAGTTATTGATTTATATATAGATCGATTTATATTACACCTATTTTTTTCTAATTTATGTTTCCACCAGTCCTAAAATGTTTATTGCCATTTTAATTAAAGTTTATCACACTAAAATTTACATTAATTTTGCCGCTATTAGATTTCGTTTTGTATAAGTAATGTGAATACTTATTTATTAATGTTTTCATATACCAGTTTATGTTTATTTTATTTTAATTTCTGAACGTTCCAAATTACTTTTTTTTTCCAAAACACTAAACATACAATTACCTTTATAGCTTAAAAAAAATAATTCTTAAAATAAATTCAAGATATTAAAATACGGAGTTAATTTATCCTTTAAATATCATTTTTGATTTTTAATTTATAATAATTTAATTCATATTTACAAAATAGTTTTTAAATGTAAAAATTGGATGACAATATAATATTATGACATAATGTCATATATAAATAATATGGTAGCGCTGAAAAACTTTTTTCTTTCATTTCATTACGCTTCCACCATTTGATAATAAATACGCCTTTAATTTTTATATAAATAATTCAAGAAATAAGGTTTTTTAATAACTTTTTTATTTCTAAATACTATAAAAGCTTGTTTTTTTAAAAAATGTTTTTTTATTTAATAACTTGTTTAATATTGAAACTCCTTTAGGTATTTTTGAACTAAAATCTCGAATAGAAACAAATTAATGTCGTTATGAAATTGACAAAAATGTATATTTTTCTCTCCATATTGCATTCATTTTTGTATACATATTTATTTATGTAAAGTTTATTTTACATAAAAATATGAATAATTTATTATCGTGCGCATCGCACCAGTCTATGAAATAAACATTTACTAATTATTATATCTGAATTCCAATTTCCATACCTTTATGACATGAATAATTATACACATACAACACTAAAACAGAGAAAAACATTACAATAATTTGTCAATAACTATTTTTCTTTTAAAACAGAATAATAAAAATTTATTTTGTATTTATTATTGTATTAAATAATGTATGACGCCATAATATTTATACAACATTATTATCATACATAGTATAAAAGTACAAAAAGCTAATGAAATACTGAAGGTGGAGGATGGAAAAAGAAATGAAAGAGGTAAGTTGAACATTACAGTTGTTAGATAAAGTTATAAATTTGTAATATGTAACTTTTCAAGTTATAAAGAATGATTCTGATATAAGTTCTATACATGTTATCGAACAGTTAAAGAAGATTTTCGACTTTAAATATACACGGCGTTATTAAGGTACATGTTCACAATCAAAACTTCATTCCGCTATTGAATAAATTTTCAATTTAGATATAAATTAATGTATATATTTTCATGTTATCAAAAACGTACCTTAACGAAGTTTTTCGAAAATAATTCTTATAACATAAAAAATCGAATACATAATAATTGAACAGTATTCATTACAAATCTTTTGTCAATGGTAAAATACTCAACCAACCTTATTTTTCTGTATAATTAAATTAAAAATATAAATTTAACATCAAACATAATGTAAGAGTTGAATAGTTTTTAGTATTTATGGTCAAAATTGAATAATCATTACCAATCTTTTGGGTCCATTATTTTGCAAATGTTATAGGCTACGCACTACCGAAATAACAGCAAAACAGATTGTCTAAATTCATCTCCAATTCTCATAATTTTGACTGGAGCGTAGACCATAACATAAATTTATAATGAATAATCGTGAACATTTAATTTTCCTATAATGTGAAATTTCGTAAAATCTACATTGAATATTTTCCAAACTCTATGTATTCAAACAATCTCATGTATAATATTATTCATATTCTGTTTTGTAGTAGTTTTTTGTAGAACCTACGCAAATTAACATAAAAAAAGATTATTTAAAAAAAAAAAAAAATGTATAAAAAATTGTCATCTTATTTAAATGAAATTTTTGTTACATTCTGATGTGAGAAAATATTATTGAAAAAAAAAAATTTTGGTCAAGGCATCAAAAATCATTCTCATCAAATCAAAATGCGTTCCGTTATTTGAACAAATTATATACATTATTTATAAGTTCATTCATGACATCGACCCATTCACAGTCAACCACAAGATATTTCGTAGTGATAATTTTGAAACATACCAAGTTTGGTATGAAATATGTTATCTCTCATTGCATGCCAAAATTTTAGATTAATTATAGGCCATTTGATTAAGAAATTTTTCTAAAGGATGAAGTAAGTATAGTTTTGTAGGAAACGTAACATTTTCTTGCAAAAATTATCCATTTATATAAATTCCTATCTTTTGGTAGTTCACTTAGATCAAAAGATTTAACAGATTTCTTGGTAAATCTTCTAATTTCATCTAAAGATTCAACTAGAAGTCGTTTAAATTTGCATTTCTTGAAAATAGATAGTCGTAAACGTAATATTTTCATACTAAATATTGTTTTCCTACCGAAATTTAGCTTCCTCATTCGATTTTGGTTTTTGGTGATCGTTTTTCGAATCGAACTGTGTTATAGAGTCTAAAGAGTTAAAAAATCTCAAGAATCTATCTCACTTTTGAACTCCGATATTCAATCATTTCTGCGAATTTCGAAAAAAAAATTGTGTTATAAGTTCGAAAAATACCAAAGAACTATATTTTTTACATATATTTTACGAGTATTCTAAAATTTTTCAAATGAACCGCCTTCAAAAAAATTGTCTCAAAAGTAAAAAATAATTTTAAATCAAAATATTCTATAAATAATTTCCTTGTGACGAATTATCTTTGCCAACCGGAGCCAACGAATCCTTTTTTTACCTAAGGATATGATTATCGCCAACTTCGAAAGGTAGTTGGTCACAAGGAAATTATTTTTAAAAGCTTTAATTTAAAATTTATTTTGAAGATGGATCTAATTTTTTGAAAAATTTTATTTTTTACTTTCATTTAGTGGAAATTTAATCACTAAAAATGGTTTTGAGTCCCTCCATTCTCCCCTTAGGGGCGAAATTTTGTTTTTGAAGCTGTACTGAATCCAACGCAAAAAGAATTATTCAAATCGGTCCATTTAACATTTTAATCATTTAAAAAAATCCAAACATTATAGCTCGCCTAAAAATGAGAAAGAGATCTTATGAAAAATTGGTCCAGCAACATCAGATCTTTATAATATGAGCTATGCCTAGCACAACATTTGCATACAAATACCTCCAAATCTAGCCTCTGTTAAATAAATAAATAAAAAATCCCATAAAAAAAAAAACAATAAATTTTCATATTAAATAATTAAAATAAATGAATAATTATGAAAACAATAAAGTACACGCGTATCGCGAGAATTATATGTTTACCTGCATGTTTATTATGTAAATACACAGGTAAGTCGTCTCTCTCATAGGATTCAGGTAGCCTCCTAGTTCTCCCACCTGTTATGTATGATATGACGCCTTATAAATTTTCATTAATATTTTTTTAAAAAAATTTATGATTATTTATAAAATTTATTTATAATTAAATAAACAAACGGTTAGAGAGATAAATGAAATAACTCTTAAAGTTTAGTTTCTATTTGATAATCGTTCGATAAACATGTAGATAATATTAATTAATTATCTATTAAATAATTTTTTTAATTTACTATACGCCATAATTCAATAACAAATCTCACTTCTCACATTATTCATAAGATTTTGTTTAGTGAATGGTTTTTTGAAATTTTTAACACTATTAAAGCATGCTTCAATAGGTTTTATCTCTGACAATATAAACCACTTCGAGGTTGGCTTTCAAACACTTGTGTTACCTGTATGAGAAAATACATTTTTTGTTATTAAAATTAAGGTGTTGTTTGTGTTTTATTTTGGGGACGCGACAACTTTGCGAAAAAATATGACTTGTGGACAAATGATTTAGTTCTTGTGAAGTTTAATTTATTTATTTAGTGAACGTTTTTTTTTCTATTTTTTTGGAGTTTTAATTGAATAACGCTAATTAAATATTATACGCAAAATGGATAAATATAAGCGTAAGTACTGGCAATTAATTATTAAGGTTTATCGTTTGTAAAAAAAAATTGTTTCCAAAATTGTTTTGTTAAATATTTCAAAATTTTTTGGATATTACTGTTTACCAATTTCTACAAGTGAAGACAACATTAAAAAAAAGAAATTTTTACATGACACAAATAATGAAACCTCTATAATAAAGACAATATCTAATGCAATCTATATTGTAATTTTTTTCAATTTTTACGCACAAATTACTTAAAAAAAAACAATTTTGTTATGTACAAGTGACGAAGATTTTTTGTCGGCAATTCTAAATATAAAAAAATTTTGATTTTTGATTTAGAATTATTTCTGGGAAAATTGAAAAAAAAAATAAACACAATGTATACTACATTAGAGATTGTCTTTATTATAGAGTTATTATTTTTTGTGTCAAACTTTCTCAAGCTACCAAAAAAATTAAAGAAATAACTAAAATTTGAATAGAAATTATTGTCTAAAAACAATTGTTTTATCATGGAACAAGAGAACTAGTTTCTTAACATTGACAATCGTGTGAAAATTCATTTGACCTTACACTTTCAAATAGAGGTTATTGTTTGAGCAATATTAAATTGTAACAATATTAATGAAAATATAAACAAAACAGCTTCCAAAACGAGATACCAATCTGAATTTTGTAATTTTACCGGAAATATTTCAACATATAAACAAGAAATTTTATTTAAAAATATAAATCAGACAAACTTTATGTAGAATTTAATATTGAAATTAATTTATTCATAGGAAATTTGATCAAAAAAAAATATTTTTATTTTGTCTGCTTTTATTTTGGATATCAATCAAAACATGCTGGTAAAGCCAGACTAGATGAAGTTTGGAAAATAAATTTCACACACAAGTCAACGTACATCTAAATGCTTTAGATATTGAGGAGATAACAACTTTTCACGATCTATCGAAATAATTCGAAATCGAAACATCCTTCTTTCGACATCTCCTATAATAATAATCTTTTTTTTTTGTTGTTTCCTTGTTACACATTTTCGAATTCTACTATAATAACATTAATTCTAGCTTTCAATAGTTATTATTTACTTTTTCTTCAAAAAATAATAATTTTGATTAAGAAATTTATTTTGGATTATCGTTTTTACCAACTTTGTCAATAGAGTTCACATTTTTATATATTTTCGGGTGAAGCAGATTGTTAAATCGAAATCTATATTATACAAATCGAGATGCTTAGATCACATGCTATCAAATTTTGATCAAATGATTTTAGGAATATAATTTATCGCAATAGGATAGAAAATGTTAAAGAAGGAATCCTAAAAATTGTTGCGCATCAGAAAATCAGACGCCAAATACATCTGCTAACTGCATTCCATATAAAGAGAAGGGAAGGAGACGCCATGGTTGACTTTCTTAAGAATTATCCCAGTATTCATCTTTTTGCAATCCACATGAAAAACCGTTTTCATTGGTGAAATAATGATAAATTTCCTCCCCAATTTCATTAATCAAGTGCTTCGATTTAATTTCTTAACATTTTCCTGAAATTCCTGTCCTTTGTTCTTCCAATTATTATTTTCAAAATTTATTTACCAAAAAATATTTACAATAGATAAAAAAATTATTAATCAGCCGGATGTTTTTCAAAAAAAATTCAACCCAATCAATAAATAATCAATGAATTATAAATTCTAGGTATAATAATATTGTCATACGTGATTCTGATCATACGGAATATTTTGAGGAAAAATTTTGTGATCGATTCAAATTCCTGGTAATGTTTTGTGTCTGTTCTGATCATGAAATACGTAGGTTAACTGGGTTTTTTCTAAATCAATGAATTTTCAATCAAAATAAATGAATATGTATCAAAAAGTATAAGAATTTTACCTAAGCAAGAAAATATTATAAAAACATTTTGAAGAAATGTGGTTTACCACTAATTAATTCTTTATAAATATACGTGAAAGAAAAAAAAATGTCATAGAATTTTACCTTTGTTCACACCTGACATTTGAAAAACCAGATAAACACTTTATTGTGCATCTGAAATAGCGTCATTTAACTTCAAATTAATTAAACATATTTAATATTTGTCTGAAAATTAATTATAAAGAAATTCAATATTTGTTTAGGAATTCCCATAGTTGATCGGAGATCTTAAGAAAAAAAATTGGTAACAATTATCTGTCCCGTAAAAAAGTTGCAGGGGTATTTACTTGAAAAAAATTACCAAACTTCTCTAAACAAATTTCTATAATTTTAGAAAATTCTCATTAACTCTACCTCAAGTTTTTTTTTTGAGCACTCGAGTTACTGGTGGTAATTATGTGTAAAATTTTCATTGAATTCTTAATGTTGGGAAATTCTTGATAGAAACAGTGATTTAACAGTGAGTTCTTTTCAGAAAATTTTCTAAACAATAAAAATTTTGCACAATATTCTTACTAAGTTATCTGAGTGCTCGAAACAAATTTGAGTTGGGATAAATGAGTATTTTCAAAAGTTATATCAATTTTTGTCGAAATTTTTGTCAATTTTTTCCGGCAACATCCAAATTCTTAATAAAAGGCCTATTCTCGAGGCACATACATTGACAAAATGTAGGCCTCGATTTTTGCATACTCAAGTACCTCCAATTCCTCTTCTATTATTTAAAATTTCAATGAAACAATAAACTAAAATAAAAAATTCGTTATTTGGTAGCTAATTTAATTGTCATTATACACACAAAGGCTTTTCACACTAGGTAATAATTATACATTAAAAATTATCTATCAAAACCACACTAATTTCTATGAAGACCATAAAATTTAATTTAGTAAAAAAACAAAAAAAAAATGTAAACAATAATTTAAACAAATAGCGTTATAATTGCATTCAAGGAAAAAATAAGCGTGTGATTTCTTCCGGTTTTTATATAAAATATTATTTATATATTTAATTATATTATAACTTGTATAAAATATTTAATTACAATCATTTAATTAATTAGTGTAGTTGATCAGAATAAAAAAAAAATTAGAAAAAATAATCAGTTCCCGATCAAATAACTGTATGTACTCAGTTTTTTACTAATCAATTTCATTCATATCACTTTAGCTATATTATTTTTAAGAATTTTTGTATCACTAATTTTATGAAACATTTTATATCTATTATATTTTATTTTCAACCTTTTTAATAAAAATTTAACATTATTTTTTAAGAGACGTTTCAAAATTTTTCTTCAGGGTTTCTAAAAAAAAAAATTATTTATATACATAAATCAAATTAATAAATTAATTATATCATTTTTATTAGACAGTCTGATGAAAAAATAATAAATTTGGAAACGTTGCTTAAAACACTTCTTAAAGTTAAAATTTGAGCTGTGATTAGCTATCAATAAAAATTCTCGTCCAATTTCAATGCTGAAAAAATGTCTATGATTATTTAAAAAGAAAAAATGATGCAGATATTGTGCTCGAACTTACTACCAAGTACTCGCGTGTTCCTAAATAATAAATAAACATTATTATTGATGAATGATCTTTGTACACAAAAAAATATATTTCTAATATCATAAAGTATTAATGATTTTTTTAAATATAAGTACACTATCATTAAAAGGCAATATTTGCTTATAATTAATTGATTAAAAATTAATCTTAATCGGTTTTTTATTTTAAAGTTTATGATAAAATTGAAAAGAATTTTAGATATTTAATCTATTTTTATCAGAGTTTTATTTCAAACTTTATAAAAGGTGAAATTTTCATACAACTTTAGTCACGTCGACTTAACATAGAAGATCAATTTTCTTAAACAACCGCGTACAATTTATTAAAAGGTTTAAAAGTACAACTTTTATTTATGGCCTTATTCTTTATTTTTTAAAATTTAATGGAGTAATGAATGGGAAAATTTAATAGAGCAATGAAAGTTGATAGGGAAATAAAAGCATTACTAAAACTCCGATTTCAAATTTTTTTGAAGTTATAATTTTTTAGGCGTGTTACAAACAAATGATGAAAGTGAAATTTTTAGATGCGCGCGCATCAACGTCACACAAAATTCACAGGTTTAATCTGTTGTTATGATTTATGTTACACTTAAAGTAAGAAAAAATATATTTATTTATTGAATTTTTCAAATTTAAACTGAGCTTTATTGACTGTGTTGACTATCCTTCTTCAGTTCTTATATTAATTTCTTGCATGTAATTAATAATTGTATTTTAATAAAGCCAAAGCAATATAACTTCTGACACGCGTGCATAAGTACACGCTCCCATTTTATTTTTTTCGTTAATGAATTATTGAAGATATTTAAAAAAAATACTTTATCCATGAACTTGATTTCACAATCTGTCTCCATTCAATAACGCCCACATATATCTTCAAAAAATCTAAACACCTCAAGTGAATTATTAACGGATTAACAAATAAATTGCTAGATCGGATATTATAAAAAATTAATAATAATAATAATATATTTGTGCCCATTTACAGAAAACAAGTTTATTTCATATTATCTCTATAGATCATCAGTAAACATATATAAAACTTGATTTTTAAATCAACAAAATATTTTAACCCAATGTTGTTGCAATCATCACACAAACTGTGACATTAGACACCGGTCTTTAAATTACTAGCCGACTCAGTCACGCTTTGCTGTTAGAATTTTAAAATTTTATCAATCCATGCATCTTCTTAGCTTGGAAAGAAGTTGGTACTTTTTCTGCTCTGTTGTAAGAAAAACGGGTTAGGATAAATTTCCCACATCGAACGCAAGTGTTCAGCTTTTCTTGTCAAAAATGCAGATTGTAATTCAGGTACAACATGTATTCTCATCTGGAAAATTGAGGAAGATCCCTTTTCGAGTATTTTGTAAGATAACTAATGGTTTTCCACTCAAAATTATGAAGGAAAACCAATCATCTTCTAATTGGAACTTAGAATTGATGTGATATTTTCAATCTAAATCATTAAACGGCAATTAAGGCAAATAAGTTTTTCAAAGGTAGAACCTTGAGAAAGAGTTTTTTGCAGATTGAACAAGATATTGAGCTTCAAAAGCTATAGTTTATCGACATTATATTTTTTTTCTTGGATTTATATTATTATTTGAAAGAAGATTGTTTAAAAAGTTATACCTTATTTTAGACCCAAAACCTGGACAGTTTCTAAACAAGTCCTTCGATTTTAAGCCTGATGGAATCTCTAACGTTGATCAAATACGTTTGTAAACTTTGATCAAATAATAACTCTTATACTTTCTTGCTAGTATATCATTGAAGTATGCTTATAAGCAACATCTGTGTTTTACGTTTATGAATATTCCTCGCACAGAGCTATACCGTAGGTGAGTACGATACTGTCACTTTAAAAAGTGAAAGTTTTAATAAAAACAGTATCTATTTATAATATTTTTTAATGGACAATAAAAACATAAATGTATGAAGATTTTTGAACGCGATAATAATTAAAAGTGTAAATGGATGATGAATTAATTGATAAAAATTGTAAATACACGTATTTTTTGTACACTATCGGTTACGAAGTATTCAAGTGATTTTATCAAACATAAATTTATAAAATTATATTGCAATTATTTGGCACTAGTGCAAGTTATACTACTTTCTAATTGTAAAATAAGCGGCCTTAAAATACAATGTTATCAAGTAATTAACTTTATATGACAATTATTTACGTATTTATTTTGCTATATTGTAACTTTACCTACTCTCCAGTAAACACAAAAACTGTACAATCAAAGAATTCAAAAGCCCATAGAAACATAAAAGTCCAATTTTTTTATTCTTCAAAAAAGTTTACTGACCTGAACCTTAAGCTTGATAAAATAAAAGTTCAAATACAACTTTTGTTTGAAAATTTTTTTCATAGACTGTTTTCTAGATTCGCCGGAAATCTAGATCAAATACAACTAATCAACTTTTTCTATCACATTATTTTCTATCCAACTTTCTTATAGAGAAGTTCTTGGCCCGATTTTGTGAAGTTGCACCCAGTACGATTTCAATACTCATAACTTGTGATATTTTACATATGAATGTTGGTGGCACAAATTCTTGATACGGCTAAAAAAACATTTAAGATAAGGTCGCAATTAATAAACATATTATTTTCAAATAAATATTTATTTATTGAATAAACATATATTACAATCCTTATCTATTTAATACGGTCAAAAAAAAAATATTTTAATTAATTCATAAACAAATAAATACCTAATTAATTAGTTGAAATTTTATTATTGTTTATTAATTATGCATAAAGTATGTTAATTGTATATAGTGTTTTTTTAAATGTTATCTTTTTATTAATAAATTAAAAAATAACTTAAAAATTATGTTAAATTCGATTTATTGATTTTTATACCAACTATCAAAAATAAAAAGGTCTTATACCATTCTTCCAGTTTTTTAAATAGATAAATTATTGATTATTTTTTTAGTTTTACATTTAAACTCAGATTACGGCCGTCAAGTTCATTAAACAAATAACAACAGTAGCTCTAGTATTTTTTACACCATCAGCTTACCGGTTTTTTTTTCATCTTAAAAAGAAAATAAGTTTGCGGTTTTAAAATTGTAATAAAACATAAATTAAATTTGCATACCTATCGTTGTAAATGACCTTTGAAGTTATTTTTAACATCTCTGCTCAGGTACACAGACTTGGATTATTAATAACACTATGCAGATTGGGCAATTATTGTGGCAAAAATTATTTATGGTATTTAAAATTTCTTCATTAATTAGCGTATATAGTTTTTGATATTGAATTTTTTTTTCTATGTCTTATAGTTCAAAAGTTATGTTATGAATCCATTGAACCTACTTTTACCTGGCTATCTTTTTTTTTTTTTGGTTTTTGATTTATCTTGATATCGGATGGACCAACAGACGTAAATGAACTAATTAGGTAATTTTATGAACACCTTTACCAAAATTTTATTAGAGACATCAATATTTGCCAGCGTTCAAAACTTAATATACTCTGACATATTGTATATCTGTCATAAAAATTTCAATATCGTCGTGTATTTCCCCGTTTTTCAGTAAAGGGTTATCTATAATTGGATAACATATAATTACAGAATCGCATACGAGACGAGATTAATTTATTTTTACTTAATTTTGGAAGTTTATTACATTCAGTATGGTGGTTTTTTTCCATTACAAAATTTTTAATCAATTTGAATGAACAATTAATTTTGAATTCCAGAAAAATATTTAATTTCTACGGGAAATTTCTTAAGTAATACGAAGGCAAGGCAAGATTAAATTGTATAGATATTCTAATCGTAATTTCTCAATTAGTATGTTTAAAATATTTCGCAATATCCAAGAAAATTCCCTTACTTTTGTTTTATTTAATTTTCTGTTATGATTAAAATGTTTTTCACAGTTACTTTATAGTGATCTAAAACTTTAAAACAAAATTTCAAATTGTTAAAATTGTAAAAAATGTGCCTACTATTCTCCAAATTAAATTAATATGAAATAGGAAATGCCACTGTATTTTTTTACGTATTTTCCATAAATTATTTAAATTGAATTCAAAAAATGTTTTTTTTTATAATATTTTTACTTTCTTATTACTCATAAATTTTAGGGGAAAAAAAGAAGCTAAGGAAAAAAAATCGACAAAAATTGAAAACCTTGTAAGAATTTATTTTCATAAATATGTCACAAATAAATCAAATGAATATGACATGCATGGTTATTCTAATAAGAGACACTTTAGATGTCCACGTTTTTGAATTCAAAACTTGTTGAATTTAAATATGATGACTCCGTATTTAAAATTTAGTCACTGTGTCTTAAATAGTCTGCTCATTAAATCGAATAAAGTCATTCAGATTGATTAATGCATACCCTTGGACTTGTGATTTATGATTTTTGAAATTAGGTACTATACGAGTAAGTTGACTCGATAAAACTATAATATTACTTAAACTATTAACTAAATATTTACTACAGTCAATTAGGAAATTTTCAATTATCGAAAGTTTTGATATTTTTATCATCATTTGATAAGAGAATCTTATTAAATTTAAATAAGTTAACTGGTGGATTTATCGAAATTTTTTGTATGTCGTCATTATGACCTGTTGTTTGGTAACATATATTTTCTGTTATAATTTTGTTTGAAATTTCTGCTAAAAATATGACAATTTTTGATAATTTAAGCCTTCTTAGATTCCTTCTAAAGAAAATCAAATCCGAGATTTGCTCTTATTAATTATAATCGTATTTGATGATTAATGATTCAATGTCAAATTCGGAATTTAATGCCAAATAAATCGTTTTATTTTAAAGATATTAAATAATTTGTATTTTTTTTAATAAATCTTATTTTTTTTTTATCAATATACTTCTTGTAAATTGCTTAATGCTTTTCAATAATTTTAAATTGATTTTTTTTGGGGCAAATTGGCAATTGTTCAAATTGAAAATATCCTCAAATAGAGCGCTATTTATCTGTATATTTTAAATATTAAATCCGAATTTTAGCAAAAATTGTTTACAAAACAAATTGAAATGCAAGTCTGCTACTTGCAAGTATTATTTCTTACAACGACATAACTCAAAATTTATTAAAATAAGAAATTATGAAGAATTAAATATAGTTGATTTTTATCAAGTAGACAATTACTGTGACAGGTTGTGATTTATGAGTTAATAAAAATGGCGCTTATAAATTGATTTACATATATTCATTTATTAAACCCGGACAACGTTGAACAATTAATTATTTATGTTAATTAAAAAAAATATTTTTGTACATAAACATTTAAGTCTAATAAAATATATATTTCCTTATGCAAATATATATTTTTTGATTCAGCATATTTGGTCTAAACCATAATTTTTCCGTTAGTTTGCAACTATTTCAATATGGGAGCTCAAACCTTTGACGAAAACATGTTTCAAAACGATAAACATTTTTTATATTTTAACTTTTCTTCTATCTTTTATAGTTTAAAGGTTGGATTCAGAATCCATTGGATCCAATAGACCGATTTTGCTATATTCACAAAATTAATAAACTCCGACATATTATGTATGTCGAGTATACAAATTATTTACAATAATCTTAAATCTAGACAATATTAGCAACAGTTTTTTTTTTTGTTTATGAATAAAAAAAATATTTCTTATAACATAAAATATATTATTTTCATATTTTATTCACGTTACCTGGTACCAAAAAATATTTTTATAAATAATAAAAATTTAATTACTGTGTACTTAGTTTTTGTAAAGATTATTTATTTAAAAAATATTCAAATTTTTATTTTAATTTAAAAAAAAAAAGACAATATATTCTTGTAATTATATGTTTTTGTAAGCCTTGAAATATTTTTGGCTTTAAAATAATACCTAATCGATCAATTTTTATATGATATTACTCAGTAATAAATTTTTACAAGACATTTTAGATGTTTTTTTTTTAATTTTTAGTCATACAAGTATAAAATCGATTACATAACTGACATTTAATTTGGGCAAGGTACTTAATTAAAAATCAATACCAGTGAACAAAGTTATTTTTTTTTTTTATGGTATTCTTTAGACGCGTTATTAAAAATCAATACCAGTGAACAAAGTTATTTTTTTTTTGATGGTATTCTTTAGACGCGTTATGAAAAAATGATGAGAGTGAAATTTTAAGATGCGCGTGCATCACCGTCACACAAAATTCACAGTTTGAAGCTGTTATGATTTATGTTAGACTTAATATAAGAAAATATATATTTATTTATTTAATTTTTCAAATTTAAACTGAGCTTTATTGACTGTGTTCACTATCCTTCTTCAGTCCTTTTATTATTTTATTGTAATTAATTATTAGCATACCAAGTTTTAGCGAATAAAAAACTTGAAAAATGTTAAAAAATACATTAAACAAACAGATTCGAATTATTTCTTTAGTTATTGTTAAATACATGTAAATAATATTATAGTTAATTGTAATCAGAAAGCCACTAAACACAAAATCTAATTATCATATAATTATTAGAATTTAATTTTAAATACTATATAATTTAAATTTGTTTTAATCTATAATTAAATATTTATTATTTGACTTAATTACTCATATTAAAAAGAATTAATATTATATTTATTAGTATTTTTAATTAAATCTAATATTAAACCAGTATTCATCCCAAAAAATCAGATGAAACTCTCATATAAACGTTCATCATAATTGACAGTTCGTTTAAACAATATTATATCACAATCTAAATATTTTAAGCTTATTTTAATCCAAATTTTTCAACCGTGTTATATTTAGACCTTTCTTTAAATTCTTGAGTAATCGAATGAGTGAAAATAACCGTTCAAAATTATGATTAGCAACTTATTAATTTGAAACGGTCATAAAGTACCATGAAGACTTTATGGTAATTTAGTTCCAACATAAAAAAAAAACATCTAATTTAATAGACGATATTCGCATTAAGTCGTGAAGACATGAAGAACAAATAATAATTAAAAAAAATTACATTTGGAGGTCAATACGAATTATTATATTATTTTTAATTATTATTATATTATTTTTCCGATACATTAAGTATTGCTGAATTCTGATTGGCTGTTTGACAGGAGCGAGTCTAATAAGTATATTTACAATATATATTTACTAATCATTTATTGAACATATTTATTTATCTTAAGATCAATCAATTGTAATTATTTATTATTTAAAACACTTTTAACATATTCTTAATAATATTTACTTTAAATACAATTTAAAAATTAGCTATTTGAAAATTTATGTAAACTTTAAATCAAAAAAAATTGAAACAATGTATAATTTATTTAGAAATAGAGATAATTTTTTTTCAATAGCTGAGATGTTTCTAAAATAGGACCATTCTGAATATTTCCACTTTTGATTACCAAAAATTTATAAATACTCGTCCAGTTGTTTTCTGTTACCGATTGGCACCAAACGAAAAATGGTCAGAAAATTCCAAAACATCGACAATAGTTTAAAATCGAAGCAAAATAAAATAATTGCGGTTTGTTCAATTATGATGAATAAACTTAAAATATATGTTTTATCTCCTCAACTTCGATTACCTATTTATTTAATTTTATTTTCTATAAAGCAAATTACTTGAGATTCTTAAGAACACTTGAAAATACATCTATTTAAATAATCAATGTCATAAATTTTAATTACCTACAATTCAGTAATTTAAATACGTATTCATGACAAAGCAGAAATACATTGAGCTTTACCTAAATTAAAAAAGCTTTCTGTGATATTAACAATAACTATTCAATAAAAACTGTTTAACTAAAAAATTAAACTGCCGATAAAAACTGAAAAGCAAAAAAAGAATTAACCATAAGTTCTTAAACCAATGTAAGTCAACCTAAGTATATATTTCTTTTTTTTTAGTATTAACCTTAAAGTTCTTAAACTGAGGTAAATATACTTAAGTAATTTTGAGTCGACGGCCGCGATCACGCTTTACTTAATTTCCTTAACTTACTTATTTAACACCTAAAAGGAATATGACTAAAAGGAACTATTAGATTTGATACTGGGGTGAGATTTTCACCTCAAATATGATTAAATTTTTATTTTTATTGTTTTAATTTCTTTTATTCCAGTATCTAACTTTGATGTTGTCATAATAATCTAAAATTAAGATATTGTTTTAATCAAAAATTAAGCAAAAATAATAATTTTCAAAATAATAGAAAAGCATATCTTATCTGTTTACTTGTTCTAATTTTTGTAATCCAATATTAGATATTGTTTGAATCTAACATTTAGATTAGGAAATATTGACTATGCAATTGGTACTTTCAAAATAATGGAAAAACCATGTTTCATAAATTATCTCTTTACATTTTATGAGGTGAAGAAAATTCGATAAATTATAAATACAGGCGATATAATACGAATATCGAAACATGTTCTTCAATAAACACCAATTCATGTAAGAACCATGGACAAAACTACTTAGAAAATCTAGCAATGTTTATTTATTCTGACAAAAGCAATTTTTATAAACTTAATATCATCATTAAGAAAATCTCTGATTAATCAAATCTCCCAGTAAATTATTATAAATTCTTTTTTACCATTTAATACATTTGACGTAGAATTAAATGTAGTATTTCGTAACCATGGCAACGAAAGAAATGAATACGATCCATGGCGGCCGTGCGGCGTACTTTTTGATTCCAACACCAAAAACATTAAATTAATCAAAAAGAAAATAGTGGTAAATATATTATTGAGTACAAATTGCCATAGAAACATATAATTAATAATACTCCCTTCAAAATTTTATAAACTCTCTTTATAGAATATAATTTTTATTAATTCATCTGAGCTTATAATTATTATATTTTGAACGAGCCCCACATTATAAGTTGGTTTTTTTTTTGCAATTTAACCTATTATGATTTTATTGACAGGAAAAAATTTTTAAACTGGGTTGGTCCCTTCTGATATATACCAAAGAGATTTTTTTTTTTTGCAATAGGTATTATATTTCAAATCACTATATTTATTATATAGTTTAAGAAAACCGTGACTTAATAAATTACTTGTTTTTGTGTATTAAACAACGCAGAAAATCTAAATAATATTTTTTTTTATCAGTTATGAATTGCAATTATTTAACTATGACAGCAAAAGTATTTAACAGTCCTTCATTGTATTATTTCTCGGTACCGTGTCTAGTACGTAAAATATACTTATTAATCGATTAATGCACCACGAGTATAAGCTAAAATTCATAATAAAACAGTCGCATTCTATAAAATATAATTATTTGTTCAATTGTTTTCATGTAAATTGCATAGCAAACGTGAAACAAAAATATGATTTATTACAAAAAATGACATATGGTTGTAGTAATTGCTCGATAAAGTATCATTGCGTAACCATTGAACCAAAAGAAAACAATTCGATATACGGTGCTTATAATCACCAATATTATTACTTATAAATAATATTAGAAGTTTGCTTCGATTAGCACCATACTTAAATTAAAGCCTCTTACACATGTATATAATCACTTACAATTTACAAAATGATTAATTCACAAGTGATTTCAATCTCAAAGTCATTCTAACCACTCCATGTTTACAGCAAGCCTTTATGCATCGAGCTATCAATAAATCTCTTTTTGCTAGGATTTATTTTTTTTGCCCTTTTATCGATAACAGAAATAATTCGTTTAATTTTCATTGAAGAAGAATTTTTAAGATTTTAAGCTTCTGTTTTTTTTTTAAGAATAAAAATCTCACCTTTAATTTCTCCTATCTGCATTGCAAAAACGGTTTCTTTCAAGTCTAACAATATTTATTTTTATTTTGCAGGATATCGTAGCATGAAGATGCACCAATCATCTGTCAAGGAGCTACCCCTTGAAGATGGTAAACAAAAACATCAAACTGATGACGAAGAAGATGACATAATTTCCGCAGCAATTGGAAATTTTGGACGATGGCAATTTAAATTAACATTTCTACTCTCTTTATTCAATATACCCTGTACGTGGCATATATTTGCACCAACATTTCATGCTGCACCACGTGACTATTGGTGTGGACGGCCTGCACACTTAATGGATGTTCCCGCCACTAAATGGAAAAATATTTCTCAGCCCGTAGACGCATGTTCGATTTACAATGTCAATTGGTACAATTATTCATCCAAAGATTTTATTGATGGAACGGTATCAACAGTCGGTGCAAGTTTAGTGCCATGCACACAATGGGAGTTTGAAGGAATTAATGCTGAAACTGTGGTGTCACAATGGGAGCTAGTATGCGATAAAAAACAACTAATAAACATTGCGGAAATGATGTTTTTAGCTGGCGTCGCAATTGGTGGATTAGTAAGTGGTGTGATATCCGATCGTTACGGTCGTAAAACCACTCTAATGGGTTCCGTAACAATTCAAACAATAATTGGTGTTTGTATTGCATTTTGTCCATGGTTCGAGATGTATTTGGTGTTACGCGCATGTCTTGGATTTATTTCAGTGTCTGTTGTGTTTAGCGGTTTTGTATTAACCATGGAAATTGTAGGTGGCCATTGGCGTACAATTGCTGGATGTTCTTATCTCTTTCCGGTGCCATTGAGTTACATCACAATTTCTGGTATTGCGTATTTATTACGGGACTGGCGTGACTTACAATTAGCAATATCATTACCGGGAATTTTATTCATGACACTGTATTGGGTGTTACCCGAATCACCGCGATGGCTGTTAGCAACTGGTAAAAAAATGAAAGTATTGCAAATATTACAGGAAGCTTCATTGTATAATGGTCGTGATTTACCGGATAATATTGATAAACAGTTAGAAGTACCCACATTACAATCGGATGGACATCAATCAGCCGGTGTTGCTGATCTATTTCGAACTAGTCAAATGCGTAGAAATATTTTCTTCTTGTTTATCATATGGTTTTCAGTTTATTTGGTGTATTATGGTCTAGTATTGAATATTTCAAATATTGGCGGAGATTTGTATATAAATTCGGTAAGTTATTTTCTACATTCAAATAAATTAATGGTAATATATATATATAATGGTAATTCTACAAAAATCAAGACATCAGATTCTTAAACGACCTAACTGTTTAAAAATAGTAAAGAAATTTACAGCCTTTCTATCTCATAAAATGAGCCTGAATTTAATTCTATGTTTGAAAATTTATTAGCATAACATGTCTGTCTGAATTAAAATATAAAAAACAAATTTTTCTAATTTTAGATATTGTCAGGTGTCGTGGAAATTCCATCGATTGCTGTAAGCATTCTATTTTTAATTCGAGGTGGTCGCCGATGGCCATTATGTTTAACATTAGCATTTGCTGGTGTGGCGTGTCTGTTAAGTTTCCTCATCCCAACCATTGCCGATTATTTTGATTCAGACGTTGACATACAATGGTTAAAAACTGCTTGTGCGCATATTGGAAAATTTAGTGTCAGTTCAAGTAATGCAGTTATGCCTGTATTTACAGCCGAATTATTTCCAACAGTCATACGAAATTTAGGTGTCGGTGCTAGTAATGTTTCAGCCGGAATAGCTTTAATGTTGGTGCCATATTTATGGAATTTAGTAAGTTTACCAAAATGTCACCGGAAAGAACTCTGTTTAATTAACGCAATGATTTGTTTATTATAGTCTGAGATGGATGTACGTGTTCCAATGGGAATATTAGGTATTTGTGGTATTATTGGTGGAATTTCAGTATTATTTTTACCAGAAACTGGTAATAAACCATTGGCAGCGACCGTAGCAGAACAAGAAAGTCCTGTACCAAATTCACCGCATAAAGAAAAGAAACAGGAAGAAACATTTACATTACAGAATCCTACACCAAACATAACAATTATTCCTGCAAGTAATGCAATGGCCTAAGACTGAAAATAAACGATTATGTAATCGCGATATGAACTTAAAAACAAAATTTTTAGGAAGGAGTTTTCGACTGTTTCGAGTACCTGTATGATTAATAAAGTTAATGGGTACGAATCGTTATCGTCAGTAATTATTTAATGAATTTTAGGAGCCTTTTCGTAACAAAATTATCTCATAGTTATTGTAAAAATATATTTAACATAAAATACTGAACAAAAATTTCAATATACTTTTCTACACATAGACGTCATTTGTAAACAAAACCACTCCTTGTAAAGAAAAAAAACTATGTAAAAAAAAGCGTTGACCTTCATGTGTTTTATCTATAATCAAATATTTGACTCCATATTATGGGTAAATATGAATTTTAATTTTGGTAATACAATACGTATTTTGAGCAGTTTAATCTCCACTGAAACTGGATATCTGTAATTCCGATCTGTATATAAAAGACCGAAAGGTATTTCAGCAAATTTTGTAGATAAATTTTCAATTTGTTCGATCCCTTTTTTTGATTAGCATTACGGCGGTAAAAAAATCTGATATTATAAACACTAGCGAAGTGCTTCATTTTGTTTCAACCTTCCTTCCACATACTGCAATTACAAAAGTGATATCTGTACTTTATTGCAATGATAGCAAGAGATTGTCTAAGAATTTTTTATTTTCAATTTTCTCTTAAACAATAATAGTATTTTAAATAACCACAATCTTAAAACACATTAATTTTTGAAGTGGAAAATAAATTTTATATGATTTTAGTAATGACATAAAGTATTTGAAATGACGCAAATATCACTTTTCATGTTCGTGGGACGTTCTTCAAACAACTTAAAATAAGTGTATAAAACAATTTTCAATGTTTTAAAAGTATTTTTGTATTAATTAATAAGTAATACATTTGTACTAATTAAAAATTATATTTACATAAATTTATAATAAAATTTTATTTTATACATAATAAATATTCATAAATATCTATTTGAGACAGTCATAATTAAGGGGAATTGTCATCTCTGTAATAAGGACTATGACCGTAAAAAACTTGTAAATATTAATTTCTTATCCGAATTGAAGGTTATTTTTCAAAGTTTTTAAAATAGAAAATTTTTTATTATTTAATATATCAAAATTTTCATATTACTACTGATTTCTAAATTCGTAATAAAATTTATATTTTCAGAAATATCAAATAAATTTAGGTGTTCAAATAACGAGGTACAATACCCATCCTCCCACTTCACCAAACTTTAATATAAATTTTTACACATAGAAATAATATATAAGATGGTTTAAAAAATGATAATATGAATTATTATACAAAATAATTTAATAGGCAACTTTATTAACACTCCAGTATGTATTATTGTAAAACTTGAGCAAAAAATATGATAACAATTGATTGAACGCCATGCAGAATAATATTTATCACAAATTATTTTCTTTTAAATTATGAATTCTTATTCATAATTTTTACTAATTTATTGTAAATTTAAAAAAACAAAATATTAAAAATTTTTACTCAACCCATGACGAATTAATTATTTTTATAGTTACGAACGATTTCAAATCTATTGAGCCGTGCAGAAATTAATGTGAGAATAACGCAAAGCCTTATAAAATTGAAATACTGTACTCATTTTCAAAAGAAATAGTCTAATTGCGACCCGCAAGGTCGACATGACAAATCTCCATGAGGAGAATAAATACCAATAATTTATTTATTATTACGAATTATCGGGTATTTATGGTCCATTTTTTTAGATTTTTCATTCTCAACAAAAATTGGTTGGGCTGATTTTGCTGAAAATATTTTTAAAACGTAAAGATATGTGAAAATTCATTTTTTGTAATAAAATTAACTAAATATTTGGATAGTGGTCACTAAAAACGTTTGGCTGGATCCAAACCACATTCCAAATATTTATTTTTGTTTTAAAACTTTATTGAATTATTTTTATGTTAAATATATTTTATGTTTAAATAGATATAAAATTAATAGGTATTTGTATTAAATAAATATTTACTCATTTTATAAAATTTATATATTTGTTTGGTTCACTCTAATCGAACAATCAACGCAGCGCATCAATGCTATTAAACTTAAGTAACATATTTTTAAAATGATATTTTATCATTTTAAATATCTATTTGTATATATATATATTAATTTTTTATTGATTATATAATTAATTGATTAATCGTTTATATTAAATTTATTTAGTTGATTTAAGTATTTAATAGTAAAAATCTATTGTAGGTAATAAGTTTTATTTTATTTAATTGATCTACTTGTTGAAAGTGAAAACATCATGCAACAAAGTAACTTCTAAATGCCCAAGTTCTGTTGGATATCAACCGTTCATGAGTACCCTGAAAACGCAAACTAATGTTTTTCTTCAATTTTCACACACAAAATACTTAATTTTCACACACGAAATAATTATCAAAATGTTACAAAATTTTGCATCTGAAGATTATGCAAATTTCATAACTTTTGAATCATTAATTTTTATTTATTTATGGGGGGAAATTGAAAAAAGTAACGTTTTAAGTATTATTAATAGTAGAAATCAGAACAAATGCAAATCACAGCAAAATAAACGTTTTGAATCCTTTGAATACAAACTAAAATAATACCGCTAAAAAAACAAAGACAGATATTAGTGCATATATGCATATATATATCTATATTCTACCGTCTTTCTTTAACGTTCTCATTTTCATTTTCTAAAAAATCAAATTTCTATACATGAATTACTTTTAATGAAATTTATTCAAGGCATTTACAGTTTTATTTTGCTTAATTCATGTGTTAAATACTTCGATTTCAAAGCATATTTCGGCGTTTTATCCGCAAACGAAACAAGCATTAAAAATTAATTACCATTTCTTGTTTCGAAAATGTGAGACAGGTAATTAAATAATTTTTTAAGTTCGATAGAATACTATAATTTAAAAAAATAATAATAATTTTCACTTTCAACAAAATATTTCTCAAATTATGTAAAAATTCGTATTATATAAATCAAATTTTGTACTTATAAATTGTAATAGTACTTATAGCAAAAAAAAAGTAAAAAGAAACCATGAATTATTATTTTTAAATGTAATTATGTATTGGATAAAAATGTGCATATTGTATATTTATACCTATAAACTAATAATAAGTAAGTATATTGACGTTTAGTATTTTCTATTTTCTATTTTTTTTTTCAAGGGTCTCCTAGTGTATATTTTTTGAAGGTTCACTTTTTGTGTAATTAAAAAACACTCACATTAATAAAATATGCTCAAAAATAACTTTCATTGGAAAACTTCCAGAATAATTCCAGAATAAATTATTTTCAAAGTTTATTTATTTAAAAAATGTGTACGTGTACTTAAGTACGCGCGTTAGAAGTTATACTTCTTTGGCATCATTAAAAACTAATTTTTAATTACATACAAATAATTAATTACAATAAAATAATAAAAGGACTGGAGAAGGATAGTCAACACAGTCAAGAAAGCTCAGTTTAAATTTGAAAAATACAATAAATAAATATATATTTTATTACATTAAGTGTAATATAAATCATAACAACAGCTTCAAACTGTGCATTTTGTATGACGGTGATGTGCGCGCATTTTAAAATTTCACTCTCATCTTTCATAACGCGCCTAAAGAAGTATAACTTAAATAATATAGGGGTGGATATCATCACATCAAAGGGATGAGAACTGTAGCATTAAAAATTGATGAAGCTACAAATATTAAGCAAAAATTTTCTATAAAGATTTATTTGAAAATATAATACGTAATTAAAAATATCTTTTTTTCATTAAAATAAATGATTAATGGCGTTTAATAACTAAAAGGAATAATTATTTAGTTAGAGTTTAACTCCAATCCATAAAATCTTACGCAATATAAGTCAATGTTTGTTGGAACCGTTTTATCAACTACTAAACTAATTTTTTACTAACGGTAACTTAAATGATAAATAAACACAACTTAAATGTGTTAATAGAAATTTTTATACGGAGTGTTTGGCTAAAACGCATTTGTAATGAAAAATTCCGAAAAGTAATAATTTAAGAATCGTTGAAACAATCTATTAAAAAGACAAAATCTAAAACCAATAATCCAATTTTCATGCTCAAATAACTCGAAAAATAATATTTTTATTAAGATTATTTCGGGAAAATTTTTGAACAAGCTCTTCGTTTTCATTTCATGATTGTGTAGTTCAAATTGCAAAACAATTGTTTCAAATTTTGTGCACGAAATTCGAAACACTTATAACATAAATATTGTCTTTTTTATAGATGCCTATGTATTCAAAAATTTTTAATTAATTAAAAAGTTTCCAGAAATTGTGTTTTAAATGTCAAGTTGAATGTCAAATCAGTATTAAAAATGCATTTTAAATAAACAAATGTTAAAAACTTTATGTTTTATTCACATGAAAAGTCGTAAAATAAAACGTATATATTAAAATTTGTGTCTGGTGTCGGTTTACTTGGATGTAAACAAATACCAGTTCAGTGTCTTTCTAATTGAAAATATCAACAATTTGCTTGTATAATTTGTTCAAATCAATTCCAATAGACTTATAATTTTTTTCAATATTCTTTGGATGAAAAAAATCATTATTTTTTCCAGTTTTAAACAGTTAAGAGTTTCTCGGTTTTCATGGTTTTATTTGTAATTGATTCGTGATTTTTTTGCGTTGAATTATTTTTAATTGTTTTTGGGATAAGTAGGGCTTCAAAACAAACTTTAAATCCCTGGATAATAATTACACCATTATATTCAATAATTCCAGTTTAGTGATAAAGTCATTTGCCTCGGAAGTTAGTTTATAGAAATTTTAAAAGCCCTTTTGGGACAACATTCAGAATAATTCGATTTATCTACAGATAAAATACAAAAAGTGTTAATAGTATCATCAAGCTTTATGGTTAATTATCTCGAAAACTACACGATTCATTCTTCTCAAATTTTAACTGCATGTAATTCATTCTCATACAAGATACTGTCAAAATTTCAAGACACTCTGTAATTTATCATTTTTTGAAGTAAAATTTAGTAGTTGCTTAATCAAGCTCATTATACAAGGTATAATGAAAGCTCATTACATCCGAGCTACACTACAACCAGCTCCAAGGATCATTACTCTCTTTGAACAGTAAAAATACTTTGTCCTTACAATATCCTAAAGTAAAATTTACTTTTAGTTTTCAACAAATACGCCACTGTAAATAAAATATTGAATGTATGATTTGATATTTTCTTAAACAGAAAAGCCGTTACGCGTGTTCAATAATCATACATAAAGTAAATTGTTTTTTAAATAGATACCACCATTATTCAGTAGCTTATTGTATATATTATTATGCATAAAAAATTGATGTTTAATATGTTCTAATTAATGAATAAATATCTTTCTATGAAATTTGTATACATAAAAATGTATTTCTTACAAACAAATATGAATTAATTCTGACAAGACATCTATATAGAAGCTTATAGAATTCGATCTATTATATTAAAGGAAAAATCCATACCAAGGATACTTTTTTATTATATAAATTATTTATTAATTTGTTTACATTCATTCTTAATTAATTGAGAAGTAGTGGTTATTTTCCCAATAAATTATTTACCTTCATGCGATTTTTAGGCAAGACTTTCTAACCACAAAGCCAAGTTTAAAATTAGGCTGTAAAAAAACTTTTGTTCATTTTAGCTTTATAGTTAACGATAGTCACAACAATGTCCCTTCAAATTCACAATTTTTTCGGATGCTTTTGATAACCAAACTCAAGTAAATGCGTTAAAATATTTTTTTATTTAGGAAACTTAATTCTAATTAATTTTCATTGAAGAACTTTTAAAAATTGAAGTTTCACAGCCTGGCGGTTTAAATTTCAATAGTAGCAACTCAATATCAGTTTGTTGCTCAACATGTTTTTCATATATTGCCTGGTAAGTCCTGATGATAGTGTTTCTCTTTCAGTGAAACAATCGCATCGGTAAATAGTTTCAAATACACAAATTGAATTAAAAAATGTTCAAAATAGAATATCTATTACAACTTTACATTAGATAATGAATACTTAAACTATTGCTTGAAACAGGGTTTCTTAACTTCATAGCCACGTTTGCATACAGCTCTTAACACGAGACCAATTCAAGTAACAGACCTCAAAATCTAACATCGCATTTCGACATGTTTAATATTTCTAAAGAATTTTATTCTATAAAGCGAAAAAACAATCTCTTTCTACTTGGGTAACTGGCTAATCACTGTTTTTGCAATATGGTAGTACCTAGAAAGCTGATATTTCTAATGTAGGTGTCAACCAAGAGGTGAATTTAGTAAATTCATTACCGTTCTCGAGATACGAAACAGGTAACGAAGCACTAAGCAAATAGTTTGTTGTATATAGAGGTAAGCTTTTTAAAATAAGCGCAAAAATAATAAACTGTTATGTTGTCTTTCTGTGTATAAGAAATAAAAAACATCGTTATAAGTCATTTAAATAATAATGGTCAACGAACGAATGACCATTTAATTAACTATTGACATAAATATGATTCATTTTGTGGAAAACAAAAGTGTAAAATGAATTTTTACAGTTAACAGATGATGACTATGTTAGTAAATCCTGTAATTTTTTCCATATATATAATCCGTTTCAATTAGGATAATTAATTCAGTTACAAACAATCATCATCCATGTAAACTTCTTCCGTATTCTAAAAACGAAAGACGAAACGATTTTTTGGACAATGCAGACCTTAACAGTAAGTTTTTTTTTCAAATACTTTAACAACTTTGAATACTTAACTAATAATAATTTTCATTATATTTTCTCAGATTTTCTTTGCATTTATTTGCATACTACAAGTGATTTTTGCAAATCCAATAAATGAGACGAACAATGTCCAAAGTCCAGAAAAAGACATGATGGAAACCGCTGCAAATAATGTTGTTTTTCGTCCATTGTTTGTCTATCGGCATCAACAGGAGGCAAGAAGACGTGCTCGAGAACATCGACAACGATGCCGAAGACATGCAAATACCGTAAATGAAAACGGAACAAATAATGATAAAAAGCCTGTAACAGAAATGATGGAAACTGCTGCAAATAATGTTGTATTTCGACCATTATTTGTATATCGCCAACAACAAGAGGCAAGGAGACGTGCGAGACAACATCATCAACGATGCCGAAGGCATGCAACACAGACCACTGATGTAATTGGTGACGATGAACCTTTGCCAGTTCTACCATTATCAACCAAAACCTCAAAAACTGTTATATCAACTGAAAAAGCCATTCCAACAACAGTAAAACCTGAAACAACGACTCCAAATATCGAAAGGAAATCAAAAAACGCACACCATCATGACGGTAGTGATTTAGATCATCATGAATCGGGTTTAGTTTTTCGTCCATTGTTTGTATATCGACAACAACAAGCTGCACGTCGACGAATTTCAGCTGAACGTCGTAATCAAGCGGACAGACGTTATTATGAATCTGTAAGTAATAAAAAAACACTTCAAATTTAAATTAATTTTTTTTATAGGCAACTTGTATAACATATACGTTATATGTACAGTATAAATGTTATATGTCAAATACAAGATATACAATATTCGTCTTTTTTTAAATTTTCAAAATTAACTAAATTACTCGAAAACAAAGAAAAATTTGAGTCTTTTACAAGATTAATTTTTTGAAGAAAATTAAATTTTCTATAGGAATACGTTTTTTAAACATGCTACCATTTCTAGTACTCGAAATAATCTATAAAGAAAACAAAAATTTTTTGAAATATCAATTTTTTTATTTCATTTTTCAATGTTTTCGAATTATTTTAAAGTTTGAGGATCAAACTTGCATATTAAATTGTAAAAATACTTGAATTTTTGGTATACCTTATCTTGAACAATTTAATAAGTAATTTCAAGTATTTATTACTAATAGTAAAATTTCTTTTTCAGGTCCCAACTTACAATTATTATCCAACCTATAGCAAACCATATAAACCAGCATACAAACCTCCGAAAAAGGATTGCCATGATCCTAATAAAGAATTATACATTTGAACAAACAAAAATGGTTTTTTGGGAAATATGACAATTTGGATCTTTTGTAATATACCAGGCTCTCTCTTTTTTATGCTAACTATTTAAATTATTTAGAACATTTTAAGAATTTTTAATTTTTGCATTTTCAATACGTTTTATATTACTTATACATTAATTTATTGTAACTTATTACTTTTTTAGACTTTTTTAATTTTGTATATTAAATTAATATTTATGTTGTATTAATTAAATAATTGTAAATAAACTATAAACTAAAATAATAATTTTTAATTTATTTTACTCAGACCTTTAATTAATTAAGTGGTGATATAATTTAAATGAGCTTATAGATTTTAAAAATGAATCTTTAATAAAATCTGTTTAAACTAGTAAAGAAAACAACTGTCAGTGTTAATAGTTTGGATACTCGACATATGGTTTAATATTGAATATGAACTACTGTTTATCATTAGCATGTATAAAATACACTCAACATTTCCATGGACTCAAAAAAAGTGAAAAAACTGCAACATTCTTCAAAATTCAGGGGTAGAACTTTAAAGTCAGAGATTTTTTAATATAGTTTTTCCACCATTGAAAAAATTATAAAGAATTCGAAATAATTTAAAAATAAAACGTGAAAAATGTTAAAAATAAAAAAAATGATGCAATTCTTCTGAAAATGTATAGAATTTTCATCGCTTGATTAGGCAATTTTTTTGGAATAAATAAATTCTGAATCAATTTTTATACATAAATTAATATTACATGTAAATATTAAGAAATTTCGATTAATCATTTTATGCAAAAGTAAATAATATTCATCAAATTTTGTTCACTTAATCAGATTAACACCTTCGTTTTTTTTTAAGCAATATACGTCATAGCCAATTTAAATATTTTGAATATATAAAGACGGAGAATATTCATTATCATTATCAAAATAAGTTTAAAAATCTACCAAAAATAATATCAATTAAAAAATATAATTCAAGAAAAAGTTTAAATTTTAACGAAATCAAGGTAAGAAGTTTGTTTTATTATACATAATATAACTTTAATATAGAATATTGCTTTAAATTTTGTGTTATTTTTACCTTATAAATACATTTTATTTGTCAATTAATTTCTTTAAAATTGAGAATTTATTAAAGTATTTAAACTACATTGTTTTAATATTAATTATTTGTATTTAAAATGTTTTACATATTATATTTCAAAGGATTATTCCTTCGTCATCAGACGATTTTATAATTGAAATAAAACAATTTAGGAAAAAAATTTAAATTAAGAAATAAAAAAGGTCTGATGACGAAGGAGTTATTCTTCGAAATATATCATCAAATATATATAAAATAATTAATAGTAAAACTTTTCAAATCAAAAATAAATATTTAGCGAAAAGTGCCAAAAAACCAAATAGAAATCATAAATTTCTGAATATGATTATCACTAACTCTTTGTATTTCAGATGGCATCAATTCTTTTTAAAACGTCTATTATTTTTATGGTGATTGCAATTCTCTGCTTAACATTCACTCATCAGGCAAGCATTTTCGATCAGGAAAACAATCAGGAATTGCGAATTCGACGTGAAATCAATAATGAAAATTCTCCAGTACTTGACGTTGTAGCAGCACAATCAAATGGTCCACACGAACAACAACAAAGCGATTTAGAGCCGGCCAGTGATGGCATTGTATTTCGCCCGTTATTTGCATACAAAAAACAGCAAGAGAATAGATTTAAGAATAATTAATTTATATTTGATTTTTTTGTAAATAAATATATATTTTTTTATTTGCGTATTTTATTTTTTTATTCCTAACATCACACGAAAATCTATAAATAAAAAATCTAAGTAAAAAGTAGATTGATCTCGTCAATGAAAAATTTCTTCATAAAATTTTGCAAAATTTCATCAAATAGTTGTATAGAATATCAAATAATAAATTTTTGTTTGTATTTTTGAGATTATTAGATCAAAAATTTTAATGAAAATTTCTAACTTTTTAGAAATGAAAAATTTATAGCAGATAGACTTAAAGAGAGATAAAAAAGCAAGCTATGTTAAAAATGATGAAAGGAAAAATCTAGGAAATAAATTAAAATCCAAAAAACTATTTAAAAAAGTTTATTCAAAAATAAAAAAAATTATAAAACATATTCATTTTTCCTAATAAAAAAATTTTCACAATATAATCATCCAATTTTCTCTTTTCCATTCATTTTCATGTAAAAAATTGTCGTAGTACTTAAACATTTGCAAGTATAAATCAAATTTTCCAAAATAAATACAATTTTCTCATCGATCACGTATCCCCAATATTTGATAAACGTTTTAATTGTTGTTGACGATATGCAAATACTGGACGAAATACAATTCCATTATTTGCTGTTTCTAAATCGGTATTATCATCCAGTAAATGTTTTCCAGCATGTTCTTCAATTATATCCGGAATTGGTGACATTTTTACAAATGTTATTAAAATAAATAAGTAAATAAAAAGAACCATTAATTTAGTAGACATCTGAAAAATAAAATAAAATAAATTAAATTAAATATTCATTATTAAAAAAATTATTATCAATATAAAACCCGTAATTATGAGAAAAATTTATTCACCCTCAGTTTGTACATAAATTTGAAAACTTTTTTTTTAAATTGTGTAAAAATTATCAAATTTATTTACAAAAATTATTGATTATATAATTTTTATTATTATATTAATTCACCTTTAATTCTATGATGAAATAATTTTTTATTGTATAAATATTATCTTCAAAAATCCACACAATAATAAAGAAGCTATTGTAAGTTATTGAGTTCAACTGATAAACAAATGTATAATATTCACAGTTTTTATATGCAAATCGAAGCAGATTCTTTTTTCTTTTAGAATGGTATAGATGAGAAAAGCCTTGACGTAATTCTCTGACGTCTGATATTCGTCCACAAAATGTGCTAATATAATACTATGAACGTAGGTAAATGGGTCTAAATTATTTAAATAAATAAATATCTTATTATATTCATAAATTCTTAACAATTATTCTTTTTAATTTGTTTTATCAACAATAATAATAATAATAGATTTAAAATTAAAATAATGCACGTTTTATAAACAGATTTATTTTGTTTGTGTATTTTTTCTATTCTCATCTTTAAATATATATATATATATATATATATATATATATATATATATATATATATATATATATATATATATATATATATATATATATATATATATATATATATATATATATATATATATATATATATTTATATAACAAAGTCGTGTTAGTATACCACTAATAACTCAAGAACGGCTGAACCAATTTTTACGAGATTTCTGTTTTTGGATTTATCATTGTCCGGAATAGGATAATAAACACCGTAAATAGATGTTACCCACCCACTTTGCATGACAATAATGTCTTTGTTGAACCACTGGATCGCATTTTATGCTCTTTGATTTGTTGGATTAGGAATATAAATAATAAAATACCATAAAAAGCTGCGTACCGCTCGCTTCGAAAGGCAATTCAAAGAAAATTTTAAGAACGATACCTCAAAAGAAAATTTGTACTACTTGTGAGAATGTTGTGTAAAATTTTCATCACCTCAACATTAATTCTTAAAAAATTTTCCTATATGAACTAATTGTGAAATTATTATTGTTAGAAAATCAACATTAAGAATTCAATGAAAATATTACACAACATTCCTAGAAATTTTCTCGAAATCTTATTATGAATTATTTCTTTCTAAATTGCTAGGATAATTTCTATGATGTAAATGAAAATTGAACAATATTTCTTCCAATGTATTTCTTTCAATGATTCATTTAAAAACTGTAGCAAATATAACCGTTGGACGATATTATACGACCTTGTGATAGACATGCACATTTTATTCCCTTGAAAAATATGCAAAATAGAATTATTAGCATATGAATCATAGAAATGACACTTATTTGTAAATCATTTTTAATTATTCTATTCAACTCAACTTTTTTAGGTATTTAATTAATCGATGCACAATTATTTTTTTGTGTGCAAAAAATCTACGATAAATAACGTAGTACGTCCCCCGCCTCCTTGTAAGTCAATTTTTTGGATTTTCACTTGGTATATTTCATTTTTATACTTACTATGCCAAAGGCTTAAAAAGTGTTCGCGAATGACGACAATTGGACAGTTGGTCCTAAAGATAAACTCTTAAAATTCGTCATTTTTTTCACTAAAAATTTATTAAAAATAGTTTAAATATTGATGAGACTCTAGCATTTGTAGAGTATTTAAATCTCATGCAGCAATATGCACTTCGATGAATCCATTTAACTTTTTTTTTCTTCTTAAAAAAGAAAAATAATTTACCTAATTTTTAAAAGAAATACTTGACTCAAAAATTAAGTTGTCAAAATTTTACTATACTATTAGAGTAACATGTCTCAACTTAAGAGAATAAATAATATTAATAAATGGGTGCGTGTACTTATGTACGCGCGTCAGAAGTTATACTTCTTTGGCATCATTAAAAAACATCTTTAATTGCATGCAAATAATTAATTACAATAAAGTAATAATAAAAGAACTGGTGAAGGATAGTCAACACAGTCAATAAAGTTCAGTTTAAATTTGGAAAATTCAATAAATAAATATAATATTTTCTTACATTAAGTGTAACATAAATCATTCAGCTCCAACCTGTGAATTTTGTGTGACAATAATGCACGTGCATCTTAAAATTTCTCTCTCATCATTTTTTCATAACGCGCCTAAAGAAGTATAACTGATTGTCCCATAAAACTCATTACCGAGTTTCCCCTTGGATTACCAGTTTAAAGAAAAATTCAAAACTATGCTTTATTAATATATTAATTAATTATTAAAAGAAAAGACAAAATTTTATTTAAAAAAATTCAATAAAATATTTTATTAATAATTTCTTTTATATACAAATTAAAAATTAAATAAATAAATAATAAAAATAACAAATGAAATGAAAAAAAAATATATATATATAGCCATTAGGTATTTTGTACAAAAATCATGAACTCAATGATTTTGGTATCAGACTTTTGATCTCATAAAGAAATGCGAATTTTAAATCACAATATCTAATTATAATCTTGATTTTTTGATAATCTTGAACGTTGAGCAGATTGTTGCCGATAATGGAATAATGGACGAAATACAATATTATTTTCAGCAACATCCAATACATCACCATTTTGATTTACTTCTTCCAAACTTACTAAATTCTTTACAAGATCGCCATCTTCAACGTCAGCTTCCAACGGAGAGTTGACAATCGTATTCTTCTTGACTGATGGAACCAAAAGTAAATCTTTATCTTGTTGGACAACTTTTTCTACTGGTTTCGCTGCAACTTCCATTGGTTTCACTACACCGTCCGTCATTGTTGGTTTATCATTTTCAGATAAGCGTGGGTAAAAAAAGTATCCGGGCTGTGTACTGATTACACTATCACGATTATCGGCCATTACGCGTCCTCGATATGGAACGATTGGTAAACTGTTGTAACTTTGAAGTGGTAATGAGTTACTTTGGATAATAATTGTGACCAAAATAACTGCGATTATTTTAATAATCTGAAACAAGAAACAAAAATTAGATACCTGTTTTACAATTATTATTATTTTTTTTTTAATTCAAAATTTCTTTTGTGAAGAAAATTGAGATATAACGTTTTTGATAAACAATATTTGAGCCAAAGTTACTTTTCACTTTCAACTGTTCTTTTTCGATCACTTTTTTGTTTAAAATTTAAAAAATAGAACTCAATTGATTTCACTTCATACGAAAAATATTACAAAATTTGAATAATTTAATTAATTAATTAATTAATTTTTACCTGTGTTGTAGCCATTTTAATATGAATGGTTTTTATTTTATATGAAATTATTTAACAAGATATTTTCACTTGATCTGAATGAGTTTTCAAACTGATTTGATATAGATTTAATAAGTTTTCGTAATATATATATACAAATATTTTAAAAAAAAATTATGATTAGGTGTAAATTTTGTATGAAAATAGACGTAAAATATTCAAGAATATGACGTCAAACATATTTATTTTCTGGAGGTATCTATTATACACATCATATGCTCTTGTGTTAAATTGTGATAATTGATTACGAAAAGTTAGTCATCGTTATTAGTTTGTTAAATATTATTATTTGCTTTTGAATAAATAAAATTTTTCTTTCAAAGGTCCGTAGAATTTTAATTCGTTCAATTTCAAATATAAATTTATTATAATAATTTCAATATATTTTAATAATTTGAAAAATTGAAAGTATAAAAACGTATTATATATATTTACAAAAGAGTTACAGTATAGGCAATTGCATTTACAAATATAACATGCAAATCACCTGATACTTAAAATGCTATTTACCTGTGGTTCAAATTTGTAAAGAAAATCGCATATCTCTGGTTTTTTAGTTTTATGGAATCACAAATTCAACAAATAAATATTCCACTGTAGTAAAATTTGATTTAAAGTTACATAAAATGTGAAAATACGATGATTTAGATACAAAGCATTCTAATAGTCGAATTTTATTTGTCTTTAATTAAAGTGGCAAATTCTCAACCAAACAAATATAATATATTTCAAAATTAGTAAAGAAATTCACATAACCCTAAATAAACGTCTTATATATCAGAGAGAGAAAAGAAACTCTGTTATATAAGTAATAATAATGTTAATATACGAAAATAGAAATTAAATTTTATAATAAATAGTCCAATAGAAAAATTCTAAGAATATTTATGTTTATAGGCAAAGGTTATTGCATGAATAAAATAACTTTTATATAACTTTGTGAAACAATTTTTATTTTAAATGATATCTCTCTGAAAATGAACAAAAAATTTCTGAACCACATTAGATGTCGTTTTTAAGTAATAACAATTTTATTTTTAAACATTACATTGTGTCAAAAATCCTTTCCGTAGTATATGCACAAATTATTAATCATCATATTATATTGACTTTTAAAAAATTTATCAAGAAATTGATATCAATTATTCTGAATGATTGAATTTTCAAATTAATGATTCATATTATTTATTTCATGCAGCAATATTTTCCGTAATGTTATTGCATCAGTCTAATAGCTATTAGCAAGTTGTGTTGCATTGTGTCATATCCTCTAGTCTTCGACGTAACCTATGTCATTGTCGACCTTCCAAAAATGAACGCTCCCCATGTCAATGTTGACTCAACAAATTTATGATATTATGGATTACAGAAGAAAATGTAGTTTATAATTTGTATGTGAAACCAAAAATGCAAATTTTTTGAGATATTGTTAACTCGTACGATAAAAATAGGAAAACTTACACGTCGGTATTATTAATTGTTCTCGAGATAATCGAGACGACATAAAACGGACGCACATATATACACACGAACATACACACACAGGCATCTCTCTAATAAAGTTGGATTTAGGGTTCTAGTGACGTAAAGAGTCTTGAAACGGAAATATATGTTAAAAGTCAGGATTCACAAAATTACTAGAACTTCCTATTGGAAAGTTCAAATCATTTTACAAGGATAGAAACGTCCAGAATCAACAAAGTTAAGCCTGCATCTGTCCTATAACGTTTCTTGTAAAGCAGTCTAATTCTTACAGTCTAATTATCTTAATACCGTTTTCTGTTTCACCAGGAAATATCGGACTTTCCCAAATACTGACTAGATAATAGTATACCACATACGCTCTATGTGTCTACAGGATATTAACTGACAGAAACCGAATTTGTTATGAGCATTTTGTTTGAAATAGAAAACGTTCCAGTTTAATATATTACGAACCTAAGAGGACTTACCTTACTTAAGGGGCTTAAAAAAATACGCGTGGATTTGAGAACTTCTTACTTTATTCATCGGATAAGAAAGACGTTACCGAATAACGTAAACGAAATGTATAACCAGAAAAAACTACTATAAAAAACCCATTATTAATAAATAAAATTGTCTTCAAACAGAATTTACGCAATAAAATAAATATACGGAACCCTAAAGACAATATTCCATAATTAACATTTAATAATATCAAAATACTTTTAAAAAAATTCCGAACGTCCTTGAATTAGCAATAAATTATGGGTGATTAGTCTTCAAATTTCAAAAAAATGTAAATAGTAATTAGATATATTAAAGACTATTATTCTTTGCATTGTCAGATTAACGTTAAACCGTATGTAATTGGGCTGTAATAATACAAACAAATTTTATAAACTGTTTATTGAAATAAAATGTAAAAACAGAATTTTTAAAACAACTGATTTTTTAATTCATAATTAAATTTAAGCACTTAAAACAATAACAAAATTATTCAAAATCACGAAAGCTTTAAATTTAATTTTGAATTAAAAAAAAAAAACAATAAGAATTTTCTACTTATTAATAAATTGATAAATAACAGAAACCTAAATTAAGATCTATAAAAAGATTCGAATAACTAGAACCGAGGATCTAATAAATATAAATTAACGTGCAATTCACTCAGGTTTAATTACTACAATATTGTTTTTAAATTAATCTCAACAGCGAAAACTCTAACGAGAATATAACAGACAAATAATTATCGATTTTCGATACAAAAAAACCGTTTGTGTTTGAGAATCAATGTTTAACAAAATGTCTTTTAGAAATATTCTCAATTCTATCAAACAAAAACATATAAATATCAAGGTTTGACTGAAAGTATTTCGTTTGGTGAAGTTTTCGGTGTAGGACATCCAATCATTTGAATGATTTGTCTAGATAGCCAACAACCCCATGCTAAACATGTTTTTAAATCCTTTTCATTTAATATTCCCGCTAAAAATCCAGCAACAAAAGAGTCGCCCGCTCCTGTTGTATCGACGATATCCTTTGGTGATATTTCAGGTACTTCATATTTAATTAACTGTTCATCGCCACTAACACATATCACTGGCTCCGAACCATCTGTAACTATAACAATTTTATTCCTTCCAGATGTTTTTGATTGGTTGCATATATGCAATGCAATGTTTTCTGTAGTTTTTTCTACATTCATTTCTAATAATTCTGCTAGCAATAAATATTGTGCAGCATTACCAAATAGTATATCACATTCATATGCAAAATGTTTCATACTTTCACCATATGAATTTATTAAATACTCTGAATTTAAATTGAATACGAATAATTTTTTATTTGTTTTACAAAATTGTAAAATATGTTCAACAACTTGAACACGATTTGTGATAAAAAAGCCTTCAACATAAACTATCTTTACTGGTGTCATTGTATTTGCGTGTAATTCTTGACATTTTTTTAAATGTTCAACTTTAAAATCTACGGCAGCACCTAAATGTGCTGCTAATGATCGATTCGGACCATTTATAAATGCAACACATACTCCAGTTGGTTTATCTTCTTGTACAACGTATCTAGAATTAAATTAAGAAATTTAAATTTAATTTTTTTAAGATTTTAGAATATTCAAGGTGTTAATAACGAATATATTTTGTATTTTAATTTCCCTTCTGTCTCTTATGCTTTAAAAGTTGGGTCATGGATCCAATTCACTGTTTAGGTCCAGAATTAGGCACCAAAATTTCACCTCGCTATCTCTTTTCATTTGTGAATTATTTCGATGGCGGTCAGACCGACGGAAAAGGACTCGTTAGTTAATTTTATGTTCATGCTAAAATATTGTTATTGACTTCTATATTTTATAGCATTAAAAACTTTACACTAATATATTCCCCATATATTTCATATATTTCGGTTGTAAAAAAAAAAGATACAATGTTATAAAATTACCTTGTATCAACTCCATCAGCCGAATTGCAAGCCTCTAATTTTTGACCTTGTTCATCCCGTCCAACTGATCCAATATACGATGTAGACTTTGGTACATCGAGTATCCATCTTAAAAGTCGTGTCGTATTTTGTGCTGACCCACCAGGGACATAGTGAATTTTATTGCTAAAAATTAAAAAACCATTGAATTTCAAATAATTTGGAAATATGCTACACTTATCGAGTCCCAAAAATGGCAAAAGCAATTATATCCATTTTAAAAGCTTTTATTAAACTTGCTTTGTTGTTTAAAAATCTATGTTACTAATCTTACAACTTAATTCTTATACTAAAAATTCGAAAATGACCTAAAAAATAAAATTAGAGTACCTAATGACGCATTTGACGATTATGACGATAAATAGCGGTCATTCAGAAATCCAATTTATTTTGAATCAAAAATAAATTAAAGTAAGAAAGAATTTATAAGCATATTTATATTTTACACAATTGTATGGCTTTTTATCGTTAAAATTATAATCATGACCAATTTTCAAAAAGAGTTGATTATACTCACGGTGAATTACTAACGTCTATTAACATCGATTCTAATTTTTCCTTCGATATTTCAATTTCATCATTAGGATTTAAATTATATTTCTCTAATAAACAATCATTTTCCGGCTGTAATATAACACTTATATCCAACAATGGATTACCAAAGGCAAGAAAAATAGGAACTGATTTCTCACACATTTTTATTTTCCAATGAACTGCAGACAATTTTCAATAAACTATTAAAATTCTTAGAAAATTATTTAATCAATAAAATTATGATAATTTTTACCTCACTTGAATTTTCTTTGGAAAATTTGTTAAAATTAATTTTGTTAGGTATTTATATTTGATTTATATAAAACATTTTTTTATTACGAAAATTATTAGATAATAACTGTAATAAATATACATCGGACGCGATTTTACATTACACAAAGATAAACAAAACATTCGAAAAAGTTATTAGCCATTTACACTGTTCTATTTTGTCTGACGTTTTTTAATAGAAGTTGCCCCTCACAAAAGGTCGTTCAATGTTCAATAATTAATTATTATATAAACCAGATATTTGTATATTTATAAAAATGAAAGTTGAATGAAATTTTAATTAACATTTGTCTACATGAAATTTATTTTAAAACCGCAAGGTTATGTTTATATTATGGAAAATCTGAAAATATCAATAAAGAGGTCTCTTGGGTGGAAAACTTTGATTTTCGTATAAGACCATACAGAGCTTTTCATTTACAATAATATATTGATATCTAAAAATCTATATAAAGCAAAAATTAATTTAGTTTTACATCATTAACCCTGACCTACAGTCATTATACAATGTGTGTGTTTCAAAACATGATTTTAGGACAGGGCAGTAAGGAATGATATCAATATTGTATATTAGCAATGTTAAATATACGGATAAATATCATATTTGATGGACTCATACCTGGCTACCCTGTAACTACATCCGGGTTTTGAAACACACACTATATTATGCAAAGTGCACTGACCCATTCTGGGCTTGCTTGAACCTAAGCTAATGTTAAATTAAGTTTAATAGGTTACAAACATTCAAGGCACTACTCAATCAACGATTTAGAGTTTATGGAAATCAGCAAAAATTATTTCACGTCGGCTGCAGATTTTAATTTCAAGAGATTTTTGTAAGTTGTAATGGGACAAAGGAGGTGGGTGAGTTCTTACTTCTCACTGATCTGAGACCATATTGATGCGAAATCTCTGCTCCTAATTGTGACAATTCTTGGAAAAAAGATAGTGTTTCATTCAGAAGTGGCTAGAATTTCTCAAATGATATTAGATTGTATTTTCCAAAATGTCTGAGAAAAAATTATTATTCTGAAGACAGGCCACTCTATATATTTTTTAGAATTGCTCAATTTTATCTTATCTCTAAATTTTTTAAACAATCATAGCTTATATAATAATGCGTTAATTAACAAAGAATGTATGATGATTTATAATTATGATTTTTGAAATATTTTTATTTGTATATTTCTTCGAAATATCATCATCATTATATTTTTTGAAATTTCTTAATCGGTTCTATGAATGAGCGATGTTATATAAAACTTCAAAATCGAATTACCGATTTTTTTCAATTTTTACTATCGAAGTAAGTGATGATTTTTCAAAACATGGAAACGAATTTATCGAAGGCAAAAATTTGAAGTGTAAAAACAAAAAGTCTAAAAACATTTCTGAAATTCGAATTATTATTGTAAGAAATGATATGGAGGGTAACAGAATTCGACAAATTTTTTCGTATAAAAAAATTGCATGGTTAAGTTTACTTTTTATATATTTTACTAATCAATTATAGAAATAATGTAGATAAGTTGCAAACAAATGTTGGTTAAAAATCTGAATTAGGTACTCTCGACAATGTTGATGGTTTACTATTTTGCATCGACTATCAATGATTCGTTTTCAGAAAACATCGATCTAAATCATCGCTCACCCCTAAACGCTTCCGTCCCAAGATTTTTTCTCGCATTTTCAAACTTAAAAAAGTTTTTGAAACGTAAAAGAAGGTTGTCGGATTTATTTCGATTACTAAACGCTAATAGAGTATATGCCATCTTGCGTTATTTTTTTGTAATCCGTGGTTCCAAAAGAGATAAAGATATAATACTAGACTATTTTATTGTTAACAACGAGCTCCAAATTGTTTTTCATATTTTTGGGTACTAGTGGTTAATAAATAAAACACTAGATAGCGCAAAAATCGCATGTCAAAGATACTTGATTAGAGTATAGAGAAACCAAGGGGTTTTAAACCAAAATAAATGAAAATTTTAATAAATAACTTATTCAACTTAACATGTATTTATTGTACTTTTGATTTTAGAATTTAGATGAGTGGTTAAATTAAAAATTTATACAAATTAAAAAATTTCGGAAATATACATTTGTAAAATGTGCGCACTACAATAATTGTTGCACCTCTATGGTTGAATTAGTCATGTCTGTGGTCATGTCAAAAGAGTAATGTTATTTTAATATATTCTAAAGTTGTCAAGATAAAAACGAACATTTAATTTTTAATTTTATTTCTTATACTTGAAATTTGTGCGATAATTAAATTAAAAACAATAAATAATTTTTCGCAGTAAGTCAAACTTTGTTGTTCATAACTCTAAAAATTTCATTTTTTCCATTTACTTGAAGGTTTTCTATGTTTTTTTTTTTTGTGAATTAGTAATTAAAAATATTATAACTATTCTTATTCAGTGGGTGATAATAAAAAAATAAAAAACTGATTGGGCTGATTGATTTATAAAATTAATAAAATTTTAATTTTTAATTCGCATATTCATGGATAAATTTTATGTACCATATTGTAATAAATTAATTCTACGTAATTTCTATTTTTATAGAATAAAAACATGAATGGAACAAATTCTTTGTTATCAACAAACTCTGAAGATGATTCGTTTGTTGTATTAGAGAGATCAATTATGCCAGAAAATGGTATAACTCAATCGACATCATCGAATATGCATCGATCAGATTCACAGATCTTGAAAGGTTTAAGTGAACCAAATTCATTTCCTAAAATGCCGAATTTAAATCAGGTAACCTTATATTGAATGTTGAAATAAATTTATTTCTAATTTTGTCCATTTTTCTAGTCAAATTTAATTACATCCTGTGCAATGAATACTTCAACACTTACTTCGAGTTCGGATCTAAGTGCTAGTGAAATTGAAACGAAACTAAGTGCAGTACTCCAAGAAAATATGTATTTGAAAGGTGAGTTTTTTGATTTTACATTATCTAAGCATGGTACTTAATATTATGCATCCGACTAATCGAAAAATTATATCGTTTTATACAAGGTGTTTCATAAATACATACAATTTTAAGTTGCCCATTTTTTACTATTATGAATTTGAGAAAAAAAAAGAAATGAATAATCAAATTAATAGTATCAATATTTTAAAATAAAATTGGAGATTTTTTTTTGTTTTTGTTGATTTATTTGCTAAACTACAATGAATCAGTATTTAAATTAAGAAATTAAGAAAAGAGCGAATTTAAAGCAGCAAATCTTTGTAAAATTTTTAACAAGTTTTACTAGCCTTTCGAAATTTAGCTTCATAATTGTTCATTCTGTGTATTCACTAACATTAGTAAAAAAAAAAGAAAAATGGAATTAGAAAATTATAATATAAAAAATTTATCACAGAGGTTCTTAACCAAAATAATTTTGCGATCAAAGAACAATTCGATAAGCTAGTTAAATGGCAGGAAGAAGTAATGCAAGTTCATTCCAGTCATCAGGAAAAATTTGACGAAACTAAACAATTTATCGCAAATGTATGTAATCTAAATTTTGGTATCAAATTTTTGTTTGTATATAAGAAATAAATTTTCTGTAACAGTTACGATTAGAAAATGCAAATTTAAAAAGAAAATTGAATGCATATGAAAGTCTTGATGTCGAAAATGCTGCACTTAAAAATAAAATTCAATTATTGGAAAATAAAAGCAGTGTTGATGGAAGTTTAGGATCACCCGATCAAAAATGGAATGAATTGGTTGATCAACTATCACATCAATTAAGTTTAGTCGAGAAGTCACGGCGAGATGAATTAATCAATAATCAACGAGAACAAGAAAATTTACGCTCAGAAACTTTATCATTGAAAGAACAATTGTTAGCTGCACAAATTAAACTTACAGAATTTGAATCAATAAAAGAAGTATGTTATAAATTTTTATTCAGTGTATTTAATCTTAAATAAAAATAAGTAGTGTATTCCGTCTTTAAAAATTGAAATGAAATAATGTAACTTATTGTTTTAGTCTTTAAAATCATTTCATGCATCCACTATTATTGAGACTATTGACAAGGAAAAAGAAGGAAATAATATGAAACGTTTAATGGAAAACGCAACCACATATGAAGAGCATATACGAAATTTGAAAAGATTTTTTGACTCACAAAAACAACGGTAGAAAATTTTCCAATAATTTTTCATACTCTTTTATAATTTTGTTCTATTTTTCAGACAAATCCAGTTACGAAATAGTTTGGAAGCTGCTATTAATGTTTTAACATCAAAAGGACCACAAAAAGAGATTGAAACAATTTTAGATAGACTTAATAAAGAGTTAGAAGATGATTCAGATAAAGTTATTATGTAAAAATCATTCTTTTTATTAAGTATAGTCTCACAATTTAGTCTAATTAAACCAAAATTCTTTTAGGGATCAATTTGTAACTGCGCAAAATCATTTCCATAGCATCTTTTTCGATTTAAAAATGTTAAATCAAGAATTGGAAAATGTGCATCACGAATTGGATAACACATTGCTTGATTTAAACGTTAGCAATAAACAAATAATATCCTATAAAAAAGATTTAGCTGCATCAAAAGCAGAAGTAGCTGAATTAATGAAATTAAATGATGAATTATCTGAACAAATTACATTATTGAAACGGGAATTATCAATGAAACATAGTGTACCAAAAGTTGATGTACAAGAATTAACAAAATTAAATGAAGAAATTAGTGTTTTAAATAATGAAATTAAAATCAAAGATAATGCATTACAATTAAAATCAGAAGAAATGTCTAAATTACAGGAAACTGTTCAAAGATTACTACTCGAAAATGAATCAATATCTATTTTGAAAGCACAAGTAAGAAATACCATAATTCAGTATAATATTTAATAATCAATGCCAAATAAATATAAAGAAATGAATATCGTTTTCGCTGCATTTCAGAAAATTTGTACCTCCTCAAATTGCTTTCAATTATTGAATCTATTTCTACATTTATAAGTATTTTTAAAATGATATTTTTTTAAAAACATTTTATTCTTTTTTTTAGGTTGAATTATATCAATCTGATTATAATGCTGAAAGAAGTACGCGGCTTCAATTAGAAGATGAACGAAATCGTCTTGCTGAAGATTTACGTTTATTGCAACGTCGCAATAATACCTTAATCAATCGTATTGAATCATCATCATCACCATCTTCAAGTTTTGAACGCAATACATCAGTTAACCAATCTTCGTCATCACCTTCGGCTCCAAATGTAAGAATATTTTAAAAAAATTTGATTTTCTTTTTCGTGAAACATTTTTTTATCTGAAAATGATTTTTATTAAATGTTTGTTTAGTTAAAAATTATTCGCAGTGTTCGTTTGTTCCACGAAAAAGCTATTAAATTTTCTTGTTTTATATGCGTTTAAAATCCTTTATAATTTTACAGCAAACTTATCAACCATCTGCATTTATATGTCCAATTTGTAACAAATCATTTAAGACTTTACGATTTCTTGAGGATCATGTAGATCAATGTTTACCTAACTAGAAACAAAAGAGGGGTATTTTGGTAGGATACAAGAATTTTTCTTACTATGCAAAGAATTAACAATTTTTTTTAACTATTATAAAATTTGCATGTTTGTGAAAGTTCATAATTTTTAAATAATTACAATTCGTTCATACTTGTTTATTTAGTCAAAAATTTAAAATGTCAATTTTTCATTGAAAAAATAAATGCTTTTGTATAATATTTCGCAAATGGAATTCTTGCATATCTTGAAACAGGGTGAGATATGAATTTTGTATATTTCAAAACACAATGAAAAAGTTATCTATTTGAAATTAAATTGGTGGTTAGCATTTTCATACTATATTCTAATGTAGAAATTTCATGCTTATTTTAAAAAAAAACAATATTTCTTGCTCTTAAAAACTCACTATATCATTTTTAATTTAATAATAATGAATTTTTAATTATTTAATTGTAGATGCAGTCGGTATTTATATGCCCTAAATGTGGATATCAGTTACCAACGTATGACGAATTGGTTGTACATGTGAACGTTTGTCTTGATATGGATGATTTAGATCGTAAGGGAAGTCAAATTGGAGAAATGTGCCCATAAATATATTTATAATAAGAATTTAAATAATAAACAAGTATCAAAAAGTATATTTTACGAAATATTTTACTTATTACTGAGATAAAACACTATAATTTAATTTTATACAAGTTAAAAACATTAATTTGTGGATTGTTTTACTAGAAAACTGTTAATTAATATTAATTAGTATTGTGATATTTTTATGATTCAACTTATAATTAATAAACAAACATTTATGTAATTACATTGAATTTAAAATCTGAAAGAAATAATTTTATTTTTAAACATAATTATAAGCATTTATATTTTGTAATTGTAAGATTGATTGACAATAGAATTGAATAAATATATTTTATTTTTCTGTGCCATTTTAATTGAGTTGAATTATTTCTAAGCCTATTCTATTTAGAATTAAATATTACACCGAAACAATAGAATTTAGGTGTTACTCGATTGAATGAGAAAATATAATGTAAGTAGTATACATAGATTTTTGAATTCTGTCGATTAATGTTATCATAATATGCCGATTGCACTTTACATAAAATATGGTACCGTAAAGTTATTTTTCCAGTCTTTTAATTGTATTGTCCACTGAGACTCTATATTTTAATTAATATACGTAAATAATTAGTAAACATCTAGTAAAATTTAGTTTTTTTAGAATATATTTCCAGATTTTTTTTTCTTGAACTCTCTATGAAGAACATAATTACTTTTGAACGCACTCTAACTTATGTCAAATTTATATTAAATCAATGATACTTAACCTAACTTTTTGAATATTTTTAATATCCCGCGTGAAAAATTCGTAATATATAACAAAATAAAATTTATAATTAAAAACCAAGATGTGTACGGTGTTAGATGGCGATTTAGAAGATGAAGAAAAATTTATGGAATCATTAACCATAGAACCCAAAAGTAAAAACTGTTTAAAATGTGGAACCGAAGATACTTCAATTGTTTTACGGGGAAAAGATGCTTACTGTGTCAATTGTTTCAAAGCTGCCACGGATCATAAATTCCGATCAACATTAGGAAAATCACGTTTGTTACGTCATGAAGATAATGTGTTGATAATTCATCAGGGTGGTCCAGAAATTAGCACTATGTTAAAAATTATAGCAAATGGCTTAAATCGAAAAGAACGGCATAAAAAATTTGTATTTAATTCAATTGTACTTTATCTTGAAAATGGAGCAATTATAAATGAGAGTATAGAATTTCGAAAAATTTTAGCTGATAAAATTCACAATGAAATTCGACAGTATGGGTTTCCCGCGTATATTTCATCCATCTCAAATTCAATAAAAAAAGAGACAAAACTTTTCGATGAGTTCAATTCTAATTTTCTTGATATTTTGAACGATGAATCCATCAAAAAAGTTTTGAGTAATATATCAACATTATCTGCACAACAAGATTTTCTAAATACAGCTCAAAGAAAACTTGTATTGAAAATAGCAAAAAGCTTAAATTGTAAATTCATATTTTACCCTTATATTTCTGTAGATATTGCTAGCAAAACTTTAGCAGGCTTTGCATTGGGTCGTGGTAGTCATATCACCATGGAAGTAGGTTTTAGCGATACACGTGACCCACTAGTAACAATTTTACGTCCGATGCGTGATTTTAGTAGTGAAGAAATAGCAGAATTTTGTAAAATAAATGACTTGCAGTCTGTAAAAGTAAAAAAATTTGGTGATACTGAAAATTTATTTTCGAGTATACAAAATTTAGCGGATAATTTTATTGGAGATCTGCAAAAGAATTTTCCATCTACAATTTATACAGTTGTTCGAACAGCAGATAAGTTAACGACAAGTTACACAGCAGAAACAGGAACAAAATGTAAATTTTGTTTAACACCACGAGATAATTTAACTACAAATGGAAAAGTATCTGCAATAAATGCTGTTGAATTTTCTCGTATAGCATCGAAACAAAGTGCAAATATGATTACAAATGGTAGTTATGATCGACCTGAAATGGATTGCTTGAAACATAATGAATTTTGCCATGGATGTACATTAACGTTGAATGATAATTCAGTACCAGATTCGATACTTGACTTTATTTTATGAGATTAGGTACAATCAAGATGAAATATATTTTATTAAAATGTTATTTGTTTCAGGTTTAAAAAATAAAAATTATTAAAATTATATTTTTTGTAACATAAATTTTTATTTCTAATTAAAAAAAAAAACAATAATTTATTTGTAAAATTTGATTTTAATAAATAAAACTGTTTCGATAATGGCACATTTTGTATTGAATATTCGCAACTGGGTACTTAAAGTTAATTCTATAGAAATCTTTAAAAATTTACATTTATTCGAGATTATACTTAAAAGCAATTGTATAAAATAAAACCCCATTGAGTATTCATTAATTTTGCATACCAAAGATGTAACGAAAATCTTTATTTGTTAGTATTAACCAAAAAGAACAAACTAATGTTTATTTAAGCTATTAATATGCCCAGAATTTCTGAAAAAGTTGAAGCAAATGTCAATGATTAGCATATAAATAAGAATTAAGAGTTTCAAGGCATATGCATTAGGCCTATATTATGCAAGCACAATATATTGTGAAATAGCCCAATCAAATATGCCCATGTATCGTAACAGTCCAACGTATAATAAATACGAATAAGTTTATAACGAAAACACTGTAATCCTCCCATTCATCCCTAATTATAAAACCTAACGAAAACTAATATCGGATGAACTTGTAGTGAAAATAAATACAATGAAATTGTGCACTACGACATTATTGGCCAAATTTAATCCTTTTTCGGATGAATACTTTTCATATTTTTTACCTTACCCTTACACTCACTGTACAAATTATTTAAATCAAATGCAGCCTTAATATTTTCATCAGAAAATAAGAATTTTTGTAATTTTCCTTTTGTGTCGGCATGTGGACGCCGTAAAACCTCCTTTCCATCTTTAAATAAAATGATGGTAGGTAATTGTTTACTCATTGAACTATCTGAAACATGGTAAGTTTTTCCAGCCTCGGGAAATCGTCCGACATCAACTTTACCAAATTTTAAATTTGATAAAGTGTACTCATTGGATAATTTTGAAAATACTGGTGCAAAATTAACACACGCTGGATTCCATACGGCATAGAAAGCTACAAGCCATGTGACTCGTTTATCACGAGCTAATTCTTCATCTAAACCAGTTGGTCCTCGGAAGTAGATCACATTCTCTGGTCCGGAATATGTGGGCTCCGGTAAAAATAATCCAGATACTATAAAATAAAATATGGTTTTATTTTTATGAATGTATAAATCACAGGCGTAACTTACAGACAAATATTACAACGAAAACGAGCCCTAATCGAACATCGGCGTAAAACCACAAAATCATGTTTGCAATTTTTGTATAAATGAAACTCGATGATAAATAATTAATCATAGTCACACTTCCCGCTTTTCTAGTTCGAATCATAATAACAATTAATAGAAAGAAGAGAATTTCAGTTTCACGCTGGAAATTAGAATTAAATGTTAGGTTATATGATTGTTGTAATAAATAAATAAAATTTACCCCATCTAATTCACATTCTATATCGCCAAATATAAAGAAACACAAGATTGGTAAACGTTTTGCAATAATATAAGATAAACTTATAAAAATATTGAACAAATAATACGGCCTTATTAATAAAATTAAATCATGTTTTAACGACATTTTCGTCTTTTTTTTATTAATATAACTAAAACTATTTTTTACATATAAATGTAAATAATAGATATAAATTGGAACAGGAAACTCTCAATTATATATTTAAAGAATATGATTATTGTTGTATAAGTTTTTGTTATATGTTAATTGTTATCAAAATGTTAATTTTTGTGATTGTCCATCATATCCGTCAGATTAAAATTATTTAACACGTATAGATGCCACTACAGTCTTGTTGTACTAAATCTGATTTATATTCAAAAACTTATTATACCCGATATTATATGAAAAATATGAGGATATTTTATATTTATTCTTCAGTTTGAAACGCTAAAAAATCTTGAAGACACCAACAAAATTTTGGTATGGGTTAGTCTCATGTTATTTTGTAAAATTATTGACTTTAATTTGTATCGACAAAACTTAAATAACATATGTTGAATAAGGTATTTCGGTTGACAAGTTGTTACAAAATAAAACACAATAATTAAAAATGGATACATTTAATTATGAACATTTATTTTATAATATAATTTATTTTATATATAATGGCATTAACCCGGAGGCCAAGTTAACTGACGCCCACCAACAATGTGTATGTGTAAATGATAAACACTTTGACATCCATCAACTCCATTATTGATAACTAAGCGATATCCTCCAGGAGCTCTTTCTTTAGCCAAGGTTTTAGCAGTTAAAATTAAATGCCCTAAAAGCTAAAAATACTATAATTTATAAAAAAATAAATCTAATAAAATCATTTAATATACTTCAATATCCGCAGGAGCACTTTCATCGAGCATTGATATTCGTCTTTTTGGAATAACTAAAAAATGTACAGGTGCTTGTGGATTAACATCCAGAAAAGCCATACACTTATCATCTTCATGAATAATTTCAGCTTTCAATTCTTTTGAAATAATTTTATCAAATATTGTTCCTTGATTTTTATTCCATGTTGCAGTTTTTGCTTTTTCAACTTCCGTCGAATATTTTCGTATCTAAAAGTCATTTTAATAACAATAATTTTTGCATAATTTACATACCTAATTCAATACGGAACCTGAAGCTTTGAAGAACTTATAATCAAATAATTGCAAGTTATTGGAATCGTTCGTGTCACAGAGGAAAATAATTCTTTAAATTTGAATAAATTTTTGGCAAGTTTCGGTATTTTATCCATTGTTTATCTTACTTCGTTAGATTTTTATTGTAATTTTCAATAACATTGTGAACTTTGATTCGTTGACTTTTTTTAAAATATAAACAAGACTCGTGCTAAATAGCCGCAGACTTAATAAACTAGACTGATATTGTACATCTAAAAGCTTGCTGTCTTTATAACATTCCCAATTATGTTTCGTTAACAACACACTGCCAATTTTTAGACAACTGTTTAGTCATGATATGCATCATATAGTTATTAAAGCTACATGTTAATTTAAATAAATATCTGCTCAGTAATTAATGGTCGCTGAGTGGCGAAATTTTGTCTATAATTAGCAGCCTAGGTTTTGCATATACTTGTGGTTCAATTACAGCGTTAGATATGATTAGAGATGGGCTTACCATTGAAACAATCGATGTTTTTTGAAAACAAAAACATCGATAAGCGTGAATTTGAAAAATTGTAAGTATATATGTAAAAAGAAAAATAATTGAAATTAGAGTTCTAAAATTTGAATTATTATTGTTTACAATATTTTTTCTATAAAATTATATACATGATTCTGTTCGTTCAGTTATTAACTTCCGATTCCTTAGTTATATTTTTTTACAGATCTCATAGAATTATCGCACTCATCTAATATCTTTGGTAAATTGCAATTGAAAAATTTAATAAATATAGCTCGTCGCTTTGAATTTTAAGTAAATCGCTATCTTATGTTTGTTAAAATTGCGTATCCTATTATTTTTCAATCTAAATTATTCTAATAGTAGTTAATTCATCGTAGTTATAACAATTCGAGATAAAACCTCATTGCTGGTTGATTTTCGAATATTTTTTGCTTGTCATTACAAATTGTTAAAAATTAGAAACATGGCCGGTGGAGCACAATTTATGAATACAAGTGTTAGTGATTATTTAACTGCGAAACAAAATAGCTCCGAAAAAGAGCTTGCAGCAGAATGGGCACAACTAGAAGATTTTTATAACAAAAGGTAAATTGTGTTTGTTAGTTTGATTTACGTTTACTTTAAAATGTTTGTATGTTTATAGGTTGTGGCATCAAATTACTTTAAAATTATTAAATTTTGTTAAATCACCTGAATTACAACAAGACGATGAACTTATTAAATTATACAATCAATTTATTTCCACTTTTGAAAACAAGTAAGCTTTTAAATGGGAGTATATAAAAAATTATTGTTAATATTACTTTCGTATATTATAGAGTAAACCCGTTATCTCTTGTGGAAATTCTTGCGTACATTAGCGAACAATTTAAGGACAAGAAAGAAGCTGTTGTATTTTTGGAAAAATTAGAACAGAAAGTTAAAGCGAATTCCGATGCACACAGTTTATGCAAGGTAAGATGTTACAAATGATTTATATCTACATAAAATGTTTTGGAATTCTATGTCACGATTTTTGGTATGTATTCCGAAGTACAAAATAAACGAAAAAAATTTCTTATAAACAGATGTTATAAATAAATTTTATATCGAGATAGGAATCAGATCAGGTCGACATGTTAAAGATGCATTTAGGCTAAAAATTTTTTTTTTTTAGGTCTTACAAGGCCAAATTTATTTGGAGAAGTTAAATGATCTTGAAAATACTAAGAAAATTATTGAAGATGTGGAAGCTGTGTTAGACAATGCAGATGGTTTAACGACTGTCCATGGTCGATTTTATTTATTAGCTTCACAATATTATCGGTGAGAATCGTTTTTCTTCTTTATTCTGTTTTGATAGTGTCCAAAACCAATTATTGATATTTCCTAAATTTAAATGGTGTAATAATAATCATTCTAAAAAAAAAAAGAGAACACTTCGAACGCTTTATAAAAGTAAATTATTTTTTTTGTACTTAGAATACAAGGAGAACATGGTCAGTATTATCGAACAGCACTTCGATATTTGGGTTGTACAGAGTTAGATACTTTATCAATTGAAAAACAACATGAACACGCTTTCTTTTTGGGCCTAGCTGCATTACTAGGCGATGGAGTTTATAATTTAGGGGAACTTGTAAGTTAAAAATTAAATTTAACATTGTTAGTAGTTTTTACAAAATATTTGTTACTTTTATTTATAAAAATATTTAGACAGTAAATATTTCCGAAACTTAAATATTATTAATAATATAATGTATATTTTTTTTAAATATTAGCTTGCGCATCCTGTACTTGATACATTAAAGGGAACCGACAACGCCTGGTTAATTGACCTTTTGTACGCTTTTAACTCAGGTGACATACCTAAATTTGAAGTAATGAAACCAAAATGGAAAACAATTGCTGATTTGGCTGCACAAGAGTTGAAGCTACGACAAAAAATTTCACTACTTTGTTTAATGGAGGTAACTATTAATGAATTTGTTTAAGCAGCTATTCTCGAATTGATTTCGATTTCAGTATCAAAAATTGATATGTAAATTTTTTTGAAATGTTTAGATGACTTTCAAACGGCCTGCACATGATCGTCAATTAACATTCAATGAAATTGCACGAGAAACAAAATTACCTGAAGATGAAATTGAATTGCTTGTGATGAAAGCATTGGCACAGGGATTAGTGAAGGGTGCTATTGATCAAGTAGCAAATGTGGTCAATATGACTTGGGTACAACCGCGTGTTTTGGATCGAACACAAATTGCTAGCATGGTACAAAAATTGGATATTTGGTGTAAACATGTGGGTACAATGGAAACTCTTTTGGAAAATCGGGCAAGCGAAATACTTACTTTATAATTTTATATTTAAATACTGATTGTCATGTATTTTTTGTATGCTTACAAATTTCGAAATAAATTTTAGTTATATATTTATTTTTTGTGTTTTCTTTTAGTTTCCCAATACATTACACAGTGAGTACAATTCCTAATGTCATAATGGCAAAATAGTTCTGATCTTTTTTATTGTTAGTAAGACCAGCATTAGGGATTAAACATGGTAGCTAAAATGTGTAGAAAAGAGTAGGTTTTGAAAGTGCTATTTGCCGCACTCCAGATGATCTGAGGTAGAAAAATTTTATTAAAAAAAAATGTATGTGTGTACTTATGTATACACGTTAGAAGTTATACTCAAAATTTCAAAAAATAAAACTACAATAAAGATCGAAGAAAAATATTCAAATTAATCAAAAATGTTTTATTTCAGTAAATATAGATATATATACAGTCAAAATAAACAATCATTTATTATCATGTGAACGAGTCAAATTTTTTTTTTTTTAATATTTAAAATATACTAAGCTATATCCACAGGTTCTTCTGGTAATGATTGAATAGGCATGTGAGTGACAAGTATAGAAGTTAACTTAGTCTTTTTAAGAAATATATATTATTAATTCTATTCTGTAGCTAACTTCATCATGTCGCGCTCCTTACAAATTCACTCTCATCCAAACGCGCCAAAAGAAATATAACTTCAAAAAATTCAAGTTTGTGTTGATAATTACTGGTTCAGTTAGTCCAATCAAGTTTGACACACTCTTGTACCCTTAAAAAGTTCAATTAAAATTTAGACATTGATATCAGATAATTAATCAGAAAATCATGTACTATAATATCAAAAATTTTAAATTTTGTATGGTCCTTAATTTTTAGTTTAAAAACATAGCTACGTCATATCTAAAAGTAAATTATACAATAAGCTTTTACTACTTTGTAGATAATTATTTTAAAATAATAAACATATAAGCTATCATAAAATTATTTTTGAGTGTAATAAAAAAATTTTATGGATGTAAGTAATAATCACTGGCTTGGATTAAACAAACGTCAATTAAAAATCGGATTATCTTAAATAATTTTGAAAAACAAAATTTCGACTAAATAAAAATTATGCAAAAAATTTACGTACTAGAATACGAAATTTTTAAGATTAATTGAATTAGCTTTCTATAAACAAATATGTTTTGTTTTTGATCTAGTTGGTCAATGCGATCAATTTAATTAATTTTAACGATTTGTTGAAATACTAAATGCGGTCTGACAATGTCATATTTGTATTTTAAATTGACCCATGGCGACAGAAATATACTGTGGCAAAAACATACGTGATTTGCTCGCGTTGGTAGATGGTTTTTTCTTTGCCATAAAGAGACACTTTTCCTCTTCTTAGAATTTCAGAAGTTAATATATACTTCCTTGTTCTAATAAATATAATTATCCCCACTAGATGTAATTCATTTATAAATCCGATATCATAAATACCATTGTGGTATGTGAATTATTTCATATACCTATATTATTTAATTCGGTTTATGATATTGTAAAAAAATAATACTGTAAAAAATATATTTCAGTTTGAGTACATATTTTTTACGAGTAATAATTAATTTGTTAAAATATATGTATTATTTGTAATGGCTTCATATATGAAGATTGGTTTTATTTCCTTATTATTTGTCGTGTACTTTCAATTTGGTAAATATTAATTTTTGGCGAATCGGAAAAAAAAATGGGTTAACAAAACAAAGTAATAATGTAAGGGAATTTTATTGGTTGAATATTTTAATTTTTAGGGTATAGCATGGATTGTTACCGGTGCATTGGAGGAACAGGATCACCATGTGATTTATTCAATAAAAACCATCCAAATGTTCAATTAAAACACTGTGGCAAACCAGAAGATGGATATCATTGCATACAATTTTCTGAAGAAAGTATGATTCAATCAAATTTGTATTCGTTTATTTGCGATATTTTATACAACGTTTTCTCTGAAAGGATAAAATGCTTATAGTTCACCATTAAGGATATGTTTCCTGTTTTAGTTAAAAATCACCGACGCGTGGAACGAGGTTGTGTACATATAAAGAAAGGTGATCGAAACCCCTGCACTGAAATGATTGCCGTAGAAGTATCCCGGCACGATTATAAGGTATTACATTGTAGTATGTGTCAAATAGGTAATGGCTGTAATCGCGAATTACCAAACGAATTATAATTTTTTTTTTAAATAAAAATTTTTAATTATTAATTTTACACAACGTTTGTATAGAATTTATTTAATACCTTTCACAAGCCCGGTCCGAATACCTCTTTAACCAAAAACATAATGAAAAAATACATATTTAAACAAACTTACAGAGTGGTCCAGAGGTACTACAACATAAAAATTTCAAAAGGGACTTTATACTTACGATATATCGTTTTAAACCATTTTTTTTGCGTTGGAAACAATGGTACCATCTAATTTGAAATTGATGGACAATTCAAGTTATGGTACAAATTAAAAAATAATAATTTTATAAGTTTTCATATTAATTCCAATAAATTGCTTCATAGTTTTTTTTAATAATGTTAAATTTCTTTTATTAGTGACATTTTTTGACACAGTGTATCCAAATTTTCTTATGATAGCGAATTTAATTTCTTGTATTGAGTATTATTTGAATATTCAGTTCAAATGGACTTAGGCGATATAACGCGAAGTGGCGGTTGATTGTTATAAATAAAACAACAAAAATTCTTACATAGATTACATTTATTGGTCTTTTTAACGAGTTTGTATTTTTTTATTTTTATTTATTTTTTTTTTTTTTTACATAAATGGTCCTCCTTTCTACTATCACAGATTTCAAATATATGTTTGCCTTATCATCCATTATTTTTCTATGCTTCTTAATTACTATTATGATAATTAGTTTTACCGTACATTGTGTTTACAACTTTTAATGACACACAGAGTTCTATTTATATATAACATTACATAATATGAATGATATATTTATCGATTCATATTTATACATCGATTTTCTTTATACAAATTCACCTAATAGTCCACTCATCTTAGTCAAAAAAAAGGAGTCAACTTTGTAATCTAACGGAATAAGCACAATTTTTGAACAAACCTTTATTTTGATAAAGGTTGTCCTAAAAGTCACAATTGGTCACGTGTAAGGAGAACCTTAGCTCCTTAGCTATTAAAGGTCAAATGTACAACAAATGTGTTTTTTTTAAGAATAAATCGTTATCTCATTCTCCGATCGTATTTAATTGTAGAGGATCAAATTCTCTACAAATTTTGTCTGAAACATTTTATACGTTGAATCGTTGTGAGATAGAAGATGTAGAAGTTGGAGCGAATACTTAAATAACGGTTTCTACAAAAAATCAACGTATTTCGTTAGATTTCGAGGTGAAACCCTAAGATAACTGATCTATATTGTTCAAAATAATAATAAAAAAAAGTACTAGACGGCATTAAAGTTGTAACACGTTGTATCTTTAGTTTTACATGAGTTTTGTTTTAACGTATTATTTCATAAAAGTTGCAATTAGTAATTATTTATTCAATATTAAAAAGTAATTAATTTCTTAATGAAAAAAATGGAAAATTATAAAATATAAATTTTTATTTTCTATTTATCTGAAAGAGCAAACTTTTATGAAATAAATAATTCAGAGATTGTAATATAAATTTATAGTTGAATTCGGAGCTCAACTTTAGTGTAAACGGGGGAAAAAAGTATCCTTTCAGCTTAGACCTCTCTCATCCCACAATATCTTTCTGTTTCACATGATACTCATAACTCAAAAAGTAACTTTTATGAAGAAAATGTTTCAAATATAAGTTGTTAGGTTCAAAGTTGATTTTTCATTTAAAATCTTTCATTGTTAAAATTAAAAATTCACGAGTTTTTTAGGTTAAATATGAAAGACAACTTAATACACAAAAATTTTTTTTTGTAGTTGAGTATATCTATGAAATGGAGTTTTAAGTAAAAACTACAAAATAAGCCAGGCTTAAAATACCATTTAGAAATTTTTTGATTTCGTTTACCTTGCTGTTTTTAAGACCGCATTTTTTGTCTCCCTAATCTTCGTAGTACATTAAATAAAATAAAAAAAACTCCAAACGATCTCCCATCTGTTTAAAATTTCTTTGTTTTAAATCATTCACTATTTTTTGTGGATGATCATTTTGAATGTGTGTTCAACCAAACAAAGAGTGCGACACTTGAATTTTTTATACCTATTAAAAAACATTAAATACCTGATGTTTATGTTGTGTTGAGTTGTTTATCAGAATTAATTTTGGTTTATCTATCGAAAACATTCATTTTAAACGCAAAAAATTATATATCATAAAATTAATGTAGTCGATAATTTTAAGTAAGCATTGAAAGGTCGTCAGCGCGCATTTTTTGTTTAATTGAGTGTATACTCGCATAAAAAAATATTAATATATATCACAATCTCTTCAAAAAATAGTAATAGTAAAATTATATCAGTTTTTTTTTTATGTATAATAATTTCTCACATATTTTCACGAATGTACAAATAAATTTGTTAATTACTATATTTAATTATTTAATTTTTTTTTTAATATTTTGCATTTTTTGTTTTCTTTTAAATATGTTTTAAAACTAAATTAATACAGCACTATTTTTATTATAGCGCCAAAAATTCCTATGGCACCATCTACAAAAATATTTCATAAATACAGTTGTTTTTTTTTTTTAATTAATTAATATTTATACAGGTAATTATTTCAATTATTTTCCATTTGTTTTTATAGTCTTATAATGAATTAGTTAATGTTCTATTTTTATTATAGAAAGGCTTAAATATTTTTACATTATTTATTTCTTTAATAGTTCTTCTCATTAATCATTTTAGAATATATATATATAAATCTTTAAATATTCACAACAAACACATTTAAAGATATAACACGTTTTTAATTTTCATAATTTTTTTTTACGTTTTTTAAATATAATTTTCCCTAATGTTTGGATTTTTTTTTGTTTTTTTTTAATATAAAGAAATTTATGTCAATCAAAATCGAATAGAAAGTAATTTATTTTTTACAAGTTAATTTCAATATTCGAAATGGAAATATGATGAAAAATATAAAATTTATCAAACATAGAAATGTAAATATTTATTGAGCTGCAAAAGGCTTTCAACTTATAGTCGGAGACGTGAACAAAAAAATGTAAGCCTTTTTAAAAGATTTATTTTTTTTAGATTATCGGTTTTCTAGGATAATTGAGATCCGTTGAGTAGTTTTCGATATAGTGTATGAAATACATACGATAAATCGGCCTTTGGATCCAACTTCTAGAGATATCTCAAAAACTATGGATCCGGAATCGTTAATTAGATGTTATTTTTAAAATCTGCGGATCTACACTACCTATAAAAATATATATTTAAAAATTTTTTCGATTTACTAGATTTTTTTAAAGGGAAAATTTCGGAAAATATTCTATTCGATTTCGAAAAAAACTATGTTCATATAGGTAATTTGACCCTTAGATTTCAAAAAGAATACCAATTTAACGATTGGATGCGTAGTTTTTGACTCTAGTAATCCTATTCAGTGGTCGATTTAGGGCATGTATTTCATGCACCTTCCCTCTCCTAAAAATTTTCCGGTGTTATAATCTTTAATTAAAAATTTTGAATTATTTAGATTATTATTAATATTTTTTAATTTCCTTGTAGTGAATGTAATTACTTACATTTTCCAAAATACCATTTCGAAAATTATTAACTAAATAAAACTCGAATATTGTTTTCATATATATCATACAAATAATTTAACATCCAATAAAATATTATAAATTTATAACAACACACATTTATTTAGTGTCTCTGATGTGTGTTCTCAATTGCGACAAATAAAATTCAAATTTTATGTATACATTTTAAAAAACATTATATATTTTCCGTGAACTATAAAATATAAATGCATTTTTCAAGACATTTCACAGTTATCAAATTCTTTCTTATGGAATCAATTGAGTCGCATAGAAGCTTATAGCTAGCTAATCACAATGGTGTCAGCCTTTCTTGGAGGATTTATTTTTAACTTCATGATTTTGGATACTAACAGACGTGTAATTTAATTTTAAAAATTATTCTTCAAGTCGGTGTATTATTAGGTAAGCTACTTGTTATTTTTTGGATTATAATCGATACAAAAGAACCCAGAGTTCGGATGCAATAAGTTTATTTTATTTTCGGAGCACGAAAAATTTGTTTGTTGATCTTTTCTTGCCGAAGACAGAAACCACTTCTTTAGCATGTACACAAAACCTAGACACATAAACTTTTGGACGACTCAAATGGCTTTAGAATTGAATTTTTATACAATTTTATTTTATTTGAATTCTTTTTTTTTTTTAAGTATATGGGATTCATTCATTTAATGATTACCAATTACTAAAATCTAGGAAAAATTCTAGTGATTTACCATTAAGTTTAACCGTAAAAAACGTGAAAACAACAGTTTTAAATTTTTTAGAAATACACTTTTACACTTATTGCGGTTCCAAGTGTGTTATCGGATTTTTAGTTCACCCTTACATAAAAATATAATTCCTCCTACCCAGTTTTATATCCAATTTATTATATAGGAAAATAAAAAATGCACCAAGCCCTTTCGTGTTTATTTCAAATTACAAAAGATTTTTATGGTGTTTAAAGATCCCTATTAGATTTAATTTTGTTTGGTAAGCAAAACTTTCATTTTAAATTGAATAAATTATAAAATAGATCATAGAAATCACCATGAACATATAAGATTTAGGTAGGTGCGTTTTTAATTTTAAGTTATACTTCTTTTGGCACGTTTGGATGAGAGTGAATTTGTGAGGTGCGCTCGCACGATCCTACAAAAGCAACATGATGAAGTTACAGAATAGAATTACTATAAGTAGTGTACATAGTATATTCAGACTAAACGTAAGGTATCGAACAAAACTTGTTGATATTTTTAAATTCAATAAGCAGCCAGTTGATGTGAAATGTATTATTTTATTAATTACCAATATATTATTAATAATCAATTCTGAATAATATATATATATTTTTTATAGAAATTTGTCAGTTGCAAAAACTGTGTAAAAACTTTGAGAGTATTTTCAAATATTAAAGGTTAATTTTGTAAGTAAAATATTTAGAAATATTACTAGAAATTATTAATTATTTTTTCAGACACCAAAGAAATATAACTTCTAACGCGTGTACATAAGTACACACACAAATTTGCTCCCTAGTGAACTGTTTCTCTGTAAAATCTACTCTACTCCTGTTTTTACTATTTCCATTTTTAAAAACGGATGTATCAAAAATTGTAATCTCGATGTAACTAGTATATAAGATGATGTATTATAAATAAAGCTTAGCCTAGATGCTATAGTTAATAAGTCGACTTGTATTTATATTATGATGCTAATAAAGAATTATAAAAAACAGTAATAATTGATAATCATTAAATGTTGAAAGAATTATAATTTTAGTAATATATGATAATTTGTTCGATCGATTTTAAAAAATATTATTGGATACGAGTAATTATTTCTTCTGTACTGATTAAAAATTGTCTTAAATTTTAAATATAGTTTTGAAAGAAATTAATTTTATTTTTATTTTTTTCACAAAAACAATATCAAAAACAGTGGATGATATCAATGATATTAAAAACAGAAAAACAATAGAAACCGTTAGAGCTTTTACAATTTATAATTATTTTTTAAATCGATTTTCAGAATCCGAATTTGAGAGGCATTAATAGAGTTATTTATTATTCCATTGTTATCTTCCACACTTCTATTATTTATTTAAATTCAAATAGAAAATATTAATGTCGTTCTCATTTTAAAACTTTGTTTCTTCCAAAAAAATATGAATTATTCGAAAATAGAATAACATAATTTAAAAATGGAAATATTTATACACATAATTAAGTAGGAATACTAATAAAGCTCTATTTGTAGCTTGTCTAAAAATACTTTCTCTTCCAGAAATCCCTACCACATATCAAGAGTATATTTTTACCGATTTTGGTTGTACTGTATTTATTTCACATGCAATTTCCATAACTTAAAGCCCAAAGTCATTATAAAACTTTTGTTTTATTATAATGATACGCATTTAATGGACGAAGGACCCTCCTGATGCCAAAATCTGATCCGTTAAAGATTAAATTTTATTGGAAAACATACAAATTAATCAGATGTTAATTTAGGCTGCTGAATTTCGTGGCAATTTGGAGACAAAAAGTCTTACATTTGTTTCTACTCTATACATACGATCTTTTCCAATAATGTTTAATCTTTAACCGATTTTGATGGTCTTTTCTTACGGTGGACTCTTTGCCGATAACTAAAACTACATATGCTATTCTATTTCGAAATCGAAAAAAAAATAATAAAACAAACATAAAGTCACACATTTAAAAAATAAAACTTTTGTTCATCTTACATTACATATTACTAAAAAATAATAACTTATGCATATATAAAAAAATAATAGTTTTTACACATCTTTACAATTTACAATATATACATTTTTTGTTTGTTTGCTTTTTGCTTCAATAGAGAAATAAAAATAATTTCATACATATATAATATAAAAGCAATCAAAAAAGAAAAATTTGTGCTTGATCATTTAAAAAGTACTTCATAAAATCATAGCAATCAATAGGTCGATTTCTTTATAATTTTCAATTAGCCAGTTTTTCGCGGAAAACTTTCAAAAAATTCACTTAGATTCACCGCAATTAAGTGTTAGCGTGGAAGTTTAATAAAATTTATTTAAACAAATCTCAAAATCTGCTCTCTATCGGGATTCTTAATTGTTCCAGTGATTAGGTAATTATTTATTTAATTATTTTCAATCAAAATTACAAAATATGTTTTCCTTATATCCCCGGCTAATTAATTCTTTTTTCTATATTTTTTTAATTCAATAAATTGTTCCTGATTTGCTCTTACGAATTTAATCCATTTGATTCAGCAATTACTTTTATTACGGGAGCAATTTATTCAATTAAAAAACTATAGAAAAAAAGCATTAATTAGATGGAGATATAAGGAAAACAGTTTTTGTAATTTTGATTGCAAATAATTAATTAAATAATTAACCTAATCACTGGAGCAATTACGGATCCTGATAGAGAGCATTTTGGGTGCAATTTTTTGAGATTTGGTTAAACAAGTTTTATTAAACTTCCACGCTAACTTTATTGTCATGAGAAATTCGATTATTTATTTAAAAAACGACACTTTCCATAAATTTGAATTCCCCAGTTATTCAAAGTGGTCCGATTTTTAATTTGAAATATCCATTCTACTCTTGACGAGTTATCTTTTTTATTTATAATTGCTTACATTGAAAATTGCTGTTAATTAGTAACCGAGGTGGTGCAATCTAGAGAATTTTCTTTAAAGCTTTCCGATGGAAAAAGGCTAATTCTGTGTAACATTTAGTACTGTCAACTGTTCCCACTTAACAAGAATAAATATATATATATATTTTTTTTAAATAATCCATCTAATAATATTAATTTTGATTTAAAAACAGTTTACTTTAGGCATCTTCCAGTGTAGATAAGGCATCGGGTTTTACGATACAAATTGGTCATTTTCCTAATTACTAATTCAGCAGCGTATTTATTATATATTAAGACTAGCTAACTATTCATCTAATCAAATTGCAAAATTATACAAAAAAATTAAAGCTTTGCAATAATTATATTGAATATCATTTTTTCGTAGACGAAAAGGAATAGGGGAAAATACACTTACGACTTTATTTACTGTAGAAGATTACAAAATTATATTTTCGCTTATAAATCGAATAGAAAAATCTTGAAATTAGTTAATAGTTATAGATTAGCCACTTTTAATGAATTGGGGAGTGGTGGGGTAATACATTAGTGAACGGCTTAAGATATAAAATATTGAATAAATAAAACAAATAGCAAATTTACAGAAATATATATAGGAATTTAAACAAAGAAATGGGACTATAAAGCTGTGAAGCGAGTAATGGAAGACAATCTAGTAATTTCAGGTGTTGATCACCAAATTTTTTCAAGTTAAGGTTACGTCAGTTGATTAAAACGAGAAATTATGGAAAAACGTAATAATTCCCAGGATATACCGATGTACACAAGTGTAAAACCTTGGTCAAACACCTAATTACATTGCAGACCGTACATTGCATTGCAAACTGTCACCAAATTAGCAACGAATAAATAACATCTCCTCGGAGAATTATTACGATTAGCTAATTCATACTGATGATACTGATGAATACAATCTGGAAAATTTGAGTAAAAATACAATAATATATGTTTTCAGGTGTTGATCACTAATATTGCAATATTGCAGACCGTCACCAACGAATAACATCTCCTGGGAGAATTATTACAATTAGCTAATTCATACTGAGGATGACTACTTTATAGTCGAAATACAATCTGAAAAATTGGGGTAAAAATACAATAATATATGAGTAGATACTCATAAGTCTAGTGACCAATCTGTATTGTACAACTCAATGTCGAATCTTTAAAAAGAATCGAATCTTTAATGTCAATGTATTATTTATACAATTAAAATTTAAGTTTCATTATTTAGATTTATAAGCTGTTTTATTTTCTTGAGAGATTAAAATTCTAGAAATTTTTATAAAGGTTATTTTGAAAATTGCACTAAATAATCGTTTTAAAAATTAGATTATGCAAATGCACTTAAAATATGAAAATAAATATATATATAATGAATGCATCATAGTTTAATATGCGTTGAAATTTTGATTTTTTATGTAGATTGTCTTATGAAATAATTTGTAAATTTCATTTTCCATTTTCTTCAAGCCCTACAAATTATTTTGACAGTAGTATAAATAAAGTAGAACTTGGTTTTAGTACTCGTTTAAACGAATTGATATTAAATTATATACTCTGTGTTTAGAGAAAAAATATTCTTTTTTAATTGATACGCTTTCACTTTTATCAATATTTTGATACAACTGCTTCTTGTCGCATGAAGACATGCATTTTTATAGCCGTTTTCAGAAGAAGCGTGATGTTGTTCATTTGAACGAGCCATTATAATTGATACTTTAAATATCAATTATTTTTCATTTTTAATTATTTATATTGAATCGATAATCATTATAACCTGTAAATAAAATTAATTTTCACTATTTATTAAAAAGGAACCCAACTAGGTTCTAGTTTTATGCAAATAACAATCAAATTTGTGTATGGTCATATTTTGACGGTTCATCAAATCGTTACCAACAGCAAAAACTTGAAACATAAACATTTAACTTTCGTAAAAATATCATTTTAGAAATTTTCCTTAACAACATCCAATTTTTTTAGGCAGACCTGGGTTCTCGGCCACTCAGAGATAAAAGGAAATCAAGTAGTGGGAGTCTGTTTGTCCTATAGCAAGATGCTCTGTGATATCCTAAATTAAGGAGTGACTTCGACAAACGCACCTAGATTACTGGGACTTCAAAGATGGTATACGACAGGCTAAGTTGTGTATTACACCACAGTTAAGCCATTTAACATCGATTTGAATTATTATTAATAAATAAATTAAAACAATTGGTTTAATTAAAATTCGAAATAAAAAACTTACCCAATAAAAAATCAATTCAGTTTTCTAACTATGCGTTGTACTAGGATATTTAAACATTGACACTGTTTGATTATTAGACGGTCGCAAATTTGGTTTAGGTGGTAATTTGGGTGTTGTTTGATTCACATCACAATTTGTTGAAAATCTCGGAGACACATTTGGAGGCTGTATATTTGTTGGACTAAACAAAAATGATGAAAAAATTACATTATCAATAATAAAAATCTTATTTTTTTGATTGCGAATAAATGCAATTTTACGAAAAATTTCTCAGATAAGTATAAAATAGGAAAATATTTACCTAACTCCATTAGTATTTGGCACAAATTGACGCCTTGTAGGAACTGGAACTTCAGTAGGCTTGTCGGTTGTTGATGACGAAGTAGCAGCAGCATTGACTTTAGCATCAAGAGCTGAATTACGTCTCATTAAAATCGTACTTGTATGCGTTGGATTTAATGGTGTTAAAGTCATTGAACTATTCATATTAAATCCAAAATTTTGTTTTTCAAATGTAGAATTATGTAAACTTAAATTATGCTGTGTTAGACTAGATGATGTATTATGAAGAGACGCACTTGATCCATGAAATGATGCGGGCGTACCTAAACGTGGAGGAAGTGGAGGGGGGCTACAATCACGTGGCGGTAATAATGGAGCATCGGGTGCTTGTTTAAGCTGTAAATAATATTTTAATATCAATATCGTTTTCTTGATATCATATTGTCCAAAAAAGTACCAGAAATTTGAAGGATCTTTCTGTCATTGCCCCATCATGAATGAGCAGGTTTAAAATATCTTACATTTATATTATTTTTGGTACATTTTCAGTAATTAAAACTTTTTTAATTAGAACGTAAACTTACTTGCTGTGGAGAACTTATTTCCGATGCAGAACTTTCTCTCCTTCGTAATCTTGGTGGTAATGGAGGTGGAGTACCAGGTGGAAGATTATAATTTGTCGAATTAATTAATAATTTTGGACTACTCGGTTCAACATTAACTAATCCTGGTGATTTCAATGGTAATTTGGCATCATTTGGACTATGTTGAATAAAACTTGGACTATTTGGACATGTTCCACTATTGTATGTGGGATTTGACGGTATATGACTAACGCTTGTAATATGTTGTGTGATATTACTTAACGCATTCATAACAGGATTTGTAGATACATTATTTTGATCATTAAGTATTTTCACATGGAATCTCGGACTACTTAAATTTGTTTGTTGTAAGCGTGGGCTTATAACAGGCGGTTGAGGTTGTTGCTGTGGCTGCTGTGTCGGTTGTTGTTGTGGCACAGTTCGAGGATTAATTAGTGCATGTGTGGGAAACATTTGTATCGGCGACACAGTTGTTTGATTCGATGTGGATGGTCTTGTTATGTCATTCGGTGGTGGTATTATGATATTCGAACTAACACTGGGATTACGACTATGACTTATTGCAACATTATTTTCTTTATTGTTCGACGATGGATTTATATTTGATTGTAACCAATTTGAAATTGTATTTGTTAAACTGTTTGTTGAATTTGATTGAGTGACGTTTGTTGTTGTAATTTGTGACGTTGATTGACTACTATTGCTGGCTGGTGATACGGTTGTAGAAAATTGATTTTGAGGTAATGTTGGACTGAGTTGATGTAAAACTGTATTTGAACTAATTGCATTTGAACCTGTCAAATATATTTTAATTAAATAAAGATTTTTAAATTTTGAAACTCATTAAATTAAATTTTAATTTTCACTAATAACATAAATTGAAATATTATGAATGAATTTTTCTTAATTGGCGTTTGAATATCAGTAACTATGGTAAAAATATTTACCTATCATAATTGAAGCGAACACACAATAATCTTGTCCTTGATGATTTGCCGATGATGGTGGAGTTTCTTCTTCACCACTTAAAGTACCACTTCCGATAGTACTATTTGTTATTGATGAACTATTTAACAAATCTGATGTTCTTAATGAATCTGAAGATTCTTTTGATGAAATTTCACCACTTTTCATGATTGAATTTGATATTAAATTTAACGATGATGCACCACTAATTATAATATTTGATTGAAGACTAGGAACAACTCCAGATAATCCTTCTGTCAGTGTATTTGGGAATGAAAGTGATGAACTTGTTGATTGTTGAGTTCGAGCAGCACGTGGTTTTATACCCGGTGATTTTAAATTTAAATCTGGCCATTTTCTTTGCTAATATTTTATGAAAACATTAAAATTAAAATCATGTTTATGCAAATGTTTTTTCTCTACGTATACTTACAAATCTTGGTGGTTGTTTACATCCACGGGGTTCAATTTGTAAACTTTTATTATACAAATAGTTGCTGATATCAGTGTCTTTCATGTCGTCAAACGGATTTAAAGTTTCCAAAAAATGCTTTTGAAAAAATTGTAAAAAAAAAAAAAAGTTAATAATTCGATGGTAAATTACTACATGTTATTTAAATATTTACCCTAATTCGTGGTTCAACCGATAAACAATATGGTTGATTTTGGTATTGTTGAATTTCACCAGTAATTTCAGCAACTTTTCTTCGTTTGGAAAAGTTTATTAATTGAGTATTTGGTAAAAAATCAGAATTACCTTCTTCAATGTGAAGAATATTTGTTAAATACATTCCAAAAAACGGTACACAAGGTGGATTTATTGATCGTAATTTCTCCTGATATTTTCGATAATGATCATTATTTAAATCTCGACATTCTTCTAATGCTTTTTCTAATCGTGCTGGTAGAGCCTATAATTATAAACATGAACAATAAATAATTTCTGACTAATTTTTAGAATTTGAGGTTGATATACTCAGAGATTTATTCGGAAGTTATGTAACACTGAGAGAAAAATTTGAATATTTAAAAATTTTCAACTGTTTTTAAATACAATTATTTCTATAAAGTTTTTGACAATAAAATATTTTTCCGTGGACCAAAGATAATTGATTAACATTGAATTAGAATAAGATCTCGTTTCTATGAGCTCATTTGTAATGATATAAGATACATGTATACTTACTTGAAAAGTACATTTAAGACGATAAACAGACGCTGAAAGCATAGCTGAAACAACAGCCAAGACTCCATTAAAATTATTTAAATCTTGTAAAACAATCATAATTTCAATAATTCTTGATACAATTGCAACTCGTTCTTCGAAATTTTCTGTTTCTACAATATTTTTTTCTAGCCATCTTGTAAACTAAAATATTAAACATAATTTAAAAATAATGAATTTAGATTTTAGAATATGCTAGACATACATTTGTTGTATGTTTCATGATTTTTAATAAATTTGGACTGGTTGTTTCTTTATTTTTCTTGGTCCAAACAGAGCCTACAAGTTCCGATGGTTTTACTGATCGATAAAGTTCAAATTCAAGTAACGTGAGTTGTCGTGCTATTTCCAACGGATGTAATGTAAGTATATTCCATGTCTCTTCAGGTCCCTTAATATACCACTCAATTGGTGGCGGTTGTCCATCAAACGCAAATGTAATTTGTCGTTGGACGTCTTTTGGTTCACATTTACGTTGTACTATTTTCAATACAGAATCGACCCATTTTCGCATACTTTTACCAGTAACTCGATCCAAAAATGCATGTAAATTTTCCAATAAAGTTGCATCACGTTCAAAATCGTAAAAATGATGATCGACCCAATGCCGTAAAACATTTAATACACGAAATTGTACTGGTTGACAATACTCTTTACGATATCGTTTCCAATCTTCACGTTGTGAATTTTTTTGAAATTTATCTGTTTCTAAACTATCACTATTTTTATCCGACTCGTATACAATACTGGGATCAGGAATATTAAATCGTTCAATTAGCAATTGTAAAAGTTCACTTGGTTGACAAAAACTTCGATATGTTGTTAGAAAAGTGCGTACGAACATTGGATCTGCATATATATGATACGTCAAACGTTCAACTAATTTATATAATGTCGCACCCTAAAATTCATATTATATTGTTATTAAATGTTATTTTGCATCCATAATTACTGTCAGTTATAAATCAGTTACTTTTATTTTTTAGTCCAAGGCAGTTCTTTTGAAGCAATTAGTAAACAGTAACGAAAAAGTGTTTTTTAAATTTTTCGTAGTCTGATTAAATCACCCACTATGCGTGGGTTGTTTACTTTTAAGGTGGCAAAATAAAGATATGCTTTTGAATGAATGAACTGCCTTTCTAAGAAAAAATTGCACTTCTCAAGACATTCAAGTAAAAACAAATTATAGCTTATTTTTATTTTAAAAAAATTTTAAAACCTTGATTAATGGCACACCACCATTTTCCCTCTGCTCAAGTATAATATTATCTTTACTATCTGGTTCAGCAAATTTATAAATTTCTGGACTTGGTAAACGTAATGGATGTTTCTTTTCAATATCTAATAATATACTATCTAAAGTTCGTTCTAACATTGATTTTGTGTTTAACATTATTAAATCTGCCATCCAATTATTTTTATCCTCAGATGATTTAGCCATTAATATCACATTTGGTTGGATCCGAGGTGCTATTTCAAAAGCATACTTTAAATCTGAAATAGAAAATATTTCGTATAGTTTTCTTGGCAGATCGAAACATTGAATTTATTTTACCTTCGGAATCTTGATGGTCGATAATTTCAACTTTTCTAATAAAAAATCTTTCTTTAAGTTTACATTCTGGATGACTTTGGTATACCGAAGACTGTCTTCTAGAATTTGGTTTACATAATATTAATAATCCGTCAAATAAAAACACTCTCCGTTCTGTTAATCGTTTCCCCGAGCTCACTTTGGTGAGTATATCCTCTGTAAATTAATAAAATTTTGTATTTTGGTTATTTGAACTGTTCTGAATGCTTAATTTTATACTAATTAAATAAAAATAAAATATATTACCTCTAATAAATTCATTACAGCATTGTCCAATATCTTTAGTTTCCCAATTATCAACTATTCTTTGTAATTCATGTAATTTTTCTACAGCAGCCGCTGCTCTCCGTGCTCTTCCATGCATACGCACACTTGTATCCCTATTATAATAAAAATTAATATAAATACAATTAATTACGTTTAATTAAATTCTTATTATCTTTATCATCACTTACTTCTTTTGAAGATTTTCACAAATTTTTAATAATTCTAATTGTAAAGGTGTTAATAAACCTTCAACTTGTTGTAAACTTTCTTTATCTTCTGGCAACGGTGTCAATTTGAGTAAGATTTTATTATATTCAAAATATAAAAAACAATGCCAAATTGGCCCTAACAATAATTTTGGTAAATAATACTTTACAGCTTCTTTAAAGCCATGCCCTGCTGATTGTAAGGCATCACAAACCTAAAAAAAAAATTGTCAATCATAAATAATAATTGATTCTACAATTAATAATATTATTATTAATCAATAAAATAAATAATATACTTACTTCTGGTTTCATTAGAAGTCTATTAAGAGCATCTCGCGAACTATTTGCTACAATATCGTTTGCATATTTACTATATACATCGAATTCAGCTGCTTCAGCTAATTCTGAAAACAAACATTAAGTCTTAAATAGTAACAATTTAGAATCTTTTGACAGTAAGGGAAAATTTAATCACAGAAAACCTTACTGTCTATTTATCCGTATGTTTACCTTCAAAACAACTGCCAATATAAGGTAATTGTTGTTCTTCGGACATTTCTATAACATCTTCTAAACTTCCTAATAAGGTTACAGTTAATTCATAAATATCCATTATATTTGAAAATAAAGCATCGAGATCCTAGAAATTAAAATAACAAAGTTAATTAATTCAATTATTATATTTTTTTTTTCTTTGAATTTTAAGCAAAACTAATGCTAATAATTGTATTCTAAGATAAGGGGGGGGGGGGTATTTTACTCCATTGACTGATTGTTCTATATTTCGAATTCCTATTGTGTAGGGATCATTTTATCGAAAAATTTTAATAATTTAAATAAATAAAACAATATTAATTACCTTAGGATCTGTAACTAATTTATTAATTTCCTCTCTAAATACTTTAATAATCATGTGTAAGTCACGTAAATATTGCTTTTCCTCGTGAATTAAATCTTTAACCATTTCTTCATAAGTGAGTGACGTTCGTGGTGTTATTGGTTCACCCTGTAATAATGAACTTGCCATTGTACTCGGGCCCTCATCTTGATAAAACATATCCATTAGCACCTGCATTAACAAAAGAAATTTAATGAAAATAAAAAATTATTCAATTAAAAAAAAAAAACATTATTTTAAACATAAATCTAATAAAATTTCTTGAAAATATTATATATATATATATTTATTGAAAAGTGAATCAAAATTTATAGTTTCAAGCATTATTTGTTTATTTGAACATACAGTGAAAGTCATAGAAATTGAGACAACATTTCGGAAAAAAATATCTTATATTATAATACACCATGATTTTTAAAACTAAATGATTTTCTTGTCAATTTATTAGGGAAAAATAATTTTAGAAAAAGGCGTCTAATAGAATACATCTTGCTTGTTCTTTCATGTTTTTTTACTGTCTCACATTCTTTGCCAGTAAATATATGTTAAATTAGTTGTGATGATTAAGTTCACGATCTTAGAATCAGGTTTAAAATTTTAGCTTTATCTCGAAGTAAAAAGAGATGATAACACATCAGGTATGTGATCGTCCCTCTAGAAATGATTCCTATTTTGTTGCTTCAAAACGGAAATTTTTTTTTTTTTTATTCCAAAAAATTAGGTATTTTAATTTTTTTATTTTTTATTTTTTTGAAATATTATCTGTGTAAATTTTTTTGAAGCGATAGCAGTCTGAATTATGGTCCAAATCTAGAATCGTGAACATAAAACTAGACAATATCTTTACTTTGAAAACTAACAAATAATTTTGTTGATTATTCTCAATTTTATCTAATAATTTTTTTTTTTTTGTTAATGCTTATAAAATTTTGTTACTTTTTAACAATTTTAGAAAATACAAAGTGCTGTATACATTATAGACAGATAGCTCTTGGGCAATTTGAATAACGAAGTTTCTGTAATACTTAATTTCATTCAGTGATGAATCATAAAATATGAAGTACAGAAACCACGTACAAACAGGAATAAACACCCAGCACAACATCAGCTTTGGTACATTTGGAACACGGTGAGAGTTGAATTTTACCAAAGGGGTAAGATTTAGAAAAAAAATTCAAACAAATATTGTAGAGCATAAAATTTTACATAGCAAACGTATAAAAACAGACTGATTGTTGCCAGAACATGGTTTGTGTACTTTGGATACTATGATTCAACACTGAAAAAAAAAATTACAGCCTTTCAGAAAGACTGTTAATCAAAACGCCCACGAGCTCTTAAGATCATTAAGAATATTTATAATATACACTTACGTTCAAAAAAAAAAAAAAATTTGTATAAGTTTTTTATTTTTTTGAACGCGACTATAATCAAAAAAAAAAAAAAAAAAAAACCGGAATAGGAATTTTTTAACGCAATTTAACCAATATTGTGTTCTTGAATTAATTACAACATACAATGTATGAAAAGTAGATTTTATTTCAGTTGAAAAGTAGTATAGAAGAAGAAGTTTTAAAAAAGATAACATAGACTAAATAAAATACTAATTACAGTTATTTGTTTGTAAAAGCAAATAAAAAGCAAACTAGCTAGCAACATAAAGAAAAATTTAGGTTAACAAGGGCAAAAATTGATTTTATTAACGTGATATTCAATTAATTTTTTTAAATAAGTATTCCCAATGTTTATGCTAATGTTTACTTAAAAAAATTATTATTAAATGACTATAAATAGAATGAGAAGCGCGTGAGAGATTTACTTAACTGCCTTTCTGAATGACTGTAATTTTTTTCAATGATGAATCATTGTATGCGAAGTATAGAAACCACGTTCATCCAGGAATCAACTCTACACGTCATCAATTTTTATTCATTTGAAATGGGTGAGTATTAAGTTTGGTCAAAACGGTAAGACTAAAAATTTGTATGCTCTACAATCCTTATTAGAAACTTATCCTTATGACCCAAACTAACTCTCACCCCCTTTAAAATGTATAAAAGCTGATGGCATGCCGGATTGATTCCTATCAGGACGTGGTTTCTGTACTTCACATAAAATGAACTCATCACTGAAAAAAATTAACAGAAACACAGAGAGACTGTTTTTACTCAAATCTGCAAATAACTCTGGAATTGTAAAGAGATCAGTAACAAACTGTTACTTCGTAATTGAATGAAATGTATTAATTATTAAAATTTTTATTTTCTACGTTAATAAAATCGTTGTTCTCAAAAACATTACGAACAGAAATACACTCATTGTTTGTTTTTTTATTTGTTTACGTACCACCTGATTTAGTTTTTTTTGAATAATTTGTTTCAAAAGATTGCATGAAAAAGCATAAAGCAGAATTAAAATAACATTATTAAAAGCACCTATTTAAAAGCTTGTGAACGATAATTTTTTATAAATGATTCGTACGTAAATAATGCAACGTATCTACTACCACGCTAACTCTTCTTTAAATCGTCTATTACATGAATTCAACACTTTTCAACTAATTAATATCTTGTCCCAAAACATTTAAAATTGTTTAAATAATAAGAAATGCGAGGCTTAAATCAAACAAAGATTATACAGGATGGCCCCTTTTTAACAGAACCGGCTGAATATTTACTTATTATTTTATTATTATTTTACCTATAAAAATTATGAGTGATTATACGAATTCACAATTTTCAAATAATAAATTTTTAATTGATTTTTTTTAAATAGATTCTACAAGAGTACAGGCAGAAATTTCAAAAATTCTAAGATTTGCACCTTATAATTTCAAGATTCTTAACTTTTCCTATAGAGGTCTCTAACAAACACACAACCTCACTTAATAAGTGAAGATAACAACCAACAGTGTTAATTGTTTAGATACTCGACGTATGATTAAGTATCAATGTTTAAACTATTTTTAATCATGAACATTCATAAAATATTCTTAATAGCTAAATTTTTCGCTGAAATTGTTGCAAATCTAAACATTATACGAAAAAATGTTTCAAACACAAGTTTTTGTTTTGAAAAAACATTTTTTTGTCTTTGATTTTTCTTCTATCTATTTGTTTTATGTTTATGGAATATTTATAAAAATTTGTTTAATAGTTAGACAAGATCGAAATAAAATAAGGAACGTTAGAGTAGAAGCAGACACGGGCATTGATAATAATTAATATAATACAAAGAACATTTATGTAAAACTAATGTTAATACTATTAACATTATTAAATTAACAACAATATACTTTTTTAACATTAATAAACGTTATTAAAACAATTTAACCTCATTTTATGTCTATCTATTTCAAGACGCCTTTAATTCGATGTTAATTTATTCAGTAGTAAAAAATTTTTACATATGATAAAAATAAAAATATATTTTACATATTTTTTTATAGGGAATAACGCCAAGCCAATACACTACGTAAAAAAATACTATTTTTGGTGAAGTTTATTATTTTTTAAAGTATAGAAACCGTTTTTAGGATATAAGAAGTATTTTCGCTGAACCTAAAATTAGCTTTAAACAAAGAATTTTGTGAAATCGAAGACCTAAATTTGTGTTATCAAATGTTAAAACATTTTGAAAATTTTTTAAATTCAAATAATATAAACACTAATCATGCAATCCTCCAAAGCAAAGTTGGAAGGTAAATGAAGAGATACATTTGCGACGAAGTTTCAAACAATTATTGTAGGATGTTTTTCTTGAAACTTTTAAGTTACTAATTATGAAAGCACCTATATCAAGAAAAGCTCACTACTAAATTAAAATATTCAAGTCGGAGAAAACAAAATTAGTACTCAGTTTATTGACCGAACGAAGTGATATTACAACTAGACGATTTCGGGTTTCATTTGCCTGTATGTATGTATCTATGTTTAATCCGATATAACTTTCGAAAACGTTTTCCGACTTTAATGAAATTTGCAAAGCACGTTTATTGTATGCATCAAATTTACTGTATATTGAGCCTTATTGGATCATCAAGGACTTCGTAATAACAAACTTTAAAAAAATTATTGTTCTTCTCACTAGCAATATGTTGAAGTTAATTGTATAAATATGGGAACGTAAAATCAATTACGATAAAGAGATTTTTCATATATTTTCTTACTAATGGTTGGCACTGCAAGGTTTACTGCTTAATGGAGCTACTAGATAATTTACGTAAACAAAAAATATTTTTATATAAAATATTTCTAGCTTTGACTTGGTATCCGGTTCCATCTGTTCTTTTATCTTTTAGAAATTAGGATTCTCATTATGAAATCAGCGGATTATCATAATAGAAATTAAAAAGTTTGGACTAAAATATATTTCACCATCGTCGCTAATAGTCCTAAATCCTAATTCCAAAGGTTTGGTTTTAGCTGAATTTAGAAATTGCCTCTATAAAATTTATAAATTAACAAGAAAACTATTTTGGGGGCACAATATATTATATTTTTCTAACTGATTTCATAAGTTATTCCCTCAATAAATTTTAAGCGAAATTAATTCTAAACTTCTATATTAAATAGTATATAAAAAATTTTCTAAATCTAAATATAATAAAAAAAAGTTCTAAAATGTTTAATTCTTTTCATTCTATTTAAACCAAATCAAAATCCAAAAAAAATAAAACAATTCATCACCAATAAATTAAAAAAAAAAAACTTATCACCATAAATCAAAAAATTATCATATTTTCTTTTGCAAAATTATAAAAAAAAAAATAATGGCGGATGAATACCTTATCAGCACACATAGCCACTTTGATATCTTGACAACTGATTTCAACATGATGTATATTTTTAACATAATTTCCAGCAAGTTTTAAAATATCAGCACTTATATATTCCAGTACTGCGACTAAATAATGTGATACATTACTATCAACTTTGTAGAGGAGCACTTCCTAGATGGAAACACAATAAATAATTATTAGAATTGAATTATTTTTTTAAATTAAAATTTAGTATTTTGAAAGAATATAATATAATAAATGTAAAGAGAAAGTGTCGATAACTCGAAAATTGGTATTCTTCATTTTCGTCTTATTTTATCAAAATTAATCGTTAAATCGAGGCGCCAAGGATATCGTAATCTCCCCAGAAGAATCGACCAAGAAAATGTTGTATTCGCATACTTTTATACTAAGCAGCAAATTTTAGGTAGCTTATCATTAGAATTGTAAAGCAAGATAACAATTAATATAGTTAATTCTTTTAGATACTCAACATATGGTTGACTATCAATGTTTGAACTGTTTTTAATAAGTAAAATACTCTAAATATACAGTCTCTATACAGTTATAAATACAAATATAATAATATTATGTATTATAATTAAAATGTGTGTTAATTATCTCAATTCGAGATAAAATTGAGACGAATCCAAACATTTTACGAAAAAAATGTTTCAAATAAGTTTTTTGTTTCAATTCAATCTTTTGTGGTTCAATAATTGGGTCATGGATCGATTGGACCCAATGGACAGATTTTGCTCATTCAAGAAAGAACCTAAACTCACTTTTAGGTCCAAAATTTCAATCTCTTTTCGTCTTTGAGTTATCTTGATGTCGGGCGGACAATCTAAAATTCAGCCAGATCAATACAAAAATGTCAGAGATATACGACAGCAACATGGAAAATTCGACGGGATGTACGGATATAATTAAATAAATGGAATCTTTCGCCGTTTGGCAGCGAAATTCTAAAAATGGGCAGTATGTGTAAAAAGGGACGCTATATATATTCTCACTATAATAATTTTTAAAATAGATGAAATCAGCTTAAATTTAGAAAAATTAACAATAAACTTTAATTATTTGTAAAATACAAAAACAAAATGTATCTTTCAAAATACTTTTATAATTTGATAACAAATTTGAAAGAATACTTTTAGAAAATACAACATACCTTTTGCAATAAATGATGAACCTTATCAACTGGAAGAACTGATTTTTTCTTGCCTCGATCTAAAGCTTCTCTTGCATCAGTTAATGCCCAGCGATCTATAGGAGTTGGAAAAGTTCTACGAACTCTTTCTTCAACATCCTAATTAGATAAATAGTTCATTAATGGTCATTAATTTAAAAAATCAATATTTCTCGAAAAATTAGAAAATAAAATAAAAAGATCTATTAACATTAAACTCACTTGTACTGTATGCGGGGGTGGCTTAGCACAAAGCATCGCTAAAAGTCTTAAACATAAACCTTCGACGTAATCCAATGCGTCATCTCGAACAGCAAGTGAAGGGTGAACTTGCTCAAGAACCTAGACAAAGTAAAACTTTTATTAATTTGTATTATTTACTATTGTGCAAGCATTCTTATACAGATTTTGACAACTGAATACTTTCAAGAAAATGAAGTGACTAAGATCTGAAGATTAATCGTAAACATTAACTAAATTAGCCACTAAATTGATATAAAAAATAGAATAGTTTCATTAAATAATAAAAAAAAAATGGGCAATATTTTTTTTTAGAAATAATGAAACTAATAGATCAAAAGATTATACAAACCTTTTTTAAAGCGTTTACAAATACACCACGCCATTTAAGCGCATTTTCTTCTTTTTCAAAATCATAACTATGCCCTCCACTAACAGAAATTGTGTTAGAGAACATTTTGAAACAAAAATCAAACACATAAAATAAAATTTGTAATAACAAGAACACAAGAACACATAATTGTCGATAGAACGATTGATATTAATAATAAATAAATAAGTATTCGAACTCTATAAATAATTATGTGATATTTGAAGATTCTTTTATACTCATAATCATTTTTATTTTGTAGTTATTTTGTAATTGTAACATTTTTTTCTTTATTAAAATGACTTCTTGTAACTCTTTAGTATATTAAACTGTTGTCGCCATATTACTTTATAGGTTTACAAATTATGTTATATCTTTTTTTATTTTATTATTTTAGTATATAGCCATTATAAATTATACCAGTTTATAGAGACAGCGATACTATTCAGAAATGATTTTATCATTCGTTTTCTGTCGCACTTAAGTTTATATCTTTTCAGTTATCTTTATCTTTTGTTTAGTCTTCAAAACTTACGCAAGCGCTGTCAAATAAAATCAATATGATACAAATATATTTTGATTTAATTTTTATGAAATATGTTTAATATTTGAATTAAATTTACAAATTATTGTTATATTTTATGAGTGTACTAATTGTTTTATTACACATTCATAATTATTTTATCAAATTGCATTATCGTGAAGATAATTAATAATTCCCGCTAAAATTTTAATTCATAATGACGTCAATTTACTGAATTTTGATCTTCATCGTGCCTCCATCTATTTTTACCGAGTTTAAACTATGTAACCAGTTGTAACTCGGTTTCCTTCGAAACTTGACAGCTGAAATATATAACCTAATAATGCTGAAGAATGTAAATTATTAGAAAAAAATTTATTCAAATAATTAAATTAGTTAAAATAATTATTCAATTTGAAGAGGATTCAATGAACTTTTTGTATTAAATAAGATTAAAAAAATAAAAAAAATTATTCCATTTATTTACAAATAAAAAAAAATCAATCATATAAATATTTAAGCTATAAATTAATAATACGCATATATATATGTTATAATTTATTTGGTTTAAAATGATAGTTTTACTTAGATCAGCAAAATAAAATCTGATAATGACCTTAATACGCCATAAAAGCCATGTATTCTCTAATTTTAAATAATATGAAAGATTCAGAATGGTGCGTTATTTTTTGGAGTTGATTAAATATGACGAAAATATTTCCAATCAATTCATAAGAGTAATAGGACAGTTTCCACCACTAGTTAGCTAAAAGTTTACATTTAATTTTGTCGTTTGAGGATTGTTTTGAATATGATTTTTATAAATTTTTTCTTTTATTTACAATTTTAAACTTGTAAAACAATTTATAATACATAATATTTATAAAATTAAATTAACAGTATTTTTGTAATACAGTTAAGTTTATTTTTTTCATTAAATCGAATTAAATGCTGACTTGCACATTGACAAACTACTATGTGTTTCGATTTCCCAATACGTTTTTTTATCACATTTTCACATAAATTATAGCAATCAAAACATTTAAATTTTACAAATCGATTTTCAAAATCACCTATATTTTCTCCACGTGGTCCGGGTATTGCAAATTGCAATAAACATTGGTTTTCAGCTTCGTTTCTTTCTGTTTCATTGATTTCTTTTGAATTATCACATGTCCGTGAATTATCAGGATTATTATTTTGTAGTTCCCTTTTGTCATTTTTACTCAGTTGTTTTCGAGTTTCATTTGCGACTGTTTCATTAATTTCATTTAAATTATGAACTTCTTGTGGTTTGACATTCTTATTTGTTTGTTTATTTGGTTTAATGAACACTGTTTGACAACTTTCATCGTCAGAATTTTCCACGATTGAAACATCACTAAAATTATCTGACATGTTCAATTGATTGCCAATAGAAGTTTGAATTTCTTCTATTTGAATCATTTCATCGGTATTTTTTGATGTTATACTCGTTGAAGCTCCTTCAATTAGTGTTCTAACTTCTATAAAATCGCCTTGACTCAAATTATAATTTACTTCTTTTAAAGCATCACTTGAATTAAATTTTATTATTATCCGCGCTTTTTCTGATATTTCCGTCTTAAAAATAACATTTGTAGTTTCTTTTTGAATTAATTTTTCATTTTTGGATTGCATTTGTCTTAGATTTGTATTATTTTCTTTTCTAGTATCTTGATTATTTATCGGTAAATTTCCCACTTTTATATTTGCTTTTGTAATTATTTTAGTAATATCGGATTGATTTTCTAAATTTTTCAAATTTAAGGTACTTTCTTTTTCAATTAATTTTTCATTTTTGGATTGGATTTTTCTTAAATTTTTATCATATTCTTTTTCAATGCCTTGATTATTTTTCGCTAAATTTTCCTCATGTATGTTTTCTTTTGAAATTGTGGTTACATATTCAAAACTACGGCCATCCTTCTTACGACTATTTTCATTTATCGATAAATTTCCCACTTTTATGTTTTCTTTTGCAATTAGTTTTGTAATATCCGATTGATTTTCTAAATTTTTCAAATTTAAGGTACTTTTTTTTTCAAACAATTTTTCATTTTTGGATTGCATTTGTCTTAAATTTGTATCATTTTCTTTTCTAACATCTTGATTATTTTTCGGTAAATTTTCCTCATTTATGTTTTCTTTTGAAATTGTAGCCACATTTTCAAAACTATGGCCATCCCTGTTTTTGCTATGTCTATTTTCATCTTCCGTATTTGTATTTTCGCTTTCAACTACCTTTGATGATGTGTTCGGCTTTCTTCGTTTAATTGGCATAAAATTTAAATCTTCTGCATCCTCTAATAGTGACATATCGCTTGAAGTTTCTTTTAATTTATTTTCGAAATTTTGATCGATTAATAACATATATTCATTACGTTTTTTAACAAGATTTTTTTGTTTTAAATTTTTCAATGCATTTGACTCTCTATCAAATGTATTTGACACTCTATCAGTAACAAATTCTTCTGTACCCACATGTACATCCATACTTCCAAATCCTTCACTTGATTTGAAATATGGAGATTCAATTTGAACACCCATATCAATAGTTTGTTTTTGTGTACTTGTTATTAATGGCTCGAAGATTTGTTTTCCATTTTCTGGATAGTTTATAGATAAATCATTAATAAATTCTTTATTTATTAATACCATTTGATCTTCGAACAGTGTTTGTTGAATTTCTTTTGGTGATGGAACTGAATAGTACGTTTCTTCAGTATCTAAGTCTAGAAATTCGAATGAAGTTTTATCATTAATTTGATTTGGGAGGCCATCGTCCAATGACGTTAAATCATTTGTTTCGAATGTATTCTTAGATGTTTTTGATCTTGTTATTTCTTCTTCGACGTTCTCGTTAGCATACATAAATATCATTAAATTACTTCTATTACTCGGTATGTTATTACCTTCCTCTTGCCGCAACGGTGATTTTACGATTACATCTTGGGGTGTTTTTGATTTTGCTAACTGTCCTTTACTACTATCAGGAATTATTGAATCATTATTTGGTGTTAGAGTATTGCTTGCTTCGTTTTGAATCGTTGAATTTTTAACAATCATTGTGCTATCATCTTCATCATGAGATATTTTTGGTAGGGATAATTGTTGTTCATTTTCAGCTGATAAATATACTGTTGAATCACTCGATATTCGTATATTATTGGATTCATTTTGCGGTGGTGATTTTATCAATTTTTCACTGTCATCTGTAGATGCTAGTGGTTTATTAAAATCTGACATCATTTTTATTGAATGTATTTGTTAAAATTATTCTCCAGGCGATAAAAAATTTTTTTGTTTATTTCATTAAATAGGAACATATTATACAATTTTGTGGTGCAGCCAATTTTGTTTAGTATATTAATTTAAAATTTGGTATTTTATTATTCATTTTAGAATTTTCATCACCATCAAAAGTTTAAAATCTTCGTACGTGCTAACGCAGTCGATAGAATGACGACTAACGAATAATTATTATGATAAACCATTATATAATAAATTATTGTTTGTTTAATAAGTCTTTATTTTCATCATAATAAATAATACAAATCGGCTATGTGATAAACAAGGTTATATAATGATTTGTATGCAGTATTAGCATTTATGGTAGGGGCCAGTATGTTTTCACGGCCGTAAAATTATCGTTTGCCGCCCAAAATTATCGTGCACCAAAGAATACTGGATTTATTAGTTCTATATAAAGAAAACACTAAAAATTCTTCGATATATTGTTGTTAATAATCACGTGTTAGAATACTTTTAACAATTTTGTTTATTAATTAACTTTGAAACAAATGACTACTTGTTGGTACTTTTTGAACGATACACGATATAATTTTCAGCGCTAAAATGCGAATAAAGATTTATCTATTAAAATTATTTCTGTTGAACATATACACTTTTTTACTTATTAAATCCAATTTTATACAATTATCAAAACAGAAGAAATAAAATTATTTAAAATTATTTTTGAGTAATGAATATACAGTTTTATTGATTTTATAATTACTCAGTACCTACAATTTTCAAATTATTTAAAAAAATTTTTGAGCAGATTATTATTATCACGTTTATATTTTAATTATTAAAATAAACGGCTGTAAAATTTGAAAAATAAACATAAGTAAATTATCTTGAATTTACTGAATTATCGTGGAATGGTGGCGTATCGTGAGGGTCAACAACACTCTGAATTATGTGTTTTGTATGTAAACAAGTCGTAAATTTGACATTTCGTCCATCGTGATTTAATGCGCGAATTTTGAATTTGAACATAAGAATTATTGATTACTATTTTAATAAACTATATCTCTTATATCTGAGATGAACTAATAACAATTACAATATACTATATTTCATAAATGCTAGAGATTAAAATAAAACTGTGAATTAAACACACGTTTAATCTTTATAAAAATAATCATATTTTTTTACCTACGCTATTCTCCTCAGAAACCGCTTAATCAATTTCAATAAAATTTTGTAAATGTGTAATACTTGATCCAGCTTGAATTTAGAATAATTTTGAACCCAATAAGTAGACCCTTCAGTAAAATTCCACAACGTTACACATTAGCAAATATGAACCTTACTCTGATTGAATATATTATTAATATTAATACCCTCTAAAAGTTTTTAAGACAAATATATACCAGGGTAGATAATATTTGAAAACAAAAAAAATTATAGTACAATGAAACGGAATATAATATAAAAATCAAAGGAAAAATAAATTACGGGCAATATGAGTCCGGGAAGTAGGAGGGGGGTCAGTTATTCAATGGGTTTTATTCTACTATAATTTTCTTTCACTTTTTATCATTTTTTAAGGCTTCTACTCTGGTCTAATATGAATTACTGTAAAAAATTTAGTAAAAAAAATACCAGATAATAATTAAATTTGTTTATTTGTAACTTATTTATAAATGAGTTTTGTTATGCTTAAAATAACTATAAAAATATGTACAATTCTTATGAAATAATAATATAAGTATTAACTAAATAAATTTTTTCAGTCAGGCATGTCTATTGACGTAATAGGTACAACAGGTTTTAACAAATCGCATTTCTTGAGTCTCTTTTCTCTTGTTGGTTGCATTTCAATTGATGCGCTGTTATTATCCATATTTGGATCTTCAATACTATATGCAATATTACCATATTCTTGTAGCAATGGGCATGTTCCTAAGAGAAACTGACAAAAATCTTTCCGTATTCCAAACCACCCTATAAAAATAAATTGACAATTATTAATATATAATTTTTGTTCCAAGACTAAATTTACTTTGAGCGTAAATAGCAAAACATAACTTCTTGAATAATTTGACTTCTTTTGGCATTAATTTGTTAATTTGAATAAAGTTTGAAAATTTTTATATACTTACATCTATTGCAGCCTTTTGCGTTGAACGACATTAATATTAACGTAAAAAAGGAAACAAACAACGGACTCACAACCGTTATATAATTAATTGAGATTTCCCCATCTAATCTGTTCGTTAATAAAACCTAGAAAGCAAAATTTTAAAATAAATAATGGGACATTTTCATAATTTTACAGCTAAAAAGGAACTTTTATAGGAACTGTCGACTAGTTTTCGAGATATTGTATGAAATACATTCGATAAATCAGCCTCTGGAACGGTTTTTTATTGATATTTCAAAAACTACGCATTCAATCGTTAAATAGATGTTATTTTTGAAATCTACGGGTTAAAATACCCTAATAGAGATAGTTTTTTTTCGAAATATTTTTTTTGTTTTTTGCAATATTTTTAAGGGTACCCCTTTGAAAAAAATGAGGAAATCGAAAAATTTTTTTTGTTTCCGATTTGGATGATTCATCTATTTAACGATTGGATGTGTAGTTTTGGAGATATCGTTAGACAACCATTGTATGTTTGCATCCAGTAAGCGCTAACTAATTGGGCTGACAGACAGCATAGTATTTCTCAACACCATAAATGTGTGATATCAAAAAATTCTTACATTTATTGAATTGAAAAAAAAAAAAAAAAAAACAGTAATTTTAAACAAAATTTAGAGGCAAAACTTACTTGAAATATTAAAATAGGAATTACTAAAAATGTATAACCAAGTGCAGAATTGAAACTAGATCTTCTTTGTTGAGCATTTACTTCAGGTGTTCTTAATAAAATGCCTGCGAAAATGATTGTGTAAAGAACGCCGACCTAAACAAAAATTAAAATGGATATTGATTTTATAAAAAGAAATTTTGTTTTTAATATTTTTATCAGACGTACTAATGAAAGACACATGATTATCCATAAAGGCACAAATACCACTTCCCATGTCCATGATATAAAACCATCTAACTTCAATGCAAGAAATATGAATTGAAGTATATTTACAGCACAAAATAATTCCAGCTAAAATCAGTGGAAATAACATATTAATTTTATTAGATATCAAAAGTATTATTGTATCAAAATAGCCCTAAAAATCATAAATAATACTTACCTCAAAAGAACGATCATGCTTAACAGCCCAAATGCATACAGCGATTGATACTATTGATATAAATATTAGTGGAATAAATACCAGGATCCATAAATGTCGTCCTGTTTCTAATTTATCACATACAAGTAATTCAAACATTAATAATATTAAGTGCAATGCTAAACTGATTAACATTGATTTATATTGTATATAAGCTTCGCCTTCTAATCTGTAAATAAAACATTAATATTTAATCAAGGCATTCAAAAAGATTCACATAATAAAATCGGTTATATTATAGTCCAGTAACTTCAACTAAAAATCAAGGTTTTCATTTTATTCGAAATATCCTTAAACAACTCAAATTAAATTTTAAAAGATAATAAACAATTTCATAAATCGTTATTTGGACAATTTCTAGAAAATCTATAATGATTTCTTAATAAAGTTACAAAATTATGATTATAAAAAATGAAAATAAGTATATTTCACTTAATAGAAAACTAATTTCGATATTGGACCAAGCTAATGGAAATAAACACACATGAAATAATACTTTAAGAACAGTACTTTTTGAATGGTATAACTTTCGTTAACTTTTTTTGAGAATTAGTACTGAAAACAGGAATTTGGAAATTCTTGTTAGCCTTTTAATATATAGATTTGTTAAGTTTCGAAGATAAAGGTTTTCCCTTATATTTTTTAACTAATATGTTTGCCCTAAAGCCATGAATACATGGCCCATTAAAAAACTGTATTAGTATTTAAATATAAAACTTACCTGTAATGAGGGTTTTGCCACCAAACAATACTGCCAGAAACAGCGCCCAATATAACTAACAATTTCCATATCCATAATGGTAAAAATACATTCCAATATGACCAATTTATGTAATTATCTCGTCTCAAAGCAAAAAATGTTGTGAATAATAATAAACAGTTATGAACAACAAATTTACTGCAATAATAAATCAAAAATATGTACTTGTGCTAGTTTCAAATATTTTTTAGGTTATACGATTTTCTGATCAATTTTCCCTAATGGACAAAACATTTATTGAAAAACCATGGTAACAGATTATAATTACTTACCTTGGATTAAAATCTTGACAAAGAGTTTGTAAGTTCATCTTACTTTACTGATTATGTTCTAAAAAAACATTAATCTACTTTTTTCTATACGCCATTTTTTTTTGTTTACTTTCTTTAAAAATTGTAAATTTCTCTTGTGATTTCTCTTCAAATACTGAGCCCTTTAGCTAAACAACTGTTTACTTCTATTACCTATTTTGATGTTTAACATTTATGTTTTCTGATTTTGTAATGATTAACATATCTTTCATTCAATTCCCTTGCAATTTTTAAAAATTGAATTGTTATAAGAATAATAGATAAGATGTCACGTTTAATTTTATTTAAACTAAAATTATAAATCTTTCTTGATATCTTTTTTTTTTTTTTATAATATGTAAATTAGTTCTTTAGATGTACAGCAATTGGTTTTGAAAGAAACCTTGAAATTTCCATTAGTGGAAACTGATTTCATTTATTTATATGTTATGATCAATATATTTGAAGGACTTTTCTATTTTTATCGTGATTAATACATAATAAAATCGAAGATAATTTTAATTACTTTTACAGTAATGAAAATTCAATCGCTGAATTTTTTTTAAATTTTATGTTTAAACTTCGAGTGAAGAGTAAGTAGAATCGAACGTAATTACGGTAGTAGCTCTATGAACTGTAGATCTCAATTATAAATAAACAAAGAATTGCATTTTCCTAATTTACTTATTTCTAGTATGTACAAAAAGAAAGATATTTTTTTAATATAATTTTCCCAAAGAAGCAGGTGAGAATTCACCAAAAATACAGTAAATTTAATCAAAATCGAACAAGGCATTCGAAAGTTACAATAAAATAAATATAGATACATACACGATCTACACGAGCAAGTAGAAATTTGTATATTATCGATCATAATGCTATCTGTTGAAAAATTCAGACAACCATTTTCTTGTAAAATTTAATACTCTATAACTTCTATTTGAAATTTTTTTCTCACTCTTACCATTTTGATCCAACTTAATTCATATCCCCTTCAAATACATAAAAATTGTTGATCTGTAGGGTTGATTCGTACTAGAAGATGGTTCTTTTACTATAATTACTAAAAAAATTACAGCCATACAGAAAGATCGGTACACAAATCTCCCTCGAGCTCTTAAACTATACGCTTATATGTTTCATGTTCACTGAGAAGTGAATGAATAAATACCAGAAGAAAAAAAAACACAACAGATTTTTTAACTAAAAAAATTATTTTTATTTATTTATATACAACTCTATATAATGAATAAATTTTTATATTTACACTTCCAAGTAATCTTTTAAGTAAGCTATCCATTTAGATATTTATTCTCTTAAATCAAGACAACATTTAAATATTTTGGAATTTTATATTAATTTATTCTCTTTACTAGTTTAATACATTAAATATTTTAAATCTTCTATCATTAACCGAAGTTTTGAAAAATAGAAAAACTTAACATGGGCTTATATTTCGTAAGATATTTTGATTAGATCATATATTACGATTAAAAAACCAAAGTGTAAAATTATTCGATCAAATACAAAATTTCGAAATGCTTGAATGTGAAAGTGTATAATTGTAATAAATGTAAAAATCTATGTAAAAAATAATAATTCGATAGATGAAAATATAAAAAAATTTACATTTAAGGACCTTAAAATGAAGATAAAATTACTACAACATTGGCTTTTAGGTAAACATGTATATTATAAACATTTTATATAACAGTTAAGTTTTTATATAAATCAGTAGATAAGTTTTTAAAATCACAGATAACGTAGGATGAAATTGGATGAAATAATAATAATATTCTTGCAAACTTTTATAAATTTGTGTTAAATTATTTGAAATGGACCTTTATATCGATTATGAGCAAGTTATATTTGTTGGTTACACATAAACACTTTTACAGAAGGACTTCTGAGAAATTCTCGATTGTTAATTTAAAAAGACATTAACCTGAATTCCCCAGTTCGATTTATATTTTGGAATATGCATTCTACTCTTAAAGAGTTCTATTTTCGATATGAACTTAGTAATAAAATCAAATATTTTAATTTAATTACTTAATACGTATATTAAAAAATTGCTCTTAATTGGTAATTTAAAACACTTGTAACTTTGAATTTTTTTAAGCTTTTTTGAGGAAAAAGTCTAATAAAATCGGCATACCGAATATGTTGACAGGTTCAATAAACTGGACAGTCTAAATTACGTAATCGTAAATTGCCAAACATATGGTATAAATCGATAAAAACCATTTAATAATTTAAAAATTATTATGATTGATTTTTTTTTGAAATGTAAACAGAATTAGTAAAATACTAGAGCTAAAAAGTTGTACTCAGTTGTAGTCAGTCTAAAAACACTATGAAACTTGTGAGCGACTTTGTACAAATCAAATAATAAAAATTGGTCTAAATATCATTATCACACTTCTTCCAACATAATTCTAACGTTTATATAAAAACTTAAAATGACTAACTACAAGTTGTTTTCGTTACATTCGAGTTAGAATGCTCAATGATGATGACCCATTGTTAATAACAAAGGCATTAAAGTGCCCACAATTAATATAAGTAAATCAGCGTGACTAATTCCATTGAAACCCTTTACGTTCGATGACAAATCCATTGGTGGTAGATGACTATGTGTTCCATGAATATTCTGTGTCAATTCGGGTAATACATGAACCGTTGCCACATACAAAAATGTTCCGGCCGAAAATAACATAGCAATACCTAAAAACAATATTAAAAAAATTAATTAATAATATTTTTTAATAACTCAAACTCTCGGTCCGTGAAATTAAGTAAATAAATTTTACGTAGATAATAATTTTGTTTTTTTATCAGTAAATCATTAAATAGTAAAAATTTCCTGATTTAATTTTAACTAAAATAATTCTATACCACTTAAAATTAAAATTATAAGTACCTGTAGCGTTCACTGAGCTTAATGTTTCTTTGCCTTCTTGCCCAATTCCAAAATATGTAATTAAAGTCAAAACTGGCGCTGATAATGAAAAAAATAATAAATGTCTTCGTATTCTTTGCCTGTAAAAATATTTTTAACCGTTTTACAAATATCTCTTTCTAGTTTACCGAAGTTTTACCTATCAATCCCTTCGTGTAGTAAAAAAGTTACTAATCCAAATGCTGCAGGTGCTTTATGAAGCATGATAGCGAGGAATACAATCATTTCTACATCGGCATGACTGGTTGTCGCAGCTGCTCCTAGTGCAACTCCATCAGCTAAAAATGTTTTATTAATATTTATAAAAAAAACTTATTATATATTTAATTGATCTATGGTTCATTTCCTATAGAAATACGTATATATATTTTTTTAATTGTTAATATTTTGCTATTTTAAGCCAATACCTGCAGCATGGACAACTAAGCCAACAGTAGCGGTAACATTTCTTTCAGCAGGATTTGTAGCTTGATTTCTTCTAGCAGAAATCTGATCTACTAACAACATAAATATGAAACCTAACACTAAAGATATTCCAATAACAGAGTGTGGATCCGTATGTTCATCTATTTTAACAGCTTCAACATCTCCAATCGTTTTTGGAGTACCATTTTCTTTACTATCTGTATGCACTTCAGTATTTAACGATCGTACACCTTCTGGAATGATAACAGCTAACGCGGTTCCAACCAAGAGACCAGCGCCAAATATTGTTATTTTTTTTAATTTTTCCTAAAATATTATATCATATCAATATATTTAAATGTAAATTAAAAATTATCGAATTAACCAATTTACCTCTGAAAAATTTATAACTAGAGGTATTGAACCAGCTAAATAACTCCCTATTAACATAACCAAAACTAATAAAATTAATACAAAAGTTTCTTCCATTTTTAGATTTTTCTTATTTCATGAAAATACTACGAGTTTAAACTAATTTTAATAAAACAACTGTAATTCATATCTTCAATCAATTCAAATATTTTCATTATGTCAGCATTTTAGTTTTAAAAATTGTTATTGAGCAATATCAAAACAGTTGTGACATACTTTGACACCTTGATGACACGTTAATTCTGTTGATCTGTCAAAATAATAGATTTTATATTACAGTAGTCCTAAACAATTGGAAACTTAAAAAGAAATGAATTTAGTAATGACATTTAATGAAAAAAAAAATTCATTTTATTAACGTTTAGTGAAATTTATTATTTTTTTATATTGCCAGTTGAAGGATCTTGTGAAACGATAATAACCATAATACAAAATCAAAATTAATGTTATAATGCAATAAACTTCAATTCAATAAAAACTAATCTACAATTCATTCTTCGTGTCTTTCAATAAAAATAAAATTTATCATTATATAACTTCACTTTTAGAGGTAAATATATTTGATTAATGAATCCCTGAAAATTGTTTGAGAGCCGAAGATTTGATTTTTTTTTGAAAGGTGAAAGAGTTACATGTTTTTTAAATGAACTTTCTAATTTAGATAAACAAAATTTGACATTAAAAAATTATATAATTGAGTAAAAGAAAATGAAAATACTCTGCAAAAAAATTCCCAATAATATGAGCTATTTTATTTGAAAATAACCTAACCAAAACGACACACGATAGAGATAAATGATACTATGATATAAACGTTTTTTAGTTTTTAGTATTATTTAATTATTTTGAAAATTAAAGCGTTTTCAAGATGATGAAATATGAGGAAGGTGAAAAATTAGCGGACACTCGTCCTTGTGCCGCAATAAGAGCTGATTTAAAAATGTGTTTATTATCAAGTGATTGTTGTAAAAAGGTAAATTTTAGGTTATATTTTTTGACATGTATGATTTTAGAATTTTTTTTGCCAAAAAATGTAATTTAAAAGAAAAGTTTAATCGAAATTTTATTTTGTATTTTGTAAACATTTCTTTATTAGTGATAATTTTAAATATTCTTATGTTATGAAATATAATTGGCAGTGTTGGGTTTGTTTCTAGGATAAGAAAACACCTCGAGAATGTTTGTCAGTAACAGATGGCAGTGTACCAAACGAATGTCAAGTTTTACGACGCACTTTTTTTGAATGCAAGCGGTCCTTGGTTTGTAAAACAATTTTTTTTGTACATCACTTTTGTTATTTAAATAAAATATTTATAATGTCAGTTATCTGAACTATGTGTTCGTCATCGTGGACTCGTAGTGTCAGAAAGGAGAAGGTTCTCACAAATTAAATGCCTCGGAGGTGCGCTTAGTGGGATAATGTTAGTATGGGGCGATTGTTTACTTTCTTTTTAATATCCATGATAAATTTATTTTCCCTAATATTTTATTTTTAAATATCACTTTATCTAAGGATTTTTTAATTACGATTTTCGGTATCATATAAACTTGAACAATTATTTTTTCTTGATTATTTTTCGAAGTCGTTCTGTGGAGATAAAAGCATTGAATTTATTATATTAATTTATTTTGTTTTAGCTGGATAACAGACTTCGTTTTAAGGGAAGAAAAGGATATTAAATATAAATATTATTCATGTAGGAAATATAAAAGTAAAAATGTAAATACTATTTCGAATAAATTTATTTAAAATATGCCATGATATTTTTTATTATTAAATATTTTAATATAACTCCATTTTATAATTTTTATATAACATATTTATTACATCACAGGCAAAGAACTTTTTTAAATTTTATTTTAGGGCCATTGTATAAGTAAGTATATCACAAGGAGTAGAGGTGGCTCAGGAACAAATGTTATTGTTTCTATTATTTTTATTTATCCATGATTGTTTTGTTTGTAAATATCATGAGAACATTTTAAATTTTCCTAACTTACACAAATTGGTGCTCCCACTAATAGTCTGAGAGGTGAGCGGCAAAAAATTGTAAGCATTTTTTAAAGACTGTACACCATAAATGTGTCATAATATTAACAAATTAGCTTTTTTTATATCGCTCACCTCTCCGGACACAAGTGCTTGGTGTAAAGAAAATTATATTCAACGCCACCTCATTAAAGAGGAGCACCTTTACGTTCTTAAATTTTTGATTGTACGCATACAATTGATTTAAATATGAAAAATTTTAAAATTCTTCTACTTTCGCCTAAAGTTTTATTAAAATTGGACTAATTTTTTAAGCGGCTAATTGTACTAGATGAATTAATTGTAAAATATTCACTTGCCATTTAAGTTTTTAATTTTTCTTATGAAAAATAAAATAGTAATTTATTCCTGTAGGAACATTGTGATAACTGCCTTATGTTTTAATGCTTGAACTTCGGTGTAGTTATACTCGGAAACAAAAACATTGCGACATCTGAATGTTTCCTACAAACTTTATATTATCAAATACATAATTCCTATTATACAATTATACTATGTATATAATTGTGCTAAGTTTTTTTCCAGATTTAATTTTCTTTATTCAACTAAAACACTGATTTTAACCTATACTTAAAGATTCAGTTAGTCCATTTTTTTTATTGTTACCGTGTATATATAAGAAGGTCATGTTATTTCATCCTCGGGAGTATCACAAATTCCAAAAATTGTTAGAAATAAATTTAGTTTAATGATATATTAAAGTTCAAATATACTTATGCAATGAAATGAATTTAAATTTATGTATAATTGGCGCTTTTTAGGGAGATTTCCTTTTAATTTTGAGCAAGATATGTATATTTTTGTATTATTGTTTTTTTTTTGTTGTTCAGAAATTAAATAAATCATACAAATTTTAATTGATTTATTTACATAGTACAAATTTTTTAGTGATATAGTTCATAGGCGCATGTTCATCTGTAGCGCACTTCAATCGCTGGCGTTTTTTATTAATGCGCATGTACAAAAACTTGTTCGCTACGCATTTTTCATTATTAAAAACAAATGAACTAAGACTGCAAATCGATTTAAAATTTATGAGAAACATGTTTTAATTACCGTTCTCGCTATCATTAAATGAATTGGCTTGCGCAAAGAATTATTTCATACGAAAGCGCATAAACAAGGCCAGAGAACTCTTTTGTATCATGTAAACAACGTATAAAGTAGATAACGTTTACATTTATATTTGTAGTCAAGTAAAATGTCATATTTTCACGAATCACGATGGTAGAATGCTATTAGCAGTGGCGTGAAAACGAGACGATTGTTATTTTTAATATTATCATATGTTAGAAACGAGTTTTAAAATAAATAAAAATTTGTATTTTATTTTTATTGTCTTTACTTCTTTGTTCTTAATTTTGTTTGTAGCTTATTTTGTTTGATAATGTTAGGATATGTTTGACATATTGATTTTATTTAAAACCAAATCAATTTGTGTGTAAGCATGTCGGACGGAAAAATTAATTATTAACAAGCAAATTAAATTTGTAATCGTATGAAATAATCTCTTTAGTAGTTTTAAAATAGAATTCAAATTATAGCTTGGATTCCAATATTAATAGCAGCATGCTTGTCAATTCGATTACGATGGTAAATGTATGTGGTGTCACATATTAATAGTATTAACTTAGGGCCAGCGCACAACGTAAGAGTTTCTGATCAGAAAATCTGATGGTCAACGCACACCATCAGTGCTATAATACTTCAGACGAAAATCTAAAGCAACGAACCAATGAACTTTCAAATGTTTTAAATTTATTAATTACTTTTTTGACTAACACGTGACCTACTTCAGATAATCTTGTAAGATTTTCTGATCAGAAATTCTGACACTACTTCAGACAGCAACATATGTATGCGCACACGATAAGAATTTCTGAACAGAAAATATGATGTGCGCTGGTCTATAATATCCAGCGTACCGGTATTAAAATTTACATAAGAGCGACGAACGATGTGGCGTTGATATGTTGGCATAATGTTATACAGTTACAACATCGCTTGTCGCTCAATGCTTTCGCTTAAATCAAGATATGTTTTCAGGTATTGTGAGCATGTGTTGTCAATATTGTAGCCCTTATATAAATATTTCGAAAAATTATTATAGATGACAAATAACTATAAAATAATTTTTTTATCAATAAAAGCCCTTAAATTTTTGTGGTAAAAGAACTGACCTAGTAATAAATACTTACTGCAAGTCACAAAATATTAAAAAACTGACTGAAATCGATTTAAACAAATGTTTAGTTATTTAGAGTTTTATTCTTGTAAGTGAAAAGTGACTAATTACAGGTATGAGTGACATAATGCGCATGATCAAATGAGGTATTGCTCATTGGAGGATAATATTTGGATTAATTTAAATTCGAATAAAACTCTCACGTAATTTTAAACAAAAAACATTTCATTAAGCTTGTTTAAAAATAATTGATTTATTATATCTTATTGGATTGTATAAATAGTAATATGCAAGGAAAATGTAGAATCTATATATGTATGTAATTATTGCTCAAAATTTATTATTGTTAAAAAATTATTTTGGCGTGAATATGTTACTCTATTTCAATTGTGCTAAATTTTTTAAAAATTGTAAACATTCGCATTATTTTTTTGGTTGTGTAATTCCTAATTTGTATTATCAAAAAACATTATTTTCCGTAAAATGGAAATATATATATATGTCAATTATTATAGGTTATATAGAAGACATTATGTCAAATATATAATTTTTTATATTCATTGTAAAACAATTTTGTATGATAATGAAGCCCCACCAGATAACTCAACCGCATGATGTTTTGTTTTTTCGAGACCATTTTTGTTCCAAGTTCTCGTTGTGTGTGTGTGAATTTGATATTTTATGGTATAAATGGCAACAAAGATTTTGAATTATTTTCTAATTTGTAAATTCGCTTAAATTTTGTTTCTTTTTATTTATTTATGCTAGAAAAGTGTGTAAATCACATGGTGAAAAAAAAACCTATATCATAATACTTGAAACGATATGTATTAGGTATGATAAAAATGTGGTCAAGCTGTGCCTAAAATGCAAACTTTCAAAAACTTTTTTTTTTTTTTTTTTAATTTTCCTTTGACTTGTCTGCTATAGTATTGATTTTCTATTTTTATTGGTATACATAAAAATGTTAAGAATATATTATAGATTTTATTTTTGGATTTATTAAAAATTTGAGACATCTATCCACATCTAATGCCATCTGTTTGATAAATCTTCAACCTAAGTTTTGAAATATCGAATTTGTAAATAGTTTTTTTTTTTTTTCAATATTGCAACATTTTTTTTTGACATTACGAAAATTAATTATATTCTTAACATTTCAATTGTTTATATTTAAAAGGCAATTAATTTTATTTAAGCATAACTATTTAATGGAGGCACATTTGGCAAGAAGAAAAAGTCGATAATGTATTTTCAATAAATAACTGATAAAGTTTATTTTGGTCAAGTAGGTTAGTAGTAATTGTTTTAGTTTTTTTTTTTTACGTTGGCACTTTTGGATACAATTGTTTGAAACAATTTATACATTTATGTTTACGTAACTATTATTAAAATTGGACAAAACATAAATTTTTTAAATTTCGTAGTAAGAAAAGTTAAAGGATCCGATGAGCACCGTTTTTTTAGATGCGTTATAAAAAAATGTGAAATTTTAATATGCACGTGCATCACCGTCACACAAAATTTACAGGTTGAAGCTGTTGTTATGATTTATGTTACACTTAATGTAAGAAGACTGTGTTGACTATCCTTCTGCAGCCCTTTTATTATTTTATTGTAATTCATTATTTGCATGCAATTAAAAATTATTTTTTAATGATGCCAAAGAAGTATAACTTGTAACGCGCATACATAACGTACACGCACTCATTATTTTAAATCAGTGTACAAAGTAAATATATTTCATTAGTATGAAATACTGGGCGTAAGAAGTAATTAAGATTAATGATTAAAATGATTCAAGGACGTAAATGAGATATGCTATAAAAATTGTAAACGATATGTTTCTTGATAATATTGAATTTTGATATGATTAATAGGTGTGGTTCCATTGGAACTTAATCCGTAGGTGTAGGTACATATTTATTTTTTCTTCACGGAAGACTTTATTAGTAATTAAAATAAAATTCATTACGATTTTCTACTGTTTTTTTGAAGTACGTTATCGACTTTTTTTTTTTTTAAATATTAGTTCAATTGTTAATTGTTCAGCATGTCCAAATCAGGATCTGTCTTTTTTTTTTTTTTGAAATTATTTTCAAAACATTTGTTTAGAATTTAAGGTATCCAAAAAATTTATTTCCCAATAAGGATTGGTTAAGGCGGTTTATTAACAGCTGTTAAAAGCGCACTCCTTTATATAGAAGTGTGCTTATAACTGCTGTTGACATAAATAAAATGTAATATACATTCTATTTCTTTCAATTTTCCAGCACAAATAACACTATAAATATGCTTATCCAAAACTTATGAAATTTTGTGCTTTTAACAGCTGTGGATGAACACCCTTAAGGATTTATATGTACCTAGGCATATTATACAGGGTGGGTTTTTAAAGGGGCCCGACAGAATATTTCTATAACTGATAGCGTTATGAAAAGAATGAAAAAATATGTAATTAATGTTTTTCAGTCTAGTTTAAAATAGCGCCCCCTTTTTGTAAAAATAAACTTCAAAATTTACCTAATTTTAAAGACTTATTAGATTAGAAATCCATACCTTCAAATTTGAAATTGGTCAAAAAATGTGAAAGTTATGGTTCAAAGTTTAGAAAAATTATTTTTTAATTTTTCGTATTAATTCTAATAAATTATAATTTTAAGTTTATTTTATTGTTTATTTTCACTGTTTTGATAAAGATCCTTTTCTGACAAACACTTCCACGTATTCTTGTCTCTTTTTTTTTTTTTTTTTTTATAACAATTAAAGAGATTTGAAGTCAGGAGGCCTGTTAAAAAAAAACATACTGTATATAAAAATATAACAATTGAACTATATATGTACGTAATTAATGCCAAGTATTGAATTATTATTATTATAATTATTATCATCTACTGCTAATTATTATCTTAAAATGATTGAATCGGTCGGTATAATCCAGTGTAGCCACATAGTCGAGCACGTAACGCTGGTATTAATAATGCTGTGGCTGATACATCCTGTAATAATGTTGCACATTCACAAACCAGCAAGTACATTTTATCACCTTTTGTACTTAACGATTTATGTAATGCAATACGTTTTAAACCAGCACCTTTTGGTAAATATCTATAGAGCATACGTGCACCGGTCCAATATAACCAATTACGTTCAAATTTCTCACGATCATCTCCATCGAACACTTTGTATACGGATATTATATATCCGGTGTACGGTGTATGGGATCGTGTTAACCCTGCACCAGGATCTTGTAATGGCGGTCGACAGATTGCTGCTACTTCACTGTACAAGTCTAGTGTATGTGCGGCTGTGTAGCGTAGCACACGTGGATCAAATTTACTGAGGCTTGATACACGTAATTGATTGTAGAAGGCTGATGGATCCGTTTGAGCACTATTCACTAAATAATATGATATGAAAGGGAATTCAGCTGAAACAAGTAAAAAATTAAATGTTAATATCGAGAACATAAATACGTGGGAGCATTGGTGGCTTATTTACGGAGCAGAAGTAACAAATGCTACAGATCCTGCACTTGGAGGAGGAGGTCCACATCAAGAGCGGTTGAATAAAATGATTTATTTAAATTTATTGATTTAACGAGTGTTTGCACACTTCTATGGCCTCTCCAAATTGAGTCAGAGTTTGTAGGCTAAGGAAGTTAATCTCTCAGTTCTGTTTCAGGGATGGATCTAGAGAGACAGCTGTAGAAAACAGCCCCGGGTGCTTGGCAGTATGGAGTAGATATTAGTCTTATGATAGGAGTCTTGTATTTCAGGGATGGATCTGGACAGGCAGCTGAGGCACACTGCCCCGGATGCTAGCCAGTAGGGGGCGCCAGTAGTCAGACGTATTAGTCTTATGATAGGAGTCTTGTGTTTGTAGGCAGGGGATGGACGCTGGAAGCTGCTTTTTCCCCGCACAACGGAAAGTGTAGATCAGTAGACCTGGTCTGTTTTCATTGTTTTACGCATAAAATATCGTGTATTTTGTAGTTTTTTTAAGATTTGGGCAAGTCACAGCACCTTCAAATTGAATTTCAGAGTTTTGAGTGTAGTTGCATTAAAAACCCACCCATAATGAATGTTGAAACTCAGATTATAAGAATTTAGATGAAAATTCATTTGACAAATTTCAGTGTGATTTTCTCATCACGAATGTGAATCATCGTTTCATTTAATTTTATTTTTAAACAAATTGTTATTTAAAATCATTCGATTATTTTTATTGTAATTTGACAAATTTTATCGGTTGTCAGTAAGTAATTTATTGTCTCTTTTATGGATATGGAGTATTTATGGAGACGATTGTGTAATTTATTTTAAAAATTTTATTAGATAATAATATATTATAATATTCATGCCAGTGACGGTAGGTAATAATGCTATCAAAGTTATATAAACATAACTTAAAAATTGATATCAGGACTGGATTAACTTTTAAAAGGGATTATAATATAATACAGAAGCACATGCCTTTATTTTATCTTTCGATTTTCGAGCAAAAGTGACTCAAAAAAAACTTATCAAAATTTGAATTTTTGAAGTAAAATAACCGTTTATAAAATAATTATGTTTGATAATTTAAAAGTTAGATTGATCTAAGTTGAGTTTAAGGCCTGGCGCATATTGAGACGCGTTTGCACAGCGCAATGTGACAGGCGTTGTGGAACGCAGTTTCCACGCATTTCTCACGCCCAGTAGACACGTGTTTTTGTTTATTTTGTGTTATGTTTCTGAGTTTTTTATTGGTAGACTCTTGAAACGTAGAATAGAAACTGTGTCTTAGGCACTATGCCACGCGTTTGTTGCGTCTCGAGAGTCGTGGTGCGTATCATCGTGTCTTCAATTTACGTTAACGCATTCATTTGTGTATGTTATAAGCGCTGTGCCACACGCTCTGCAATATGTGTCAGGCCTTAAAATGAGTATAATACTCAGACATTTGGATTTATAATATGCAAATCTAAATTCACCCCTGACCTGAAATTTGTCCGATATAAAAGCGAACCCATTTCAAAATGTTTTCTGATGTAGGTACAATGTACATGCTTACTAAATAATTTAATAGACCAAATAAAATAAGTTTTCATGTTAGAATTTTTCAATTCAAGCATGATAAATAAACATTAACAATATTATTAGATGATATATCATTTAAGGAGTTTCCGGACCTTTTTTTCCATTTTTTTTTCTGTTGAAACGTGTTGAATTGAATCTTTAATTTATATACCTACTCAATTCAATTTTGGAAAATTCTAGTCCTAAAAATTGAACAAAGAAATTTTTGATTTATTAAATAAGAAATAATCGACTTAGTTGTTATTTAAAAATTGAATTGTCATGAAACTCCTTAAGCACAATCACCCTTGTTAAAAATCGAATTAAAGTTCTATTTACCATTTCGTTCCATGTTTGATAAGAGCATTCCACCAATAGCGTTTTTTGCTTGTGCCACCTCATTTAATAATTCAATTGCAACTTGACGTTGTTTTGTTAACGGTTGTGTTAATGGTGTCTCTAGAACGGGATCAATTGCTTCAAGTGGACTCATCAGATGTGCTAACACACATAATTTGGGATCGGAAACTTCTAGAACACTTATGTTACCGCTGGATGTTGTTGATGTTGGACTGGCAATTTTTTCTTGAACGGCTGTACCTCCTGGAACAGTTAACTGCATGGTGTTATTGATTATGCTTTAATTTACAATAATTGCTTATCAATTAAATTAATAATAATAAGTTTTTTTTTTTGGTGCTAAAACATGGCTAAAATTCGATAAAGTTTTGCAAATTGAACATTGAATGAGACGCTGAAATGCAGACCCAGTAGGGAGGTGAGATATGAATTTACAAAGGTTTCAAAAATCCCAAATTTGGATAGTTTGGACTCATTAAAAATATATAAAGAAAAAAATATGAGTTCTTTTATATTCTTTATAAAATAATTTATAATATCCTTAAACGAGAATGAAACAAACATTCATTTTGTATACTTGTTTTATAATAATTTATTACACAGTATTCGCCACTTACCTGTAAGTATTGCCACCTATCTCTGACTGACGCATACATAATTAAAAAACAAGTATAAAATATGAAATTTTTTTTATTCCCGCTTAAGGATATTATTAATTACTGGATAAAGATTTAAAAAAAAAATTTCGTAATTAAATGGCATCTAGATGCTCTCTGGAAACATGCATTTATATTATCAGTAGGAAAATTTGAAAAGAATGGCGTAACAAATTGAGATGAAATAGTTTTTGGTACTCATTTGTCGATTCCTACTAGACTTATAAGCAATACAGATATAATTTAATATAAAATATATCTTGTTATGTTTACTATAAAAAAGGGGGACATATTAATGATATTAATAGATACATACTGGGACAGGCAAACCAGCTGGTAAGAAACGATCAAGTCGTTGTACAGGAATTATAAAACAATCACGATCTAATGTTGATAATGATATTGGTTCACTACGACTCTGTTTCATTAATGTACCGCCAGTATCCGAACGAAAACTAACTGATTGTTGTCGACTGCCTCCGCCACTCGATGATATCGATGTTGGAAAATCGACATTTGTTGATTTTGTACTATTGGAATACTCTGGCCATGGTAGGGAATCGGCAGGACCACGTACCACCAGCGGCTGTGGTTGTGGTTCGTTTTCGGACGAACTCATTGTCCCTGATGATGGTATTAATGTTAATGACGTTAAAACTGGACCACATTTTGGTTCTGAAAAAGAACAAAAAAATTGCATCTAGTTTAGAAATTCGTATATGTAATTATCTTGTTTTCTAGGTCCTCATATCGATCATATTTGTGATTACCGTTTTTCTTTCGTTAAAACGTCCACAAAATTGGCTAGCGATTAAGTTATAATGTTATAAATTTCTAGAAGATTTGGGAATGCGCCGATATGCATGCTATTTTTGTTATTATTTGTAACTCAACATTTCTAATTGTTAGTAATAAAACTCTGGAATAAAAAATTCAAAAAGCAAAGCAATAATTACGTTTAAAGCTGACGCGTATAAAACCCAATTCCAGAAATAGATTATTATACACCACCTTCGTAATCGTGATGATTAAAACTGTAACTGGAACGTGTTGGTGCAAAAAATATGTGCGTTCTCAATTGTGGACTGTCATCCATACTGCTTTGATATGAATAATTCTGTTCACGTGTATTACGTTTAGCAGCATTACGATTCACTGTTTTGCGGGCACCTTTACCAAAATTGGTAGTTTTTGTTTCTTGGAAATTTTTTCTGAACATTAAATTCATTTTGATTGGGTATTTTTTTTTAATAATTTTTTGATTATTTATTAAAGTAAAAATTAAACAATTTAATTTTGGAACACAATTAAAATTAGTCTGTAATAATTTTTTCAAGATTTTCCCCTTAATTTAATTGGTTTCTTTCTTTAAAGTGTATAAAAATTATAATAACTATATACGTATTTCATTTTTATGGTTATGAATTTCTAGAAATATCTAACCATTACTTGTATTAACGATTTAATAAAACTGTTCCACGCCACAAATTTTAAGTGAATAATTGAAATATATTTAATTATAAGAAGCGTCTTTTAACCAAAGCTCAAAAAGTTACTCATAATTAGAACTTGAAATCGAAGATCCAAAAAATTTTTTTTTGGGAAGAAACTAAGAAAATATTTATTTTATACCCGATATTTATAGAATATACGAGGGTATGTTAAATTTAGCCTGCAACGCTATAAAATATTTAAGGCACTTAACTCTATTTTTGTATGTCTGTCTTTTGTGACGTATTGCAGACCTAAAAACTGAGTTTAAAATCGGCCACTGCATCCCTAGAATCCACGTCCCTATCTTTTAAAACATACAGTATAATAAACGTGTGTTTCTTAGAAACGAACAACTTTTGTTTGAAACATTTTCTAAAAAAGAGTTTAGATTCATCAAAATTACTTTAAAAAAATGAAAACTAATGAAAAATTTTATTCTTTATTTAAGATTCCTATAAATAATAGTGTAGATATTTTAAAAATGAACTGATTGTGCTAAAAAAGCTTCTAAGTGCCGTTTTCGAGACACACAAATACAAACATCCAGGTGAATCATTCACATTTATATAAGATTTGACTTCTGTTTTAAGGGACCTTTAAAGATAAAAACCTCCAAGGAATTCTCATAGAAAACAATTAATTTATAATTTCCATGCATCTTTGCAGTTTTAAATCGAAAAGAAAAATTTTTGGAATGATTATATTATGATATTCAGGGTACACTAATTTTGTATGTATTATAAAAAATAAAATTGAAAAATATTGAGATTATAAGATAACAAAAAAATTCAATTTACAGTTTTAATTAAATTAAAAAATATACTTTTTTTTATTTACCTGATGCAACAAACTATTTGAATACTGAATATGAACAAAAATTCAAAATAAAAACAAATTTTTATATTAAATAAATATAATTGTAAATATTTTTACATCTTAAAATCGTTAAAAAAAAAACAAATTACATTAATATTTAATAAATAAATATTGCACTTTAACAACAAACACTATATGACTGATGATCAACTCTGGAATTAATATGATACAAATTTATTTTTGAACGGAAATAGTTTACAGTACAAATTTATTTATATATTATTAAAAATGTATTTTAAAATGCGATGACCAAAATGCAATCTAATATGTATGTTAAACAAGCAAAAAATTGAAAAAAATACGACATTTGAGTGATTGCAACAACATCGTACTTATTTACGAATAATTTATTGGTTGTCGTTATGAGACATGATTCAGTTTTAAATATATCTTTTGAAATATATTTTACGGTATTTTAAAAACAGTGAGTTGGATGATGTTCTGATTATAGGGAATGTGCTTACGAATTTATATTTTAAGTGTGTTTGTAGAAAATGGAATAAATTATATGTAAACGAATTTTAATTCGTTTACATTTTCATATTAATAATATTTATCGAATAAAGTTAATGTTTGTTCAAGTTTGTTCAGTCTCTTAAACGATAGTTCAAAACCACTCCCAGGGAATTAATAATCAAGAATAGAATACTCGTCGTAATGATCCAAACATGGACATAATTCGGAACGAGTTGTTTTTCTTCAAATAACTAGGAGTAGTAGATTTGAGAGAACACTGAGGGTATTTAAGGACAATAAGTGTTTCTATGAACACCTATACCAAAATTTTATGGCAATATTAGGTATCGTTACAAATTTTTGTGTCTATTTGCGTGTAATAAGTCAGCAAGAAGTGATACAATTCTTATAACGTTGCTTATTTTTGAGATACTTGAATATTTAAGAAATCTTAGTTTATATAATTCCTATTACCTGAAAATTTCAGAACTCTTGGAAAAATTTGTTGAAACATTACGCCACTGATTTTAAAATAATAAAAATTAATTTATATTATATTACCTTCATAAACCAATAATATTTAGTATTCTAATTTCATTTATTGGCAATATTAATGAAAACCAATATATAAGTAATTAAAATTATTTTAAGACTGTAAATAATAATATTGGCAACATTCCTAGGCCATTTTATTTATTATATGTATGGGAATTTAAATATATTTGCTATATTTTTGAAATAACATCATCGTGATTAAAATTCAGTCTACTATTAGTCCAGGCGTCGTTTGATCACAATGAGATTTTGGCTAACTACATTTTTTCGTTTAGTACCGAAAAATTAAAAGAAATTATATTTATTCATTATGAAAACTATCTTTGAATTTCCCAGTCGAAAGTTCGAGTAATAGGACCGAATTTTGACATATTTTTTTAGTTTCGATGTCATTGTGTAAGAATGTGCTTTTGTTTTGTTTTTATCTCCAGAAAAACTAATGATATCGATTTGGAATCACTTTCATTCGATGCATAATAACGTAACTAAAAAATGAATGACTTTTCAGCAAAATCGGTCCAGAAATTTTTGGAGTTATACTTCTTTAAGCGCGTTATAAAAAAATGATGAGAGTGAAATTTTAAGTTCCCCTCGCCACATCGTCACACAAAATTTGTATAAAATGTTAAACAATTTTTGTATATAATGTATTTTTGTATCTATTCCTGCAGTTTTGCAGTTTTCAGCTTCCATAAGGTGTTCTACCTAATATTTGAAAAGTTCTCCGTTTCAAAAAGTTTGTGATTTTAAAAAGTACAAAAAACAATTTTAAAAATTAAAAAAAAAAATTATTAAAATAGGAGCTATACTTCCGGAGTTATAAGTAAAATGTCCTACTTTATTGACGTTTATACAAGTAATGGTTAATAAAATACAATATGTATGCTCAAAAAGAGAAAAAATGCAACACTTGAATTTTAAAAACATTAAATACTAAACTCTTCTATCTTGAGTTTTTTATCATAATTAATTTTGTTCATCTACACTCTACATTTTAAACTGAATAAATTATAAAATACACAATAAAATTATTATATTTTATAATTTTAAGTAAGCGTAGAAGATTCAGGTCGTCACATTTTTTGTTTATTTGAGTATAGATACTTAATTGACCCAACTATAATGGACAAATTATTAATGAATTAAATTAAAACAATATATCTGAATATACCAAATACGAGATAAAAAAACCAAAATCATAAAAATGAAATATATATTTTTAAATACAATTTTAGTAAAATGTTATTATGTCTCACTAACATATGTTGAACTTTATTAAAGCTTTTATATATAAAAAAACTAGTTTGATATATTTGTGAAACACGAGACAACTTTTTATTATTATTTTGCTTTTAATTTTTTAACACCACAAAGAATTAATTTAATAAAAAAACAACAGCAACACCGTAATTTGAAATTAGTTTTTTTTCACTACAAACTCAAAACACTACTATAGCAAACAAAAAAAGTGTAAAGAAATATATAAACAAGAAATGATAAAAACAATTAAAATAAAACTAAAAAAAATTTATTTTCGCCGATGGTTTTGCATAAACTAATAAAATAAAATGTTTTATTTAAAAGTTTTAAAACGAAATGGTAATAATAAAATATTGTCCTCTTTCTCTGTTCTCTATACAAAAAAAACCACTAAATATCATGAATTCGTGGTGAGTGTGATCCGTTAACATATAGAACAATAACTTTATGAATAAATATGTTGTTATAGACCAAGAGCTCGTTGTAGATTTGAGTAACTCTGGCAGGAATTAATACTTGCACTTTGGTAAACTCTGTGAAGTACTCTGGCAGGAATTAATCCTTGCAAGTTATCAGCTTTTATATATTTGGGAAAGGTGAGAATTGAGTTGGGTCAAAATGGTGAGAGTTAGATTTAAAAAAATGGGTGCGTGTACGTAATGTACGCGCGTCAGAAGTTATACTTCTTTGGCATTTTAAAAAACAATTTTTAATTACATACAAATAATTAATTACAACAAAGTAATAAAAGGACTGGAGAAGGATAGTCAATACAGTCTATAAAGTTCAGTTTAAATTTGAAAATAAATATTTTCTTACATTAAGTACATAACATAAATCATAACAACATATTCAACCTGTGAATTTTGTATGACAGTCATCATTTTTTTATAACGCGTCTAAAGAAGTTTCAAAAATTTCAAAGAAAAAAGTAAAAAAAATTTTACTTAGAAAAGAATCTGTGTTTTTGGGCTATTATTAAAAATAACGGAGCCAGAATGAGACTAAAAGTTTTCATATATAAATTTCACATGCATTTGTATTTTGGTACTTGTAAATTCTATGTATGTGCCTATAAAAAGTTTCTCTTGCTCCGTTATTGTTAATAATAACCAAAAAATACAAATGATCTTTTCCATGTAAAATTTTATGCACTACAACTTTTGATTTAGAATATAAAATATAAATAATATTTGATTACAAAAATTTTCTTTTTTCAGTACAAATTCAACAAATGCCTATGAAGAAATTATAAAAAAAAAACTAAATAAAAATAAATAAATTTGTTACACATATTTTGTTGGCGAAGTTTGAAAATTCTATTTTTACGTCAGTAGGCAGTAGTTTTGTATATTAGACGGAATGTTTATTATGTGAATTTATTTATATGACAGGTAACGGAGCAGCACAAAATAATATTAAAATGATGACAATTTAACTTTAATATTATAACAGACAGACAAAACGTTAAATATATACAATATGTAAGTACAAGTTTGTTCTGTTCGAGTCGTATAGTATGGGCACCGTGCATCAAAATGTTTTCATTCGTTTCAATAGCTACGAAATACTAGTTTATCAATCAAATGGTATATAAGTCTGTGAATGATTTAACATAGTAAATTTAAATGAATAATTATTAATATTTGCAGTCAAAAATAATTACTAACACAATTTCTTCAATCATTCTTACAATTTTCAACCCAATAACTTAAATGTCTTTTTATTGTAATTATTCAATAATTTTTTATTTGACATTTGTCATACAATTTATATGTAAACAATTGAATAAATAATTATATTTTCTCGAGTTTTTTTTACAAATTTTTGATACTCGTGGCGCATAAATCGATTAAGAAATCCGTTCCACGTACTATACACAGTACGGATACAAAGCATTTCACAATGGTGACTTATAAGCTCCATTTGGTGGTACTTGCTATCTAAATGGAAACAATTTAAGGCCATTGGGATATAAGATATCGCTTTAAATATGTCCGAAATATTGATATCAAGATCGAATTCTAGGTGATGTCTTAGTACCAAAAAATGGTCGAAAAATTTGAATTCAAAAACGGATACAGAAATTGGCCTGTGTGTGTGTCACGATATCGCTTCACCCAAAATTCACAATATCGCTTCATCCAAAATTCACGATATATGGTATTCTACCTTCATATAACCTCTACTTGTGTGCCACGAAGCTTTTGATTAAAACGAAACTACCGGGTGTCTCATCACTGCTTAAGGTTTATTACGCTTTTCTCGAAAATAGCTCCAATGATTTTCCCCAAACTTCATATGAGAAAACTTGAGGAAGTGTTTTTCGTATAAAAATTAGAGGCAATGATTTGAAACATTTCAAAATAATTTTTTCCAGTTTTTTCTAGTTTTTTTTTTTTAGTAATAAATTTGAGCGGTTTTTTCCTGCATTTAACTGTCAGTTTAGATCAAACTTAATAAGAAACACGAATATAAAGATACACTCAAGAATTGTCGGGTCTATTTTGATCGTGATAAACGTAATCATAATTCATATGATGCATTGTTGAATTCTTTATTATATTCCTTGTTATAAGCGTTCTTCTTCTATTTATTTACCATTTTATTTCCGGGTATCATAAAGCAAAATTTTATATTTATAGTCGCCATAAAGTCTACTAACATCATTCGTTTTACGCGAGTTATTGTTAGTATTTATTTACTTACTATCTGCATTCTCAAATCTTATAATTTTTTCAAGTTTTTTAGTGTAACGCATTTAGGATTGTTCCAACGTGAAACCAGCCGATATTGGATGGTCTATCTTGAACCTTAATTAGGCCTTAGATAACGAATTTTGTCGAAAATCATATTTTTTGTGATTAGTTTAATTGGAAGTGTTTTTTTGTGATTGTATAAGAAACCTAAAAATACCATCGAAAAGTTCAAAATTTTTTGTTCACTGTTTATAGGTTTTCTAGGTTAAAAAAGATATAAAAAATTCAAAAATAACATTTATTTTACAATCGGTCGACTAGTTTTGGAGATAATGCATAAAATACATCCGATAAATCGGCTCCCGGATTGGATTTTAGGTTATATCTCAAAACCTACTCATCCAATCGTTAAATAGATGTTATTTTTGAAATCTACAGGTTAAAATACTCTTATGAACAAAGTTTCTATTGACATCAGATAGAAAAATTTTTTTTCGAATTTTCACAATTTTTTTAAAGGGTATACGTACCCCTTTGAAAAAATCGTAAAAATCGTGAAAATTTTTTTGCATCCGATTTGTATAAAATATATGTTACAGGGTAATTTTGACCAGCAGATTTCAAAAAAAATATCTATTTACCGATTGAATGTGTAGTTTTTGAGAAATCTCTAGAAAACCGCTCCCGATGCCGATTTATAGGATGCAATTCACGCAATATCTCGAAAACTAGTCGACCGATCGTAAAATAAATATAATTTTTGAATTTCTTAGACCTCAATTATCCTAGAAAATCCATAAACAGCAAACAAAAAATTTTGAACTTTTTGTCGGTTTTTTATACAATCGATGAAAATTCGTAAAATTTACAATGACTACTAGTTAGTTTTTTGGATAGAAATCATCATTTAAAATATAATTAGGATTAAAAAATATTTAAAACTTTATTATTTTGCTATATTTTCTACAACTTTAATGACCTCCCCCACCGCAAACGCTAACGAATCAAACTGACTGACAGCAAGCAATATCTTTACACCATAAATGTGTCAAAATATGCAAAAATCGGCATTTTGAAAATGGCTGCTTTATGTCGTGTCTCATTGAAATAATAAGAGTATGAAGAAATGTTTTAAGAATAAGTAAAAATAGCACCATGTCCTGTTGTTCTCGAGATATTAAAATAAAAAATATTAATTTTTACTTACGGCAAGAATTTTTCCTGCGATAGTAATTTTCACATGTTATCCATAATTTTGAATTGAGACCGATTCGTTTTTCTATTTCTATATTTTCCAAGCTCAATTTATTAACATAGTAAATGTACTGACTATAACATTTATAACTTAGTTAATGCTCTGATTAAACTATACCAAATGTTTTCACGCTAGAACTATCTTAATTGTTCTCTATACATAAGAATAATGATTCATAAATTATATTATTTTGTTTTTACTGACAATAATTTTAAAGGACTAATATATAATACCATTAATATCTTAAGTACTGTGGTCGTAAAATCGACACAAGGTCGTAAAATCGACATTAAAAAAAATTAGTTAAAAGGAACTAAAAGCCTACTACGAAAATGTTTTCTTAAATCAAACGAAACATGGAAATATTTTTGCTGAAAATTAGATAAAATGATTTTCAGAAGAATGAGATCATCGAAATCTAAAAAGATTCTTAAACAGAAGGACTAAAAGGATCAGAAAACTTTGAAAAACTTTTCCCCAACATTTTCCAATTTTTTCGTTTCTCTTGTTGAAAACACATTAAACTTATTATTTTCTTTCGGATTTTTTATTCCAATTTTTGAAATAATTATTATAAACAAATACACTGTTTTGAAGGAAAAATGGAAAACTCGAAAATGTATCAAAATATCAAAATTTTTGGATTATTAATTATCAGATTTCGATTACTGTTATAATTTTTGAGTTATTGGGGGTAAAAACAAAGCACTTTTTTTCCCTTTTTAAATTTGTTTATAACCTTTGCTGCAATTTTTCATCAGCTAATAAAATATTTTAATACGCTTTTCTACACATCAACTTGATTACAAAATGAATATTAAAGCATTAATCACAATATCGTTGATCGCATTTAAAATTCATTTAATTTTACTAAAGCCAATAATAGTCATTTTTTTATCGGAAAATTCATACTGAACTAAACATAACGATAGCGATGGTGAGAAATGATATTTTGTATGTATTTTTTAAAACATAAATAACAAATTCTAATCAAAACAAAACAAAAAAAATTATTTACCGAAATAAAAAACACAATAAAAAAAGCGATCCCATGCAAATATATTTCTGTTTGTTGGGTGTGAATTTGAATTATTTATTTGAACATCATAACATTTCATATACAATGTTTTATTGACAACAGTGTTGTAGTCAGTTCAATTAAGCTAGCGTGGAAGTTTAATCCAAATCTCGAAAACAAATCTAAAAAAATTGCTCCCAAAATGCTCTATCAGGATTCGTAATTGGTCCAGTGATTAGGTTATTATTTAATTAATTATTTGCAATTACAAAAACTGTTTTCTTTATATCTCCAGCTAAAGAATGCTATTTTCTATATTTTTTAACTCAATAATTTGTTCTTTCGATATTAATCCATTTGATTCAGCAATTAGTTTTATTTATGCATAATTAATTAAAAATTATTAAATACGATTTAACACCGTATTTTGTGGTAAAAAAAATCTGTACCATAAATCGAATTTGTAAGATATAATAGGTCCCAAAATGGGACAGCACAATAAACAATTTATATTAACTTCGAATTGGTTACTTTTGACCAGAAAGTGCAAGTAAATACAATTAAAATTTTCACCTAGGGGCTACTCACATAAATATTCATTGTTTTAAATCCATTTTCTAGAATTAAAGACCGATACTATATCGTGTAAATAATAAAACACAGTGCATAATGCGTCAATTTTTACCAAATAATTTAATTGTACTAAAATAAACACTAATTTTGACACAATGTACTACAAATGTACACAAAATAGAAACAATATATTCATTGTTTTGTGTCTAGCATTTCACACACAACAAACACACACTTGTTCATATCAAATACAATTTATTCGTATATATGAATCATAAATACGTAATATTTTCCATACAAATGAAAAATAACAACAGAATAAGTGTATTCGACTTTAACAAGTTTTCCCTAATAACAGACTATGTACAATCTATTATACTAAAATTTCTATATTTTATGTTCTCCGGGTAATGTTTTTTATGTCAACATGATAAGGACACAAAAATGATGTTAAAAAAAGTTTATTTAATTAAAAAATATTTTGAAAAAAATGATTAAAATGTATCTATCCTTAAATTGATATGTCCCGAATATCTTTACCGAATGAGTTGTAATTTTCGTGAAAAAATGGAATTTTTAAATACGGAATACTTTCGGTAATAAAGCATGAAAATTGGCAAAAATTTAAATGTGTTTAAATATTCTAAATTTGAATCATAAAAATACATTATTAATTTATCATCTTCAGTTAAAATTCGATATTTTTATACTCATAAATTATAGAAAGAGAATATATAGCCAAGAACTATACACTAAATTTCCTGACATATCTCTACCAAATTTTACCAAAACAAGTATGGAAATATATATTTGAAAAGCTAATGACGGCCAAGAACAATACAATAAATTTCCTATGATAAACATCTATACCAAATTTCATTAAAATTAGGCAACGCGTTCGAAAATAACAGTGGCACAAATAAAAATGTTATACTGAATTTTCTTTAAAAATACTATCATTTATATGTACTATACGATTTTTAACAGGTTTCAGGTCAAATAATATTATGATTATGATTATGAAGAAGTAAACAATAAAATAATTGAAATAAAAATAAATAAGTTTACAAGTTTATTTTATAATATTTTATTTATATTTACATATTATATTATTATTATGGCCGATTTCAATATTCCTTTTTCCGCAATGCTGTTATGTCTTTTACATGCATTATATATTATGTTTGAAGTTAATACTATAAACTTTATATTTATACTTGTTTAAATAAAATATTATTTTTAAAAAATATGATAATACTTAAATAATATTATATATAGTTTGTATATAAAATTAATTACTGCACGAAAATTTATGTTTTTGAAGTTTTTTTAGTATTTATTTTAAGTAATAATTGATGTACATCGATTAAGGGGGATTGAAATATAATACTGAAGCATCCTCCATTCCAAATAACTCAACAAATACTTATTCAAATGGATGATGTCTACCAAAAAGGATAAAGAGAGGATTCAAATTATCAATTGCAGGTCAAGATACAACCAAAAGCACAAAGTCAGAGGATCCCTTGAGGATCCTATTATTACACAAAATAGGTAATGCAAAAAATCCTGTTGCTTTACGTTTTAAAGTATTTTTTTAATGACTTTAAAAATTTTTAATTTAAATAAAGTCCCAATTGCACCATTTGCTTTTTTAATTTAAAAAAAAAACGTTTTTCCATTTTTCAAATATAAATTGAAACCACAAATGAAATAGCATTGACTATTGGCGCATAGTACTAAATTAAATTAGTATTTTATGTATATTTGAAATAGAAACACAACTCTCTGTATTCGTGTATATATCATATGCATGTATAGTAAAACTGATGTTGCATTTATGCAAATTCTATTTGGGGACACAAATCTCAATCCAATCGGATGAAATATGAATCTCTTTAAGGTAGTTATTCTGCTACAACAAAAGTCAAAATCATAATTTTTGTTTGATACTGTACAGAAAGTACGGTTACCTACACACTACTACACTATTCATTTATGCGTATACAACACATAACTCGTTAAATTAGTATATTTTTTTTCACGTTTTGAAAAAACCCACTTATCTACACAATTCATTCAACTTCAGGAATAAACGTTTTATGTATTACTAAAGTTGTTCTATTAAATTGTAAAAAAGCTTAAAATTTTTCTTCAATTTCATAGAAAATAAAAGACAAATACTTAAATAAGTCATAAAATAAATAACAATTGAAAAGTTATTTGCAAATGATAATATTTTATATAAATTATGAAAGACATTTATTTATCCAAATAAAGCTTTGAGTTTTATGAAGAAGATATTCTTGTTGATAGTTATTGTTCTATGAATAAAAGTATATATATATTAGCTAATATCAAATGTATTCATTGGACCTTTAAGATATACAATGGCAAGTAATTTATTGATAAAAAAAAGTAGAAAAGAATAATATTACGTGATGAAAATGAATAAAATATATATATGTATAGACACACCAGTGTTATACAAAATTCTGTTTTTTTTCCCCATCAAATTTTTAAACATTTGTTGAGATATGTTTGGGTTTGAGAGAATTTTATTTTTAAGAAAATACAACTATTCGTTCGAAATTACCATTTGGAAATCTGTAACTCTGGTAAACTTTATTATTCATAAGGTCAATAGTTTGTCTCTGTCTTTTTTCAAACTTTTGTCCTAGAAATTACAAACGTATTTTCTATACTTTGATGAGAGCACTTTTTTGTTATTAAAATATTTAAAATTAAATTTCCTTGGAAATTTGAATATCATAAATCACCCTGTATTTTTTTTAGAGATACATAAAATATTCAAATAATTTATTTAAATGTTAGGTTTTTTTAGTGATACGATCAGAAAACTTATTTTATATTCTATATGGAATTTAAAAAATAAGCACTAAAGCAACACACGCAGTTTTGTGTATTGTGCAACCAATCTTTTGGGACTATTACGGGAGGTGGGGTAGACATAATTTTTATATCGCTATCTGTTATTTAGGTGGAACTTGATATACAAAATTTAGGTTATTTAATGATATACAAAATTTAGGTTATTTTTTAGTTTGAGAATTTCTTTTAATTTTTACCAGACTAAGGTTGGCGACAGAAAATTCTTTGAAAGATTAAATTTATTAGGACTCTTGCCTTTTATCTTAAATATTTGCAAGCAATTTATTTTTTTGACAGAAAATTCATACAATTTTTAGTGTTTCTAAATTGTTATTCGATTTTCCGTTCTTCAATAATTGACAGGTGTTGGTTTGTGCTTGATAGTAGTGATAAAATACAAAAGAATCAATTTTTTAATCTTAGGTATTTATAATTTGAATCAGCAGTTTATTTGTAGACTATGGCAAGTCATTTGAATCGTTGAAGATTGTTTATCTCGTTTTTTTCACCATGATTTCGTAGGTGTGTTTCCTTTAATGAGGTTCTTCTTCCAACAATATGAGTAATAGCTTGCCGGAGGACAAACTAACAAGGCTGAGAGCTGCAAAGTTATATTAGATTCGATAATTCCACCAATCAAATCACCAAATGACAATATCGAGAAAATGATGACATAATTGAGTTAACTGAATCGTTTGTTTTGTATAATCACAGCAATTGGAAAATTATTAGTGAATTTCTTAAAAAGAAAAACCTAAAACGAGATCTGAAGAATTGACGAGCGGGTTTTTGGAACTCAAGTTTCATTACTGCTGTATATACAGAAATAATAATGCGAAAATTAGCGTACTTCAAAATGAAACGGGCTCAAAACATAGGATACAGTTATCCTAGTAGACATTATATTTACAGGTATTGTGATTGGTTATCATAAAAAATGACAATTCAATATATGAAAAGGATTAAATATCCGTAAAATTTGTAACATAAATCGATCATTAAATTATTATAACAGATAACACACATTAAATGGCATATCACTAAAGAGCAAAACGGAAGTGTTTCAACACTATACATATATCAATTGTATGTATATTCTGCAGTAAGCCCCCTACTATTGTAATTTTAATTCGTTGTTAATTGTATGGACCATTGATTAGCATATATCAGATTAGACAATTTTACTATAAATTATAATGTAAATTGTGGTGACATTCTTATCAGTGGTCAAACCCAAACAGTGTTAAATTTGATTTTATATCACATTGGCCCCATCAATTCACTAATTTTATAAATACCTTCGTTAGAATATACGTACGTGCTTGTAGTATATACAGTATAACTATGCCCTTGGGTCTAAATCGATACATAAATAAAATACAAATACAAAAACGAAATATAATAATAAAAGTCTTGTTAAATAAAATTGAAAAATGGGGTATAATTAAAAGAGGTATTATTTTTTTTTTAATTGAAAAACGTAGATACTAGTATATATAATATAATATGTGACTTAAGGTTATACGAACACTACTTTATTGAAAAATAAACCATTAATTTTTATATAGCTCCTCTGTATAAAAAGGATGTAGGTAAAATATATATTTTATTATTACTTTGATTGATTTGAATTTTATCTTATTGAAAAAAGTTTCGATTTAAAAGAATATGAGAAAATGAAATAAGTAAATAAAAAACAATTTTCAGTTATTTACATTTTGAGATAAATGACTGTTTTTTTTAATAATATAAATTTAGAAAACGTAGGAAAAATATTCTTTTAATACAGGGCAAAATATTTCTGTTGGTTATTTATAAAAACCACTGCCTAAAATCGATCAGACATTTACTTACTCGCCAGCGAATTTCATTTTATAGCAAAAAAAGCTTAGCAGATTAACAAATCAGGTAAACGATATGTCGTTCCCTTCATTGTCTTCAAAGTTTTCTAATCTTCTTATTAATTATCAAAATGATATTCCCGAAAGCTATCCTTCTAAGACCAGTGGTCTAGGTTGCGATTCACGAGGTCCACCCGTAAAACTTCCTCAATGAGGGGAAAAACACATTAATTTGTTTATAATTACGAATATAATTTACGTCTTGTTTTAGTTTTTTATCCTCAAATAAAGACGTTTGCACCGATTTTGATAATTCAGTATTAAGTTACGTAATTGCACGTTGAATGAATTTGTGTTTCCAAGTCAATTTATCTTTATTTTTCCTCGTCCCACACATGGGCATCTCTCTATAAACGTCGGATTCACAAAATCAGTCCTATTACAAGATAGCAAAGACATTGACTATAGCTTTAAAATTTTTAAATTTTTATAGTATTCCAAATAACAGCACCATTATGCCCTGCACTATATTCAATGATAGAAAGCACACATTACAAAGCTTATGAAGCACATTTATTAAATACGAACACTATAGGAAGCATAACACTGTTATAAGCACATACAAACTGTACCTTCGTAATCGTGTTGATTAAAACTGTAACTAGAATGTTTTGGTCCGAAAAATATATGTGTTCGTAAATGATGACTATCATCTACACTTTGATATGAACTTCGTGAGGTTGCTTTACCACCGTAGCTTGTTGTCTTTACATCTTGAAAACCTTTTCTGAACATTAAATTCATTTTGATATTGTTTATTTATAAATGTTATTAATTTAAATACACGTTTTTTGATTATTTTTTTAATTTTATTTTAAGTAGTTTTTAATAATAAATCACAATCATTTATAAAAGCCATCTTTTTAAATTAAGAATGATGGTTTATGAGACTGAAATTTAAAAAGAATAATTTAGATTTAAACGTTGATGAATGACGAATTTTGGAACCTATGATGATGTAGCAGCTTAGAGTGGAGGTACGCTGCCATAAAAGGGGTTCAAGAGCTTCATAATAATATAAAATACGCAAACTTTTGCGTTTAAGGTTTGTACCACAAGGCTACGTAATAAAATTACAGATCAAGAGTAAAACGAAAATTCAGATAACTTTATTATCTTGAAAACTTTTATTCTGAATTCATTTCTCTTCCGTTCAAAGAATGAATGACTTCAGAAAAATAGTTAAAAAGATAAGATAATAATATGAGGGGAACCGTATTTACGTCATTTGCCTCCTAGACCTGTTGACCTTTTTGGTCATCTGTACCCTCCTTAAGTTAGCTATTAATCAAGGGAATGGAGTTACATTAAAAATATTTTTTTACTCTGCTTTCTCCTAATAATTTTCAGCCTATTTAAAAAAATGCAATCTTTGTAACTTATATAGAAAAAATTTGGTATGTTAGGAGCTGTTCTCCAAAGAGTGGAAGTAAATAGATTTTTTGAAATTCTGAATTCTCCTTGTCATTTTAAACTGACTGCAAAAAACTGCATGTCCATAGCTTATAAAGAAAAAAGTCCTTGATATTCTGCAACCGCATATTTCTAGCTTGTATAGCTAAGACGTTGGTATTTTTGGATCTTTTTCCCAAAGGGGTGAGGTTATGCATATCATGTTTATAATAAAAATGTATTGTCATTGGAACTGAACCAAAATGTAGAAGGATTTGACAAGAGGAAGCGTTTCAAATTTGGCCTGTATTATTTGATGGTTACAAATATACATTGAAAAAGGGTGGAAATTTTTTAACAAATTTCCCGATATGAATGAAATATTATAAATATGTTATGAAATGAAACTTCAGACGATTCGATTTGAGACACAATTATTTTGATTGTTCGTTTAACTATGAAAGATATAATGGTAAATTCTAAATCCATATTAATCAATATTGAATTTACTAAATATTGAATTTTATAACAAGAGTTTAACTTACTAACTTTTGGCCGCTTTGGTGTATATTTTTTCATTTAAATATTGGTTATTGTATAATAATAATAGCATACGTCACTTTTATATATATAATGACGATTGTCTTTGTATGATTCGATATATACACTACATAATATATTGATATTCCAAGTGACGTCACATTTATAACGTCACTTTTCAAGGTCCACATTTCATGGTAATCGTTAATCGAATTAATGATAGTGTGACATGTAAAAGTGGATTTTTAACAAACAGAATATATTTTATCATTGTCATGTTTTGTAGGTATAACATATATATATATATATATATATATATATATATATATATATATATATATATATATATATATATATATATATATATATATATATATATGTGTAATATATTCTGACCTACATATATTATTAACTAAAGTATTTCAAACAATATCGTATTTTTTACTCTACATTTTCTTTGTTTTGTTTTAGGAATTATATTTTTTATGATTTTTTAAATTAGTAAAACTTAAAAGTTTGTACAGCTAGAAAATATTCACTACACAAACCAAATTTTGGTATATCAGCTTATAGAATCATCTAATTAGTCCATTTTCGTTTGTCTCCCGTCCGTCAATCTGCCTGTTTATTCGTCATCAAGATATCTTAAAAAAGAAAATAGATTTTGGTAACGTAAGTTGGACCTAAAAAATGCAAGTTTAGGTTCGTGATTGAGCAAAATCTGTTCAAAGTGTCCAATGGACCCAATTTTAATACCATATAAGATTGAAGAAAAGTTAAAAAAAAAATGTTTACCAACTTGTGCTTGAAATATTTTTTCATAAAATGTTTAGATTCGCTACAATTTTAGCTTTAATTTAGCTAATAACCATATATAGGTAATTAAAAAACATACCATTGTTTATTTATATGTATACGTACAAATTGTAATCTTCTATATAGATATATTTTAAGATTGTTTTCCCTATGCCAAGAGATACGAAAAATGATCTGTATAAAAAATATTTCCCTCCTAAAAAAAGAGAATATTTGGAAAATAACATATTGTAGAATAACTTTCGTAATAAATTGGCATTGATTAAAAGTTTTCGAATTAAAGAAATGAATATGTTTAAAGTCGTTTTTTTTTGCTAGATGTGTTTGTTCAAATATTACCTATTTCACTAAACAATATTATTTGGAAAGTATAAAATTATATATTTTATCTGTTCAATTACACTAACATCAAGTCAAGGTGAAAGCTAGACCTTTCTAAGTCAATTGGAGAATATTTAGAAAGTATATCAAACTTTGTTTTCATTTTAAAGTGCACTTGAACAATTAGAAAAATCACTTTATTAAACATTATTTTATAAAAATTTATTACATTTTTAAGACATTTTATTTAAAAAAAAACTATTGTCGTTAAACAACATGAATCACTCACAACACTATTAATTTATTTTTAAAATATTTTCAAAATCTATTGTTACTAAAAAACAAGTAAATAACGTAACGTCTTGTGTGTATCGATGTGTGTGTTACTAGACTATTAAATCGTTGTCCGAATATTCTATTCTACAACTACAATGCATCATCAGCATACCTTGATTAACACTATTTTCTATGAGTGACACTCAACTCAGGTGCGGTGTTGTTTAGTTCTAATATACTTTATATTATATGTTATATATATATAATATATTCTATATAGTTGGAAAATATATATAAAACTTGGAAATAAATGGGTAGGTATATGATTAATATCGGGAGAGGTGGGGTGGGTTTAGTTGAATGAGAAATAGGTTTGTGTGTGTATTTGTATAGTATCCTTACGTTGTTGTGTGTGTTGTTAAATTATTGATTTTTACAAATATACAAATCGCCATTATCATAAAATTTACAAAAAAAAAAAAAATACTTTTCTTTGATAATATCAAAATAGTATTAAAATATTTATTTTGTTTGTATACTACAATAAAACCAGTGGCGGTCTATCGAAGTATAAAGTGTGTCTTGAATGCAGTGCTGGATTTATGATAGAGGCAGTCGGGGGTAGTACCCAGGGCAGTAAATTTATAGGAGCGAAAAAATTTTGAGTGGGAGAGAAGGAATTTTCTCCGCGTTATGTAAAATGTTTTGAAAACTCATCATGCCATTATGTTATAAACTTCAAATTGTAATACATAAAATAATTTTTCTACATTATCAGGAGTATGTTCAAAATTATAAACATTGCAGTTTCTTTTTACTTCCTTTATTGATTTCCATGTAATTTGGATGAAAGAGGTTCTAGAATATTCTAAAAGGTTTCGGAAAGTTCTATTTAAAAATATTCTATATAATAACAAACTTGACCCATTTTATGTAAACATTTTGGTTATGGGGTGGCATAGTGCGCAACGGTGGTTAAATCCGGCTTTGCTTGAATCGCAAGACCGATTTATTAGAAAGGACTATTCAAGGCATATGCAATTTTTGTACTTTGATGTAGTCAAAAACCAAGATAGTTCTAACAGGTCTTCTATAGTTTTCTTGAAACCAAGCTTCCCACGAATTCTGAAGACAGGTCTCTTAGATCTAAATAAACTAGTGAGTATGTCAAGATCAATACAATGCTTTGAAATGATTTAATAATAATATTTTGAAATAATTCTTTTTAGTTTTGCAGACTTCATATATCTAGTATGTTACGAAAAATTTTTAAAGCTGATTTATTCGCTTTTGTGTCGATACAATTTTTATTTCTTAATTCAACGGCATGAAAATATCCTTGAATTATTCATTGAGCAATCATTAGTTCCTCCAACCAATTAGATATGAATTGAATTGACGATTTTTGAATCGATTTCAAAAATCTATTGTTAAATATTTTATCAATTATGTTTGCCAAACGTAATAAATAAAATATCCAACACTATCATAAATTTTTCTATTGAAAACTGATAGCAAATTTTCTTTGAATAACAAATTCAAATATTTACATTGAAAGCGCCACTAATAGTAACAACCGATCTTTATAATATGGTAGAAATTTATATATAATTAATGTTCTATAAGTTCTTCAAAACTACATCATTTAATTTCTAAACATACAACCAAGTTCAACTGAGAAAATAGTTCTAAAACGAAAATTGTTTTCGAAATATTTACTATTATAGTTGTAAATAATATATGCATACCTGTAATGCAATGGTTTGCATGCGGTTGAAACGAAGGAATTTGTATTATAATTATTATACAGTGTGAATTATAAGTAAATTCAATATTGATATAAAACGAAATTGAAAGATAAAATTGCTTTTATTAATTGAAGTGTCTATACTTAACGAATAGCGATTTAAAAATATTTTTAAAAAAATCTTTCAAAATAAACAAGATATGGATAGCTCTAATTAACACAGTAATAATTAAATATAATGAAACAGTAATTATTTCCGGGAGAATATGAGGACTTACCTAAAAGGAATTTCTAGGCAAAAATTAAGTTACACCTTTATCGGCTATTCTTTAATCGATATTTAAATAATAGATACAAAAAATAAAATTGATTTTTCCACAGATAAAAGTTTAGGTTCTATTAATAAAAATGACGAAAAAGATTATTTTAATTTTATTATCTCACAATAAATAAATTTTTTTGTAGATGGGGGCAAAGTGATGATTACAAAGGGATGTAAAAAAAATCGATTTTTGTTTTTAAATCGATATACAAGTATAAAAACTAATAACGAATAATTTACTTTAATTTTTAGAACTGAACCACTTAAAAAATTGATTTAAAAGCAATTGATATAATTTAAAAAAATTATTAATAAACTTATTTTTATATCCAACTAATTGAGCATTGCGTGCAAAATAAGCTATTTGTCGATTTGCATGGAAAATATCCACGAAGGTACAATTAATAAGTGCATTCTTAAAAAAAAAAAATACAAGCAAAAAATTTTCTATTACTCATTCTAGTAGTAAAAATACTGATTTCATGCGTGATTTTAACTCTGAATTCTTGAGCTAATGAACATTTCCTGCAACTAGTTGCATTATATACTATTTTCAATATGCATATTTAATTAAAGCTTTCAATCATAACACTAATAACTTATTAAGTTAATTGTTTAATCATCGGTATGTGAATGTGTTTAATATTAGTGCCTCGCTTACGGTGACATCTCAATCCTATTACCAAGAAAATATAGGACACACCTTTTTATTGTAATTGTTTTATAACTGCTACATAAATACTATTCACTTCATTATAATAACAGATATTTGTGCGTATATTGAAAATAAAAATATATTGTTAATCATTTCCGAGAAAATCCGGAAAAATCAAGTAGATACAAGTGTTTTTTAAGTCACTTCTAGTGAATGTTACGAGTGCCAAAATTTTTGTATGTTTAATTTTGATAAACTTATTGTAAGTGTTGTAATTGTAAATGCTTTTCATTTTTTGACATCTCATTAAAAATAAAAATCATATTGGGCCAATTATTTCGCAAATTATTACAAAAAATTTGAAATGTGTGAAACATGTAGGTTTTTTCCTATTTTCGGGCACAAATAACTCAAAAAATAATTATAAAAAAATGGGTGCGTGTAATTATGTATGCGCGTCAAAAGTTATACTTCTTTGGCATCATTAAAATACAATTTTTTAATTGCATACAAATAATTAATTACAATAAAATAATAAAAGGACTGGAGAAGGATAGTCAACACAGTCAATAAAGCTTAAATTTGAAAAATTCAATAAATGAATATAATATTTTCTTACACTAAGTGTAACATAAATCATAAAACAGTTTCAACCTGTGAATTTTGCGTGACGGTGATGCACGCGCATCTTAAAATTTCACTCTCATCATTTTTTTCATAACACGCCTAAAGAAGTATAGCTTCACAAACGGAAATAGTTTACAACTGCTAGATATAATTCTTTTTATTTCTGTGTTGTTATTTGTATAATGTTTGTTTTAATTTATCGCCATATGATCAACAAATAATAATTAATTAAATATTCAAGAAATATTTCAATGTCAAACATGAAAAAAATATTAAGAATTATTGTAAATGTCTGGCTGATTATTAAATACAATTGTGAGAATTTATTTATTTACATTTAAATTGAATACGGACATAAATCTGTTGACGATATTTATTTATAACAAATTAACATTTTTAATTGTTAATTGTGGATTACACAATAATTTCAAATAAAAAAAAAAAATCAAATAGTTTTATAATTTTATATATTTTTGTTCCATGACCTACAGAATAAAATTAATCAATACATATATTATATATTTTTTTTTTTTTATACAAAAACAGTGAATTTAAATAGTTTAATAAATATTATTTTTATTGTATCTAATTTCCATTTTATATAATTTGTGAGTAAATTGGTTGTTTACAAGTTAACGTGTTATTAATATTTTAATTTGATGTCATCTAATTCCCTGACACTGATTCCCTTTTTTGAAATCCATTTGCATCATCATGAAGTTTAGTCAATTTAATTTGATGTAAAATTTCAAAAACACATTCCATGTATTTTCATGGTGTCAGTATTTATTAATTAAATTATCGATTTTCCACGAGAATAGTAGGGAAAAAGTTCTTAAACTGAATATTTTCAACAAGTTTGCAAGATTTCGAAAATATATTTTGTTTTAAGCCTTCTTCATCAATGATAATCGCAAGCAATAAAAAATTTAATAATAAGCGATAAAAAATTTGATAATTTTGATCGATTTTGATATTCAAATAATTATCCTGTTTCGTAACTCGTGAATTATTCGGTCAATGTTCTCCCATCGTATAACAAGCAGAATTTACATTAAAAGAAAAATAAAATTTTTTTAGCGATTTAAATTCACGCCTATTTTTGGTTGCATTTTTGACTTCCAAACATCTAGAGGATAAAGTAAGAAAAAATAATTATGATCCTAATCGATTTCCAATTAAATGCCGTACCACGTAGGATCGCCAACACATTCAGGGTTAGTAAAACGAGCCAAACTCTTTAAGGATCATTCTACAAAGTTGGATGTCTATCCGACTAGATACGTCCCTCAAGTAATCTTATGAAATCTGTCGGCTCTATAAGTTGTAAATACTATACGTTAGCGTGTAAATATCAATTTTTCAATTTTACAACTGTAAGATTCTATTAACTGATATACAAATATTTCAAAAGATGGTTAACAATGATTATTAGTATATTGATTATTCGGAAATTTTTCTTTTGAAATTTTTGCATTATTTTAAATAAAAAACTATATCTTTTTTATCTTTCCTTTGATTACAACTTAATTAATTTTTTTTTTAATTTTATTTACTTTGTCTGTTTTTTCATTTCCTGTACAAGCATTTTTGTTTTAGGTTACAAAATAAATTATTTATTGTTTATTTTTTCGAAATTGTTCAGAAAAAACTTTTGTTTAAACCAGCGTTTTCAATTTTAATTACCCTCGCCAAAATATTACTTCTTATTATTAATTCATTTTTTTTCTGCGAACATAATTTCATCTTTCTAAGCCAAATTCTGAAATTTTTACTCGAATACAAGTGAGACACGTTTATCTAAATTTCTTATTCAAAGTTTTTCTTGTTGAATGCGACTAATTTTCTCTTCTACACATAAAATATTGGGGCTACTTGTTGAAATAGAATCATTTAAAACGTTGTGCTTGGTGATTGTCTTCAAATGTCATTTGATGACCTTTTGATATCAAATCCCTATAAATAATACTTACCTTTTTTCTGAAATTGGTAATTCCACTCAATTACCAAAACTGTCATGATTAATACAACCATAATAAGAAGTTGAAAGTAATTTTGTCTTAGTATATATTAAACCACTGGGAATTTTTTTTTTATGAAAAATTACTTAGAATTATTTTTACTCATAAAACTGATTCCGTTTTTAGTGTTATTGATTATTAATTTTTAAAATGTCCTTAATGAAGGTTCATCAGAAAAATACATAAATTATAAATCGGGATTATTTTATTACTTAAAATTATTTTCCTTCACAGGTGATTTCTTCAAACAAACTTTGCATCTGTCTTTTTTAAGTCAGATTTTCCATTGCACACATTATTTAACAGATATTGTCAACACTCAGCAAAGTCAATAGGTATACCAAAGTCCCCGTAATTAATCAAAATATTAAATAAAATGTGACACAAAAGGTTAAGCACTGTTTAAGACTAGAGATACTTTATTCATTTAATTTAGTAAAATTATTATTGTTTTCTATTTATTAAAATAATCCATATTATAATTTATATTTAAAACAAAAATTGGTGAAAGAATGCAATCTTCAGATAATCCCGAATTGTAGTTACTTGCTTGTGAATTATAGAATTTTCAAGATAGAGGATAGAATTTCACTCTAAAAGACCTTTCATAACCATACAAGATAACTTATTAATTGTAATTCTTTGTTTGTTTCATTACGGTCATATCATAAATTAAAAGCTCTGAATAAATTGATATGTAAATTAAGCATCATCATATTTACAAACTTTTTTTTATAAGAAATAGAAATAGTTAACACGCAAGTCATATTAGAAAATACAGTGTGTGTAGTAAGTTCTTGGGTAGGTTTGAGTTCTAGATCGCCAGAGAAGTCTATACATATCACAAAGTTAAATGGAGAGCTAGGAGAGGTTATACAATTTTGGCAGTCTCCCAAATAAATCCCGGGTGATATAGCAACCCTATTAGCTGACCGGAATCATTCAGCTTTTCTTTCAGTTATCGAGAAATCAGCCAATTTTTCCTAAGAACAACTCTGTTAGGATAATTATGGAATCAATTTTGAGGGACTTGAGGTAATTATACTATTTTGAAGGCTTAAAAAAGTTGGATATACATCTGCCATAGTTTATCGAATTTAGCTTTTCTTTAAGTTATTGAGAAATTAGCGATTGAGAAATTAGGTATTGAGAAATCGATTTTTAGTTACTACCTCAATCATACTATTCTGGTTTAAAAAAGTTGGAGGGAATTCTGCCATAGTTTATTGAATTAGAAGAATTACTAAAAGCCAAAAAGTTTTTCTTCCTTTTTTTAATCCACCTTTTTTTCTGTAAACTTTACTTATAGTCACACTGTATAATAATGTATTATTATTTATAATACACCGTGTACAAAACCCTTGACAAAATTTCCACTATGCAAGACAGAAGTGTTGTCGGATGTAAATCCTATAACTCGTTTACTCTCATTATCCTTGAAAGAAACAATCTAAGACATTAATACAAATAAAATTAAAACATATAAATATTTTCAGTAATTTATATTTTAATATTCAGTTGATGGATGCTGATTGTCTGTCTGGGTCACTCAGCTAAAGTTGCTTCTTTACAATAATTGAATTTGTTTAAATATACAATTTTAAATTGCTGTCGGAATAATAAAACGAAATTTTATAAAAATGAAATTGTTTTTAGTGTTTGCTATAGTGTTGTTTGTTCAAGCGGACATGGAAAATCCAAATAAACCTAGTGGTATGTCTTTAATTAACGTAACATATTTGTTTAGTTTTATTGAAACATTATGTTACAGGATTAGGTGGTTTTCCATTTAGCAACGTATTTTCTTCAAAACAGGTAATTCAAACATTATTAATAACTGATTATCGGCAAGCTAAATAATCGTACAATTTCGGGAATTATTTGAATTTTACTGTAGGATACTAGTGATTCATATCCAGCTGAAGTGAATGATCAAAACGAGACAATTGGCCATCCAAAGATAGTATCAGAACCGCCAAAAAAAGAAAAGGGACGTTTATCTGGTATAGGTCGTGACATTGTTAAAGCAACGGGAAAAGGATTGTCATCGGTAGGAAGCGGAATATCGTCAGCCGTAAAAGCGGGAACTTCATTTATACCGACACCAAAAACTGGTGGTTTTGATTCGTTTATTGATAAAATTCCCGGCGCCAATACAATTGGAAAAGTCACTGATGAAATTTTCAGTCGTGCTCGTGCCATTTATCCAGGTTAAATTTTTAAATTGTATTTAAATAATTTATTTTGAGTTTTATGTTTGCATTTTTCTAGGAACCAAATGGTGCGGAGGTGGAAATATTAGTAAATCCGATAATGATTTAGGATTATTTGCTGATACTGATGTGTGTTGTCGAGAACATGACATGTGTCCAAATAATATTGCCAGTGGCGCAACTAAACATGGGCTGTATAATAATGGACTCTTTACACGGTAATAAATTTTTTTCTAGTGTTTTTTCTGGTTTTAAATTTTTAAATAAATCGAAATAGTACCAGTTTTTCGTTGTTTTTTGAGTAAAAAATGGAACACATTTCAATTTGAATTTTTTGATTGTTATTTTGTTTATGATCTAAAAATAATTAATGTTTTTCAGATCCCATTGTGACTGTGATACAGCATTTTATGATTGTTTATTAAAGAATTCCAAAACATCATTACCTTCATCACAATTGGGCATCACATACTTTAACATTCTTGGACCACAATGCTATAAAGAAGATTATCCAATTAAAAGTTGTTTAAAATCAGTTGTAACAGATAGGTAAGCGTGATATCAGTGCAAAGTGGTAAAATTAAATCATTTTTTTGTATAATTTCGACAAATTTGAATTTGCAAGAATCAGGTATTGAACTCAGGAATGCATATGAAAAGGGGTTGGTTTCATCTACCCCTATGTAGACTTTGAAGTAAGGGCTAACGGCGGTAGTTTTTGAAAATATTTCTGTTGGGTATGAGATTCGTTGAAGCTTAAATATTGAGCAAAGAATTTATTTGGTTCGAAACACAATTGTTATTTACAACTAAATCAATTTTCATGCGATACATGTTGATAATTGAATGATATTTGGATTACAATACCTTGAAATTTTGATGAAACAATATGGTCTTTCACAATTTACCTGATTGCTACGATACAAAACTACAAAAATTATAAAAGCGCTTTCCTATTTATCGTTTTTCTGCAGATTTTTTAATAGAAAATTGTTATTGAGGAAATAGATATTAATTGTTGAGGTTACTCAAGAAACAACCTTGAATGTTTGAATCAATTTAACGATTGGACAAATAATAACTTTAATATCTGGAGAATTAAGGTCAAAAAGCTATCAAAATGTGGAACATATTGTTTGAAGGCCAAGTTATTTGAAAATAATAAGTATACCGATTTAAATAATATTTTTTTTGGTATTATTTAGCCCTCTTATTTGGCGACATAAATAAAATTAGAAGTATTATTTATATAAAATATGTGGAACTTTAACTCAAAGAGAATTTTACTTGGTTTGAACAAGCGATCTTCATACGTTTTTGATCACGTCCTCTATAAACCCAGTAATCATAAATCCAGACCCTTTGACTATATTAAATCCGTCCAAATTTTATATTTTTAATTAAAGGGAAATTTAACAATTCACCGAAGAAGTTCTGATTCGGGATATCGGTCTCAAAAAAAACATATTCAATCGTTAAATGCATAATGAGTAAAAAATTACCTTGTAAACAAAATTTAGCCGCAATTGAAGACTAAAACTATTTCCCTTTTAAAAAACCGAGAAAAAACTTTCCTAATTAATTGAATTACTTTTTTGTAATTTTTGAATTCAACACTACTTTTTTCTGTTTTCAGTAATTTAACAAAGTGTGCCGAGTACGAGCTTGATACGACATCTAGACCAGTATTCCAATGGTTTGATAATAAATTATTTTGGGGTGTTCCATTAATTAATGGATGATATAAATACAAGTTTTTGCATTGTTTTTTAAAAAAAATATTATTGTACAAAAAAATTATATTTAGTATTTAAGAAATTTTTTAATTAATTAAACGTTTATAAAAAAAAATACTCTGTTGTATTTTATTCTTTTTTCCTTTTTCGAAATGGTAAATGTGCTCCGGGTGGGAATTGTTAAGAAAGTAGCGACGAGTAACGTCTCAGGAGATATAATTCTAATTAGAGTAGCTAATTTATTGAGTTGATGACTACATTATATTCTAAATACGTAATAATAATACTAAAATTAAGTTATTGAAGCGGATAGGGAACAATTTTCAAACGAGTAAAACAAACCATTTAAATTTAATTGGTTCCCGTACTTTTATTACCAATGCCAAATTAAAATTTTAAAATTTTTAATTTCGACATATTTGATAAAAACATAAATGTATACAAAAAATTATTTTTGGCCTTGACCCTTAAGGTTATCACCGAATTGAAAATATTTTGAGTGCTGACTTCCGTTACTACTATAACAGACTTTATTGTCCGTATCTAAAATTACCCAAAGTTAACTAAAATCATTGAGGTGTGAAAACGGAAAAATATTGCCACAAGAATGATAGAAGAACGAATAGAGAAATAAATAGTAATATGGCACCTTAAATTAGAAAATTGACAATAATGATGCAACGACAAAAAATGGATAAATCGAGCGGAAAATTTTATCATTTATAGTTTTTCGTGATGAAAAATTGCAAACTCACATGTTAACACACCGTTTTGACACGAAAGTATTGGAATCCTAGAATCTTGGTAAGTACATGGCGATGTAAGAAAATTTAGAATTCTTTTTTAATCGACGCTTTAACAAAAACCCATCAAAAACTTAATAAGCAAATATTGGATTATGGCATTAAGAGTGTGAACCTTTTTCGATTCTATTTTATAATTTTTAACTTCCCGTCAAATTTCTCAACGGATCACATTTGATAAACTTTCCAATATTGAAGATAGAAGTAATTTGATGTCATTCAACCGCATAAAGTGATTACTCTTCAGTACCTTTAAAAAGTCATCAGATAAGACAACTATAATATAAAGTATAAAAATTGGGATACAAATGTTATTTTAATTGAATTTTGTTAAAAGAATTCTTTAAAAATGAAGTCATTGTTGGTGTTGATCGCTTTAGTATTGTTAGTCCGAGGAGAAGTGGACAATCAAAATAAAACGAGTGGTTTTGTCCGTTTTCCATTCAATAACATATTTTCAAATAAGGTATGTGTCAATTTTTATGTAAGCAAAATAAACATATGTTAGCCAAAGTAAAATAAAATTGATATCGTGCAGTTTAGTTAAAGGGGAAAATTTCTATAAGTTCACTATCTGTATTTATGTAAATTTAATATGTACTGGTTTAAACGTTTAATAAAAAAATTAGAGTAAAAAGTAAAGTTTAATATTTTGATGGGTTAAATAGCAAATTTGATGGGTAAAATAAGAAAATTATAAGAACATGAGAAAAAAATATTACTTAATATAAAATCTAAAATGGATATTTTGTTAAAATTTTTCAAAAAAAGTTACTAGGCAAATACAAACAAAATTGTACGGACTTATAGACCCCAATTTTTGTGTTTACTTTGTAACATCACACATTTAATTTATAGGGCGCTAGTGGTTCAAATACAACAGAAACAACTGTGGCAATTGATCAAAATCAGAATATAAACTCGCCAAATTTCGCAACAGAACCAAAAAAAGAAAAAGGTCACTTATCTGGTATAGGTCGTGATGGTGTCAAAGCAATTGGAACTGGTATAGCATCAATTGGCAAGGGAATATCGAAAGCAATAAAAGCAACCACTAAATACATACCATCACCAAATACTGGTGGTTTTGATTCTATTGCTGGTAAAATACCTGGTGCAAGTGCACTTGGAAAAGCCAGAGATGAAGTTTTGAGTCATGCTCGTTCAATTTATCCAGGTTATATATTTTAACATAAATAATCAAACCTTTTAATGACAATTGAGTTTCATTTTGAACTTTTATAGGAACCAAATGGTGCGGAGGTGGAAATATTAGTAAATCCGACGATGACTTAGGTTTGTTTGCTGATACTGATGTGTGTTGCCGAGCACATGACATGTGTCCCAATAATATTGATGCTGGTGCAACTAAACATGGATTGTATAATAATGCCCTATTTACACGGTAGGTGAAAAAATGAATTAAACTTTCATTGGTAGAAAATCAGCTATAAACTTTTAAATAGCTTTGTTTTGGATCTTTTAGAGAAAAAGTTTCATAAATTTTTTGTACGTATAATAATTTTAATTCATTTCAGATCCCATTGTGACTGTGATACAGCATTTTATGATTGTTTATTGAAAAATTCCAAATTTTCAATTCCATCATCACAATTGGGTGTTACATACTTTAACATTCTTGGACCACAATGTTTCAAAGAAGATTACCCAATCAAAGGTTGTTTAGAGACAGTGGTAACAGAAAGGTAAGTCTAAAAATTTGATTCTCATTTTATTTTTTAAATTACTTTTTACTTAGGTAATAAATAATTTTTCCAAGCTTGTTAAATTGTTAAACTTAAACTTTCCGCTGTCATATTCGAGAGATTTTATTAAAAACTTGAGTTTTTAACATCTGAAGCTTGCTTTGATCCCAATTTGTTATAAAAAATTCGTTAGAAGAGAGACCATAGGAGGCGAGAAGTCGTAAAGGCAGAGACAAGAAACTTCAGAGTTTCTTCCAGTCTTAATATTATTTTCAACCCATAGATACCCATATACTGGGGTAGATAGATTAGGCTTTAATTTTCTTGAAATGAAGTATAGATAATTCAGTTTTTTGTAATGGATTTAATCCTTTTTTTTCTTATTTTTTCAGTAATTTAACAAAGTGTACACAATATGAACTCGATACAACATCCAAACCAGTGTTCCAATGGTTCGATAATAAAATATTTTGGGGTGTTCCTTTAATCAATGGATAAAATAAAATCTATTTATTTCAAAAAACAAAAAAAAAAATGTAATAATAAAAAATAATAAAATAAATAAATAAATATTCTTGTCTTTTTTTAAGGAAATTTCCCTTACTTCGATATTAACATTATTATTATTATTATTATTTACAAGCTTTTAGAGTCTGTAATCAAATCTTAGACGTAATTCGACTATTTTATCTATATTATAGTAATCAGAAACGATGAAATTATAGAACAATCTTCCGATTTCCCTAATTGTAACTGACATATTGAGTTATGTATTAAATCCTTCGAAATTTATTTAACCATAACAAATGATTACTTCTTCATTCGATATAAAAACCATTTAAACACCATAAATATACATTAGTTTGTTGGTAGCTACACAAGAAAATCATTATAATATCAACAATTATCGATTAATCAGAAAACCTTGTATTTTTATTATAATAAAATCAATTTATATAACAATTAAAATAAATATTAATTATGAAATTATTAACATTATTGTTGTTTATTGTGATGTTACATGCAAATTTTAGTGCATTACAGGTATGTGATTCTAATTAGATAATAGATAATATTTGTTCTTCCGTGGAATTTGCAGTACGCAGTCTAAAACAAGCACATACGAACATCAAGTACCTTGCGTATTGAAGATAAATCATTAAAAATTCAGTACGATGTTAAAAGGTCCTTTTAGTCTTTGGTAAATGCCATATTCTGATGAGATTTAAACATAATTATTTTGGTGACTTCTGAGTTCAAAATAGTGGTCTTCAAAAGTTGGTGTGTGTTTGTGACACAGTGGCAGCGAAATCGTATCTACGGACTTATCCTAAATTCAGCAATTATGTCTGTTTAATTTAATTAGGAATTCTATACTTCCTATATCGTAGATTTAACTAGGAACTAAAAATAGTCTTTACAGGAACCACATATTGAAACTGCCACACCGAAACAAGAAAAAGGTCGCTTATCAACTGGTCGTAATTTAGCAACCAAAACGATTGATGGTATAAAAGATATTATTTCTGGGGCAATAAAATGTTTACCATTTGATCCCTTCGGAAGTTTGGATACATTTCTTGGTATACTTCCAGGCGGTGATGAATTGAAGAAAATTCAAAATAAAATATTGTCCGAAGCTCAAGCTATATTTCCAGGTGAATCAAATACTTCGATAAATTCTCTGAATTCGGGTATTCCGAATATTAATTAAATTAAAATAATACTTTTTAGGTACTAAATGGTGTGGTGATGGTAATATCAGTAAATGTGATAATGATTTAGGCTTATTTTCGAGTACAGATTCATGTTGTCGATCACATGATATGTGTCAGAATTTCATTATGCCTGGTGATACCAAATACGGACTCGAAAATACTGGTTTATTTTCGCGGTAATGTAGTACCATAAATAATTGTAAATATATGTTTCATGTTTACCCAAATATGTTTAAATAAAATTTAAATTTTATTGGGAAATTTGCCAATAAAATTAAACAACTATTTATTAAAAAAAAAGAAATATTTAAATGGAGTTATTTTTATTATAAATGTTTTCAATAAAATTTTATAGAAATTAATTTTTATATTAAAATATTTTCTAATTTCGAGAACTATTTAAATGATAAAAATAACTATATGCGATGTAAATAAACTTTTGATTTTTCTCAAAGACGCGTCATTAAAATTATCTACCAGGCACCATTCTAAATAATATAATCTTGAAAAAGGTGCTTTTTTAACCGACTTCAAAAATGGAGAAGACGCTATCATGTCGTAGAAAGATGCTTTCTTAAAATAATCTTTAAAAGTAAGAAATTGCAACATGCAATTACAACTATAGTTACTCCTAAATTTTAGATACGCATTTGACGATCGCTAAACAAAACTTGTTTAATCGACTGAAAATTACGTAATTAAATATTTTTTGTTTGTTTGTAGTTTTCATTGTGATTGTGATATAAAATTTTATGATTGTCTCTATGAATCATCAAAAACATCAATAGTATCTATGAATATTGGTATAACATACTTTAATGTACTTGGACCGCAATGTTTTAATGAAGAATATCCCATTAAAAGATGTGTTGAATCTGTCATGACTACAAGGTAACTGTCAATCAATCTGTTCAACAAAATAGTGACAAATATTATATTTTTTGTTTTCAGTAATTTAACCAAATGTGCATTGTACGAATTGGATACTACGGCCAAACCTGTTTATCAATGGTTCGATAGTAAATTGTTTATTCCATATTTAATCAACTAAAAGGCCTTATCTTGAAAAATCGCACAAAAAATTCGTACTTAGGTCTGTAATAGGGTACTTTTATCGTTTTTCAAATAAATTTAAATAGAAATAGACTTATTTTGTATCTAAGAAAATGTATATGTCAACATGTAACTCTGAGTTTTGAGTGTAGAACAATTAGTTGTAATTTTGAATTCCTAGACCAAAATAATTCCTACACTAACGACTTTTTTTCGAGTTTTGAATTTGGAGAGAACAATTTTATATGAGTCATACAATCTGACAAAATTTCTAATTATGACCGAAAGTTGATTAAAAAAAATTAAAAAAGCACTGCTATCATCTGTTTTTTTATGCAGCAATAAAATATGTTTTTAAAAATGTCTCTTTATATACATATCTAACTTTTTAACTAGTGGAAATTCAGCGTATAAATGTTTTACTGGCCTATTTTATCTTCTGTAGGAAATAAAAAATAAAACCATTTATGAGAATTGCTATGTTTATTTTAATAGATTCACTTACCTATTACTCGTTAGACATTAGGTATCCATTTAAAAATAGATTAAAACATAATTCCCATTAAATCTCATTTCTTACATAAATAATAAATAATACTTATCCTATATTTTCACATTAGTAAAGTAAGTTTATTATTTACGATATTTATCTTCATTTTATCAAAGCTTTTAAGATATAAATTTTTTTAAATAATTTAAAAATGAAATACAAATTAGTTTCATTAATTTTATTTACATATTGAAAATCTTGAATCATTCGTTACAATTATTTTTTAAAAATTATTTATTTATAAAGTTTTTACCCCTATCAAAAATTTAGATTTTATAAATTGTCTTAAAAATTTATGATTATGAATTTTAAATAATAAAAAAAAGATTTAAAACGAAAATCGTGTAAAAGAATTCCCCATTACGTATCCTATCATGAATAAATATTAATTTTTATTATTTTATACTTTGGCATTAAACCATTTGGAAACCATGTAAACCATGAGGAAACAAAGAAATTGTATACATTAATATAAAACCTTTACGTTAACTTAATACAGTCGTTAACCACAGAAATTGATTAAAAATATGATAAAAAGGATAATAAATGAAAATCTTATTTACAAAAAAAATTTACCTTGTCGTATCCATCGACCTCTATATTTATATATCTTATAAAGCCTCGCATTGAAAAGTAAATATTGAGAAAGAGACTTCTGAATTGATTGATGCGCCACGAGTAGCTAAAATTTGTAATAAAACATTCTCATTCTAAAAAATATATTTATTTATTCATTTGTTTCTATGAAAATTTTATAGCAAATTCAAACAAAAATTACTGAATAATTAAAAAATTATATTGGAAAATATTTTAAATTGCAAGTATAAATAATCATTTATTTAAAATTATCAATAAATTTTGAAAAATTTCCTATATTAAATTATTTAAGATTCACAGATTTATATATTATTTGATTAATTAAGTAGTTTTTTTGTAACCAAAGCAACGAATGAAACCACTTTGATTCATGTTAGATTCTAAACCTTAATTAATCCAGAGCTTTTGTTATTCAAAGATTTATTAAATTTATGCTATTATTCTGTAAAGTATATTTTCGCGTAAAATAGTTACGGATCATAATAAATTAACGTAATTATCCAGTAAAAAAGTTTATACAAATCCTGGGGAATTGACCAAAATTAGGAATGAATAACAGTATCAATTATTACTAATAAAAGTAACTGTATTTTAATCTATAAAAATATATCGTAAAAAGAGGATTTAGAAGAATATACGGAGGTTAAAAAAACAAAGAACAAACGTGACATTTTCACCACAACACTGCGATTAAAATGTTTTACTATGACATCGCCATAATGAGCATTAAAAATTCAAATTCTTGTTGTCATCAAAGCAAGCATACTTTAATTCATGTTATAATAATACAGGATGGGACACACGTCTAAATTTATATTGTTTTTGTTATAAGCTATACATTTGTAAGCAGCAATGTCACGGTACCTGGTGAAAATTTGCTGTTTTGTTAGGAGTCCAAGCGGGGATTATTGCATTTACTCGAGCGCGTCAGATTAAGATATGGATGATACCTTTGTTGAGTACCTCCAAGAAATATTAGCTGTCTATATGGGGACGCGCGTATAGGGTTGTCGACTAGAACACAAGAGAATGGGAGGATCACAGGGAAGACAAGCCACCTGCGTCACGCTCAAATCTTCACGCTATTTTTTGGATTTTCTCCATTTTGAATGGTGACCAATTTCATGAAAAACATGTAGGGACAATTAATTATCTAGGAATTTCTAATTTATTGAGCTTGTTTCGTTCTTTAATTGCTCAAAGCGATTTCAATTATTTTTTTTAGAAAGTTCTACATATTATTTTTGGTTGTATAAACAGTTTGGTTCCTTAGTTTTTGAACACTCTGTGTACAAATTTATGTGAAAAATAAACAAGTTTAAAGAGTCGGTAAGTATAAGTACTACCATAAATGGTTTTTTGACATAACAATTTAAAATTCTTACATATTCTGTATCATTGATTAAACAATAAGGAAACGGTAAGTATACAAGCAAGCATTGGCGTATTTAAAATAATCTGCCATTAAAGAAGTGACATGATAAAGAAAATCCTTCTAAATCTTGAAAAATATGCTTTAATAAATACCTTTATATATTTTAAAAGATATTTGTTTAACCCACTTTGTAAACATTTTTGGCATTGCTGATTATCTTAAATCTTATACTTTTTTACTGTATATCATAAATTCATTCAGATTATACACATAATTTTCTTTCTTTTACTTACACTTTGGTACTTGATAATTTAAATTTAAATGGTGGTTGAGTAGAGAGGAGAGTGGGGTAAACAGAAACTGCGGGTAATTACAAACAAATATTGTAATTTCTATCGTGAAATTACTTCAAAATATTGAATAATTGTCTAATTTTTATAATTAAAATTATCCGAAAAATAATTAATTTATTGGGTAATAATATCCAGTCTTTGGTGACTTTAATGAAAAGTGTTTTTCTAGAGTAAATGGGGGAGATATCTTGGAAATCATTGTAATTGATTTTGTCTTAAATGAATAGTGAATTTTTCATTTTTATCAACAAGGGGTAATTAGGAACGTAAATATAGGTATTACTACTAACAGATCAGGGTTAAGAGCCTTTAAAAATGGTAAAAAGTGAAAAAAGTTATAATATGATGAAACCCATTGAAAATGGAACAGAATATAACAAAAATGAAAGGAAATAGTTTCATATAAAATTGTATAAGTATCTATGCTAGAATGGCTAAAGTTCTATAGAGCTAAATATTCAAAAACATGCCTCCATAAAAATGAAATTATTATGTACGCGTGAATAAAGCGTGCGAATACAAACAATTTTTTTGTTTCATCATCATTAATTAATATCTGGTTTTTATTTTTATTATCATCATAAATTCTAAAAAAGTGTATATTTTTTTTTCATGTCTACGAATTTATTAAAGATAATATTTAAATAGAATAAAGTGAAAAATGATTTATATACTTACAAAAGAAATTATTAATAATATATAACCACATTTATTATTATTATTATTATTATTAAATTTGTATATATATTTTTTTGAATGAAATTTAATAAATAAATCAAAAAATACTCAGAATCAATTTATTTTGTTCTATTGTATAGATGTCGATTGTCAAATCTTTCAATTTTCAGCTACACAATGGAATATTTTCATTCAATATTTTGTTCAATTACTATTGGGATAAAATTGGCAGGATAAGCGATACGAATATAAGTGTTGTATACGGAAAAGATTACATAACAGCCATGATATGCAAGAATTATATTTCTTACATTCATTTTAAAGAGTTATGTGCTTCGATACAAAAAAACATCATAAGAATTTTCCAAATTTCTCAAGAAAATGAATATTTCAAGATATATAGTTTTAGAATTAATAACAATAAAATAATAAAAGGACTGTTGAAGGATAGTGAACACAGTCAATAAAACTCAGTTTAAATTTGAAAAATTCAATAAATAAATATATATTTTCTTACATTTAAGTGTAACATAAATCATAACAACAGCTTCAATCTGTGACTTTTCTGTGACGGTGATGTGCGCGCATCTTAAAATTTCACTATTATCATTTTTTCATTACGCTCCTAAAGAAGTATAACTTCAATAGGTGTTATACTAAACAAAAATAATCTACACACAAATTTCAAGGACTTTATATATAAATGACATTTGACATTATAATTGTTCTATTTTCCAGAAATTTTTCGGAACAATAAAGTATTTATTATTCAGTGAATAAAATTTATTTATATAAAATCACAATTGAATTGAAATCAGACGCAATACTCAATTTATACTAATGAATTTATATACTAATAATATTTCTCTCAAAAAGATAATTCATATTAAATTTAACTAGCAGAAGAAAAGTATTTAAAGATTTTCTATAGTTTGAATAGTAAAAATACCTCGTGGATCTTAATAATAAATGATGTTGTTTGTTCTACAATGTAATTTAATATTTAATTAAATACATTTGTTATACTTATTATATTATATAGTATTGTACCAGTTTGTAATCTATTAATGTAACTAAATGTGTGTTTATACAAGTGATAATATACAAGGAAGGAAAACGAAATATAATACCAAGTTTAGGAAGCTATCTAGTACAGTAGTTTTTAGACTAGAAAATCTAGGAGAATGGAATTATTACGAAACTTTCGTTCACTTTGAAGATTTTGTCATGGTTTCGAATTAAATACTAGCCAAGTGTTTATGTTCGACATAAAACTGTTCCTGAAATTCTGAATAAGACTTTTGTATATGTCATTTTTGTATACAAGTATACAGTTGATTTTATATCGAATTTTTCTGATTTAAAACCATATAAATTTTAAATCATTTTAATAAGAGAAAATTGACGACACAATAATTTTGAATCAGCAGAATTATTAAGAAAACGATTTTTATGAATTTTTGAGTCTAAAATATTTCACGTTGTGTTACGCATACCAACTGTAATTAATTCGCTAATGAACCCTATTCATATATTGACGTACAAATTATGCTGAATTGTAAAAGAAAGATATGTTATTAAATTATGAACACTACACTCATATATCTACCTTAAACAAAAGAAATTTTCCTTGAAAATGTGTGCATCTCAAATGTTTAATCTCTAAAGTTTTGTGAATTATTTATACATATAATAAATAATATGTAGTTTAACTCACTTTTTAAAAGTCAACTCCATCCTATAAATGTATATCATGCTCACTAATATATATGTTTCATGAAAAGTATATGCTTTTCATGAAACAGTCACATCTGTTTCTGAAATTATACGTGAATCTGCAAGAGTTTTGTATCTTTAAGAATGCTACTTTATTGGGATGTATAGAAGTGCATTCTTTGAAAAATTATTTTATTTACCGAAGAACAAAGTCAGTTGAATGGATTTTGGTAACTGGCATTTTATAGGTGATATTCGGTTCAAATTTACTCTTTTCGGAATTGTATTGCCACCTTTCATGGTTCACAATCCTCATGATTGAGGATAAAATTTCATTAAATGAAGAAATGTTTTGCTCCAACAGTGAAAATAGTTGGTATTACAGCAAGTAATACAGCAGTTGAATAGTTTTTGGTAACTGGCATTTTATAGGTGATATTCCTTTAAAATTTTAATTCTTGGAAATCGTATTTTACACCTTTCATCGGTCACAATCGTGGACTTCACTAAGGACAAATTTTGACGAAACTGACAAATATTTTAGTGGATACATTTCATACAAAAAGCACATCGCCTTCATGAAATGCACTTCATTTCTCTAAATCAGCACTGGTGGTGCTCTTAGTGTTCTCCTCATATACACATTTATAATATGTGATATATTACATAAGTTTTCAGTTTGTTACCACACCTCTCACACCTTCTTTATCTTTGTTTAAGTACCTTTTTGTCGGTTGGGTCTCTAGAGATAAATGTTAAGTGATTCTACAACACAAAAACATAAATTTCGTTGATTTTTTTTTGCTTTTAATGTTTTGTTTATATTTGCTTTATGTCGAAAATAATTTCCTATGACTACGAATTTAAAAAAGAGTTCTTCAAAATCACTTACTGACGGTATATGCACACACTATTGCGATTAGCGACGATTTCAATGAGTTTTATAAATTTTGTTTGAATAATTGAAAATACAAAAACTTAATAAACCAAAATTTTATTTCGATTTTCATAATGAAAATAATAATTTTCTATTAGGAAAATGATTAGTAAACATAAAAATTAGTAGTTTACAAAGTTTCAAATTTAACAAGCATTTATCGCGTGTTAATGCAACATTATTGTGTTGATATGTAGTAGAAAAAATAATTTAATTAAAACTATAAATATGTACATCGAATGTAATAACATATAATTTGGACTCTCAATTTACACTTGACCGCTTTTTTATATCAACTGCATTATTCTTTATTCGACTGCTGTGGCATATGGATATATGGATATCCATAGTCTGGACGGTAAGGCAAGATTTTATGGCAACATTTCAAATTACCATTCATTTAAGCTTTCAAGTCAACCCCTTTAAATTTCAATTGAAAAATAAATGAATAAAGTTTTAATATTATTCGATAAAATTGTCCAATATATACTTTTAAAAATTTGTACTTTTGCTCAATTTTTATACAATTTTGGCAAGAAAAGTATGTTTTCCAACTAAATTTGGGTAATAGTTTTCAAATTTTTGCTTAAATTAAACATATCTAAAATAAATTTCAAGATAAGAGAAGTCTGGTAGTGACCTTTCATATAAGAGTTGAAGTAAGTGAATTATTAATAACAAAAATGAAAATAATGACTCGAAATTGGTAGTTTTCAAAAAATATTTCACTCAAATCAATCCAAATTTGACCAAGAAATCGAAACAATTAATATTTTGTTATGTATTATTATTTCAGGGTATGCCATTTTATTGAGAGACATGTTGAAATTTGAAATTTGAAGACAAATTTTAAAAAAAATCTGTGTCAGTTTTTTCCACTAACCGTCTGAACTATTCTTTCATGTTTTAGTCGGCTACTTTTTATAAATAATAAAAGATCGCAGCAATTCTATGCAGTCAAATGAAACAGAATTGTTGTACATATAGAAACAAATAAAACTTTTATAACATCATCATTATTTTTCTATCTATCTTAGCTAAAATATTTTTATGAAATAATGAAGTGTTTTGGCATCATGCCAAATTTGTATCACAAACGAATGAAAAAAAAAAAACATTAGATATGAAACTCTTTCAATATTTATCTAACTCACTAAAGCGGGTTTATCAATTTTTTATCCAATAACAACCTAGGATGAAATATTACAAACCATATAAAATTTTTAATCAAAAAGTATAAAATTATGAAAAGTCTACTTAGAACCTGTTTGCTTCATTCTTTAAACGAAAATTAATGCAGACCGTTACCAAATTTGCAAAGAGAAACATCTCCTCAGGAAATCATTACAACTAGCTAATTCATACTGATGATGACTTCTAAGGACTACTCTAGGAAATTGGGGCAAAAAATTGAAATTTAAACGAAAATCAATGTTTGTTCAATTTTTTACGGGAAAATTTTGTTTCCATGGCTATTGAAAAGTATAAAAATAATTTGAGTTACCCATCTAAGTACTAAATGGATCTGATGTTGCTTAACTTTGGTGATCCTTTGATATCTGAAATCACGTAACGTCAGTGAGGGATTTATAATTAATTATTTACTGCTTTACACCAAATTCATTCCAAGTGTTGCAACTTAGTGTACTTTAAATGTAAGAGACCAATTTGTTATGAATGCCATATTTCAAATTTTGCGTACTATGCCAGAATTGTAAAAGCTTTTGTAAATTTAAAAAAGTAAAGGGATATTTATCATACTGATTTTTCATAATATTTCAGTTTCATTGAATTTCCTATATTAAAAATTTATTTGGTAAGTTCTTTTTATTGGAAAACAAAGATAAACAATGACATTTAAATATTATCTATATTTCAATATTATCGATTATTCTCTCTATTATTATCATTGTTTGTCAACAAACACAAATATCACATCCTGTTTTTTGTTTCTTTTTTGTTATTATTACTACGAAGCTATTATATAGTACCAGAGCCAGTTGTTTTAAGGTCTCTTCCCAAATTTCCATTGGATCGAATTCAATTTTATAATTTTAATACATAAGTTTATAAACATTGTATTCAAAGCGAAAATTTAGAAATTAAATCCAGGAGAAAGCTATACTTGGGTAGGTCAATAAATCCTTATGAAACCTTAGAGATGGAGCTCGTAGCTTCGCTAATGGTCTGTTTGGTAAACATCATTAATCACTAGGTATTCGGAATAATTACATCCATATTCATAACATGATCTGGTTTTTATCGTCAGTTAAAATGAAAAAAAAATTAGGTAAGGAGGCTTTTAACTGCCAAAAATTAACAGCCAAGTAATATTCGGAACACGGCACATCTGTATTTCTGCCCGTACATCAGCAAGAAGAACTACATAGTTTGAGCAGTTCCGAAGACTAATATGCTTATTATATTTGGCATGAACAAAAAATCGGCGAGGAATCGGAAAATTGGCTAAAATTGACCAATTAAAGTTTGAATTGATAGACCATTCACAGCATTCTATTATATTCTAAAGATTTACTGATAATTTTATTTTGAACATGATGGGAATAATTCTCAGTATATATATTGAAAATAAAAAAAAAACACAGGAATCACGCACATTAATGTTAACAGGAAGAGTTGTTTGCAGTCGGCTCTTGAATCTGTAGGTGTTCTACCTAGTTAGTATTAGGTAGTTGGACTATATACAGTTAGTTTGGGTTATTCGACTGTATAAAATAAATTTATGACCACATATCTGACCCACCATTGAGCACACAAGTTCCAAAGATAAACCGTAACATCTGTTTCATGGCTTTGTTTTGGTTTATTATTGTTATTATTGATAACAATATTTCAACTAACAATTTTATAACGTATATATATATACCTAATAGTCCGGAAGGTAGCGTTGCAAATGACACAATCATTTCAAGTCAATTAATTCATGTTGGAATGTTTACTAGCAGTCATACACTGTTATGAAAGTCAGCAGGCTCCGAGAGGGTGCACGGGCTGGATAAAAATTTCTGCTGAATAGTCATCTAAGGCAATTAAATGTCATATTCAGCTGACAATTATTCCATCCCTAAATATGCTAATCTCTATTATTAATTTCAAACGACCTGAAATATATTTTATTATTCCTCCATCCTGTTATTAGTCCTCCTTAGATGCACCTGCTGAACTGTCAATCGTCATTATCAACTTCATATAAACATTCAAAAAAATCGAAAATTGAACGGCCTGAAATCACCATGACAAATGCAACGCTACTTCCCGGACTATATAGGTATATACAATATATCGTAAATATTATCAATAATTTCCGTATTACGCGTGCTACAATATATGGTAAAGATGTTACAACGAATCCAATCATTGCTTTAGTGGCTGGATTTATGAGAGAATTATTTTTAAGTAAATGTTTGCGTTTGAAAATTGAAAAAAGCTCAAATAATATCAAAGTATTTATAGTGCGAACGTTTATGTTCATCATTCAAAATCAAATACTGTTATTTTTTTTATTTTGGTGAGAACTAGGCTCATGAAAGTAAAATTAAAATAAAACTTCATCTTATCAACTTTTTGGGACACTCCATACACTGGAGCTTCATAAAAATGTGAACATTTTTAAACCGTTTTTATAAAATCGATTCAAAATAGACGTTATAAAAAATAATTTTTGTCATTTATAAATAAAGTATCTAAACTATTAAATAATAAATACATTCGTATTTATCAATCCGTACCCTGTACATAGATAGGTACCCATAGACCAAAAATGTTATGTGCTAAATATATGTAGTCATCTCATATACACATTATATACTGTTGCTGCACTGCGTCACAGATGATACACTCTCTGCAATAACGAGCAATTTTCTAGTCAAAGAGTATATAGTAAGAAGGTAGAGTTAGCTTGTTTATGCTTTTGGTACCATAACAAAACATAGCAGTTGTATAGAAGAGTACTTCACATCCCAAAAAAAAAAATAAAAATACTTGACTCGAGTCAGTTCAGCCTACTTTCATCTTTTTTTATTGTTATCATATTGTTCGTTATATAATAATGAAATGATACACCTAATAAAGTGTGTCACATAAATGCCGAAAGGTATTATGCTAAAAAAATATTAGGTATGCTTATTTACGATGTATCTTTTGAGGCTATCCAATAATCGATCCATTTCTTAGCTTCTTAATGCGAATGAAAGCGCTGGGCAGCTAGGCCATGTGCCATCGTACGGAATAGGTAAAAATCAAAAGGGGCTTTGCCAAGTGAATACGGCAGGTAGGGTAGGACTTCCCTATGAAGCGTTTCCAGGTAGGTTTTCACAGGTTTTGCAACATGAGGCCGAGCGTTGTCATGTAGCAAAATCACTTTGTCGTGTCTTTGCTCTTTTAAGGCTAAACTAAAACGGATCAATTAAAATCGATAGTGATCCCCCGAGGTTTGAGCAGCTCATAATAAATTACACTCTGCTGATACCAAAGTAATAGAAACTACTGTGACATGCCGTAGCAGATTTTATGTTTAATATTCAGTAAATTATTAAAAAATATTCTGGATATCGACTGCAAAAATCAAGCCGATTTGATATCTCTTGATAAAAACTAATAAAAATTGTCAATTGAAGTCAGGTAACAATAATTCTATAGATTTTTTTTCCATCTCTTACGAAAACGTTGCAATGTTTTATAATATAAAGTTGAAAACAACTGACTTAGTACTTACTATAAATTATTAATAAAACCTATAAATTTGGTAAGAAAACTTATATTATAATAATAAATTTATAGTTTAAATTTTGTCACAATAATTCAATGGTCTTAAAAACTAAACTGTACATTATAACTTGACTAATGTTTACTACTATAACTTTATACAACTACTAAAGTTTTCTACCATAAACCATAAAACTTCAAAACGTGGTCTTTCTAAAGAAAAAGCTATATTCACCGAGAAATTTATCGGTAACTAACTTGTAGATATGCAGTTTTTAAGTCCTTTAAAATATATTAAAGAACTTGAACTTAATTCGATTCGAACTTCGATTTTTTAATAAATTTTACCGGAAAGCCCATCAAAAATTCTACAATACTTCGGACACAGTATACCTTTTGGATGGTATAACTTTGGTTAAGTTGAAAATAAATGAAAATTGAAGATTTGCCTGTTCATATTTAGATTACAATATTCCTAAATAAGTACTCATCCTTGACCAGTTATATTTATTGTTATATTCCCACAGGATTACATGTGTGTATACGACATATGTATATGGATTTGTAATTATATTACACAATTAAAATTATTCCTCCTATTAAATACTAAGTTTACAACCATACTAACAACTAAATCAAATGAGATAATACTAATTACAATTTAGAGATAATATTATCTTAATTAGATGAAAACCAATGATAATAAATTACATTTATAACATATGATAAAATATTTATATTCGTAAATAGTTTTATAATAATTTGGAGACACATATTTACAAATAAATCAAACAAGTTCCAAATTCTTAGCATCAATTTTCCATAACCTGATATCCTCTTTTATTAGTTTTTTCCATTCGTCAGTCCAAAATAAAAAAAAAATGAACGTACATTGTTTTTACACACTTGCATTTTTACAAAGATATTAATTCAATTAAATTCAATTCATTATTCATTCTTTTTTTAAACAATACAAAATTGTACAGAATATGTCAAAAAATAGGATGGGGAATATGAAGGAAAGGGGAAGGTATGTAGCTGACTTTATAAGGAACTATTCCAGTATATACTTTGTGTAAACCAAATGGAAAACCATAGAAAACTATCGGTAAGGATAGCCGGCACTCGATACTAATAATCAAATGCCTCCCGAATATCATTGAGACAGTGATTCGGTTCAGGATGTGAAATGCATTTGATATTTAGATGAAGTATATTTAAATAAAAACCGTAAAATTACAGCAGTCAAAAAAGTTAAGTTTCCCAGTTTAATCGACGCAAGATAACCAAGGCTCATATCAAAACTAATAAGTAACCCAAAAATTAATAAATTCTCTAAACTATTGTAAAATTTCATTCAATTTATTTAAATGAACAGCCAAATGAAAAAATTATTTTTGTCATTTCTTCCTTTTAATATTGATCTTCGAATAAGTTGAACGATTAAATCGGAATGAATCATCTGACTCCAAAATGAACATCTTCAAATTGATAAATTTAATTGAAGAGTTTAAAACAGTCGTAAACATGTGTTTTAAAATTTGAACTTTATCATAAGGTTCAAAGTAGTAAATAGTCGACTAAAAACCGACTAAAAACTAAGTTCAAAGTAGGTAAATTAAATTAGTTGAGTTTTACAAAGGTAATAGAGAATAGCTACACATATCTATAGTATATTTACGTAGTCCATGCGATATAATCAAGAATATACTTATGACTTGAAATTTATCTTTTACACTGCCTATTCATAATTATCTTTATAGCACCTATTTAAATTTAATAGACAAGTCTTCTTATAATCTTGTCTCAGTTAGCTTCAAATTAAAACATTTTTTTGTTAATTTAAGCTAAATTTTTTTTAATCCCTGAAATGCTATACTTCCGGGGCACAGCAGCGATATTTCGTTATGAGACCATATCAAATATAAGAGAAGTTTTATCTGCACTTCGTCTAATCGCCTGGTATTTTTCCCGTCATCAAGGATACTTTTATTTTGAGTTGGGTGGCTAAGATCGCCAACATAGTAAGAAATGAAATGAAATTTCACTGCAATCAAACCTGAGACTATTTAGTATGCTATCATTTGAATAGGACAATATTAAGTCGTATAATGTTTTATTTGCAAGAAACAGATGTCAATGACTTCCTTTTACACCTCTAGTAAGTTATAGCAATGAATCTTTAAATTTAGCATATTGCCTACGCCATATCGCATAAACTATAATATTCGATATAACTAAGTTTATTTCCATATTGAATAGAGATGCAAACAAGCATGTCCTATTCAATGGTTTCTGAAATTGATGGAAACATATGTTCTTAAAAAGTTTATTTGTTTTTAGAAGTTTTTTTAGAAATAAATGAAAATTGTGTAACATATTTTGTTTTTCAATATTCAACAAATATTTTTCTAAACTATATTATTTAAAGGTAGCTTTTAAATGTATTGTAAATACTAAATGTACTTTATACAGGACGTTATGTACGCGCGTCAGAAGTTATACTTCTTTGGCATCATTAAAAAACAATTTTTAATAGCATGCAAATAATTTATTACAATAAAATAATTAAAGGACTGGAAAAGGATAGTCATCACACTCAATAAAGCTCAATTTAAATTTGAAAAATTCAATAAATAAATATATATTTTCTTATATTAAATGTAACATAAATCATAACAACAGCTTCAACCTATGAATTTTTTTTAAATACTTCAAAACTCGGAAGTAAATAAAAGTTGTTTTGTGAAAATTACATTGTATAATTCCTACCATGTTCTACACATCACAATATTGAGCATTAAAATTTAAACAATACAAATTCTTACTCATAAATTTCATGAAATTTTAATGCTTGCTATTTGACATTAATTGTAACTGATTACCACAATAATTATGGATGATTAATTTACAAAATAATTATAACCAGGTCGATGGTAATGTATCAAAATTTAAAAAAAAAAAACAATTTGTTGTAATAAATCATTATTATTTAACGCTATATATATTTCAAAAATTTGTTAAATTGTTATATAAAATAAATACCCAGGTATATAAACTTTAATTACCGGAACTTGTCACCTGGGGAATATTAAAAACCAACATAATAGTAATAATATGTATAAAATATATTCTAATATGTATTACAAGTTGTGTTGAATAACATATTCAAAAGACAGACCATTAACTTTTAGCCCAACTTTCAGAGCTCACATGGTGTATATCGTTCATTTAAATATTTTTTTTTCCGTAAAATTTTGAATATTTTAAATTGGAGTTGTTTTGCTATGTCCGATGATAATGCATTCAGTTCACGCTCACATTAAGGCTTTGTTTCATCAAACTTAAAGATATTTTTCACGGCGAAAATAATAATTTTATATCAGAATATTAAATAATATGTATAATATATAATAATAGTTACCTATGCATGTACATAAACTAAGTATACTACATAAAATTATGTTATTATGTAGAGGACTGACTGAACATCTCATGGGTGCATGTAGGCTTTTACAAAATTTATGTTAAATAATATTTTAGTATCAACTTAATCACAATGAGACATGAGACACTTAAAATTTAAAATTGTTACAAGCACAATCATTTATTATTCATAATAAGTTTATCATTTTTCAATAATTTTTATTATATTTACAGTAAATTATAGAAGAGAAAACCTCCAGTTGCATGGAAAATTTTCAGCAAATTTATTAACGGAAAGAAAGGGGACTTTAAGTGATGACTAAAATTGGTCTTGGTATTGCTTTTTGCAAGGCTAAGACTATGCTTAAAAAAGCAGCTTCGAATAAATACTGTTTTTCTCTGTTTTTTAACTCTAGAATTGACCGACACCCTATCATTTCCTCAAAAGTGGGTTTTCGCGTAAAAATTTAGACCGTTTACATGAAAGTCACATTTAAAAACCTACATTTGTCTTTTTTTTTTCGTTTTAGAACATGGGTACAATTTTGGAACCGATTTGAAAGTTTTTAAATAGATTCGTATTTAGTAAAGATGACTACAGTGGCCGTGTAACTTTTAAGAAATAAAATATTAATAAGATTGTAAAATAAAAAATTAAGAAATATACCCCGGTAGAATAAACATGATACAAAATATATTGATTTCATTTATATATCTCCCAGGAGAATTGAAAGCAACTGAAAATTCATGATTGACATAAATAAATGTATGTACAGATGAAGAATGATTTAATGTCCATTGGAAATATATATTTTAGTGTTGTTATCTATCTTCAAATATATTTTATATATGTTTATATTTCTGGCAGAAATAATTTGATATATTCTAGTGAAATTATATTGATATAAAATTTATATATCATACGTATTGTAGTAGAGACCAAGATATTTACAAAGATAATTGAATTTCTAAAGGAATAAAATATCATCCTTAATGCTTTGTCATTTTCAACGAATTACATCCGATAGAAGTTTGAATTAAAATGAAAGGGGGTTTTCATGGTTAAATAAAGTAACTTAAGGTGGAATTCCATCAAGGCAACACGTTGCTTGAAGTAATACAGTACAGTAATGCACTTGATTTTTTACGGATTTTCTTTAAAAAAAAGATCTGGGTACAATTTTGTCGAGTCACACTCATTACGGCTTGTTTAAATAGTATTTTACCGCATGAAATTAATCAACTATTTATGAGGTGTCACATAGAACAATGTTTCCAATCTAATTACTTAATGACTGCGACACACAATGAAATATGTGAATAGGTGGGCATTTAAAATTTGTACAATTTATTGAAAATTTATTTTAAAAAATGAAAATGGATTAGTAATGTTTTTGGGTGAAATTTTCCCTGACGAATTCAAATACACATTTAGAGGTTTCCAGAGTACAAACAAATAGAAATTCATCCGTGGTCAAGATATCTTTCGAACGAAAATTTATATTAAAACCTAAATTTTTATATTTTCTATAATTATAATATTCAATTTTATGCAAGAAGTTAGATTAATCGAATTATTTCTTGAATAGAATATTGATTGGGAAAATAATTATTATTGACGTTTGTAATGGGAAATTAAAGTCAAGGTTATAGAATAAATTGGTTTAAAAAAAGTTTACTATCGAAGTTTATTATAAAAATTATTATTCCTAATGAGCCTAATTTCAATCAATAGCTTGTTTTATTCAGGAAAAACTTACTGGTTTAAAATTACTGTTTATGATAAAATATTAAAAAGCTTGCATTAACAGGTTTTCAACAAAAAATTAATTTTTACTACTTTCAGATTTTCAAGAAGAAAGTTTTTATTAAGGGGAATAGTTATTATTCTTTTCTTTCAATGAATAAATCATACCATACCAATCGGCACTACAGGCCAGAATGGGACCTGGCACAGTAACTATCTGCTATCCCCATCCCTTATTTGCATTCTTCTGGATGTGTTTATTTTTCGCTGAATAAATTTCTTGGACATTTCTTGGACAGTTAATCGTTTGGAGCTCGAGATTCATGTACGGATCAACATGGTTTAAATAAATTTGAACACCAATTCAGAGTGTGGGTATCAGTTATTAAAATTGATATACTTGATAAAACCCATTATACGATATACTTTGAAGCACAAATCTATAAATGAATATGTCACTTCTTAAAATGAAGTCATGCAGGCAGCTTCTATAACACTGATCGTAAAAAATTACGACTATCTCTAAACTCTGTAGTACGATCAATTCCGTGATACATTTTATCGTATAAACATTTTTTTAAGTACCAATACTTAATTTTCATGACTATTTATATTTGGCAATTCAACATTTATATTCGCTTTCTTGTACTTTCTTGCCCGGATGGAATTTTGAAACTTACTTTCGGCCAAGTTAGATACTTGAAATTTTGACCATAGCTCAGAGGTGGATGACAATACATAAAAATGTGAGAAAGATGAAGAAAAAAAGGAGAGACTGATGAAAAAAACGAAAAATTCGAAAAATAGGAGAAAAAATCGTTCAGTATATGAAAGATTTCAATCACCCTAAAAAGCAGAAAATAATAATAAAATTAAAATAATTTTTGGCGTACCATATTTTTATAACAGACTAAAAAGTATAAAATAATTTCCAATTAAATGCGGCAGCATTAGTTGTGAGCTATTAATGTTTCAATTATCTGCTGCTTGCACCCTATGTTTTTCATTTGAAATTAGAGACATTATTTTATACTTTTTAGTGTGTTTTAAAAAAACATGAGTACATTAAAAATTATTTTTATTTCATTATTTTATTTTACAAATTTTAAATTCAGTAAGAAATTTATTAAAATCTGATTTACAAAACTACTTGACAAAAAAAAATCGTGACTTTTACAGTAAAATAATAAGATTTACCTACTTTTTTTTATGTGTACATTTTTTGTGGAAAGGATAAAAAAAATTCACTCACAAAAACTTCATTTAAATAAATTGTTATATTATGTTTTATTACCTCTATATTTAGTCATATAACGTCAAAAAAAAACAGCTTTTTAAAATGTAAGCTTTTTCTTTTAATGAACTTAAATTATTTTACTTCCCAAATAGAGAACAAAAAACCTTGAATCCTTGAAATGGAGAAATTTTTTGTGAGTATAAACCATTAGGCATTTATAATGAGCTTTGTACATCAGCTGTATACCTAAAGAAAAAAAAGCACTCACTCAGTGACTCCATCAGTCATCGATGTTTTAACCAAAAGGCCTCTTATTTCTATTGATAACCTCTTACTGAAATCTAAGGATTTTTTGGATTATTTTATCAATATTTTATATAACCTCGTTTGTGTTCATAATAATATACAACTTTACAGATTAACTTTTATAATTAAATTTCTAAAACATTACTATTGTTGAGAGCTAAAGAAACTTTATAGGAATGGTAACAAATTCAGTTCTCAATTTTGTTTTCATCGTCATTAACAAAGACTTGTGATAGCACATGAGCCCTTAAAACCTTGAAAATTATTTATTAAAGCTTAATTGTACTGTACAATCAAGAATTGTACATTTTGTATATATGGACGTTGTTGAATGGATATTTTTTTTTCAACCCCAAAAACACAATGCTCCAATTGTTTTGAATTAATTTTGTATTGAAATGGTAGAACAAAAAGTTTTGTACAAGGATTTATACATACATTAATGTTGAAATACGTACAAAAATATACACATATTTCGTATAGGTGTTCTCTTATATAAATATCTTAATTATTCACGTAGGTAGAATACATTCAAAATACAGAACTGTATTTGATTAAATTCGTACTGTAACGCTTGAGGCTTTCATTCATTTTACGTCTTAATACCAATCTTTTTATGTATTTTAGATAGCTTTTTTTTTTTATTTTTACAAAGAAAATCTACCATGGCCAAAGTTTGTACACTTGGTAGAGAGACTAAAATTGGGATAATAGGTGCACATTATATATACACCCATTATATATGAGTATGTTTAAATTGAGTCAAAATCGATAAATTGATTGTATCGAAAATCGTAACGAATAAACGTGAAAAAATAAAATCAGCTTATTGCCACAGAGAATTTATAAATTCAGAAAATGTATATTAATACATTACATGATGAGTGAAGGCTGGTACTTCCTTAATGGTACTGAAAATGTTCATCTCATATTCCAATTGTAACTATTTCATTGAAGAAGTACCAAATATATAATTGCTTGTGAGCATATTCGTACATCATGAGGAAATGTTCATTATTCGGCAATACTCCTGAATTTTTTTTAAATTCATTTTACTATCAATTTAACATTTTTGATTGATTTAAATTACATTTAAAAAATATATGCATTAAATTATACAAATCAACATTTTTAAAGAATAACGCCTCTGGTTTATTTTCTATTTTTTTTGAAGTGAATAAAATAAATGAAAGAAAAAAAATAACAAAAAGTTCATGAAAATAAAAGCCGTTTTTTTTTATTAAATACGAATACAAACTAGAATTACCCTACCTGTTCACATTTAAAATCATGTACCATAATAATATTAGAGATGGTATTATTTTTGTATGAAAGTTGCACGTATAAAATGAATACCAGAAGTAATATAATTTAAGTGTAGATGTATAAATATATATAATATCAAGTGCTTAAAATTTTGTATATACCTGTAATATTATAAACAAACGTCTAAAAAATCCACTGGACTTATTATATATTTGTTTGTTATAACATGACCTAAATAATATATATACCATGAATTGTCTTAACTTTAATTCTAAAGTTTATCATGTTATTTGGACCATACGTTATCCAGCTGCTTTGATGTAACTGTTTTATATAATTTAAGTAGGGTCATTCCTAGGGAACGTCATGGAATTATATATATTTTGATTCGGCTTCTTATCTACTATGGACGTAAAACGGTAGGATAATTGACCCGCTATTAAAATTGCAAACATACATCCTTTACAAATTGCAAATTTACATCCTTAATTAGCTTGTTACGTAATAATAGCCCGAGAGGTGAGCTACAAAAAGCATTTTCTTAAGATTAAGATCTAAAACATTAAAAAATGGCATTTATTTTTCGATCGGTTGACTAGTTTTTGATTACATGAAATACATTCGCAAAATCAACGCCTGAACCGGCGCCTTTTATTAAAAGCAATTGGATCGTACAATAATTTCAAAAAAAAAAAACATTGACAATATCGTGGTATGAAAATATGAAAAAACTATGTCAAAATAAATATTTAATTCAAATTGAAAAATGCTGCAATAATATCCTTAGCTAATTAGTGATTCTATAAACTAAGTAATTTTGTTGCCATTTTCCTAAAAAGAAATTTACATTTTTTCCATAAAAAAACGACTAAGTTGAATTTATTTATTTTATGAATGTACTAAAATTATAAATTTTACTCTCTGACAGACATAAAAAATGAAAACTTTGATATCGTATAATTCCTTGATGAAAGAGGATATAGGATCATGTTCACGGCTTTTTTATATGCATATTTTTTATTTTATGTAAATATCCGTTCTCATAAAAGGTTCCCATACAGGTATACACATTAACATAGATGTTCATTTGTTTCAACACAGTCATTTTTGCAAAATAGTTTTTACAAATAGTTACATTTTTATAAGTACAGAGTGTCACATAAGCGATGTACTAGGCATAGTATGACTACAAAATTTATTGATATATTTACTTAATTTTAACCGAGTTTCTAAAGTACCAGTATGTATGTAATATTATTGGAATTGTACAATATTTGTATAAGTTACTCCATAAGGTTTTTTAAACGAGTACCTAAGCCAAATTTTATAAAATTTTATAAAATATTTTCCACAGGTTGTCAAAAATCTCCTAGATTTAGTGCGCTTTTAAAAATGTTTGTGAAAAATTGAGTTTTTTTTTAAAACAAAAGCTGTTATAACTTTTAAACAGTACGATGAAATATTATTTTTATATTATTTTTATAACAAATTTTTATTGAAAAATTTGCTAATATTATTTTCGTTTAAGCTAAATTTTATTCAACCATTAACACAACTTTTTGAATAATAAATTTTTTCTAATGCTTAACAAAACGAATTTTTTTTTTGTATAAGTGATTTACCATTCATAGCACGTAACATTCTTATTAAAAGATTTGATTTGTTAAAAAAAATTAGCATATAACTGTGTTACTGAATCGTAACATTGTGTGACGTACACCAACGAAACATAATGCGACGAAATATAATCACAAAAGTAAATATGAACAACAACAAAATTATTTGATAAAACTTTACTCTTTTTTTTATATAGAATTTTTAAGAATTTCTTAAGAATATTAAAATAGAATCTGGTTATGAAAATGTTAAGAACACGCAATTGTTAGAGATATGGATAATAATCTCATTTTATTAAATTGTCAACACAGTCTAAAATGCGTGAACTCTCTATTCATACGAAAAATTTTAAGTTACAAAGTAATAAATTTATTTATACAAATGTTTTAAAGAAATACAAAATTGTAAAAAGAAATATATTTTAAGATTCGATAAAAAAAAATGGGTGCATGTACTTATAAACGCGCGTCAGAAGTTATACTTCTTTGGTATCATTAAAAAAATAATTTTTAATTGTATGCAAATAATTAATTAAAATAAAATAATAAAAGGGCTGGAGATGGATAGTCAACACAGTCAATAAAGCTCAGTTTAAATTTGAAAAAAAAATATATACTTTCTTACATTAAGTGTAAAATAAATCATAACAACAGCTTCGACCTGTGAATTTTGTGTGACGATGATCATCGCGCAACTTAAAATTTCACTCTCATCATTTTTCCATAACGCTTCTATAGAAGTGTAACTTCAAAAAGAACGTTAAATTAAGTCTTGATGAGACAGCCAAAAAATTTATGTAAATTCTCTTTAACAACAATGTTTACTTATGCACAAAATTGTAGACTCTCGCCAAACTTTATCAAGTCATGTAATGAGGCGTATTTTAAATAAAAACCTACAATTCTCGATAATTAAACATTCAATATTGCTTATATTATCGATTTAAAAATAGCTCTCTGTACGATCACATGATTGATTTGAGTATAAATAAGAATGACTTAAAAAAAATCCTTTTATTGGCACCAAAAAATAAAACTATACAAAAATAGTAAAAATTTATATGTGAGTCCACACATACTCTCCTCTATACACAGTATGAAATTATGTAAACAGAGAAAATTTTAATTTGTGGGTAGAATTAATTTTAATATTAAACAAACATTTGTAATTATTTGTACATTTTTTCATACTTGAACTAAGAATTTAGATAAAATAATAAAGAAGAACTAAGAAAGTCTGGAAAAATAGAATATTAAAAAAAAAAAACATATCTATAAAATATTTTATTTAAAATTACATATTGAATTATACACCTAAACTCAGAGAATATGTAAAAAAATATCTTAAATAAATGGTGGAGGTGCAATTAAGTTATATAATATATCAATGCATACAGTGAATTGTGTATTTATTTGCACTTCCACCATATTTTACAAATATTTTGTGAATTCAATATTGAATTATCTTACCACAATTTTCAACTTTTTAGAAATATTAAAATGTATTTCATCAAAAATTTGTTCATGTTGGGGAAATTGAAAATATTTGATACTATGGAAAATATTAAAAAACCAATAAATATCAAAAAATTTAGGCTATAAATAATATAGAAGAAATATATATAGAAGAAAAAATTTTACTCAATTTATGTCTGATATCACCTTTAAATGTTATTTTGAGCTAATTTTCACATCTTTATTATTCGTTTTCCAGAAAATTAATATTATCTAATTACCTCCAGCAAAACTTCAAAAATAATTCGATAGAGAAAATATGAAAAATCCCACAGACATGTAAAAAATTGCAGAACTGCATAATATATTACACAAAAATGGATCTAAAAATTTGATTAGAATTACTAAATCCGACTGCCAGTTCGTTCAAAACGTCCCAAAAATGACCAATTTTGGCTGGCAAAAATATGATTCGTTCAATTTACTAAGATTTCAAATTAAATGTTTTTTATACAATTAGAACAAGAACAAAAACATTTGTAGTTTTGGAACTCGAGATTTCAAAGGTTAAATTCAAGATTTCAGACGTTGAACTCAAGATTGATTTACTTTTCTAGATGCAAGTTAGAAGATTTTGTATATTATACTAAGATAATAACACCAGTAAAACCAATTTTTTATAGACAATTGGACGTTTTCTAATTAAGTTTCCAGTTTCGGCCTTCACAATCATTATTTCCTATTCTAATTATAATAACATTACACAAATATTCGATCGGTAACAACAAACACTATTCGATGCGACCTTCTTGTATGAATGCAGGTAATACAAAGTTAATATAAAATTTAGATTGAATTAGTTTCTGATCATATTACCTCCAATGTATCACATGTACTCACTCGACTCGTAGATAGATAGATAGATATTATAAACAAATACACTTTACTTACAAAATCAATTACTTAAATAACAACGTATCAAATAAGTATAACAATATCACAATGTTAGTCTGGTAAGGATCGACGCATAAGTATCAAAAACTATTTCACATCATTTTTTTTTAACACGATTCTCTTCCAATTATTCTGCTGATAATATAAATGCTAGGAGGCAACTCGGTGTCATATTGTTTAAACCGAAATTGTTTAAACAATTCTCTGGATTTGTTATTTTATAAAGCTAGTATTTTTGGAAATATGAATTCTAAAAAGTTGACTCATTGAAATAAAAAATATATAAAAGAAAAAATATATAAAAATATTTTCTATAATTTTTTTGTAATAGTTAATCATATCCTTAGACAATAATAAAATAAAATTACATTTTTATATATGTTTTCTAATTATTTGTTACTAGTATACAACACGTGATTCATAAAGAGACTGTGATAATTAATTGTAGAGAGCTTTACTTTGTGGAACTCCCTAGTAAAGATTTTGAAGAAATAAAACTTCAGATTTTTTCTTTGCTAAGTCCAATATATTTATAATATCTTTGAAATGTTCGGTATCATATAAATATTTTAAAAAAACTATACTTTTTGGCTTATATACATAAAGAGACAGCGATACTTAAAGGTAATTGATGAACACTGTGTAATAAATAATTGAAAAACCGTATAAAAAAAGAATTTGTTTTTAATTCTCGTTTAAGGATTATATTTAGAATGAAAAATTTAACAATTTAAAAATAACAATTTCTTACAATTGCTTAAACATTTTAAAGAGAATCGGGTAAAAAAATTGAGATGTCATAGTTTTTGGTACTCATGATTCTTGCTAGACTTCTTGGTTGTTAGTTACCCATATTAAATTAAAATTTATATTTACAATAATATTGATTGAATAACGAAAATTTATAAATAATTTGATTTGATTCATTAATGTTGTATGCATGTGTATCATTACTTAAATATTCAACTCGTAATGTACAATGCAAGTTTGTCTGTCTTATTATATACCTCCTATCTATACTATTTGTTTTGCATACTTTAACTTACAATATCAATTTGAAAAGAATTAAGAATTAAAATGATCAATCAATAGGGAAAGTGCATGTTTTTTTTTTAATAAAACTTTATATCAATTATGATATCATTTTAAATGTTATTATTTTAGATGAGTGAAAATATATTAAAGTTAACTAGGAACTCTACTCTTGAAAAAACATTCTCTAACTTTTCCAGTTTTTCCCAAAGAAAATTTTCTATAATTTATGTTTAAAATAAACAAAAATAAATTGTATTTTACTAAAGTGCGATTAATTTCTAAGATACCGTTTGAAAAAACTCCCAGTTATTTCGAGCAAAAATCATTTTGGCTACAAGCGATAAAACGAGATGTCTTTTATTCTGAAAATGATTTTTTTAACAAGTTTCAAATGTTTGAACCTCGCATACCCGGCAAAATAGTTATTACAATTACTATTTATATCGAAAATTTTATAAGAGACTTGTTTTACATTCCAGATTTTTTAATGAAGAAAATGTTCCACTTAAATTTTTTTGACTAACCATAATTACGCCAAATATCAAATATTCGGTTGAAAAAACGGTGGAGTTAAATTTATTAAAAACGATACCCAAACACAGTGAAAACAAAGAAAATTTTCAAAAAATAGGCTTGAATACTATCTATTCCCAAAGTCTTATGAATGGAAACCTGAGTTATTCAAAAACGGAATACAAAACATGCGGTCTAATCGCTAATTGTATATACATTTATTTGTCTATGAATAGATAATTCTACTGGCGGGAAATATTGGAAAAGTTGCGCAAGTGTATTATTTTGAGTTAAATCAGAAAGAAAATTGGCATAAAATATTTTGAATTTGGTGGGAAAACATTTTTTTGGAAAAAAAAAAGCAAACAAACTTACCTTTTTGTTGAAAAAGTGCTAATATATCTGATCCCACTTCTTCCGAACGAGGACAAGGCACATATCCGTATTGAGGACTTTTTTTATTAGCCGGACTGATTCTACCGAATAAACCGCCTTTTTCGGACATGATGCGAGCGGACCAAGATGATACGCACTTTTTGATCATTGATAATAGAATCGAATACGAACATTTGACCAGCACATGTCATTAAATAATAATAATAATAATAATGTCATTGCGGTTATAAATAAATTTGTATACAAGAGTTGTTGTAATGATCTACAACAGTGATAATAATAATCAGATGATGATAGTGTTTGATAAACGTGTTATAAATGATATGCATTGCAAACGCAATGTTATCAGACTACACGAACATAATATAATTTGCCGCCAGTACATTTACCGGTTCGGTATTCGGTACTAACGTGAGATAAATAAAACGGTAGTTTTATCATATTAGGTACAGACAGAATATATGCAACCGCAGTAACAGTCTTGCGCAACAGTATCAACTGTACATGCGTGTTATTTATATCTAAATATTAACAATTGATTCCATTCATATTATTAAAATTGTATCATATTCATAAATTATATTGTCAACGTATTTATTATATATTATATTACATTTTATATAAATATTAAGTTACTTCCTCTATCATAATTATAACAAAGAGTGCGCTAATAAAAAAGTATAATACAATTCTATTAAAATTGAATATGAAATGAATTGGAAATGTTTAGGATTTAATAGGAAATGATTTCCTATTGAAACCTGAATCAATTTCAATAGGATTGAATAGGACTTTTTTAACAGAGTGGGCTCATAAACATGCATTTCTTCATAATAACGAATTTTAATAAGCAAAATCATTTGAAAGATTTTAGCACGTCAAGTTGCGAATATTGTCTCGAAAAATAGTCTCAATAGTTGATCACTCTAATTGGTCAGAGCATATTTTTGAAATTGATAAGGCTTTTTGTCCTGAAAGTCTTATTTTTAAATTTAATTATTAAAGTTTTTAGGGATGTGGATAAATTAATATTATATTAATAGGATATTAAATAAAATGCTTTTTTTTTTTGCGACGTTTCGCCTTTTTATTTAGACTTCATCAAAAAAACACATGATAATATTACAATAAAATATACATACATATTCTTTTAAAATTTTTGGCACCTAGAAAATGGAAGATCGAAGTCAAAACGGACAAAACCTGAAATTTTGGTTTTTATTTTACCTTGCAAAATAAATTTAATGATTCATTTTTAAATATATCGTAACTAGTCAACATGTTTCGGAATTGGTCAGATTTTATTATCATTAATATTATTAGTTACTTATATGAGAAATATGTTAACGTCGAAGGATAATCTATTAACGAAATTAGAAATATCGCTAACTCAATTATTTATCCATAAAACGTATGAATATGACACTGTTTATGTATGAGACATAAATATGATTTCTTTTTCACAGATACGGAGAGTAACATTTTTCACAAAAGAGCCCGAATATTAAGTCCTAAGGAAAAAATGAGTTTAAAGGTCATTTACAAGTGATCGGTGACTACAGTAGATACATAATACCGTAGTATATACTATAAAACAGAAACACATATGATTGACAAGCGATCACCCAACCAAGTACTGAGTGTACAGAGAATTTTTACCGATTTTTATCTGTGTGAATGTGCCTGATATTGCTTAACTGCTGTTGGAATGGTATTTACATTTTTATAGAGTTCGTCTTTGGTGGATTATAATGATTATTTTGACATTTAAATTTTGGATATTATTTCCATCTATTGCTAGAACATTGAACTAGTAAATCGTTCACTAGACTATTTGTGCAATACCACTACAATAGATTATCAACACTAGCTATCACTCAGAATCCTAACTATACAGATGAAAATTAAGGAAAAACAAGGAAAGAACCAACGACCAAACGATTAAATATAATTACTATTCGTTACTAAACAATGATTCAACCGGCTTCCGCTTCTATATTACCCCTTTGTCGGGATTTTCCGAATTTTTTGTAGAAATAGTTTGGTCACTAGTAATTTTTTTTTTCTGGCTTCAGCTATACAGCCATTAACCAAAGGGGAAGAATAAAGCTTTATAATGCAATATTGTACAGCTACCTTTTAGTAGTATTCTGAACTACAAGTCATTTCCCAATATATTATTTGTTTAGCAGTTTATCAATACCATCTATCAACCACAACCTGAACTATACACATGAAAATTTAGAAATTTCCAACGGAGTTCATAAAGAAAATTCGAAAAGTGTTTCATACAGGTGGTGGCGATTAAACCATTTGCATTAAGAATATTGGTAAAATCCGAAAAAGGGACACTAAAATTCGGAGCCATAGTTTTACGAAATTTTTCTAAGTTTAGTTCAAATTTTATTTGATAAATGGGAGGAATGAAAACTTAAATAATGACAACACCAATTTCATAAAAGATGGCAATACTATAGGTCGTTTAAAACACCCCCATTTTATAAACAATATACGGACAGGTGGCATAGTGGTTTTCTTATATATTTCTGGGGTCGATTTTAAGGGGGATTGAAAGATAATATCGAGACACCGCCCTTTATATAAAACCTTTCAATTTTCACGTCCAAATATCTCAAAATTTACTTATCCAAATGCTTAGAAATTTGGTATGCACAATATTGACATTAAAGTGTAGGGCTTGCCTAAGAGTTTTTCTCGAAAAGGATATTGGTGCAATGCACATACGGCAGAAGTAAAACTTCTGAAAAGTAAACTACGAAAGATTAAGATGAATATAGATTATCAGGATAAATGTAGTTATTATTTTTTACAAAGGTTTATAACTTTTTTACCAGGGCGCAATTTATTACCCCGAGAATACACAACAGCGGTTAAAATAGAATAAACTACATAAAAAGTTAACTAGCGTTCCCGTAGATTTGAAAACATGGGGAAATTGAAAATAATTGTTTATTATATATCATTGTTTTTATCGTTAGTATTACCTGTATTAATTGTAGTCTTACAACAATTGTTTACTTGAGCAGATCTTGGCTATAAATATTGCGGTAAGCGGTACACATTTTTCATAAAAATTTATATCATTTTGAAGACTGACAATATGAAGAATTGAATAATTTATGATTGATAGATTCACTTACGTATTTATATGTATGATTATGGCTTTTGGCCATTTGAATGCTATTGCAATTTACAATTTGTGTAAAACTAGCAACATTCGGATATCGTTATAGAGGAAGGGGATTGAATTGATATTCGTCTCAATTTTACAATTATTTAAAACTTGTTTTCTAACTCTTTTTCTTTTGACCCAACTGTCAAGCCTTTTAAATCCATAAAAGCTGATGACATAGGATAGATAACCTGTGAGAATATGGTTTCCATACGAGACACTACTAAAAAAATTACGGAGTTACAGAAAGACCGTGACAAAATCTCCTACGAGATCTTAGTAAAGGGGATTGAAATATAATCCTGAAGCACAACATTTGGATAAATATTTTGTTATTTGAAAGAAATACAATGTATATAACATGTAATTTAAGTCAGCAGCTCGTTAGAAGCATACTCCTTACATAAAGGAGATTTTAGTATGATCAATTAAATTTCATTTTGATGATCAAATAAATTCCATTAGCAAAATTTCACTTACCTTCATCATAATACAACAAGGTCTCACATCTCTTTCGGGTTTTTTTTAGCCTTTTTCGAAAATCAAAAGAAAATCTGTTATGAAAATTACAACTGTGAAATGACTACTTGTTTTTTTATTTGTATTTTTTTTGTTTGTTTTTTTTTTTTTACTAGCATAAATTTTTTATGTTCAAAATTCTTATTAACAAAGTGATATTATTATTACTAAAAAGTAAATTGAAAAAATATAAATAAATTTAGATATAAAATTGAATATTTAACATTGACTATAGTTAGGACATTTTAAATTAGCAATTTTAGTAACTACATAAATATTTCAAAAAATGATATTATAGCACAATTTTTTTTTTATTCAGTGTTCAATTTATCTAATTAATTTCGAAATCTAAGTATATTTACTTGTATACCAAAAATCAACAAAAAAAATTATCCTTTGCATATTAAATACACAAAAAAAAAAATAATACAAGAGATTTTTAGGTCTCTTATACGATAATTTTTTTTTTTCAGGTATACACACGAAAAAATGGGAGAGAGAAACAGTGCTAAATTTCAATACTGATACTTGATTTTTTAATAACAAGGGGGGAGGTAAACATTTAACACTATTTGAATAATAGCTGAAGCAACAGGAAGAGCAAAAATAAAATAAAAAGAAAATTTTGTATAGTACGATTTTTTTGTAAAAACTAATGTTTTAATAAAATTTGGCTAGAAGCTTTTTGTTTAGTCCCCATTTTAATATAATAGCAGCCACATTTTTTATTTTTCTTCCTAACTATCCGATTAAAAAAAAAAAAATATAAATGTTTGGTTTAAAATTATCTACAAAATAATTTAATTTATAGCATAGCCTCAAAAAAATTAACAAGTTTACGTCAACTGTGCAAATTTGGTTTTTTAAAATTATTTTTTAAGTACGAGAATAACAGTGGTTGTAATAATTCGTTGTAAAATGCAGTTTAAATAAACCCTATTTTTGGTCATAACATTTGTACCCTACACATCGAAGGCAGGGGGAAAACTTTACACCAAAATTTAGGATTTTTCGAGTACTTGGCAAGTACTGATACTCGTTTTATATCAAAATCAAACATAAATTACATGGTTTTGAACATAATATTTACCCAAACATTTTCCATTTTTAAATAGAAACATCACGTTATATTGAAAGAGAACTTAAAAAATTGGCTGCCATTTAAGAAAAATGATGACCAAAGTTCCAGACCTAATTTTATAAAAACATGTTTTTCACTAAAAGAACACTATTCAATCAAAAAATCGCACTCAAAAAAATTTCCGTTTTTATTTATGCACGGTTGCCTCGGCTTAAAGTACTCAAAAAAGTTGATGAAGAAGACTGAATATAATATTTTTAAAATTTTATTAGAAAACAATCCCCAAACTTAAATAATAAAATTATAAAAATAAAATAATTGTATTGAAACACAAAAAAACATTGAATTATATAGGAAAATTTTTCAATATTATTCAATACTCGCTGAAAACTTCCAAAAATTTGTTACCGATTTTTGTATTATAAATAAAAAATGGATTGTTTGGTGGAATAATGAAAAAAAAATTAATGTAATCGTTACAATTAAAATGGGTGGTAAAAAAATTAAAGTGTCATGAAACCTCGTAACATAAACCCCATAAATAAATTAAGAGGTGATGATAATGTAAGGGGGGAGAGGGTTAAGTAAAAAAAAAAGTGGAAGAAGGCAACAACACGTATGACCTAAAAATGAAACATTTATTTATAGATGTCTTTTAATAAACAAGAGCAGCTAGGTGTGGCCGACTGCTCGCCCGATTCATTACGGCTGCATGGCCTTAAGAGAGAGTAGTGCAATGTACACACACCCAGAGACATAATAACGAAACGTAATACTATGTATTATATTTTTTTTAAATAGAGATATTTTTTTTAATTTGGCTGTGAAGGCGCAGCACCTTTGCACACACAATCTTTAAACTTAAAAATATCCTCTCAAAATACCATCGTCCTTCACGCTTAGACTGTAACTAAAAAAAAAACAATCAAGCATTTATGTGTGATTGCTACGTATCATTTTTTACATCATCAATGTTTATAATTTGAACTAGATTTCAAACTTCTACAAATGGATAAATCACATAAAATTACAATTCGTGAATAATGGTGAATTTTATTTAGGTGTGATAATACCATTTGTATGAAGAAAATCTTTTGCACACATGCGCGCACTTTTAATATTATTATTAATTCATAGATGTAGCTTTTAGATTTTATAAAAAAATTACAGTCTGAGAGAATTACGACAGAGGAGAGGTAATAAGAAATATTTTCGTACAAACATAAATTACTAATAAAAACAATATTAAGTATAAATATAATTTTTTTAATTATTACGAAATTAGGGAATAATTAATTAATTAATTCAAATATATTAATATTATATTAGCCGAGCCGATTTTATCTGGCCCAAACAAACACATTTATTTAGACGATAGGAGGTTGAGTTGCTTTTTTTTATATTATTATTTATTATCGCTACGAACGCCACTCGTAAAATTAATATGGAGGGGAGTGTGGTAGCAGTCGTAGCGATCATGAATGTGGGGCGCTGCAATCATCACAACGCTTTCATTTTTTTTTTCTCTCTACTACACTAACTTTCTTCAAGAATAATACAACAGTATTTTACAAAAATTTACACAATTATATTATTTTTAAAATTAATTAAAATTTTCTTTAATATTAGAACTCGTCAGTTTAAATTAATTTAAAAATTAATCATTAGTTTAATAATTAATTCACTTGTGGCTCGGCTCGGGCCTTGAGTCCAAATATTGGGTTAGATGATCGACCCAAGATGCGAATGGAAAGCGAAAATGCAGTTTGGTGTTGGGGACATTCACCGCTCACTTCGAAGTCATCATTGTAACGAACTCTGTAAAAATATAAGAAAAAAGAATTAATCACTAAAATTAGCTTTTGTTTTAATACATTTGTTTCATGCGCTTTTTAGCTATAAATAAAATAAAGAAAATATAACAAGGGATCATTTTCCGGGGAATTATCTTTTACAATCGTTAAAGTGTTTTTGTGAATTTAAATTTCTAAATGTGATACTTGCAATTTTTTTTTTCATATTCTTTGACATGCATTTTTGGTAGCAATCAAGCGTGTTTATATTATTCATTCAATTGAATCCTGTAGTTTAATTTTATAACCTCTAAATAATATTTTTTAATTTAAATTTAAAAATAATTTCGATTAACAAAGGAATAAACTAAATTGGAATAAAATAATATATCTTTAGCTAAAAAAAAAGAATTTGTATTTATTCTGAGAGAAAAATATGGATCTACCCATGGACATAAATTTGAAATATGTACGTAGATGACCTGGGAAGTTTCCAACCTCAACATGAAGATAGCTGCACTCGTCAATAAAAGCTAGTGATTGTGCATCTTTTTACAGTTATTCACTAAGATTTGAGCCATTTTGTTACTTGACAATCGTCTGAATAATTCGTTTTTGTGAAAATTACTTTTTTCATTTTCACAAAAACACTCCGATTCACTCAGGCGACTGTCAAGTTTAACAACTACGCGTACAAAATGGTTGAAATCTTGGTGGGCAACTGTCAAATGTTTACAATCACTAGGTTTTATGGACAAGTACTGTCATCTTCATGTTGAAATCGGAAACTTTTCAAACCAACCTCGTACATTTGCGGAACACAACAAAATATTTTTTCTCTCAAATTATCGGAAATAAAAGTTGAATGAATAACGGGATTTTTAACTTCACAATGAGAAGTTATTGTAATGGGGTCGATTTCTTAACAAAATTAATCGATAAATGATTCTTTTCAGTATTGAATATTGTAATTTCAAATTAAAACTATCCGAAATACTAGTTTAATTCGGTTAAATGTAAAAAGTTAAAATTAAATTTGAAGTGTTCGCATCTATATTTCAGTACAAATACAAAATGCTTTCATGATTAGAGACGTATCGTATAGCAAAGATCTGATATAAATCTAAAAATTAAAAAGTGCATTAGCAAAACCTCTTCCTGAAAGATATTATTCATTCATTTTAAACCATGCCATGACAAAAAAAAAGCAAATAATAAATATGATTTCTTTAGAAAATCCATGCTTTTGTGGCATGAATTAAAAGCTTACAACAAAGAGAGTTTTCAGAATTCGATTTAATTTCCCTCACACATAGAACATTTATGCGCCATAATGGTACTCTCTTTGAAAAAAATGTTTGTAAATTATGAATGATTGAATTCAAATGTTTAATATGTGTTTGAAATGAGAAAACAAAAAACAGATGTGAGCAAGACAAAAAAAAGGAGCGCTAGAATAGTGAGCGAGAGAGCTAGCGAGAGATACAGCCACTGACCGGCTCTGGCGAGAGCTAAGCTTGCCCCTGAGCACATCGACTGAAAATTATCTGAGCAAGAGCACGGAAATCTGCAAGAGAACATACTGTCATGACCGCAAACTCATTTTTACCATATCACAAACATCCTCAAAAAAATCTAATCTTATTAAGAAAATATTACAAAAAAAAAAAAAAAATTAAGTTAATTTATCACAAAAGCTTGTGTCTAAAATTTTTGTATGGAATTTAAGGAAATCATAATTTTGGCATTATGCCCAAACAATTTACGAAACAATGACTTTTCAATTAAAAAAAAAAAAAACACGAATTCCTGATATGAAATTACTTTCAAATTGAAAAAGCATTCCTTAAATTCAACATACGTTAAAACATAGTACAGAGAAATATGCAAATGAACCAAGGGTTGTGTTGTGTACCAACTAAATAAATATGTAATAAATAAAATTATAAAAGCACAAGGATATATTTTATAAGGAAATAAGTAGAGTAAATGGGACTACTAGAAGTGTTATATAGAGAAGCCATAAACGTATTAAAATGGTTCATCTGCTTAAACAATTTTTCAACAATCAAGAATATGATATTTATTATACAGGTGATTCTAAATTTGTTTAAAAATCATCAGAGACCGATTTTGTAATTTCCATTAATACAGAATTTTAGTTATTTAGTTATCCCGATTTTAATTTCATATTTCGTAATAATAAAGAAATGGTTTTTCTTTTCCTCATGTGGACGTTCAACGTGTGGATCTTGCAGGTCGCAACTCGACTCCCAGGATTTTAATATCAAAGTTTTTTTCAGATCGATTAAAATTTCTGTTGTAAAATATTCAAAATAAACTAGAATCGGATAATATTGAATTAACTGATAAAGTTTCATTTATTAATAATTGGAAATTACTAGTGAAAATCAGCTCATTTAATTTTGACATATATTTATAATCACCTCAGTTACATAGTTTAAAAATATATCCAAAGCGCGCACACAATTTCAGTATTTTTGTACGTGAACGAATTACAGTAATAATATTATACCGTTTTCTAATTGTGTTTACTTGGCGCTAGAGAGAGTATTTAAAACACATTACAGTGACAAAATCAAATTCTACAAGTTCAACTTGTAACTGTGTATAATAATCTTTTATAAATAAAAATTGCAAATATCATTATTATTATTTTTTTTTTTAAATAATTTTCATCATATTCTTTTTTTAAACCTCATATGTATTTATTATTCTAGTTAAGATATTAAAATTAATATGTTTATATTAAATATATATATAATAATCATATAAACAAACTATTTTTTATCTTATAGAGTTAATGAAAAATATTGCGTTAAAATAGTAAATACAACCATTTTCATAATTATCGGTCATGCATATTTATTTCTATCGATTTATCATAAAATATTTAAACAATTTTTAATATAACTTATGGTCCGTGTGGCACAGAGGTGATATATTCACGTAATTAATGGCCAATATTGATAAAAATGAAGTTAGTCTGATAAAGATGTAGGTAGTAACCTAAATTAGTAACAAGACATATGCGTCCCACCACAATCTAACGTTTGACACTTTATATTAGTCCGGGAGGTAGGGTTGCCTTGTTCATGGTGATTTCAGGCCGATCAATTTACGATGTTATTGAAAGTTTATCTGAAGTTGATAATCGAATGGTGGTTCAGCGGGCGCACCGAAGGTGGACGAATAATAAAATATAATTCAATTCGCTTGAAATTAATAATAAAGTTTCTATAATGTAATAAAAAAAAATAGTCAACAGAATATTTACGGGTGGAATAATTTTCAGCTGAATTTAACATTAGATTGCCTTAGATGGAGATTGCATGGCTACTCAGCAGAAATTTTTATACCGCCCGTCCGCCAAGAATAAAAACGATGCTAATCAAGAAAAAGTACCTGATAAAATACTTTGGGCACACGGACCATCATAATTAAGTTATACAGGAAATTTTTAATGTCATTAAATATTTTATGAATTATTATAATGGGCTGTAAATTATTTTGATTGTATAAAAATAAAAATAAATGGGGTACTACACACATTATTTAGTAATAAAATTTTGAACGTTAAACAAAATATTTCAATCAATTATATTATATTTAATATACTCATTATTTCCAAATGAACGAAAAAATTATTAATTAAATATTTAAAAATATTATTATTTGTACAAAATAACAATATTTTTATTATTATTTTAAATTCATTATTTTTGTCACCAATTCATTAACAATAATAATTAAGACTCTTAGTGTTTTTTCAATTGCTTTAATTAATTTCAATTTATTTTAAAAGAATAAATTTTTTTTCTGTGTTACAATTGAATTAAAAAAAATTAATAATAACCATCAATTATCACATTCATACGTAATAGACATTGTAATTACTAATTATCCTGCTAATTACATGTAATATTTAATTTAATTTTGTGTTAAACAAATGACCGAGTATTTATATTTTTAAATAGAAATACGGAAGTATGGAAGTAAGGTGGCTAAATTCGAAACTTTAAATGAATATTTTTTAAAACACCTGTTTGTGTCCGAACGATTGACTTGGTTATGGAAACAGAGAAATATTTACCCCAAAAAGTTAATTTCGTTACACGACACTTCTTCAATTTAAAATTAAAATTATTATATACATGATGAAAATCTATATACGCTTGGAAAAATTACGCTAATTGTTTGTAAAAATATAATAGTGAGAATTTTTCGGTAATAAAACATAATACAATTATTAAATTTAAAAGTGCGTGAAATTAACAATTAAATAACGTACGTGACAAATATTTAACTGACATTCATAAAAATACATTTTCGGAATCCTTCCCTAATTACTCGGTTTTTAATTTTTAAACACGTCAGGCGAAAAATCATAAAAATTCTATATTCTACTAGTAATAGTCGTCAAAATATCAAGCTATCTGAGTCGCCCCTTTAAGGGTTTCATTTAGGAACTGTTTACACTCCTCATCTGAGGTTATAACAGACTGACCCTTTCTGGGCCAACTGTACCTTAATTCAAATTTTCAAGATATCTCATCGAAATTAAAAAGCTCTAGAGTTTCATTAAAAAAAATCCTTTCTTTAACTTAGTCTACATTTTAAAAGGGGTCCCTCCTGGTCTTAATTTAAAGCTTTTTAACTTTGGGTTAATACGGCAGTCAGTTATTTAACCTTTTATATATATTATATTTTCTATTTATTAATGTACTTCATCCCTTTATTGTATTATAAGCTAAAAATTGCGACTCACAAGGTCACAATGTTTTTATAATATTGATATATATTCATTTTGTTATTAAATGAATGCCAATAAAACCATACAAAAACATTATTCTCAATGATAAAAAAATGCTGTTTTTCCATATGCTTGCGTTTACATAATTGATTCCAAAATTATTCAATTATTCTACTTTATATAAAATAATATACTTAAAAATGATTTTATTAATTAATAGCAAGGAACCTTGATGAAAAAACAGGTAAATAAAAATATATTTAAGGAGTAAATGGAAAATCTGTAACAATAATGCATACGGAGTGAGAGTTTTAACGAATTTTTAGCGATCCGTCAAATAATTTTGTGAAAAATACAATATTTTCAAAATTTTATTGAAGGAAATTGATACTGAATGCCAATTTTTCGAAAAAGAATCTCAAATTTTAGAATCTTATGCAAGGCATTCAGTCAATATTTACTATTTTTCTTGATCGAGAGACAAATTTCCTGACAGATACAGACAGGTCACAGGTAAGAATTCTCTTCAATCAATGTTTCCCAAACTGCTCGCCAGTTTTTAAATGTGAAATGAAAACTTTTCAATATACTATTTGCAAACTTATTGCAAAAACAAGACCATCAGAGCCCTTTTAAAATATTTTTTATATACACTACGCAAAAAGATGTTTTCATAAATTGTTTTATTTTTGTAGAAAGCCGTAATATTTGAACTATAAAATGAAATTTTTTAAAAATTAAATATTTGAAATTGACACGGAAATAACCTATTAGTCTTGTTATTCTATTATTTACAGATTTGAAACAACAGCATGTGTTATTATTTATAATGTAAATCAAATAATTACAGTTTACACTGGATGACATCAGCTAATTTCCAGAATATATTATGGATATTAGGTCATAATTATTATATAAATTTATATGCGTTGTTTTATTAACGCTATTTATTCGAATTTTTTAGATAAAAGAGAAAAAAACTAGTTTGCTAAATTACATTAAAATTTTGCCTGCATTATGCTAAAATTAGCATATCGCAATTTCCATAAATAATTTAAATTTTATTTTAACAAGTACATAATAATTAAAAGCTTTTATTCCTCAAGATATTGGAAAATTGAATTTATATTCATGAGAATAATGTTTTAATACTACAGACTGAGGGAGCATTTGATAAATTTTTAACTTCTAATTCATTTCAAATATTTATCTTATAAAAATAAAAAATTTTATTTAACGTTTTCAAAATTTTTTGAACAAAATATTTGAATATATTGAAGCTATCAAGCCATAGAAGAGTATTACAAAAATGATACTCGGATAATATATCACTATTAATGATTATTATACCTTCATAATTAACTTGGCCATCACCATCAATATCCGCTTCACGAATCATTTCATCAACCTCCTCATCAGTTAACTTTTCACCTAAATTAGTCATAACGTGACGAAGTTCAGCTGCGGATATAAAACCATTACCATCTTTATCGAATACACGGAAAGCTTCACGAATTTCTTCTTCACTATCGGTATCTTTCATCTTACGTGCCATCATGGTAAGGAACTCAGGAAAATCAATGGTACCATTGCCTGGAAAATATTTATTCAACAATTAATTAACCATATTTTAACAAGAAAAAAAAATATTTTGTGTATTCATTTACTATTTAAGTTAGGTATTAAGTTAAAATTTTCTTGAGTAAATTTTGCCCTTCGTAGTTTTCATCGATGTGAAATAAAATTTTTTAATACTTTATGCACTAAAATTGCAAAAAGAAACTCATTTATCTAAAAAAATACCCAAAAACAGTTTATTTGAAACTCACAACTTTGTTAGAAGGGATATTTTTGTTATTTTTAATTCTGAGTGAATCTTGAGTGAGTACTCTGCCTTTCAGTTCTGTTTGTAACCTTTCAAGAAAAAAAAATAGGCACACTGTAATCCCAGTTTACTGGGTATAATAAGATATTCGTACCATAAATCAAGTTTTAATACCTTTGAATTTAAATACAAAATACTCAAAACAATTTTTCCTTTTTTTTAATGAAAGTCTTCTTTTATTTTTATAATTAATTGTATACAAATTTATCAAGTATCACATAACAATATTTCAAGGTTATGTTATTTATTTCTGTAATAATATATTATTTTATTATTTATACCAGGATCTGGATGCACTTGAGTGTTCGAAAATTGAACATTACATGGCTGTCAATAGAATTGTATTAAGAATAGCTTTTAAATATTGAACGAAGCATTTTTGCTCCAATTTATATAAAACCATCAATTTTGATCTGACAGAATGCGGTGCTTAATTTTTGTACACCCAAGGCCATCCAGATCCTGGTCTACGTTATTGTATAACCGAAGCATCTATGTATCTATTTATATTATAAATTATTATTATTAGGATAATAATAATGGATTTTATGCTTTTGAATAATAATGGTTGTTACCTGACTGTCAAAAATCAATAATGTAATGTTTTTATTTTATTGTTTAACGATTATTTACGGTTACAGTCGAAAATAATTATTTAGTAAAACAATAAATATTGAAAATGTTTATATATAATTGGGTAATTCTGATTCGGAAGTGATTTAATATTTGATTGAATTTAAAATTCATCTAGATGAACAAAATTCTATTGATACTATTGTATATTTCATATTAATAAAAAAAAAAATTATGGCGTAAAATTTCTTTGTCTAAATTAAATTAAAATTTATTATGGTTGTTAATAAAACAAATGACTCGATGCCAATTTTACATATCATATAGAAAAATTTGATAGTTATGGTTGTTATAAATTAATCATTAATCAAAATGGAATTAAAATTTAAAACACGATTCTATTCAATCATTCATATTTCAATTATATTTAAAGTAATGTCGTGATAATTTTCATTAATCATTTCTCTATTTTTTTATTTTTACTATATTTGTGTATCTATTTTAAAATAAATTCAATATTGTGTAATATATTCAATTTAATCTGAGAGCTTTAGAAAAAGAACATTTAGAAATATTTTTGATAAAGAAAATTAGATCATTTTTCATATTTTCGTTAAATAACTACATATTCACTGAGATTATGCCTAAAAAATTTTTATAAGCCTAAAACCTGTCAAATTTTTGGTGTAAAATTAGAAATAAATTCTTTCGAGATGAGGTTTCTCAACTTTTTCTGGAAAAAACTAGTTTTTGGATATCATCTTTCAGCATTCTCTATTTACATATGCATTAATTTCTGTTACTAAATTTTGTTTGCATGTTTCAAATATTTTTCATTTTTAAGTAATAATAAGAAAAAAAAAGTATTTTTTTTTTTTAAATAATGAATTCATAATTAATGTACATAATACATACACAATATTTTGATGATAAACAATTATTATCAACACAAGAGTTTGACGTCATTTGACAAGAGCTTAACGATATTAATATGGAAATAAAAAATAAATATACAAAGTGGTCTTAAAATAAAGACCATTATATTATTTATGAATGAAACCCCTTATATGAAGAATTGGATTTTTAAATTTCCTCATGGTTTTTAACTAAGTTTTGCAAAAACTTGTTAGGTTATATAAGTTTTTTTATTTACAGATTTATCAAGAAAAGCTGAAAAAATTTTATTCGTTTTTACTCTGAATATATTAACTCGAATAGTTTTTCCTTTCATGAAAGTTACATTCTAAAGGTATTTTAGCTTCCAAAAAGTTTTAAACCCACCTAAAAGAGAGGATTAGATTAAAATATACATATCAACTTTTAACCTAACTTTTAACCAATTTCTTAGGCCGATCATAGATATTTAAAAAACACTACAATGAGATAATTAAAATTTCTTCTTTATTTGACAGATTAAATTTTTTACGAAAATATAAATTTAAAAGATATTTTTCATGTGAACTGTGATTTAATCACCTTGGCTTGGCGCGTACCAACCAGTATAGTAATAAAAAAAAATCGTGTAATACATGTTTAGAAGAAAAAATATTTACGTTACAGTGGAAATAATTATTTATAGAAATTACACAGTAATTAAAACAAACATTTAATAAATATACTTTTATTTTCAACCATCGCCATATCGTTAAAATATCAATACTAAAAAGGGGATTTTATTATTGTTATTTTACTATTAATAATACCTGTATGTACTATGATATATATTTAAACGCTAGTAGTCGTCGCTCTTCTGCCACCCACACAGAAATAACAATCATGTGAAAATTTTATTTTCATTTGTGTGTAAAACTATAATAATAATAAAGAGAAAATAAATGTTTAAATTTCTTGGAAATATATATATTTTTTTTAAATTGTTTATTTTCGTCTATATCAATAAATTCAATGTTAATTTTATTCACATAATGTTCTTGAAAAATTGTATCGGATATTTTTGGCGCAAATTTTCGATAAAGAAAATTTTTTTTCTCAAAAAATAAAACTGTTTAAACCTCAAAATACTAGGTTCTAAAATACCAAATCTCTTCATTGTTCAATTTTGCGAGTGACAACGCTTGCTCCGAAGTTTATGAATACCTTTTAGATACAAGTTTTTATACAAGAAAAAATAGCAAAAATGTATTTACAAAATCACATTCAAAAGTTCAGCAGATCGACTACCAAACGTGTAAAAAAAATAGAAAAGGGAATTTAAATTAAGATTTGCTAGTATCGTTTTTTCGAATAGTGAGAGCAAGATTTTATTTAAAATTTTATCAGCAATCCAGAGTTCCATCATCACTCCTCTCCGATTATAAAAAACTATTCGTAAAATGAATCGGTTTTAATGATACTTGTAACACAAATCCAAATTTTATCAAGATATTTATTAAATCGTTGCTTTTAGCGGTTTTGCATTGTAAACACATCAAAACTTTATAAATAACTTTCACCATTTATAAGAAGTTTTTAAATGATTAAAATTAGATTTTTTTTTTGTTTATCAAAATAAATATTTACTTTATTTATTACAGTGATTCCCTCTCCCTCGCCTCTTCCGTTGTTTGCCTGATTTTATTTACGTATTTCACGGGTCAATATTTCATAGATAAACATTCATCAGTTTTCTTAATATTGCGTATAACATTTGTCACTCAACTTTATTCCAATTCCGATATGAGATTTACGTTATTGACCTTTACATTGAAACAAGATATTTTTTTCAAAAATATTATTCGGAAGATGTCTGAGTTATGATTTTTTAAACAACGTCATAAATGTAAAGGAATAATATGAAAGAGAAATCTGAAATTTTTCTAATAAGTTCCGATTTTTGATGCAATTTCCTACATCAAAATTTTTTGTATTTTATAAATTTTGACTTCAAAGTAGTCCATCACATCAGTATGAATTCGTTAATCGTAATTATTTTCTGAATGTTACACGTGCAGTCCCCGTCAACAAATTAGCAACGAGTAATTTTCGAGAATAATTACTATTAGCTGATACTGATGTGATTCGAAAATTCGAAATTTAATGGAAAGGATTTTACAATAGGTAAGGAATAAATTATGAACCTAAACAAAATCAGTACCACATTTTTCAATGACCTATATTTTTCAAGAGCTTTTCCATACCCTCCCTTATCTAAGAAAAACAAAATATTACTGCCAATACACAATGCAAAAAATTATACGAAAAAAACCTTTTTTTAAACTTGAAATGAATATTCCAGTCTTATTAATTAAAATTGTGGTTATATTTATTAAATGAAAAACTTATTACAAAAAAATAATGACCTAATTTCCATCTACCATGTATAATAATATAGGGAAAATTTACATTTATCTACATAGAAAAATATAAATCTGGTTTGATTAATTCAATCTAGTGTTCTAGAATTTTCTATGAAGATATGTTCATGCATAAACTGACAACGTAATTATATATATATATATATATATGTTTTTTAAATCTTAAGAAATTTTCTATGTTATCCAATGGGTAATTTTGTCTTGAAAATATTGTTAATAATGTGATTATACATTTTTTTTCCTTCTATGTTCATCAAACAAAGAAAAAAATAGGGCGTAGATAGAAAATCTTTTGTCAATGCCACATAACTTCCGTATACACAGATAATATATTTTGTGTGGGACAACAGAATTTAAATGAAAATGAATCGGGATTTTTACGTAAATTTTATTATTTTTTGCCCAATTAATCACATACAGAAAATAAAGAATTTCCGCCAATAATCAAGTTTACCCTCGCCTATAAATGTTTCACATCAAAAGTAGATTCTATTCCAGTGAGTTGCTCTTCGAGAAAATTTGAATTTGGGTAGTATTCTAAAGCTCATCTGATTCTTTAATAATGGGACATCATGACATTAAAACGAAATAATCATATAAGACGTTATCGAATTTTCAGGTAGAAAATATTTCACTTTTAGTTTTCAATATATAGAGGTAAAAATTAAGGATATAATTATGTATTCGCATGTGCTAAAGCACACGGTTGATGATTTTACCTCCTGAAGCGTGGCTAGCTTACTGCATGACGACATACAACAACATGAACACTAAACTTACACACGGATATTGAGTTAGGTGGGCTTTGTGTTAACACTACTGCAATGTACGTACGTATATATAACTAACTCAGTATAACGTTATATTATTAAAGAGCTAGGGAAACGCCATCAGTGCCAGCCAGCTGAAGTAATCAATAGTCTGTTAGACCTACCCTCGCCTTGTTATATTATATTCTTTTCTTAAATGAAAATTCTCCATGTATAATATATAGTACACACCACCGCCTTGGCCCAGTTTATTTTCAATTTTGTTGTATTGTAAATTTTAAAAAGTTATACAACAACAGTTTTATAACAACAAATGGATATGATGCATTTGTATATTTTACATTTTGATAGGTTATGTATTGAAAAATGTCACTTTTAAATTGAATCTTTTTGACTTTTAACCTTTGAGCACGGTGTTTTTTTAAACTAGAATGGCATTCAATCCCACCAGAAAGTAATCATGCGATTTTTATGAAATATATTTAAAAAAAGTTATGAATTCAATTTTCTAATTCATTTTGAAGAATTTTCACGTTAATCTCAAATTTTCATGTATATTATTAGAAAAAGCGTATTGCCAAATCATTGGGTCATGGTCAAGCTGTGGTCAATATTAAGGTCATTTATCATGATTTTCAATATTTAATATATGAAAATCGTTTAAGAGTAATTATAGTTATTTTTAAATGATTAACTATCAGTTTTCATACTTCGAACTTTTCGATATCTATTCGTTAATGACTATTACTTTTCTGGTTAAAAAAAGTAGAGTATATGCAAAAATAAGAGACATTTTATTTCTGTATGGGAAAAGTTTAAAAATTAATTGAAGAAATCAAAATTTTTTTTTTTCTTTGTGCCTTGAATATTTCAAAAATAAACCTAGACTTTCTTAATTTAAAAAATCGATTATTTTATTTGAACCTCTTGTGTATAAATAATTTATAGAAGTTGATGATCAGAGTAGTCTTTAATGCTTTTCGAGATCAGTGTGATTGAAAACAAAGAATCAAGATTAGTTCTTGCTGGGTCCAATTTAGAAATTATCGTTACTAGGTTAATTAGATGGTAAATTATTGTGAATAATAGTTTATTGAATGGTTTTGTATATTTTTCTTCGTTCTTTACATTCATAAAAGCAGAAACAAGAGAAAATGACAGAAAATAATTCAAAGAAGATGGTCATTTTATACGCCAAATTTTAACATTATTCAACCAATATGAAATATTTTTAGAATTTTTCCAATTATTCTTCCTTTTGGTATAATATCTGAATACAAATGATGATATTAAATTGATGTACGATGGTTTTATGGTTTATAAAGCGACTCTATATAGTTGGTATTCAAATTTTATGACGCCTATGGGAGAAAATGTATGTGACATTTTTTTCACGATGTTAGCTAAAGAGATGCCATCACTATTTACATTACAAGATAATTATTATTCCTCTATTTTTATCTTTACATATTATGGTAATTTAATTATTCTAGTTATTTACATTTTAATTTAAGTGTAATTACTTGCAAATTAGATTATTTTAATTTTTTATTTAAAGGTGGTTTATTCCAATTTTATTACGAATAATTTTTATTTTAGAATCAAACAGGAAATTGAGTTCAATTTTATCGCGTATAAACTGAAACTGCACACCACCGTTTTGTTAAATTAAAAAACTGCCACGAGTCCTTTTATCGACTAAATAGGATTTGCGATTAAACGATGTGATAGCCAATGAAATTTAAATATTCTTTGCAAGTTTTTTTTTTCTGTCCTTTGTGAAACAACTCGGTATAGTATAGTCAGAGTATTTACTATGTTACAAAGATTATAGTCAGAGCATTTACTATGAGATATTGATAGTAAGAAAACGATACTATAAATAAGGCGAGATACACCTTTCAGTAAATAATTGTTGAAAATATTTTAAAATTGTAAATTATTCGAAAATATTTAATTTATAATTGAAACCTGTTTAATCAATTAAGTATAAAAAATAAATTTAAAAAAAAAAATTGTGGCGTGGAACACTCGCATCACCTCTATATGTATATCTTAATTAAAACTTTATCCATTATACCAAATGAATTTTTTCCATATCTTATTATTCAAGATTTAAAAAAAAAAAATAACTTCTGATCCATGTTCACGAAGAAGACACTTCAATTGAAGTTATAAAAAAAAAATTAATCAACATCCCTATATACTTTTTAATTTGATACTATTGAGGAGTGACAGCTTTCAGTTCCAAATGATAAATCTGGATGTCTTATAATGTCACATTCTTTGTTGTATCATTTTTGCCAACTGTCAAATGATTTTATGCTCCAAGTAACTTGAAATTTGAAAAGCATAAATAAATAAATGGCTTAGGTTTAGCCCATTTCGAGAATTCTCTACTTGGCATATGGAATAATATAATCTCAACCAATACTGTGATTGGTATATGACATTCGATAAATATTATGCATACATATAGAGGTAAAACTTATTTGACTTGTATTGTGTATTTATTAACTATTGAACTTCTCAACATTGTGAAGTCACATACACACTTAAAATATTGAACATATGGTGTGGTGTGGCTTGCTTGCTAGTTCAAGTAAGTCCCCATCCATTTGTATAATACGGTTTTATAATAACGGACTAAGAATAGAATTTTTTAAAACAATTGTGTATGAAATTAAATAATTTATATTCAAACATATTAAGTAACATGTTATCCCCAAATATGTGCAATTATTTCATCAATTTTGTATAAATATTTTTCATTTTAATACAAAAATAATATTATTTAGTTCAAATTTTAGTTACATTACTTCATTGATAGTTGACCATATTTTTGAGATTTCGTACCATTCGCATAAAAACAAGACTGAAATATTACCAGATAAAATTCAAATTCTTAGAATTACTTAGTCTATATAGATTGTGGACGTATTATTCGTCACATATACACCTGTTCTTTTCTATCGGTCAAAATTCCTGACGTCATTGCTACACATTGGTTTTATTGTAAATTATTATATTTTTAAATAAATTTTACCTGTATATCTTTACCTATAAAGGTAAAATATTAACCATGTTTCAAAGCAAGGACGATGGAAATTCTGATCAGAAAAGAACGCATGCGCTAACGCTGTCACTTTCGTTAGCCTGTTTGTACCTTCTTTTAGTGAATATAAAAAAAAAATGAGCTCCGTTATAGGGAAACCTGGCTACCTGACTACACTAAAACATTTTAATTACAAAAAAAATGCAGCTATGAACTTTATTGGCAGGTTTTTTTTTTCAATTTAAATTTACTGTAAATCACTTGCAATGTTCATGAAGCGAAACAAATGTGCAAAGCAATTAAAAAGAAATACACATTGTAAAAAAAAAAAAAACACAAAAATCTTATCAGTAAATTACGGTGGTAAATTAAGCATGCGCGGTATACTTCAGAAGGTTGAATGAAAATGAATAATTAATAAAAAATCAATAAAAATAGAATAATGAATAGCCATTTTTTTTTTTTTTTCATTATGAGTATGATTTCAAAAATATATGAAGAAAACATTTTTCATGTCTATAAATGTTAATATTTTAATTCCTTTGCATTATTTATAGATAATTAATATTTATTTTTAGAGTTTTACACACACACACAGAGTAAGTAAGGTGTAATGTTTTTGTTAGTATACCACCATCAACAACAACGTGTTACGAGACATCGTTATGTGCAATATGAGAGAGAGAATGTGTCGCATTACTTTTCACCAAATAATAATCTATATTTAGAACAATCATTTAGAAAATTCTATAAAGTAGTAGTTATTATATCTAAACAGCCAAACTATCTATCATAATATGTATAGATTATTTAGATACGATAGACATTATAAACATTTAAAAAAAAAATGTATATTTAAAAGAGACGAGATTCAAACATCTTATAAACAGGTGGCAGAGGCACCACACAATACTGTGTGGATAATTTTACATCCGAATAACAGTTGTTTTATCAATCATGTATATTCCTATTATCTACATGGCGCATGTACAATTTGAAAAACAAATATTAATTTTATTTAATGTCTTTAAAATAATGAAATTGAAAATTTTGAAAAGTAAGCAAAATTTGATTTAATTTATGCTGCAACTCCTCTTACAATAAGGCGTTATGGAAAAATGAATAATGCACATGAAAAAGTTTTGCGACAACTTGACTTTTTTTTTAATCACTATTAAATTATGTTTACCGGGCTAAGGGCTGGCCACATTTCATCTCTATGGTCCGTGATCACGAAATGATGTATCGCTACAGTGCATCGAGTCATTGGATTTAAATGGAATGTTGCTAATTTAGTTAGATTAAGGTAATGTAGAATGCAGTTAAAAAGCATGAATAGAATGCCCTGGCACTAAGTAATTAAACTTTTCTGGGTTCCGGTCTGACATGAAAGGGAATAAGGTAGCGGATTCATTAGCGAGGAAGGACATCATATGTCATTATCTTCAAGGTGCAGGTAACAGAATGTTCGGGTCTTAAACTCTAGATCCATCCTTAATGGGTAACAATTCCGGCGAGGGGGCTTTTTGCGTGACCACTGATTTCGTTATGATCCCATTATATCATCATCTGCTTTGGAGAATTCTTACACTGTACCGAGATCTAGAAGACATCCTAGCTTTCAGATGATGGATTGTTCCAAAGTAGGGTACAGAGGACCTAAAGGTCTGGGTGCAAGGAACTTAACTGTGGTTTCTCTTCATAGTCTTATCTGTATTTTTAGTTAGAGTAAGAACTCGAAATTATGTAGCCAAAATACTTAAATAGAATTGTAACCAGTTTCGAAATGAATGTCAGAAGAGGTAGCTCTTCTTTTTGCATATACTTCACTTCATTCAAACTTTGAATGACACGGAACAAAATTCGCATCTATTAATTCTACAATTAAAAATCCTATTAATTATTTTGCAAATATTTACATCCGAATGAACATTTTTGGAAAAAAAATTCGTGCTTAATTTTAAATAATTAATTTAATTATGGATAATATTTTTGTAAACAACGGAAATCAACGTGATTGAATAATCGTCCATTATTATTTCCAATCATCATCATCATAAAAAAGAATACATTTTACACAATGGTGAATAATTACAATAAGAGAAAACTATGCATTATTTTGTTGTCATAATTATTGGAATAAAAATAATAATCTATTTCGCCATCTTCTCACACAATAATAAATCATTACACATCCTTGAACAAGAACTTGTAAAAAAAAAGATTTATTTGAAGAAGATATTATGTAAATTTTGTGTGAATCTTTTGTAGTTTTTTTGTTTTATTATAAAAATAAACTATTTAAAAAATTTTTATATGATTATTTGTTTAATATAAACGCGATGACTAATTTTACTTATTTTAAAAATATTCTGATCATATGTTAAACACATATGCGTTAACTGATGTTTCTTAGAAGTTTTTATTAGTCGAATTTTCTTTCAAGAAAATAATGATAGTCATAAAAAATTTCACCTAAAATCGTAAGGAATACTTTACGTTTATAGGTGAAACGTTTCTTTCCAAGCCAAGATAAATAATCAATCAATCCGTGTTAGTTTTTCGCATGATTAATGTTTAAAGATTGTATTCGAAAGCGAAATTTAGTTGAAAAATGAAATTCAAATTTAGTAAAATCGATTTCTAGATGGTTTGTTATTAAAATTTTTCTAAAAAAAAATTCAAATGTCACACAAAAAGTTCAAAATTTGGGTTATACAATCCGTTAAATTAATTGAAGAGATTGAAATTCTTTAATCAATGTACCATGCGGTAATTTGTTTATGCTGTATATGTAAGTCAACACGTGTAGGAGTGTCTAGGTGCACCATTTCTATAACGATCTGCCAATTCCTATTTAATTTTTTTTTTTTTAACTTCATTACTGTGAGATTGGCAGTAAAATTTGCAAAAAAAAAAATGACTATAAAAATAATATATTTTCGTTTTATGTTTAAAAACATATCAATTCTTCATGGATAAGTTTCCATAAATTCTGGAAAACCAAAGCTTAGATAATCAAAAGTTTTTGTCAATTTTTCCAAAATTTAGCTAAATTCCAATTAAAATCGATAATCTTTCATATCATTCAAAAATACGTAGATTATTTTCGAAATCATTATTGACTCAAGCATTATTCATCAAAAAACTTCTAAACTATCTTGAAATGTTTCTAACATTTAGCGCACACGCAAATTTTTTTTCACAATCAGTTTTAAAATTTCATAAAAAACCTTAAGTGTTGAATATTTTCTAAACATTTACCCGAATATCTTAATATAAAAAAAAAAAAAAAAACACAATATTCATAAAATGAAAACATAAAAATATAATTTACGACTATCATTAAATTAAAAATATTAGATTAGATTAATGTACTTAAAAATACATTGCGATTAATTTTCTAACTAATGGCTGTCAGTCAATTCTTTGGATAGTCAATATGGTAAGATTGTACCCTCCTCTATTCACTCATAAAAATACCATCTAGATGTTGGCACATTTTTATTTATTATCAGTTAACATGCAAACATTTAATTTTGTTTTTTCTATTGTAGGATGGAAATTAATAACCCCCTTTTTTATATCAATCAATATATTTCCGCAATGAAAATTTAAAAAAAATTGGCTCAATACTGTTTTTTTTTCTGTACAAAATATTGTCTAAAAAAATCCTGAAAATTTTGACTCAAGATTATTAGACTCCTATCTAAAATTGAATATTCAGAGAAATCTTTAGCATAATATGACAAAATATTTCTTTTGGATCGCACAACAATATTTTTGTCAAAAATATCTCTAAAACAAGTTGTTACTTTTCATTAAATAGCTCGGATCGTGGAAATTAAAACAAAAAATCCAAATAAGATTTCTAAGGCTACGACTTATTATTTTAAATATTTCCCGTAAGTTCGAAATCTTGCACCGTTTTGAAGATATTGAAGGCTAAAAATTAAATAATTACATAGATGGTACGAATGTCTTCCCCCTACCGTGAATAATCAAGGACTTGACAAACAAAAAACCTCAAATGTTTAAATTGACATGAATGAAACCCATCCCCTAACATTAATTTTATGACTAGTAAAATATTCGTTATTTTTTCAATCGCAATTTTTATTTGCATAATATTTTTTAAAACAATAATCAATGCGAGGTTCGTAAGGCTCAAATTTCCACATAATCGAAAAATATGTAAATTTGCCACTGCAGATGTTTTAAAATGTTTCCTACTCAAGAATGTTAATAAATATTTGAAATATCGAAATAATCTTGTAAGAAAACTTATTTTCTTAGTATTTTTAACGAATATTATTGAAAAATAATAAATTATATAATTTCTTATCCAAATACATAACTTAAGCATTACAAAAACCATTAAATATGACGTTACTGAATTAATTTTTTACGTGTATAAATGAAAAAAATAAATTCATCAAAACGATAATGTCTGTAACAGCAATTAAACCACGTAGGTACAAAGTTACGTTTAAAAAATATATGTAATTAATAATTAAGTTTATTAAACAAGTAAAACCGTGTACTTTAGAATTTTAGATAATACATACTTAAAATACTGATTAATAAAAACAATTTGATAAACACATTTTTAACGGTTAAAAAATATTGGCGTTTTATATATATTTTTTTAAAAAGACATTTCATGTTATATAAACTTATAGAAAGAAAGACAGAGATAGTCTTATTGAATGGCATATTGAACTAAATACGATAATTATTTTAGGTTATGTAGTATTAAAAAATTGTTTCAAGAGGTAATAGAAATAGATATTAGCATTTGTAATCTTAGAACACTTCAAAATATTTTTTTAATGATTCATTCGTAACATTCAAAAAAAGGATTTCATACCGTCTGCGTCGACTTCATTTATCATATCTTGTAATTCGGCTTCTGTGGGGTTCTGACCAAGTGATCTCATAACTGTTCCCAATTCTTTAGTGGTAATGGTTCCATCTCCATCTTTATCGAACAATGAGAATGCCTCTTTGAATTCGGCAATTTGTTCTTCGGTTAGTTGATCAGCCTGGAAAATTGAACACACTATCACTACATCACTGTTTTTAAATGATATCCCCCAAAAAAACCGTTTTTTTTTTTCACTTAATTATAAAATGATAAATATAACTGGTTGTAAATAAAATGTTGGCATATCCAAAGTTCAAATAAAAAACATGACTTGACATTGCTAAATAATATTGATATTTATAGCAACATTAGGCCAAAATTAACTTTTAGGTGGTAAAAAAATTTTGTTGACTAACATTCTAATACATTCTACAAGAAATTAATATAAATATATATACATTTTTGAAACAATTTAATTAAAATAGAATTAAATTTTTTGTAAAAATTAAGAAATAAGTTATTTAACTGGTCTACTATCTGCAATGCGGCAAAATTATTCAACCGGTTCTATCAAGTGATTTGACATAAGAAAAACAAAAATGTAAAAAATGATTAAATCTTAAAAATATTATATGAATAAAATAGTTTGAACTGAATAAAATGTATTTATAATATCGATGAATTTGAAACAATACGAACCATTTTAGATTTAAGTGGATAATATCACAGCGTCTACACTAAGCGGCACAATAGCACTGCACACAACCGTCAACTGGAAATGAATAGAATAACTACGATGAATCAACTGTTAGCAAACGACTGCGGGTACTGCTGCCAGGCGCAATGCCGCGGCCCTGACACAAACCACTATGTATTAATACGCGATCTAAATTTAAAATAATTTCAGCTATTATTAATGATAAATTTTTTAAAACACCATAGAAACTCAAAAAAATGAATTTATATCAAATATGTATACTTGATATACAAATAATATTTTCGAAATGTTTATTCTTCGAGGTTTTTTAAGGAACTAGTTTGTTTGATGCCATTAACTGAAACTTATAGTTGGAAGGGTGCGGCTTGTTTACAACACTTCCTTGTCAAGATTGGCGCTCTGATTGGCTAGCACGCACCTGCAATGCGTCAAGCGAACATTCTCCCGCCTCTAGAGCACGCGGCTTTTATCAACATCGGCACATCGGACACTGACTGCGGGCGCGGTTCTAACGGCGCCCTGGATACTCGCCGGGATGCTGCTGCGCCATTATCATCTCAACAATATATACCCCCTCATGTTACTGGACTAATTGTTCATTTGACTCATATTCAAAATATAACGTTATATCCATCGTCTTTATATTGTCGCATACGGCGCATTACAGATGTGTCGAGACTGCAGAATTCTTCTTTTCCGCCCAGTTACAATTCACAATCACATTGACTTTACAATAATACTACATTGTATATTTGTTTTGTACATTAGTATGTAGTTATTAAACTAACCCTTTTAACACAAATATGGTTATTTATTTTCATTACTATCATCAATTTTCAATGTAATGTATTTAGTAAATAAATAAATAAATAACATTGTTATGTACTTTCAAATATAAATAATCAAATCAACTTTTAAATCATTATTTTCTTTTCATAAGAGATGGCGTACTTGTCAATTGTAATTTACAATAATAGACATTATAAAATGCCCAAGGGTTCTACTTAAAATTCTATTGAGAGTCAAATAACTCTTTTTATACAATTTTTCGTATAAATTTTAAATGTTTGCAAAAAAAAAAATATGCATTTTAAATTCTTTTACCTCCATATACAATCTAAAACAATTAGATCACATAAAGTAACGTACAAGAATAAAAGTTTTATTAAAAAATTATTATACGTCTAAAATCAATCTTGGATGAACGCCTATTTATTCATTTTGATATATATTCATACCCAAAATTAAGTTTTTAACTATGAGTACATATAGGATAATACTTCAAGAGTTTGAGACAAGATTTTGTAGTCGTCAGATATTCATCGGAAAAGGGATTTCATTATTAAAAAAAAAAATGAAGCACCCTCCATTATAAAAAAATCTTTCAATTTTCGCGCCCAAATAATTCAAAAATTAATTATATGAATGTTTTGAATATTGACATGAACGGAGGGCTTTTCAAAAATCCATTTTTAAATATAAAATCGATTTTTGATTTTTACTTTAGAAATTTTTTCTAGAAAAAATCCCTGCCAAGCGTTCCGTTTTCATGTCAATATTGTGCATACCAAGTAATGTTTGAGTTATTTGGGAGTGATCATTGAAATACACTACATATTACATGTAATTTTGATCAACAGCTTGTTAGAAACACGCTCCTTTATGTCAACAACTGTGGATAATCGCTCTTAAACTTGTTTTATCTTACTAAATTCTTTTAAAATTGTTTATATCGTGATTCTAAGATTCAGGAAACAAACAATTGTTCTTATTTGTTATGCGACACAAAAAATAAGTTTTATTTAAAATATTCCCACAGGTTAAATGGAAAAATCTACGAAAGTACTCACCTGATCTCGAAAATTCTTTACCAATACTTAGAATGGGACCTTCAGGGAAGGTTATATAATCTCTCAGTTAATACAATACTTATAAACAATTTTTATATTGACAAATAGAAAAATATGGTGGGTCTAAAAAAGTCTCGAAATGTACCAAGTGTCGTTAAATATTTAACGTTATGTCTATTTTAGATTGTACCAGAAAAACATTTAAGAATTCCAATTCCATTAAAAATGTATACTAGAAAGTATGACGAATTCAAACATAATGTGAACCTGCCACACAATTTATTATTTGTAATCTTGTAGCTAGAATATGGATGTAATGCGACGTTCTCTGTTACAATAAGTATTTAGTTCATGAATATACGAAAATATTTACTTCTTGGAAACAAGGGTTTATTGATTTGGGGTTTTTTTTTATCAATTTCATTCTTAAATTGAAAATTTATTTTTGATATAAAGTAGATCACAGTACGTATTAATGATAGTATTTTATTGATTATCAATCTTTTGAGGATCTATATATTTGATAGTTGATCAAACGTTGAAATTCTGTCTCAAACTTACATTTTAAATTTAAAATATCAAGGGTCGCACCCCATCATAAACTTTCTTTGTTGCTAAGTACCTTACGTTATTTAACGGATTTTTTAACTTACTTCAAAAACAAGAAATCTATATATTATATTTTATATGTAACTTTTTATAGAGTAGTTCAATTTCGATGATTCTTTTGTATTAGAAAAAGGATTTTCTTACAGTTAATAATACTTCAATTTGAAGACAAATAATTCGAGCTTTAAGGGAAGAAAGAATGAAACAAAAAAAAAAAAAGACTGAAGCAAATCAAATTTTTAGTGATTTCATATCAGTCAAAAGTATAAACAAAACTCCCTATACAACTGAAAATAGATAACTAATTAATTGTTTAAACACTCGTCGTAGTGGTTGAATATCAATGATTTAACTATTAAAAAATATACTTGAAATAAAAACACACATATTCGCTAAAAAAATACAAATGAACAAAGAAAAAATATACCTATTGTTATTATGATAATATGTATGTTTTAAATACCTGGATTTGAGATGAAATTTTGGCAAATCTTAACAAATTATAAAAAAAAAAGGTTTAAAAAAAAAGTTTATTTTAAAAGAAAAACTTTTTGTGTCTTGAAGTTTTCTTTTATCTCTAATGGGTCGCGAATCTATGAGTTCTCGTGGACCGATTTTCCTCATTCACGAATGTAAACTTATTACGTCTAGATTACACCACCAAAATTTTAATTATTGAGTTATTTTCTTATTCTTAAGAATTTGATTTGATGAAACACATTTATATCAATTTGTAAATTCTTTTTTTTAAATAAGTTTAAATAACTCATTCATTGCATGAAACTGTATAATGAATAAAGTTTTATAAAACTAGGTGAAACAATTCAATACAGATAAGTCAAAAAAGCAATAAACTTTTAAATAATAATTCATTTTAGTTAAATACTTTATTAACTTAAAATATCAATAAATTAGGTCAATCAAGTTGGTTTTTGGTAGCTTCTTCAAGCATTATTCACCTTTGTAAGAATATTATTTCTCACTACAAAATATATTTTAGTGTACTACAAAATATTTTACGGAAAAATGTGCTAAAAAAAAGTTGTCTGGTTTAAAAAAACACACAATTTTTCTACTGGAATATTTATTCTATCTTTTATGGTTGAAAAGTTGGGTCTTTAGCTAAAAAATCTATTACAAGCCTGAGAGTTTTAGACAATTTCATATTAAAAATTAGTAATTTCAAAATTAATCTTCAATTATTTGTCTCCTATTCACCTAGACCGAAAAACACAGACTTGTGTATGTAATCTAGACAGCCAATTAAAATTTTTCAGTGCCATATTGTCTCAGAAATCTTTCTGCTATATATGTATATTATTTGTTCATATGTAGTAAAACTTTACCAATATTATTTACACTTTTACACCGGAATACATTTTAATATCCGTTAATAAAGGTAGAAATGCTCTGGTAAATTATAGACGTTGGTATATCGTCAACTATCCTAGGTAGATGTACGTATTTTATATATATGAACAGATCCTGACTAGTTTTTAATCTGGAGTTTAATTGAATCGTTTGAAATTATAAACATCAATTTATTAATGAAAAAAATGGGTGCGTGTAGTACACGCACAGAACACGCGTCAGAAGTTATACTTCTTTGGCATCATTAAAAAACAATTTTTAATTGCATGCAAATAATTAATTACAATAAAATTATAAAAGCACTGGAGAAGGATGGTCAAAATAGTCAATAAAGTTCAGTTTAAATTTGAAAAATTCAATAAATAAATATATTTTTTCTTACATAAAGTGTAACATAAATCATAACAACAGGTTCAACCTGTGAATTATCATTTTTTCATAACGGGTCTAAAGAAGTATAACTTCAATAATGAATACATCTGTTAAAATTGGTATTTTCTGTGTAAGAAATAAATTATTGATTCGACGAATGTCCTCAGAGCATTGACCATAATTCAAAGAATGCTTAGTTTTCCTATTAAATCCATCGTTTAGTTCCAACTTATCTTAGACCGGATCAAGTGCTCGTTAAATGACACAGATTTTTTAATTGATATTGATTTCAATCCTATTCCTACATGTAAAATCTAAATCAAACTCTGTTCCGGATATCTGAACGTGTTAGTTATTCGGTTTAATGTATCATATCTCACATATATATTATAACGTATTCATAGAATGGTCCATAACCGGAGTTGAGTAAACAACTATCTGTGAGAGGTTTCTTTTTATATACTTTTTAAAATATGCCGGTATGTAAATCTGAAGTTAACAACAAGATAATCCGTACCTATTTTTTTCAAGAAAATGAACAAAATCGTTAAAAATTCAAAGAGAGAGTAAAAAATTGAAAACATTAATGCCATTTCTACTTCTGTAAAATTGATATAATGTGTCAATACAACAAAAATTGTTAAAAATATCTAAAGTCCAGGAGGTAGCGTTGCATTTTTCATGGTGATTTCAGGCCGATCAATTTTATTGAAAGTTTATATGAAGTTGATAATCGAATGGCGGTTCAGCAGGCGCACCCAAGGTGGAGGAATAATAAAATATATTTCAGGTCGCTTGAAATTAATAATAGAGATAATATCAATAATGTAGTAAATAAAATAAATAGTCAGCAGAATATTTACAGGTAGAATAATTGTCAGCTGAATTATGACATTTGATTGCCTCAGATGGATGCTATAATAAGATAAAAGAGAGTGCTCATTACATAAGTAACAATTCCCCATAAATATATTTTATAAATAGTAATCATTAAAAATAGTTCAACTATTAATATTCAATCATATATCTAAACAATTAACACTGTTAGTTGTTATTTTCACTTGTTAAAACTATATACATTTATATATGATATAATCTGCTTATAGAGGAGCACCCAGACTTATAATTATTATTAATATGGTGGCTATGATTATCAATATTATAATAACATTACAAAAGTTAATAAAATTTATGTCTGTTATTGACGTTTTTATGTAGGGCTTGGAGCTGCTTTATCTTTTAAATATTAATGATAATTAAATTTAAATTATACTATTCTATTAGACCAGTTGATATTGGCGTATATCTTTCGAAAATTATTTTGCAATGAATATGTTTTTTTTTTTATGCAAAGTGTATTTACAAGTTGAGCATTTTTTTAACAACTGTGAACTAAGCTCTAAGACAATTTAGTGACATGCAATTGATTGGGGAAAATGAAGCACAGATTTGTGGGATGTATTTTTATGTTTTTTTTTAGATTTCGTCAAGAATGCCTGGAAAATTCGGACCTGGATTTCCAATGTCGATGATTGCGAATTTGGAATTAAAATTAGTATAAAACATTTAGATTGTGATCTATAAAATGGGTTTTATTGTGGATAGTTTTATTGGCTGAAATGTATTCATATTGTGGACGTAATTTTTGTGATTTTGTAAAAAATCTTGCAAAATCTCAAAAAAATTTGTCTTGATGTTTTTAAGTTTTCTAGGGTAATTAACGTCTAGGAAAACCAAAAATAACACTTATTTTATAATTGGATGGCTAGTTTTCGAGATATCGTTTCAAATTTGTCCGAAATATTGATCTCTGGAACGGATTTCTGGCAATATCTCAAAAACTAAGCAACCAATTTTAAAATGGATGTTATTTTTGAAATCCACAGGTCAAACTACCCTTGGAATGATAATTTAATGACAATTAGGAAAAAAATGTTTTTATCGATTTTTCGTAATTTTCTTAAGGGGTACCCCTTTGAAAAAATCGAAAAAATTGGCAAAAACTTTTTTCCCATGGTTTTGATGAAATTATATTTTTTGAACGTATTTTGACCTGTTGATTTCAAAAATAACATACATTTAACAATCGGTCGTGTAGTTTTTGAGATATCGTATAAAATCCCATCCAGGATCTGCATATCTGGATACCTGGAAATCTGGTTCGGATATCATTCGATATCTTTCAAACTACACAACCGATTATTAAATGAATGTTATTTTTGAAATCTACAGGTCAAACTACGTTTAGAAAGTACAATTTTATCGAAATTAGAACAAAAAATGTTCTGAATTTTCATAATTTTCTGGGGCCTTTAAAAAAAATCGAGAAAAAATTCTTTTTTTCTGATTTCGATTAAATTATCTTTATAATGGTAGTCTAAGCTGTAAATTTCAAAAATAACACCCATTTCAATTGGATACTTAGTTTTTGAGAAATCATGGAATGAAATCCGAGCCAGAGATCAATATTTCGGACAAATTTGAAGCGATAACTCAAAAATTAGCCATCCAATGTAAAATGCATCTTTGGTTTTCCTAGAGCTTTATTACCCTATAAAAGAGAATTAATAAATTTTTTGGCGATTTTTTGGAGATTGTTCGGAGTCATAAAAACTATGAGACACAATATGAATAAATTTAGTTTTATCCAATAAATTCACAAAATTTTGTAAGCCATGAAAAACTTTTCGAAAACCGTTCAAGGATATACTTACATGTTAAACTTGTATATTTCTATAATACTGTATACAATTTTTTGGGAACTACCTGCCAAAGCTTTAAAAGCTTAACAAAATGTATCAACAGTAAATCAAACTTATTCAATATGTCGCACATTCAAATGACCTTTTGTGAATATTGTGTATAAGAATGGTACTTCACCCATTTTGGTATGCCTAGGTAGTACACCAGGGACCATCAGTATAATTATTGATTACCAAGCTCAATATTTTAATAGTTTTTTTAATTTGGATAAGCTTTCATAACATTTTTTATTATAGATTTTTATTGAAAATTATTAATTGGTTTAATTGATTTGGATGGTCCGTAGATAATTGATAAAAAACTTGATATAATTTTTAAGCTTTGATTTTAAAAGTGTTTTTAACGATTTAATTCAATTCATTGTAGCTTCAATCAAACGGAATGTTCAGAAGATATCATAAAAATCAAAAATTTGAACGAAATACGTTATCGATTTAATGGATATATAAGTCTGTGAATGGTATTTGATTTAATATAGGAAATTTTTCAAAATTTATTAACAAAATTTAAATGAATAATCATTTATATTTGCAAAATAAATAATTAATATGAAAATTTATTCGACCATTCTTACAATTTGCAATCGAATAACTGCAATTAAATGTATTTTTAAAGTTATACTTCTTTTGGCGCGTTTGGATGAGAGTGAATTTGTGAGCACACACATTTTTTTTGTAATTATTTAATAATTTTTGTTTGACATTTTCATTAGAATGAGAATGTTTTATTACAAATTTCAAACACTCGTGGCGCATTAATCGTTTAAGAAGTCCTTTCAAACGATACGAATACATTTGAATCCTGTGAAGTATGGTATATTTTCTACATTTAACTAATATTTTGTATGAAATCAATTTAGTTACTAACACCTTTATTGACATGCAGTTAGCATGTACTTATAATTAATTGAAATTGAATTCTAAATTATTAAAACCTATAAATTTATTAGTATCATATGCATGTATTTCTATAAAATTTATTTATTAATATTTTTAACTATTCTGTAATAACTGATTTTAGCATTTAATACTCAAATAAGTTAATCAATTCACTTTGAGAAGCTTCACCACGGCAAGAATCACAGACTGGATCTGACTACATAAATTTTCATAAGTAAAAAAAAAACTTTATCAAGAGGCTGTCACTGACTTGAATTTGGAAGTCACTTTTTATTGAAGTTATACGCGTTATGAAAAAATGATGAGACTTAAATTTTTAAGATTCACAGGTTGAAGCTGTTGTTATGATTTATGTTACACTTAATGTAAGAAAATATATATTTATTGAATTTTTCAAATTTAAACTGAGCTATATTGACTGTGTTGACTGTCCTTCTTCACTCCTTTTATTATTTACGTAATTAATTATTTGTATGCAATTGAAAAATGTTTTTTAATAATGCCAAAGAAGTATAACTTCTGATGCGCGTACACGCACCCATATTTTTTTAGAATCCAATGAATTGATTTTGTTCATTTACAAACTTAAAGTCACGTTTTCGGTAGAATATCACATATTTCAGGTCGCTAACTATTTGCCAGCGTTACAAATTTTAGACTAAATGTATAATATCCTTTGACATATTATATGTGGATATTATATGTGGACGCTAATATAGTATTTATTTAATTTATTTCTCGATTATAGTATTTTATTTGTTAATTAATTTATATTAATTTAACGTATATAATAAACAGAATAATATATTTATTATAATAACTATAATTGAATAATTATATCTATAATCTATCTATTAAATATATCTCTCAAATCGTTAATTGAATATTGATTAGTTGTTGTATTATTGATAGGAATTAACCTTGAATTATCTAAATAACACGTAAATTATTTTTATTTGGGGTTGATAGTTCAATTCACTGATAGTATTTGATTATATATATTTATCTACTAAAATTTTTAATATTTTCAATATTTTCCCTGTTCCTAATTACTCGCTATTCGTGTCTATCCCACTCCCCCCGAACTGTCTTAAATACAAAAATAAATAAAATAAAATCTAACATTTAAATACAAAAATAAATAAAATAAAATCTAACATTTAATAATAATTGCAATAATTGACCTAAATTTAATTACAAGAACTAAATTATATTATATTTTATTTTTTGTTGTGGCTCGTCAGAACGGATTTCCGCCGTCGATATTGGATTGAGCAATATCGAAATTTATTTACCTCAAACTGATAAAATTTTTATTATTACTCACTTTTTAATTAAAAATAATTCAATACGAATTGTACAAAAATATTATTAAAACGATTAAATTAATGCAATTCAATATTTAAATAGTGATTCTATTTGAAATGTTTAGCCGATAAAATTTAATCAAAAACACTTTTTTTTTTGTTAATTTGTGATATTTTTTAAAATGCTTATCAAATGATGAAGATAAGTTTGTTTAATATTTTCATCGGAGAGGTTTTCCTGAAAAACAAAAACTTCCTGTTGGATCATCATGGTTTTAACGTTTTTTGGTATATATTTATTATTTTGCAACCAGAAAAAGTTGATTTTCTAGATTTATAGAAAAAAATTGCATCTGTTTGCAAACAAATCCCAAAAAAACAGTGTTTTCGGTTAAAAAATTAAAACTGACTGTTATAAAAATATTATTTAGCTTATAAAACTTTGGATCAAAATAATATATTTTATGGTAATTGAATTTTTGATTATGGTTACGGATTTTGGAGCTTTAAGGCGTCTGGCAAAGGTTACTGCCCGGAGTGTCTGGTAGTATGGATTATTTGGCTTGTACATAAAATCAGCTTTGAGACTATAAGCTAAGAGTTGCGTTTTTATCTACTGCTCAAGGTGAAAGTAGAGATTAGCACTCTTTTGTCCCACACATCTCTTCTGGGATCGGTCTGACGACTCTGGGATCTTGCTCAGTTATAGTAGTAAATATGTATAACGGAACAAACCCAATGACAGTTCTTTTATTTTTTACTGTTATTACATTAAAACAACAGAGCCTCTTGAGTTTTCATCAAATTACTCATTTGATTTGTGATTCTTTAAATAGATTATTTTCACGTTAGGATCGAAGCAATTTTTGAAAAATCGAGTAATAGCCTAATAGGTGTATTCAAAAATTCTTTATTTTTTTTTGTGTTTTTACTTAAAAGCAGCTTTCATGTTTTTTTAATAATACTTATGAAAGTAGAAATTAAAACGTGTTTTATGATTTATACCGTAACTAAATTTCCAATAAATTAGATTAATTTATTTGTAGTTTCTAATAAATATTATTAATTAATACATTTAATTATATTTACAAGTGTATTTAATTAATGATATTAATAACAAAACGTGATAAATATATTTCAAGAAAATTATATATACAACAATATTCATTCGATTAGATTAATAATTATTTTATCAATTCATGTATTTATTTATATTGAAAAAAATAATTTAATACAATAGTGGTATTAACTGCACATGATCACTGATTAAACATTTATAAAAACAAGTAAAGAGAAATAACTAACAGTGTAAATTGTATGAATACTCGACAAACTATTTACAATTATTAGCATTCAAAAAATAATATAACTATGCAGTCTATACAGTAATAAATACATATATAATAATAAGTATTGCAATTATACATATGTTGATTATCTTAATTTGAGCAAAAATTGTGGTGAATTAAAACTGTTTATGGAAAAATGTTTCAAACAAGAGTGTTCTGTTTTAGAAAAACAAACTTTTTTGTTACAAAGTTACCTATTACAGACAAAAACATACCAGTTATGGTATATATTTTGCCTATATTATGAACAAATTAGTATTATTAATAGTAATATATCGAGAACAAAACGGTGAGGTACTTATATTCTTAAAACACTTAGCACCTCATGTGCGGAATTTCGATTGACCAATTATACCATCTGAAAGGTCAGAAATTGGTCATAAAAGGTCAGTTGGTCTCATTAATTGGTCAGCATCAGAAAATTTTTTATTAAGGATTAAAGTTTTTCAAGGTCAATTAATAATTTTTTTGTAAGTACTCACTGCCCTGATAGAATCATCCGGCTCAAAGCATGCGCGTTACGACAGAGACAACTTTTTTAATTTTTTTAAATATTAAATTAAACTGACCAACTATTTATATTAGCTGACCAATTATCAGCGAATGTTTCCCGATCGCGCATAGGTGGAGTTTTTTATTTTTTCCGCGAATGAGGTGCCAAAATTATTAATTGACCTTGAAAAACTTTAATCCTTAATAAAAAATTTTCTGATGCTGACCAATTAATGAGACCAACTGACCTTTTATGACCAATTTCTGACCTTTCAGATGGTATAATTGGTCAATCGAAATTCCGCACATGAGGTGCTAAGATCGCGGAGCTGGTTTCAATGGTAAGTAGCCCACCAAATCGCAATTTTGGAGCTTGATTATCTCTCGAATCTGCCGAAAAGTGAATCTTAAACCATAAAAATACTTGAAGAAGGCAATTATTTCTACTCTATTATTTTGGACTTTTTATATAGACTATTAGATCTATTTCATAAATTGAATTCATTCTGGATAATGTTTTATATCGGTATTTTTACGTTATAAGTATTTTAATGGCCATAACACATGCATTGCATACAATACTTAAAAAAAGTAAATTGTGTTAAAACTACACTACTTCTAATAGAAGAAATTCAATTTGATATACTTGAAGTAAATGTTATATCTTTCTAAGTGTCATCTCACATCTCTCTACAGATATTATTAGAAAGAAAAGAAGTACAAATACATTGTTTACATAAACGAATTCTATCATCATCAATGTGTTTCATTCTTTACTATTATAAGTATTTGTTATTTTATTTGCAGTTTTATCAATAACCTACATTACATGGATTTCATTTAAAATTAAATTCATACGCAGCAATTATGTTCATACTTGCTATTTTTGTAATAATATTGGATGAGGAAAGGAGAGTGATTGGAAAAATGCAAAAAAAGCTATTTAGTTTTCGAGATATCGCTTCAAATTTGTACGAAATATAGATCTCTGGAACGGATTTCGGGCAATATCTCAAAAACTAATCAACCAACTCTGAAATGGAAGCAATTTTTGAACCTACCCTTATAAAGATAATTTTAATTTAAAAAATTTATTTTGTCGATTTTTTCAAAGGGCTTAAGAATATTAAAAAAAAAACAATACAATGTTTTCTTTCTGATTATGACAAAATTGATTTTTGAGCATAGTTTGACCTGTTATTTTTGAGATATCAAATATTCAGATAACCAATTATCCAGATCCTGGATCAGATTTTATATGATATCTTAAACCCTACCCAATCAATTGTCAAATGGATGTTTTTATGAAATCTTGGCTTTATAAGGGTAGTTTGTTGAGTTTTGATGATAAAATTAAAAATATTAATTTTGATTTCCATCATACACTTTTCCTGCAATTATAATATAATATAGGCAAGCTACATAACATAACACTTATGTTTTTGTCTATACTATAAGCAAAATAAGACATTACTTGATGAGTGATTGTTGGAATATCCTTACTGAAGATGTAATAGAACAGGGACTACTGCCAAGCTATAATATTGTATACAAATTACGGAAATATGAGTATATCGTAAATAAAATTATCTATTTTCAATCTTAAAATATCGTTATACCAAAGTATTAAGACCAAAAAAATTTGTACGTGATTCAAATCATCAATATTATAAGCAAATATTTTTCAATTGTTTAAGGGCGATATCACAAACATCTTTACTGTCCTATATTAAAATGGTTGACGTGATTACATTCCATTTAAACTATTCACAAAACCGTATATACACTGCTTCTCAAAAATAAGTCAACAACTCTCTCTCTTAGTTGGTCTCATTTCTGTCTACAACAATACATTTTCATTGGTTTTTCTTGTAGTCAATCTTGTTTGAGATTTAAACCATTAACCCTGATAGTTGTTACCTTATTTGAAGCAAAGTGATATTCAAGTGAAATTTTCACGACCAGCCAGTTTTTTTGAGAATCAGTGTACATTACAAACCTATCCTATGTTTGTTTGTTTATAATCAATAAGAATAGTAAATAATAAAATTTTCTATGCAATTCCAGTTACAATACTGTTATGTATGCTGTATAAACAACACATTCATACCATAGTATTGGTATGGTATATAACATAAAATATTTTATGACAATATCACAATGCCAATAGCAATTCTCATCAATTCAGTTAAGTCACTGGTGAAAAAAATAATCGATTTTATTATTAATAATAATAATCATAAATGAACACAAAAAATATAAAAACGCAAAACGGTTTTATTGATTTATTACAAATATCTATATATATATATATATATATGTAAAGAAATATACTTATTATATAAATTACAACAAAATATTATACAAATTGTATTAAAATTTTTATTTAACATGCAACCAACGGACATTCTTGTTTTATTTATTTCTATTATAAAAAATTAATTAAAAATGACAATGTATTAGTTGTAAAAAATTCAATTTTTACACATTTATATTATATTGGATAAAATAACATAAATTATTTTTATTGATCAATTATTTGAAAGCTATATTATTTATTTTAGTTTAGAATGTGTACTTGATAGTGTTATATAAGCTTAAGATGCTTTCAAGGTTATGAAGGTTACGGTATAAAATAAAAATAAAACAACGTTTTGACCGCTTATGGTACACGAAAGCTCTAACAATGTCGGAATAATAAGAATTTTAATGAAGTTCGTTATTTAAAATAGCTTTTCTTATGTTCCCTTGAACAGCGTGCTTTTAGATGTTGGACTGCTGTTCATCACACCTGTACAGGTTATTTGAAATAATTTTAAGAAGATTCGAGTTAGAAAAGCTTCTAATAAAACATGGTAGGATATAAAATGTCTAGATTTTGGAAAATAACGGAGCCAAAGCATTTAGAAGCTTATGTTTTGGTCATTATTTTAATGAAGCTGTCGCTTAATGGAGTTGCTAACCTTCTAACATTTTTCCCAATAAAAGTCTTTCGAATTTAGAGGCTTTTTCTTCAAATTTAGAGTTGAAACAGGCCTAAAATCCTCTAACGTGATGCAATATTCTGCATCATTAATGTGATGCAAGAAAATACTTGTGACCTTCGTAAAGTGTGACTCTACACCTAGGTCGCGACGAGAGTTGTCCTCCACTCTTGCCCAAAGAAAAGTCTCTATACTGAACCGTGGACGAAACTGCTCAAAGTATTTCATAAATATTTCAAATAATTATAATGTATGAAAAAACACACAGCCCTAATTTTTGGGCTAAATAAAAGCAACGGATCACTGGTTTTCGATCCCTGCAATAAAAGATCTCGAGTTTGAAGTAGCAGAGGACAGCTAATAAACTATATAAATATTTGATTATTTATTTATTTTTTATAATCTATTGGGAACGATTATAATGCAGTTGAATTTTATTTGTTGTGTAAATAAAAACGTACTAGTATTTATTATTTTATAACACAGACAAGTCATAAATATAAAATATTTAATGTAGAAAAATAATTTAGAGCTTTGAATTACTTGAAATGAATTAACATTTTTTACATTATAAAAATTTATCTTAATTTTTATAGTATAAATAAATCTTTATTTTATTTCTTGATCCTCTCTTCCAGAATATCTCCTATTTATGCTTGGATACTTAATATTAGGGAATCGAATGAGGTAGACTACTGAATGTTCGTATATTCTTTAGGACTTTTTAATTTCGAATTGCTAGATAAAACATAGAATCAATCATCTGGATTTGAATAATTTAGTTGATTAAATTTTTTAACATTTTTTAACAGAGCTAATAGTAAATTTTAATAAAAAAATTATCATCCCGTAAGCAGATGTATGAAGAACGTCTTAGATTCGTATCTCAGACTAACCGTACAAAAAGAAAAGTAAATACAAAAAATTAATTTTTAAAAACAAACAACTCTTCAAGATTGAAATTTCTTCCACCTTAATTAGCACACGGGATAATATTGTGTACTTTTGGAAAGCAGGTTCATATACCAAAAAACTGGCTTGTGAAAAATCATTTTCCTCCAATTAACACACGTTTCAATAAAAATTATGAAGTCTGGTACACAAATGCCTTGTGCTGCAACATTGTAGAATAAAATAATACAATAAAGAATATTTTTTTATATAAATTGAAGACCTCAAACAGATTTAGTTTATTTATTCCACAACATTGGTTTTTCTTGGTTTAGCGTTCGTAGAGTTAAGTCGGTATAGACCAAGTCGATCGGTATAGACAGACATATTTATTTATATGAGAAGAAACAGTAGGATGGCAACCAATGGATTCTGTATGATGATCACTTTCATTATTTTTTTTAACAATAAAACTAGGCGTTAGGGAGCTATGAAATAACACATCACTATAATGAAATTTCTTTATGAATGACTGATCCAATCATATTGGATTGTTGCTGTGAAAATATTGTCAGCTCAACAAATTTTCAACAAATGTGTTCATTTAGGTGTTTACTAAAACGAGTAACAAGTTGCCATCGATATTAGACTAAGGGATCGTGGAAGAGTAATTGTGTAACGGTAATCTGGCATTTTTCTTAGAGATGGTATTTGATGTACCACGTTCTGGCTGAAATCTACCCTGCTATTATTAAAGATAATGATGTCGGAACGTCTAAAAGTTTTCATTCATATACTAATAATTATTTTATTTCGAAAAAGTTTTATTGAAACGAATTATATATTGAAAAAATCTCAAGAAACTTTGAAACTTGTTTAATCTAATAAAGGCCCTAACGGTGATAAGTAGCGTTCTCCGTGAAAATTAATCACAGCCCTCTCAGATGCTGTAGATCCCAAGGGCGTTAATACTCAAATTATGGTATTAACTCTAAATAAAGATCCGTAGTCTAAGTTAGGACGGATCTACACTTTCTGTCGACCGGTGCAAAAGTGGCATCCATACATTTTTCACAAGAAAATCATAAGATACCCATCATATAACTAATGCGTCAGATCACTGGTCTCCGAGACAGTCTGTTTCTGCTGCTCTCCTCTAGAACCGCCGATGAGTACGTTAATTAAATATTTAAATAAATGGTTTTTCCCAAAATTTGGCTAGTCGGATGTTAGTTTATTTTGCAGGTTTCGTAGTCATTTTTATATCTAAAATGAGTGGTGTAAGAAACATGAAAGATAAAAGTCTCTCACTGCTTGTGATTACAAGATTTGATATTATATGAGAAAACATTTTTTTTTTTTTTTTTTTTAAACACAATTTGCATAATTAATATAATTAACAAATGTGTGAAATATGTAATTTACCTAGAAAAGGAAAATTTAATATTTACCGTTAGTATTCCGTTGCAAAAATACACTATGTTTTTACCAAACTTTGATTTAAACAATTTTGATTTTTTTTCTGACTGTAAGAATGAATTCTAAAACCAAAGATTCGGAACTCTGTTAGTCTGCTGGCGTCATATTGTAAAATATTTTCATATGACTGAACAGATTTAATATTTAGTAAGAAATATAAACATTTTTACGATGATGTTATCTTTACCTTTTGATTAGAAAACCTTGGAGTAATAAATGTCATGGTTATATATATATTATGTAATTGAGTATATTTGAGTATAAAAACAAAAAAATAAATTCACTTCTTGTTTGTAGTTCAAACTTTATTAAGTGTATAAATTTTGATTCTATCAGAGCATGAAAATATTTAAACCAGGATATGTGTTTTTTAGGTCAAAACACAAAATCGATTGATTCCGTTACTTGGAAATAAAATATTGTCTGATTCATGAGACATTTGCTTAGGGAACTTTTTCCGCAGTATGTAATTATTGATAGCTTACAAAATGGTTATTTTATACATTATTTGTGAACAAAGTTCCGTGAATTTGGCACACAGAATTAAGTGCTAGCTAAAAGATTTTAAAAAAATTTGTTAAAAATCGTTCTATAGTTCAAACACAATAATAAAGTGTTTTCTGAGAATAAGGCAATTTTTCACAGCATGAAAAATCAAGCATGAGAAGAAAACAGTTGAAGATTAAAATATCTTCTACGTTCCAACAAATTATTGATCTTGTTTGCTTCATATATATGGATAAGTATAATATTTTATTTTAAATGTTATTATTGTCCTGACCTTTTAAAATTAATAGAAAACTTTCAAAATGTCATAGATAGTAAACTAGAAAATCATATTTATAATAATTTATTACAACTACCAAATCTAAATGCAGTGTGTTCAAATAAATGCATTGGTTCAAGTTTTAGTTGCAAGCGTAGGCAAGGAATTCGAGAAAATACCTATTCTACGCATTGTTTCAACTTAATTGCGGTACTTCGGTCGAAGTTTCTCATTTCCTTATTTAAGTATTCCACTTACTGCAATTTGTGTTTTTATTATTCATTGTGCTCTAAGACTAAGTGTTCGAAAACTCTTTGTTCACAGTGGACAAGAAGGTTGAAACGTTTGTCAATATCCACTCCCAATGTTTTTTTCTTGCATTTCCCTTGGTCCACTGAGCTGTTGGTGGCATCTTTCAATATTCGCCTAAACAAAACTTATAATTTAAAAATCCTATTTCTTCTATCAAAGTTCATTATGCGTCTGAAATCGATAGTAATGAATAATTGTTGAAATTTTTATAACGAGTATTATGATCTTCAAATTTAAACACACAATACTAAACTTATATGTTTTACATATAAATTCATGTATCTATAAACTTTTCAGTAATATGATACGGTAGAAAATTTTCATTTTACATTATGCCCATTTGAAATCGACCATTTATTATCTATATATATATTATTTTGTATAATATAGATACGAATCTATTTAGGGTAAATATTTCGGTAAACGGAATAATTACGAAATATAAAGGGAATATTTTGTGTCAAATTTATTTAAAATTAATAATTTGGTCAAGCGTAAATTCTCATGAGCCAAAAGGTTTACAAAAATGTATTAGATAATATTTTAATTATTACTAAATGGGTTATTACTCGCTTCTTCGAGAAAATTATTAGTAAACACAGAAATTACAAAATTCTCCAAGATTTCCTTAATCGTTTTCCAAGAATTTTAAATTCATTTTCAAGAGTTAATAAAATAATGTTCAATAGTTAAATTTTTTGTCTTTTTTGCTGAAGTTAGCTGTAATTTCTGAAAGAAATCTCTCTGTAAGTTCGAATTACATATAATTTAGTTAGTTAGCTGTAATTTCTGAAAGAAATCTCTCTGTAAGTTCGAATTACATATAATTCTCTCAATTTATGGAATCAGATGAAATGGAAATCCATTTCATAAAATTAAATTACTGTTTTATTTTTCGAAATTTGTAACAGATGCAAGGCAAGTTGCTTGAGAGAATTTCTATAATTAGATTTTAGATCGAAGTGAATGCTCTTTACATAGCTCTATAAAGCTTTGAAAGATCATTGGTCTACTAAAACGATTCTTAATCCTTCTTAAAAGTTATTAAATAACTTTTTCGAATAATAAGACAATTATTAATACCTGACAGCAATAATGCTGCGTATCTTTTAATAACTTACACGATTAAATACACTACTTTTTTATACGTAAAATACAGATTCTACAAAACGATATAAAAATATTTAATTATATAAAATTTGAAAAGTTTATAAAAAAAATTATATTAGATTATAAAGATTTGTTAAACAGTATCTGCGTAAACATAATAAATTATCTAATAAATTAAATATTATAGTAACCGTAAGCTTACTATTTTGATTTGGTTGTATTGGAAAATGTTTGGATAATGAAGTATCGAGTAACGTATTATAAATTATTTAACAAATTAAAATCAGGAATCAAATATTCATAAAATTTCTTTACCGGTACAAAAGCAATCGCTTTATTTTCCTTAAAAAAAAGAAATTCACAGTTTAAATTGTTCGCATGATAATAAAAATAAATGAAGCCAAATGAAAATTAAACATTTTTGTTTCATATCTTGATCACTAATTAAATTTGTTCAAGTGTTTGTGATTGTAGAAAATGATAATTATTTTAGTTTAATAGTGCGTAAAATATGATCACAAAAATGTATTTATTTGTGACATTTATAATATAAATAGTTCAAGGCAATTTGAACTAATTCGCAAGGACTCAATTAAAATAACCATTTTTTAATCGTTCTTTATTTTGATAATTTTCTATATATTTACCAGAAATTTTAAAATGAATTTTCAAAATTATTCAAGATTTTTTCTAAACGAATTTTATTGTTAACTAATTTATTCATTTCGTATTAATTGGACTTCTATCTAAACCGTTAATTTTAATTGTTCAACTGTCACTGCCTGGATTCGAACTCATAGCCCCTTTACTCGCTAGACCACCATGAATCTGAAATTAGTTTTTTTTAAATCTTTAAAAATAAGCAAGATATGGGCATTTAAAATTCCAGATTAAACAAAGAGTGAAATACTTGCATATGACGTCATTTGCTAGTATCTCTATATAAATAACATATAAACCATCGTTTTGAAGAAAAAGTGAAGAAAAAATAATTTTTCATAGCCTATAAATTCTTTGTTTTTGAATTAATTTAAATTTAATTTTCGATATAATTTTGAATCAAATTTTGATGTGAAATATTATTTAGAACCCCTCAAACATTCTATTATCGATATTCAATAAATAAAAATACATTAAATAAAAATATTATCCAATATTATGACATCTAATTTTGCGATAGATATTAATGAGGGATACGGGGCTCATTATCGATACGGTTTGGTAACCTCCGGTAAAATCCCGAATTAATAGTAACCTTTTTATATACAAAACTATTATTAAAAACAAACTTATATACATATAATGGATACTATCGTAAATCCGATGGTCCCTAACTAGTCAAATACGTTTAGAACTCACAATAAATGTTTAATAGAAATATAATATTTTTTCGATGTTTTGTTTAGGTACCTAAATTAAATACATCACAAAGTCATACCTACATAGGTAGGTACATGATATGTTTTCATATATTTGACATAAAATAATGTAAATTATTTTGAACGATGATGAATCACACAGTCATGTCACGATCGTTTTATAAACAGTTAAGATTCCAGGCGATTTATTTGTTAATCATGATAACAGAAAGTCAAGTGTTAAATATTCAAAATGGACAAATATAAATATAATTAAGCGAATGGTTGTGCTTGTGCGTGACTACCAACAATTTAAACTAATAAAAACAGCATTGAAAGGATAATCCATTCCTATCCTATAGTTATAGTAGCTTATAATAGTAAGGGAGAGTAGATGAATGACGCACACTTAAGGAAAATTGGAAATTGTAGTTATGTAATTTCATAAAAATTTTGATTAATTTCATTGTCACATTTATCTGTTTATTTTAATTTTATTTCATTTAGATTTGATAAATGAATTTTCCTTTTTGATCTTGCATCGATTCAACTGGGAAACTTAAGTTTCACAACTGCTGTACTTATACAGCTTTTATATGTACTTCATCTAAGTATCAAGTGCATTCCACATCCTGAACCAAATCACTGTCCCAGTGATATTCGGGAGGCATTTGATCATTAGTATCGTGTGCCGGCTATCCTTAACGATGGTTTTCTATGGTTTTCAATTTGGTTTTCCACAAAATGAATACTTGGATAGTTCCTTATAAAGTCAGCCATAGCTGCATACCGCACCCGTTCCTTCATATGCCCCATTCTATTTTTTCATTTATTCTGTACAATTAAGTATTGGTTAAAAAATAGAATGAATAAAGAATTGCATTGAATTGAATTGAACTAGACTTCCGTTACAGCGATCAAAAGTCGATCATAGTCACTCAAAAGTCAATCTTATTTATGTATTTTTTTTTGTGGATAATTAAAAAAAAAAAAAAATAGCAGTCTCAAATTTGTGTGCCAAATTTCATACTCATTCACCCGCCCAATTTTCGTTAAAAGGGGTACTAAGTTTTTGCTTCACGTATTAATATATAGATAAACTCAAAATTATGTATTGTAAATTTCATGATAGAAGCTCTAATTTTTCGCTGTTCGTAATTTCCCACTGTTTGTGTTTAAGCAACTGTCCCCTAAAATGAAAATAAATATTCAACGATAAGTTTAAATACCGTTTGCTGTCTGTTAATGAATGATAAATATCTAATCACATTGTATTCAAGCACACACAATAAGTTGTACCTTCTTCATCTATTCCTTACTGATTCTATTTTTAGACTTATATTTACTTTAATAAAACTTTGTGAAACGAATTAAATTGTGAAACTGCACGATATAGCATTTTAATTCAAGCTTTCATGGTAAATGAAGGACTTAATTATTTATTTTGTATCAAAAGTTATAAATAAATTTTATATTTTAAACGAAAAACCTTCACTTAAAGTTTTTTTTTGTAAGTATTAATTGTAAATTAAACTCGGTATAACGAAAATTTCCGGCTAAATAAGTGGAATACACAGCGATTGGACAAAAATAAAAATATTTAGTTTTATTCTAATATGATTATAAAAATTTTTGAAGTAATACTTCTTTAGCCGCGTTATGAAAAAATGATGAGAGTGAAATTTTAAGATTCACGCGCATCATCGTCATACAAAATTCACAGGTTGAAAATGATTTATGTTACACTTAATGTACAAAAATATATATTTATTGAATTTTTCAAATTTAAACTCAGCTTTATTGACTGTGTTGATTATCCTTCTCCAGTTCTTTTATTATTTTATTGTAATTAATTATTTGCATTCAATTATTGTTTTTTAATGATGTCAAAGAAGTATAACTTCTGATGCGCGTACAAAACGTACACGCACCCATTTTTAACTAGACTTGCCCTTCAATGGATCTTCGTTAAAGAGTTTAAAGTGTACTGACCACAAATGGGTCGTGATTTTTCGTTCATACCTTCCCGTACCGGGAGTGGGAAATATTTAAATATTCCCTGATCCTTTCTCCAGAATGAAGCCCAGATTTTCTGTTACAACAGAGAAGACGAAAAAGCTATTATCGACAGATATTTGAAAAATGCTTCACCACTACGAGATATTGCGATCAGCTTAAAGCTAGGTAAATTTATCTTTATGCATACTCAAATACCTTCACATCCTGCTCAATAAAGAAGGCTATTTAGCAAAATAAACACATCAGTAATGATACAACGTACTATTTTCACATAAGTAGAAAAGATACAAAATCTTATTGTTGTTTGAAACTAAACAAAAAAAAGTCTATACAAAATTTAAATCTTATTTAATGTCACAAATGATATTTGTTGTTCTTTGTATGCTTTTCAATTTTATGTTTGGCAAAGAAATCTCGAATGATATAAATTCTATTTGAAAGTCAAAACACACATCTCTAAAAAATCAATAGATTTTCATATGGATTTTTTTGAAAAAAAATAAAAATAAATAAATATAAGCATACATAAGCCTGCCTTTATGGAAACACTTTCCACAATAAATTTCCATATAATACATGCTGTGATATACCGTCTTCAAATAAACAGGTCAGGTTTCTTGTTTATAAAATAATGGCAGTATGTAAGTATTGCTTTCCTGGTCAATTTTTATTTTTATTGTACTAAAGATATTGAAAAATAGGTTTGAATCAATCTGATTTTATAAGGGTAGCTTTGGAGTAGTTCTCCTGCCAATGGTCAAGGTTTGATTTCCGGTGGGATGGAGTTTCAAGGAGCCTCAAGGCTTACCATGCTAAACATCTTGATAATTCACTTCCTGGGTTCACCTAACTCAATAAAAATGGGTACCTGATCTTTGATTTGGTAAAACTATATATCAGTATAGAGCAGAGAGCCATTGGATCTAAAATGGCCTATTGCGGCTTTAAATAACGAAAGGCTAGTAGAAAAGTTATGCTCATTGAAAGGCGAAAGAAAAAGTGGGTTAGTGGTGGATCTTACCCGAATGGCTCCAGGTTCGATTTCGAGTACGAAGGAGTTATCTCTTAAGACTTACCATGTTAAAGATCGTAATCATTCGCTTCTTGGGTTTACTCTGTGCAATAAACAAGGGTTCCTGATCTTTGACTGGACAGTTCCTTTCAATATCCCGTGATCAGGAATGATACAAAGAGCCCTTGGACTAAAATGGTTTGTAGCGGATCAGGTTTTATATCTTCATATTTTAACAATTTTTTATTGCTCATTTCGTGCGGAAATTACATAGAACCAAACTTGTATATTATTTTCAACTAAATAAAAAAATAAAAAATAAAGTTTATATTAAAAACTTGTTGTTTCACTATTTATACGAGCAAATGAAAGAATATTGTGTTTAGTTGAATTACCTGCACAAGAACAAATTGTTATTTTTATATGGCATGAAAAGAAAGGATTCAGACATGAAAATAATTACGAAAATAACTTCGTGCACTAGAAGAAAACAGTTCATAAATTTCACAAAGAAATAAGTGATATTTTATGTCATCCATATTTTAAACCATAACTTTTTAAGTGAGTTATAAATTTGAATACCTTCATTTACCAAAAAATAGTTCAAACTTTTATAATTTCAATCCATAAATGCATTTATTATAGGAAGTATCTTAGAATATAAGAAGAAAATAAATTTAAAAACAAAATAATCCCACAAAAACTTTTATCATTTTACATATTCGAGTTTTGACCCAAGAAATTAATAATAAGATATTTTAATAAACAAGCCCGTAATTTGTACAACTCATCAAATAGACCAAACACAGTGTGGACTTGAGTGAGCAAACAATCACCAATATTCATATACTCAAATAAAAGGAATCCGGATATTACCGTCCTTATTTTTTTTTAGGCATGCAGTCACCTAGAAATCCAAATATTATGCGGAAAAAAATTTCATATATTGCATGAAAATATAACTCTTGAAAATAATTAAAAATTAAAATTAATTTGTAAATTGCGAAGTGGGTTTAATTTTTTTTTTTTTTTTATAGTTTGTAAAAATGAAACTTGAAAAATTGAAAATGGTTGAAAATTAATGAAAAATTAAAGTTTTGTGTTGTCGCATGGAAGGATTATTATGATCGTATCAATATCACCATGTTACCAAATAATTGATTAAACTTACTTGTACTTTTCGAGTTGTTCTAGACATAGTTTTTAGTTTTAACAATGGCAGGTTTGTAATTAACCTATAATAAAATTCACCCTTTCATGAGACGAAAACCTTGACTTGTTTTAAGGTTGGATTATTATTAACAGTGGCGTATCATTTCGAAAGTTAAATGTTGAAGAATTTTGTATGTGAATTCATTTTAATCACCAACCAGATATTTTGAAGGCAAATTTTTGAATATTTCTTGAAAATCATTAATTAGGTCATAATTTTCCAATGACATTTGTTTCAAAACCCGAGTTTTCAAAACAAGTTTTCAACAAAAATGTATTAATATTTACATTCCATTGTCTATTTTGAAATCCTTTATAAAATCTCCCCATCATTCTTCGATACTTCTAGGCAAGCCACACCCTTTATAAAAGTACAAGATACGTCAATGATTACTAGAATGAAAGTGGTTAAGATAAAAATTGAGAGTGTCTTATAAAAGCCATTAAATTAGATGACAGAATTAAACACATAAAAGTATAATAATGATATTTAATAATCTGGCCAAAATCTTCTTAAAGACAATTAGCTTTAATTGTTTTGGTAGTATCTATGCTATAGTTAGTATTATCCAACAGTTATCAACAACATTACATGTATGGTTTAATCTTCATCTTTTTCTTCTATAAAACACCCTTCTTAACAACGTGTAGTTAGTTCAGTCATAATGTATGCCATTTTCAGAAAGTCTTTAGAAAATTATTAAATTCTAAAACTCTATCACGCTCAAATTTTATCAGATTTCGGCAAAAAAAAGTATGCAATCCTACTAAATTTGGGTCATAGATTTTAAATTTTTCATAAAATTAAACATATCTACAATAAATTTCAAGATATAAAGACATGGTCTTGATATTTCACATAAGGATTGGCGATAGACAATTGGCAGTAATAAAAATGAAAAGTACGACCCTAAATTAGTGGGTTTCAAAAAAAAGTTCATTCAAATCGGTTTAAATTTGGCCAAGATATCGAAAAAATTAATTTTCTTTACTTTATGACGTCACAAAAACCAGTTCACAATTTTGCTCTATCACGCTCGAATTTTATCCGATTTTGGCAAACAAAGTACGCAATCCTACTAAATTTTGGTCATAGATTTTAAATTTTTGCTTAAATTAAACATATCTACAATAAATTTCAAGATATAAAGACATGATCTTGATATTTCACATAAGGATTGGCGATAGACAATTGGTAGTAATAAAAATGAAAAGAACGACCCTAAATTAGTGGGTTTCAAACAAAATTTCACTCAAATCGGTTTAAATTTGGCCAAGATATCGAAAAAATTAATTTTCTTAACTTTATGACGTCACAAAATCCAGAAAATTTAATTTTGCTCTATCACGCTGAAATTTTATCCGACTTCGGCAAACAAAGTATGCAATCCTACTAAATTTTGGTCATAGATTTTAAATTTTTGCTTAAATTAAACATATCTACAATAAATTTCAAGATATAAAGATATGGTCTTGATATTTCACATAAGGATTGGCGATAGACAATTGGCAGTAATAAAAATGAAAAGAACGACCCTAAATTAGTGGGGTCAAAAAAAAATTTCACTCAAATCTGTTTAAATTTGGCCAAGATATCGAAAAAATTAATTTTCTTAACTTTATGACGTCACAAAAACCAGAAAATTTAATTTTGCTCTATCACGCTCAAATATTATCCGATTTCGGCAAACAAAGTATGCAATCCTACTAAATTTTGGTCATAGATTTTAAATTTTTGATAAAATTAAATATATCTACAATAGATTTCAAGATATATAGACATGGTCTTGATATTTCACATAAGCGTTGACGATAGACAATTGGCAGTAATAAAATTGAAAAGTACGACCCTAAATTAGTGGGTTTCAAAAAAAAGTTCATTCAAATCGGTTAAAATTTGGTCAAGATATCGAAAAAATTAATTTTCTTAACTCTATGACGTCACAAAAACCAGAAAATTTAATTTTGTTCTATCACGCTCAAATTTTATCCGATTTCGGCAAACAAAGTATGCAATCCTACTAAATTTTGGTCATAAATTTTAAATTTTTGCCTAAATAAAACATATCTACAACAGTTTTCAAGATATAAAGTCATTGTCGTGATATTTCATATAAGGATTGACGAAAGACAATTGGCAGTAATAAAAATGAAAAGTACGACCCTAAATTAGTGGGTTTCAAAAAAAAGTTCATTCAAATCGGTTTAAATTTGGCCAAGATATCGAAAAAATTAATTTTCTTAACTTCATGACGTCACAAAAACCAGAAAATTTAATTTTGCTCTATCACGCTCGAATTTTATCCGATTTCGGCAAACAAAGTATGCAATCCTACTAAATTTTGGTCATAAATTTTAAATTTTTGCTTAAATTAAACATATCTACAATAAATTTCAAGATATAAAGACATGGTCTTGATATTTCACATAAGGATTGACGATAGACAATTGGCAGTCATAAAATTGAAAAGTACGACCCTAAATTAGTGGGTTTCAAACAAAAGTTCATTCAAATCGGTTAAAATTTGGTCAAGATATCGAAAAAATTAATTTTCTTAACTCTATGACGTCACAAAAACCAGAAAATTTAATTTTGCTCTATCACGCTCAAATTTTATCCGATTTCGGCAAACAAAGTATGCAATCCTACTAAATTTTGGTCATAAATTTTAAATTTTTGCCTAAATAAAACATATCTACAACAGTTTTCAAGATATAAAGTCATTGTCGTGATATTTCATATAAGGGTTGACGAAAGACAATTGGCAGTAATAAAAATGAAAAGTACGACCCTAAATTAGTGGGTTTCAAAAAAAAGTTCATTCAAATCGGTTTAAATTTGGCCAAGATATCGAAAAAATTAATTTTCTTAACTTCATGACGTCACAAAAACCAGAAAATTTAATTTTGCTCTATCACGCTCGAATTTTATCTGATTTCGGCAAACAAAGTATGCAATCGTACTAAATTTTGGTCATAAATTTTAAATTTTTGCTTAAATTAAACATATCTACAATAAATTTCAAGATATAAAGACATGGTCTTGATATTTCACATAAGGATTGACGATAGACAATTGGCAGTCATAAAATTGAAAAGTACGACCCTAAATTAGTGGGTTTCAAAAAAAAGTTCATTCAAATCGGTTAAAATTTGGCCAAGATATCGAAAAAATTAATTTTCTTAACTCTATGACGTCACAAAAACCAAAAAATTTAATTTTGCTCTATCACGCTCGAATTTTATCCGATTTCGGCAAACAAAGTATGCAATCCTACTAAATTTTGGTCATAAATTTTAAATTTTTGCTTAAATTAAACATATCTACAATAAATTTCAAGATATAAAGACATGGTCTTGATATTTCACATAAGGATTGGCGATAGACAATTGGCAGTACTAAAAATGAAAAGTACGATCCAAAATTAGTGGGTTTCAAAAAAAAGTTCACTCATTTTCGTATTGAACGATTGAACTAATTTATAAATGTACATCATTGCAGGGAAAACTTCCAGCCAATTATAACTGTCGATCAGTTCAAATTGAATAGTTTTACTAAACTTAATATATGCAATTGAGAAACTATTTTATAAGTTTCTAAATTGATTTTGTTTCGAATACTTAACTATTATTAAAACTTACATATAATACTGACGAAAGCTTATTTAAAGGTTGTTTTCAACTGTTATTTTTAGTGTATTTATTTATAAAACATAAAATTGATTAAAACAATTTCTTAAAAAAAATGAAATTATATAATTTTGATGTTTTTTTTTATCATTGAAATCAACGCAATTAGAGGATTCATTTTAAATCTTTATCAATATAAATAAAATATAATTTAAAATAGATATTAAAATTTTCAAAGAATATTCATAGAAATAGGAATTTCGCTTGATTTTAAAATTCACTCTCTAAAATATTCCTTGATTTAAATTTTTTATAAATATCAAAATATGATTGAAGTTGAAACTAATTAAAAAATTTTGATCTGCTGTGCTAGTGCAGACGATCTTTTGAAGGTCTTCCAAAAATTATGCTAGACTACAATTTCTTCAGTATAGCTCATCCGAAATTTAGAAACTAAAAAGAATCTTTAATTGGATTGATTACATTAGATATTGATCGAAGGAATATTACAATTTCGATTTTTGTCAAAATTAAGGCTTTGTAAAAAAAAACCAATTTGCGACCAAAATTGGACATGTAATAAAATTAAAAGATAAAAATAATTTTCCTTATACTAATTCCGTCGATTAATACACAAAGAATATATTTTTGAACCAAATTTATTCTTTTACTCAAAATTTTTGTTAAAATTTCAAACCGATTGGTTGAGCCGTTGTTTAGAAATCGTGGCTTGAAAAATGTAGTTTCTAGAAAAATGTGTTTAAATTAATAAATCCGAATATCACCGAAAATACATATCGGATCGAATTGCAATTTCCAGGAAATGTAATCATTTATTAATTATTAAGCTTTGTGTATCCATTCAAAATTCAAAGAAATCTAAATACACACAATTTTTTTAAAAATACAATGAACAAACTTTACATAGCAGAATAGATTTCGTAGAGAAAGTAAAATAATGTGTATTCGGTAGGGGGTTTGTACATGATGTACACAATAGTAGAACTAAACAATACTGAAGGAAAATCATACATAAGAATTTTCCTTCTGTGTGGTTATTCGACTTGGCCATTATACGTACGTATGTATGTATGTTATATATAGTACAGTACTTTTAGTTGAAGCAATATAACGAGTAATAGCATAGCATCATGTAGTTTTACGTTTGTTGAGCGCGCGTTGTGGCTGGCGTCTGCATTGCGACGAGCCACACCGCGGTATGTTGATGTCTCATCGATCGTAGGAACACCAGTATATACCACATTCTCGATTCATATATACATGTATATATACATAATATTAGAGGCATATACAAGTAAATGGAAAGCGTCGCGCGTTACTACTGTACACAGTCCCCGCATTGACGTCGGTCTTTTGCCGTCATTATTATTATCATGACACAGAGAATTACAAGCACAAGCTAGCAACCTCAAACAACAAGTTGCACTAAATATATAACATTATATATATATATATATATATATATATATATATATATATATATATATATATATATATATATATATGTATATATATATATATATATATGTGTGTGTGTGTGTGTGTATAATTCGATTTCTCTCCATGTGTTTTCTAAAAAGAAAAACTATAGAAAAAAAAAACTGTTGATTCATTTCTTAGAAAAAAATTTTTTTCCGCAGTTCGTAATAAATTATTGTGGATGAATTTAATTGAAGAAGACTTTGGAAAGAAATATAGAAAATCAAGAAATGTTAACATTAAATTGGTTTCATTGTTTTAGTTTACTTATCTTGGTAAAGCAACATTTTTTGGCATTTTGATTTATTTCAAAAATGTATAGCACACTTGGACCTGGATCATGAATTTAATAATCAGTTCTCAAAAAATTTATATGCAACTTAATTGATAAAAAACAGTTTTCTTCTACGAAAATTCAGTTTTCTTTTTCCCTGAATAGGTATAGGTTTTCTTACAATAGAAATTGTCCAACCAAATTTTCCCTAAAAATACATAGAATTTGCAATAAAATAGTATTTGATAAAATGGTGTATTTAAAATCAAATTCAGAAATGAATCTATATAATAAATGCAAAGTATTTTTTTTCAACGATAAATTTGTAAAACATGTGCCATGGAAATTTCTAGTATTCCTAGCATCGAATATGAAAAATTTTGTCGAAAAAACAAAATAATTACTTATTTATCGTGTAAGTATTTAAGTTTTATAAATTTGATGCTTTCACTTCAGGACTCAACATAAGAAATAATAATATTGAGTCAAGTTAACATTTCTTTAAACACCTTACTTATGTATGATTATACTATTAAACGCTCTCAATTTTTGAGACATAAATTTATAAATAGAAATTAAAATTTTATTTATTTTTATTTGAATAGAAATCTTAGTTAAGGATAGTACCAAAATCCAGGACTGTATCAATTTTCTACTAACTTTTAGTAGTTTCCTTCATAGGATTTTCAGATTTTATTTTGAAAAATTAGCGCTCTTTATTACTGTCTTGGTATGCAAAAAAAATAAACATATTTATTTTTAGATGATTCTGTTAAGAAAATATTTATTTCTGAGAAAAATTTTCTCACGATTTAATCAAATTATTATAATAGAATATAAAAAAATATTAAAGAAAAATTCTATGAGAAAGGAACATAGAATTTTGTTTTTTTTTTTTTAAACAAAACATTCCATCTGAATATTATAAATGTCATGCACATTTTCAAATGAATATAAGTGAGACTAAGTAATGTACATTACATAAATATCCATAAGTTTCATAACAAATTTTCCTTAGTTATTTATGTTTAGTGAACAAAGAAAATTTTATATTATTTTAATCCTACTAATATTATAAATGTGAATGTTTGTATCTTTGGATGTTTAAATGTTTGTTACTGCTTCACTCAAAAATAGACACTTTTATACCGGAAAAATATTACACTTGTAATATTTTTAATTATTTTTTACATAACAAGCCGTTTAAGCATTATTCTTGAGGACCCAGGTTTGATACCCGGTGCATTTTATTCATTTATCATATTTCAATATTTTCCAGTATTTTCGGTAAGAATAAAACAAGAATTACCAAGTAAAATCTATCACTAACTTCCATATTTTATGCCTGATTGTATTCTTGAGAAAAAGATTTTTATATTCTAGATAAGATAAGTCGTATATGAGCTCCTACGCAAAAATTTATTGAATTACTTCATGTTCTGACTTAATTTACGTCAATTCAAAAATATATACAATTTTTTACCACCTACAACGAATAACATGATACAATTCGATATGAAGGCGTCGTAAATATTTTCTAAATTTTCGATATCTTAGCTTCTATGAACCAGTTTGATTCCCTACAGTCTCATTTTTCTTATTAACAAACTTGACCTTTTGTGTAGAGGTTTCGTATAGATCAAATTCAACGTCTTCGTTGCTGATGAAATAAAAAAATAGTTTGTAGGATTAAAGAAATAAATTTTATTTTTGACATACATACAGGGTGAGCTTTGTATACTATCAATTAAATGTAAGATACTTCGAAATTGTCGAAAAAATGAAACACATTTTATTAAACTCAATAAAATTTTGATACAAAAATAGGGTGAAAAAATGGGGTTTATTGAATGTGCTTTTAATCTTTAGTCTTTTGACCCAGTTGAATTGTTCCCCTTTCAAATTTATAAAAACTGATGACGTTACTCAAATCACCCACGATCTCTAAGATTATAGACGCTTTGGTATGTTTTTCAATACATTTGAATCCTTGGGACAGTGAGAGAAAATAATTTTGAAATCCATCTCAGCTATACAGAAAAACTTTTTCATTTTTTTGAAATCGATAATAACTAGGTACATGCGAAGAAGTGGTTCATTATCGCAATTCATAACTTTTATCATGAAGTAAGTACTTGAAGATAGTGATACTTGCAAAGTTATTCTAGGTACTTTCGATAACAACACACATACCACACGTTTTCTTTTCGATTGTCTATAGGGATTTCGATGTAGATGACGGTTAACGAAGATGCATGCGATATCAAGACTAAGCAAGTATGTATGTACTTTCCAAACGGGGCTCCCAAATTTTTAGAAATATATAGTCCACAACTTACCCGTGGTTGATTTTAGTAACGGTTTTTCTGTAAGATTAAAATTTTTCCAGTATTAAATAATAACGGAGCCGGGATTTGGTTAATAACCGCTGCCCGAAGTCAGGCAGATATCCCAAAAATACGCGTCTAATCGTCTATTAAATTCGATTTTTATATTTTTTGACTTAATTCTTTAAGGTACAATTCTTAGTATTTTTTAAGAAAATACTACATTCTTCTGGGCAAATTTTTGAAATTTTATTTGTTTGGTAGCGTCTTACATATAAAAAATAATTCTTTGTTATTCAAATCAAAAGCAAATCCGTATTCCAAAACCATAAATTTTACACGAACATGGAATTCTATGTCCTGTAAAACGTTTACAATATTAAATTTATACAATTTTTTAAAATGATTTTTTACTCCATTCTAAACAAGGTATTCGAAAAGTGACCTTACTGTATACACACTAATAGTTTTATTCAGACATATATATTCGTATTAGTTGTTCGTTTACACTATCTATTTATTACTATGTTCAGTCTATTGGGATCGAAATTTTGATGTAGGATAAGAACAAACAAACTTAAATACCATTTCTCTAAATACGTTTATTAAAGTTATTTGTGAGATGGTTATTAGGAATGGGAGGGTGGGCGGTATTGAGGTGTTGTTCATATTGACAACAAACAAGACAAATTACTTTTGTCATTGTCTCCTTTCTATTCTTCTAATAATGAATATTTAGCAGCAGGTTTAATTACCGCAAAATGTCAACAAAATTTATATTATATAGCTATTTGGTAATATATAGGTGTACTAGCAGCCTCGTTTAGCTTCGCACATGTTATTTGAACATTCACTGTATTTCAGCATCGTTTAAATTCGTTAAATTACTGATGTAAAACTGGATCATGATGAATTCTTCTCGGTATATCGAATATTTTATACTTAATTTTAAGTAAAATAGGTATATCTCTGGAACGGCTCAATCAATTAAGTTGAAATTTGGATATGAGGTGAAAAAAGACCCTACTATTATAAATGTAATTTTGTTTGGTACGCTTTTACGCGAAAACTACTTAACCGATTTACATAAAACTTTGTACTCGTATTCTTGGAGGTATTGGAAGTAATTTTTTCTCAAAATCTAGCTACTTTAACGCTATCTAGCATTCCATTAATGAAGTTCCAACCATGAGTACTGCAATACCGTTGAACTGTATTATCGTCAATATGATTCCAATTGACTATAGTTTCAGCTGTTTGGAATTTTTCTATATTTTATGTTATTTTTTTCTGTCATAATATGCAGTATAAAATTAAAATCTATACATTGTAAAAATTCAAAATTATTTATTTTTGTTACAGAGACATATATTTTATTGATTTATTTCTATTGTAATGATCCCTGATACTTATTTAATGGGATCAATGCGAGCGAAGCCATGGGTAAAAGCTAGTTTTCTATATTTATTCGTTACAATTTTCTGTAACAGTAAACTAATCTTATTTTTTGAAGGTTAATATTAAAATCAGATGAACGTTTCATCAGATATTCAACACATTTTGTTGAACGCATTGTTTTTATGCGTATATAAGGTTCTTGGTGGGGTGTACAATATGTTTTTTTTTTAATACACCTTTAATTGACCAAACAATTAAAATATATGCATGAAATGTTAGACAATAGTAGGTTGCTATAAATTGTAATGAATTCATTGAAGTTTTTTAAATGTTTATATTTAATTAAAAAATAATTAGTAATGAAAACCACATTAAAATGTTTGTAATAATTAACTATATATATGTATTTTATCTGCACACTTGTTACTACAAGTTTAATTAACTTGTTGTCTTGATTTTTGTTGAAAATTTACTTTTAATTTCATTTAATTTTGTTTTTAAAATATACAACACTAAATTATAATCAAAGTTTGTTATTAAAAACGTAGCATCCATCCACTTAACAGTATCACTGTACAGTACAGGATTACGTAGTCAATAACAAATATAATTTGGTTAGAACAGCTATATAATAAATAAATATATACATACGATAGAATATAAAATAAATCATCGTGGTTATTTTCCCAAAATCAACTTAATATTTTTATTTAAAGTTTTTTATTTATTTATGTTATTTTATGACAATTTATAACTTCAATGGTCATACAGTAACTACAGTGGATATATTCTATACAATTACAGTACACAGCATTCGTAGGTGGTAATTGCCATTGTTTGAGAAAGTCCTAAAAACCGATAAAAAGTTCAAAATTTTATGTTCGCTGTTTATGCATTTTCTTGGATAATTTAGGTCTAAATAATTCAAAAATAACATTTATTTTAAAATCGGTCGTCTAGTTTTTGAGATATTGCCTGAAATATATCCGCTAAATCGGCCTCATAAACGTTTTTTTGGCGATATCTCAAAAACTACTCATCCAATCGTTAAATAAATGTTATTTTTGAAATCTGCGTGTCAAAATTACCTTGAAACATTGATTTCATCCAAATCAGGAACAAACAAAATTTTTCGATTTTATCGATTTTTTCAAAGGTACAAAGGTACCTTAAAAAAATTGCCAAAAAAATTTTTCAATCTGACTTTGAAGATAACTATATTCATAAGTGTAGTTTGACATGTAGATTTCAAAAATAACATCTATTTAACGATTGAATAAGCAGTTTTTGAGATATCGTCAAAAAACCGATTCAGAGGCCGATTTAGCGGATATATTTCATGAAATATCTCAAAAACTAGCCGACCGATCTTTAAATAAATGTTATTTTTGAATTATTCAGACCAAAATTATCCTAGAAAACCCAAAAATAGCGAACAAAAAATTTCAAAATTTTCGACGATTTTTTAATTTTATTAATCACAAAAAATACCTCGAGTTCGACAAAATACACCACTTAAGGCCTAATTAAGATTCAAGACATACCAAATCTTATTAATTTGTCAACGTGTATGAGGAGAGTACGTACTTTAAGGTTGAAAGGTGACATAATTAAAACTAGGCAAAAAGATTTTTTCGGAATGGAGAAAAAAATTCTTCTCTAATGCACGTAGTTTTAAATAAAACCGTTTAAAGATTATAAGGGTCATTAAAACTGGACCAAAAGATTTTCTAAAATTGAGAAAAAAATTTTTAAAAACCGTTTAAACATTGTGATTTCCAAAGTTTACATCGTATCTGATTACGATATTTTCTACTTGATAGCCGATATAAATTTACGATAGCACTTTGTCTATAACAGAATGTTTAAATATAAAATGCACAACTATTATAAAATACAAGAAAATAATAAAAATTGTGTTTTCAAATAAAAAATGGAAATAAAATATTTGTTTGGGTATGGTTTGGTAAAATATATAAAATGTATTATAAATAAGTTTCGTTTGGCATGTTTTAAATTTGAACGATATTACAACGAAGAACATTGGGTTGGTGGTACTCTTCAGGCCCAGTCACCTAGTGACCTACATTTAGATTAGCTGCCTGCCTGCCTACAATCCAATGTACTCGCTTGCTTCCTCCATTTATCCATACGAGAATGATATACCAATTTTGTGAAGCCTACGTAGACATTATATTATTTGTATAAGTATGTCAAATTATGGAGTGTGTTTTAAACTTTTTTTTTTTGTTTTAGTGCATTTTAAAAATACTTATTAAGATCCTGTGTGATGAATTATTTATTAAGAATTGCAGGATGAAGGATTAGAGAAAAACATCAAGACAAAGCTTTTACTTCGAAACGTTTCGTGGTCTTTATTAACACTTCATCAGGCTGAAGTTCGAAAAACAGGGAATGGCGTATAGTTGGGAACATTGGCTATAATGAACGCCCCAAGTAATGAGTATGGGTCCGTCTATATGTTCCCTCGTAATTACAAGACGGATGAACCGATAACTGATACGGATTTATTTCACTGAGTATATTAAAATTATAAATCAAAAATCGAATATCAAAATGAAGGTATTCATAAATTACAGCAAAAATATATCCTTAATATAATTTGGAATGAAAAATGATTACAAAAAAAGTTGGCTGTCACGCCAGGCGAATGTGAAACATCAAAGTTTGTGGTAGAATTTTTAATTAATGAAAAAACAAAAATAAATTTCGAGTAAAAAATCATTTTTAAGTATTATTATTTGATTTTATGTAGTTGGGTTTGATTTTCAATATATACCTCCTTATTGTATAAACATTATTTATATTATTTTCATAAGAATAAACACTTCCGAATCACAAGTATCCATGTAAACCGAGGATTCAGATGAAATTTTATAAAAATTGTTTTACCACAAAAACTTATTAAACAAAATCACATTTCTTATAAAAACAAAAAATTTGTATTAGGTATAAGAAAAAAAGGACTTTTGAATAATTCTCTGTTTGTGTGTAATTTTTAAATAGAATAGTAATTTGCATTGCATGTATATAATTATCGTCATTAAAGTTGAGCATAATACAACACAAGCCAGCCAAGCTACAATTTTTTTTAACGAAGCAAAATTTAATATACAGAATATGTTGTTGTTCATGCATGTTTAATAATTACATCATTATGAAAAGAACAAGTTAGTTAACTACTAAAAACTATAATGAAACATTTGTTTTATGTAAAGCATAAATGTAGAGAAACTGATATAAAGCTGTATGAAATATTAGAATATTTTAAATTAAATCAAAGTGTGAGAAAATGATAGGTTAGAAAACATAAACTGACAACAAGTGGTCTAAATGCGACCTGCAAGGTCCACACGACGAACTGTCTAATGAAGATTAATTTGTTTAAATTTTAGTTTATCCTAAATTATTATTTGTTTTCGAGATATTCGAGACGAAAGAAATCGAATGCACATACACACACATACAGACATCTCGCTAAAAACGTTGAATTTGAGTGTCCTTGAAACGTAAATCCAAATTCGGGATTGACCCAAAGTTGACCGGCACTGAATTTGCTATATACCACAAAAACAAAAAAAGCTTTCAAGGATTATTTTCCATCCCTTAAAAACGATGTTTTACGTGTCATCTCTAATACGATACAACATATTGACATTATACATTTTATATCTTCCTTTTCTAAGTGCACACGCGGAGGGCTTAAGGCCACATTGAGGTTTTTTCAATCGGGTAAAGCTTAGGGTATATCAGGTAAATAGCCCTATCCAATCCTACTGATGGAGCTGCCCCTTTAAGGAAAACAGACTTGATTTATCGCTATACACCTTGGACATTTAATTTCCTTGATACCTGATACATCTGTCAAGTCACTCCAGAAGACGCTCGATCGCGGAAACTTTGTACCCACCCGGGTGTGTATGAATTGTTTACTTAAACAGCAATTATATAATTGAAAAATTTTACCCCGAAATGCATACAAATCATGTTTTTTGAAATATTTTTTATAAAATCTATAAAATATTTACGTTTTTTTCACAAAATTATAAAAATAAAATTTGGATACTACGGAAAAAAATTATAGGGACCATATTTTGAAGATTCTTTATACATTTATTCAGTACAAGAGTTTTATGTAAGCAATTTTTTATGCCAAATATTGCATGAAAAGTTTTAAATTTATGAATGAAGGAAATTTATAAAGATTCTCTAAAAAAAAATTATCGCCCCCGGGTGGGCTCGAACCACCAACCTTTCGGTTAACAGCCGAACGCGCTAGCCAATTGCGCCACGGAGGCTCATGTTCATAAATCCAATATTATGAATAATTTTTTACGAACTACAAAAGAATTTGTATTAAGTCAAAATATTTAATAATTTACATAAAATCATTGTTCCAAATACGACAATAACAAAAATAGCATTTAATATTATTATTCATAGAATTTTATTAAATATAATTTACTTAATTTAAGTAGGTTTAATTTATCATGTCCGATTAAGACACTAAACCATTTTATTCTAATTGAAATAATTTATAGTTTTAATGCGAATAATTCCTAAATTACAGCAAAATAAGTGAAAGTAGTTTCTAGAAATAGTGCATGAGTTGGTGATTTTTGTGTGTATAATAAAAAATAATGTTTTTATTAAAGACCATTTAAATATTTTGCATAAAATTATTTCTTTTAATTATAAAAATTCTTTGTGATAATAGAAAAATAGTTTGTTCTAAATGTTTGGTTTATGAATATTATAATTGAAGTTTTAATGTTCTTTGGTAAATTTTTCTTAAAATACGTTCTTTCTTTCTTTATGGAATATTAAATTTATAATGGAAAATCTCAAAAAATTATTTTACTTGCTAAGATCTGTACATACTTGGCAAACTTAGAACATTAAAAATCAAATGCTCTATTGAGTTTGTTTTTCATACGTGTAATAATTTTTCGTATAGTTGTATATATTGACTGCTAAAGGATTTTTTAATTCAGGTAAATATTTATTGCAAAGAATTCCTCTGATTACTTATCTAAATTAACGATCTATATTTTCTTAGGTAAAGGTTCACATTAGAATTTTGTTTTAGATTTTGAATAATGAAATTTGTTTATGACATACCGGGTGTTCCCCCGATTTTAAATACTCACCTAAATATTTCTTCAAAGGAGCGTTATTTATCATTTAGTATATAATAACTTACACCATTTTTAAGGAAAATTTGTTCATTTATTCAAATCGAAAATGTACTTATAAAAAACAACAGAGGGTAATGACGATATATCTCAGAAATTTGGTTTAAATTCATCTATTCTAACCACCTTTATAATTTTGAAGCTATTAGAGTAATTCTTTCTCTTTAGTTTTGAATTATTGTGTCAAATTACAACTTTTGACAGTTCTTCCTAAATTATGAACAAGAAGACTGAATTCATGCTAATTCGTTCCGTGAATAGTATGTGGAAGTTACTTCTTAATCGTGCCACGAGTGGCTAAAATTTGTAATAATTCGCATTCTAGAAAATATAATTATTTGTTCAATTGTTTGCATGTAAATTGTATAGCTAATATCAAACAAAAATTATTGGTATTTAAATGTAGTTATTGGATTGAAAATTGTAAGAATGATCGAAAAAATTGAATTAGTAATTATTTTTAATTGGAAAATAATTCCTGATTTAAATAAATTTTGAGAAATTTCCTGTGTTAAATTATACACAATCCACAAAATTATAAATCCTTTGATTTAAGTAATATTTCGTAACCATAGCAAATAGGAAAATTTGATCCACAGTGCCCATACTATAATACTATAAAATATCAAAAAACATGCAAAAAAGTACCCCTAAATTTCTTCCAAACATTTCTTACCTACAACGTAATTTCATATCTTTCATAAAAAGAGATTAAATTTGTTTTCATTTATTAAGTCACAAAAGAGAATAAAAAAAATTCACTTTTTTTATTAAACTCATGTTGGAGAGAATTCTTTGTAGATTTTTATCAATTAATATAACCAAGATATTTAATAAATGAATTTGAATGGATAAAAACTGCTTTTATCAAAAATTTTTTTATCATTTACTTCATACTTATTATACAGTTGGCCAGAAAAAAAAAATTCTTTAATAAAAAGAAATTTTCTCAGAATAAAAACGCATTTCGATAAACTAGTAATTTCATTTCTATACTATACATTTTTTTTCTCTCGAAATTTAACGATGTTTTCTATCTGAAATGATTATTGTTATCTGGTAATGCCGTAAGCAAAAAATATAAAAAGACGAAAAGAAAATCTGATGAGAGCGTAACACGACCTCTATATAGACTAGAAAACCATGAAAATTAAGGACGCAAAATAAATCCTTTAAAGTTTAATAACTTTTTCTTGGAAATATGGATGGCTTAACTTACTTAAGCTATGTCTTAGGAATCCGGGGAGAGGGGAGAATGGTCTCAACAAAGAAACATCATGGAATTCGATTCGATCATATTGACGTGTTTTCTCCTCATGATTTATGCTCCTCGATGATTTCTTGTTTTTAGCTAGAAATTTCTGAGCCCGTGTACTTTGTATCTTCCGTGGCTTGAAGCGTTTTTCTTTTGCAATGTTTCGTCGCGATATTTCCACCAAATGGCTATTTACACCATAATACAAGAACACACCACAATATGTGAACGTACAATCTACTATGTAATTTGTACATGGAGGAAATATTGACTATTTTCGACCATAAAGATAACTGCGTCAAATTGTAGATCTGGTAAAATGAAGTTGACACTTTTATGATGAGAGTTTTTTTTTATTGCAATTACTCTTGTGTTTCCCGTTTATAAAACAGTGATGATATTTGTGACAAATACAGCGAGTCGAATATAAATCATAATTTCCTTGGTTTAGAAAAAAGAACTGCTTTTTTAAAGTTTTAAGTACAATATTTCCAAAGTAAGGGTATATATATAGTCTAAGAGTTTTTAGGAAATTTGAGTAACGATTTTTCGAAGGCTGAAATCTTTTTCAGTGTAAAATCATTGTCAAATTCAGTGTAGAATCACATTATGTCAGAAATCAACCCTGTACGTCACGAGCTTTTATACATTAGAAAGAGATGAAAGTCAATGATTACTCGATAACCTGTTCTGAAATAATTCTATACGACTTCAGGAGTTATATATTTTAAATTCATAACATTACAGCTTTCAATTGCCTACCTTAAAGAGCTGTGGCCTTTATTGGAGTGTTACCGTAAATGAGGTCTACTGCTCATTGTTTTGTAGTGTGCTTTCTTTAACTATTAAAGGAGGTACGAAAGTTTTCCAACAAAAACAAAGTTAATTTCTTTAAAAGCTCGAGTGTTAAATACATAAGATAGTTATCCATATATAAATATAAGCTTTGCGTGTTCAAATTCTTATTAAAAATGAATCATTCACGAAACACAGTATTAATACAAAGTACCTGTAATAGGTGGCACTATATGTTTATACATAATAAATGTTATGTAAATGGTAATTATATGGAGGGTATAAAGGCCGTTCTACATTGTATATATATAAGGGGTATATATATATATTTATTTATACATACATATATAATGTACAACATGAAAGTGTTTCTTTTTCTATAATCGTGTGGCGTATAGTTGTAGTAAGCAAGGTCACGGATAAATCGATAACCGTAACAAACATACATACATACATAAATACATATATATACATAACATACATAATATAACATTAAACATTATGTTCAGTTCTTGGTTGGATATAAGGACTTATTTCCTAAAGAGGTGGGATCTAACCTGTAATTGTCTAAAAAAAGAGGTGAAATTTATTAAGCGAGCATATTAATTCTGTCCTTTAGTCGAAAATGCATTTATTCCAGAATAAAATGGTTGTGTTACGTCCCTGCCTAAAACTGCAATGTTTCGCCTGCGAATTCAGCAAATAACTGGCTTTCTAAGCTATGCCACTTCTATTGAAATCATAAGAAGTATTTGACAATATATTTCACTTGATTTTATGATATTTGAGATATTAGTCTCAAGAATATATGCATTTTAACAATGGGAAATATCAAGTATGTGGTCTAGGTTAGGCCCAGAAGGTTCCTAAGACGAAATTCCGATTGCGAAGAATAAAAAACCAATAATTTGTTTTTTATTGCGATTATGAGTATTTTTTGTCCTTTTTTTTAGATTTTTTACTCTCAAAAAAAAAAACATTTGAACCGATTTTGCTGAAGAAACATTCAGTTTAAAGTCACACAACTACGCGTCAAATGAAAGTGGTTTCACCTCGAGATTTGTTCTGGAGATAATCGAGAAGAAAAATTCTGAACGTATATTCATACACATATACATATTCACAGACAGCCATCTCTCTGAAAACCTTGGATTTAGGTTCTAAAGTCCTTCGAACGTAAAGACATGTCCAAATTTCATATTCAAAAACTTGGTCCCTATTACAAGAAGTTCGTGTCTAGAAATTAGAAACATTACAATTTTTATGCATGCATAATAAATACGTTCATAAAATCTTTCTGTGTTATACATTATTAATTTTTTTACTTTATTCTAGTGGGAGTTGATATGCATTTTTTACGGTTAAAATTACTTAAATTAAAAACCACAAGGATTTTTTAGGTACAGAGATAATTTAATTTAGGAAACCATTTTTAATTTATCTAATTTTTCTTTAATATAATGTTTTATAGTGATTTTAACATTGAAACTGGCTTACAAAAGGCAGCTCAGACATCAACATACTGTATAATGTATTCCATATAGTATTTAGTTTAAAAGTGGGAGTATTTGACGCATTATTAATGATAACGGCACTGCATTCAAACATAATATACCCCCAATATTAATAGAGTAATTCTACTTATTTTCAAAATAAATGTTATACATCTATGTTTTATATGTATATCTAATATAAACAGCATTATATGTATATATAAAAGAAGAATTATCATAAACTTGGGATATTGCTGCAAATTTATTACGAGTTTCATTCTAAAGTAGGTTCTTTAGCGCATCTCGAAAATTGTTCAGTACGCAGCAGAAATATTAAATACGTTGGCACAAAAGTCGTATTTCCCCTCAGATAAGTTTAAATCGTATAAAAAATAAGGCTTTCTTCGACGCAGATATCGATATTCCAACTACTTATAGATCCATTTGAAGAATCTATGGAACTGTGCAAGCCATAAAATCTAAAGTAAATTTATGGTACAAATAGGGGGAAAGGAAAACTAAACTTCTTCCTTCCCTAAAATGCTCATCTTCGACTGTTACATACGAAGTTGTGTCAGAGACTCTGGTTGTGCAAAGCCTTGAAAACCACAATTAATGGGATTTTGTGGTGAATGCAAGAGCATTTCTGATATTCTGTGACATTTATGGTTTAGAGAAATAGATAAGTCTGATTCGTTAGCGATTGTCGGAGGGCGGGGATTAAAGTTGTAAAAAAACGATGTAACTACTTTCTTTCTAGTTTATTTAAATTTTCCGAAGTTTTGGCAATTATATAAGAAGACCTTAAAAACCGATGAAAAGTTCAACATTTTTTTTTCGCTGTTTTGTTTGATTTTCTAGGGTAATTGAGGTCTAATAAATTTAAAAATAATATTCATTTTACAAAATTTTTGAGATATGGCATGAAATATATTCAAAAAATCGGCCTCTGTATCGGATTTAAACTAAGTTAGAACATGGAAAATCTAATGAAAATATACATTCAATGATACATTATAGAAAATGAGCTATTATAGTGCTATCTATTGAGTAAAAATTGAATAAAAAGATAGATTCCTGTATTACCATTAATATATTTTACAGAAATCCACTACAATAGAATTTTCTTTCGTATATTAAATATACTTTAATATTTAAAACTTTTTTAAGAAGAGTAATTGCAACAAAAAAAATGAGACATCTAAAATGAAGACAATCTCTAATCTATTATAATATGATATACGTCATATTTGTATTTTTTTATTTTTGCGGACAAATAACTAAAAAAATTATCAATCAAATGTTATGAAATTTGGTGGATATAAATATTGTGGATATCCACAATTTTTACATAAAAAAGACTGCGAGTTGAAGAGTTTTTCGTGAAAAAATTTCTTAAGTATACATCTAAATTTTATTTTATATTTAAAAATGTTTTTTTTTTTTGCGTATTTTGATAATTATTTTTTGAGTTATTTGCGCGAGAAATTAATATAATAAAATACAATGTATTACATTAGAGATTGCCTTTATTATTGAGTCAATTCCTCTTAACAGTCTTGTCTAACGTGTATCCCGAGGTTTATACAGAAATATTTTGAATTTCCACTTTGTGTTTTGTTCAAAATATTCTGTGCACTTTCTAAACTATAAATGGAACACAAAATTTGAGCGTAAAAGAATATAATCCACTTAATTGATCAAGCAGCTCCAGACATATAGCATCACTTTTTATTAAATTTAAGTTCATACATCTCGGGGAAGTTTTGTGCCAATTATTGATAAGTATATTTGACATTACACTGTATGTAAATTTGTTAAAAAATGAATAGAATAAACCAAAATATTGTACAATAAAAAATATGTAGCGTCGTCACAATATAACAACATGACCCCATTTATTAAATTTATACAATTTATCTAATGTTACATCAAAGGTTAAAAACCGTTTATAATTGTAACATTATTTTTGATAAAAAAGTATTTTAGTTCACTATGTATTTCACAAGAATTAAATTTTAATGTTTTTTTTCCAAATTTTTATTCAAATAAAAGTTAATAAACTAATTTATTTCGGCGCATTAAATGTTTAACGCTTAAAACTAAAAAAAAACTAAAATTTTTGGTCTGCGATGAAATGTTCACAATTATATTTGACGGTTTTAAAAATAATTAATAAGCAAAGACCCATTTTTTATTTAAGTAAAAGTTAGGAAACAAATTTTTTAAGCGCATTAAATGTTAAACGTCTAAATCTAATAAAAGAAACTAAAATAATTGGTCATAAAATAGCGCTTTAATGTACTTGGACCAAAAGTAGTGCATACCTTCCTTGAAAAATGCAAAGCGATTTGAAAAATGCGTATATATTATCTCCAGAAAAGCTAAAAAGCACAGATCTTGTGAAAAATTATAAGATGAAAATATTTTATAGTCAAATATAGTTTGAATTACGATAGGTTAATAACCCAATGATAAAAACGAAATGATACGTATAAATTAATCTAAATTATGTTTTAGCTAATAATTAATTAGCAGTTAACGATTATCAATTATTTTTTTGCATTTGATGTAATTAAAAAATTTAATTTTATCATAATTTAAATATGGAGTGTACTCAAACTACGCGATTAGACTAGACGCTTCCTGACTTTTTTGTGTTTTTTAAAAGAACCGGATCATTTATCTGGTGCACACTCATCAGTGCACATAATTTGCACCAGATAAATGATGATAGATGTGAACCCTTATTAGGTCCAAGCATGACAAGCCTTATTGATACCAGATCTGGAAAGCTTTGGAAGAAATTTATTTGATCATAATTTAAATACAGTCTATGGTGTACAGCAGTTAAGCTGTCGATGTTTATTTTTGAAGAAATCGCCTCTTTCTAAACTTAATGTACACTCTGTATATCAAGAAACAGTAACATTTATTGTTTAAGTAAAAGCCTTTTTTATTTTTGTATTTTTACTTGAACAGGCATAAAAGAAATATTATTATGATTTGTATATGAAGTGTAAATTTCCATATTTAATATTATTTTTACTGATTAATAAAACATTCATTTATCATTTATTTGTTTTAATTAGATGGCAACTCATGTTGAATAATTTTTTTTTTTAATTACATAAACAAATACTCAATTATTATTTATTTGTTATTAATTAATTAGTATAAATACGATATATAAGCAATTTTATTATTATTCATTTTAAAGAAATAATGAATACAAATGAATCCTTCTTTTATACTTCATAAAAATTCAACCATAAGAAATATATTTCATATTATGTCATCGAAAAAAGTGAAAAGCAATGGTGAATGCTGGAAAATTACCTATTATTTTGAAATGTCATTTGAAATTCTTGGGGCTCGTTTATAATCCACATGTTTCAATTTCAGTTTCTTTAGAATCCATCCATCATGTAGTCTATCTTAGCCTATCCTAGTTTTAACTAAGCCCTCTCCGCCACAAATGGAAAGAATATTTTTATTGCAAAGCCTAGAAGACATTTTGGGCTCTTGTATAAATACTTTCCTTGACACGAATTACCATTCAAAGTAGGAGCCAATTAATTAAATTATTATCTAGAATTTGATCGGTGTCCACTTAGGTCTCAAGAAAACTTTTTGGTGGAAGTTTTAAATTTAAAATAATTTATTTTATAAGTAGGCTCAACTTTATTACTAAAATTTTTATTTTATACTATCGAAAACCATGAAAAATTTAATCAAATACCAAAAATTTGTTCGGTACTACCGCTTCTCCTTATACTAAGGGCTGGAATGTTTTATCCTAACTGAAAAGAGGTCAACTTCGAAGTATATCTAATAGAAAAAGAATCACCCAAATCGGCTACTGTTTTTGTGATATCCAGTCACTAAAATTTGCAATCCTAGTGTTTAAGGGCTCTTTTTTCTGATTTTAATCGGACCAAATGTAGGTCATGTGACATATATGCTTGGATCACTTTTGTCAAGCGAATTATTTTCAATTTTGTGTGGAAATGTCAGATCCTGACATCTGGACTTCAGTAGATAAACGTCTATTATCGTATAAAACATAGAAACTTATGTGCAAACAATCTACCCGTTAGACCACGAACCCCAGTCTCCTAAAGTAATAATATTTTGTAATTAATTTCATACATCCTGAGTAATAATTAATTATCTCGATCAGCATCGCTAGTAAAACAATCAATTTAAAGACGCATGAAATATATTTTATTGTTTTATTATGTTTTTATATTAAAAGACTACCTACCCATAAAGGTGGAAATAAATTTTTTTATTATGTTTTAATTAATAAGACAAATACTAAAAAAATTCTACATTTGACGCATGTATAATCTTCTGATAAAATAATGCAAGATAGTAATTTAATTATTGCAATTGATTGGGAAAAACCCAGTTTTGAGTGGTTGATCGTCTCATTGTGTTGCAAAGATCCGTTCCATAAGATGAATTAACAGAGACATCTATATTAAAGACAATCTCTAATTTAATTAACGTTGTATTTAATTCAATTTTCGCGTACAAATAACACAAAAAATAATTATCCAAATATTATAAAATTTGGATTGGTATTATTTGTGATCGAAAACAGAAAAAAAAGTACACGGTTAATTACAAAAGAGATTGTCTTTATTAGAGAGGCCTCGTTGTGTCAATTCTTCAAAATGTTATATTTTTATTTAAATAATAAAAACTGCTAAGAATATTATAGACATTATCAATACCTAAGAGTATTTTAAACGATAACACAGAAATTATTAATGCAAACCCAAATATAATTTTTTTTTTTTTTTGAGTGTACCTAATTAAAAATAGATTTTTTTATCATATTTTCGGATTTTTAATAGAAGTAAAGTCAAAAATAAATCGAAAGAAAACATTCTTTTTAGAGCATTTTAAATAAAATCTTATTTAAAAAAATATTTAAAAAAAAAAAATTATTTTAAATAAAATATAATTATATTTTATTTAAATAATAAATAATAATCATTAAAAAAAATTATATAGATGTTGTAATTTAATAAAAATTAAACTAATTACAAAATCATTTTTTTATCTATATCCAATTCTATAACTACTTGTCACACAATAAACTTGGTATTTACAGAATGGTTTGTAAAAACTATACACCATCAAACACAATGGAAATTATTTAAATTTCAAGCAAACAAAAATGAAAGTTTTTTATGTTTATTTGAGCGAACAAAAGTCAAAGAGAGGCACAAAGTTCCAAAGAAAAAAAATATTCCCATTTGAGCCCCTAGAGATTTTACTACACAATATATGCTTTATTCTAAGCTTTTTAATATTGATGCTTGTAAGTGAATGAATTGTACTTAGTTCTCATTTAGGATTTTCAATATTAATTGTCTGAAATATTTGAAATAAAATTAGAAAATATGAATATTGTCTTATCCAACAACAAAATTATATTCTATGTTGTCAGGCCTATACGTATGGCTTAAAAGTCATACTGATACTAAAAATTTGTTAGACAAGTTTTTTTCTGGACCACCTTGTCAATTTCTATTATCAAGTCATACCTTTATTATTATTTTTAATCATCTAAGATTTATTTAGGTCAATATTAAAATGGATCCATTTCCAATAAAATATTAATCGATGGAAATACGTCCAATAACAATTTGAACCTAAATCGATCATTTTCATCCGCGTTTACTTCGAAAAATTACATAGAGTCTAGTACGAATCGGCACATGAGTACCAAAAACTATTCAACCTCAATTTTTTTACATATTTTCTAAGTATTTGTTAGTAGTATGCAAAGTGTTGGTCAGATAGAGACAGAGTTACTTAAAGTTAAATGACGAATACCGCGTTGTAAATAAAACTTTACCTGTTTGAAAATAACAATACTTTAGATTTATTTAATCAAATTCTGTGTAGAAAATTAGCCCCGGATTTTCCTATGGAAACATTCATTTACATCATCAGTAGGACAATTAACTCGTACGCCAATTTAAAATAGGCTAAGTCGATCATAGTATTCATAATATTTAAAGTTTTGTTAATATTTATAACACAAACTTGCATCAGAGATTCTCGGAATATTCAATGACCCCGAAGATAGAAAGTCTCATGACCAAAGTCAATAAAAATAAATCGCAAACACACAGTTGAAAGTGAAATAAATTTCCACTAAATTGAGCAATTATCGTTTTGATTGCCCATCCATTAAAGGATATCTTTTGTTTTACTGACTTCCTGAAACCAATTAGATAATTTCTTACAACAATCAATATCGGAACAGAGATGTTGACGACTTGAATATTGAAAATCGCACGCGGATTGAATTGAATTTATGTAATAATAAATAATATTCATACAGCAAATATTGAATGTATTAAACTGTTATCAATTTATTTAAAGAAGAAAAAAAAACAATATTTTAAAAACAACACACACACAGAGTGAATCGTTTTACTGATAAGATCCCAGTTTGTTTTTTTATTACTATATTGAAATTATTGAATTAATAGCTACTATACAGATAAACTTTCTCCACTTTGAGGCTGCAAGTTCCTTTGTCAACGCAGACTTCATCGTTCCAACAATTCATTCAAATATTTAACCAAAAAAATATTTATAAAATTATCAAACAATGGTCTTATCTATTATTTAAAAAAAAAAAATGTAACTTCAAGTGAAATGTTAAAAAATTTTGTAAAGTAAAAGTTTTATTTTGTTTTTCTTCTTCTTCAATAAAGAAAAAAAACTGTAAAAGTGTGTTTTTTAAAATGGCAACAGAAGGTGCCGAATTAAAACCACTGAAAAATGTCAATAATGATAGTAAACAACCGAGCACACAAGCAACAAATGATAAAAATGTCAAACAACCGATTGTTCGTAAACGTAGTTTTATAAAAACACCAAGTTTCTCGGAATATTTAGAACGTTATGAAAATGGTGAATTTGATGCATCGAAAAAACCGGAAATTATTTTTTGTGGACAACAATCGACATCCAAACAATTATTGAGTAAGTACACAAAAAAATTGATTTATTGTCTATGGATGAAAATAAATAAAATGATTTTTGGACGAGGAAATAAAATTAACTTTTTGATTTTGTATTGAAATCTTTTTATTTGTTTAAGTCGATTAAAATTTATTATCAGTGGTAAAAGTCCAAAAATGTGGGTTTATTATAGACCGATTTATTCATTAAATCTTTTAATTATATGACCTGGAATAATTTGAATCATATGATCTGGGTGACTAACTTCTATATTTATTTGAACCTCTAAGATTTGAGTCCCTTTTGAATTTCAAAAGAGAAGTCGTCTTCATTATTTAATTCAAGAAACCCCAAAATTTCTAGAAATTTTGATGGTTTTTAATTCATAAAAAGTGAGTTTAAATTCGTGAATGAGCAAAATTGGTTCATTTCTAAAAACGAAAAATTTAATACAAAAGCTCAGATTTAGCTAATAAATGAGCGGAATTTTTTAGCCTTTACATCACAAATAATTGCCAATTATATGATACATGTAATTACTATTTTCATTTGAGATTATATTGACTAGGGGATGAATACAAAGTATAGTTTATCATCGCCTTTTTGCCCCCATTAAAATTGTAATACGGATATTTTGCGGGTTATCCTGTCATAGGATATTTAATCATACAAATACTTGTAGGGTACAAAAGGATTAATGATATCAAAAAGTGTATTGAAAAGATTAAATAATGTATGTTATTTCCAAATTCAAAATATTTTATATAATGATAATATAATACATTGTTGAATCACGTTTCATACTTAATCATTGCTCTATCAAAGTATTATTATGACTAATGATCATGTTTTTCTTCAGTGTTTTGTTGGAATCGCAATTAGAACCTTCAAATGTGTCAATGTAGTACACCCACATCTTAAAAAATTATTATAATACTGCGTACGGAAATTGTATATTTAAATAAAATAGTTATAATATGTGAAGATAACCAATTAATAGAGTTAATTGTTTGGATAATCTATGATGGTTGAATATCAATAATGTTGGAACTATTTTTAATCATGCGTAAAATACTTTAAATATCCAGCCTAGACAGTTATAAACACTTCTTCTTTTTTCTCGTACTCTTTTTACAGCCAAGCATCGTCGGATGCTTCAACCCATAAACTGTATCTTTTCTCCGAAGCTTTAATTCTCTAAAGTGAGTGTAAGCCAATATCTACAGCTTTGTTCGCAGTTAATGTTTCGTGTATTAATTGTTTCATTATATATACACTACTACCTGAGACATCTCGATGTATGAGACCTGTCAGTCTTACATTAACTACTTGCTCGGGAACCCGGGATCGCCAATTCCCGTATGCCAATAAGTAGCACCCCTGGGTAGGGTACAATGCATATTTAATAATAATATGTATTATAATTTTAAATACTTTACTTTAGACTAAAATTAATATACTCTGAAATATTCTATAGATATCGAGCTAAAAAATTTAATCGAATTCAGAATAGATTGATAACCATGTATCGGGTATTGAAACAACTAATACTGTTTTTTTTTTGTTATCTTTAAATTAAAAAAATTTTTTTTTAATTAAAAATTTTCTTGGATTAAACTGAACGTCATAATATGATTTATTTGCAAGATTTGGAATATCAAATCAAATACACGGGTCAAAGAATCAAATACTTATATATCAATTAATATCAAAAAGTTTATAACGACGTCATTCATGTAACCATTTGATTATGAATTTTGATTCATGTTTATAATTTGATACAAATTGTTTAACAAATATATAAATTTATATAAATGATAAGAGGAAATCAAATTTATCAAATTCAATATAGATAACGGCTGATGGCTGTCTCATGGCATGCCACGAGAAATTAATTCTATAGCGATTTAAAAAAAATTAAAGGAAAAAAATTGTTTAATGATGGCTTATAGGCCAATTGCCTAACCGCTTTAATTGCTTTTGGGTACAGTTAAATGTTCTTGGAGAATAATAGGAACAAGTGAAAATAACAATAGTGTTAATTGTATTGATACTCTAAATAATAGATAACGTTTGATCTACTTTTAACTATCAACATTCTTAAAATATTCTAAATAATAATATGTATTGCAAAGATATGTGATTATTAGCTAAATTTGAACAGAAATTGTAGCGAATAACAGTTTGGGAAAAAAATCCAAACAAAAGTTCTTTATTTTCAAAGCAAATATATTTTCTCTTTAAGTTTTTCTTCTATCTTTTATGGTTTAAATGTTGGGCCATGGATTTATTAGATCCAATGGACCGAACTCACTTTTTATGTCTAAAGTACGTTACAAAAATTTTAATTCGCCAACTCTTCGTTTATGAATGATCTTGGATTATTTTGGGAGCTTCACATCATCAAGTATAGACTGTCAGTATGGACATAATATTTTTTGTTTGTTTTTGTTTTGAAATTGAAGATATGACCATTTTTTTTAAAGATCAGACAGTTTGTTTTTTAAAAAAATTATTGAAAAATAATAATAACTCTTTGATATAGTAGCAGTTAGTTACAACTCGCTCGATGTAGTCTGAATAATCAGTTTTCTAAAAAAAAAAAACATTCACTCTTATCAGGCAGGATACATGTATGGCAAAAGAGGTCAAAAGTTTACCATGATTATAAATAATTATATTGTAAATAAGCCCTTCATGTCAATTTACTTATTTTTGATAATTTATTACTTCATTGTAACATTATATAAAAAATGTTTCACAATTGCTTCATTTTTGCTAAGATTTGCAACGAATTTCACTCACGTCTTGATTCGAATGTACTAAAAACGGGCAACCGAAAATTTATGAACGAACAAATAAACTTACGATTTTAAATTGAATAAATTATAAAATACACCATAAAAATCGAGCCATGCTAAGTTTTTTACCAAAATCTATCAAGTAATATTAAACTGAAAATAAAAAAAATAGATTTCAAATATAAAAATATTAGATAATATTAGATAATGCGAAAAAAGAACACCTGTTAGGAGAAGCACTCTGCCACCAATTACCTTTTGTGGTCAGAAGACGGTGAAATCAAATTCTGTTTAAAAAGTTGATTCATTGGAGCCGACGAAGGAATTAATTATTTATAGAAGTTTGTAATTAAAACTTATTTTTTACTTTTTTTCCTTTCTTTAAGTTCACTTTTTCACAGGAAGAGTTTTTTATTTTTATTTTTTTATTTTGTTCAGTTGATTTTATAATTTTGCTTACTAGATAAAAAAAATTTGCTTACAAATTACAAACATTATAAATGTTTTAATTTAATGTAGATAGTTGAATGAATTTTGTTTTGATTCTTTATCATTTTCTTAATTATCATTTAGCAGAGTTTAGAGGCTATAAATTATCATAACGTTGGTTTCATCGCAAAGTTTCTCTATTTTACAGTAATCTCGTTTTACTTAAATATAAAATCTCATAGCTCAAATAATTATAGATTTCGATTCGCATTATCTTAATTTAAAAAAAACTTGCTACTTTTTTGAATAGGAAAATTTCGTTCGTTCAACTTTTGAGGAATAAAAATCTTGATTTTATAATTTATTGAAATTTATATTTCAATTTATTTACCACCTCCATAGATAATAAATTTTTTGATATTCTGATTTTTATGATATCTGTATAAAATTTGTTTGCTATAAAAAATGTATCATTGTATACTCTTATAAAATAATTTCCTCAAATATATACTTTTACCTTTTAACGGAAATGAATTGATTGCTTTTTTTAATCGAATTGTGAATAATAGGCAAGAAACATGTTAATTTTTATTTGCCAATTAAAAAATGGTAATGAATATATTGGTTTATTTTTGCTTACTTGTTATGAATTGGTATTATTAATGACCACATTTTTTTAATGAAAATTCTTAAGCGAAGAAGTAATAAAAATAGATAGATTTTATTCAAATTTTTACAGTACAAAACAATTGAAATTTGAATAAACATAAAGACAATATTTTTACGCACGAAGCAATAATAAGTTTTCAAAAAATTAAAACATTCTGAATTGACAGCCATTAAAGAATGCTTTTTGAAAAAAATGATCAATACCAAAAAAACTAGCCTTGTTAAAATAAAATTTTAAGTATTAATTCGTCAAAATTTGAATGCATAAGGTGTTATGTAAGACAAAGAAAAAAGTATCAGTCGACTTTCCATTTCATGTCACTATAAATTTTTTGCATGAATGAGTGTTATGTCTAACTTAGCATATTTACAGACAAAATATGACCCCATATAACTCTACACTTTTTAATGATATCGTTAATGTATTTTATTTTTTATTTTGATAAGGACCAAACGGTTCGGTATTGATATTTTCTTATAAGTAGTAATAAATTTATAATTACATACCAATAAATAAATATATTTTCAATTTCAATAATTATTCATATAATAATTATTAAGTGTAATATAATCATCAAAGACTATCGTAATAATATTATAATATCATCATATAATCGCAATATTGTACAAATAATCAAACAAAATAGGCAAGCGTTTGTCTAGACAAGATAGTATATAATATTTTTTTATAACTGCGAGAGATAGATGAAAATGGTGAAGGGGTATCAATTATTTTGACCTTTTCTTTTAAATATATTACGATTAGTGCCCATAAAAAAAAAATTCAAAAAACATTCGTATATTTTTCATTTTCGAATATTTTTATTTTTTCATTTAATGAAAATTATTTTGTAAACTTTTTCACGTCAACATTTTTCGTGGAAAATTCTATAGAAGATTCTCATAGGTGACGCGAATACTCAAAATTTTGGAAATTTTTTTTATATGAACCTCCTGTAAAACCACTGTTTAGAAATAAAATAAAAAATTTTCTCAATATTCAGAATTCAATGACAATTTTACACAACATTTCCATAAGTAACCTGAGTGCTTAGAAAAAATTTCAGATGGGATTAATGAGATTTTTCAAAATTTTTAACAGTTTTTGTTGAGAAATTTGGCAATTTTTCCAAGCATATACTCACATACCTTTTGAACGGGACTGAAAATTGTTAATAATTTTTTTTGCGGACTCGAGTCACCTTTGAAAATCGTTCATAAATTTTTCATTGACAAATCTAAATTTTTTTTCTTCAATTTTTTATATATTCGTTTTGTTCAAATTTTCCTTAAAGTTTTGATTTAAAGCCCCCCCCCCCCCCCTCTAAATTATTTTAATTTTTCGAGAGAAATATATCAAATAAAAGTTATACAGCTGAAGTGTACTAAAATTTAAAAAAATCGTTGAGTCAATTTCGATAAAAAAATAAAAACGACTGAAAATCACCAGGTATTCCAATTTTGACGCAATGCGTATTTCTCGTCCTTGGATCTTTTGCATCTTAAAAACGCAAATTTTATAAATTAAAGCTTTTAAAAATGATTCTATTTTAAGTAAACTCAATAAATTTTATAGTATAAATTCAATATTTTTTTAGCTTCATTGTGACAAATTTCTAGTAAATTTAATTTTTAAATCCATAAATCTGATGATTTTTCATCACGTAAACGAAAATGATCCACATCAAGATATCCATCCTCAACAAATATTTCTCTAGGTGTATTCTTATAAATATCATTACATAGACGCAAGGCTCCATTACCATCATTGAATTCAATGTCATCATATACAGAAGATACCAAAGGATTATCAATATGATCAGTTTTTAAGAATTTAAGGACTATACGTTCAAATATTAACGATATAGAGATAAGTAATACTGCAAAATAGACTACATACGATATTAATGATGACATAAATGAAGCCATTTTTATAATGAATATAGTAGATTTTTTTTATTCGTCACTTATGAAGCATCTGTAACAAAAGACATACATTTTTGGGTAGAGTATAGTGGTGAATTCGCAAAGTAAATAGTCTGAATCCTTACCTCTGAGATTCTATGATTCTAGTATCCAATCCCAAGTCTAAGGAGGGAGGGACAAACATGAGCACTCCATAGTGATAGATCTTGAGGAGACGAAATCATAGTATATAGGAGTCGCCTCTCCTCGGAGCCAAGTATATGTTTTATCTGTTTCTCACTTTTCTGTTTCTCTGGCCTTGTATAAATGGCGAACAGAGCAAAGCGACTATTTAGGATCTACATCATATTTCGCTTCGTGATTGATCTTGGGGAGACGAAATCATAATCTTAAGGAGTCTCTTCTACTAGACGCCAAATATTCGTTTAATTTCTCTCGCACTCTTTTGTTTCTCTGACCTTATATAATTATTCTCGGTGGTCACTCGTGTTTAAAAATGTCACCTTAGAATTTTCGAAAGAATGGAATCTATCTAACTCGAAAATATTCAAAACACTATAATACAGTAGTTTCGTTCCAAGAAATGACCTGTTAATATATAAGCGCAAGCATGATTTGCAAGAGGCTTTTCCTGGTTATTACATTTTATAGCGAAAAAAGAAGAACGCCTTGCGAAGTTTGTGAGCAAAAACTGAATATGTCGATAGAACAATTGTGTTGAGTGTTTGTTATCTTTACTAGTGATTTATTTCCTATATTTAATTTTATATCACACAAATGAAAAAGTTATTGAAAGCTTTCAAAAGTTTTCTTTAAACAAATTTAATCAGTTTGACATTTCTTGTGCATAGCGACAAATGACAAATAAATAGATTATCAAAGTAAAATGTTTTATTATTTAATATACAATAACAACATTGTAAAAAACAAACTGAAACACTTACTTTATTAATTAAATTGATATAACAACGTTGATTTTTTTAATCCATATATTTATATATTGGAAAATTTAAATTTTAAAAATACTTATAAATTTTTGTATGTAAACAAACTAATAAAATTGATTGTAGAAAACTATGGAAAATAATACTTAATTACTTTCTCAAGACGGTGATACACGTTGTGTCCACCATCATCTTCCAACATGGGACATATGAAGGTTGCACAATTTGATGTTCGAGTTAAAATTTGCAATCTTAAAGATGTTGGTAGTAATTAAATTTATCGCTTAAATTTATTAATAGATCTTTGGGATCGTATTATGCAAAATACGATTCGAAAGACCTTTTACGTTTACTTTGTCTCAGAAAATTTTCTATAATGATGCACGTTCTTGCAACCGTGGTGAATTTTTTTTAAAATATATTAATTAACGTTTTACAAGACATAATATAAACATTTTGATAATTTTAATTTTTTTTTTTTGTGTATAATATTTTTGAATCTGTCCGTGACCTGTATTTTTTTAAATCAATCAGCCATAATTGATTAATTGAAATTTAGTGTAATTATTATATTTTATTAATTCTTAACTAATTTAATACGAAAAAAAAAAGTTACACAGTATTTTACAAATTATAGAGTTCAAAGATAACTGATAATAAATTCTATATTTTTGGCCAAATTTTTCAAAAAATCTGAATTAAATTTTCCTGAAATATTTTTTAAACTGTTTTTTATAAACAATTTATGGTATGAAAAAAAAGGGTGCGTGTACGCGCGTCAGAAGATATACTTCTTTGGTATCATTAAAAAATAATTTTTAATTGCATGCAATTCATTAATTACAATAAAATAATAAAAGGACTGGAGAAGGATAGTCAACACAGTCAATAAAGCTCAGTATAAATTTAAAAAATTCAATAAATAAATATACAACAGCTTCAACCTTTAGCTTTTTAATTTTTAATTAATATAATTATTTATGTTTCAGTTATTATTTTGTTATTCGTATTCTTTGTGATCAGTTCTGCTGGCCTTTACACCTTATGGTGCACAGACACATTCGAAGCTGCTATTTTACAGGTAAGGGAAATTTTATACGAATTTAAATCGACCACATTTGACGTATTTTTTTGGGTAATGAATTAAAAAAAAAAAATTAAGAATTAGATTACCAACAAAAACTAACATTTAGCTCTGGAAATATGAATTTTTGGATTGGTGAATAATTAGAATTGGTTTGAGTAACGGTTTTTTTGTATGGCTGTAATATTTTAGACCTTTTTTAAAGGCCAACGTTTTACATAAAAAAAAGGTTCTTTGTTATATTTTTACACTCGACATATACATAATATGTCTATTAAAACTATATACGAGTATATAGTTTTAATCTAAAGTTTGTAACGCTAAAAAATGTAGACCGAATAAACAAAATTTTGGTATAGATGTTCATAGAATCACCTAATTAGTCCGTCACAATGTTCATGAATGAGAAAAATTGGTTCATTGGGTTCAGAACCACACTTTTGAACCAAAAAGAAAATTTTAGATAAAAAATGTTTGTTTTTATTGCTTAGGTTGGCCACAATTTTAGCTCAAATTCAGCTATTAATGTTCAAAATAAATTATATACGGTTTTTGTTTTGTTTTATTATGTAAATTTAGAAAATAAATTAATTATAAAGAATAATAATAAACTTTTAATTAGATAATTGTGATCATTCGATGTTTTGTAACAAGTTTGTCTTAACCCCATCGGTCAAGGCTATTCAGGGTTAAATTTGATATACAATTGTTATTATGAATCGGTGGAATAAGAACTTCATATTCAAATGTTTAACCGATAACATTTTCTTACTGCTTATTTTTTTTGCCACGGTGAAATTAGAAATTTGTTTTTATTCCTTGCCTGTTTTTCTCGTTGTGTAAAGCGGCAAAAATATACAACTTTTTTCCTATGTAAGCTAAAATATGAAAACTGTCACAGCAAAACGTGGCTGGGTTTGCTATTTGATTACATAAAATAATTTCATTATTTTTGGTGGAATTTATTTTTTTAATCCTACCAGCGAATATTAATTAATTTTCGACTAAACCGTCCCCTGAAATCTTATAAATATTTGAGACTTTGTATTTAACTATTAGATCGAATTTCTAATAATTTCGTTAATTGTGGGTTTCCGTAGTATTGAATTGAAATTGCTACAAAATGTAGGCAATCCTAGTAAACAAATTTTAAAATAAATATTTTTCTTTCCAGCATTTAATACTAGCAAACAATTCAGCTGCGTATTTTATGTGGAAACAACCACCAGTTAAAACTTTATTGAAAGTACGAATTTTTAATTACACCAATATTGATTTATTTTTAAATAACACTGAAGATAAATTAAAAGTTACTGAAGTTGGACCCTATGTTTACGAGTAAGTAAATTCATTTAGTCTGTATTTCGAACACTTTGATGATTTTACTGGCCAGTAAGGTATGATGCACATCAAATATGATAATAAGCATTCATGGAATCATATCTTACTGTCCAGTAACACTATCATGTTTCGAAACAACACAATTTATATCAACAGCAGAGATGAAATAAAAAATGGGAAATTAATTTTGAATTGTTTTAGTGAAACAATGGAACGTGTAAATGTGGCGTTTAATGGCAATGGAACTGTTTCATATCAAGAACGTCGCAGCTACAATTTCAGACCCGATTTGTCGAAGAGAGCAAGACAACATGACAAAGTCATAGTGCCAAATGTACCATTAATTGTAAGCATGCATAATAATTATTCTAAATGAAGAAGGTCCGTAACTGTTATGTTCAACTGATCTCCTTAAAAAAATAGACTAAACATAACAATTTTCTAAAATGCTCCTTAAATATTTGTGCGCCAATTGTGAAGATTTTCTATAATTTTATCATGGCAACCAGTGCCGTAGCTAGGAATATTATTGGGACCGGAACCCTTCTTCCCATAATATTAAAAAACAATTTTCTTTAAGATTGCAGGAATATTTACGTAATTCTTTATGTTTTTTAGGGTGCTATTAGTATGGTAAAAGACACATTTTACGTTACAAGATGGGGTTTGAATCGAATAATCAAAGAATTAAAGGCACCACCATTCAAAGTTTTACCTGCACATCGATTCTTATGGGGCTATGATGACTCATTTATCTCTTTGGCAAAGGGTGTAATGGCGTTCAAAAATGATTTTTCAATGGATCAATTTGGATTGATATCTCTTGTAAGTAGAAAATAATTAATCGGAATTAAATGCTTATAAATAAACCATACTCTTTTATTTTGCGTAGCGTAATGGAACGTCTAAAGATCGTATCACAATTTATACTGGCGAAACGGATTTAAATAAATTGGGATTGATTGATCGATTTAATGGTGAAACGCACACACCATTCTGGTCAACGGATGAATGTAATCGAGTCGATGGCACTGATGGAGCACATTTTCCATTAGATGCTATCCACAATTTGGAACAAATTTATGTTTATAATAAAGAGATTTGTCGTAAATTGCCATTGGAATATACGGAATCGGTGATGATAAATTTGGTAGGTACTCTTTTTAAAAACAAAAAAACAAAAAAATTATCAAACATCAAATAATTTCTTGAATTACTTTCTTTTAGAACGATGAAGTAGAAATGCCAGCTTTACGTTATAGATTTCCAAAACACGTGTTTTCATCACCAGACATTGTACCAGAGAATCAATGTTTCTGCCATTTAGATTCTGGTGTTTGTCCACCCGAAGGTGTATTTAATGCAAGTCCTTGTGTATATGGCTTACCATTTTATCCATCATTTCCGCATTTTTATTTGGCTGATCCAAAATTGTCCGAATCCATTGAAGGGTTACATCCTGATCCAGAAAAGCATGCAACTTATTTAGATATTCATCCAAATTTAGCATTTCCGCTCAGTGGAAGTTCACGTATACAAATTAATCTTCAGGTAAGAAAAAAATTTTTTTATTATAAACTTCCCATTGAGACCGATTCTAGAACCCAAACTCAACGATTTTAGAAATGTGTCTATGTGTGTGTATGATTGTATGTTCATTAGCAATCATTTTTTCGTCTCGATTATCTCGAAACTAAGTAATACTGTCGACGTAGAACCATTTTCATTCACTGTTTCTGAACCTATTTCAAAAGTAGTTAAGGGCAAAAAATACGCATATTCGTAGTAATAAAGAAATTATTGCTTTTATTATTTTCCTGATTGGGAAGTACGTCATTTTTATCTTGCCCGTTGCACCTAGACTATTCCTTCATAAATATTTTTATCAATGATTTCAACTTAGAAAAATACTTCTTTTAGATTAGAACATCGAAACAATTTGAAACTTTCAACAGATTTGAAGATGGCACAATTTTACCAGTTGCTTGGCTGGAAGTGGTGAGTTTTCATAATTATTTATTGATTTTTTGTAGATGTCCAAAGATCGATATTCTCGTATACAATGTATTTTTTATGCATTCATAAATGTTTTCTTTTTAATTTATAGAGCCTAGGTCGATTACCTCCAGATTTGGTGGATATAATATATCATGCAACATTTTCTGCAGCCACCATGAAAACGGTGCTAAGGTTTTTGACACTGATCGTTGCAGGAATAACTTTAAGTTTATTATTAACATGGTTATATGCAAATTACACAAGTAAATTATACCGGCGTCGTTTAGCTGAACAAATCAAATGTAATTTTAATCCGAAACAAGATATATCGAATATAATTCAACATCGACCAATGTCGTAAAACTCAACTTTATTTATGAAATAATATTTTACGTGATAAAAAATAATTTTATACTCTAAAAAAATTTTAAATATTGTGTGTTTTTAGTGTTACTCCAGAGGTAACACTTGAAAATTTCCGTCGATATGAATCATCGTGCAATATATTTAATTTTTCAATTATGTATATTGAGGCATGAAGACAAACTCTGATTGTTCGTGTAAATAAAAACTTTAAAGATAAATTTTTAATATGTTATAAGAAGGTTATGAAATCCTTTGAAAGCTCAAACCGTGGTCAAAATTTTAGTTCCGGTGCCCGCCAATCATTGATAAGTATACTTCCAAAAGACTTAATTATTCATGTATGTAACAACTTTTTTTCTCTACGAAAATGTTGACAAGTCAGCCGGTTTCTTTTTCGTAACGCGTAAAACTTTAGCTCTCATAGGCTTTAAATTAACGAATATCTGGTTTTTTACTTAGTGGTTTTTACATTTCTTATTGAATGACTACAATAACAAAAATGATGGCTGTAGATCGACAATCGAAAATTTTACAGTTTCCAAAAAAGTAAACGACCCATTTTTCAGAATTTTTGTAGAGGAATAAGTTGTTGCACTAATCATAATTCAGCTGTTTACAAATTTTTAGAAGTGTACTTATCAAGGACTGGATATGATTACGGTCACCCAGCCTAAGTGTTTATTGTGATATTTTTGTTTTAAAAAATTGAGTATCTTAAAAAAAATGTGGTTGTGCTTTTATGACATTTGACTCAAATAATCGCCAAAAACGTTACTAGAAGACAAAAGTAAAATAATTTAAACTATTCAATACTTTTAGGAAATGCTCAAATATGGAAAGTACAGTGAAGTGATTTTTTCACTAAAGCGGATTCGACTCTTGGATTTTCACTTTTCACTGTTATTTATTATACAAGCGCTTGTAAAGTTGTAAATAAATTATTCCGGGCTCACATGCAAATCACTGGCCAGTAAAATTACTGGAAACCATAGATATTTATGTATATTCATTGTATGGTAAAAAACTGTGACGAATTATTACGTAATTTGAAGTGTAAAAATTATATTTTCCTTTTACGAATGGATATATCGTGCCTCTGTTTTGGCTTCCTGTCTTGAATGAGGCTGGAAAAAAATTAAACTGAATAAAATTTAATAAGTTCTATAAAACGCATCCATTCGTTGAGGGAAGTTTTTACAAGACTATTAATTTGTTTCTAAATACCACAAATTTTTTATTATGTTTAAATTTAAAAAAAGAAAATGTTTATATAATATTTATGGGTACAAACAAACAAAATGGATGCGTGTACGTTATGTACACGTGTCAGAAGTTATACTTCTTTGGCATCATTAAAAAACAATTTTTGCTTGCATACAAATAATTACAATAAAATAATAAAAGGACTGAAGAAGGATAGTCAACACAGTCAATAAAGCTCTGTTTAAATTTGAAAAATTCAATAAATATTTTCTTACATTAAGTGTAACATAAATCAATTCCAACAGCTTCAATCTGTAAATTTTGTGTGACTGTGATGTGCGTACATCTTAAAGAAGTATAACTTCAAAAATTCTTACTTAATAATTATAAAATTAAACTCGAATTAAATTTAGAAATATAAGTGTTATGAAAATAAAAAGACAAATAAAAAAAAATAGATATATATTATATTAAAGTTAATTAAATATATAATTTGATTGTAAAAATTATTATTTTTTAAATATATGTAGGTATTTAAAATATTTGCTAATGAGATAAAATCGCAGCTTGCATGCGGCATACATTAAATTCCATTTATTGATTCCATTCGAAAATTACGTGTGCAATTAATAGATACATTGTTGTAACAATCATTGAAACTAACATTATTGGAAAACCCAATCTGAAATAATTTATACGATTTTCAATTATAATTAATTTTTTTTTTTTATTAAAATGTTATAAATAATAAAATAATTTTTAGCCTAGAAATTAAATAGTTAATAAGAATAGCTCAAAAATTTAATTCTATAAAAAAAAAAAAAATTGTTAAAAAAAAAGACAAAACTGCCAAAAAATTGTAAATAATATCAGACTGTATAGATTAGGTTCACAAGTTTTCCAAAAAAAAAAAAATCATTTTTGTTTCTCATTCCTAAGTTATTTTAATGATTCCTCATTGGCCATAAATTTTTTTATTTTGACGATGCATCTTTAAAATAAAAAGAGTTGGATTAAGTTCATGAAGCGATTCCAGCATTGAACTATTTTAAAATATATTTTGCCGTTAGATATTCAGACATTAGATATTGCGACATTAATTATCGATTGTAAAAAAATATTTAATTGACTTTTTTGCAATCGAAAATTTACCCATTTATTGTTAATTTATACTTCCAAAAAAGGATTTGGGCACTCACTATGGATGGTGAGTTTTGAACTACCGAAAAGCTCTGGTTCGAATTACCAGATATCTCTTGGGCAGTAGCGGATTTAGGTTTGAAGACGCCCTAGGCCCGAGACGATATGGCACCCATTTTCTTTTGTAACGGTATATATATTATGACATGAGGCTGGCCACCCGGTCAAATGACGCCGGGCGGATAGTCCCATGTCAACCAGGAAGGAAACATTGACCGGACTGTTAAGTTTTTGGATGCGAGTGGTTAGCTAGCTCAGTTAGACAGATCGCTGATCTAAATGACCGAAGTGTGTTGGGTCGATTCATGCTCGAACTTATACTTTTCCTAATTTCATTACTATTTATAAGCTTTAAAATTTTTACTCTTGTTTTTGGGCCAAAAGATGCCACTACAAAGTGCAAAAATTTATAATTTGAATTGTAAATAAAAATTTTGAATACTTTTTTGTTTTTTGTATACATACTTAAAAAAATCAATAAATGAAAATTTATAACCATGTTGTTCGGCGACACCCGCACAAATAACATTTGCAGAGGCTCCAAATAATGTACCATTTCCTAAGTATTATAAATTTTTTGTTTTTGTAAATATATCATGACGTTTTAATTGTATCAAAATTTATTTTTTACCTCCTAGGCATGCTCCAAATGATAATGCCCATATTAATGGTTGCAATGGTAAATTTAATTCACGATTATCACTTAATGATATTGCTATTCGTACCATCATTGTGGATAATGGAATGTTATCCACAAATGCCGAAGCTGCAGCAGATACCCATAAGATTAAAAGTATGGCAACGGCTAATTGATTCTCTTTTTCAACGGCTAAAATTATGGATTGAGTTTGTTCACCAATCCAATCGATAAAACCAAGTTTTGATAAAGCCTATGGATAAATTTATTAAGTTTTTTTTTAAAGTTATAACTATTTAAAATTCCCTAAATATCCACAATCTGGTATTTACGTATAACTTACCTCCATTAGGATAAATAAGGAAGCAAAAAACAATAAGGTAGACCATTCTACACGTAATAAAACTGATTCGAAGTTTCCACGATCAGAAATTAATAACAAAAGCATAACACCCAATAAAGCGGTCCAACCCAAGCCAAGTCGTGCTAGAAAATGTACATAGTTTGTAGAATTCTAACAATCCTCCCTCAGATCCACAAAAATATACGATTTCGTAAAAAGATTATTAAGCCAAAAGTTATAGGCTTTATATTAATGGTCAATTAATTTTGAATGGGATTAAGAACTTATTATGGACTGATTATGGAATTAGGAACTTATGAATTTGGGGTGTACGGATATTTAAATTTATGGGCACGAAGAGACATTTTGGAAAGATTTTGGGAAAGAACGATTTCTGTTGAAAAGCAACAAAATTGAAATAACCTTGAAAATCAGATAGCTTTTGCCTCAACCTTTTTTTTCTTAATCGTATAATATAAATTAATTGGATCTAGTCAGAGGGATTGTACCGAAATTTTTTATTAAACCGAGTTTAGTTTACTAGTTTTTTATTACAACTTACCAAAAACAGGAATAGCGTGAAGGAAAAATACAAGAATTACGATAAATAATGTAAATCCAGATTTAATTAACAAATCCTTATCACGTATTGGATACTAAAAATAAAAAAATAAATACAAATCTGTAAAATTTGAAGATTTTCAGGACTGCAGTCCAAAAACAAAAAGTTATTAATATTAAGTCCAATTGAAAATGAATCGTAGTTAATCGCAAATGACTCGAAAATTATTTCATTCCAATTAAAACCTATTCAAATTTTTGAGTAGGATTGAATAAGAAAAAGTGTTTAGATTACTAGTGAGAAGAAAACTGATTTTTGAATGAAGTAATCCTTTTAGATTAATAAGAAGGGATTAATTTTTCATTTGAAAATAAAAACAAAACAATTTACATAAATCAATAAAGACTCTTGTCTATTCTTTTTTCCCCTTTGTACTTTTTGCCACCTTAGGCAATCGAAACAATTCCTCTCCCTGAATTTTTGAGCTTACTTATGAGGAACATATATTTTAATTTGTTTTTGAGGTAGTTATTGTTTGTCTAACTTAGCTATACTTTAAAAAACTCTAAAACTTTAGATGAAAGATTTCAGTTTTTATTTAGGTACTTACTTTTTCTTTTAATTCATCCAAAGTAGCATTATGTTTTTTACTACTTGAATTATTTTCGGTCATTTTAATTTTTAATTCACTTAATAATCGACTAATTTTTTTCAGTAAACTTTCACGTACAATATCCTCATTTTTTGAATAGCTGGATAATGATGAGACGGTTTTTTGCCATATAGCAAGTTCATGTTTTAAATCTAGAAAATCAATAAAAAGCTTTATATCAACATACAGAATATGCAAGAATAAATTAATTTTAGTCTAAAGCTTGGAATTCTCGAAAATATTGGTCCATCCATCTATACGTCATCAATATAACTCTAAAACGAAAAGATATAGCAAGCTCAAATTTTGTTGGCATATTCTAGATATAAAAATGAGTGAATAGTTGATCCATGATCCAAATTTTAAACCATAAGTTTGGTATCCTTCGATAAAATACGGTAATACGACTCCTATCTTTTGTATGCAAATTTCTTCTTCTGCAAAACTGCTAGATTATGTTAGTACAACAAAAGTTATTAAAAATATATAGGTTGTAGAATAATAAATGAGAATAAAATCAGGATGATGTTTTTATAATAGTAAGACTGAAGACATTACACATAAAATACAAGCACTTCCAGCTTATAATTGAAAGGTTTCGTCTTCGATTCTCTGATGATGTGTTGTGGATTCAGATCTTAAACTATCTTTCATTGATAATGATACATAAAAAAAATTACCTTGGACTTCTTGATTATCCTTCAAAAGTAGATCAGCTTTCGTAAGGGTTAGCCGTAAATAAATGTAAATTACAATCGCTGACAGAAAAACGCCAATTCCCATATGAAGAAAAAATGTGAAAAAATTTACACCCTAAAATTATGACAAACATGAACAAACTTATTTATCTACGAATTCTATGAACCATTCACGATATGAATTCTAAATTTATTCGAATATACTTCGAAAAAATGTGGCTATCGTTGTAACAAAATAATTTAATATACATACAGATCGAATTACTGATGGATTTGATGCAATTATAACATTTGGTGGATCTCCAATCGGTGTCAAAGCACCTCCTATATTCGAATATATGACCATTATCATTAAAATTTTAACTGGATACAGTTGCATTACTTCACACAACCTAAACATAATTAAAAAACAAATATTAATAATAAAAATTCTACTCGACTTAAAACTTAAATACGTAACCTGATTGTTACCGGTGTCATCAATAAAACAGTGGTAACATTATCCAAAAATGAAGATAATAATGCCGTAAAAAAGCATAAAACTGTTATCAATGGCCAAACTTGTCCATCAGTTAGCTAAAAAAATACCATGATTACAGAAATTAGAAAAACTCCCAAAGTATTAAGCAAAATTGGTCTTTAATTTACTGGGCATTTATTATCTTCAATTACACATATGGACCTAATGAAGTTTTTGAAATTAATTTAATAGTTCCCCAAATAAGAAATTTCCGTAAGAACTAAAAGCATTACAAAAAAAAAAGATAAAAGTATCAAATAAAAATTGTCAATTTTCGTCCCGCCATAAATCTATAGAGAGAGACGAAGAGTCAAAACTTATTCAACACCTTTTTTCGTTTGGGAGGCAATAATTATTCATACCTGAAATGCTGCGACAGCCATATAATCAAAAATACCAGTATCCGAAAATATCGCAACAAGTATCATCATAGAAAATAGCAATAATATAGTTTCCACATCAATCCATGATATAATTATTTTTATACTTGGTCTGTCATTTAACGCTGCTAGAATAGCTACAGCCATTGTACTAGCTAACATTGCAGCTAAAGTTCTATGGACTAGCTAAAATTAATGATAATAAAAAAATATTAGAATTATTTTCAGTCAAAATTTTTCATTCGGGTTTTGATTTAAATATACGAAAATATGTAGTCGATACGCTAAATGTGGCCACTCGCAGCACTTTCTTTTGGAAAGTGATCATTCACTCTTGATATGTAGTAATGCATATAGTTACTTATTATAGGCAAGAGTTTAGGCGTTAAGTTATATGTTTGCCTATATTATTTTAAATTGGCAAGAAAAATGCATTGCGGAGATGAAACAAAACGTTAAGGTGATATTTTTTTTATCTGATTCTAAAACATTTCTTCCATACATTCCTAGTTAATTTTTCAATTTTGTCGAGAGTATTTTTGTTATATAAGACAGAGGGTAATAAGTTTTACATGCTTTGAATGGGAAGTGAGCTTGAAATCGCGAAGTTTGTGCTTGAGTATCTTGCGATCTTATTGATCACAAATTCTGCAACTTTGGTATATCATAGATAACATTATTCTGAGACCGTGAAAAAAAAATCTGTTGGGGTTTTTCGCTGGAACAACCTCAAGCATGTCTGTCTTATTAAAAGTTGGTAAATTGGTATGTTATTCCTAATTCTTTTTCTCAATTTTTGGATATCTTAATACGCGAATGTCATCAATTTTTTGATAAATGTCTTCGTACCTATAGGATAACTCGCCAAATTTCAAACAAAAACTTTGGATACATACATATTTCGATAACCAATAGATAGAAATATTTATATAAGTGCTTACCTCAAAAATAATCAAAACGTATAAACCCAATAATAGAATAGCTCCGTAAAGGACACCTTGTTCAATATCAATTGTTGAGAAATGGTATAAAAATGATATTGGAAATACAACACGTAAATTTGAATGAAATTTTAAACGAAATCGACTTATTGAGTTTTTTGGTAATCCAACAAAGTTAAATTCAAATGTTTTATGTTTCGTTATTTCTGGTACAAAACCAATCAATTCTGATGATACAATCGGAAAACGCCACTCTTGTGTTACATTCTAGAAAAAATGTCGAAATTTCGGATTCATAAAATCGGCCCGTTTACAAGGACCAACCGCATGTTACTTAATTAATTAATTAATTACCTGTATATAATCGATATCATAGTACGAAATATCCATCATTTTTTTAGGAATATAATTTAATTCAACTAATTCCACCCAAACACTAATCCAATTTTTGGATAAATTACCATAATATGTTGGTAACAAGGCACCTTTTAAGTACAAAGTCATTTGTTTCTTATTTGAAGGTAAGACTGAAAGAAAATATCCTGAAAAATAAAAAATAACATTAGTGTATTTAGTTTACGATAGTTTGGTAGCTATACCGGGCATTAAGCTTATTGAAAAGACTTTGAGCACTTTGTCAAAACCATTTTTTTGAGCACAGCGGATCTTAAAACTGTATTCCCAGAAAAAACTTGACATCGAAAATTTGGCCCGTATAATAATATGGTAAAAAACTGAGCGTGCAAAATTGAAAATTACATACCGTTCTAAAAAATCGAATTTGATATCAAATAAATGAGATAGAATTACCTCGAGAATGTCGATACGGTGGTATTGAAAGTTGATGCATGGTATTTGTTCGTTCTGTTCTTGTAATAAACGCAATACAACACAAACTCCAACAAAACAATAAAATACCCAGTTTTAAATAACGGGCCCATGGTGGCCAATTATGATAATGATTGATCGATGCTAAAATTTCTTTGGCATTTGAATTTTGTGTAGAATCACAATCTGGTTCTAAACTTTCATCAGTTGAATCACATATTGTATCACATGTATTCTTGACTGTAACACATTCGTTAATATCCACAATTTCTGTATCTTTTAAGTGCGGTGATTTTGATTCATTTATTAATTCTATTTTTTTCTCTGGCAAAGTATTCATTACTTTTATTTGGCTAATGAAAAATCAAAAAAAAAAAAATTATTTTATTCGAGAGTCAAATCTTTTTGTTTACTTACACAGAATTCATTTTTATTTTTGTCGCATTAATGGCTCTAATCAGACTTTGTTTTTGAAACTTGAATAAATATTTTTTTCCAAATAAGATATAGTGCAAGTGCTGAAGGCAACTTAGTGAAATGAACATAAAAATTAAAAAATAATTTTAACCTTAACCTTTCGAAGTGGCGAAGTTCGTGAGTGAATCACCTTTACGATGTCCCGATGCAGGCGCGTGTACACTCATACTAACCCTATAATAAATATTGTATAATGTCTTGTATCTCATTTTCTTGCACGTTAAGTTCTCTAGATACTTCTACCTCATTTCCTCGCACTTTATATTCTATAGATTTATGTACTTATTTATTGTTACTGTCGCTTTTTTGTTTCATCACAAAAATACTAAAGAAGTATCAATTGAAAAAAACTTTGCCAAAAAACCAGATGCTTAACATTTCAGCTATTCTTAACACAAAGCCATGGGCGGCATAATGCGGTCATCCATTTTTTGTATACTTTCGTACTCCAGCGCCCGGTCTAAAAAAAAAAATTATGTAATTGTTATTTAATTGTAATTGCTAAATAAATAATATCATAATACTTAATTCCTAAAATATTCCAAATTCTTGTTTAGTAATTCATCTTATAGTGATGTGGTTTCAGAACTATTGTACCATGATAAATGGTAAAACACTTCTGTAATTTTGTGAAAAACCTTAAAAATCGCCAAATAATCCTGAGGATTTTTATTGTTGCTTTTAGCTTTTCTAAGGTAATTAATGTAATTAGATTAATTTAGAAAAACCAAATTAACACTTATGCTACGACTGGATCGGTACATTTCAACATGTCGCTTGAAATTTGTCGGAAATAATGACCTCTAGATTGGATTTCCGATCATATATAAAAAACTAAGCAACTAATTTTGAAATAGATATTATTTTGGAAATTAACAGGTCAATAAACCCATAGAATGATAATTTTAAGGAAATCAGGATTCAATATATTCGATTTTTTCACCGCTCAAGAAAATTACGAAAAAAATTTTCTCAATTTCGAAAAATATATTTTTTTTAAACATGGTTTGACCAGTAGATTTCAAAAATATTCAGATATCGCATGAAATAAGATACAGTATCTGAATGCCTGGATATCTGGATCGGATTTCATGCGATATCTCAAAAACTATACAACCGATTGTTAATTGGATGTTATTTTTGAAATCTACAGGTCAAACTACGTTTAAAAAATATAATTTTTTCAAAATCAAGAACAAAATTTTTTTTCGATTTTTCGTAATTTTCTTAAGGGGTATCCCTTTAAAAAATCGAGTAAATTGAGAAAAAAAATGTTTTCCCTGATTTCGATTAAATTACCATTATAAGGGTAATTTGACCTGTAGATTTCAAAAATAACACCTTTTTTAAAATTGGTTGCTTAGTTTTTGAGATATCGCCAGAAATCCGATCCAGAGACCAATATTTCGGACAAACTTGAAGCGATATCTCGAAAACTAGCCATCCAATCGTTAAATAAGTGTTATTTTTGGTTTTTCTAGACCTCAATTACCGTAGAAAACCTGAAAAGAGCAATACAAATTTTTTTGGATTTTTGGGCGATTTTTACAGTTCTTCAAAGAATAACAAAAACCACAAATTAGGATCGAATCAAGGATCAACTCACTTGTTAATCTTTTTGACAATATAATTAGGTAAACATTCTGGAATTTGGTCTAAAATTCATAGTCTAATTGTATAACTTATCTAAGACTCGAATCAAAAAACTGCGATGTTTTAATTGTCGCCACTAGATGGCAATGTTTTCTATTTTTAAATACACTGTTGTTAGCTGTCAAAATTAGACACGTTTATTTGATAAGTCTTGTTTGGTAATATTTTGTTGACAATTCTTTTTATTATATGTTTAAAATATGTTGTATAGAAAATATAAATAATGGAAACAAATAATGAAGATGCTGTGTTGATTTTAAGTGTTGGTCCCGATGGAAAAAAAACTTACACTTTGCAATCTGATCCCACCAAAAGGTAAATACCCATAAATAATAAGTATTATATTCTAAGCTAAAATTTCATTATTGTAGATATTCTGTAAACGAAAGTGGAGAATTGGTTGAAGTAAATGATCATTTTCAAAATGGAATTAAATTAGAAATACCAGAATTTGATTTAGGAGATGACACTACTGATGAAGTTAACACTATTGAAACTGATGATGATAGTTTATTTGCACAATTACAGAATAGAGAGGGTTTAGGTAAAAAAACTTGTGATTTTAGCACTTATAAATACAATTAATCAATTAAACATCATTCGATAGATGTAATGAGCCATCATTTAGTTCCTGAATTTAACGATGATTCGTTAACTGAAAGTATGGAACACGTTGACTTTGAAATGGAATCTGACGCAATTAATGGCGACCAAACTGGGTCACAAAATGATGTTGAAAACGAAGATGAAGATGAAGAACCGGATGATGTACTTGTAATGCATATGGATATTCGAGATCCATTGTCGAAACTACGAACCAGCTTAGAACAGAGGTTGGGAGTGTCGTTACACGATTATGATTTTTGGCTACAGGATTCATCACAGGTATGCAATTCAAAATTTCTCCCAAAAATCAGTTTTGGTTACGATTTTGAAGATCAAACATTTTTATTTATTGAATTAATTTTGCGTTTTTAATTTTTTATACATAACGTAATTATTATTTAATTCATTTGAATTATTTATTTTCAGTTGGAAAGTCATAAAAATCTTGTGGATCAATGCGTTAGCGGTGAAGGTGTTGTACAAATTAATGTTCAAATTCGTACCGATTATAAGATTATCAATATTGTCGATGTTTTAAAACCAGCTGAAGAATATATCGATTCAGCTGAAAATTGTAAGTACAATTTTGAAGAAAAAGTAACGTATTAACATAAAAAGTTTCTTTTATTTTATTTTTAACGTTGTTATTTTGGAAATACATTAATTCTGGCGAAAATTCTTAGTAAGACGCAAGAGACCTTAAATAAATTCTTATTATTATGCTAATTAAATAACTATAGTTTCATTTTAATACATTTGTTTAGATGAAAGTGAATCTCATCATACAATTGACGACGAAGAGGATGAAAATGACGCAAAATGTTCTGTAAATAATAGAAATCAAGTGATAAAACGATGGACGATAGATAATCAATTTAAGAAAGATCAACAACGACTAAACATACCTACAAATCCATATGAATGGTATAGTAAACTTTTATTTCTCAAGGTGGTTGATGTTTTAAAAATTTAGTCCATGAAATTATCAAAAACATTTTTCTTACCATTAATTCGGATTTGCAAAATCTTGCTACATCATGTAATTAGTTTCATTTTAATTGTTTTGTATTTAAAATTAAATTAGGTCTGAAATTCATGTGAAACATTGGTTACAATGGGCAGTGCGACAATTTAGTTTGAGTCGAATAAAATTATCTGATTGGATAATGACTGGTGAACAATTATGTAATCTAACTTTATATGAATTCCAATCGAAAGTACCAGAAGATCCAAATGATATATTTTGGACGCATTTAGAATTACTGAAGAAATGTAAATTAGTCGGTAAGTTAAATTATTTACAAGATTCAACACTGTATCTAATTGATGTTTGTAATTTTTAAAGCTGTATTACAAACGGAAGGTAGTGAAACCAATTATCAACCCACCAAATTAAAAACTAAATTTCCAAAGGTAATATTTGAATTGTAAAATTTTATTATTATATTTTCTTAATATATGGATTTTTTTTAGACGCCAAAAATTGTAGGAAATGTTCCGTTATCAATGGTAGAAGCTTATGGATATGGTTGTGGAAATAGAACTGGTAATAATGGACAAATTCAACTATGGCAATTTTTATTGGAATTATTGACTGATAAAACTAAGCGAAATGTTATACAATGGATTGGTAAGTATATCATAAAAAGTCTGGTTTATTAAAAATTTTGGAATCTAGACAGTGATTTTCGCTTAGACAGCGATGGTGCCTCAGTCTTAGGCTTACACTTTGGGTGAATCATTTCGATGATCATCACATGAGTAATGAAAAATTATTTTTGACTATTAAGAATTGATGAACCAACTATTAACGACGATTTGCGTTCTCAAAAGTTGTTATTTTTTTTTGTTCCAGGTAATGAAGGTGAATTTAAATTAATAAACCCGGAAGTGGTTGCTCAATTGTGGGGTGAACGAAAAAATAAACCAACGATGAATTACGAAAAATTATCGAGAGCATTACGTTATTATTATGATGGCGATATGATATCGAAAGTGCCTGGTAAACGATTTGTATATAAATTTGTTTGTGATTTGAAACAATTACTTGGCTACGATGCTGCAGAATTAGCCGCGTTAATTGAATCTTGTGATAAACAATCGACAAAGTTACCATTGTATTAATTGAGATATAAGTTTTTCTATTTATAATTATTGTCATAAGTGTCTCAGTTTAAAATAAAATGGAGATTTTTGGAGATTTTCGAGTTGTTATTTCAATTTAACCTTCCTTTTTGCGAATTCATTTTAAGAGAGATTATTCACAGCTGTTACTTACATATAGGAATGTGATTCTAACAAGCTGTTGACTTAAATTTCATGTAATATACATTATATTACTTTCAATTTTCACGCACAAATAACTCAAAAAATACTTATCCAAATGTTGTGAAATTTGGTATGCACAATATTGGCATGAAATTGAATAATATTTCGAAATATAAAATCAAAATTGAAAGATGTTACATAATGGAGTGTACTTTTAACAGCTGTGAATAATTCCTCTTAAAAATAATATTTGAAGTTTGAAATCCGAGGTAAGTAGTGATTTTAATATACGCTAGTTGAAATAATCAACGTTTAAAAGGTAAATAGATTTAGATTTCAGTATGGTATAAATAGGTTTCGGTACCAATGTGCTTGATAATATCGCCGTAAATCTCACAAAAGCTTATTATTTATAATAATTCTATACACTGTAATTAATTTGATTTGACTTTATTGTATAATATACGTAAATATTGTATAATTGACTTTATTAAAAATTACTTACGGTATATAATAGTACAACTGACAGGCGGATATATCAACGCAGAGAAACCGCTTTGCCTAAAAGTTTGAAAATTTGCATGATGGCGTCCTATAGTAAAGAAGGGGTTTAAATTTTGATAAGTTGATCAATGTTAAATGTACTTTCTAAACTGGTAAGAAAAAAAGCTTCAAATTAAGTCCAGAGGGCTCTGTTGTAATACACACGAGGTTAAGAAAAGGATTTTTTGAATTTCATTCCCTAAAGGGGTGAAGAAGTGTTTTAAACTGCAGGATCAAACTGCTACAAATTTAAAAAAAATTGCATCCTGTTGCAAAGCAGGTGAAGAATATGAAATAATTAAAAAAAAATTTTATTTGCGACGTTCTTCATCACTTTTCTTTTATATGTCTTAAATTTACGCTTTATGGGATTGAGATTGGGATTTTTATGAATTTCGAAAAGTACATTTTAATTATAAATTTGAATATGTTTTAATTAATTTTTCTTTTATTTATTAGAAATTTGAAATATATTTACATTTGATTCTGTTTCGGCATTACTTTTTTTAAATTGATCATTCGAAATATCAGTTTCTATGTCTTCCTTGGATAGATCATTTTCTGAAACATACAATGATTTCTTTTTCGAATTGTTTATTATAAAAATGAGCTTTTATCATCCAAATGAAATTATGCTACAATCTTTTGGATACGAAATGTATTACTAATTTTGGTTCAAAATTAGTAAAAATTTGGTTAAAATTATGATAAATTTCATATCTGTGTTATACGAAAACCATTATCCATCTTTTACGAAGTTTATTTCCTTTTATAAAACCATTAATAATTCTAGATTATTTTATTTATCGAGACTGCATTTCGGAAACAAAAGTTTCCCTTCATTTTGATGCACCGTTTTATTTTTTATTAACAAATTATACTTAACTGTCTTTGGTAGCTAAAGATATTATTTGTATAAATGGAGATTCAAATGCCAACGACAAGGGAATTGCTGCAACCAACGTTATTAAAAAATCACCAGCGGATTTATAAAACTGAAAATTTTATTTTAAATATAATTAAAAAAATTTTTGCAAAGTATCAAATACTCAAAGCTCGCTCAACAGGCTCTTTTTAAATTATAAAAATACAAGCGAAAATAAAATGTTACACCAAATGTGCGGGATACATTAACGGGGAGGATCTTTTGAGAGAAACCTCTATATAAATTTGGTCACAAATAACTTAAAAAATTATTATCCAAATGCAATGAAATTGGAAAATGCACAATCTTGAAACAGCCCTTCTGTTGAAGATTTTTCTTCGAAAATATTCATTAGTAATGGAAATGAAAGGATTATTAAGACTTTCGTAGGCTTTGTTTTATTAGACGTTTGAATATCTAGTATGATTTTGATGGACAAACAAAGAAAATATGGATGACTTACAATTCTTGCAATTGTTGCATATTCTATCGTTGGATAAGTGACTGAATATAAACCTTGCAGTAAAGGATGCAAAAGATATAAAGTGAATGATAATTTTGATAATACTACAAACATTTTGAAACATAAAATATTCTTAATGTATCTTCCATATCCTTTCTCACAGGCAAAAATAATCCAAGATACTATTAAGGACCAAACTATTCTATGGAATGCAATAAATGTAGCATGTATTATTCGATTGTAGCTATGATCATTTTGATTAACTAAATATCCAATGAATACAATTGTCAAAATACCTATTGCTGTTAGTATCCAAAGAGCATAAACCAAAATCTGAAAATACATAATGATTAAACAAAGAATTGTTTGAAGTCATTGAAGAATTATGAAACTCTAGGGAAATGTTCTGAATCCAAAAAAATCCTTTTCCAAATTTATTCTGTGTAACGTTTCTCCAGAAAAATTCAAATAAGGGAAAAAACTATGTAACGTTACCAAATTTGAATGTTTTTGGGTTAAAATTAGTCCTCCGTTTTTTTTTTCAGGTAGGACCGGGAAGAATTTTCAAATTAACAAAATTTTCTATATGAGCCTTACGTCTAAATAAGACTAGATTTTTCAACGAATATAAATTAAACGTATTTTTACTTACTGGATTCAGATAAACTTTTTTATAATTATACTCAAAAAGAATGTAACCTAAACCAAGACCAATTAACCAACTTCCTGCTCGATAATAAGTGGTTTGTAAAAAGTCATCGGGTTCTCTGTAATTTTCAAAAATTGAATTATAACTTTCAATAGAAATGAATTGTAATTTAGTTAAATATTTAACTTTAAATAAATATTAGAGATACAAAAATATTCTAAGTGCAGTGAAAATTGTCTTGCAAAATATATAGAGAGGGAATGCCAAAATAAATACAGAGGGAGTTTTTCTCGACAAAATTTTTTTACAAATTGTTGATTTTTATTTAAGAAACCGTTCTCTTTAAAAAAAAAAAATACGACAAGCCGCCCATTATTCTGATACATTATGGATTTCCCGACAAATCTGTTATTAAAGTGCCTGTAATTTATTTAAAAAAAATTCCTTTTGTGGATAATATTCCTTTAATTGAAATGGTTTCTGACAAGTAAAAATCGTGAAGTTGTGTTAGCTTTACAATTGTTTACCTTTGTATAAAGAATTTCAGCGTCCATGCTCTCTCAAAATGTATCGCAATACAAATAATCGTTAGAAAACCGATATAGTATAAAGCATATTTTTTCCATTTCCATGCTGGTATTAAAATTAATGGTGATATCAAAAACAATTGCCAATCTACAGCCAAATACCATGTATGGATAAAACATTGTTGTAAAACATGTTTCATATTGCCCATATGAAGAATTGTATACCACCAATTATGCATACAAGTATCAGTTTTGAAATAATAGTTCCAAATTGGACCCGAACTTAAATACTTGACAATAAAAACATTTATAATAATCAGTATTGCCAGAGGTGGAGTCAATCTGAAAACATTTTTTTTTATTGAAATATTTTCATCAAATTAATATAGGGGATCTGAAAACAATAATTCCGGTGAAAATTCGATATTGAAATTTTAATAGGATAACTATATTTCGTTTTACTAGAAATTAAAGAAAACGAAAATTCAATTCTATTTAACTTTGTGGCTAAAAGATTTGCCGTTTTTCCGACAGTTCTGATTTTACTCAATTGAAAATTTGATACCTTATGTATCTTAAAAAATACATTAGCGGAATATTCAATTTTTTGTTTAAAGTTCGATGTTTTAAGAATCCCATCATTAGAAGAGTTCCACTTATTGTAAAAAATGTATCAACAGCTACTCGGGCACTTAGTGGTATTTGGAAAAAGATATTTGTTCCAAACTGAAAACAAAATTATTTATTAGATTATTTTCTGCTCGAAAAATTCGGATATAAACTTGAAATGGTAGATTTACTTATATTTAAGAGAAATTGACAAAAAAAACTATTTTTTTTAGCAGTTATTTGTGTGTGAAAATTGAAAAAAATTACTATAGCGGTCTAATTTTTTATGTCAATTACTCTAAATGAAATGAATTTATCTTGGCAGTGCACAATTTCATGCGTAAGCTTCAGCAGTTCAAATGAACCATGGTTAGATTAATTGCTAAAAGGAAGTCTAAATAACAGGACTATACTTACATTCCAATGTTCAAAACTGTTTGTCGATATGGTCATATAATCCCATACAGCACGATGTGCTAAAATTATCCAAATCATTGATAATGACCGAATTCCATGAATACATTTGACTGTATCATTTGAAACTTTTGTACTCACTAGTTTTTTGAAATTCGATATTAGTGAGAAACATAATAAATATGAATGGAATTTTTTTGGTAAACATAATTGATCTTAAAAATAATAAAAAATTCATATATTTACAATGTCTATATTTAATCCTTGATTTAAACTTACTTTCAGGACGATTTTTCATGGCCAAATCGTAAATTGATATAATTACAAGATATATTGTGTATATAGTGATCAAAGCCCTAAAATTTGAACGATAGATTAAACAAATTTATTTTAACAAAAATTCTGGACAATTTTGTAAAATAGAAACATTAAGTGAAAATAAATAAACTTTACAATGAGGATACCCCTGAAAGACAGACACACAGACAGGCATAGGAGTTAATTTATAACACACGTTTTTTGCGCCCAAGATAAAAAAAGAAAACGATGTCTCTTTTTTGGTTTGCATTCCCTTTAAAAATTGACAAAAAATCCACTGCTCTTTAGCCAGTTGTTCATTTCAGTTCTTTCAGCACATTTTAGATCTCCTATCAATGAAATATTTTAAGATATAAAAAATATATTTACACGCAAATCCACGTCCATATTGTTGGTTTAAGCATATTATCTTTTGACGTACAAGTATTCTCATTTAGAAGTACATGAAACGGTGAAATAACCAAAGGTTCCACATAATTGATAAGATCCTGATATGTGCATGCATTTGGAATACATAGTGAAAATGTCACAACGCCCATTTGTGTAGCGAATACATCGGTTTCATTATAATCTCTTACCTGTTCATACATATGCCACACAAATCTGTCTGTAACTTGCTAAAAAATTTCGATAAATATTTCGATTAATTGTTTTACATCAAAGTTTAACAAGTTGCCTATATACGTGGAACGATTAAATCTGATAGGCGGTAGAAAAATAGCGAATACTTCCTAGTTTTTACCAAATATAAGAAACAGAACTCACCCCTTCAGGAATCAGTACTTTTACCAATTCATCAATTGCATTAGCTTCAATTTGTATTAAAATTAAACAATATTTTCCAAATATTTTTCGATCATCAAATGATTCTTCAATCGCAATACATTGATCAAATGCACCAAAATCTACCATATTACCACTTAGATAACCAGAATTTGGTTTTGATGATGCATCGAACACTGCAATAAAATATAGCAATATCTATCAATATGTTCCAATTTCGTTTATTTAAAAAAAATAACTTACTGCGTAACGCCCAAGGTTCCATATCTAACAAATCATCATGATATAATTTTGCATCAATGTTACATTGATCACTAAAATTTACATTTTTCTGTTGTAATGTATAAATGTTTATAATACTTTCCGAAAACACTGATGGTAATGAAATATTTTCGGCAAAAGTGTATCGTAAAAATGAAACATAATAAATTATACCAAATTTAATTAAATACATATTTACAAATAAATAAATAATATTAATAGGAGAAAATTTATATTATTTAAATGTTTATATATATATGAAGAAATTACATGGCCATTTTCAGAAAATTCAGGGCTGAATTAAAATTATTATTATATATATTAATTAGAATACTCTGGATATCTAGTTTATACACTTATAAATACGTGTTTATTAATTAAATTTGTGTGGTAAATCCAAAAATTTTTCGAAAAAAATTGTTATAGGAATCGTAAAAATATGTAGCTATAACCGTAAACTTGCTTATACCTAAAGACGAAAGTGCCAAATTTCGTGGAATTTTATTACGATCAATAACAATAAATAAATGCTCAAAATCTTGGATTATTTATTGGGCTAACAATGTAAACCAATTAGAAAAAAATCATAGCTATTGGGCCTACCACAAAGTCTTACGTTTATGCTTATTTAAATGGATTATGAGTGATTTAAATAAGTGTAATATTGAAAATTAATTTATATTCTGGAAAATTTGTAAATGAATATACAAAATTATTAAATTCTGCCCTGAATATTTAAAAACGTTAAATTCTACACGCGAGGTATATATTAAAACGTGTTGGATAATTATATATAATTTAAATATTTTATAATTACTATTCTGTTGATAAATATGGTCAAAATTTGCGTGAAAATTATCAATAGTTTTTCGTAAATTACAAATAATAAAAGTTATCAGTTGGTATTCAAAGTACAAATTGTGTATTAGTTTTATTACACCAGGTGTCTTTTTAAGTCTTCATCGAATGTAATGAGATCATTGATTTTACCAGACGAATTTAAATTTTGTTTTTCTATTTCAATCTATATTCTATGAATATGTGTTTGTTCCCTTGTAACGGTCAGGTGCCACTGGGACTCAATTTAATATACCCATATGTGTATCTACACAATTCATATGTATATGCCTATTTGAGTATTGATTAAAATATAATTGATATATTAAATTGATAAAGATAACTTATCTTTCGATAAAATTCCTATGAACTTGAGTTAAACTAGTTCTGAGTATACTTTTAAACACTGATTTATTGTCCCGATTAATATTAACCTACTTTGATTGAAATTGAAGCATATTTTCAAACGTAAATAGAAAATATTATAGTATAAGAGCCAAACTATTGGAAAAATTACTCGAACATTAATCGAAAGCTTCATATTGGGGAATCATCGATATCGAAATTATTGTATTTCTGCCTGGAGAAAATAATTTTTTGGTACGATTTTAAAATTTTTTACACATACAAACATTTTGCGAATCATCCGAAACAAAAAATGAGATTGGTCGATTTTATTAAAATTTTTCGAAATATCTATTGCTTTGACCAATATTATTGGCTAACATGAAAGTCGTTGCGAATAAAATTCAGATTTGATATACAGTAAATTCGAAAGAAATTAATTAATTAGATCTTAAGAAATTACATATCTATCTTTTAATGGGTTAAAATAAAAATATTAATTTCTAGTTTCTTTTATAAAAAAAAATAATTTTATTAAGGTAACAATATCAAACCATTTTTATGTAAAAAATTTACAATATTAACAATATAAAAATTAATATAATTAATTTAAACAATACAGAAATAAAAAAAAATTATTGAATTTCCAATTGAATATGTCCGTATTTAAGTGATTCAAAATTTTAATTCTTATCTACCAGATCTTTTAGTTAATCCTATAACTGAAAATCGAAATAATTATTAATTAATATATCAAATAATTCATTTATTATTATTGAATCAATTGAATAATGAATAAGAATTTATTCATTTAATTATTTTATATTATCGACTTACCTCCACGAATAATGAGGTTATCAATAACAGCAAATGGATATTCAAATGTTAGAACCCAAATTATAGACAATATTAATGTCATAAAACTTGTTCCAAAAAATGAAAATAACTGGGTAAAAAAAATTAGTTTATTATTTAAAGTTAAATTCTAAATTCCAAAAATTACTCTTTGGGTGCATTAATTAAATACAAGTTTTACTTACAACAGTCATATTTGAAAAATAAGTATTTATTCGAATATTTCCAGAACGTATATTTTGTACGCCCACATGAAGTAAATATATAGAATATGTAAGTTTGGCGAAAACTTGAAACATAGGCAACGATAGAAACCAATTAACAGGACCTGAAAAATTTGGAAATATTATAGTTTGATCGATTTTTATCTATACAAAATAATAAACATTATTTACCTCCATAACCATGCAGACATGCGAAAATTATCCAGCTTATAGCAAGACCCCAAACATTTCGGTGTAATCCAACAAAGAGTGCGTCATACAATTCGTGTCTAACATAATCAATTCGCATCGATTTATAATTTCCGAATACAATAAACAACATGGTAAGAGCCGTAAGAAGCCATAATATAGCAACTAAAATCTGTAAGTAAGTGTATTAAATTTATTTTATTCAAATACAAGTTCGATAAAAAAAGTACCTACCCTATTTATCCTAATTGTTGTGTTTTTTGTACTGTATAAAATGTATCCTAAAAGAAGTCCTAAAATCCATGGCCCAGCACGGGCATATGTTTGTGCATAATACACTTCGAAACTATTTCCACCTCTAAAATGAAACGATTCAGTAGCGGATTTTATCAAGAGTTTGATTTGGCTTCTTAAGAAATAAGGGTTAATTTTTATAGGGCAAATCAGAAGTATCCTGAGACACACTGTGAATGTAAGACCTAAATTAAAGAGCTTAGCCATCTGTAGCAGCTCCGAGCAAACACAATTAAGAATTGTCGATGGGTTCCGAGAAGTCGTAAATAATTTCTTTGCCAAGCGGGTCAGTTTTCTTATATCAAATTTTAGCAGAAAATAATATTTCAAAACAGTTTAAAACTTGTAAATAATTTTTAATGATTTGGGCTCATGAAAACAAATCAAAAATCAATTGAACTTACTCCATACGCACACTTAAATTATTCTGCCATGCAATAACTGTTGGTATTATTGTAAAAATGATCATTAATGATGAAAAAAAATATGGCACATACTTGGGCCAATATTTAACGCTTAATAAAATAATTGGTGAAACTACAAATAACTGCATATCAACAGATAAATACCAACTTTGCCCAGCGCACTGGAAGGAAATTTTAAGATAAAATTACTCTTTTATTCTCACTCCTGCTGTAAGTACTCACAATTTCATTGGGGTTAACAAAATTTTGTATGTATAAAATCCCAGACCACCAGTATTTTTGACAATTGTTTTGCAAGCCGTTAATAGCAGCCTCATGCCAAATTGGTCCAGAACCCATGTTCGTTAATAATGTTAAATATATTAGAATTACAGCCAAGTATGCAGGTGTTAATCTGTAAATTTCGATTTATTTTATGTAATTTAATTTATTAACATTTGTAAAAAATAATAAATTTACCTTACGTAACGGTGAAAATACATTAATGGGACATTAAATGGTATATTTTTGGCTTGTGATTTTAAAAATCCATACATTAGTAAACAACCACTTAATACAAAGAATGTGTCAACTGATACCGAACTTCCAAATGTAAACCAAGCCCATGGATCTCGTTGTGCCCACTTTATTAAAAAAAAATTTATTTTCTAATTAATCTGTATATTTTAAATATAACTTAGACTTCCAGATTTCTAGGTAAAAATTATTAATAGTTCGCATAACATTAAAATTTTTTTATTTTTAAGATACAAATAATTTTTTATTTGAATTTTTTTTCTATCCCCTATAGCGTAAATGAGGGGACATAGATCCCAGGGACCCAATTGTCCGATATTTTAAATATTTAAAAAAAAATCAGGTAATTTGTGTATTTAAAACAATGGTCTTACATGGAATATATCGATTTGATTTACTAATTCTTGATGCATAAAACTTAAAAATTCATGTGAATGAATAATCCATAAAATACTTAAAAATCGAATTCCATTTAAGCACGGAAGTTGATCAGAATTCTTATTAATTCTAATTAAAGATTTGAAATTTGAAAACCATGAAAAGGCAATCAAAATCTTAAGTGTTGGCTCTGAAAATAAAAACAAAGAAAATTATATTAGAAAATAGTTAAACTAACTTTGATACGATGCGAATAGTTTTTACCTTTTTGTGTATAATGTAAGTAAATATCATAAATTGTACTGCATAAAATAAAACAGCCCAAGGCTATAAATATTCCTCTGAAAAGTATAACACTGAAGTTAGAAAATTGGGAACATATAATTAGACTTAAAGATGAAGAATGATCTGCTCATTGAAGGGATTAGAGAGTGAAAAAAATACTTACAATACTGTCCAAGCACCTCCATCCAGTTTCGGAGCTGAATCTAAACTATGGCAATCATTTTCAGTTACATCATACACTTTTGGGTTTGGTAAAATCGGGTTACTTGGTAATTTAAAGTATGAATTTAAATGCATCTTAACATCTTTAGCTGCACAACCACTTGGAACGCAAATCGATCAACGAAACATTATACTACCCATAAAAATTGCTCTTGGTGCTATAAACTAACATAAAAATATTTTCAAATTAAAAAAATTTAAAATGAAATTTTATTCAATTTTTAATCACTTCAATATCATAGTTTTAAAATAAAATTTCAGTATTTAAAAAATGAAAAAAAGTATGAAATCAGTTTTGGCAACAGACCTTAAAATTCTTTTTTATTATAAATCTTAAGAACTTACAGGTTGGATAGCATTTTGAAGTCTTTCTGCAACATTCTCAATATCAGTTTCCAAAAATTCACGTTGTCTAGATAAAGGTATTTCTATTTTTGTGTAACAAAATTTTCCACGTATTGAATTAGCTTCATAGTTTATAGCTAAACATTGATCGAAATTACCCATATCTGCAAAATGTCCAGACAAAAATCCGGACTGCATTTTTGACGATGCATCAATCACTGCAAAAAATTTTTATTTATATTTATATACAAGATTTAAAAATTTTTTAAATTCATGTTTGAGGATAATTTCTTAAACAGTCTCCCGCTTTCGATCAATTCTATTTTTATTGAAACAATTACATCCAAAATATTGTCTTATCCAATGAGCAGGGTATCAAATTTCTTATTTTACGCTAAAAATTGTTATCATCATTGTTATAATTTAAAAAATTGATATCATACAAAACAAAACTTTAGAATTTTATAATTCTTTGAAGGTAGAAATATACTTATTTTTACAGAAAATTGAATGGAAAATATCTAAGAAGTATAGTCGTAAAATTAGTTTTTTGAAATAACTCGTCTTACTTTTTTTCGACCAAAATTCATTTTTATGTAATAAACTATTATAATATAGATCACTTTGTTTTCGACACAATTCACTTAAATTTGCACTTGATTGCAACGTATAAAATTTTATTAAATTAAAATCGGTGGTAGCCCATGGTTGTTGACTTTTTGATTTAATTAAAATAAAATTCACCCATAAAAATACAAAAACAATTAAAACTTTCATTTTCAAAATATTATGAGTAAATGAACTGTTATTAAATTATTTATTAGTTGATTAAATGTTTTTATATGCATAATTGCGTTTATTTAAATTTAAATAGTTAAGAGGTACTCTTTTTTTTATCTATAACTATCATTACGCAGATTTTGTAAATGATAAGTTTATTTTAATGCAGTTCTTATAATTATTAACTATAAATAAATAATAAATCGATAATTTACGTAATTATGTTTCCCAGAAATAGTGTTAAGTAGGTACCGATTTAGTACTACCATAGATAAAATATTTTTAATGAATACTATTCAATTTTTATATAAACGAATAAAAGTTAATAATATAAACGAAAAAAATCAAGTATCTTAAGAGATCTATAATCAGACACTCAGCATTTACGTAAGAAATTATTCAAAAAAAATTTTATTTATTGATATATTTATAATCAGAAATTTTGAAGAATTTTCAAACATTTTAAATAAGTCAGTCACACTGATTACCAATGGTAAAGATTTGTTTTTAAATAAACACATAAAAAAGTTTATAATATACAACTTCGAAATTCATTAGTTTTTCTTCAAAAAAATATGTGGTTAAGTGTCATAAATACTTTCTGATTTTTAAAACTTCATCGATTGTTTTAAGTCCATATAATCAAATTTGATGCTGAGGTCAACCTTTCGGGAAATTACAATCGATATCTCGAAAACTAGTCCTTCAATCATTAAATAATGGTAAGTTTTGGTTTGTTTTCTTGATATTTTCTCAATAAATACATTAACGTACGATATCAGCGATCATAAGTATTCCGTTACAAATTTTCAATACGATTTTGACGGAATATATAAAATTAATTAAAAATTTATAAAAAGCACCCTGAAAATGCACCATTTCTTCCAGTTGAACGTATATTACTGAAATTCATATTTCAATCTTCAAAACAGTCGAATGTCACAAAACTCTATCTGCTTGCAGAGCCTAGAATTTTCAGTTTTGAAAAACACGGCTTATCAATGCTACACTAAAATGTAATATAAACGAGCAGAATGAAAAATCACCACCTCCTATTAGCGATCACTATGTCAATTATGATTCTTCATTTTATGTCGAATTAAATTTCGTTTACAACTTTTAAGTAACTCATATAACTCCTAATCGTGAGGCAATGGCCAGTCTTCCACGCTTTGCGTCGCCACAGACTATGAATTGCAAATTTTATGAACTATATGAAGAGTATCTAAACAATTAACACTGCCAGTTGCTATTTTAGCTTGTTCTTAGTAGTCGATAACTGATCAATTATCTTTCGATCAATTATCTCAATCAGGCTTCTATCGATGTCACCTCAAAAAATATCGTAAAATCCATTGCAATTAAAAATTGATACTTGATAAGGGATAAAAATTTTAATATATTAGTTAATAAAGTACAATTAATTAAAAAAAATGAATGGTTTGGCGTTTTTTTATTTTTATAAGCCCTTAGTCATAGTACACATCCTCACACGATTCAAATAATATAATTATAACTACCAAAATATTCACTAGAAATAATTTATATGGCAAAACAACGTTTACCGGGTCAGCTAGTAAAATTATATAAACCTGTAGTGAAGCAAAAATAATTCTTCCGTTCAAAGAGAGACAGAATTTAATTTACAAACTCGAGTTTTTTACAAAAAAAAAGGAAGGAAATTCAAATGATTTTATGAAATCAGGTATCATGAAATGGTTAAAATTTGGATTAAATATAATTTTTGGCAAATTGTTTTATTACAAATAATTTATTATAAAAACAATTTTTATGTACAAAATTTACAATTTTTACAAAAATAATAAATTAATATAAATAGTGGGAACAAATATACAACAAATCACAAAATATACAAATCAATGAATTTTCGAACATTCATGAAACTTCTATTTCAATTCTGTTTTACCAGATCTTCTTGTTATCAGACCACCAACTGTAAATAAAATAGAATATAGTAATGGCTAACATATTATTTTTATTCAGAATATGATCGATCGTCTTACCTCCGCGAATTATGAGGTTATCAATAACAGCAAATGGATATTCAAATGTTAGAACCCAAATTATAGACAATATTAATGTCATAAAACTTGTTCCAAAAAATGAAAATAACTAGAAAAATATGTTTATTAATTATAATGCCCAATTTTACAGTAGTTAATTTTCCTAAACTAAAATTCGAGACTCGAAGTGTTAATAATTTAATTTCCACAGGTGTGACTTTGCAATCACAACATGATTGGAACAACTAATTGATTTAAATAATATTTTTTGTATCACCTAAGTGATTGAATGAGTTTTACTTACAATATTTATTTGTGAAAAATACGTATTTATTCGAATGTTTCCAGTTCGGACAGATTGTATTCCCATGTGGAGTAAATATATAGAATATGTAAGTCTGGCGAAAATTTGGAACATTGGTAATGATAGTAACCAATTCACTGGACCTGAAAAATTTTTATATTATTATTTAATGCATTAACTTTCTGAATCAAATAACAATATTTAAACAAGTGAAGATAACAACCAACACAGTTAATTGTTTAGATACTCGATATATGATTGCGTATCACTATTTTTAATTAGCATTCATTAATTACTTTAAATATATAGCCTTAATTTATTATACGAAATTCACTCATGTAATTAAATGTTTATTAGCTAAATTTGAGGCGAATCCAAATATTTTGTTTCAAAAAAAGCTGTTTGTTTAAAAAAAACACACAGTTTTTATCTTCTATCTCTTCTGGGTCATAGATTCCCGGATCCAATAGACCGATTTTGCTCATTTACGAACTTGACCTTAATTTTTAGTTCAGGAATACATCACCAATTTAAGGTTGCTATATTTTTCCGTGTTTGAGTTATGCCGATTTTAATAGTATTATTACCTCCATAACCATGCAAACATGAAAATATTATCCAACAAATAGCAAGACCCCAAATATTTCTATGTAATCCAACGAATAAAGCCTCATAAGCTTCGTGTCTTACATAGTCACGTCGAAATGATTTATAATTGCCGAATACAATAAAGAGCATTGCGACAGCAGAAATCAACCATAATACAGCAACTAAAATCTGTGAACAAAAAGTTAATATTTTAAATTTTTGAATGTGAGTTCCCTAAAAAAAAAAGTACTTACTCGATTTATCCGAACAATTTTATTTTTCGTATTGTATAAAATATATCCCAAAAGAAGACCCAATATCCATGGTCCAGCACGTGCATGTGTTAGTACGTAATATTTTTCGAAATAATCAAAACCACTGAAATGGATTAAATAATTTATTAAGTTTAATTTCTTTGGTAAATACTAAATATTTTTGTTTTTTTGACTAATTACAGATTTGATGGTATAAATAACAGTTTATGCTATTTAATACGAGAGGATACCCTGTTTCTATTTGGGTAACAAACAGTTTCCAAAACCCGAATTTATATAAAACTACAAACGTTCGGCCAATTTCTACTACACGCTATTGAAGGTAAAACAGAAATGAATAAAACTTACTCTATAGTGACACGCAAATGATTCTGCCATGCAATAACTGTTGGTATTATTGTGAAAATAATCATTAATGCTGAAAAGAAATATGGCACATACTTGGGCCAATATTTAACGGTTAATAAAATAATTGGTGAAACAATAAATAACTGCATATCGACTGACAAATACCAACTTTGCCCAATGCACTGAAAAAAAGTTAACATTAGGAAGATAAATTACTTGTTTTTTACACAATAATTACTCACGGGGTCTCTGCCGTTAACATAATTTTGTATATATAAAATACTAGTCCACCAGTATTTTTGGCATGTGGTCTGTAAGCCGTTAACAGTATCGTGCCAAATTGGTCCAGAACCCATGTCCGTTAATAATGTTAAATAAATTAGAATTACAGCCAAGTATGCAGGTGTTAATCTGTAAATTTTCATATATTTTATCGGATTTAATTCATTAAAAATTGTAATATAATTAATTTACCTTACGTAACGATGAAAATACATTAATGGGACATTAAATGGTATATTTTTTGCTTGTGATTTTAAAAATCCATACATTAGTAAACAACCACTTAATACAAAGAATGTGTCTACAGAAACCGTACTTCCCAATGTAATCCATGCCCATGGATCTCTTAGCAGCCACTAGAAAAAAATTCGAATAGAAATAAATTCTTGAAGATCTTGCAGTTTATGCTTGGCATCAATATCTTTGAATCAACACGCCAGATAAACACGATAAGATTTTTTTTTCTCGAAACTCGTTATCGAAATAGTCATCGTTATTTCAAAGTACATACGAAAAAATTTCACCATGATTTTCGACTTTAAGTAAATTAATTATACGGAATCAAATTTTCCAATATGGGAATCCAATATTGGTATTGTTTGCGTTTAATTTGCTCAAAGTAGCTTTTATTTTATTTTTGCTTATTCAAAAGTAAATACTTACATCGAATAAGTCAGTTTGATTAACTAATTCTTGTGTTAGAACTGCTACAGATTCATGTCCATGGATAATCCATAAAATACTTAAAAATCGAATGCCATTCAAACATGGTAACTGGTCAGAATTCTTATTAATTTTTATTAAAGATTTGAAATTTGTAAACCATGAAAAGGCAATCAAAATCTTATGCAATGGCTCTGAAAATGATAACAATGGATAAAGGCTAGAAAATTGAGACTTAAGAACTAAAAGATTTCTTACCTTTTTGTGCATAATGTAAGTAAATATCATAAATTGTACTGCATAAAACAAAACAGCCCAAGGCTATAAATATTCCTCTGAAAAGTATAACACTGAAGTTAGAAAATTGGGAACATATAATTAGACTTAAAGATGAAGAATGATCTGCTCATTGAAGGGATTAGAGAGTGAAAAAAATACTTACAATACTGTCCAAGCACCTACATCAAGTTTCGGAGCTGTATCTAAACTATGGCAATCATTTTCAGTTACATCATACACTTTTGGGTTTGGTAAAATCGGGTTACTTGGTAATTTAAAGTATGAATTTAAATGTGTCTTAACATCTTCAGCTGTACACCCACTTGGAACGCAAATCGACCAACGTAAGATTATAGTATCACTCATAATAATTCCTCTTGGTTGCATTAACTAAATATGAAAAGTTATATTTAAATAATTAATTCAATTACGAAATTTTAATAATGAATCATTTTAATTATTGATTGATTTATAGTAAATAAAAAATTGATCAAAATAATTGTACATTAATTATAATTAGACACTTTAAAGTGTTAAATGTGATAAAGAAAAAATTGAAAAAACATGTGAAGATAACAATTAACATTATTAATTGTCAAGATAGTGACATATGATTTTTTAACTATTTTTAATCATTAGTATTCGTAAAATACTCTAAATATTCAGTCTATTCAAATATAAATGCATGTGTAATCATGAAATTTATTATAATTATATATGTGCTTATGTGCTGAATTTGAGCTCAAATTTTGTCGATTAGCTTACGAAAAAATGTGCTCAAAACGAAAAAGAATAAATATTTTTTGATTTGCGTCTCTTATGGTTTAAAAATTGAGCCATGAATCCATTGGATCCCATGAGTCATTTTGCTCATTCTCGAACTTAAACTCACCACTTTTATGGTTTAAAATACTCCACCAAAAAGCCTCCTATAACAGACAGCCACGAAACAAAATTTGCTTAAAAGTTTTCAAAACAAATTTTCACACATCGATATTTATAGCTCGGAAGAAATATAAAATTATTTACTTGTTTGTAATTAAAAAGGCTATGAGATTGTTTAGAATTTTATTTCTAGATTTCGAAGAATGTTTAAAACTTACCGGTTGAACAGCATTTTGTAGTCTTGGTCCAAGATGTTGAATATCACTTTCTGAAAATTCATTTTGCATAGATAGTGGTATTTTTATTTTTGTGTAACAAAATTTTCCGCGTATCGAGTCTGTTTTATCGTTTATGGCTATACACTGATCAAAATTACCCATATCTGCCAAATGTCCAGATAAAAATCCGGACTGCAATTTTGACGATGCATCAATCACTGCAATAAAGATTTCTTATAATGTATTTATATATTTTTATCGAAAATTGATAGAGTGAAATTTGGAGCATGTAACGAAACCAAAATAATTTGCGCCCTCTTTTAAAATAAAAACTTATAACTTTTAAATGGGACAGAAAAATAAAGCAATTTATTTAAAAACTTAAATTTATTTCAGAAAAAATTATAGAAAAATATTGATGAATTATTAATTTATTGCCAATAAAAATGTCTTACTTTTTTTCGACCAAAATTCATTTTTATGTAATAAACTATTATAATATAGATCACTTTGTTTTCGACACAATTCACTTAAATTTGCACTTGATTGCAACGTATAAAATTTAATTATATTAAAATTGGTGGTAGCCCATGGTTGTTGACTTTGTGATTTAATTAAAATAAAATTCACCCATAAAAATGTAAAAACAATTAAAACTTTCATTTTTATTTATCATAAAGACTATTTTAAAAACTGTCGGTAATTAAGCTTTTTAATAACTGATGAAATGTTTTTATACGGCTTGCCTTTAAATTAAAAAACTTAAAAAGATATACCGTGTTTATCTATACCAATAATCATTTAGATACTTTGATTTGGTATTAAAGTAGGTTTTGGAGGTATTTGAGAATGGAAAAATCGAATACAGTACTCTGCTAATGGATTTATGATATTAACGTGGTCAGTTGAACTTTTGAAGTCATATAGATCTCTTTAAATCATTTTGATATAATTTAGCACAGGTTATCGACCAATTAAAGAACATATTTGACTTTAAACCTCGTAAAAAGCACTTTTTAGTATTTTTCTTTTTTTCATCTTTGTCTACTTTTTGTTTTTCTTCTTTTATTTCACATTTCCAAAAATTCTCGCCCATATCTGAGCAATGATTCAAATTTCAAGTATCTTACTCACCGGGAAGTATAAAATCAATTGAAAAATTTCACCTGGACAGGCATGCAAAACAGGGAGTTAATAAAGACATATTAAAAATGGCGAGTTTTGGCATTTTTCGATCGTTAATCGCTTATAGAATGTACTCAAAACTGCTCATTTTTGAGTATTTTACATAGAAAAACAACTTATAGTCGAATAAATAGGGAGGGGTTGTAAGAAACGATAGAATCAGATTAATGACAGAATGCGGTTTTTGATTTTTGCACCATCAAGTACTTTGAGACCTTGCACTAAAAATAATTATTTTATAAATGCTATTGTAATGATAGTATTTGAATTCTTATAAATAAATTATTAATCAAACATTTTCGTAATTATGTTTTCCAGAAATAGTGTCAAGTATTGTAAATATTTTATGCAATTATGGATAATCTTACGAAATTTATCTTGTATCTGTTATCGAAATTATTGACCAGAAATCTTTACTTGTTAAAAAAAGCTTCAAAGTAAATTTTAATTTTTGAAAATATTTCCAAATCTCGTCACTTGCGAATTGATTTTGAAGTTATACTTCTTTAGGCTCGTTATGAAAAAATAATGAGAGTGAAATTTTAAGATGCGCGCGTATTACCGTCATATCAAATCACAGGTTGAAGCTGTTCTTGTGATTTATGTTACACTTAATGTAAGAAAATATATATTTATTTAATTAATTTTACAAATTTAAACTGAGCTTTATTGACTGTCTTGACTATCCTTCTCCAGTCCTTTGATTATTTTATTGTAATTAATTAACGTACACGCACCTTTTTTTTTTTAAATTCGCAAATAAAGACACACCATCGTTCAAGATAAACTGCAACAAATGCAACGCTATCTCCCAGACCAAAAGGAAATTTGGCATGTGTCAAACTTTTTATTTTGTATTTACCAGCATACGTGATTTGCATGTTTTCCTTAATTGAAATTTTTTTTTTTAAATGATTCAATATTTTAATCTATATGTATATATCCCATTAATTAATCAATCAATTATATCTTAAGTAATACTTATTGTATTAATCTCTAGTACACAAGGTTACTATTTTACCGATTTTGATTCATCATCATACTGTGATTGCGATAATCTTGGATTAAATATTGTTTAAAAAAAGAAAAAAAACGATGTCACATTAGAATTTATACGTTTTGTTTAATATTATATCATTTTTAAAAACAAATCGTCTTATAAGTTTCATTAATCTTTTAAGAATTAAGATTCGATCATTTTTTTATAATCGACCTTTTGGAACCTCCTTAACCACTTTTATTTCGTCTCTCTGACGATTTCCCCGTTTCTGTTAATATCATGTAAGGGTGACACTCTATTATGTAAAATCTTTCAATCGAAGATTTTTTTCGCGTAAAAACTTTTCGACATGCCCTCCGTCTAGTCTGTCTACATTAAATTTTATATCATTTGGATAGTTATTTGTGCGAGAAAATTGATAGAAATAAAATATATATTACATTAGAGCTTGTCTCTATTATAGAGGTGTATAAAATGAAATACATTTCCTTAAATAATAAATTAAAAAAAAAGAACTTTCTTTTGATTGTTTTATTTCCCTTTTACCTGCATGATTTTTTAAATTAATTCCACTGTAAAAATTAAATCAATTAAATCTTTATCTGTTTATTTAAATCAATATTATTGACTTATCGATAACAACAAAAGGATATACAAACGTTAAGAGCCATTTTATTGCGTATTTTTACAACTTCGTATTAAAAATATTATTTTAAAATACTATAAGAAATGTAGTAAAATTTAAATTGCGGGGATCAGGGAAATATATTTCTTATCTTATAAAATATTTATTTAATTTTTAGTGTAAACTTTAAAATAATGAGCAATATTTAAAATTTTCCAGTATGTAGTTCAAATTGAATAGAAAGGCATAAAATATTTGGGAAAGTCTATTAAATATCCAGAATCAACTTCTACATCTCCAAGTTCCCACGCTCTTGATCGTACCGCTCATTTATCACATTTCTAAAGTGATAGATAAAACTTCGTTTTGCTAGAAACTAATAGAAAATAATCTTTAAGAGTATATATTGATTTCGTTTTTGAATTAATTTCAATATGATTTTTGCTATATTTGTGAGTCTAGTTTAACATTTTGGTGTTTAAAAAAAAAGAAAAATCAATATCAGTCAACTGCTCCCAAAGCAATGACGCAAATTTAATTGGATATTTAATGAATAATAGATTTAGATTATATATTGAAAATTTTTATCTTTATTAATCGATGATTAAATTAATACTTTTTTTTTTTAAAAAAGAGCAGTTCAATAAATTTTTAGAATTATGTGTTAATCACGGATTCATAGAAGAGATTTCTATTTTCGAAATTGTGTATATACGTAACTGTTTAATCTATGTATATATATATAGTTCTCATGAAAGAGTAAACAAACTCCAACGAAAACGGTTTGGCCGATTTTTATAAAGTAACTAGCTAAAATCGAAAAGTTTATCGCCAAAGCGTCCTAAATTTATAATATATATTTATTTTGTTTTGTTTTAATGGTTTCAAAATTTGATTAGTAGTCATTATATAAATCTTTCGATTATGACAAATAAATATTTTACCCCAATTTTTATACTCTGACATACTTAGTATTATCAAATATTTGGTGATATTAATTTTAGTCCAGAGTTTGTAATGCTAGGAAATATTGCAGCCACCAACAAAATTTTGATTTAGTTGTTCATAAAAACACCTACACTTAATCCTTTTCCGCATATCCGACGACCGCTTTTTTATTTTAAATTTTTGTTGGAAACAATTTTAAGTACAATATTCCAAATATACGTACAGTCTAACGTTACAATTTAATTAATTGTGTGTTCTTGATATCAAAACATATAAATTATTATCTTTTATAGTACAAGGAACTGTCTGAACTGAATTTGATTACTCACCTGTGTACTGTGTAATTGATTGAATCATGTATTCAAAATTGATATAAAATAAACACATAAAAAACATGTAAAGATAACAACCAATAGTGTTAATTGTTTGAATTATTTTTATTCATTTACATTCATGAAATACGCTAAATATGCAATTCATATAGTTATAACGATTTGTTATTTAGATTTACCACAATTTCAGCTGATATACAATATAAGCCCGGAGGTAGCGTTGCATTTTTCATGATGATTGCAGGCCGATCAATTTTAGATTTTATCGAAAGTTTATATGAAGTTAATAATCGAATGGCGATTCAGCAGGCGCACTCAAAGTGGACTCATAACAAGATGGAGGAATAATAAAATATATTTCAGGTCGCTTGAAATTAATAATATAGTTTTAATAATGTAGTAAATAAAAAAATAGTCAGCAGAATATTTACGGGTGGAATAATTGTCAGTTGAATATGTCATTTGATTGCCATAGATGGAGATTGCATGGCTACTCAGCAGAAATTTTTATCCCGCCCGTTCACACTCTCGAAGCCTGATGACTTTGATAACAGTGTATTTATAATTGTATAGGCTGCATATTTAGGATATTTTATAAATGATAATCATTAAAAATACTTGAAATATTGATAATGAACCATATGTCGAGTATGTAAACAATTAACACAATCAATAAAATACAACAAATTACTTATACATATTGAATAAATTTCATAAGGATTTGTTAATAAAAAAAAAATTTTATATCCAAATTTTATATAAAAAATTAATCCACAATATAAAATAATAAAAAAATAATAATGAGCTTCCAATTTTTACATCTATTCCATTTGTATGATTTAAATATCTTGATTATTTCATTTGTTTTTAATACAACGATTTTTCAATTCACCAACTGAGCAAAATGAAATTTTAACAGGTTAGCTTTGAATTAATTAATTTATTATGTATAAAACAAATCGACTAACCTGTACTAATTATAAAATTAGCAATGACTGCAAAAGGATATTCAAATGTTAGAACCCAAATTACTGCCAGTAACAATGTTATACAAGTTGTTCCGAAAAATGAAAATAACTGGAAACATGAAATTATTAATTTATTTCTAACCAATTTATTCATCATCCGAAAATCGGAATTTATTTTTGATTTTGGCTAATTAATATATCCGATTAACGGATATTATTGATAGCCTTCTGGGAGTCGAAAATTTTTATTTTTAGAGATAGTAGGCCCTAGTTCATTATATTTGACTACGGTTTTTAGATCCTTATTACAAGCATCCATCCCTGTCGCAAATGTTTAGGACTTTGAGCTGTTAACTGATAGGTCGGTGGTTCGAGTCTCTCTTGGGTATGGATCCCTGTTTCAAGCCTTCGTGGCGCAATTGTTTAGGATGTTGATGTGTCAACAGTAAGGTTGAGTATCGAGCCTTGCCGGGTGCGTTCAATTTTTATTTTAAGAGTTATTATTTCATTATATCTCATTACTGTTTTTAGATCTTTGTTAAAAGTCTTCAGGGCGCAATTGCCTAGGGTACTGAGTTATTAATAAAAAAAAAAGGTTGTGGGTCGAACCTAGTTGGTTGCATTAATTTTTTCTTTTAAGAGTCATTATTTCATTATATTTCACTATTGTTTATGGATCGTTGTGACAACCCTTCGTGGAGCAATTTTTTTGGGCATTGAGTTATAAGAAAACAGTTTGGCGGACAGTAAGTTTTACATGCTTTAAATGAAAAGTGACACTCGCGAACTCGTGAACTTTGATCTTGATTTTCTTCTTTTTTCACGTTGAAACAACCGTAAATGTTTTTATCAATAATAAATAATTTTAAACAACTTACAACAGCCATATTTGAAAAATATCCATTTATTCGAACATTTCCATTACGTATACTTTGTATAGCGTAGTGCAGTAAATATATAGAATAAGTAAGCCTAGCCAATACTTGAAACATTGATTGTGATAAAAACCAATTAACTGGTCCTGAAAAAAAATTATTAAGACAAACTTAAATTTGAATAAGTTTTATATGATAATAACATAAAAAAATATCCAAATGAAATGAAATTTCATATGAATAATCTAAACATGAAAATTGAGGGCGCATTGAAGAGTCTTCGGCTTAAACATTTCTAAAGAGTAAAATAAGACTTTTATTTTTAATTAAGTTTTTTTTTTCGGGAATTGTTAATCTAAACGCACTTTGTTTTCATGCCAAGATTTTCATGACACATTTGGGTATTTATTTTTTTTGAGTTTTTTGTGCGGGAAAATAGAACCTTTAATATAGATGCCTCATTCGTTAAAATACAAGCCCTCTTGATATATTATTATTATCTGATAATTTAATAGAGTTGATATTATACTAAAAATGTAATATTTTTTTCTTTTGTATAAAACTTCTTTTCCTTTTTCTGAAGACTATTTCGACTTTAAATTAACACATAATTACCTCCATATCCATGTAAACATGCGAAAATAATCCAGCATATTGCAAGACCCCAAACATTACGATGTAGTCCTATAAAAATCGCTTCATACGCTTCGTGCCTGACATAATCGTTTCGCAGTGATTTGAAATTGCCAAATACAATAAACAGCATTACAACAGCCGTAAGAAGCCAAATTGTAGCAACTAAAATCTATCCAAAAAAAATGTATAAAATATTAATAATTAAAATGATATTAAATAAAACATACCCTATTTATTCGAATTTGTTTGTTTTTGGTATTATATAAAATGTATCCCAAAAAAAGTCCCAAAATCCAGGGACCTGCACGTGCATGTGTTTGTGTATAGTATACTTCAAAGTTACCACCCCTACAAAACAATTACTTTATTTAAGATATGAAAACGGAGTCGAAGAGTTTTTCTAGAAAACGTTTTTAAGGAAAACCTCAAAATTTTATTTATATATTTTCAAGAAAGTCCCTCCGTTGTCATGTCAATATGGTGCATATCAAATTTCATAACATTTGGATAAGTTTTATGTGCGCGAAGTTGAAATATTTTACATAAAGCAGTGTGATTCTAACAGCTGTTGATAATCCCTAAGTATAAATTTTGATGGATAAAGGAACACTTGCTTTAAATACATTTGTACCATTTGTTACGGCCTCAACGGATCAGTAAATCTCTTGAATCTGTTCTATTTGTACATAAGTGAATAAAATATTATATACGAGTGGTAATTTATATTTACCAAAAAATATTTACCCCATAATTAGACGTAGATTATATTGCCAAGCAATAATTGTCGGTATTATTGTAAAAATTACAATTAATGTTGAAAATAAATATGGCACATACTTGGGCCAATATTTAACGCTTAATAAAATAATTGGAGAAACTACAAATAACTGCATATCGACTGACAAATACCAACTTTGCGTAACACACTGAAAATATACATTTTTATAAAAATCAATTCTCTTCCTGGAATCGATCAATTAGACATTGGCGATTACTCACGTTATTCGCATCAATGTAATTTTGTATGTATAAAATCCCAGACCACCAGTATTTTTGACATGTAGTGTGTAAGCCGTTAACAGTATCATGCCAAATTGGTCCAGAACCCATGTCCGTTAATAATGTTAAATATATTAGAATTACAGCCAAGTATGCAGGTGTTAATCTGTAAATTTCGATATATTTTATCGGATTTAATTCATTAAAAATTATAAAATAATTAATTTACCTCAGGTAACGATGAAAATACATTAATGGGACATTAAATGGTATATTTTTTGCTTGTGATTTTAGAAATCCATACATTAGTAAACAACCACTTAATACAAAGAATGTGTCTACAGAAACCGTACTTCCTATTGTAAACCATGCCCATGGTTCTTGTTGAAACCACTTTTAAAAGAAATAAATGTTAAATTTTATCAATGAATTTAAACTAGGGGTAATACTTACATGCTGGACATCAACTTGATTAACTAATTCCTGATACATAAAAAGTAACAATTCATGTCCATGGATAATCCATAAAATACTTAAAAATCGAATGCCATTTAAACATGGTAACTGATCGGAGTTCTTATTAATTTTGATTAAAGACTTAAAATTTGAATACCATGAAAAGGCAATCAAAATTTTATTTATTGGCTCTGAAAATAATAAAAGTTTGAAAATAAATAAAACAGATTGAAAAAGAAACAAATTCCCGTTAATCGTTTTTCTGACTTAAAATTTGTCTACTTTTGACTTCTAGTCATATAAGCAATTATCACTATTTTCCCCTGTAATAATTTTAGGGATTTTATGCTTAATTAAAAGGTAGAGAAATTATCTTGGGTGGAGAACTGTTACAACTCTTCCCTAACATCATACTTATTCTTGTACAATCTTTTAAATGAATCGGTTCTTACCTTTTTGTGCATAATGTAAGAAAACATCATAAATTGTACTGCATAAAACAAAACAGCCCAGAGCAATAAATATTCCTCTAAAAATCATAAATTTTATTATATTTTATCATCACTGAAATGGATGGAAACGAAACAAAACTACTTACATAACAGTCCAATCACCACCATCAAGTTTTGATGTTGTTTCTAAACTATGACAATCATTTTCTTTTACATCAAATACGGATAGAGCTGGAAGAATCGGGTTACTTGGTAATTTAAAGTATGAATTTAAATGTGCCTTAACATCTTCAGCTGTACACCCGTTTGGAACACAAATTGACCATCGTAAGATTATAGAATCACTCGTAATAATTTCTGTTGGTGCTCTGAACTGAAAAGTAAAATGTTTGTATAGTAGTTGTTTAATTCGGGTCTCTTACTTTTACGAGCATGGACATACAAAATAAATCATTTTAATTCATGAAAATATTTAAAATATTGTTTGTTAACTTACAGGTTGAACGGCATTATATATTTCTGGTTGAATATTTCTAATATCAGTGTCCCAAAATTCGTGTCGGGTAGACAAGGGTATTTTTATTTTTGTATAACAAAATTTACCACGTATCGACTCAACTTTATAGTCGACAGCTAAACATTGATCAAAATGGCCCATATTCGCAAAATTTGCGGAAAAAAATCCCGATTGAATTTTTGATGAAGCGTCTATCACTGTTAAAAAGAAGTCATTATATTAGCCGTCATTTGTTTTAGAAAGAAATAGAAACGATGTGATTCTATGAACACTAATATCATGATTTTGTTTTTGTGGACAAAATTCGCTACCGTTGCAAGCTTTAAGGTAAAACTTAATAATATCTTAATAAAAAGGAACAAATCTTACTTACTTTTATATGACCACATTTCAAGTTTTTGTACTAAACTATTATAATAAGTATCACTTTGTTTTCGACACAAATCACTTAATTTTGCACTTGATTGCAATGTATAAAATTTAATTAAATTAAAATCAGTGGTAGCCCATGGTTGTTGACTTTGTGATTTTGATGATGGAATATTTGCACATAATAGTGCGAATAAAGTTAGAACTTTCATTTGAAACATCATTGCAGATCATTGAATATGATTGCTTCAAGACTGACGACTTGTTTTTATATACATTATATCTCTAAATTCAGATAGTTTATTAAATGCGCTATCTTTTTATCAATAACTAGAATTCATACACAGATTTAAAAAATAATAATTCGATTAATTAGAAGTGATTCTAAGGGCTAAATCAAAATTTGTGTTAATAATTGTCCGAACGTAGTGAGGTCTATGGCATAGCTAGAGGGTTTTGCTTTTCGCTTGTCTGTAACTATCTGTTTAATACGTAGTAACTTTCGACAGCATTGCCTGATTTTGCTCAAATTTGATATACACGTATAGCACTTTCAGGACATTCAGGAGGAACAGTACTGTTTCGGAGTAAATCTCCAACTTTTTTCTATACATACTACAAACATGCGCTTCTTTCGCTTTTGCTGTATTGTTTTTTTTTTAGTATTTCTCGTTTTTGATCTTCCTCTCCTTTCTTTTGTTTTTTTTTTTCTTTTATGTACTGTCATCCAATTATGAGCCATGGTTTAAATTTCAAGGATCAATTACAAAATTCTACCTGAGCAGTCATAAAAGAAATTGAGTTAATAAAAAGATGTTAAAATACCAATTTTTTTTCTATGCACGCAAGAAGAGTTTATAATCGATGAGAAATGAAAAGGACAAATAATGAAAAGGAAATACTCAATTTTTCTTTGACTAAACCCTCCTCTCACACCAATTTGTAATCAAAGATGCGTTTTTTTTTGGCGAGGACTATGCTTCACAAAGCTACCTACTACTTCATAATATTTATTATTTATACTACAAGGCGTTATCAGGAATCAATTAACTAATCGTAATTATTTTCCTAAGAAATAAGTTACTGATTGATAATTCACTGACACGATTGATGTATGCGATTGATAAATGATGCTTGTCCTTTTGTTATTGACAAGAAAAATATTTTGATTAAAGTTGATTTTCCAGATAAATCCTATCTTTTTAATCCAGTGTTATTAGCAATTATTAAAACAATATGACAGAATCCAGCTGTAATGAGTGATTTTAAATCAATATTTGGTTGTAAAATTTCGAATATTTTTCTTGTCTCCCCCAAATATTGAAATTTTATGCAACGTATGTACAGATCATAGAAGTTCTATGAATTCATACTAAAATTGATGTCTTCTTTTTTTGGATTTCCTATAAACATTTCTTTATTACCAAAATTAATCTAACGCGAGTTTTTTTTAAAAAAAATTGTGATTTTTTCCTATAATATTCAAATTAATTGAGATTGTTAATGTTTTGAAGTTCTGAAAAATAATAACCTAGGTATATATTTGAATATTGAAGTCAATTTGTTTGCAAAAAATCTAGTAAGTTATATTTTTCCTGTAGACCTTAAAGTTTTGTCCAAAATGTTGCTTATTGATTATGGGAGTTATCGTTGATAAACCAATCTAATTTAGTTGTAAAATTTACTATGTCATTTTTATGGAGAAATCTTTAAGAAAATAATGATCGGAAAATTTTATATGATAAATTATTTACTTGTATATGGAATTTAAAAAATCCGCAAACATTGAAATCCATCCATGATAACTGGATTCTGAGGTAAAAGTCTAATTAAACTCAAGTATTTGTTGTATTTAAATTATATAGTTTAAAAAAAACTGTGTTATACAATTTTTTTCCAATTGAAACTTATCGAATAATTTGCTATATTTTATTTGAAGTACCTATAATACTTACGTGTGAATTCCAACATCACTAATAAATAATATCTTAATTAATTGACAATTTTATTTTATTTATTCTTAGTTCCGTAATTCATTGAAGCTTGAGTTAACTATAGTTTTTGCACCGCATTCTGCCAATGGAATTCGGATTACCAAATCAATTTTTGGTTCTATCTTTAGGAACCCACTCCTTTTAAGATGGACTGTATGATTTTTTTGGGAGCTATTTTAACGATTCTTGCATATAAAGTGGACAAAAATAAAAGACTTTTGAAAGTTTGGAGTTTTTTTGAAAAATACTTGGATTATAGATATTTTTTCGAAAACTGCCTAGTTTTTGTTTTATATACGTTGCAAAAATTTCAAATTGGTATTTTGAGTAATCTTGGCAGTCGGACAGATGGGCAGACGGAAATGGATAAATAAAATCGAACTAATTATTTATAAAACTCTACAGCCATTTGTTTAAAATTAAAAATATATTTAATTTACTGTTATATTAACAACACTCGCCAAAGGGTGACAAAAGAACTAGTCCTGTCAATATACTACTTAGGTCCATGCTCCAAGATCAATGACTTGAATACTCAACCATAAGCAAGGTATTTAGACAATTGTGACACTGATTGTGTTTATCTTATTTATGAAATTTTAAATTGTAAACAAATAAAATCATTAAATATTTTTGATAGAATTATCTTATTTTGATAATGTATTTGTAAAAAAAGTTGCCATGCATAATTTATTAAAGTCAAATTCATTGAATAAAAGATAGATAATCTGCTTATAAGACAATAAAAATATTTTTTCGTAAAATATTTTTATTTGCCAAAATTTTAATTCAAGTTTAGTTAATAAACACATATATACTTATAATATATATTATTATATATGTATTTATAACAGTATATACAGGAAATTTAGTGTATTTTATGTATACTAATGAATAAACATAGTTCCAACATTGATGCTCCATGTCGAGTATCTAAGCAATTAATTATGTTGGTTGTTATCTTCAATTGTTATTATATAGAAAATTTATGAGTTTTTAGAAAAATCTGAACATTTTTCTGTATTTTTATATCTTTCAACTAGCCTTGATCCAATTTTTTTAGGTTCAGTATTCTCTAAGACTGGTTTTGGTGTTTTGACCCGGTTTTAATAGTTTTTGTCGCTTATCAATCTTACACGTACAAGTCCGTACTTCTCTCATTATACTTTTTGACAATTAAATGAGATTTGGTGTATCTTGTGTATATTAATTAAGCCTTAAATGGTGAATTTCGTTGCAAAACAAACTTTTTGTGATTGTTTTAACTTGAGGTGTTTTTGATTGTATAAGAAGAAACCTTAAAACACGTCGAAAAGTTTAAAATTTTTTGTTCGCTGTTTATGAGTTTTCTAGGACAATTGAGGTCTCCAAAATTCAAAAATTTCATTTATTTTAAGATCGGTCGACTAGTTTTTGAGATATTCATTAAAATACAACCGCTAAATTCGCCTCCGGATCGGATTTTTGGTGATATCACAAAAACTGCACATCCAATCTTTAAATAAATGTTATTTTTGAAATCTACGGGTCAAACTGCCCTTATAAACATGGACTTTTCGAATATCGGATCGAAAAATATTTTTTCGAATTTTCGCAATTTTTTAAAGGGGTACCCCTTTGAAAAAATCGAGAAAATCGAAAAAAATTTTTTGCTTCCGATTTGGATAAAATATATGTTCTGGGATATTTTTGACCGGCACATTTCAAAAAAAATATCTTTTTTACGATTGGATGCGTAGTTTTTGAGATATCGCAAGAAATCGGTTTCGGGGGCCGATTTATCGTATCTATTTCATACAATATATCGAAAACTAGTCGACCGATTGTAAAATAAATATTATTTTTGAAATTTGTAGACCTCAATTGTTCTAGAAAACTCATAAACAGCGAACAAAAAATTTCGAAGTTTTCGTCGGTAAGATTTGCATGTTTTAATACAATCGCAAAAATAAAAAAAAAAAGACTACAAATCAGTGTTTTGACAAAATTCTTCATTTAAAATACAATTAGGATTAAAAAATACACAGCACTTCATTAATTTGAATACAAATTTGTAGTTAATATAGTAGTTATTGATATATAAGCTTTCTAGTACAAAGTGCTCAAATAACTTATTTTTCCCGCTGAAATATCCTGACCAAAATATATAATTATAAACATTTTTTGGGATTTTAAAGGGAAGAAGTTTGGAAGTGTTTTAGAAGAAATTTCGATATAGATTTTACGTTACAAAATATATACATTGATTCGTAGACCTCCTTGTAGTTGTAAGCCAAATCTCCGTAGAATAATCCGTATACCACCTTAAAAATATCACAGCCACGCTTTGTTGTTATAAACTACTTCAAAAGTTTTGAAACTGAAAGAAACAAATTTTGGTTTAAGTTACCGAATATGTTCAACAGACGTCGTCCTTAATATCTACCTGATTTTATGAAAACTCCATCAATTACACCAAAAGGAAATTCGAAACATAGTACCCAGATAATGGACAAAAATGAACAGAAACATGTGGTGCTAAAGAATGATTGTAACTGCAAAAGAAAATCCAATTAAATATTTCAATTAAATTTCAATTATTTTTCATTATACTTACAATAATAAAATCCTGAAAAATAATTGGAACTCGAAGAATTCCACGATCATAAATTTGAAACGTTTCACTTAATAAATACAATGCATACGTAATTTTTGCAAAGAATTGGAATACTGGCAATGATAAAAACCAATTAACTGGACCTAAATACAAAATCAAGTAAAGCGGTTTATCTTTTAATATTTTTATCGTAAAGAATTCCATACCACCATAACCATGAATACAAGCAAACACTATCCAAGATAATCCAAAAGTCCATACATTTCTATGGAATCCAATGAATACACTACTATATAATCTGCTATAATGAAAATCATCGGTTAATTCAGGATAGTTACCAAATATAATATATAGCATGACTATTGCCGTTAGCAACCACAGGACTGCTGCAATTAACTGAAAATCGATCCTAATTTAAAAACTTCTTACTTCCTAGTTCGGAACTATTATTTTCTTCATTTAAAAATAAATTTTGCTCTTTTAAATATTTTGGACGCTCTGGGAATTCTCTAGCAAATTTCGATTCTTGTCCGTCCGTCTGTCGTATTGTAGCACTAATTGTATTAAAAAATAGTGATGTTCTGGCTGCTCCCAATTTAAAAACATCTTATCTCACAAAGAATTTACATAAATGCCGATACATCGTGAACCATTCATTCGATTTTGATGACATTTTGTATGTGGATGCAAGGCGTAGTTTTACATCAGAGATTTACATTTTGTTGAAGAAAATAAATTGAGAAAATAAGTTTTTTTCAACTCATATCGAAAGGTCATTCGTTGAATATCCCGAACATTTATGGCTACTTAAGTAAGCGTATGATTGGTTCATTATGAGGAAGTTTTGTGTCCAAATATTGGCAGTGTTTTTAAAATGTTTCAATTATTTTTACCTTATTTATTCGAATTTTTTTATGTTTTGTTTGATACAAAATATATCCCAATCCCAACCCAATGATCCATGGTCCAGCTCTGGTATGCACTTGAGCGTAATATACTTGATTCCAGTTGGGAATGGAGTCACCATTTGTTCTAAAATGAAAATAATTTTTCCTTCAATTTTTTGATGTTGAATATTTATTAGCAAGTGGTTGGATAGATTCTATACAAAATAATGTATTTGTGGCAGTAAAAGAATTTTGGGAAGTCATCTTTAGCAATATCTAACCACAAAATTGTACACCTGGCTAAAGAGTAGTGGGACTTGATCACTTCTTGAATTTTTTTAACAATTCTGGTTGTTAATAAAGTGTTTGTGTTAGTTTCCAAAAAATATATTCGTGATTTGGCCAGAATAAAATTTAAAAGTAATAAAAACTCATTTCCATGAAGTCATTTAAGTGTGTCTAAAACACCTGCCAGGTTATCTAGAAATGCTTGCCATGCGTATTCAACGAATACGCATTTTTTGTTACCTAAAATATCAGCTCATAATTGTGCTGAACATACTTACAAAACTACTGTTAATTCATAATGCCATGCAACAATTGTAGGAATTATTGAAAATATTATAATAAGAATTCCAAATAAATATGGTATAATTTTTGGCCATTTACTGATAGGAATTAATATTAGTGGTGACAAGATGAATAACTGCATATCGACGAATAAATACCATGATTGACCAGGACACTAAAACATAGAATATTTGAGGTGTTTAAATCAGAAAAAACAAATACTAATCAATTTTAAAATGGCTGAAAAAAAATTTCTAAGGTCGTTTACAGCACTCTTGCTTGTTTTGTTGGGTACTTCTTAAAAACGTTTTACTTATAATATAGTTCATTCCAAAATATTTAGATAATACTAACTTTAATTACTTTACTTATAAAAGAACTATTTAACTAGACTTTTTAGTTTTTTTATGGTTTGAATGTTGGAATTTTTGAAAATCAATATCATATTGAAACTTACAAATCGATTAGCATCCACAAAATTCTGAATGTACAATAAACTGGACCACCAATATTCCTTACAATTGTCTTGAAAACGTTGATTATTTAATTCCCACATGGGACCGCTACCAAGTTTCATAAAGAATGTTATGTACAATACTATAAGAGCAGCATATGGAGGTGTTATTCTAAAAATATATTAAGCAGAACCTTTAATAAAATATAACAGAAAATATCGAACTTAACGAGCTAAACCAGAAAATAAAAACGGGCATAGAAGTTCATTAGCTCAATTTTTATATTTTTAAAAAGTTTTAGTTGTTACCTTGACCATCAGTTAGCTATAGTTGTTTAATGTTGGTATTTCATGTCATTATCAATACTTGCCAAGAGGTGGCCATAGCTGATAAAACGAATGCAATAATGTATTAGAACTGTATGATTTATAATTAATTTTTAAAATCTATACATGTGTGTGAATTCCATCGATTGAATAACATGGAATAACAACTAACTGACATTCAGTTTTCTAATTCATTCGTTTTATCAAAGATTGCAGATGCCAATTCTTTACCGAAATTCAACAGCTGTGGCCATCTCTTGGTGACTCCTGGTAATCACATTAAATACCGATATTGAACAACTATACTTATCTGGTGGTCAGTGTAAGTAATAGAGCTTTTGGAATACACAAAAATTAGATATATAATGTTCTATGGGCGCTTGTATTCTTTGGCTAAACTAATGTTTTTTACCTGATATATCGATGGATGTAAAACATCGGAATGTTAAAACGAATTTTCTTAGCCTGTGATTTAAGAAATCCATTCATTAAAAGCAAACCACTTAGAAAGAAAAATGTATCCACTGATACTGTACTTGAGAGTGTGAACAAAGACCATACATGCGTAAGCCACTAAAACCGTAGCAAAAATTATAAACATAATATATGGAAAAAATAATATTCATCGACTGTCGTGATTAGTACATACGTCTAGTCCTTCTTTCATATTAATCATAGGTCTGATAGCCATGTATAATATTTCATGGCCATGGATAATCCAGAACATACTCAATACACGAATTCCATTCAGACAAGGTAACAGATCTGGATTTTTATTTATCTTAATTAATTTTTGAAATCCACTGAACCATGAAAATGCTATTAATAAAGCGCTTGGTGGATCTAAAAAAAGAATTTTTCAGTATAATACAGTCTTCTTGTTTCATTATTCTAAAATCTTATCAATTCTGAATGAAAATTTGAATGTTAATTTTGAGAAAAAGTTCAACACAAAATATAATATAGGCAATATTCATCACATAACATTCATGTTTTTGTCTATATACCATACCAATACGTGTATGTTCTTACAATACTATACCAAGCTGGAGTAAGTGTAAATGTAATCTGACTTTAGGTCTATAACATACCTTTTTCATTATATTGAAGAAAAACATCATAACTTGTACTGAATAAGATAATACAGGCTAAAAATAATAAGATTCCTCTAAAAAATAAATATGAAAATTAAGTAGAAGATACAACGTAGATGAATAAATTAGAATTAAATTTACATTGTAATCCAATCTCCAGTATTAAGTTTTGGTTGAGATTCCATTGTTTGACACTGATCTTCTTTGACTGCCAAAAGTGGTATTTTGATAGAGCTGTTTAAATGTGCTTCAACATCTTTGGCTGTACAAGCATTAGGTACACATATCGACCAAAGTACTTGTGGTGCTAATCCCGGAGTATTGTCACTCTAAAAATATTTTATTATTATTGTTTGAATACAAAGTCATGCATCAATCGCAGCACATACTTCTTCACCATCCAGAAAAAGTTTCTGTACACTATGCAGACGAGAAGCCGATTTATTTTCTAAAAATGGTATATTTACTGATGTAAGGCAATATTTGCCTTTTATATCATCTTTTTCATTATAAATTTGTAAACATTCATCAAATGCTCCTAAATCAGCGAAGCTTCCAAACAGAATTCCCGCTTGGATTTTAGATGAAGCATCTATCACTATAAGAATAAATAATAAATCAATAATGGTCAAACAATAATAACGCATTTCCAGGACGAATAATAACTGAAGTAAAAAAAATTTTTATTTTTCAAAAAATTTATATTAAGATTAATTATGGATATCAATGCAATAGTTTTGTAAGCCTTACTTTCTTTAGCCCATTTTTCTTTAGCTGATGCACCCGCCGTTATTAAACTTTGGTAATAAATATCACTTTGTTTTCTACAAGCATCACTTAATTCAGCATCCGATTGAAGCGTATAAAATTTAATAATATCAACTACATTATTCACTGATATTGACGATGGTGTTGCTCGAGTTACGATACAAATATTATTACATATAAGAATAAACCAAAGAATTTTATTTGAAATAATCGACATTTTTATAAACTCTACATTCAGTAAAATAATATTTATTTTTAGACAATTCTTTATTTTATACTGTACAAAGGCTTTACATTTGCATTTTTGCAAAAAACAAAAAAGATAATAGAAAGAACCTGTGATTAGGAACACAATATCGAAACAATATTAATTAAAAACACTTTTTGATGTTTTTAGATATTGAAACCATTTCCTAATGATTTTTTTTTTCAAAAAAATTATCAATATCTCTTAAGGAATCCGTATTATTCGATAATTCGAGACATCTTGAAGAATCTCTCGAAAAAAGTATCGATATCTTAATTAGCTTATTACTCGATACTTTTACAATGTGTGAATTATTTTGAGAAGTACTTTAATACTTTTGAAAAGTAATGGATTGCTTTACAATACTTGTCACAAAGTACATGAATGAAAAGTAACCATTAAAAAATTTCGATATCGAAAAAAAGTACTCGATACCAAAAAGTATCGATATTTTTGTCATGTCATGCCCTACCTGTGATTGAGTTATTCAAAGCTTTGTTCGATTTTACCAGATGTAGTGTATAATAAATTTTTACATGAATACAGCTCTAACCATATCAGGTGTTTAAACAATTAACACTGTTAGATTTTATCTTTAAATTGTTTAAATTCTTAGCTAAATTTTTGATGGAAAGTAAAAATTATTACTTTCTTGAAATCTATGTGGTTTAAAATTAATTTTTATATGCATAAATTTGGAACCAAAAAGTTTCAAAGTGTTAACGTTAATTTTAAATTCATAAATTATTCTGATTAAAAATTTGTTTAATCCAAAATGAAAATGTGAAGCTCTTGTGGATTCACATGCAAGAACTTTTGTATTTGAATCTTAAAGATCTACAATACTTGCATTATGTTGAATCAGTAAATGGTTTATTGTAAACAAATTAACTCCAGATTTGTGATGTTGTATCATTCAAAAGATTAGATATTGGATTCAACGATTAATGACAGTAAATTTCATGATTTATAAAGTTTTCTAATGAATTTTGCAAGTTTGATAACATCGTTATCTTCTTTATACATCTTTTTTCATAGCCCCAACGTAGGATTTTATAATGGAATAAAGTAAGTATCTCTATATAAAGTAGGTACTCCTGCGTTTTTTGGGACAAAATATAAAGAATATTTTATACTCTTTTCTATAAGGAAGTTTCCCTGTGTTTTTGGCTCTATTATTCCATGCATAAAACACAATAACAATGAATCCCTTTTTAATATACATAAATTACTTAAGTCTCCAATCATTTGAAGTATCAAAGAGCTTTCCTCCCTTAATCCTGAATCAAATACTGCATTGTGAGATCATAATTTAACTTTTATTATTTATCATTTCAGATTTCCTGATGGTTCAGCGGATGACAGACAGCCTGATGATAATTTGACTAACTATTGCTAACCTACCAAAGCCTTCAATCCACATCCTTAGCACATGAATTGCCTTTATTAAGGAAAAAAATGTAGCTATTAGTTGTTTGGTAAGGAACTTAAAATAAAGATTGAAGTTAAAGCAAATATTACATAATATCTGTAGTTTTCTACCAAGCATCTGTGGTGTAGTTGGTAGCACAGCCGACTAGCAATGACATGGTCCCGGGTTTGACTCCCAGCAGATTGTTTCCCAATACTAACTATCTTTCAATCTATCAGTTTTCTATATAAAAGACTTCAAGCATTCGTCATTATTAAGCAATCCAACTATCGACATAACCTACCCAACTTATTTACCTTGAAACTGTTATCAATTTATCACATCTGACGAAAATAAAGTCTAGGCTTGGTGTTTTTATTGGATTTATTTTGTTTACATATTTTTTATGGATTAGGTAGACAAAAAAATAGTCTACTCATTCTGTTATACATCCAATCAAATCTATACACGAACTGACCTTTGATACTTATATATATTATCATCAGGATTATATTATCATAATATTATGGTAATAATTTCCTTCTAATTGTATTTCAAATTCATAAAACGTAAACATATAATGAATAACAACTCGGTTTTTTGAATGATTAAAAATAAATTAAGTAATTGATGCTTTAATTGTGGTGTAAGCGTAGAAATTTAGATGGCTCTTTAAATTAATATTTAACCATTTTGGATTAAATAAACGAATTTTAAATAAATATTTATTGATAATCAAATTGTGTACAATAACGAATATAATCTATTAATTTCAAGTCTCTTGTTTTAAGTTTTTCGTTGCAGGTTTTTTTCTTACCAAATTTGTAACTAAAAAAAATTATTTTTATCATTAACAAAGTCAAAATTTATATTAAAAATTGTATACCTGTTTTTATAATGACTCCATCAACGATAACAAACGGAGATTCGAAACAAAGCACCCAGAATACAGAAAAAATTGTACTTAAACATGTGGTACTAAAGAAAGCTTGTAACTGTAAACATAGAAAATTTGCATTAGATCATAAGCAAACATTTACAATTTTGGTATCACTTACTATGGTGAAATCATTAAATATAACTGGAACCCGGTGTATTCCTCGGACATAGTTTTGTATAGGTACATGAAGCAAATACAGCGAATATGTAAGTTTTCCAAAAAATTGGAATACTGTTAATGATAAAATCCAATTCACTGGACCTTCAACGTAAAATTTTAATGTTTTTAACAATTCATATAACATATATTTTGTATGTTTTATCCTAGATCAAAAAAATTTATCAAAGAAATTGGGGCAGCAAATTTATTTTATTCGATAAATCCTAGAGCTTTATTTTTGATATTATTTAAGTCAGAGTTTATCAATACTAAATTGGTTTTATCAAGTATTTCTAATTTTACGACCAAAAAACACAGGAACGCGTAAAAAGAAAAAGGACTGTGACCAATCGCCTTTCTCAAATAATTAATTCTTACCACCATAACCATGTATGCAAGCAAACACAATCCAACAGAGTCCAAGAGTCCATACATTTCTATGGAATCCAGTAAATGCACTACTAAATACTCTGTTATATTTAAAATCATCTTGTAGTTCTGGATATACTCCAAATATAATATAGAGCATGGATATTGCAGTTGATACCCACAGCAAAGTTGATAAAATCTGAAAACGTTTGAAATTATTATTAACATTCATATAAAATATTTTGTATTCATATGAATGTAGCTTACCTTATTTATTCGAATTTTTTTATGTTTCGTTTGAAACAAAATATATCCCAATGCTGATCCAAGAATCCATGTTCCAGCTCTGGTATGTACTTGAGCATAATATATTTTATTCCAGTCCGGAACAGATTCATTCATTCTAAAATTATTTTTTAGTAATTTTATTTTTTAAACATAAGCTTCGTTAAAATATAGAATAATCGTTGATAGTTTCCCAATACAATATTGGACCTTTTGGTCCTCTGTCAAATTATTATTATTTTATTATAATTTATCCCTCTGCCCCTGTCTGTATTTGAACCCGTAATCTCCAGTCTAAGTAGCTAAGCCAAATGTTCAAACGTATTCGTGCCTTTACAAATTTGACCCCAAAGCAGGTTGACGTATAATAAAGATAGAATAGACAAAGTATTGTTGTTGAACCTTGATTTTGGATTTTGAAATTCAACTTACGCAAGTACAGGTATATCATAATGCCAGGCCACTATTGTTGGTATTATTGTAAATATAACAATAAGAATTCCAAATAAATATGGTGTGATTTTTGGCCATTTATCAATTGGAAATAATATTAATGGAGAAAGAATGTATAACTGCATATCGACGGATAAATACCATGATTGTCCAGCACACTAAAATATAAATTTGATGTCTACAATTTATGCAAACTTGTAATATTTTTTTATTGAATAATGCAAAAGATATGGGAAAATGGTCGAAACTTTAAGATTTATAATAATATTATAATACTAGTTTTGTATATTCATTCTTATTTATGAAAACATATTCTGCCTAGTATAAAGCAATGCAATTGTTTTATCAGAACATGCCATTTTAAATGAGGCAAATGTGACCGTAATTTCGTTATTTTAGAACCCAAATAACTCTTATAAGAAATGATTTTTACAGAAATTTCGGCGAACACAAAAATATTTAGCCATTTTTTCTTTTCTCGATTTAATTTTAATAGACAAATGCAATTTTCACAGAAATTTATCAAAGAGTTGCACATTCTACACACAGACCTGTAGAATTAAATAAAGATTCTACTTACCATTTGATCGGGATTCACAAAATTTTGAATATACAACAAACTTGACCACCAATATTCTTGGCAAGTATCATGAAATCTTTGATTACTAGTCCAATTTGGTCCGCTGCCTAGTTTCATGAATAATGTTATATATAATACAATAAGTGCGGCATATGCAGGAGTTAATCTAAAAATTTATTAAACAATATAGACTTTAAATAAAATTCAAAAATAAATGTATCAAATTTATGCTCCACCTTAGATATCGATGAATATAAAACAGAGGAATATTAAAGCTAATTTTCTTAGCACGTGCTTTCAGAAAACCATACATTAATAGTAAACCACTTAGAAAGAAGAACGTATCGACGGAAACAGTACTCGAAATTGTGAACAAAGCCCATACACGCTTACGCCACTAAAAAGAAAATGGTTCATAAATATTAATAATACAGCAAATTATAGAAACTATCCGAAGGGTTAGAATATAAACCGATTTTTGCGTATAATAATTCTTTTAATTTTAAAATAGAAATTTCCAAAAATAAACATACCTCATTCGCTTCCTTTCCATTAAACAGTATGCCACTCGACATGGTTGAAGTTTCATGGCCATGAATAATCCAGAACATACTGAGTACACGCAGTCCATTTAAACATGGTAATAAATCTGGATTATTATTTATTTTAATTAATTTTTTGAAACTCGTCAACCAAGAAAATGCAATTGTTAATGGATGTATTGGATCTATTAAAAAAAAACCCTTTTTATTTTCAAGACCCTCTAATTGAAAGTGTTAATCTACCTTTTTTAGCTTGTTGGAGAAATATATCGTAAGTTGTACTTAAAAAGATTACACAAGCCAAAGCTATTAAAATTCCTCTAAAACAAAAATGGCAAATCAATTAATTATAACAAAGTTGGTGAATATAATAACAATTAAATTACATCGTGGTCCAGTCACCAGAATTAAGTTTCGATTGAGATTCAGTTGTTTGGCAAAATTCTTCTTTCACAGTAAAATTCAAATTTGTGTCGTAACTGTTTAAATGTGCCTCGATATCTTCAGCTGTGCAACCATCGGGTATACAAATTGACCAACGCAGTATAGAATCATTTGGTGGACCTGCAAAATTCTGAAATCCTTTTTATATTAATTTAGTTTTTACAGGAGAACTGACTGGATATTTATAGTATTTAATGAATACTAATAATTAAAAAATAGTTCAACCACTGATACTTAATCGTATGTTGAATATCTTCACTTGTTTATGTGATATTACGTTATAATTTTAATTACCTCCGGTAATTCGTTATCATTCAAATGATTCCAGAGTCTTTGAGTCCGTATTGAAGATTCAGTACTTAATAATGATATTTTTAATTTTGTGAGACAGTATTTCCCCTTAATATGCTCTTTATCGTTGTCAATTTGTAAACATTCATCGAATGATCCTAAATCCGCAACATTTCCAAAATAAATTCCAGCTTGGAATTTGGAAGAAGCATCCATCACTTGAATAAATAATATTCGAATTAAAAGCAAACATTTTTTTTAACCGACCACGCATATTTCAAATTTTGGCTAAACTAAGATAATCCTCAAATTATTTTTAACAAAATTTTAACACGTAGTTTATGGGAAATATACAACTTTTCTTTATTTGGAAGTTAAATAAATTTTTTTTTTCACTTTAAATTTTTGTTCTACGTATAATTAAATTTTGTAGAAAAAAATTAATCTTAAAACACGGACGGTTCTGATTGGTGCTTTTCAAAACTTTTAGTTTATGATTTAATTAAATAAACTTACTTTCTTTGGCCCATTGCTGTTTATTTGATTCACCATTAACTATGGTTTTATAATAAATGTCACTTTGTTTTCTACAAAGATCACTTAACTCAGCATCTGATTGAAGAGTATAAAATTTTATAATATCAACTACATTATTAATTGTTACAATCGATGAGCTAACGAAGATAATATTATATGTAAGAATTAATAATGCGATTGTTATAGGTTTTATTGTTGTCGACATTTTTGAAATTATGGCATAAACATTATAAATAAAGTAAAAGTATTTTGAAATTACAATATATTTATATATTTTATCGAATCTGAAAGAACATCGTCATATTTAGCTTATAAAAAAAGGACAAAATTTAGAGTATTAGTAGAGATAGTTTTTTTTTCTCTTTAAATTATTCCATTGTGTTATAAAAATGAGTAATGAACTAGAAGATTAAGTTTGTTAAATGATAAGATTTAGGAAAAATATTAAAAAAATTAAAAGATACATCTTCTCCGATAATGACACACCTTTCATGATAAAAGTTTAAATATTAAAAAAGCACGAAGAAAAATCATGGAACAAAGAGTTTTGTTAACCTAGGACAAACAATTTTATCGAGAATGAAGTTTAGAAAAACGCTTTGTTTTGAAAATCTCAATAACTTGATTCCTTAATCTGTTTAGCTTCTATATCGAACTGTAGTATAAAATTTTTGTTACTGGAATATACTGTGAATTAAGTCCTTTTTTTGTAAACTCTTGTATTGATAGTAAAAAATGCATGAAAAAATAAAATGCTTTCCAAAAGCATAAACAAATATTAGACAGTTTTTAATCGAATATATTTCGAAATATTGAATGCATAAAACTTTTGTTTGAAGATAGGACCGGTAATATTTTCTAAGGTCCTAGTAATTAATTCATGTTCTTCAATTAGTAATATAAGTAATTCAGAAAAATAAAATTGTGTTAAAGAAAATATTTGACATAGATCAACAATTTTTTAAGGATAATTCTTTAGACTTCGTCAAATTACCTTCAGTTTAGTAAATAGTTTTAATATATTATTGTATATGCTTGTAGCGTGTTCAGTACAATGTTGCAAGGGTATTTAAGCCCATAATTAGAATTGTAGTAAAATTCATGATATAAAAGTATTGATTATCTATCAAAAAACAAACAATTACAAAAATATACTACAAAACATAATTTTCTTGGCTTTAATGCCGAAATAGAATGCCGTTTTACCAAATGAATAAAGTACAATGACACAAAACAATGCTTATAAAAGAAGTGTTATGTTTGCCGAGTCTTTGTTTTGTAAATCTCGGCATTTACTATGACTATAAAATTCAGTACTACAATTATTATTATAATTACAATGCCTTGAATATTTCTAGTGAATTGGGATTTACGGATATAATATCATATTCAGCAAACTGGCAGAGCAAAATATTCAAAATTTAATTTAATTATACTTCATATTAGGAACTTTATAAGTGCTTGTTAGGTGCTGCAAAATTAAATGAAATAATGCTCAAATTTTTAATTAATGATGCTCTGATGTTGTGAAATCACGCTTTATGGTGTGTATCAATGAAGAAAAGTGTCAGGAAAGCATGTTGCACGGATTTTGTTGGTAATTTTGGATGTATTGAAGGCAATCCATAAAAGCACCTACTTATTTTAGTTTCATTATATTATTATAGTTTTATTTCAGAATTGGACTGCCAGCTTTTTTATTAGTGACTCAATTTTATTCAAGATTTGAGCAACTAATTTAATTTTGTAGCACCTAGTTTTGAGCATATTTAAATTAAATTTTAAATACTTTGCTCTGCTCGTTTGACAAGTATTATAATATCAAGAACATAAGTTCTAATAGTGGAAATTTTGCAAATTTACAATACTATTTAATCATTTATTTACATCTTTGAATAAACTATAAATACAGATTAATTTTGTTTACAAATTGTCTATAACGTGTAGATACCTACGTGAATTAAAGTCAATTAAATTATCAATCTTTTGTATAACCAGGTACTAAAGATTAAAGTCAGATTTTATGATAAAAAAAATGGAGTTATAATATTTAAAAATTCGTAAATTTTCCGATCATTGAATTACCCACACCTTATAACTTCCAGGAACTGCGTTAGATTTTAGTATTCCATTTAATCTCTGTGATGATAAACATTAACAGCGATAATTGTGTCGATTGTTTGCCAAATGATTTCTTATAATTATTATCATTAATAAAATAGGTAAAATGATATTTTGGTGAATAAAGTTTATTTATTTATGTTTTTTTACATTTAAATAATTTTTCCTTTAGTAGGAGTCATTTGTTAAATGGTATGGGAATTTTTCCCGTAGGGGTCATCATAATTGAGCTATGAGTAATAATAGTCAGGCAATCGAACGTGGATTTATTATGGGAGCCTTCGATATTAATTATGGGAACATTCGACTAAATTTATTAAATATTGTTATGCAAAACTTTTTGGTAAAAATTACCTAGGAGATAAAAAAGCCAGATGTGACCCAGATTCATCCACGTAAATTCTTAAAACTTTTAGGATAACTGGATATATTTTAATCGAATCTAGTAAAATTGTGAATTGATTTAAAAGCTACTTTCAATATTAAACGGCTATAATAAGTTTTGAAATAAAAAATACTTATGTCTAAAAATTATTTCTATTTGAATTAAAATATATTCGTTCTAGTCACTAAAGACCAGACCTGTGTGACTTTAAGGGTTTGTGTAACTTTAAAGGTAATAAAAATTAATAAAAATATACAAATAAATAAAAATATAATTTAAATACTTAAAACTATTTATTACATGTAAGCCATATAAATTAACTCAAGTAACATATTATTAAGCCATTTGTTTTATGTCCTTCGACGCAGAACTTTTCTTGAATAGACCGTAAACTTGAACAAAAAATAAAAATAAATTATACCACTTCTAAATTATTCTAAATTAAACAACGAAAAAATATATAAAGATTTTCAATGTTCAAAAACTTTAAATGCTTTTCACTTTTAAAATAATTTGTAGAAAGCAAATATTTTCAAAAACTGTCAAAAGCGGAAAAAAAATGGTATTTTAGTAGTTTTCTGTATGCTTACCGCCTTTTATTAACACAATATCAATTACAGCAAAAGGATATTCAAAACAAAGTACCCAAATTACAGCAAAGATTGTACATAAACACGTTGTACTGAAGAACGATTGTAACTGAAATTTAAAAATTTTATATAATATTCAGTTCATTTATAACTTAGAAATAATTTTCACTTACAATTTTATAATCACTGAACAGTTTTGGAATTCTAACAGTTCCACGATCATAATTTTGTAGTGGTACATGGATTAAATATAATGAATATGTAATTTTTGCAAAAAATTGGAAAACGGACAATGATAAAAACCAATTTACTGGACCTGGATAAAAAAAAATTAATTATAAATTATTAAAATGCGAAACAAACACAAATCAATCCTTGCTCACTCCTGTACTCACTAATCTAAGTTCGAAAAACAGTCACAAGAAAGTCAGTTCGTAAGGGAAATTTTTGGCCTAGCACTTTAAAAGAAATTAAGTCTTATCCTTTTCCTATACAACCATCGATACCTATCTGTTACCTTAAATAGTCATTGAATAGTTAATGATCGCAATTTTGGCTTTTTGTATTTATTGACATTTTTGGCATTAAAAAAGTTTTTTTAAAATTTTTGAATAAAAATTTGGAGGGAAAATTCAATTATCTTCAATAATAAAAATTTTTCGAAATTTTACTTCATTTGCATGATATCTTGAAAAAACTGAAAAGGCTGCGTTTTCACTTTTCTCTCCAAATTTCCATCCTCTAATTGATATTAAATGTTGTTTTTCCAACGAACGAGACATAAAAGGAATTCAACTTAAAATTTGTAAAAATCACTACAAACCTCCATATCCATGGGTACAAGCGAATACTATCCAACATAATCCTAAAGCCCATAAATTACGATGAAATCCAACATATAAACTATTATAAAGTCTACCAGGTACAAAACTGCCATTCAATATTGGCCAATTTCCAAAAACTATAAAAAGCATCACAGCTGCTGTTAATAACCACATTATGGTTACTTCAACCTGAAAAATGACGAAGAAATATGAGGAATAAAGATAAAAGTTTTCATTGATAGAATATTTACCCTATTTAATAGACATTTCTTATTTTTTGTGTGAAACAGTATATACCCTGCTGCTAAGCCAATTACCCAAGGTCCTGCCCGTGTATAGACTTGAGCATAATAAATTCGGAAGAAGTTATTACCATCAGAGGTTCTGGAAATACATGAAAGTATGAAACCATACAAAATGTTTGTACACCTCAATTACAACAAAAAACTTAGAGAAAATCTGAATTTTCGTTTTTGGTTCATCACTTTTTTGGGCATTAAAGTAAAATGTAATTGAAATGCTAATTAAATATTCTACGTGAAAGGACTAAAATTTGAATAAAAATATCACATCTCAGCTATTCTCTGGACCGTAAAACAAAATTTACCATCAGGGGTTTCAAAAATTTAATAATAAGATTACTTACGACAGAGCTTCAAGTTCATTCACCCACGCAACCACTGTTGGACTTATTGTCAATGCTATTACAAGAATTCCTAATAAATAAGATGTAATTTTAGGCCATTTTCCAATCGGTATTAATATTAATGGTGATAGTATGTATAATTGCATATCGACCGATAAATACCATGATTGACCAACGCACTAAAATGAATATTTTTAATTCCATAATTATTTAATTGTAATTTTAAGGTGAATTAATGATAACTTACATTTCTCTCGGGATTTACGTAGTTCTGAATGTATAACAAACTTGACCACCAATATTCTTTACAATCACCTTGTAATCGTAGATTAGCGTCTTCCCAATTTGGTCCAGTGCCCATTTTGACGAATAATGTCAAATAAAGTATTACGATCGCAGCGTAGGCCGGGGTTAATCTATGAATAAGAAATTCTGACTAAAATAATTTTTCTATAATTATATTATTTTTAAGTGTCAAGAAACTTATCATATGGGCTTGGATAATCCGATTTTGTAGACTCCTACTTGTATAAGTTGACACCTCATGGATAAGAGCAAGATCCCAGAGCTGTCATACCTTACTTATTTTCTCAGAAATAACGGCCAATTTACAAGTACCGGGTGCTATACGTAGGTAAAAGTACAACTCATTGTTCTTATAGTCTCAGGGATGATTTAAATGTATGAGGCAAATAATATTTTAAAAAATTCATAATTTATACTGTCAAACACGTCCGGTGGACGGTAATTTTTTTTCCAATACCGTCTATAGCAGCAAAACCAATCGAAGAGGCCAAATACATGGTAAGCCTTGATAAGAATCGACGATTTTTATTTTTAAAGGCATGAATTTCCTGGTACTTTTGGTAAACTATAGAATTTGAGGTAGAGAATTACTTACCTGAGGTATCGATGAATGTAAAATGCGGGAATGTTGAAAGGTACTTTTTTGACTTGTGACTTCAAAAATCCATACATTAAAAGTAATCCACTTAAGAAAAAGAATGAATCTACTGACACACTAGCTTGAGTTATGAATAATGCTCGAAAGTTTGTAATCCACTAAAAACAAAATTATAGATATTACAATGCCTGAATATATGTTAGAATGTGAAAAACTTCGGTACTTTATACCAGTAAGGATATACGTTGTCGGAGCATATAAAACAGAAACTTACAGCTCATGAAAGAGTTGTTGTCACAAAAGAAAAAAGTGTTTTGAGAAAATTCGACCTGGAGTTTTAGGTTTTGGCGCCAGTTTTATTTTATAAAAATAACTGGAGATGTTAAAAAATTAAATACTTAAAAACGTCATGAATGTCACGTTTTTAAGTATTTTAATTGGAAAAAATGGAGATCAACTTCAAATTTGAAGTTTGTTTAAAACTATCCATTTTAAGATTATAATATTTTAAGTACTTTGACTCAGACGCTGGATGAGTACAAATTCTTCCAATTAGTACCACAAATATCGTACATACCTCCATTGCATGTTTTGAATTAAACATAGTACTAGTTGCCATGCCCATAAATTCATGACCATAAATAATCCAAAAGATACTGAGCACACGAATTCCATTCAAACAGGGCAACTGATCTGGATTATTATTTATTTTGATCAATTTTTGGAAATTTGTCATACAGGAAAATGCAACAGTAATCGGAAATTTTGGATCTAAAAATATAACATTTTTTAAATGATTTATGTAAACTGTTTAAATTGTAAAGGATTTTCCAATAAGAATGCATCGAAAATCAGAAATTTATAGCGAATGCGTGAATTAGTATTTCAATTCAAAATATGCATCATTTTTAGGATCTTTTCTTACCTTTTTTCATATAATGCAGAAAAATATCATATAATGTACTTAAAATAATAATACACACTAAAGCTATTACACACCCGCTGAAAAATATTTAAAAAAAAAAGCGTTAAAATGATTACTGTTAGTGAATTTCTTTGAGTTTAATATTTTACTCTTTTATTAAGAGGTATCTTCTGGCTGATATTGATACTGAAGCAATGTTATGATTGAAACAAGTGACAGTATTAATAGTTTAAATTTCCAATATTCGGTTTTGTATTAATCTTTGATCTAATAAAAATTATTCATATTATTATGATACACTAAATGAGTAGTCTATACAGCTTTGAGAAATGTGTTAGTTGCAGTCAGGAACAAAGCAAGATCAAAACCCAGGCTGCTGCCTAAGTTTTGCTGAAATAATCATATTATTAATATTCTAGGCTTACATTGTGGTCCAATCACCAGAATCAAGTTTTGGTTGAGATTCAATTGTCTGGCAATAATCTTCATTCACAGTAAAACTCATGCCATAACTGTTTAAATGAGCCTCGACATCTTCTGCTGTGCAACCATCAGGTACACAAATTGCCCATCGTTGAACAAATTCAGGTGGTGGACGTCCAAGATTCTAAAATGATACGAAAGTAATCAGTTTCAATGAAACAAGAATCTTAAAAAATACTATATTTACCACTGGAAAATTGCTTAACGTTTTCCAAAGTTTCTGCTCATTTTTATACGAATTTTGTAACGATGATGTTGAAATTTTCAGTTTTGTAAGGCAATACTTTCCCTTAATTTGATATTTATCAGTATCTATTTTCAAACATTCATCAAAAGCTCCTAAATCGGCCAAGTTTCCTTCTAAAAGTCCGGATTGAAATTTGGATGAAGCATCCATCACTAAAAATAAAAATTTAATAATGATTTAACGTTTAATGAAATTGAAAGCTGATGAATAAAATAAAATTTTGCCTATACAAACATATTTTTTCTATCTCTTAAAAGGGCCATTTTCAGGTTCAAGGATGCAAATAATTCAATTGACCGATTTTTGTGATCCACAAACTCAAACTTTGATTCTAGAATACCAAGATGACTTCATGTCTTTTTATAATTTAGTTATTTATGGAGATATTTAGATTAATTTTGTAGTTCGTTAAATTACAGCTAGTCTTAAATTTACAAGTGAATGGCGTTCTAAACGATTACTTCAATGATAATTTAAGCATAATATTTTTCTTTTTCGGAATACTTTCTAGCTCATACGTAATTTTGTAATTAATTAATATTTAATAGTGGTTATTAAGAGATTTTGAAGCACTTTATATAAAGTAGAATTGATTGTTTATCAAATTGTGGAATTAATATTTTTTTATTATAAATGTAATCTTTTATAACAATGTAAATGTATGTAATCTTTAACTCATATCAAGAAAAATAACAGTCAACTACAATTTAATGAACCGTCTGGCACGATTTAAGGCATGAGTTTTCTAAATTTTATTATTTACGAGCTCCACTGTTTTATCAAATTTGGATTGAAATTTTAGTCAACCTTAAAAAACCGTTGAAAAGTTCAAAATTTTTTTTTCGCTGTTTATGGGTTTTCTTGGATAATTAAGATCTAAGAAATTCAAAAATAACATTTATTTTACGATCGGTCGACTAGTTTTTGAGATATTGTATGTAATACATCCGCTAAATTCGCCTCCGGATCGGATTTTTGGTGATATCTCAAAAACTGTACATCCAATCTTTAAATAAATGTTATTTTTGAAATCTACGTATCAAACTGCCCTTATAAACATGGACTTTTCGAATATCGGGTCGAAAAATGTTTTTTCGAATTTTCCCCATTTTTTAAGGGGTACGTACTCCTTTGAAAAAATCGAGAAAATTGAAAAATTTTTTTTGCTTCCGATTTGGATAAAATATATGTTCTAGGATATTTTTGACCCGCAGATTTCAAAAAAAATATTTATTTTACGATTGGGTGCGTAGTTTTTGAGATTTCGCAAGAAATCTGTTTCGGGGGCCGATTTATCGGATCTATTTCATGCAATATCTCGAAAACTAGTCGACCGATCGTAAAATAAATGTTATTTTTGAAATTTGTAGACCTCAATTATTCTAGAAAATCTATAAACAGCGAACAAAAAATTTTGAACTTTTTGTCGGGCTTTTAGGATCACGTATTTTTAATATTAGTTAATATTTAGCTCGCTTTTCATTTCAGTTTCATGCACTTTTCAGCTTTTAGAAAATAGTGGGAACGAACATAGGTTTCTAACTATAATATTCACCCCCCCCCCTTCGTTCAACGCTAGCGAATAAGACAGAGTGACAGCAGGCTATTTCTGTACACATTGATATGTCACAATATCCAAAAATTTGTCGCTCACCTCTACAGTTATTATTCGAATTTTCCCAAAAAAATGTTTCGAATGCAAAATGCTTTGAGCTTCAAATATTTCGTGAATACACTAAATTTGTCGAGAAATTAAATATCAAAATTAAATATCACTCGGACGAAATACTTATTTACTCGCCTTTGGATTATCCAAAATTTAAATACAAAATCTGGTGTTTGGGAGTCTTTCGTTTCGAAAATGAATTTGGCCAAATGAACTGTTGGACTTAAAATATAGTACATTGAAATAAACAAATTAATATATGAAACAATATAGGCTACTATTTTTCCGGCTGTAATATATGTATCTCGAAAAACGAGATGTTTTTCTCAAGCTATGAACAATTGTGGATTACAAGCTTCCGAATATGTTAGATAGAGAATTGCTGAGGCAAACAACATACAATGTCAGTAATCTGTTATTTGCCAGAACTATTTGGGAACGTAATATCCATTAAAATATGAAAATTTTCAATGATCACTTACTTTCCTGCGGCCATTCTTCTTTCGTCCATAAACTTGCTTTTAAACTTTTATAATAAATATCGCTTTGTTTTCGACAAAGATCACTTAACTCAACATTCGATTGAAGACTGTAAAATTTAATAATTTGATTTAAATCACCAAATGACGAGAGTACCGTTTTATTTGCATTGCACAATAATGTTAAACATAAAATAGTAATTATGGTAATTAGTTTAATTTTAATAAGTGACATGATTGTTGATAACATTTAAAATAATACAATATTACAATAATACCTTTTTTTTTTAATCAATTACCTATTTATATTGATTTTTAAATAATTGTATTAGATATGATTAAGACCACATCATATGGAGTTTGTAGGTTTGAAATTCATACAAAAACAAGTGAAAATAACAACTAACAGAGTTAATTATTTAGGTTTTGACATATGATTCAATTTCATTGTTTAGACTATTTTAAATTAGCATTCATATAATACTATAAATATGCAGTCTATACAATTATATATGCATACTTAAAATAATAATATGCAGTGTTATTATCTATATGTGTTTATTAGCCAAATTTGGTTTAAAATTGTGGAGAACTCAAACATTATACGAAAAAGTGTTACAAACAAAAGTTGTTTGATTCAAAAAACTAAAACTTTTCTTCAATTTTTTCAGTTTAAAAGTTGGGTGAATTGCACCCAATGGGGACCGATTTTGCTCAATCACGTACTTAAACTCACCTTTCATGTATAGAATACGTCACCAAATTTCAGTTCCCTATCTCTTTTTGTTTTTGAGTTATCGTGATGACAGACACAACCAGAAATGGACTAATTAGGTGTTTCTATGAACGCCTATACCACAATTTTGTTTGTACGGTCAATATTAGATAGCGTTACAAACTTTAAAATAAAATTAATATACTCTGATATATTATGTATGTCGAGTATAATAATTTACAGAAGAAAGTCAAATTTATCGGGAATTTATATTATTTAGACCAGAGGTTTGTGATTACAGATATCCTACTGTGCAGCTTAAAATGGCCCCAAATTTTCACAAATCAATTTCATCTCCTTTAAGAATTATAGTTCAACCATAAATATAATGTTTCTCGTCTGATACATTAGACAATCGTTTTGCTCGGTTTGATTGGGAATACATATGCAGAAAAAGAATTCAATATGGAATGAAAATTATTTAATATTTCGAGAAAATTTTCATTTCAAGATTATTATAGATCAATTTCTTGTTTATTATTATTTTTAATGTTCAATATTTTTCAGCTCACAATCTTATTTAAAATATTTATTTGGCCCATGATTTTTATCTACGGGCTCTGAAAAATCTTATAAATCTATCAATTATTTATCTATGATTCATTCAAAGCATTTGTATATTTTGTCAATTTTGATACGGGCTCAAAAAAGCTTTTGGTTTTGATTGAATTGTTTTCAAAAATATGATAAGAAAACAATAAAAAGGTTTTAGGAAGTTAAAAAAACCTTATCTACATGGATAATACCTACATCTTTTTTTATTTTACTACCGATTGCTTTGAAAAATTTAGAAACAATTTTCTGTTCGAAAATATAAGCGTATTTTTATGGACACGAAAATTTAAGTTTTTTTGGTCTTCAAACGTTACGTACCCCCATCTTGCCGCTTTCTCCACTACACATATACATATTGACATCGAAAGCGAATAATATTCCAAATTAAAAAAATTCATGCTTAATTCTAAAGGAGCACTCCGTATTAAACTGAGTGTCCTTGATTGATGATTATTTAATTATTAATTAACAATACTTATTTATCAATAACTATTTTAATTCAAAGGGTAAAACCATTCCTTGAAATTTAGTATTGAATAATTCATTGTGTAATTGCCAAAATATAGATTAAGTTAAGATATAACTAATAAGATTTTACTTCTTGGTAATTTAATAAAAACTTTTCGTAAAAAATGGTACCGATTTCAAAAAAATGATCTAAAAATTAAAAAATTATTTTTAATTAACTAAATAATTTTTCGTTTGTGCAAGCTTCGAATGTTCACTAGGAAGCATTTAATTTTATGATATTAATTTTATATTAAGAAATTAAAATTTAAATCACACTCCTTTATGAAAGGGGTGTGCTTCTAACAAGTTCTTATTATATAGAAATGGCTTTTTTCGAGAAAAACTCGTTGAAAAGCCCTCGTCCCATTTTCATGTCAATATTGTGCATACCAAATTTCAAAACTTTTGGATAATTTTTTTTTGAATTATTAATGCGCGTAAATTGAAAGATTGTACATAAATAGGAGGGTGCTTCAGTATTTTATTTCAATCCCCCTTAATGGTAATATTGAAACATTTCTAACTAAAAAAATTATAGTAATTTTAACAATATAAATTTTGAGATTAAAACACGATGACATGTTTCATGCGCATACATAGACTGCGTGATGCCAGATCTTTGTCAAATACACAGCTTTACTCCGATATAAATTTTAATTATAAATTTGTATAGAAATATTTTATTTTTTATCTCAGTACGTGCATTTTTTAATGAGATACTGTTGATCAAAAATAATATAAAATTTTTTGAAACATTTTTAACATATTATCAATTAGTAACTAAATCTTTAAGGATAACAAATTTATTGTCATTCTGGTTTAGTATGTCTTTCGCAAACCCTCAAAATCCAGTATATATTCTGAATTAGAATACCTGACTAGTTAATATCATTTAAATTTTATATTTAATGGGCACAGATATCGTGTTAAAAAACACGTTATTGTTAATAAAAACAAGTATTTTAACCAAATAATTAAAGAAGTTTGTATATAAAGTTGTGTGATGAGCAGTTAAAATGTAATAACGATACATCGTTAATGTTTAACGTACCAAAACTTTATTATTATTTCTAAATTATTGTAATATTAGCTGTTGTCTATGTGCAAAAGAAAATAGTAGTGTTAATGCACCCACTAATTTCGATGTAATTTTATACTTTTTACGTCGGTACCAGACATTACTGCAATTATAGTTTTTTATCACTTCACAAGGCAGTTTAAATTTTCTTCAAAAACATTAATTAAAAAAAAAAATATTTACTCTAACTTTAATATTTCTTAGGCGACGCCAACGAAACAAATTTTTAAGCTACAGATGAGATTTGCTCCGACTTCGAAAGGTAATTGATTACAAGAAAATTGTATATAGAATTTTTTTATTTAAACGGTTTTTTTTTTAAAATATATATTATATAAACGAATTCCTTCCTTTTTTGAAGTTGGTTAAGAATTAAAACAATAGATAACAACTAACAATGATAATTGTTTAGATTCTCGACATCTGATTAAGAATTCATGTTTGAACTATATTTAATCATTATTATTAATAAAATTTTGGGGCAAATCTAAGAAGTTAACGAAAAAATTATTCAAACAAAAGCAATTTTTATCTTTGAATTTTGCTTTTATTTCTTAAAGTTGAGTTAATTGCGACAATATTGGGTCAACAGATCTATTTCGATTGGAATTGAGTGTTCCATTGAAATATGATAGGTTGATATTAATTGAACAAACTATTAGATAACTCAAGTACAAATTGACGTACTATCCATAATAAACTTTGGATTCATGTTATTATTATTATTATTGACTCACAAGATTATCTTACAATCAATATTTATTGTTGTTATTTCGAAACATAGCCACATAATTTAAAAAAATTTTTAATTTTAGTATTTATAAAAGGCGTATACTTATATAATATATAATACGTTCGTTGAGTAATTATTTACGAGGAATTGACACAAAAAACGAGACCTCAATAAAAGTGATAATCTCTAATGTAATATACATTGTATTTGCTTTCAATTTTGGTAAGTAAACAAATAAAAATTAGATTTGCGCGTGAAATAATTCGTGACATGAAAACGAAGGACGTGTCACTTTTGTACCAACAGATGGTGTGAATAAATACACCCCTATCCACAATATAAGCCCTAATACAAACAAAAACTAACCAGCTTTCTTCCAATATTTATTAATTTTAAATTAATTACGTCTGTATTAAAACTTAAACAATAAGTGATAAATTAAGTAATGATTTTGAGTTTTTTATGTATAGATAAGCAATATTCGATTTTTTTGGACCGTTTCTTACACGTAAATTTAGTTGATTTTATACTAATGAACGTAATTCACAACAGAAATTCATTAAATATAATTTTACCTATGTTAGTTAAGCTAACCTGCATTAGACATGTTTACCTGTAGCATTCCTTTTAAATTCCTAAAATTATATTATCATCAATATTTTTTTATTTTCTTACAATATCAATAATATTTTTTTTTATTCAAAAATTATTTCCTACTGATCAAAGCAAATTATCTATTGAACAATGTAGACACATATATTAAAGTAAAAAAAAATCAAAGATTTATAAAGACTGTATTATCCAGATTGGCTTTAATAAAAGCTATTATTATAATGTAATACCCACAGATAAAGGTTTTTTTTTAATTTTTTTTCTTCTTCCTATGAACAAACGTTAAAAGTAAGCATCACATATTATCAATAATATAAGGAAGGAAATAATAATTCCTGTTTATTCCCATCATACACTTCGACAATAAAATGTTAGAAAATATTTTGTAGAATAAAAATCTGGAAAAATACAAGGTGAGCGCACTTCATTAAAATATGAATAAATTGTTGAGTATACAATTTTACATAAATAAAATTTGTCATTTTGGCTAATATATAAAAATAACGGGACCAAAATGTATTGGATTTGTTCGAATTTGTTAGATTTGAATTAATTGGGACAAACATCGATCAATCCAGAACTATTTACAAAAATTTGGAGTTCTGATCAAAGTTTCTACACTTTTGGGCTTAATTTACGAGATATCTATTTGATATTCTAATCGAGAAAACAAGTTCGTTTTTCCAGTATCTTGGTTTAACTTACAAAGTATGAACCTTGAATTTTGGAACATTGTGAACAAAATTAGAATAAAAAATGGGTGCGGGACTCAACTTATTCGTCACACACATTGCAGTAGGTGATATTAAATTTTTTTATTTTTTATAGAGTTATTTGACTGACGCTAACGCTAATACTATAAGAATTTCTGAGGCTGTCTCGAAACCTTATCATACTTTGGTATATCTATATATGTTATGTGTGACGATCAATCGTTTTAATACAAAAGCAATTTAATTATATTCGTATTAGAGGATGAAAAAAAAGAAAATATTAATCATAAAAAATAATAATTAATTTTTTAATAAGTGTCACTTCTCTTCTATTCTATTAACCGTTATTTACATTTTAATAATACAAAATATAATACTCAAATAGAAGCAAACGTAATCGAGGTACAAATATTAATTAAAGGTGTAGGTTTCAGCACGAAAAAAAAGAGAAAGTTTTCATTTAAAATAAAAAATATATTTCTCCGTAAGCATTTTATGATTAAATTTATCTCTTGAAATTTGGAAAACAATTTTGGAGAAGACTGTCTTAGAAGGGTGTTGTAACGAAGATCCAGAAGACTTTAACGGAAGAAGAGCTGACAGTCCAGAACTGCCCACGTTTAATTAATAATATATATTCATGTTTTTTTAATTTTATAAAATGATAATAAGAAATCGAACAAAAAATTCGATAATCTTTTGAAATTAAAACATTCTAGAATTTGTAAATACAAGTCCTTTTAAGTCTTTCCACTAAGCGAAATTAAGTTTCTTAATTTGAAAAATTAAAAAGTTCATCCAAATTCTATAAAAAAATCATAGACTTGTAATAAAAACAAGATTATATAATTAGTTTATTTAAAAAAAATAAAAATAAAAATAGATACAGATCATTAATATTATTATAAACAAATCACGTTTAATTATAAATATTATTATTTTAGATTATGATAAGTAATATTTAGAATATGTAAAATTATGGATTAGAAATTTATCAATCTATTCACACAGTCAGACACAATAAATATTTGAATTCAATTTAATTTGTATTGATAATAATTATTTTAATAAGTTGTTCCGTATTATTTTAATAAAAGTATAATATATTTGCTTCCATAATTTTTCCTTTGCATTTTCCAATTATTTATCAAATTATCCTTATATTTAAAATTTTGAACTGTTCAACTTTCAAATATTTTCATAAACTAGTTCAAACTTGTTATCAATAGTATAAGTAACAAAAATTTATGTGAAAATTATGTTTAAATTTAGTAATTCAACTGAGTTGAATAATTATTTTATTTTAATTTAAATTCGAAATTATTTAGATTAGGTAATTGTTTAATCTTTTTTTTTTTTTTTTTTTTGATAAAATATACAAATAAATTTGGAAATGACGGCTGTAAATGAATATTTTTTAAAATCATTAATTGAAAAATGAAATACGTTTGGAGTATTGCAGTGTGCAAAATTACGATTAAAAAATGATTATAATCTATACTTATTATATAAATTTCTTTGCTATATGTTTGTTTGTAACGAATTGGCTCAAAAACTATCAACTCGATTTTAAAAATTCTTTCACCATTAGAAAGCCGTAAAATTTTTGTATTTACGTATTCTTAAGTGGCTTAAATTTTAAAAATACAATTTTGAAACAGGTTTGTTTCTAATCAATATATTTAATGTTGGGCATTAATTTTAAGAAAATTTGATATAAAAATTGAAAAAATTTTAGTATAATTGTATTCGAATTTTATTATTTTACTTACAAGCAAAGCTTGCTTTTGTAAGAAAGTTCCTAATACATCTCACGAGCGAATCAACCATTAAGGTCGAAGGCCTACTTTCGTCGAAGCGCTCGCTGAAGCATCATATTAACTTCGCGCTCCGAATCCTTCGTGCCAAAGTCAGATTGAATGTCAACTCAAGGCCAACGAGAAAATCTCTAAGGATACGAGATTTTTTTTTTTTAGACAAGTTATGATCCATGCAATGAATCAGAAATGATAAACACCATTCGATGAAAAATCTATATTTCTATTTTTTCTTTTCACCTCTTCCCTTTGGAGAAAAGTGTCTAAAACTTTGACCCTTTTTGAATGCTATGAAGAAACAGTTTTTTGAAATTTATGGGAAATCAAGCTAAAAGATATTAAATTTTTAATTCGCCTCCGTCCTACGCTCTAAAATCTACGCAAAGTGGCAGCGCTCAGATATTGTTATATAATTTTGTATTGTATTAAAGTAATTTGCTCATTTTTATAGTATTTGTTTGAAAAAGGTTCTACAAAATAGAGAAATTGATTTTTGGATTTTTTAAGTTAGTTTTTGTTTTGCATGTTCAGCGCTATTAAAACTATTTGACAATATTCTCCTATCTTGTTATATAAAACGTTAGACTTAACTCGACTTGGTTTTTTTAAAATAAGTTCTAATAATTTCAGAAATGGCAAAAGCAATTGCTTTCAACGTTGCTTAAAAAAAATTTGTGATTGCAAATAACAAAATTTATTTATACTACTGACCACGTCAACTAAAATTAACAAAAAAAAAAAAAAAAAATTTAAAAATATACAAAATTTTATCCAATTAATAATAATATTTTGTGTGAGATTTCATAAATGACTTTTCAAATATACAAAAATCAGGTCATATGCGTACTGACCCTAGCCAAATTGATAAATATTAAATTAAAAAAAAAAAGATACTTTATCTGCAAGCGTGTAAAGTGTTATTTCAAAAAGTTCAATTTTATTAATATTTTTATTGATAACATTAAATTACATGCACCGGAAAATCCGGGACAGGAATGTATTCATTTTATTCAGTTTCCAAAATTCCTTTTTTTTTTTTGGTAGGAGATTTATAGATGTCTTAAGATTGTCTTGCTTAAAAGTTAGATATTTTTTGTATATGCTACAATTTATTGAATTCATGAAGCGTTATTATTCAACATTGTGTGTTTTTAATATTGATTTGGCCATATCCTAGTTATATTTTAAGGACAATTGCCATAGAGGGCCGGAATCCAAAAATAAATTGGTAGTCCCGCTAAAAGGGTATTTGTTGAAAATAAAATTGTCAAATTTCCCAACAAAAACTGCTAGAACTTTTGAAAATGATCAGCCCACCTAAATTTTGAACTCGTGGGTTACTTGTGAAAATGTTGTGTAAAATTATTATTTAATTTTTAATGTTGGGAACACATTTGAAGTCATCATTATTTAGAATTTCTTACTAAATGGGTAATAATTAATCTTATGATAATCCACTCCTGAATTTGGTAAAATTTTTAAATCAAAATATTTTTTAAACATTTATAAAACTAATAAATATGACGTTTTGACTTTAAATAAAATATTTCTATTTTTAAACGATTTTGTTTTTAACGTCACAGATAGAAAAAAAATTTAGATTTATGAAAATCAAGATAAAATTTATATAAATAATTTTATATGAACACCGTAATAAATATTTAAACACTTACTTACCCAAAATTCAGTCGTTTTTGAAAAAATTCTTGAAGTTTTGATTAGAAAGATAAAAAAATACTCGAGTTTTGCAAACCGAATCTTGTGTAACTGCAAAGCTGAAAACTTTTGAAGTCTTTCAATACCATTTTCAAGAAAATATATTATGTATGTCGTATTAGATGCGTTTCGGCTTCTGTACTAAAGTTGACAAAGGTTTATTGCAATCGGATGAACAGTATTCAATCGAACGCGTAAACAAACATTAATTTTAGATTTAGATTGATAGTAGAGTTGAGATTTTATTATTTTAATTTAAAAGAAAATTGTATTTATTATATTTATTTGGCTTAGCATTCAGGAATTGAATGAATTGAAAACTGTAGCTTGATGTGTGGAGTCAAATCTTTAATTATTTTCAGTTAAATTGAAGAGGAAATTTTTATTAGTCTCCAATATAATTGGGTCCTGTTGAAAATTTAAAAGACTGGAAAGTGCAACGAGTAATACAAATATTTTAAAGATGATTCATTAGACATCTTTTTTGTGTCTCCGTAATTTTTTTGAAATTATTTCATTAATGATTTTATTTAATTAATGAACTGAATTAATTTATTTCTACTATATATGTTACGGCATAATTGGAAAATTGGTTTTTACCAACATTTAGCTGAACTACAACGAGAGTTTTAAAAATACAATGATGAAATTTAACACAATCACATAAACTATACATCGATAAAAATTTTGTCTTTATAAAGTAAATAGCTTTTATTTGAATGTTTTATAATTTTTGATGACTTGTTTAGCTATAATAATCGACTATCATTAGTGTAAACAGATTTCTCAATGTGACTGTAACAAATACTATGAAAAGAAATGTAATTTGTAATCAGTATAGGCCAAAGGCACATATTCAGTTTTTCTACATGTTTAAATATTTATTGGTATGATAATATTTAAATAAAATTGCAACTGTGTATAAATAAATGCATTTATTATAATTAGATAAAACAATTAATGTTAATTCTTAAAATAATTTTCAAATTAAACAAATTTTAAAAATATATTAATTAATCGTAGAATTGATCTGTTTTCGTTATATTCATGTATCTTTAGAAAGAATTCATGGTTGATTATTCTAGTGTATTATTTCAATTCAGAAACGGACATACGAATAAATTAAGTAAAGTAAAAATTAAACTGGTTTTATTTTTGGTACAATAATTATAATAAAAAACTGAAAAACTGACACTTTTTCAATGCTGGTGTGAAATCATTCATTATATATTATACATAGCTAAAACGTCCATTGTAAATGCTGGTGTGACTGCTTGTGTTTTTGACTCAATTAAATTTTAAAACAGACATTGAACGGACGTCAGTTTCAACGGTCACTGGAAAATGAAACACTAATGTGACCCTAAATTTTTCAGGATTTGTAAAAATACAACAAAGATATAAAATTTATTATAATTATTATCCATCACACGTGATGTGCGTATGAAAGTCATTTGTAATGCATTAATTATTTTTAATGAATTAATTATCGATTTAATTACGTAATATGGCATTGGAATTTTTTTTTGCCCAAATTTTTATTGAAAAATGCAAATATTTAATAACATAAATAAATAAATATACTATATTTGGTGTAATACTCGTTATGGCCTAAAAAAATTTTCCTCTGCTACTATTAAATATTAAACACTATTAAATATTGCTGGATTGCTTACAAAAATATTTTTACTAGATAGACAGATAAATTTACCAACATGGCAAGTTTAGTAAATACAAAAAATTTACAACTTTTTGTACTTTGAGCTTAATATTTCATCACTTCCGGAGATTTAATGTATAAATGATGATGATATCGAATTATAATTGTTTGCACATGGGTTTTTCATTTTCTAGTAATATCTAGTTTTGGATAAGAACTAAACACTTCAATGTCAATGATCCAAATCAAAATTAACGAATTAATGAAATATTAAAACATGTGTCAGAAATATGAAAATAAAAACTATAGTCATTGTTCTGATAACGAAATGTATATGAAAATAGAATTTAAGTCGATTTTTCAATTTTATGGAATATTTTCACAGTGGACGAGAATCTTTTGGTAATATTTTTAATGTCCTGTTCAAAAATGATATGTTCAATATTAAAAAAAAAAAAACATTTATTAAAGAAAAAACTCATGTTTCTTGAAAATGGTAGGTAACCTTAAATCAAATTTTCTTTTAAACTCAGAGCAGTTGTGAGAATGTTATGTAAAATTTTCATTGAATTTTGTAATTCACAAAGGTTCATTTCAGAAAATTTTCATTATGATCAGAATTTCGTGAAAATCTATCATAACATTACTACAAGTATCGTCAATGGATATATTTGCAGGATTATCACTTACGGTTTTTTGAAGGCTTCGATCACCTCTGGGTTTACTCCATTGGCAAATTTTAAAAGCAAATACATTTTTTTTCATCTTTGGTGTGTCAGATTTCTCATTTCTATTGCTTCAAACAGGGACAGATCTACATTTTCTGTCACCCAGATCAAAAACTCGCGTCCAGCTCGTCTATAAAGACACCTATAGCTGTTTTTCCGGCCACTGGCTATAGATCTGTCACTGGTTAGAAATTAAGTTACTTTTGCTGTTTTGGATGAATGACCTTATTTATACGTATTTTGTAATAGTTGATTTATATTAAAAAGTTTTCGATTAAAAAAAATTAAAATTTGAGTTTTAACGTTAGCTCGTAAGAATCGTTAACTTGATATATTATTACGGAAAAAGTTAAATACCGTTAAACAAATTACACTATTCATTTTCGAATTAATTATGAACAATAATGTTTTAATTCTATTCAAGTAATACTAATCGAAACTGGATCTTATTTCAAATGAATATCAATCAGTATGAAAAACTTAGTATTTTCTTAACTACATATTTGTTCTTCTCGCAGAAAATATTTGAATTTATGAAGATCATAAACGTGGACTTTTATTTAGATAATTTTCTTTTATAAATATAGTCATAATTTTTGTAATTATTATTCGCTGTTTGTTTAATAAGTCGACTATTGGTTTTTCACTTTTGACATTTTTTTGTATCATGATCAAATTACTTTTGAGATTATTGTACTTACTATTAATGAACCGGATCCCTAAACCCATAGTTCAAAGTACAAAAGACATTTAAAAGATGTCTCAAATTGTTAAAGTTAATAATTTTTTTTTTTTTTTTTTTAGTCAATTAAACAAAAATTAATTAATCATTTTCATCATGATAATTTAATTTAAGATAAAGAAAATCATTAAAATAATTATTATATTTGCAATAAAACATAAAAATTACAAAAGTAAAAAGGTCAGACGTATCGGTTTTTTTAATTTTAATATTTTTTTTGTAATTTTATTTTATGGATTAAAAGACGATAGTTTTTTTATACAATGCAAATTTGATTTGGTTTTATTTGAATCGTAATTTGAATGCGTTGATATTAAAATAACTGAAACGCATTAAACAAGTGGTCTAGATCTGACACGCAAGGTCCACACAATTCTTCACTCAATGACAAGAAAAAAAAAAACAATAATTTATTATTACGAATTTATGGATATTTTTTTGTCTTTTATTTTAGTTTTGTGATCCTCAACAAAAAAACAGCTGGACCGATTTTACTAAAAAGTAATTCAGTCTAAATAATTACGCAGCGAATAAAGGTGGTTTCACGTCGATATAATTATTTGTTCTTGGCGGCTGGACTCATTTTTGCTGAAAAGTCATGAACTTCTCAATGACAAGAAAAAAATTTTATTTATTGTAACAAATATGGATATTTTTTGTCTTTATTTTTCAATTATTAGTTTTATCATCCTCAACAAAAAATGCCTTGACCGATTTTACTGTAAAGCCATTGAGGATTAATTTACGTAATTACGTGTCGAATGAAAGTATTTCCAGGAATAACCGAGGCAAAAAAAAATCCACATACAGACCAAAGATATTTTAAAAAGGTTGGATTTCAGATTTATATAATCGGCGTCATTATAAGAATTTTCCACTAAACACTTTTATTTATTTATAATAATTAAATTATTTTGGTATTTTTGTGTATCACATACGCAAAAATTATTTCAATTATTTCGTAAAAAAATGATAAAAATAGAATTTCCTAATTTGAAAAGTATTATCTATGTTGCATCATTATAAAATCTTGGGGATTCAAAAGAAATTTATCAAATTCTAATCTACAATTTGAAATATCACACACTGATACATCACGAAATATTAAAAATTAGTAAACCTTGGATTATGAAATTTAATTCATGCAATGAAGAACCTCGCTAAGAAACAATAGTTGGAAATTTAGTGGATCATCTTGAACATATCTACACGAATGTTTACACAAACATTTATACGCCAAGTAGCTCTAGGTCTTATGCTCATTCGTCTGAATACGTTAAACAGACCAACAGATCAACGGATACGAAAAGAAAGTTGCTCAGATACGAAACTAAAATTGTTCCAAATCGGCTACATGTATAAAAAAATTTTTGAAATCATAGCAAAAAGGTTTATTTATTTTTTATCTGAGACTCAAAACTTGGAACGCAATATTGTTATCGTGGATATAATTAACACGCAACAAGTTTAAGTTTTATTAGTGTTTGTAAGTAATTTATTGCTTTTCATATTAGCAGTTTTAATAAATCATTGTACCGTAACCTATATTTGAATTATTATATATTGAACTGACCGATTTTACACACTGAATGTAAATTAGATGTCATTTACCTTATGACATCTAGAAGTACTTAATTGATCTCATTTCTGGACAATAATGCATAAAATAAAACCATAATCATTTATAGTGGTTTATTTCAAACCATTAATATTAAAATATATGATTGATATTCATAGATATTCAACCAAATTCTTTATTGAATCAGTTCTTCTTCAATTATAAATTATAATGAGAGTAATAAATTTTCAAAATCTTTTAAAGTTTTAAAAACTTGAGCTTACAAGCTTTAAATTTCAGGATATTCGAGTTAGGAAGGTAATTAAATTCGCCCAATTTATTCGATACGTGGTAAAATCAGAGGTCCGTTCACTTACAAGCGGAAAATATGCCAACACCAAATAAAAACCGATTACCGTCGAGTTTTGTCAAAGAAAAAGTTGTAAGAACTTTAACCATCGAACATTGCGTGTTTGGGGCTACAAAATACTATTCTTCCAATTCAATGATATATAAATCTGTGAATGGTAAATGATTTAACATTTCTCAAAAATTATTTACAAATTTAAATGAATAATTATTTATATTTGCAATTAAAAATAATAACTAATAAAATTTCTTCGAATTTTCAACGCAATAACTACAATTAAACGTTAATTTTTCTAATTATTCAATAATTTTTGACATTTGTTATACAATTTACATGGAAATAATTAAACAAATAATTATATTTTCCAGTATCCGAATGTATTTTAGCGTGCCGCTTTAATCTATTAGATTCAACATCATTTACCGACCATCTACATTGAATACAGCTTTATTACATAAAAGCTTGGTTGAATACGATGATAGTGGTTGTACACGATTAGAGATTAAACTTCATAAACAAACTATAACTTAACCATTGAATTCAGTGGATGTGTGGAGATTCTACGAATGAATAACTAAATGCAGTCTACTTGATAATTTCTACGAATCTATTCACCCACACATGTGGTCTAGTTAATTAATTATTGAAATCAAAATTTTGTGAAAATATTGGATTCATTACATTAATTGCTTGTATGCATTTTTTTTTTTTTCAAATCATAATCCTGTTGGATAATCGTAAGAAAACAATTCAATTCGAACTAATTATGTTATTTTATGAACACCTATATCAAAATTGCGCTTGTGCGATCAATATTTTCTATCGATACAAAATTTAGATTAAAATTAATATACTCAGACATACTACTGATGTATGTCGGGTATAAAAACATCGGGATAGAGAAAAACAATTTCTCCGATTCCAAATTTTTTACCTATTTTTAATAGCTTTATATCATAACAAGTTGGGCATATAATTTTAAATAAAAAATTAGAGGGGAATTATTAAGAAATAAATGTTAAAAGATTTCTAGTGTTTTTTTTATACAATACGCGTTTTATGTGAGTAGATTATCAATTAAAGATCGATAATTTTAAGTTGTCTACGAAATTTATTACTGAATTTCTTCTAACCTATCCACGAATTAAAAAAAAATGATTTTGATAAAAAAAGATTAAAAGTATGTAAGTGTTGTAGAAAGAATTGTACACAGAACCGTAATAAAATGTCCATTATTTTTATTACTTTTAAATATATATCATTAAATTATAAAAAATATATCACGTCATTAATATTGATGTTTTGAAAATTCCTTATTAATTGTCTAGTATTGTAAGTCATTGTAATTTCAAGGTCTTATCAATTTTTCTTTATTCAAAGCAGGAATTTTTCTTACACGATAAACCGAATGATATTCAAAGTTTGAAAAGAAAATGTCGCGAATTATAATTTATTATCTGATAACTTGTTGTACGTTTAATATGTATACAGACTTACGTTCGCCTTTGAAGTTGGCTATAACAGGTAAGATACTGGTTAAGGAACAACGACCCTACGTTTCACATTGAATAAAAATAATTATTTCTCAAAAATCAATAATTTTTCAAAAAATATAACTTTTATTTAAATTATATTGTAGATTTTTATTCATAATGTTCGCCACCACAAACTTTGCAATGTTTTTATATTGCATTTATTTTATTTGTGTGTAAGCTTTGTGCAATATTTACTCTTAACAAATAGTTACACTCTCAAAGTAGAAACTTTGAATTGAATGTTTCCTTAAAAGGTATTAAACTTTTTATTTGATTCAAAAACACATTGATGAGAAAAAACTTTTTAAACATTGTAAATTATTTAAAATATTCTTTAATTTAAAACAGGTCAAATAATCAAAGGATTTATCAAGTTATTATACAAAAAGGATTCTTTAAAACCGACACATGCCTGTACACATGGTGATTTTTATTACTGATTTCAAGGAAAAATAGATTATCAATTCTATTTGACCTGTATGTATGTGATTTTCTTAGAATGCATAATATTTGTACATATTAGTCTATATGGTCATCTAAACAATATTTAATATAATTATTTTATTAATGTATCGTATACTAGCCAAGTTAGAAGTTCAAAATATGGAAATTTGAATTTAAATATGCTCAAAATTAGGTGCGAAATGATCTAAGCAATTTTATGCATAAAATTCGAACCAGAAACTCTCTTTAATTTCACTGAATAATTATATTTTTCCCAATCAATTAATTATTATGTAGAACAAATACATTGTTGTAAATTTAATAGTTAATACACATATAGGAAAGTATTGTTTTGATTCTACAATAATGATTATGTTGTCAACAATTTAATTAAATTCAAAATAATAGCTTCTTGATACACAGGTGATATCTTCAATGTTTTATGTACCTACAACAGTCCGTTTACTTCTGGATTAGTAATATTCGTTTTTTTTTTTGTAGGAAGCGCTTGAAAGCATCTTAGATATTCCCGACTATCTGGAAAAGTTGACATGTGAAAATATAACGCCACGAGATACATTTTTATGCAATGTATTTTTTTTTACAAAGTTTTTTCTCTCTCATTGAATTTTTGATAACTATCTTTCCATACCGTTTTTTCGATTTTAAATTTCTCGGAAAATATTGACTTTATCGTAAAAAGTACCGTTTTTTCGATTTTAAATTTCTCGGAAAATATTGACTTTATCGTAAAAAGTTATAGGTATGTATTTCACCAAAGAATGTCTTGCAATTGTTTAAACAAGTTCGGTGTAAACAATATGACCCCGGATTGCTCCAGGCAATCTACATTTATATCATCAGTAGGAAGATTCAAGGAGAAAGGTAAAATTTGTACCCGTTTCCACACTACCATTGGGGTAAGGTACATTAGTGCGTTTTTTTTAGCGTGGTCTCCCCTATAGGCCTATTCCACGATTTTTTCACCGATTTAAACACACCTTAGCACATTTAAAAAGGAGAAAAAAATATATAGAACGTTTTCATAATAACTAGTCGATAGAAAATCGACAAAGATGTCGATAGTATTATAATTTTGAATACTTACTCATTAATCAATATAGCAAATAAAGTAACAAAATGTTTGGGTGACTGAAGATATGAAAACGTTTAAAAATAATTCATCAACTTTGTCGACATGAGTTGACGAATTATACGAGATGTAATCCTTAATTTCGAAATTTATTCTTCAACAGAAATGAAATCAACTAAAGTCTGAAATTAGCGAACTCATAAACGACAAGAACGTCAGATTTATAAAAATCTCCACAGTTTTGGAAAAAATTTGACAGAAATTTACAAAAAAATTTCAATAGTTTTCAATAAAACTTTACAAATGTTTACAAAATTTCAAAAATTTTTGATTACATCTCGCGCAAAATTCATAATCTAAAATGAAATAAAATTAATTTCTGAAATAATTTATAAATTTGTAATCTGGAACGAGTAATATTTAGAAATTCACTATGTCACAATTTAAAAGTCAAATTACAAATAAAAAGTTCTTGAAATTAAAAATTTCGTTTTTCCTTCTTCAAAATCACTACACCTAATATTTCATTTACACAAACTACGAATTTTCACCATAAAATAAAAAATATAAATTACTAACTGAAATAAAATTATAATTAATAACCTGAAATAAAATTTAAATTTATAAGCAGAAATAAAATACAAATTTATAAAAAAATATAAATAAAATATACAAAAAATATAAATTTATAACCAGTAAAAAATAAAATAAATGCAGTAGTTGAAAAATGTTATATCAGTTGTAAATCGAGCAAGGGGGTGGGTGAGGGAGATCATTTACAAATTTAAATAATAATGAAAATCTGTATAAAGAAATTTGAAATAAAATAACTTTTTAAGAATTATCTATCAACTTGAAATATTCAAAATTTAAATAATCTAATTCGAAAAATCAATTAATAATCAAAATTTAAAAACATAAACTAATGAAACAAAATTAATTACTAAAAATTACAATCAAATAATCTATATCAAATTTTAAAAAAACTATATGTGAAAAAATTTATTGAATTTGAAATTATAGAGGGGAGGCTGGAAGAGTCACCTTATAAATAAAATATAAAAATATAAATTAATTGTAAAATGTTGTAAATTTGATGGCGGGGCCAGGGGGTAATTTAAAATGTGTATTGATAACTATTGAAAATAAGAAATTTATACATTATAAATATGAATAGAGTAATTCAAAAATTAAGATTTAAGAATAATCTAACTTTAAATAATATAAATCGGAAAAAAAAATTAAAGCAAAAATAATTTAAATTACAAGAATAATCTGAATAAACTTTAAATAACCTCTCAAGTATATATTGAAATATAATTTATCAAATTTATTTTAAATTCAAGTAAATGCAGTGGTAAATTTTGTGAACTCTAGTATACAATCAAAATTTAAAAACTAACACGAAAACTAATTATTAAAAAAATTATATACTTTAAATACTATTAATTATGTGAAAAAATTTATCTGAATTGTAAATTAAAGGGGGTGTTAGGGGTGTCAAGTTTTGTGAAAATCTGTAAAAATATCAAAATAAATAACTTACAATCTAACCACCAACCTTTTTACCTCCAAACATACTCAAAAATCTGCATCGATGTTAACAGTTTCCAAAACACTACACTAATGTCACTTCACACTATAAAAGTTTGTTTTTATCGATAAAAAGGGCGCCCAATTTTGACGTTTTGTAATGTCCGCACAATTCACTGCACTTCACTTCAAAGTAAAAACGACGTCAACAAGAAAATTTATTTATTCGATAATTAATCTCATTTAGGCAATAGATTATAGAATAAAAAAATTTTTTAAAATACATTTCAGATTTATCCAAGAAATAATGATAATCGTAAAATTTGTAAAATTATTTCTTTAAAATTTTTAATAATTTTCTTTTATAAACTCTGGAGAAATTTTTATTTCTGCATAAAATGTTGGAAGTTAAAATAAAAATCGAATTTGGATGCAATATTTAATTTATAAAGTATCATTTAAAATTCATAACAATTTTGATTCGAATTAATCAAAAATAAAAATTTATTATTTAAAATTTTTTCAAATTTATTTCACAGATTTGGGTTTTTCCTCTACGAAATCAACGTATTTCAGGCCACAATTAATGGCATATAATTTAACATATGTCAAGTAACTGTTTAATTTTCATAATCAAGTTTCGTTCAAAATTTGAATTATATAAAAACAAGTTTTTTTTTAAATAGAATCATGTCGGCTAAAAACTTTCCGAAATTTTCCAATTACTTTAGCTGCCATAGAAAATAACAAAATGTTTGAAATACTTATGAGAAAACATTTTGACTCTCGGATTTACAAATTGATTTATGCTATTAAAGCTAAATATCCCAAAAATGTACGCAAAAAACATACCCCACCGGCTTGGTTATCGCCGTCCCCTTCCTGATCTACTTCTAATAAAAGTAATTAATCCGATCTAAAATGTATGAAAAAAAAAATGGAAATCTAAATATACTGGTATATTTATGTCATAATCCTACTAGAATTTTTATTAAAATAATAGAAAATTCGATTGAAAATGATTAAACACTTCCGATGAGAAGAGATCATGTTTAACGATACAATTTTGAGATATAGAAAGCTTAAAAAAAAAATTAATAATAAATATTTGAAATACTTATGTGAAAACATATTGTGACTCTCTGATTTAAAAATCGATTTATGTTATTAATGCTCAGTATCTCAAAAATGTATGCAAAAAACATACCCCACCGGCTTGGTTATCGCCATCCCCTTCCTGATCTGCTCCTTATCAAAGCAATTAATCCGATCTAAAATATATGAAAAAAAAAAATCGAAATCTAAATAACTAGTAAATTTATCTGAAAATCCTAGTAGAATTTCTATTAAAATAATAAACAATTCTAGTGAAAATGGTTTTGAGACAAAGTTTTAATAATGATTGGACGAAAATAATAAAATTTTTATATTTAAAATGAGAACGAAAGCCGGAGGTCTCAAAGTAAGCCTGGTATGGATCTAGCTTAGTTTTCGAAATATTGAAAAAGTTCCGAAACGAAAAATACTTAATAATAAAAACTAAAAAATATTTACAGAAGTTATGTGTGAATTTGTTTCCAATAATTATAACTAATTCAATGCTTTTGGGCACAAGCATGCAATAAAAATAAACTAATCCCAAATACAAACACACAAATAAAACAATCCCAAACATGCAATAAATACAGGATAAATTAACCACCAAGAAAACCTAATAAAACTTTAACAAATTCACATATAGCTAATTTTATAAATCATCAAGAATTAACAAATTATCTCGAAAACTAAGTAAAACTTAAAAAAAAAAAAAAAATACATTTTTCGATCGATAAGAACGATCGTTCTTCAAAATCAATTACACTGAAATTAAAATCGATAGCGCCAAAACCATAATCATTTTACTTTTATTTACATAAGTGTAACTTCAAACTATGAAAATTTTGTAAAAAACTTAACAGAAATGAAAATGAAAATAGAAAAGTGATAAAAAAAAAAAATACATTTAAATTCAGATTAATCACTTTCAATCAGAAGAGATCATGTTTAACGATACAATTATGAGATAAAGAAACTTTAATTTATAAAATTAAAACTCAACATCCCAAAAATGTACACGAAAAACATACCCCACCGGCTTGGTTATCGCCATCCCCTTCCTGATCTACTCCCAATAAAAGCAATTAATCTTATCTATAATGTATGAAAAAAATGGAAATCTAAATACACCAGTAAAAAAAATGGAAATCTAAATACACCAGTATATTTATCTCAAAAACCTAATAGAATTTCTATTAAAATAATAGAAAATTTGATTGAAAATGATTAAACACTTTCAATCAGAAGAGATCATGTTTAACGTTACAATTGTGAGATATATAAACTTTAATCTAAATAATTAATCTTAAAATCAAGTCCGTCGAAGTTCCGCAAAAATATTCAAAATTTTTAATATTTTCTATGGAGCCAAAATTTTTGAAAAATCAATTAGGCCAATCAAGAGCCAACACATTTCTTAAATAAAAACCTGCACAATAAGACAGATTTTGGTATAACTTTGATCGTTATTAAACAGACTTGACTCGTGTTTGAATTTAGCCAAATATCGTTACGCCTTAAAACTTGTATAGTTTCAAGAAAAACTAAAAAATCTGTGATATAAATTTTTTAAAAAGTTTTAAATTATAAATGTTTCAATTTTTAAATAATACAACAAAATGTTACAATTTTAAACGAATTTAAAAATCGAATTATTGCTCTCAAAATGATTTTAATTTAAACGACGACAAATAATGTAAATAGAATAGAAATTATTCCTGAAATATAAAATAAAATTATTAAATTTTAAATAAATAAATCAATATTTGATCACTGTAGTCAATAAATTAAGATGGCAATAGAATGGACTCCTAATTGGATCTATAAAGTGACCCCAATAAAATTTTTGGACACTAATAAATTGAATTTTTCTTACCTTGTACAAAAATTTGCACAAGATGCCTTCAGATAAGAAATATTTTAATTATCGAACAAACAAAATAATGTCGTTTCAACGAGGTATTCTTACTAACTAACAAGTCCGGAATAAAAAAATTTAGACTTGCATACAACATTCTTAATTGCATAACTTTCCTGTAGCAGCCCGTCAATTTATAAAAAAAAATTCGTTTTACCAACTACAATAAAGGTAGTTTCACATACCTTGATTAACCTATATAAATATAATCATGTGAATGCACAATTAATAAATACAATAAAAGAAATATAACTTGTACTACATTTAGAATTCCGTAGCTAATAACATCATAACAATGTGTTTCATATGAAAATATAATAAATATAGGTACAAATATTTTACATAAAAAAGTGGTCTAAAACCATTTTATAAAAAATATGTCGCCTCTATTTGTTATAAAATATGATTTCTTTAAAATTTGAGTAACTGTGATGACGAAATAATAAATGATTCCACGAATCGTATTTTTATTTCTTAATTTGCAATAATTATTCTTCATGTTATGCTTTACCCTCTCCAATTGAGTCTTGAAATTCACCTCGTGATCATCATTTGGAATAATAAGTTGACGTATTTTAACGTGTGCGTTAAATATCAATTAAGAATAAGTATCGTATTAAATGTACTAAATAAAATATTTAAATTTAGTACATTTTTACAATAATTTCCAAAATAAATATCAAATATACGAACAAAAAACACATTACTATGAACAAGCCTTTTTAATAAAGAAATTGAAATAAATAAATTACATAACTAAAATTTGTTGAATCTAGTCGACAAAAATACAGTAAATTGAAAGTAAATAACCTAATTTATAAAAAAACAATTTTTATATTTTTTAAAATAATTAATTGAAAAAAATATTCATAATTTCTACCAATAATAAGTTTTTCACCTTCTTCAGCAAATTGAAGTATAATTAGCATGAGTTATAAGTAATATATATGTATTGCAATATAGGTAATTTAGTTTTTAAATAAAGTTTTAGAAACTAGTTTTGCCAATAATATAAAAATGCAATCTATTCTTAATATTGCAATTTAGAAAAAGAATAAAGTAAATGAAATTTTAGGAAAACAATGATTTTATATTAATCAATGTCCCGAACGTGAACCGAATCACTGTCTAGTAATAATTGGGAGGTATTTGATCATTAGTATCGGGTGCCGGCTATCCTTACCGATGGTTTTCTATGGTTTTCCATTTGATTTGCACAAAGTAAATACTGGGATAATTCCTTATAAAGTCAGCCATAGCTGCATACCTTCCCCTTTCGATTATATGCCCCATCCTATTTTTTGAAATATTCTGTACAATTATGTATTGTTTAAAAAAAGAATGAATACAGATTTGAATTGAATTGAATTTTTTATGATTCTCTACCCTGCCCTACAAAAGAATCAATGATATTGATTCAATACATTTATTTTTATGGGAATAGCGTCCAGGTGATTGATTTTCGCTAAAGAATCAATGTTGTCTACATAAAAATTATACAACATTAATTTCCGGTCTTCAATGTTTAAAAAGATGATAGATTTTTTTAAAAAATAATTAATATTTCATCATATTTTACATGTGATATCACAGCAAATGATTTTTTTTCCATCTTAATTTTATATTACTTGCTTTATTCAGTTAATTACGCGCTAAATAATGCGTTCTAATAAAATTATTAATTATCAACATTCAATAAAATGATAAAGACTATATACGATCATATACCGAAATGATTATCTATCTTTGTTTTACATGCGCATTTATTCTATACGATCTTCTATCCTGTTTCATCTTTTGGAAGTGATTAGATATATAAAGAGATTTTCACTGTAATCATGCGTCATTTTCAATCGAGAAAACGAATTTGAAATTGTTTTAATCTTATTTTAAAAAATATTATTATTGCATTTAATTTTAAATAATAATAAATAATTTATTAATAAAAAATAATTTGTTTGCAAATAAATCAAAATAAATAAACTTTTTTGTGAAGTTTTGAAGTAGTGTTTTTTTTATTGCAATAAATTTGCATTTTTTTAAAAATGTTCACGCTAAAACGATTTGCAGTTTTATTGGTAACAGTGCTGTTATTAATCAATTTACAACATACACATGCTAAACCATACAGGTAAAATTAACAATTTTTTATATTTATTCACTAATTTTCTTTTACTCTTGCAGTATAAATTTTGTAGAAAATTATATAAAATCAGTGTTTTCATTGCAATTTTTTTATTATTATTTACCGGTTTTCTAAAACAGATTAAAAAAAGAAAATTTTATATACATTTACTCAACTTAAAATTATTCAAAAAAAATTGCAAAACTTAAAAAAATTCATAAAAAATTTAAATATAATAATTATGCCAGTTAAAATTAAATAAAGATTTTTTTTAAAAATGATCAAAATTTGAATATTAAATGATATTTAAATTGCAAAAATATAAATTTAAAGACTTCATGTTAAAATTGTGAATTTAAAATATAAAACTCCTAAAGTCATCGAGAATGATTCTGATATAAGTTCAGCACAGGTTATCATCGAACAATTAATGAATATATTTGATTTTGTAAAACATTGTAAAAAAATATACGAAATTATTTGGAACATGGTCGTTACAATCAGACTACACATTCAACTATTGAATTGATTTGGGTAGAAGAATGATTATATTTATAAATTAATGTTTATATTTTCATTTTATTGTAAACTCGAAAAGTTCCTTATTGACAAATTCGTTATTAAATATCTTTTTATTATGATTAATGTAAAATTAAGAAACATCAAAATAAAACTTAAAAAAAAAAATTGAATGGTAGTCATTACAGAAAATGTACTATTCAACTGACCTCCTTGAGCCTAGCCACAATACACGAATGATCATTGCAAATATACGAATATCAACTGGTGTTTGTACAAATAAAAATGTATTGGATTTACAGGAATTAAAATATACGTGACCTAATATGCGACATGTGTGCACCGTTTTTATATATATAACGGGTGGATTATTACTAAATTATTTTTAAATACCGTAATTTAAAATACCGTAAATTAATTTTTATGTACCGATAAAAAAAAGGAGGTCTTTCTAGGCAATTTATATCGACTATAGGGTAGTTGCAATAATACTTTTCTTTAAATAAAACAATATACAGACGATAGATTATAAAATAAAATACCAACATTTATAACTTGGTACATAAGAGATATTAAGACTTGCTATTAAAGCTGTAAATTAGCATCTGCTAGTACACTGGATTCACCTTCTTTATGCCTCACTCATTCAAAATAGGCAAATATTTAGCTCTTTTCGACTATTCACAATTATGGCTACGAAAGAAATCGAACTTGGCTGCAACCCATTAATACAGTGGAAAGTAATTGGTACTATGATAATCAGGGCTACTTCAGTAAACTATCACTGATATGTTTTATTGATTGTCGTGTTAATTCGGCTCTTCGGTATAGAAAACAAAGGAAATTTTTTATTTAGAAATTACTCAAAAATTAGTTATTTTTGCGTCCATAGATTCAAACATATTTAATTATTTTTTTAATACCTTTGTGTAAATTCCATTAAAATTTTAGTGAAAAAAATACTGGTAGAATTTATTTAATGCAATTACGTTATTAAAAAAAAAAAACTTTTATAGGTATTTTTTTTAAATTACCAACAAAAGGGTTATTTTAATCTAATTAATTGTACCTAAGTATTTGTTATTTTATAAAAAAAAAAATTAATGTTCCTGATAATTAAGTTATTAAATGCTGATCCATTTCTATGCATGTAAACTAATTACAAATGAATCTAATTATGAAAATTGTTGATTTTAAAAAATACTAAAATAATCTGGTTTCTAATAAACTTTTTGAATTACATATTTTTTCTAGGACATATCGGACATGATAAACGATTAAGCAATTTAATTAAGCCTTTTTTTAAATAATTTTCTTTATAACAGGAAAAGACTACGTTTTTAAAAAGTATCATGTTCCTAAACTGCTAACTACTTCAAATGACAGATATATAAAATATCTTTAAGTAATGACAGGAATAATATTGTAAAATTTAATTGGGCCTCTTAACTGAAAACCATTCCCTTTAAACCATAAAATTTCTAAAAAAAAAAACATACTTTGATTCTAAGATTTTACATAAAGGCGTGTACTTCTAGTAGCAATTCATAATACTTTTTCTAAATGAATATACATATGGGTTATTAAAACAGAGGATGAAAGTAGAATCTTAAGAATAGAATTATTTATAGTATTTTATGAATGCTTATGATTAAAGCCATTTCAAACATTAATACTTAACCATATGTTGAGTATCTAAACAATTAAATCTAATAGTTATTATTTTAATTTGTTTATTAATATTCTTATCAACCACATATTTACTTCTATAGCTCTGAACAAAGTAAAATCAAATTAAGTTTTCAACCTGCTAATATAATAACACACACATTATAAGTTTTCAAAAGTAATACCATCATTTTGTAAACACTCACATACAAGTTGAGAAAATCTATTCTATAATGCGTGGTGTTGTTTTGTCTCATGGGAAGTTTAGTCACAACCTAATTATACGAGCAGTTGTAATAAGCTGAATCGAATCAAAGAAAAAACATTTTTATAGATAAAGGTACTTATTTGTAACAGTTTGTGATTTCGATTTAAGAAAATACCACGTTCATAATAGGTTTGATAATCTATTGGGATTCTATTAATTTAGATTTTTTATTTCTGTAATCGTTCTGGAAGAATTTAAACTGACAGTAAAAATAGTAGAAATTATGACGTTGAAACATTAGAATCGTATTATTAAAACAACATAATATTTGGACTGTATAGAATGTCATCTATTGAATTTATGGGCGATTAAAGGAGACCAGGGGTAAGATTAACTTTCTGTAAAACGATTATATGCTTGATATAATTGACCCTTCCATCTACTCATAACACTACGAATAATTCACTAATTCATTTATAAATTAAAGTGAAAATGCTTTAAATTATTATATTTAAATTGTTTTTTATTTTTTTGTGACTCCAAAATAAAAATTAACTGACTTTTTACACTTTAAAAATTTGATGTTCTGTCACTCTGAATAATGTTGTCTAATCAATCTCGAAATTGCAGAATTTTTGATCGTTTAGATAGCGAGATAATCAAACTTAAAGTTCGTGATTTCAAGGGTCACTGCCCATTCAAAGCCCAGAAAAACTATCGATAGAATTAAAAAGAAAAGTAGGAGAGACTGAAGAAATGCTTTAAAAATAAATGCCATAACTTGAGTGACACAAGATTAATTTTCACATCTTATCTGTAATTTCGAGATCGAAATGTTTTTTTTTTTTGCATATTTTCCAAGCTCAAAATTTGCCTAGATTTATAACATTCGTATATAAATGATAAAAATATTTATAAGGTAATAAATTCTCTGACTATAGAATACCAAGTGTAATTTTGGTGACAGTATTCTTTCAATTATATCATTTTTAATTATTTTACTCAACTGACAGTAAAAAAACACTTTTAAAAGTATAAATAAAAACTTCACCAATGTTAGCTTTCCATGTTGTTCGACATAAATAACATAATATTCAATTTACAAGTTCTTAAACTCTTTCCTTGCATAAATTATTGCATACCAACTTTTTAAATAAGAATACCTACTTATTTTTTTAAATTATTAATGACAGCATAAAAAAAATATTACGCTCAACGTTTTCCCCTAATGAACTTTTAATAATTTAACATGCAAAACACATTTTTTTCTACAAAAAAAAAAAGTTAACAAAAACATCATAATTTCATTTCCGGTAGCGTTTGTAAGTATTCTTTAGAAATTAATTAAATAATAAAAAGTGTATTATGAACTGTTTTCTAGATGAGATGATAAACCGACTCCATGGAGGAAGTTCATAATTCACTTTCGAAAAATTCTTTACTTATTATTTGAAAGTTTGTAGTTAAATTAACGATTGTAGTTAAATTATATATTATACCATAGTGGTTTTGACGAGTCCATGATCACGTATTCTCTACATGATCGTATTAAGGCATCGTTTTATCGATTCTATTTTCTTTGTTAATACATTTTATATAATAAGTGCCGTATAGCATACTTGTGAACTATTATTTATAAATGAATTTAATAACTTTCAAATAACCAATCAAATTGTAGGATACAACTGTTCACATGAATCATTTGATTACAAACCAGGAACTAGCCAATCGGATTTTACTATAGGTGATTAATATCGTACAAAAATGTAAACACACTTTCAACTTTTTTGATATATAAAAATGAGATCCAAAAAATATGATCTTGCAAATAAAATATTCTTCTAAAACTGAAAACTTGAATGATAAAGCATAGTCTGCCTTAAGTAAACGACAGCCATTGAAAAATTGAACATATTGAAATTTTTCCATAATTATTCACTCGAAGTTTGTTTTAATTGTGATTATTTAGAATTATGAAATCGGTTGTTTTTTTACCCTTTAAACGGTACATTTTTACTATTCAATTTTATTTTATTTGTTCATAAATTTTCATCAAAAAAATATAAAAAATTATAATCGTTTTAAGGTAATTTTTATTTCAATAACTCTTTAAATTTGTTAAATTAACCATAAAAATTATTCAATAAACAATATGGTAAATAAAACTTTTAACAAAATTTCTTTAAAAATAATTAAGGAATATTATTATTATGTTTTATTTATTTTTCTTTTATGAACAATTAAATAAGTATAATTAATGTATTCATTATTTTAATAAAAAAAAAAAATAAATAAATAAATGTCCCATCTTAACAGTATATAAAAAGTATATAATTTACTTAAAAGAATTATTAAATTTTCTAAATGATTAAACTAAATATTTGTATATAAAAAATTATTATTTTTTAATTATCGCTATTGTTTTTAATTCATAAAATTAATTGCTCAATCATATGTATATCATTATTTTGAAATAGATATTCAAATTATTTAAAGTTGATTTAATTTTTTTATATTTTCGAAAAATATTTATTGGCAATTCTAGTGTAAAAACGTACAATTTTTAAAATTATTTAAAATTTAATAGAAATGTAAATTCGCTGAAAGTGATATAAATTTTATCGAATGCAAAAAAAATATATTAATCCAATTTTTTTCTTTTTGTTGCAGAGTGAAAAGGGTCTCGGATCAAACACTAGCTGAATTGGAAACATTACTGGGACTTGAATCATTAAAAGGTCGTGTTGTAAATTTACCAGTTGCTTTTGGACGGATAGATCCACATAAAATGTAATTATATTATTTATAATTTTTTGTGATTTATTAATATTCTAGACGGCAGTAGTCACTTTTCATAGCCGGTAAACCAAAGATTTTCTTACTAAAGTAAAGTCAATTTTCTCAGATGCTCGGAACGAATTTTATATACTTCTCAATCTCTTAATTAATAAACGTTTTTATGTCATCCGGATTTAAAGGCTAGGGAATAATAAATAAAATAGACAATTTGAAATTTTCATTTTTGATAAATTTTGGATCAAACGATTTTCCTATTTGTGGTATAATTAGTGTTTCATTAGGAAAACAAAATAAAATATAGTAAATTTCCGAAAATATGCCTAAACAAAACATTTGTTTTAGACAGCCAAATAAAAATTTAACACGGAGCCAAATTTGAAGTTTCAAAAGTATGGCGGTCACTCATGCGTACAGGGATCCGGGTTTGTTTATAACAATTGGGGACATCTTTACATGGCTTTCACCTAGGTGACCTGGTTCCCGGTATCGCATCCAAAATGTAGTATAAGTTCTTGGAATATTAGTGATAATGCATCAGAAATCTAAAGAAAGATAGTTCTTTTATAATAATTTATTTCAATTCTTTGAAGGCAAAGTTATCTATGAATCGTAAATACGATGTATTGATTTATAAATTTAGACTTAGCGTATCCTTACAGAACAAATCATTCTAATTTGAAAAGAACACTTAAGAAGAACTTTGGTGTGTCTTGCAGCATTTACCAGCTAGAGAAAGTAATTCGACGTCTACAATATAAATAAAATCGTATTGATAAATTGATAATTTTGATAAATAATTGCATATTGGAATGTTATTTTAGGCGTTGTATTTTTGATATTAAATGTATTAAATTTATAAAAAATATGCCATGTGGCTTCTATCCAGTAACTATTTGCAATAGAATTATAGCATAATTGTATGTAGGACTTCGAAGGAATATTTCGAAGGAATTTTATTTTTTATAATTTTATTCATATTCTACAGAAAACGGTACCAAATTAGGCGTCGACTTAACAATCGTCGTGGCCGGGGATGAACATAAACATTCTTACATCAACAATCATAGGAAACAATTATTAAAATAAATTTGACCGGAAAAAATTATTGTCAAATTTTGTATCGAGAACTCTCGGAATGTGGACGTTATGGTTTCTTTTGTTTTTGGTCGTTTTTCTGTTTCATTTTTTAAAGAAATGAATTTATTTGAATTTTTATTCAGTATTTACAAACATAAATATTTTATTTTTGTATTATTTTTTGTCTTATAATATAAATAATTTTTATTTTTGTTATTTTTTTTTATAATTTAAAAAAAAACATAATTTTTGTCTTATTTATATATTTTATTTATTTATTAAATTACTAACAAATATTTCTGATGTTTTTATTTTTATTTTTTTTATTTCTAATCTTATTATTTACCTTTTTTTCTCTATTTGATGATAAAATGAAATATTAGATTTCCTCAAATGTCATTGTTTTTCGGTTTTCTATATATAAAAGAGAATAGGAGATGTTATTTTTTATATAAATTATTGAATTTCATCGATGATACTTTTTATTGCTTTTAATTGCATATCGAAGGAAATCAAATACTTTTTGGTGTTCTCTATAGTAAAAAATTTATTCGAAGACAAACATTTTCTTTCGATTAATGGTGAAATAGAAATTTTAGATGATTAAACACATTTCTTTTAGAGGTTTGATTAATATACAGGTGTGTTTGTTTTTGAAGCTAATGCAAAGTGTGCAAAATATAAAATTAAACTCAATATAAATCTTATAGTTTATCAAAAGTTTTGTATGTAAATTTTTTTTTTTTTTTTTTTGAAACATAATCAAATGCGATAAAGCTTAAATTCAAAATTTAATTTCAATATGTTTTTCTGAAACGCTGTAATTTTTGTTAGTGTTGAATCATTATATGCGAAAGTAGGAACCACGTTCAGGTAGAAATCAACCCTGCACATCATCAGCTTTTATACTATTTAAAGGGGTAGGAATTAAATAAAAATTTTTGAATAAACGACTATAAAATTTTACATAAAAATATTCTTTGATATTTTTCTTATCCCTAAATAAGTTTCGACAAAGTATATTTCTAATAAATTTTTTTGCAATAAGAACCCATATTTTTAGTGCCTCATAGAATAACTCCAAACAACATAATCGAGTAGAAGTTTGAATAACTAATAAGCTTAAAAGAATGCTTAGAAGAAATTGTATCTTGTAATATAATGCAATCTAAATTGACGTCTCAGATATAAAATGGCAAATATCAGCTTATATTCCAAGGATAAAAAACAAAAGGTGTTGAAATTAATTTTTCAAAAGCAATACCTATCAGTTACTATTGTAAACATTTTTCTCAAAATGTACGTTCACGAAATTCGTTTTTTCAATTACATCATTTTGGTCAACAAACCTTCTTAATTTAATCTGATTTTTTTTATCCACATGTAAAATATCATTTCAAGTGTTATTAGAAAATACCAAATTCAAATATTATCAGTTCAAGTGAACCAGTAATTTTGAAATAAGATACTATCAAAAAATTTTCTCCTAATTTTTCCCCCCATACATTCTGCGTATTTCGTATTTAAATTTTGTATATATTTCAGTTCAACGACCAATAGTTTTTTTTTTTTTTTTTTTACATTTAAAATAAATTATTTTTTCTAATAAAATAAAATTTTTGATTTATATCACGTGAAAAAGTCCTTGATATGATAATGTTTTTATTAGATTAATTAATTTTTTTTTAAAGATGAACGAACTAATGCTGTTATACGAATGACCTGATGCCAATTTAAGCTTATCTTTAATGAACAATACCTTTTTGTGAACCGTGTTAATTAATCTTTCAAAAAAATCATACAGAAATAATTTTCAAATAAAAAACTTCTTTATTTAAATTTATGATTGAATAATATTCGATACCATGAGGGTTAGAACCAAAAAATGAGAAGTGAAAAATAATTTTTATAAAATGTTTTAATATGAGTTAAATGGTAATTGTAGCATTACACTTATATCTACTGTCGAATTGACTTTAATAAAGAGAGATATTTAAAGTTTAAAAAAATATTAAGATTATTTTAGATGGCCAAATATTTATAAAAATATTTTGAACAATCTAAAATGTTATGAATGTTTTAAAAACAAAGTTTTATCGACCACAACAAATAATTCAAAACAACTTTATAACTTTAAAATTACTATTTTGTTTTGATCATCATTATCTATTTTTAGGGTGTTTACGTTAATTCAAAAATATTATTTCAAATATTCCATTCATAATATTTATTATTCATTGATACGAAATATGTGTGTCAATTACCCTATTAATTAATTTATTGTATTAGAATTTGATAAAGAAATTCAACTTGTGAATCCTTGCATTATAACTATTATATAACTAAAAAATTTCCTAGTGGCGCCTGGTCACTACAGCAAAATTTGGATAACGCTCTAATCAAAGATCTTGAGCAGTTTTTCGATATAAATTTTGAAAATATCAAATTGTTTTGAGTCCTTGCATTATAATTATATAACTGAATGATTTCCTAGTGGCGAATGGAAATTTGGTTATTTTTGGGGTCACTAAAGTGAAATTTGGATGACGTTTTCAATCAAAGATATTATGCCATTTCTCTGTTTAAATATCTGAAAATATTAAATTGGTTTGAGTCCTTGCATTATAAATATATAACTGAAAGATTTCCTAGTGGCACATGGAAAGTTTTGGGGTCACTAAAGCAAAATTTGTGTGACGTTCTTAATCAAAGCTCTTGTGGAAAGTTTCGATAAAAATATTTGAACTTTTCAAAATTGGTTTGAGTAGATAAAAATATCAATGAAAAAAAATTCCATTATCCAAATTATCTGATTCTATCCATAAATTTGTGAAATGGAAATTTTCATTATGAAACTAATGGAATTTTCAGTATGTATGGCATGAAAAAAATTTATAAATAATGTTTAATTTTTGTTAATAAAAAAATTATTAATGCATTCAAGGTTAAATTAAGATAATTTTTTTGTGTGTGTGGCGAGTTTTGATACGAAAATTGATGATCCTATGTCATATGTTTGATAAATGTGATGTCAAAATATTATTGATCTTATTTTCAGTAGGGTTGGGCATCTTACTTATTTTGTTTTTATTTTTTACACTTTCTAAAAAACAATGTTTATAAACTATAAAAGGAAATTATACATAAAAAACGATAGAATATAATAAATTTTACTTATAGCCGAGAAATGAAATATCTACAAAAAATAGTTAAAAACTCTAGCAAATTAGAAATAATTTGGAACTTCAGAAAATTTTTTATTGTTTGCTACATTTTCGAATTTTAATTTTTTAATTTCTTAAAGTGTTCATAAAAAAGTGGAAAATCCAAAGTTTTCAAATATCCAACTGAATTATTTTCTTTAGCGTTCAATGATTAGATTACAAAAATAAATTTATTTTTATAATATCATAAACAATGGATTTGTTTATAACAATTGGAATTTAAAAAAAAATATTTTTATGTCCTTTTCAACAGTAGGAAAATGATATAACTAGAAAATTTCAAGAAAACGTTTTTAGCAACAATTCTTGAATTTTATTTTCGATTTCAAGTTGTGCATAACTTGGAGATCGTATTTTTTTGTTGTTGAGTTACATTAAGTTAATGTTTGGTCAATCCTTTAATTTTAGAGTTTTAGAGAAATCGTGAAAACCATAAGCTGAATTTATGTCTTTAATATAATAATAATTGAATATTATTAAAGAGAACTCTAAGATTTTTCGAAAAAAATTCAATGTTTTATTCGAATCTCTGACGAGATGTTACTCGTTGCTAATTTGGTGACGGTGAAAACCATTCGAAAAAATTGATTTAATTCGGTTATTATTAATAATAATTATATAATCAACTATTAATAATTATGTTTAATATTCGGATCTTAATAAAAACTATTTGTTTTGTGAATTATCATAAAACTTTTACGGTTGACGCCATACTATTACGGTTCACAAAAAACAACCGTCATTTGTACAGTGAAATTTCCACAATATCTAGAGGACTACTGCATGTTATAAACTTTCTTATCATAATCAATTATTACTTATTGGTTTAATGGAAAAAATAATCATTTACCATTGTATAGAAGGACTTAGAACTCAGAAGATTCACTGTATGCTCGTTTGGACTGTGTTATTAGAAAAATTAGTTGTTTTATATTTTTTTGTTTTAAATTCCATAAGACGAACTATCATCGATAACATTTATAATCAATAGTCTTATTGAATTTTGTAAATTTTGCAAAATCAATATGATAATAAAATTTATACAAAGTGGTGTTGAATTACTTTAGAAAGTCGATGCATGGTGCAGGTTTTCATTATCACTTCGTGTTGAATTTAATACTCTAGAAAATCGTAATTAAAGAAAAATCGCAAAAAATAGTCTTTTTTTTCCTGACAGTCCGTAAAATATTATAATTATGATATATAATTATGAAAACTTCAATTGATAATTCCAAATTTTATATTCTTCTGATACAATTAATAAAGACCTTCTAAAGCATTTATCAATTATTTAATGAACAATATTATTACACGCATTATATATACTTGATAATTGGTGTAAGTAAAAATGTTTCGTTTTGTTACAGTGGCCGTAAACGTGTTCCGTCTGGTGCAATTCAACAACAATTTGATAATACAGTTTTTGGTGATTTTAATAAAAATGATGAAGATTTTATGAATCCATTGACCTCAGATATATATGTAGATCAATGAAGATAAACATTTTTTTTAATTTTTAATTTTAATTTTAAATATATTTTATTAATACATCAAAATAACTATATTTGTAAAATAATTATTTAAGTCAAAAAAAAAAAATAAATAAATAAAATAAAATAAAATTATTATATATTATTTTAGAAATGAAAAAGAACTATATATTATAAATTATTTACTAAACAAAATATATAAATGTTATTCTAAAAATAGGATAAAATATTTATTTTATTTGTTATTATATTTTAATATTTAATTAATAAAAATTATTTAAAACTGCAGTAGTAAAATATCATTGGAGCAAGATCCCCATAATCACCAGAATCTCCTTTTCTTGGAAATAAAATGTGTGTTACAGAGAATCAACTTTCACAGTATACATACTTTCAAACTTGTGCCGTTGACGACCAATTTACAGGTACAGGATGATAAAGGTAGGTAAAAACACTGCTTACTTTTCATTTAGTGTCAGGGCTGACTTTTATCTATGAGGCAAATTAAAATTTTTAAATAAATAATCCATATTCCCAGAGATTTCCTGTGGGCGGTAACTTTTGTATCCTGTACCTGTAAATTAACCGTCGGCACACAACTGATACTAGGGGACCACCTCGTTCCACATATTTTATTTCAGAGACAATAGTTTTAGAATCTTGAACGTTGCACTACATATTTTTGCAATATTAAAAATACATTTCTATTGATACGAAATACTAATTGGAAAATAAACTTTAATTAAATTGATCATCGCTTTTATGAGATTATGCAACTTGTTATCTGGAATGAAATGAAATTGCATATAAAAAACTAATGATTGAATTCATATAAATTGATTATTATGTCAAATAAATATAAATAAGAATAAAAAAAAAATTATGAGATTTATATAATTAATAAAACTTTATTATGTGGAATTCGATGTGATGGTTTTGATCGAATTATATTCGATTTAGAAAATGGAAAAAAATTGTTTTTATGCATCGTCCATAAAATTTAAAAATTTTTTATACTGCTAGGGCCCAAATCCTTAATACTATTAGTGTTATCTGTGGACGACATTACAGAATTTTATAAGTTAGTAATATTTTTCAAATTTAATAAATAAATTGAAACCTCCAGTGCTATCATAGAATATAGAAACACTTAGGTAAATTATTTCATTGGATGTTATTCAGGAAACATCACGTAGAATTTCTCGAATATCATTTGCATTTAAATATATATGATTCATAGGAGACCACATATACTGTTTGGTATTATCTTCCGTATTGAATTAAATTGAATTTTAAATTCGTTTTTATCTTCTATATCCTATGTTGATGACAACTGATGTTTCTACATTATGAGAGGCTCACATTACTAAGTTTTGTCTAGAAAGAATAAAAATCTGATTTTATTTTAGTTTAATTCAACGTTACAAAAGGCTGTCGAATGAGGTTTGTGAGACGAAAAGTTTTGTAACACAAGCAATATCTTAAAAACGGTTGCATTTAACTCTAGGAACCTATGAAATATGGAAATATCCAAATTTGGATCTTTCAATTTGATTCCAATCAATTATTGACTTATAAGCTGCTGTAGTCATAGTGAAACAACGTTTGTTATTTTCTAGACAAGGCACAGGATTCACGAAAAAATGAAACCAAAAAATCACCAGTTTGTTTCGTACCTTAAACTACAAATTTGGTTTCCACAGACTACTGACTTTTTGAAAAACTCAAAGTTTGATAATTTTCAGAATGGAATTTGTTTTTCTAATCTGAGAGTGATTGCCGAGACTAAGGTCTTCGATTTAAGATCTTTGATAAGGTCAACATTTGAATGGATTTAATACACACCTAAAGGAGAGTATATTCATAAATAACGTAAGTAGACTGGAGACTTTTTGAGGTGATGTATACGTCAGTAGCTAAGAACAGGTAAAGTATCCATTATTTTGAAGTTTTTAAACATTAATGAAACAGATGAACCAAACGTAAACTTTATAAATTAATATCTGCTGTGTAGATTAAAATTTAAATTACCACCTTCTAAAGGTTATTGTTCTTGAACTGAATTAAACCGTAAAACTATAGTTTCAAAATAATTTCCTTACCCGTATTTGAATACGTTAGTTACTCAAGCTTAGAGTGATATAAAGTTTTCCCACAACAATTTTTTGTTGCAGTAAATCTTAATGGAATATCCTGTTATAAGTATATTTCTTCCCCATTAAATACATACATCAAATTACATTAAGTGTACTATTTACTTTCTCTCTACCATAATTTATTAATGAGAAACCTAATAATAATAATAATTTAGACCACATAAACTAAATTATAAAGTTATTATATTATAATTTAAAACTTAAGATGCAACCAGTTAACAAAGCTATGATAAAATATTTAGGTTAGGTTAAGTTAGGCATAATAAAATATCTAACATATTTAGATAATTTGAATAGAATTTGAAACCAAATTTAACAATTTTTAAAATCCTTTTAACACCCCCATTTTCACATTATTATTGTACCAATTACCAAAAAAAATTGAGTCTTATCCTAAAATAGGACCACACTTGGCCTTCGCAACTTCGCAAATAACCAATTCGGTTGAAAAAAAGTATATAAATGAACACCTTCCCCCTACGAACTCTAAAGTATAAACACAAGCCTATATTTGGCAGACCTATTAAGTATATAATATATATTAATTAAAATTTTTATATCGCTAAGTATCCATTTAATTTCCACGTGAAATTATATTGATAGATTAAAAACATTTGTGTACGACATGTGCTTAGTAAATATCCATTTGCAATGGTAAATAATATATACCAGGGTAGATAATTTTTGAAAACAAAAAAAATTATAGTTGCATGAAACCAATTAGAAATGCAAGATAATATGATAAAAATGAAAGGGAAAATAAATTACGGGCAATCTCGAGTTCGGGAAGTAGGCGGAGATGAGTTTTTAAGGGTAAAATTCGGTTTATCTGAATTTCCGGTAAAACTACAAGTCCTATGGAAATAGGTAAGAAAAAATCTACAACATTTGTATTTACACTTTTTTTAAATAACCTCAAAATTTATGTGAAAAAATTGAAATCAAGTTTTTGGTTTTTTATTTTTTTTTTCCGAAATTTGGTGAAAACTTACCTTTTTATGTTCCAAATACACTAAAATTTTTTTGATTTGAAGTATTTATTTTTTCATCTTATTTTGAATAAATATTGAAAAAGCACCCTAATTGTCAATCGAAAACTTTTGAGTTTATGTGAAAAAAGTGTAAATACAAAAGTTGTAAATCTTTTTATTACTTACAACTTTGTCATTTAACTTTGTTTTACCCTTAAAAACTCAACCCTCTGCTACTTTCCAAACTCAGATCGCCCGTAATTTATTTTTCCTCTCATTTTTATTATATTTTCTTTGCGTTTCCAATGGGTTTCATCCTACTGTAATTTTCTTCCACTTTTCATCATTTTTTAAGGCTTTTACTCTGGTCTAATATGTCTATTTGAAATAAAAACATCATATAAAAAATTGTTTACTGTACTAGTAATTATATCTGAAGAAAATTATAATGACTATTAAAACATGACAGAACATATTGCGATTAATTGTGGTTGATTTAAATAACCATTGGTTTGCGAAGATATATTCTTAAAATTTCATGGAACTTAAACTTATGGACGAAATGGGTACACCGTAAAAAAGGCATCTGATCAGTTAAAAGCTTATCTTTATTGGAAAAAATAGTTATTATACTGTAAAAACACATGCCTTAAGTCATGTGCCACAAATCTCACATTGGTAGATAAGGTCTTAAATGAAAATGGTTGCGTGTACTTATGTATGCGTGTCAGAAGTTATACTTCTTTTTGAAATTGGTATCTATAAAAGGACTGGAGAAGGATAGTCAACACAGTTAATAAAGCTCAGTTTAAATTTGAAAAATTCAATAAATAAATATATATTTGCTTACATTAAGTGTAACATAAATCATAACAACAGCTTCAACCTGTGAATTTTGTGTGACGGTAATGTGCGCGCATCTTATAATTTCACTCTCATAATTTTTTTCATAACGCGTCTAAAGAAGTATAACTTCATGAAATGTGTTTCTCCGATGGTCTATCTTCATTTTGAATGGCCTCTAATATATATTGAGATTAAAAATATGAAAGAATTTTATAAATTGAATGTTAAGTTAGCCTTATAATATTTATGTAATACCAAAGGTAACCGCAGTACCTTCGAAAAAACCCAGACACAACAAATGGTATAAGAAAAAACTTTAGAAAAACAAAAACTAATATAACTAATTAACATGCCAACTAAACTAAAAGGAATTCAGGAATCCTTGTAATTGAATACGTTTGAATGATTTAATTATTATTAATTTTCTATTAAATAAAACAATCATCGTTCTTTGTATTTTATTTATCATTTTTTATTTATTTTGCCATCATAAAGGATATAAAAATTCATTGATGATGATTGATTTTGATTATAATTAAAATTATAGTTTAATTGTGTAAATGACCTTTTCACCTATTTATTAATAAAAAATTATTGAAAAGACTTACTGTCAAATAATTAATAATAAAGATAATTTTGAAGGTTGTAGATAAAGGTACATGGATGGCAGTGTTTGACAGACTTTGATATGACAAGTATATGATTTTTTTAATACTTTTGAGGATTTTGCTGAAGGTCTGAATGTTAAATCAAAAATCTCGCTGAAAGGCCATGAAGCGAAGATACCTTCTAATACCATTTTTATTGCTGTCATTAGATTGACAGAGTTATGGTCTGGAAAAAATAACACTTATTTTACGATAAGTTGGCCAATTATCTCGAAAACTATGTATCTAATAGTTAAATAGATGTTATTTTTGAATTCTTTAGCTCAAACTATTTTTATATTCATAATCTCTATGTGGATAGAGATTTCAGGAGTTTTCTAAGGCGATACCTTATACTTTGGTCTCACAATTGTACAATAATTGTGATATATATATACTTAATGATTTTTATTTTCGCCGAAAATTCAAACATGTCCATACAATCTATTTTTGGTCTTCAATGTTTATTAAAATTGAAAGTATATGAAAGTATATACTGATTTCATTTTTTTTGATATATAGGTTTGTATGATGTAAATGGGTTTATTTTTTTATATATTATCTCTAATTGATTTCATGATTATATAGTTTGCTTAGTCCCACTACCAGTCAGCAAATTATGTCCTTTGAAAATCTGAAAAATATAATTAAATTATACTTAGACAAGGCAATTTTTCCTCGATGAAAATTAAAAGTGTTATCTATACATATTACATAAACGGATAAACGTAAAGCCAAAACCGCTGATCGTAGTCACTTGCAACAACAAGGGTGTGTTCTTTGTATGACGAAGGTATCCAATAAGAAAGAGTTTTCCAAAATTCTACCACTGAAAGGGGTGAAAAACAGGGACAATTTTTATATAGAACAATGATCTATGTATAAACGATGAAAAAGTTACCAAACTCCATTGACAATTAAACTAAATATTATTAAATCTAATATATTTTTGTACATGAGAAGCGGCGACCAGCTAGACCATGTATTTATAAAATAAAAATAAATTGAAAATTTCAGAGAATATGTAAGGTGGCTGTGTGTTTTACTAAGCGTTTTCAGTCAGAATTATTATTTCATTTTTATTCAATTACAATAAAGAAATAACCGATTTTTGTCAAATAAAAGCGTAGTCACGAAAAATATTTTTAGGGATTCATTTCTTAAATGTGTATGATGAAGAAAGTTGTTAAATTAAGTATAATGAATCTTACAAAGCTTTCTACAGGTGCACTCATCAATGGCATGATGTGATGGCTAGCATCAGGATTACAGATATTACCTACTATTGCGTTCTTACAAAACAATATGAAATCATTCAAAATTTATTAAATTTTATAAATCTGTATCTATTTTTTAAATTAAATGAAATAAATAAATTAAGTTATGAACATTTACGCTCTATATATTTAGAATTATTAATTATATTATCGTAGAACATCATACTTACATGATAGCGCAGGGTCTAGACGGACTTGATTGGCAAAAATGGAGTATTGTATTCTGCCAATTGTGTTAGAAAGAATAACTTAAATATTATAGATCCAAATTCTGAGCCGGAATTTTTTGGAAAAATGATTTGTGTTATAAGTGATTTAAAATCCAACACACGTCATTTTTCTAAACATGGCTTATATCGGGATTTTTAATGTTTTAAAGTATTTGTAAGGAGTTTGTATTTCCTTACAATATATTTTTCGGGCATAACTTATTCCTCCATATTCAATTTTGGGTGGTGATTGTTTTTCAATCTAAAATCGCTTATAGCATGGTTTACTTTGTCTTATATTCATTAAATATACACTTTTGAATTATTCTTATTATATAAAAAAAATTTTCGTTTTCGGACTAAACATCGCATATAGAATTCGAAAAAAGTCATATTGATTTTAACATTTCAAGAGTGTTCTGTTCCATAAAAGATATGAAATAGCTACAAACCTTATAGTCTTGTCCAAAAAGGAGGAGAGATTGTAAAAAAAGTTGGATGAAAAATGGACCAAGTATCATTCGGATTCTTAATATTTCACCACAATTTCATTGACAGAATACAGTGTTCAATTTTTGCACACGTAAGTACCTCTCTAACCTGCTCTTTGATATGTCTAGTAGTATTTAGTGTATTGAAGTGTACTTACATACCTTTACCTATATTAAATAATCTATTATGAAATACTTACGTGATAAATATTTTTGTTGTAAAAAAAAATCTGTTGTGAATCGCTATAAAACTTCTATACACAAGCTTATACGTTTACTACATATATTTCGCATGGAAAAACGTTTTATAAAATTATAAAGAATTTTAATAAAATGGTTAAGATTGGATTACTTTTCTTGGCCTTCTTAGAAAACAAGTCTTTTTGAATTTTTACCCCGAAAAAACAGGACTGTAAAGTAAAAGTACAATAAAATTGGTTTTACATAAAATGGAATTGATTTTACTTGAAACACATACTACCGTTTTGATACAATTTTATAAAATTTAAAATATTTTGCATTACATTAAAATAAGGGATCCGTGATCTTGGCCAAATGTCAATAATTTTAGGTCGTACTTTTCATTTTTATTAATGCCAATTGTCTATCGTCAATCCTTATGTGAAATATCAAGACCATGTCCTTATATCTAATTATTGTAGACATGTTTAATTTAAGCAAAAATTTAAAATCTATGACCCAAATTTAGTAGGATTGCATACTTTGTTTGCCGAAATCAGATAAAATTTGAGCGTAATAGAGCAAAATTAAATTTTCTGGTTTTTGTGACGTCATAAAGTTAAGAAAATTAATTTTTTCGATATCTTGGCCAAATTTTAACCAATTTGAGTGAACTTTTTTTTGAAACTTACTAATTTAGGGTCGTACTTTCCATTTTTAACACTGCCAATTGTCTTTCGTCAATCCTTATATGAAATATCACGACAATGACTTTATATCTTGAAAACTGTTGTAGATATGTTTTATTTAGGCAAAAATTTAAAATCTATGTCCCAAATTTAGTAGGATTGCATACTTTGTTTGCCGAAATCGGATAAAATTTGAGTTTGATAGAGCAAAATTAAAATTTTCTGGTTTTTGTGACGTCATAAAGTAAAGAAAATTAATTTTTTCGATATCTTGGCCCAATTTTAACCGATTTGAGTAAAATTTTTTTTGAAACTTACTAATTTAGGGTCGTACTATTCATTTTTAATACTGCCAATGGTCTTTCGCCAATCCTTATGTGAAATATCACGACAATGTCTTTATATCTTGAAAACTATTGTAGATGTGTTTAATTTAAAGAAAAATTTAAAATCTATGACCCAAATTTAGTAGGATTGCATACTTTGTTTGCCGAAATCAGATAAAATTTGAGCGTGATAGAGCAAAATTAAATGTTCTGGTTTTTGTGACGTCATAAAGTTAAGAAAATTAATTTTTTCGATATCTTGGCCAAATTTTAACCAATTTGAGTGAACTTTTTTTTGAAACTTACTAATTTAGGGTCGTACTTTCCATTTTTAACACTGCCAATTGTCTTTCGTCAATCCTTATATGAAATATCACGACAATGACTTTATATCTTGAAAACTGTTGTAGATATGTTTTATTTAGGCAAAAATTTAAAATCTATGACCCAAATTTAGTAGGATTGCATACTTTGTTTGTCGAAATCGGATAAAATTTGAGTTTGATAGAGCAAAATTAAATTTTCTGGTTTTTGTGACGTCATAAAGTTAAGAAAATTAATTTTTTCGATATCTTGGCCAAATTTTAACCGATTTGAGTAAAATTTTTTTTGAAACTTACTAATTTAGGGTCGTACTTTTCATTTTTATTACAGCCAATTGTCTTTCGTCAATCCTTATATGAAATATCACGACAATGTCTTTATATCTTGAAAACTGTTGTAGATATGTTTTATTTAGGCAAAAATTTAAAATCTATGACCCAAATTTAGTAGGATTGCATACTTTGTTTGCCGAAATCGGATAAAATTTGAGTTTGATAGAGCAAAATTAAAATTTTCTGGTTTTTGTGACGTCATAAAGTAAAGAAAATTAATTTTTTCGATATCTTGGCCCAATTTTAACCGATTTGAGTAAAATTTTTTTTGAAACTTACTAATTTAGGGTCGTACTATTCATTTTTAATACTGCCAATGGTCTTTCGCCAATCCTTATGTGAAATATCACGACAATGTCTTTATATCTTGAAAACTATTGTAGATGTGTTTAATTTAAAGAAAAATTTAAAATCTATGACCCAAATTTAGTAGGATTGCATACTTTGTTTGCCGAAATCAGATAAAATTTGAGCGTGATAGAGCAAAATTAAATTTTCTGGTTTTTGTGACGTCATAAAGTTAAGAAAATTAATTTTTTCGATATCTTGGCCAAATTTTAACCAATTTGAGTGAACTTTTTTTTGAAACTTACTAATTTAGGGTCGTACTTTCCATTTTTAACACTGCCAATTGTCTTTCGTCAATCCTTATATGAAATATCACGACAATGTCTTTATATCTTGAAAACTGTTGTAGATATGTTTTATTTAGGCAAAAATTTAAAATCTATGACCCAAATTTAGTAGGATTGCATACTTTGTTTGCCGAAATCCGATGAAATTTGAGCTATCTAGAGCAAAATTAAATTTTCTGGTTTTTATGACGTCATAAAGTTAAGAAAATTAATTTTTTCGATATCTTGGCCCAATTTTAACCGATTTGAGTAAAATTTTTTTTGAAACCCACTAATTTAGGGTCGTACTTTTCATTTTTATTACTGCCAATTGTCTTTCGTCGATCCTTATATGAAATATCACGACAATGACTTTATATCTTGAAAACTGTTGTAGATATGTTTTATTTAGGCAAAAATTTAAAATCTATGACCCAAATTTAGTAGGATTGCATACTTTGTTTGCCGAAATCGGATAAAATTTGAGTTTGATAGAGCAAAATTAAAATTTTCTGGTTTTTGTGACGTCATAAAGTTAAGAAAATTAATTTTTTCGATATCTTAGCCCGATTGTAACCGATTTGAGTCAACTTTTTTTTGAAACTTACTAATTTAGGGTCGTACTTTTCATTTTTAATACTGCCAATGGTCTTTCGCCAATCCTTATGTGAAATATCACGACAATGTCTTTATATCTTGAAAACTATTGTAGATGTGTTTAATTTAAGCAAAAATTAAAAATTTATGACCCAAATTTATTTGAATTGCATACTTTCTTTGCCGAAATCGGATAAAATTTGAACGTGATAGAGCAAAATTAAATTTTCTGGTTTTTGTGACGTCATAAAGTTAAAAAAATAATTTAAGTAGACCAAGCCACATTTTACTGTGACACAAATACAAAGTCATATATATATATAAATATATATATATATATATATATATATATATATATATATATATATATATATATATTTATATATATATATATATATATATATATGTGTGTATATCGATTACCCAATACCCTATAAACATGAAACATTTTATTAATCAAGTGTAATTATTGTTACATATTATAAGAAAATCAGATACAAAAAATATCTGTAAAAGTATATTTTGAAATGAATCTATAAAATTTTTTAATATAATATTATTTACTATCATTAATATTTATTAGGATTTCCGTATTAGCTAATTATCTAGTAAATGTTTGCATTCCACTAAAAAATTTTGTTATATAAAAAGACAAAAATTAACACACATTTGCGTAATCGACTTCTTAATCAATAAAGAAAGCATTTTATTATTTGCTTTTTGTGTATATTTTTTTAAGTCTTGTGAATTTTGATACCATTTTAATTGAATAATACTTCATGATTAGTCTTAATTCGAACCCCAAAATGTTTATTCCTTCTGATTCTATCTTTTTTTATGTAAAATTTTATGCTCTATAATTCTTTTTTGCTTTTAAGTTACTTGTATAGCAGTGAAGTCAACATTATAACCGGTTGCCAAGTGGCCCTCACGCTTTTCGAGAGAGCATAAGTAATGTTATATTAAAGAACCCTAATCTTAATATTATTGCTAGCTCTTAGAATATTTGAGTATATCAAATACTTAAACTCATGGCTGCTATGTTAATTGTTATGCCGCTAATTTTTAAACAATTCTTTTCTCAAATTTGAAAAGATTTTGTAGGAGAAAGTACAGATCTCCACCAATATGAACAGGAAATAATTATTTACAATCTCTATTATAATTTACAACATCCCAGCATACTATGTAAAGTAATTAAATCAATTTTACTATCAATTATATGATTATTCTTTTACCGATAGGGTATGGTCGAAAAATAATGGAATATATAGGGGAATGCCGATAAACAATTTTTTCAGCAAAATACAAACTAAAGAAAATTTGTGAATAGCTCAGTGAATTTCATACGATAAACAAAGACTTAATGAATTCAAAGTCTAAAATATAAAAAGGATTCTATTAAAAACGCAAATATTTCTTTTATTTCAAATCCTATTAAAAGTTTAGAAAGCTATAAATAGAAATTATAAGACGGAAATGTACTAATTTAGTGAATTGATGAACACTTACACAAAATTTCTGCAATATTTTTTTAAGAATTCCTTGAAATCAGTTTAAAACATCGTATTTTCTCAATAGTTATTCTAAATTTCGACTTAAAAATATCATTCATGAACATTACATAAATTTTAAGAATAGGATAATTTGATATCAGGCCTATGGTACCTTAAACCAAATTCTGGTATAATGCTTCTTGCGACACGCAAATTCAGATAGTATGTTAATGTATTAAAAATTAGAAATCATTTTTTACAATAGAAAATTTTTTAGAATTTTTTTTTAAATTAAGTTAAAAAAGATGACTAAAAAAATCATCAAAATGATTAAGTACATTAAATATTTTTTGTGGATTATTTCCGGTGTCAATATCTTTTTGAGTATTCATCATCTACACAATCATAATAAAATATTGCACATCAAAAACAATTGATAAATTTTATTATAATTTATTTCGTAGTAAACTAATCAACAAATTAGTTTTAATTGTATTTACGACATTAAAATGTTTTAATATTTCCGTGAATTACACTAACGAACAATTATTTCATGTATGAAATCCATTAAAAAACGGCTATAAAAAAATTGCAATTAAATCGATTCAATTTAAAAAAAAACACACCACTAATTGTAAATATTTTATTGTAGATTTTACATATTTTATAACCTTGTGTAATGGAAATTCAGGGGATATACCTTACTAATACCAGGAGTTATGAATTACAATGGAGAATTTCAGATATTGATACAAACACAATGGAATCATTTTGCAAATTTTTTTTTGTCGCGTTTATGAAAGGATAATGAAAATGTTTGTGAAAAATTTATAAGCAAAGCCAAAAAGGAAAATTCCTTACCATCGTTATATGATATCAAGTTGTTGTATAAAAAATAAAAATAAATAAATAAAAAAAACAAACACACACACACAAATGACAAGTATTTAATTACTGCAATTATTTTCGTTGTTATTATTATTTATCATATATATAATTATTAATTAATTATTATCAATTTAAATTTATTATCTACAGTAAGTCAATTTTAGGCTCCACAAAAACATGAAATTCGCGGTAACTAAACTTCAGGTCGTATTAACGAAGATTGAACAATCACTGGAACTTTAGAGTCCAACAAGCAAGCTTTTTCTTTCTTTAAAAAGATTTGGTGTATCTTGAATCTTCATTTGACCTTATAAGGTCTATTTTGTCGACAAACAAACCAATTGTATAAGAAACCATAAAAAACTGTCGCAAAGTTCAAATTTTTGCGCTGTTGAAGAGTATTTTAGCATAACTAATGTCTAAAAAATTCAAAGATAACATTTATTCTAAGATCGGTTGACTAGTTTTTGTAACATTGCATAAAATACATCCGCTAAATCAACCTCTGAATTTTTGGTGATGCCTCAAAAAATTGGGCGCATCCAATCGTTAAGTAAATATTATTTTTAATGTCTACGGGAAATATTTCCAATGCCGATTTATGAGATTTATATCATGCAATATGTAGAAATCTATTCGAACAATTGTAAATTAAATATTATTTTTGAATTTTGACTCAAATTATCCTAGAAAACTAATTAGCTTTATCTTTAATGTTTTCTTATACAATAATTTCGAAAAAATCATTTTCATTTAAATAAAAAATATACGAGTGTTAATCAATTTTTAGACTCTTAAAATCTGATTTCATAATCTGATTTCTGTCGGTAATTTAATTTAATTTCTAATTCCGACATATTTGTAATATATGAGGATATTTTAAATTTTGTCTAAAGTTTGCAGCGCTTGAAAATATTTGCAGCGATTACTAAACAAATATTGGCATTGGTGGTCGTATATTCGATTTGAATCCAAATAATTAGATCCTATAGTACCAAGACCCATCTTGTAAACTTTTAAAAATACAAGAACAGTTCACAACAGTTTATTAGTTCAAACAGTAGAAGTTGTTTTTTATTGGAACATACAATATTGTATATAATTTTTTTATCATTACAAGTATACATTAAAATTAATATTCAATTATCCCATTTTTATAGATATTTACTTAGATAAATATTACTTTGAATAGTGTATAATTTAAATATTAAAAACACGGAAAATGTGTGTAAACATTATGAATTTCCTTCGTAATTGAATTCCAACACTCACATTTTAAAGTTAACAGTTTTACTTTGTGTTAACATTTCAAGTTTAATTTACATATACAAAATTAAAATGATTTTACGATTTCAGTTTCAAGTTTAAAATAAGTGAAAACAGTTGTAATCATACACGAAATACAGTGTTAATGGTTTAGATACTCGATATATGGTTGAGAACCAATGTTTGAACTATTTTAATTCATAAGCATTCATATAATACTCTTAAATATGAAATCTATTAATTAAAGTATGTGCAAAACAATCTACGTAAAGCTAAGATAGGATCACTCACTGACGTAACGTAATTATTGATATCAACCAATCAATAAAGTTAAGGAACATTATATACACAGTTAGTGCTTGGATGGGTGACCGCATAGATTTGATGTGTGCTGTTGTCGTATAGAATAACCCGTGCAAATTTAAATTAGGTGATCAAATTTTTAATTTACTCTGGCCTGATTGTCAACAATTTTCACCATATTTTTCACAATAACTTAGAAATTCCGAATAAAGCATTAACATTTTTTGTTAAAAGATATTAACTCAAAAATCAATTTCGGTAAATATGCCTTCCAACTGCATCAAAGTTCAAGGATTTTCTACAAAATTTGAAAAAGAAGGGTTGGGCTTGAGAGTTGGGGATCTACATCATTATATTTCGTTTTTATATCTAGGTTATTTTATGTATTTTTCGCGTGTAAATGGAAAATAATCTATTTCACACTTCGAGCTTACTTAAAGCATATATAATTATCTCAGAGAAGGCCATTATGTAAGTATTTAATAATAGTTGAATGTGTTGACGATTGAAAACCGGGTTGTAAAAACAATTTTCATATGCCATTATTAATAATAGTAATTAAAAATTTTTTTTTTAATTATGAATTGTCAATTACAAGATGAAGGGACCGCCTTACTGACATTCAATGTACAAACTAAATCAAACTGTTGAAATGTTTTTTAATTAAAATATGATTTATAGGACATCTCTATCTAAGCTTATGTTAATCAATCAAAAAACTAGTTGTCGATTATGAATTTTTGCCTGTGATTAGTGAAGTCAAATAGTGGTTTATTTTTTGTTTACAAAATTTATTGGAATCTTTCTCTTTGTAAACTTCTCTTTCAAGTTCTTTCAAATCACGTGATCGTTTGAGACTGTAGGATAATTTTTCTCAGGGACTTTGTTCAGTAATCAATGGACGGAATGATTGATAAACTTTGCTTATATCTACATAATCCGTTCTCACTCAATTCATAACTAAAAAAAATGCTTAAAATTAAAAAAAATGACGAAACAATTAAAAAACGTTTTAACAATATCTTCTTCAAAGTAGGTTTTTTTTTCTAATTTTTAGTGTTTATATCGATTTTTTTTATTCTGCATACATCACGTGTACCTGGAGAATAATTCAGTTAATTGAACTCGTGGTTTATGTATACGGTAAACAGCCCAACAGTGAACCACTTTATACAGTTAGCCCTAAGATAAGCTGCAAAATGACAGAGAAGTCTTATATCACTTTACACTAGCTTTTAAAAATTAGCCTTTGAAGCAGCAATCAATTAAATAAAGATATCAAACTTGCAGACTAGTTGACAATCACGTCTTCCTGTTGAGGTGTTCCCTGAAAATCTTTAAACAATTATACAATAAACTATACTCGACCAGGCAATTTAGAATGTATTTTTCTTTGTTTTATTTAAAACGTAGTTCAGTGCTGTAGTTCCCTGTGTTCGCCATCCGTACACAAACCATTCTAATTGCTTTAAAAAAGATACAAATATCTTACAAAAGTAGTTAATTAGTGTCCAATACACGAATTACAAGTTAAAACTACAAGGTTTCCGATAAGTTGGAAGAAACATCAATGCAAGTAAAAATTGAATCACTATTGGACAGTTTACCCTATACTATTTTTTAAACAATAAATGATTTTTTTTTTATTGACTAAAATTTACCATAGTTCATGGACAAAAAAAAAATTATTAATAATTTTCAACGATAAATAATAAACTTAAAAAAAATGTAATCATTGGTTGACAAAGAATTTTAATATGATGAAAAATTAAATAGAATTACATGTTTTCTTGATGTTGTTGATTTTTATTCTTTGTTTTTAATAAGAAAATAAAAAAATATTTGAGTAATTAAAAGATAGAAGAATAGTTCAAAGAATCAATTAAAAAGAATATTCACAATTAGAGTTTCTGGCTTTCTTGATAAATTCTGTTATTGCAAGAAGAATTATTTGGAAAAGTAAGACCAAAATTGAATGAAAGAAAAAAAATTATGACATACTAAATGTTGAAAATAACACGGTCAACGAATTTAATAATTAAATTTCTTTTGTTATAAGCTCTTTAAGTTTTGTCATTTAGGGGATCAAAACTTGTGTTTAGGGAATCAAAAACTAAGATCTTTACAGATCAGATGGTGAGATAAACTCGGCAGAGAAGTAGACATAGTAGAGGAAAATCGAGAGGAGTTCGCCCTGCAAAAAATTTCAGTTTTTATCAAAAATATCAATTTTACGAATTATACTTTACAATTTATATAAATGAAGAAAATTATATAGGCTTAGATTTGCCTTCCTTGGCGTTTCTTCTGTATATACGCTGAATTACAATTATTACAAACCTTGACCAGTCTAATCTACGATATCTCAAAAATGGAAGATCCTGGTTACTAAATCCGAGGTGATTTCGAATGACAATTTCATGGAGACTTAGTTTCGGTTATTAGCTGAATACAAATGATAATAAATAATATGTATATAAACAAATAAAATTGATTACGATTGTGTGTTTATAATTATTTAAAATATATTGTTTTAATTCATGCGTAAAAATTTACTTTCACGTGATTCATTATTGGTTTTCCACGTGAGAAATACACTTTTCCTGACTCTTGCTTTATAAAACAATCTAAACAAATATCTGAGTAATAGACCATTTTTTTTTTTTGTGGACTTGGAAAATAAAACATTTCGTACATGCAAGGCTAAAATAATTTGAAAAATTGTGGAGGCTTCAATAAAATTATAAGCATGTTTGCTTTACATAGTCACTAATAATAATACTTATAATCGTCTAAGAACTCGTAAATGATTTGGGTAACGGTTTTTTTGTAAGGCTGTAATTTTTTGCAGGAGATAATGAATTACAAGCCAGGGTCAATAATTGTTGGCCAAAAATAAATTATAGTAGAATGAAATCCATTGGAAACGAAAGAGGATATAACAAAAATGAAAGGAAATATAATTTACGGGCGATATGAGGTCGGGAAGTGGAAGGATCGAGTTTTAAGGGTAAAAAGGAGTGAGTTTTTAGGTTTTCTGAAAATGTGTAAACACAAAAGCACGTGTAGTTTTGCCGAAAATGGAGATAAATCGTGTTTTACCCTAAAAAACTCACCCCCTTCCACTTTCCGACTTCAAATCGCCAGTCTCCTTTCATTTTTGTAATATTCTCTTTCGTTTTCAATGGGTTTTTGAAAGGCTTTTACTCCAGTCTTCTACGTGAAGTACGAAAACAAGTTTCTGACAGAAATCCACCCTGCACGTCATCAGCTATAATACATTTGGAAAGAATGATAATTGAGTTTGGGTTTAAAAGGGGTAAAAAGTTTAAAAAATGTTTCACATAAAATTTTACGACTATAAAATTTTATATAATTAACATTCTTTGTCTTTTTTGGCTATTATTTCAGAACGTCTAGAAGTTTTTACAGATACACACATAAAATTTACATGTATTTTATAATGCATGTGAAACATTTATGTGTGAAAATTATATGATTTGGGTCCGTTATTTTTAATAATATCCAAAAAAGGCAAACAATTGATTCGTCTGACCTCACATAAATAAAAAAATACCTCAATCCAGGTAATGCAATTAACACATATCAAATAGTGGTATCATAAAAACCAATTTTAGAAATAAAATTTAAATGAGTAATTAATATTTTTTTTTTTTAAAGATAATTCTAAATCTATAATGAACTTGCATATTTTATTGCCAGCTTTGTTATAATATCTTAGAGCTATGACGTCAATCAAGAAATAAAAATTGACATATTTTTCTGCACATATAATTTATTTTCAATGGAACCCGAAATAAAAATTGTTAATTTTTAATTATAATGAGTGTACATACTTTTGTATAGTTCTGAGTGAATTATCTGTACATAAAAAGTTTTATTCATCGAAATAATCATGCAAACTCGTAATATAATATTTCTTGAGACGACTTCAAACTCGTTAAATACTCTAAATATATAATAATTATATTTATTGTTATTATATATGTTTATTAACTAAATTTGAGCTGACATCGTTGCAAATCAGAACAGTTTACTAAAATAAGTTTTCTCAAAAACTGTTTAAATAAATTTGTTCTTGAATATGCTTCTGAATTTTATAGTTAAAACAATTGAACCAATTCATTTACGAACTGTAGCTAAGTTTATAAGTCCCGAAACGACGTCACCATAAGCTCGCTATCTTGATGATGGTGAAACGGGCAATATTTGTTCGTGATTTCGATATAAACTTTAGATTAAATCTAAGTTCGAAATTTCTATGTAAGATGAATTAATATATCTCTTAGACAATTAATACTGAATAAATTTTGCACAAAATGTTAAAACAATAAAATTTTATCTGATATATAATCTGAAATTTATTAAAAGCTTTTAACATTTTAAATCAAGTGTAAGATTTTTTATTATCATATCAAAAGAAGTATGAGAAACACAATATTTTTCATTTAATAATGATACTGATTATTATTTTACCAGAAGAAAAATTGTGTTCTCGATACGTTTGTCGCCAATAAATCAAATTTTACGAAAATTCAACCTTTTTCTTTTAAATTTTACAATCACACAAAATTAAAATTTTGCATTCATCAATTTTGTTTATAAGTGTGTACATAGTTTAATGCTTTTAATAAAAACGCAAAAACTAATATTAAACCTGTTTAGTGTCTTTTTTTTTGTCAATATTTGAAGCTCTTACGTGTTTCATAAGCTTCCAATTGAGATAAAACTAATTATAGAATTACTTCTATGTCACATTGAAATAATAAAAAAAAAATGATAAAACCAAAAATGAAAACAATACAAAAAATAGGATGTTTTTAGTCTTAAACAGATTTCCGTAAAATATAAAACACGAAATGTATGGACAAAATATGTTAGACATGGAATCTGGCAAAAGTATCGTAAATATATTCTTTAGTCATGCAGTGATAAGTTATAGATGAAGGAGTCTCTTTAAGCCTGAAAGTGAACAATACGTTTACTAAATTTTTCTCAAAATTGAACAAGGCGTTCAAAAGTTAATGCTGAACAAAAATAAATCGATATATATACCATAGAACTCTCACTTCGTTCGGTCAAAAAATAAATAATAACATCAAAAAAAACTAATGGCAGTTAAAATATGTTTATTCATATAAAATTTTTTTTCTTTTAGTTTTTTTTTTTTTTAGATTTAATTCATGTTTTTAATGGTTTTATTTTTCTAGTTTTTACAGTAAGCCAATAAAATGAAACGCATGAATATATTGAATAATAGACATGCCATTTTAAATGGTTTGATGATCAGAATTTCCTTGAAATTTTGCGAAGTGATAAACACATATCGTAATATCATATAAATTTGTTGTATACAAACTAGGTATGCTTCATAATCAAAAAATTTTACAAGGTATACAATTAAGTTAATGAATCTGTTGAAATTTAATTTATATTCAGAATTATACATCGTTTTTTACCCTTAAAAAAACAGTTAAAATCTTTGAATTTGAGTAAAAAGTGAAACTCAAGATTCGAATAATCTGCTGCACGTTCTTCCGCCATTTTGAATACGAACATGTGTTTCAAGTTTAAGGTACAAAGATCACTAAGCAATTTTTCAGGTTTTTCCAGTCTTAATTAATCATTTAAAGTATTTAATGAAATAACTCAAATGCAATGAAGAGTCGATCAATTAAAAATTGGTGTAATTATCATCGATTTGTTTTTTTGTAACATCTTCTATTAACACAAATAAAACAATCAAATGGAATTAATTTAAAAGCAGTTATTGGAAAAATGTGAATGGAAAACATAACCATGAATTTTTACAATCAAAGATAAAACTGGAAATTTTGTAAAAATCGTCATGTTAAAAAGCTTGAAATGAAGACCAGAATGTTTTGTAATTACGAAGGCGACTCAAAAGAAAGGATTTCATTCAGCAATATACAATCTGCAAGAGTGAAGAGAGGGTTTGAAATGATGCAATTTTGATCAAGGTATAGTTCAAGCCAGAGAAATTTAAACAAAGGATCCTGTTCGAACATGCTAAGAGAAAGGCAAGGATTATGTAAGGAGTTTCTTAATTCAACACCTAAAGGAGAAAAAAATTTTGACTTCCAATTTTGAATTTTTCACTTAAAACTTTTCATATAATTAAGACGTTCTGAATTAATTTTTTATTTTTCATAGCTAATTTTACTAGGCAAACCTGGTACTGAATTCAATGATACTAGCAAGCTTTTGTGCATAACGTAAAAGAGAAAATTTTAATTTTCTTTCATGGCCCAAAGTTCGATATTTTAGGCCCTCGAAAACCATGTAGCTGAGTAGTTAACGCATAAAGCTCTTGACTTTTGGGGGTCAGAAGAAAGGAGGTTACTAATGACTTATCTTATTTTTCAAATCTCTCTCTCTTATATGTAAAGAAGTTTGAATATAATACTCCCCTTTTAAGTTAGGAAAAGTTAATGAAATGTGTTTTTTACCCTTGAAAATCCATGTAATCCCTTAATACACGTGTAGATTAATTAAAAAAAAAAAACTCATAAATTCATTTGACTATTTAAATTTCGTATATAAACAAAGAGTCAACTGATGCCTACGGCTCTAAATGTGGATAAGCACCTACCCATAAATAATGGTTCAATGATAACCTTCACTTTGAACAGCAAAACATAACTTAAACGTTGATTTACTAGATTTATTTACGTCAGTCAAATAAAAAAAATACACAAGAAATGTATATATAATAATGTATGAATTATTATGTATTTCTGTACAATATTTAGTGAATATAATTATCATTAGTTAATATTCTTTTACATATTTAAGCGAGTTGTAGTAATTAGACTAATTTATGTTTGAAAAGTTAGCAATGATCAAAACGAAATACAAATAATTATGAAGCTTATTTTATACTCGAGTATATTAGTTTTAGTCTGAAGTTTATAATGCTAGAAAATATTGATCGCACTAACAAAATTTTGATATATTTGTTCATAGAATTATTACATTATATAATTATTATATATTTATTTATAACTTAATGGACTTAGTAGTGAGTGTATTATTTTATTCAAAGTAATGACATAAAATACTTACTTGTTGATATGTAAATATTTCATAAAAATGTTCATCCCAAAATTTTATGTATAAATTTGTCAAATATTTCTAACCTTGCTAGCTTTTCTTTCATAAATATATTGAAATAATAGAGATAAAAAAATGGCAATAGGTACCAATTATATTTCTAAATAGACTTTTTTTTGGAAGTTAATTCACTAATTTGTTATTTTTTGGTATTTACTTGAATATTATTTTATATTTTAATAATAAAATATTTTTATAATGTTTCTGACATTGAATTATGTGTATTATTATGTTGTCATCAACGTTCCAACTAAAAATGTGTACATCTTGGACCGCGTAATTAGGCAATTCGGCTGTATAATCAATTTGTCAATTGTAAAACAATCAGTAAAATCAAAGATAAAGTTTTGAAACTGCAGTAAAAAAACATGTATTGAATCTCTTTCCATGTTCAACAGGCAAAGTCTTACCCTGAACCTTGGGTACGATTTTCCAATTCTTTAAGATTGATAGGGAATCAATCCTTGTATGCTAAGTGAGTTACAATTTACTACGAAAAATTGTATTTTTCCTATTAGTTTAAGTTGTGTTAATTTTATTTTGATTAATAAATTCATTTTCATTTTATTATTTTGTTTTGCGTCCATGCAGCTGGAAAATTCATTGACCGACTTCTGTAATTTTACAGTTTTATAAAATTCATTATAAATTTTTTATGTAGTTACTCTTAGTATTAGGTGTATTCGCCATCCGAAGCCAAATTCTCCTATAGGGGGGCCCTTTATCCTTACCAATGGTTTTCTATCTTTCCCTTTTGCGTTGCACAAAGGTGAATACTGGGATTGCTCATTACATTGTCAGCCATAGAAGCACATCTTTCTCTTTCCCTCAAAGATTAATCCGGTCAATCTCGAATAGTTCTCGTGGTTAAGAGAATTGATCTGTTTCTGACTTTAAAGACACGCCCGGAATTAATTTTCAGTCGGAAGCTATTAACATATGAATAGTACCACTTATTTATCAATAAATATTAATATTAATATTATAATAAAAGATAGCATTGTCGATTAAAATTATTAGTACAATTAATTATTTTTATAACTAATTATTATAATTAATTAATACAAGATAAAAAGCACTTATTTGATTCTGTATGCACACCTCATGCTGCGTTTTTATATGCCGATAATGAAGAAAAATCCATGCAAAATTTCATATTAGTGAAGGCTATAAAATTATCGCATTAAAAACAAATTAATAAATTCAACGGAATAGTGGAGTTTATATTTGCTTATCCATGGACAAATCATTTTTATGCTTATAATATTAATTCTTTTTATTTATGATAATCTATCCAGTGTCATTTTTCGTAATTTTTTCGACGCTTTATTTAGTAACTGAATGACTTAACACACCAAATTCGTAGCGCTAAAAAAATAATTGTTTTTTATTATCTCCATAAAAACATTGGACAATTATAAAATCAATTAGACAAATCCAATAAATCATAATTTGTCTAAGTTATTATATTTTTTTTTCGAATTTTCTACAAAATTGATTGATATTCTAAGAAATATTTCTAATGATTACACAACTACATATAATAATACCTGCAATAAGATGCCATTAATAACGTTTTTGTTATTGCAATTTAGTAATTTTATTAATGGCGACAATAAATTTTATTTAGAATTTAAAAAAAAAATCAATATAATAGCTCTATCACACCTTTGTATCAGATATTTTATTAGATTAATTATTTGCATGCAAAATTATAGTGCCTTAAGTCAAATGTAGTAAATCTTTAGTTCAATAAGAAGGTTAAAAAATAGTGGAGACACTTAATAATATAGATACTATGAAAATGAAAAGTGATGGGGATCCTTAAAGATTAGTCCAATAATCATATAGCTTTGTGTTTACGTCCAATTTTTTTAATAATCAAAAAATCAAAGCAAGGTTTAAGTTGCTTGATGATGTCTTAATAAAAGACGAAACGTCGTACTTTTTAAATAAAGTTTAATTCTATCCAAATAATGTAATCCAAATTCCTGTTATCGTTTTCCGATTCTTAATATTCGATTTTTTAAATGGCTTTCAAGAAATTCTTACAATAAACGACGTACGGGGTTTTTTATAGTTAAGGACGGCTGGGACTGTTGAATGAAAAAAATAAAGGCATGTAAGTGAATCTCTTATTATTGAATAAAATAGCTTAACTAATTGAGTTAAAATGTGGATATATGGTCAGAAAAATTGCTATTCCAGTGTTCCAAAATTAAACACTTACCAAAAAATTTAAACGATTATGTTTATTTGCTGATCAAAATTTAAAATTAATTAAATTTAGTGTACTAAGAATGTTTTTGCATACCAGTGGCGCTTCGATCGATTAAATAACTTCTCCACGGTATTAACAGTGATGTTCTCACAAGATATAGCGATAGAACTCATTGACTTGATATTCAGTATAAAAATAAAAAAATTCCATCATAATGCTAAAACTACAGTAATATATTACTTTTTTTTTTGCGATATGATTCTAAATAATTCTAATGAATCTTTTATTTGATTTGAATAAATTAATAAATTATTTTGTTTGTAAATAAATTGTAATGATTAATCTTAAATAATGTAAATAGCAATAAATAAATTATTGACATAAATATGTTCATGTATGCAGAATCAAATAGTAATTTTCTTGTCATGTCAAATTTTTCCTATTTAAATAAAATCAAATTAATATTAAATGTATAAAAATGAAAAATCCCTATTGCGTATAAACTAATCTAATGCAGAATGTATATAAGCTGTCCTGAGTAATAAAAACTTGCGACAACATTAAATTTGAAAATATGAAATTTTTTGTATAAAAATTATTAATAAATTTTAAATTAAAAAAAATTTTAAATATTTCTTGTGACCAATGAATAAATAATCTTTCCGCTTCGACGAATGAATTTGAATCTGAGACATGATTATTCAAAATAAGTCATAAAATAAATTTTTTTTTTTTACTAAAAAAATTAATTCAAATTAAAAACAAAATTAATAATAAATGCATAAAAATGCCTACTGCGTTTAAAATAAATAATACAGGATATGAAAGGCTATGGCGTGTAATAAAAATTAACGACAAGGTTTCATTTGAAAATATCATACTTTATGTGAAAAAATTATGAATAAATTTTGTGTGTGATTTGAATGATAGTATCAGGTCCGTTTGGTGATTGTTACAGTTTTTTAGAATTTAAGATACAAATTTCAGTCTTTAAATTATTATCAACCATTCATGTTGCGGTGAAGCTCATAGGTTCACTAGTTGTCTATTAATAAGTAAATTGAAATCAATTAAAAAGTGATCATCATTAGTTTTGATGCAAATCATTTTCAATATTTTATTATAATGAATATATATATTTTTTTTTGTTTACATAAGACATGTATGTATGTACATGTGTGTATGTTTGTACATAACATTATATAAAATTAACGCCTTATTTCCTTGACACAGACATATAATGAAAATCGTAGTCTGCATTTATCAAGGTATATGTTCTGACAAAAGGTTCTTTTTTTTTTTTTTAATATAAATGTTAAAAGTGCATGGTTATTTACTTATAAAAATAATAATAATAATTAATATAAATACGTATTAGAATTTATTATTAGTTTTAATTTCTATTGATTGTACGTTTAACATAGAGAATCTTCATGAATTTGCCATTTGTATTTAAATAAATTTTGTATGTACGGGTTTTAGCGTTGAGTAAAACATAAAAGCAATTTAGTTTTGTGATATTATCAAAGATGTCGTTTCACGTTCTTATTTTGAGATGAACAAAAGTTAAGAAATTTTCTTAATATGCAGTAAATCTTTCATTTTTTTGTAAAAACCAGAAACTCAAATAATAATTGAGTTAACATAAATTTTGTGTTACCATTTAAAAGTGCATGACTCTTTGTAAATATGTAAAGCTGAAACGAAAATTTTCAAGTTATTTTCTCCGAAACGGTTGAGCGTTGTATGTTATTACTGTGAGATGAAATAAATGAAATAAAATAATTTTCCTAATACACTAAACATTTCTTTTTTCCTTTTTTTAAACTAATCTCTTAATCTCTGTATTGAAACACAAATAATAATTGAGTTAACATAAATTTTGTGTTACCATTTAAAAGTGCATGACTCTTTGTAAGATTTTAACACAAAATTTCTGTTAAAAATTCAATATATTTTTGTGTATTGATAATCTATATTCAGGTTTAGAAAGCCTTTGAGTCTTATAATTAACTGTTTGTAGGTATTATGGCAAAAATATTTAATTAAAAACTGTTATAGAACACTTTATTTTGCACCATTGTATACATCAAAATGTTAATTTTTGAAATATTAGATAAACTTTTTTATAGAAGCACACTTTTTAATTTATACAAATAATAGAATTAAAAAGTCGTACATATAATCAATTTTTATGACTTTTGTACTAGATTTATAATAATAATATTAAAAGTAAAAAATAATACGTCCATGAACGCATGGAAAAAAATAGGACTTTTCAAAGAATATGAATATTTTAAATATGAAATTATCGTTTTATTGCTTCCGTTATCTATAGACTTTAACTGCACAGTCTGAACAAAACATTATAAAAAAATTTGCATTATATTTAGTAAATAAAAAGACCTTTTTCGCGTGACTGATTCGTTCAATCAGACAAAAACAAGCTAAAGAAATTTGAATAATAAGTTCATATAATGGTCAAAAAAATTTGCTATAACTTTTGCAAATGCCCAGTGATAACTAAAATTTAATTGAGCACTAGTGTTACTTGTGGAAATGTTGAATACAATTATCAATGAATTCTTAATGTTTGAAGAATTTTCTTAAAATGATTTCCCAGTGAAATCACTGTTTCTTTTTTAAATAATAACAAACTTTCCAACATTAAGAATGCAATAAAAACTTTACATAACATTCACAAAAGTAACCCGAGCGAAGAAAAAGCTTTGAGGTGGGATCATTGAGGGAGCATTTTGAACAGCAATAGCAGCTTTTGTTACAAAAATTGCAATTATTAAAATACCTCTTTGGATAGGACAGAATATTCCAACCCATTTTTTTAAGGGTTACAGTCACCAGTATGAATCGTCCATCAACTTTTCTTTGAAAAATCTATATATTTTTTTATTCAATTTTTTACATCAGGGGATGTCCAAATCATCCATAAGTAAATTTTTTTAAAATTATATTTTAAGCCACTTTTTAACAACAAAGGTCTATATGCACTACAGTATGTAATATAATGAATGAAGTAATAAATAAAACTTATTATTTGTGACAATAAATTAATCTTCAGTGAAATTCTCTTGTAAAAATGGGCTAATTTTAGAAACTGAGTCTTTTCGATGAGGGCTTGTGTTATGTAAATTATTCATTTAAAGATCTAGGAAGACCTACAGTTACTTCAGATCCTAAATTGTTTATACACAAATATGTAATATTGAAAACTACATGTATATATCGTGTCCAAGTGTTATTAAATTTGCCTTTAAATACTCAACTTGTTAAATACAATTGTATGCACTTGTAATTGGCGGAAATATACTTGAACTCAGAAATGTCAGTGTTTTTCTTTACAACTTGTTCAAAAGACACACTTCCTAGAAATCCAATATGCACGTGTTCCTACAAGCTATTAGGAAATAATTTTTAATAACTGAACGTAATTACTTTACATTTCAATGATATTTTAAATACTTATTGTATGCAGAAAGCCTTAAGGATAATATTTATAGCTTAAACATAAATCAATATGTTTTGTGAGTGACTATTCTTAGACTTTTCTTAACGTAGTTCAAAAATCAACGTAAGTTAATTAAGAGAAAAGTTTAACAATAGATGATATATTAACAAACCTCATTCTTAAATTGATTCGTACTTAAAATTTATTCTTAAGGTTTTATACAAACATGCATTTGAATTGGATTTAATCATGGAAGCTTACCTGCTCAAGGTTAAAGAAGAATGAACTAGTTTTTATTGTCGAATATAATGAATAAATATTTTTAAAAATAATAAATTTTAGCCAAAAAAAAAAAAACTTGAATAATATCTGAGCAAAAACATTATTATAATTATGAATTTTTTTTTATCTTGAATTTTTTTTTTGAAAAACTTTATTGGAACTCGAGGCCATTTGCAACTGTATTTTCAATAAAGTTATGAAGCTACTATTTTCGCATTTATGACCAAAATAATATTAAAATCAATTTAATGGACGAACATATAAATATGATTAGTTAAATTTGAGCAAAAATTTTGGTGAATTCAAATATTTTACGCAACAATTTTTCACAAAAAATTAACGTTTTTTGTATTTGAACGTATCTTCTATTTTATTCTAGTTTAGAGATCCAGAAGATTGAAATCTATTTTCGTTTTCTGAGGTGGGTGATCGGAAGAACATACGAAAATGGACGAAATAGTTGATTCTATGAAGATTCTACTTTGACATGTTCTATGTCAAGTATAAAACGCAAAGTTTAAAAAATATTTAGAAAACAAATAGGTATACTAATGTTACATGATCAATAAATACGTATCTTTTTCATAATCTCAATTTGAAATTGAACTTTAAAATTCTTGTTGTAATGGTTATGAACATACAATTTAAATAATGGTATAATTAAAATGTATAGTTTTTAATTTCAAAATACATTTGCATATTTGATGAATTAATAACATTTAAACAGGTAAATTTACAAAAATTTTTGGTACCTTTGAGTGATATTCAAAGTTCAGGTTATCGACGCATGTACGGTAACAATATTAATTTTATGTTTTATAAATTTAAAATATCTATAGTTCAAGCTTCCATTGCTGAAAATAATTCGTCAATAAATATATACAAACAGTGAAAAACATGAAAATGATATTAAAATCCATTCACAATTAATTTTGAAAGGATTTCAAATGCTAAGAAAAATATATGTTTTTCATTCTTAATATTTACAAGGAAAATTATTAAATATATATTTTTAGAATGAAAACTTTTGTTACCCTAATTTTTGTAAGATATAATGCTGAAAAATGTTTCTACTAATAATTTTCAAGCAAATTTTGTGAAAAAATTGGATATGGTAAATAATTGAATTAGATTTTGGAGAGGTTGTTATTCAGCCACAATACATAGTAAAAAATTTTGTGTAAAATGAACACGAAGGTTGACACAAAACTTATGCTGATTGTCTACACACAAAAAAAAGTCTTAACACGAAATCAATGTTAACTCAATTATTATTTGAGTTTCAATACAAAGATTACGTAATTAAGTTACAAAAGATAATCGAAAAATTAACATAATAAAATCTTTGTGCACATTTTTACACGGATTATTTTTGGCGCAAATACACAAATTTTGTTACACATACAAAAATATGAAAATATCTCCCGGAATGTTTTTATTTTGTTCATATATTTTGCCGTTGTTATTACTGTTACAGAAACTTGGCCTATAATAACATTTATATATACCAATAAAAATTATTTTTTGAGGCAAGTTATTAATATATTGTAATCATTTTATAAGAACCAGTTATGTATACGAACAAAACGTGCTTCCGATATCATCAACAAATATTAATTACTATGTAAATGTTATCCTTGAAATCATATTTTTGATAGCACATACTTGATTCGTGTAAATTATTGGTGTAATAACTGGTGTAAATTATTACACAGTGCTTTCTTCCGCTCTTCCGCTACTATGACAATCTTTGATTTTTAGGTGCAAACATACAGAATTTTTATTTTTATTTTTTTATAAATAAATATTCATTTCCATAATAATTGGGAAAATAAAATTTATGCATAATAAAAACTAAATAGCCTTCAAATTTTGTTTTTGTCAAACAAAATTCTAGGTTTTGTCAATTTTATTTATTGCTTTAATTATATTTATAGACGGATAGAAGATAAAAAGAGGTCGTTTTTGTAAATTTTGTTATTCGAAAAGTCATATATATTAGTGTAAATGCAGTAAAAGTGTGAATTCGTAAACACATATATTGAGCACTTATTTTGTCCATGCATTGAAGTCTCTTTAACTTTAAAAGTAAAACTAATTAAAGCGTGAAAAAGTTTTTAGAATCATAAATAAATTATCAAGGCTATGGGTTTAACAAATTATTGAACCCATAAAGTTCAATAGCCAATACCTTGTATCCTTTCGAATAGCTTAAATGAAATTTTATCTTAGATTTTCCACTTAAACATCTTTAATTTTTATTAACAGTTTTAAAATAAAAGCCCTTAAAGTTCTTAAAATTCAGCAAGTTTGACAGTAGAATGCAATTGTCCTGAGCTCAATTAATAAGTTTTATTGGTTTTTAAATTTACAATATTATCTACTGTAGTTATTAATGACCACTGAAATGAAAAAGTAACTTAAAAAAAAAATATGTGATTGTAAAAATCCATTACTATTTTATAATATTCATAAGGGGCAAAAATTTCTCTGGTTAAGGACAAAGAATTTATGGCCAAAAAATTTCAATGATTCTTTGTTAAAATCTAAGCTATTTCATTACAAATTTCTTTAAAAGGATCTACTTTTAAGACCATTTTTCTATTCAAATCTTTTTTTGAGTTTTTTTTTTTTTTATATTCTAAAGCTTGTAGGTTATCTTTTCGTTGACCTACTCCCCGCCTGAAAATTTATTAGGTGCATGTTTGGGGAGACATCCTATCCTTGCAACTTTATGCAAATATGTATATTTAAACAAAGAAAACTGAATACATTTATAAAGTTTATTTAGTACGGATTTTTTTTTACAAAATATTTATTCAAAATACATTTTATACATGAATAGAAGATATAAAAATAATATCAGCAGCACCGTATGAACAAATAACAACAAAAATACAAGAAACCAATCCATATCACGTCATAACAACGACAACATACAGTAAATCGACGACGTTGCTGGCCATGATCAATGTTCAACCAATTTTTTTAATTTTTTTTTTATTAATATCATTGTAAATGATAGCCAGATATTATTTATAAAAAAGTATATATATAGTATTATATAGCAGGCAAATATGTATAGTATGTGCTATTTTCATTTGACTAGAATGACTAGTTTCTACTAAGGGGGATTGTAACATAGTACAGAAGCACTCTCCTTAATTAAATATTTTTTATTTTCCCGATTAACTCAAAAGATACTTATATGAAATTATTATGAAATTTGGTTTACACAAAATTGATATGAAAACGAAGGATTCGCCAAACGAGGGTTGTCGAAGAAAAAGAAAATTTCTAAAATCTTTTCTGGAAAAACTATTCGACAAGCTCTCCATTTTCATACCCTCAAATGTGGATACTAAACTGTAAACTATTTGGATAGTAATTTTTTGAGTTATAAAACTATCCTATCTTGTTAACTATCTTGTTAAAAAGAACACAGGATTTTTTAGACAGATTATGTGTTCTTATCTATGGATTCGGCAGTTCATATTATAGCCAGGTTTTTAAAGTGTAGCCGTTAATCGCAACTAAATGAAAAAGTATTCACAACATCACAAAAGTTTTAACCAATACTGTAGGAATTGGAAATGAAAAAATATTACATTAAGCAGTTTGCTTCTGTAAGATGCTCGACATTGATGTTCGTTTTGCAAAGCTTCTTAAAAATATTTCTTTTATCATTCCTATGAAATTGATTTATTTTGTAATGATTTTGGTTTGGTGGGAGATCTAGGCATACATTCGACCTGGCCAAGTTAAGAGAGAAAAATGATTGCGGTTCATGAGTTCTGGCTAGTGATTAATCATTCATTTTATTCCACAACAAATTTCTGAGACTCAGAAATAATAACATTTTTAGTGTGAGTGTGATAACGATAGCTGTAGTCTATATTTCTTTTGATTTATTTTCGATCCATAATTTTTGCAACTGTATTTTCTCCACTACTTGATTCATATTTTCGACACTCGTGCATTGATTCAATGACGGGGTTCAACTTTTATTTGACTCCAATAGAGTTTTCCAGTCTTTCAATCTTTTCTAGAATCTTCCAACGTAAAGCATACGAACTAAAACCGATATTTCCCGGTCCCGTTTCTCTCTCAAATGTCGATATTATACTATTTTATTGGTTTATTATATCAAATTAACATGAAAAAAACCTGTATTATGCATATTAAACTTTAATAAAATAAAAAATGATATTATAAATGACATCCGTTACTCTTCCGTATTGTTGTACAATTTAAAAACATAGTCTATATAATTATATATTCTTAATTTTGCATAAAATGTTTCAGATATTTAGGAATGTGAGTTAGATTGGATTTATATATACGTAATATATGACCTTTATAAGAGTGAAAAAGTGCTTTATATCAGAACTCGTGTTGTCATATAACTAGAAACAGACTATACATGATGAAAATTTATATCTGTTTACATTTATTTACAGGGTGGTCTAACTACAGTTTATGAAAAAGGATAATAAAATAGATTTGCGACTAATGTATGTCTTTTTATTTTAGGAAACAGCGACACCATGAAATCCTATCTATCAAAACGAGCACAGGCTTAAAAAACTTTATACCTATTACAGCACCAAAAAGTCAAAAGTGTTCTCTGAATTTTTAATATAAAGTAGTATGGAAAAAAAACTTGCAAGCACTGAGGACAACTAAATGTTATCCTTCTCAATTATTGATAAAATTGCAGCACTGCATGCTTTTTACAGTTGTTGTGTCGGTCTGTGTTGTATGAAATAATAGCTTATACTTCGAAAATTTTTGAGATATTAAATAGAATTAGAAAAAAAGAATAAAATATTTGTCTAAATAAACTTATTCGACAATTCGACAGAAAATTCACTCTTCCTTAGTACTTTTTCTCCATCTAAATTAACATCTGGTATACATTAGATTTGAAAGATATCTGAATAGGAAATATTTTTACTGAGCGTCTGTCCTAAATATAAAGGATTGAATTTTGAATATATTTTTTAAGGACGTTTCCAAATTGGGTGTAAAAAATGAATTTTGCTTAAGAAATTTATATTACAGATATTTGGAATGAAAATTTTTTTTATGATATCTTATATATTTTCCATACTATATACAGAGTTTTGGGCGATCCTAAGAGTATTCGTTTCCAACTAATTGAGAAATTATACCAGTGTAAATTTTGAAAAACGGTGTGATTCATTGAAATCCTACAATTCCTTTTCCAAACGCAGAAATAGAGATGCAATCAGTGTAGTAGCAAAGGTTTCAATTAATGATTTTCTGTTTTTCTAAGATAAGAAATTTTCTTTAGTTATCTAATGATTCATTCGTTTCAAAATTGACAAGAATAAGAACCATGTTATAAATATATAGTAAGATATGAACAAAGCTTTCTGTAGAGGAGAGTTCTTAACATGTGTGCTTAAATTTTCTTAAATATTATGAGAAAACTGATTTTCTTGTGGATGTCCTTAACCTAGTTTTTTATCTACTCGGGTCATTTACATAGTGTACGTTGAGACTAAAACCTTTTTCAGTGCAAAATCCTAATCTCATGGATTAATAAGTTTGTAGATTAAATCAAATGTTATTTATTAAACGAATACTCATTAAATAACTAAATATTTATAATAATTTTTCAACTACCTTGCTTTATTACAGGTAAATTTGAATACTTATTCAGATAATATAGATATAAACAAAGGACCTTGGTATTATAGTAACTTGTTCGTACCTATCTAAGTATATACCCATAATATTGATGTACTTGGTAGTAAGTAAGAAGCCACCCTATACATTTTACAAAAAGATAATAATAATTATGGCGTTTAAGAACCCCGTCAATTGAACAAAAACAATTTTGTTGTATACTTAGAGGTATATATTTATAATATAATATGTAAATAGGTAGTTTTTAATAAAAATTATCTTTTATAACTATCATATAAGCAATTGATGAAATATTATTTCATTATCAGCGAGGAAGTAAGGTGGATGGAATAAAAATATATTTTATTATATATGTTTGTTTAATTATCATTTATTTATTTATTTATGCTGATTGTAATCAATATTTAATAGAAATGATTAAAACAGCAGCAGCATCTTTACAGAAATAAATGAAGTTATATCGATTATATATCAAATTTAATTTCCATTTTCTTCTTTGAATGATAATAATACAATCAATTGTTTATTCAAGTTACAATTATCAACAATTTTCTTCAAATATTTCGGTAGATTGTTGATTTTATGAACATTTTAGTGTTAATTTTGTTTTTGTTTGTTTTTGTGTTTTGTTTTTCTTTTTTATTATCAACGTTCATTTCCGTGAAAATGAGAACTAATTTGTGAGAGTTTACAACAGCTTTTCATCTTTAACATGTAAGTTATACAGATATACTTTTTATAAGCATTTTTCATTGTCCATTTTTAACATACTAGTAGGCCTTTTCATGTAATTTCATTTTTTAATTTTATCATGCTTATAGAATTTCCTTTTTAAGGGAAGGGTAGAGTTAATTCGTGCAAAAAAGACATATATTTGGCAATGTTTTTTGACGACGCAGCTAGAATCAATGCAAACGAATTGCACATATAATATTCAATGAAGATATAGTAAAATTTTCATTAAAAATTAAAAAATACCGAATATTACCAATTATTTGCCCCCGAAAAAAAGAAAAACTACCCCCTATAGCTCGGTGTTGGATCATTCGAAATCAAAAAATCATTGTTCTTTCGTTAGATAATTGTTTTTTCCACTTTTTTGGAACACTCTTAAGTGAAAGATGTCATGAAAAAAAAATCGGCTAATTTGTTATTGTAAAAGATATAAATAAATTTGAGAAAACACTTTCCGGAGTATGGATCGATGCTAGGTCCATAAACGATGTTGCTACTATCCATGGTCTTCTTAAGTCTGTTTATCAGCTTCCTGCTCCGATGGTCTTGAACGAGAACTAAACAGCAGACGGGTGGTCTTAACGTCGTAAATTTTTCTCTGCTCGATTTGAAATTTTGACACAATATTCCAATTAACAAAATTAAAAAATTAAGGTTTTGGCCTAATTAATTTATTTTTTGGGTTCAATATAAAATTAAACAATGTTTTATTGTTAAACGGATTTGATCTTTTTGTGTACATTGGATATGATTGCATTGGATACCTGCAATGTCAAAGACAATTCGTTTCTATCTTTGACATCCTATTTGTAAATAGACAGAGGACCCATTAATTGAAATTTTACAATCTATAAAAAAAAAAAGTTACTAAAATGTTCTCAATTTGAAGTACAGTTAACTCCGTTAATACTTTGTAAATAATTTGAACTATTGGAAATTAAATATAGTAATTATACAAAGAATACACCGACAAACAATTATCAGATAATAATAAAAGACTCATAAAAATAATAAAACACATTTCAATCAATTTCTTCACACAGGTGATTCTGATTATCTAAAGAAAATATGGCTCCTAGCTTATTTTTTACGCAACAGTAAATTTAACTAGCTCTCATTTAAGATCCTTCATTTAAAATAATTGAAAATAAATAATTTCAAAACAATTATAACAGTTAGAAGACTAGTTTTATTTGTCGGATAAGGTTTCGAAAAAATTTGAATACGCGAAAACATTGAGCATCAAAGCTTCGACAGGATCCAAACCAATTTTATTTTTCTACAAAATTATTGAATAGTGTTTTTTTATTTTATGTTTCAACAATATTAACCTCAATCTAACTCAAAAATCATTTTAACGAAAAATGTTTTCAATGCGATCTCACGTTGATAATGCTTGTGTTTCGAAAGTATTGAATCATGGATGGTATCCATATATAATGTCATCAATATTGTACATTAGCATATGTTGATGTCGTTTTATGTGCATGTCCATCCATGATTCAATACTTTCGAAACACAGGTAATATAATTTATAAGGAAATCATACAAACACTGAAATAATATTAACATTATAGGCGTCATGGCGTGTTTTTAGTGTTTATAATTAATATTAAAATAATTTATAATAAGTTTTTTACACTCTCCATCAACAGTGTTTATTATAAAGTTAAAAAATTCAATAAAAAAGTGGATAATTTTTTTTTTTTCAAAAGCCTCCAATTCTAAAAAACACGCTAGCATTATTTTTATTTGAAAAATATAAATTTTCCGCTTTAATATGTAGCAAACAAAATATTTATGAATTATTGTACTTAAAATTATTATACCTAAAAAGATGTACCTGGATGATCAAACCCAAGAAAGGACATCTTTTAAAAAAAAAAAACTAATAATAATTTAAAGATATAACAACACTTCGATGGAGTCTTCGTGCGTCATTTAAAATGGCAAAATAAGATCTTTTTCATTTTTTAAAATTTTATTATTTTTCTATAATATATTTTTATTAAAAAAAAAAAAAAAATTAAATATATAATAATTTACCTTATTAATTTATCGATGTTTTTTTAAATCTATATATTAATCATTATCAGGCTAATTAATAAAAAGGATATATTCCACATATTTTATTAAAGGACAATATTCTTATACGCAGTTTTATCGACAGTTTTTCTAAAATATTGGGAAAATTCTGGCTTAAGTATTAATAAATCCTACTATAAAAGGGTTATAAATGGAGATGAAAAATTAAATCAAAAATTCTGTTAAAAATTAAATAAAATTATGTGTGTGTTGATTGATAATCAATAATATTGGGTGGACCGTTTTAAACACTAAAATTGTGTTAATCTTATACACAATTTTTTACTGAATTTACATACTCTTTTGAGCAAATTCTCATAAACGTGGTATTCGCCTTCTATGGGCCCACTAATTTTTATAAGATAGATAAGTTGACACATTTAAATGCACTGAATTTTATGGTCGATACTTTATACAATACTTCTCTGACTGAAATAAAAAATAGTCCTTTTTTGAATTGTCATCGGTTAATGGCTTATAAGCTTATTGACAATCTCTTATAAGTTATTTGAGATTGCTCTTAAATCGACATTTATCGGCTATATGTATTTCAGATGGAAGCATGACGTCTGTTCGAAATGAATTTAAGGTCATAACAGATATTTTAATTGAAGATTTGAGATGGCCGGCCATACGAGAAACATTAAAAAATTTACTTTTTATTACTATTAAGTAATAGACTAGACAAAAGTAACAAGGTTGAAAAAGGTTTTTTATTCATATGATTTCAACAGAAAACGCTCTAGGCTTCATAATTCAATACAATTAAAATTTTTATGTTCCTCATTAAATTCGATTATCATGTTAAAGTATTTACGTTAAATGTTGCGTATTTTAAATTATATTGTAGAAATAATTAGCAAAAAATTACTTGCAGTATCCAACCATTTGGGCTAAACAATTGAAGTGCATTGTATAATTATTAATTTTAGGAATAGTTTGTTGTATGATTGCTAAAACGTACCGAAAATTTTGTAAGACGCATCATTTTGCGTTAAAAGAATACTACTATATTTATCATATGTTAAACTTTTCCGACTTATGACTTCAGGGTTGTTGTGGACTTGACGACATCAGTAGGGAGTGGAAAAACCTACCACACAATTTGTCGGACTGTGTCACCTTACGATTTTATTTATATTGAATAGATCATTTTTAGGGTGGAGGACTCGTCGTCGTCCATGACATTGAATTATTACGATACGTTTTTTTCCACTTAATTACCTTTCAATTTAACTGAAAAACAACGTAATGTTTACCAACTTTGTGGAATACTCCAAATCAACAAGTTTCATGTTTGTGCAAAAATTTGTAAATTTTCACAAATTAAAAATTTGGGCGGCTGGGTATGTGTCCCATTTCGGAGTCTAAATTCATTTTTAAATAATTTTATCCAATTGACTGCCATATGAGCGTCCTTTGCATAAGTTACATGAACAACGTTTGGTGTGTCCGCAGTATATAGACCTTAAATACATTACGTCTCAAATTTTTCCCAAAATAAGAACTTTTCCCAGTTGCGCTCTACTTAGTGTAAACCTCTATATGTTAAAATATTTTCTATAGAGACCGACACATAAAAGCGAGTGATTTGGTAAACGCTAGACACTTTTCTTTCAATTGTCGAAACCCTTCTTTTTTTAAAAAAAAAACTTTAGTTCTGGTAACTTATAAACTAAGGTCACGCTTGAAAGCCTCACCTCTGTGTATCGGACCATTACGTACATATATTCATTTTGTTTTTATATGGGTACAATTGTAAATAAAGCTTTCTGGATTCAGAAAGTAAAAGAAATATTATGCACCTCGAAATCTATCAAATGTTCAATCAACTTCTCGATCAATTCTGTAAGGTAATGAACACTTATATCATGGAGTTTCGCTACTGTCGCCAATATTACATGAGAATTCATGTCTATAAATAAGTACCAATTTTATATCCCTACTTAAATTTTTATCCAAAGCTATAAATTATACTTACACGTTTGGTAAACATTCAAAATTTCGTTGATTATTATTCAAAAATCTCAATGGAAAATTTCCATGAGAACTTTATTAATGTAGTAAACAAATTTACGGATTAGTAATAAATAAATTTTTTTTTTTTTAAATTTGTGGTTAATAATAAAATTTAAAGGTAATTACTCAATCGACATAAATGAGAGAAAAAATATTATAAAACCGATCATAATAATTATTAATATCATAAATTTGTATGTTCAAAAGTTCGATGAATTATTAAAAAAAAAAAAAAAAATCAAAATTATTTACTATTACGTCAAACAGTTTTTTCTAGCTAAATGATTATTAACGTTTATGGTCAAAATTTTAAAATGATTGAAAATGTTTTTTTATTAACACGTTTTCTTGAATATTATTCAGGTAGACTCGTTTAATTGACTTTAAACTAACTTTTAGTCGAGGTAAAGGACTTGAAATTATAAATATTCTTCAAAATTGGATCACAATGTAATGAACATAATTTAAATATTGTAAACGCTACCTTACAAATAAACGAAATTTAGTGAATTTTGCATATTATTTACTCCTTAATAAGGATGTCCTCTGAATATTACAGTAGATAAAATTATGAGTTTAGAATATAAAAATCCTGAAGTTACATAGATTGATTTTGATATAAGTTCAATCGAATAATTAAAGAAGATATTCGACTTCAAACATCGTAAAAAATACACGGCGTTATATCTGATCACAATCGGTCACATTACACTATTGAATATATATTTTTAATTAAGATATTGAGTAGAAGAATGATTAATTATATTTATAAATTAATGTTTTTATTTTCATTTTATGGAGAAAAGAAACGTACCTTTGCGATGATTTTAGAAAATTTTGTGTAAATCAAAAATCGATTTAATTGCATAGTAATTATTACAAATCTTTTTTCTATGGTAGTACTCAAGTAACATCATTTGTCGCCATTATTCAATTAAATATAAAAATTTAACGTCATTTTAATCCATAGAACAGTTTTTGGTATAGATATACGCTCAAAAAATTAGTAGTATTCATTAGATATTTAATTTGGTAAAATGATAAATGTCTTGTATGTTTTAAAGTCAATGAGTTATTTTGTAATTTTTAAACAAAGCTAAACTTAAATCTTAATTAAAATCATAAAATTTGTACATATCACCGGTTTTTGAGTTCTCTAGGGTAATTGAAGTTCATGAAAACAAAAAATAAACAACAAAATTTGAATATGGAGTAACATCCGAAACATGTCGCGTAATTATTAATAAAAAAAAAGTGGTTAAGCAAAATAATAAAAAATTGAAGTGTGTAAATTTATTTATCCACCTAATACAATTAATATTATAGATTGTCTTTATTAGAGAGATCTAATTATTTGTGCAATTTTACTTAAGTCAAGTTTAACAGAAGTTATTTTTGAAATAAAACTTTTAAACTTGAATCCACTCACAAAAACGTAGTGGGGATAAATCAAATATTCAAATTTGATACTATTTAGTGATTTGCATCTGCCTTGTTTGAGACATTGTGCCGAGCTTCATTTGCCACACTTTCTAAATTTTACGTATAAATGTTTAAGGTTAACAAACATGTGAGTTTATATGAAATGGGAAATCCATTGAATTTAAAATGTCAATAGAATTCAAGAAAATATATATATATATTGCGTATTGTTGATAATAATAAAATGATCTAACTGATCAGAGAATGTATGGAAAAATTTTTATAAACCTTCTTTAGTTTAATAATAAAATGGATAAATCTAAATGACCCAGCATCATCATCATCATCTTTTTATGAATATAAACGTCATATTAATATTATTATCGACTCTCGTCGAATAATGTGTTTGTAGAATTCCATTTAAAAAAAGAAGAAGAAATTTTTAAAGAAGATCTACTTATTATGCTTAAGAATATTTTTTTGATATCCCATACAGTCTTAAGTTCATCTATGGTTATGATTGATCAAATTTTTTTGATAAAATGTATTGTTGCAAAAATATTTTAATCCAAGTTTGTTCTATTTGTGATTGATTGTATAGTGACTTTTAATTGTGAGTTTTTTTTTTGTGGGCATTATGGCCTCGTCAGAAAATGGGACTTTTCAGGTAAATATCAAATATTTTTAAGCATGTTTTTTTGGACAAGAAAACTCAGTTAAATATATATACATTTTTTTTTCTATATATCCGCATTCTCTAAGATATTTTAAAATTAAATTAATTTACAATTTTTATTTAAAGAATTTGAAATTGTTTTTTGAAAATAAATAAACAATTGTATAAAAATTTTAATAGTATTTTGAATTTTAATTGTCTTTGATTTATTTAATTTATGTTAATGATCTGGTTAATCAGGAATATATCAAGTACAAATTAATGCTAATTATTTAAACAATAAAAGTGTTTGTTTTACATTATTATCAATTTACCTAATCGTTATTATATTTCCGAGTATTTTTTTAGCACCTGGCTAAAATTTGAAGAATTCTTTGATTAATCTTAATATTTCTAAAACTATAAATATAAATTATAAATATTCGAAGCTTTTTTAAAAACAATAATATTACTGGTTTATTAAATATGAAAATAATAATAGTTTTATTTAAAGTAAATTTTAAACGGTTTCAGGAAAAAAATATTTTATTTAAACAAGTCATTGAATTTATTCAAAACACCGGTCGTATTATGATCACCATCATTTCCTAATTTTTGTAGGAAATTAGGCGTCAAATATTATGCAAATTTAGCTAAATGTCTTATTCAATAACTTTTTACCTGTTTGATTAAAATTGAATAATGTATTTAAGAGAAATTTGTACAGTATTCACAAAACTGTAGCACAAAAAAAAGTGTTTTTGATTTCAATTATAAATGAAATGATTTTTAAAAACTTTTAAATTAATTTAAAATTTAACAAAACTTCTGTGCATAATTGCAGTTAGAATTACTATTACTTTTATTCCTATGACTTCAAATTTGTTTTAAGTTTATGAAATAGCGTTTTATTCAAGATAATTTTATTTTTGAAATTTATAATACACGACTTCAAAAAATAATTCAATTAATAATACATGTCGAAGAAAAATTCTTTCTGAGATATATAATGGTTCTGAATTCTGAAAAATTGGATTGTATCTTCTGCCAATTTAAAAAGCACACTCCTCCAATTATTTATTGCATGTTGAGAAAAACAAACAATTTAATCTATGATTTAAATCAGTTTTATAAATAAATGAAAAATAAGAAGATAAAAACAATTCATTATTTCATATACTTAGAATATTGTGGTTAATTCATTTATAATTTTTTCTTTTATTTTAATACAAAATAAACTTTTGTATGCAATAAAGAATTATTTCTAATTTATCAGATTCCTTTGCTGAACTGGAACATTTAATGTATAATCTCATATCTTTCTGATTGAAGAAATGGGAGATGGATTTATTAAAGCACTGGAATAATCCCAATTATCCGTTCCAACCCGTTAATTTTATTCAGATTTTATTATTATTATAATTTGCATTAATTTTTGCGGGTAATTATTAATACATGTTGATTTTACACAAAATTTTTTGCTGTGCACTTTATAATTGCTATTCGATACAATCAACTGCACCATAGATGCATGATAAACAATTCTTCAACTTAGATATTTTTAACAACTTTTGTTGTATAAGCATATCACTTGAAATCTATGCTCTGGGATACGAAATCAGCATCTTTCAATAGTGAATTTTGTATAATTTTGGATCATTTCAGTATTATTATAAACTCTTCTGTAAATCATTTGTGATAATTTTTATTATAATATAATCATAATAAGTTAATAATAGAATTTGCAAAAAATTTAAATATCACAATAACAATACTAAAAACATGTGCTTTATGAATCTATTTGCATAAATAATTTATTTTTATTCATACGAAAAAAAAAAGAAGAAAACACGTCTAAATATATCAAATTTTAAATGTTTACTATTATTAATTTCTTTAAATTATCTTAAAATTAAGTCATTTATATTCGTGTGTACGTACTTGTGTTGTTTTATTTAGCGTACTTATAAATGTAGATAATATCTAAATGAGAACAAATTATATTGTTACCAAAATTCAATTCTGAGAATTATTATTCATACATTAAAGCTATTATTATTTCATTTATTACTTTAATTGTCTAAAACTATTATGCGATCCATCCACACTTGAACTTGAAATGGTAAATGTCACCAGGAAAAACAATTTACTGGCAATTATGGAAGCAGAAGAAATATCGCCATTGTAGTGAAAATATCGATTATCGAATGAAATTACTTAAATGGCTATAACGTTTTTAGCTCAAAAAAAGAATTTATTCTCTTTGACAGTAAGCTGATTATATATTCATCATAAATTTAAAAATAGCTCGTTCGGTTCTGTTTAACAGATCGATAGACTGCCTGACGCGAAATAAATGATAATCAAGAAAATTGATAGATTAAACTCGGAATTGAAACAGAGAAAAAAGTATTAACATTAAATAAACGTTAAACACACATTAAACAAGCCAATGATTTGGTTATTGAATGTATTTAGGCTAGTAGTTTAAAGCGAAATAAAATATTTTTCACAAGAAAGTCACTTCTATTAAGGTTCTTTTTTATAATACATTCGATAAAAACTAATATGTAAAATACAGAGTTGATCTATGCATTAATGTTCTAACAAGATAAAAGATTTTGTTCATTAATAAGAAAATGCTTAGATAACTAAACTATTTCAATATATAAAAAATTTCTTACTCTTATTTTAGCAACCCGAAATTTATCATTTTCGACAAGCAATTTCAATTTTAATTAGTAAGGTTTCTAAACAAATAACATTTGGTAGGGTTTCTAAGAATTTCAATCAATGGCTCTTTCGTACCGCAGCTTTCTGTCGAAAGACTTGATTAACAGAGTTTTTTGGAGTTCTCGCGTTTAAAGAAATTCTACATACTACTCAATTCTGCAAATATAACGCTTTTATATTAATATACAAAGTTTAGTAAAACTTCAGTCGTGTATTCTCAAAAATAAATATCTCTAAAGTTCCTTTAACATACAAAAGCTCTACTCAAAAGATTGTATCATCTATTGTTTTAGTTATATACTTTATCGCCAATAATTTTTCTAGGATCTTTATGTAAAAAGCTGACTCATGCTAAAGATATGTTATTTTCATGATATTAATATTATCAGAGTTCATGGACGACATCCTGTACATTAGAATGCATTTTACATATAAATGTCGTTTCTGCATGATTAATTATGTGTGGGACATAAATTAAATTTAAATATTGAAAAAAAACAAAAAACAAAAACCGATATAACAGTAAGAAATAATAAATAGTTCTTCTACCTTCTGATACCATCATCATCACCATCGTAACCTTTTAAATTAGCTGGCTGGGTCTGTCTAGCCAATCAACTTTACAGCCAGACTTCTTTTCTTTTGCTCATTTTTATTATCTTTTAATTAGTACTTCTTGAGTATAAAACTTGTTTGTAAATAAATAGGTCTTTAGTGGAATATTTTATACTTGAATGTCTGGTGGTTACCACGTCCATTTACAAGGATAACGGGGATATTTAATGTATCAATTTTAAATTAATCGGGGCATGTGGTTATAACAACTATACTCATTTGTTTTGCAGTTTTATACAGCTTGTAAATTAAGAACTAGCGATTTTTTTATGTAGGCAAGTCAAGATAACATCGAACAGCACATGTTTAAGTATCAATACGTACTTTTTATACTTATGAACATTGTTAAATATAATAATTATGAATTTATGATAAACTGTTTCTATTTCAAATTCTTAATTGGGACAATTCCACTCATTTATTTTAAACTTTATTATAAATTAATAATTTCGTGACATGTTTCGATCTGTTCAACCATTTTCAAACAGAGCATACAGTATTTTCAAACAGTAAAACATATTTTTGTTTTTAATCTTTTATACTTTTGATGAATAATGGACCTATGGTTTTTATTATCATTTCATTAATTAAATAATGTTAAAATAAAAATTTTCTTGGTTTAAAATTACAATTTTTTTAATTGTTTAAACAATATGGCTACGAGTTTCGAACTTGCAACATGCATTTATATCATCAGTATATCGAAATAGTTTTTAGGATTCGTGAGCCCATTTCTTCTAGACTATATGGGGATATTAGGAACAAATATGTAAAAGGTTAATCGAAATTATATTATAAGTAATAATTTAGATAAAATTACATACAAAATAACATCAATAAATACAAGCATTATATTCATCGTGAATAGATGTCGGCATTGAATAGTATATTTTTATTACACCTTTAAGATATATTTCTTGTATAGTCTTTACACACAAAAAAATCATTGATTGATAAACAGCTAATTAATTAATTTAATTTGAGTTTTTTTGTTCTATCAAAATAATTTTTTGTTGATGTTTATGAGTAAAAGGTGTAACAATTATTACATAGTGACGTCAAACAAACGTGCATATTTTATTTTAATGGTGGTGATTGAAAAAAAAAAAAAGTATATATATTTTGAATATTTATGAAAAACATGGTGGATAAGGTCAAGTTTATAAAAATGTATTTACGTAAATATCGAATTCTTTTTTCCGGGAAAAAAATGTTGAAAAACAGAAAAATAGTTTTTATTAATAGCTGACTTATTATTTGAAATTTTTTTCGATTGTATAAGTAAACCTTAAAAAACAGACGAAAAGTTCAAAATTTTTTGTTGGCTGTTTATGGTTTTTCTAGAATAATTGAAGTCCAAGAAATTCAAAAATTATATTTATTTTACGATTGGTCGACTAGTTTTTCAGATATTGCATGAAGTACAACCGCTAAATCGGCCTCGGGATCGGTTTTCTAGAGATATCTCAAAAACTACACATCCGTAAAATAATCGGTAAATAGATATTTTTTCTGAAATCTGCTGGTCCAAATCACCCTAAAACATATATTTTATGCAAATCGGAGGCAAAAAAATTTTCACGATTTTTTCGATTTTTTCAAAGGGGTACTAAAAGGGGTTTGTTATTTAACGATTGGCGGAGTAGTTTTTGAGATATAACCTAAAATCCAATCCGGGAGCCGATTTATCGGATGTATTTCAAGCATTATCTCAAAAACTAGTCGACCGATTATAAAATAAATGTTATTTTTGAATTTTTTATATCTTATTTAACCTAGGAAACCTATATACAAAAAATTTTGAAGTTTTCGATGGTATTTTTAGGTTTCTTATACCTCATTTATCCCAAAAAGTCAGTAAACAGCGAACAGCTATTTCGAAAGTTTAACACTGGTCGAATGGAATACCCCATTCAGCCACCCTAGAGCATAATAGATAAAATCTGCCAAAAATATTTCCACAAACATACTTGTCATTAAAGATTAACACAGATTAACCCATTGGAGGTAACAAAATGATTAACAAAAATCGACTACGGGCGCCACCTCTGTTTGTGTAAATAAAACTTGCTTGGCTTCTTACTAGAGTTCGGATTTTTGGTTTTACAATGTTTTTCATAATTGGAGACTTCACTAGCATCAAAATTTGGGTTTACAAGAATTAGTATTTCTGTATTTTTATCCACTTTGCTTTGTCGGCTCACAAAATAGGGTTGTTGAAAGCAGTTTCAATTACCATAAGCTCATTATGGTTCTAAAATTTCTTCCGGTACATGAACAGATAGCGATATTTCCTTTGAAAATGGCGAATATTCGGAAAAAATGTTTTGCATCATTTTCGAAAACAAATATCTGAATATATGAGGCAACTGGGATACAAAAATTATAAAAATCGGATTTTTTATACGTCAGCATGTTAAGTTTTTGAGATATCTTCTGAAATATTTCTTGGACAGACATATTTGAGTCATTCTGGTATTTATTAACAAAAATGGCCTAGAAGTTAGCATATATACATATATACAATTTACATTCATATAATATGCATACGAATTCTATATTCAAACGTCTATTTTCTAAGTCTTATCCTATTTGAATAATACCACAAATAAAATCACTTTATTTAACCGCAGTTTCACAGATTCCTGGGGATTGAAGAAATAATCTCTGACAAATGATTTTCAAATAATTCAAAGTCATCTTTATCAAAAATTCATCTATGTTTTGTTAGTAAATTAGTAAAAAAAATTATTACCAGGTAGTTATCAGACTGTTATAGGTTTAAAATTTCAGCAGAAGGAGCGGGGATTGTGTCAAAATTACTTTCAAATTTATACTGGTTTCAAAATTTTATATCAATGCTTCAAATACCAATTTTTTTCCAAGAGAATTAGTACAAAAAATCCAATCTTTACTGAGCACACGTTTAAAATTGTTCAATTTCAAGAATAATTATTTATAAAATCCCATTAAAATCAATAAATTTTACATATAATTCTTTTAATTTATAAATTGTATATTATTGATTGCATATTATAGTAATTCATTATTAAACCGGTTGTATGCGTAATAATAATTATATTAAATTTATTTATTGAAATAAATTAGTCAGTCTAAATTTAATTCAGTTTAGAACTTGGAAATTTGACTAATTCTAATGAAAAGCATGAAACTTAATCGCAGGTCGTTTGAACATAAATTTATAATTTTCAAAAGCAATGAATCATTATTTATGATTTTACAAGGTATGATTGAAATTATCTACTGTTTTTTTGGAATTTTATTTCGACATACTTAAATTATTATAATTACTGGGTTTTTTTTTTAAGAGTTTAAATTTTTTTTACTAAAAATTAAATTAATCACGTTTAACGAATAAAAACGTTTTAACAATTCTTTGGATCTAAATTTTAAAAAAACCACCAGATATATAAGAACTTTGCACTTAATTATTATTAAGAATAGATTACATTTGCCAAATTTTTGAAAAATCACATCACAAGAGAAATAATTAAAATCGTACAAATTACATTTTAACATTTTATACTCGACAGGTATAGAATATATCAAAGTGTAATATATTATTTTAATAATAATTTTAGTCTAAAGTTTGTAACGCTAGCAAATATCGAAGTCACGAAAATATATCGTGCTGGCATTTTGGTAGCGTATTAAAGACCTATGAACTATATGAAATAAATACGAATCAAAAATTATTAGATTGATGACTTAAATAAATATATTTGTTTAATTTTTAAAATTTAAAATGACTTTTATTGACTGCGTTGACTATCCTTCTTCAATCCTTTAATTATTTTATTGTATTTGTAATGATGTCAAAGAAGTATAACTTCTGACGCGCGTACATAAAAACAAAAAAATTTCAGGCGAAACTTAATCGTACATTTACATATACATCGAAATTTTTATGTATATATCTATGAATATTATGTAAAAATATATAATATTCACGGTCGATCAGCTTGCCAAATAATTTAGATTACACATATCTAACATATACTTCATTTTAATTCTATTTAAACGCATTTAAAACGTTTATATTTAGAAAATTCATTGTGTGTTTTTTTTTTCGAACATCTTTTTTATTCAACAATTTATACAAATTTCCTCGAAAAGTGATTCATAAAGGTCAGTAATATCACGTGCTTAATAGAATTAGCCAATCATCGAATGTAATTATTATTATTATTCAGTTACGTAAAATAGATTACAAGAACTAAAGAATGCCATACAACAGTTATTATATTACGATATATGTTTGTTTATTATATTAAAAAACAAACATTAGAATTACATTTTTTAAAATTTTATTATCATCAAACATGAAACGGATTGTAACATTTTCTCCATCTCTAAACCACATATCGCAATTCTGAAATGATTCACTTTTGATTTTAAAATAAATTATTAGTATTTGGTATAAAAAAAAAAGTTTATTGTGTGTAAAATCTTGTTACTCCATTAATAATAATAATAAATTATCATGAAAGTCCTCATATTAAGACCCCCCATCTAGAAGTATATTGAGGAAAAAAAATCATTTTAACCTTACTGTGGCGAAACCAAAAAGAAATATGATGTATGTATGCCCCTCTATATGTTCCCTAGTATTTGCTTAACGGCTGAACCGATTAATATAAATGAAATGTCATTATATTTGTCTTTATTGCTCGCGTATTTGTGTAAAACTTTTGGTGATAAATTGTTTGTTTTCAATAAATTAATTTTTTTCTTTGGGGATTGCTCTGAGTTTTGGATACATTTTTCTTTAAACCTTGAACCTTGAAGTATTGCAGATGATTTTTTTTTATTGATAGACAGATAATCATCAATTGCTGGGCGATTTATAATATAAATTGCTTAGCAAATATTCTTGTAAATATTAATTTCCCTGCAAATTCGACTTCACACGGAAATTGATAATGAATACTCGATTGAAATTTAAAGTATAATTAATTTTGATTGGTAATTTTTATTTTAATCTTATATCAATTTAGTTAGAAATAATTGCACATTTTATAGTTTAAATTTTTACAAACGTCTTCTAATTCACTTTATAAATCATCGGAAATATGCGATAGAAATTTAATCATTTGTATTGGCTGCCGGCTATCCCGTCAATGGTTTTCCATGTCGATCTCAGAAAGGTGAATACTGGATTTGCCCTTAAACCATAAGTCAGTCATTGCTGGACACATTCCCTTCCATTCATATATCCTATCTTCTTATTTTTGCTTGATATAGACAATATATGAATGCATAACCAAGCTAAAAGTATGAAATTTATTGTTTAGTATTGAATAATTATTATTGATATTATTTTGATTAAATTTATGTATTATATTTCAACGGGTTTAATCTACTAATACAAATATTAATTAAAAACAAAACAAATATTATAAAACAAGTTATCTCCTTATAGGTAGGCAACTTCCCCACCATTCGTGTATTCTAAAAAGTATGGTTAAATTAGTTAGGAGTAGGAATAACTATAAAAAAATATTAAGAAAACGTTTTGGTTACTTTATATAAGTTGTTTATATATTATTGCTAAAAATGCATTATTTAAAGAATATACTTTTAAATGAAATAAATAAAAAAAATAAAAATTAAGAGTGTGCTAAACACGCAATGAAAGGAGATAAAAAACTAATAGAACTTTCACTAAATCAACATTTGTCTCTCACTTTGAACGGATAGTCTTCAAAACTATTTACTGTATTTAAAATATACCTTGCGTTCGTTATATACAAAACAAAAATTTATTTTTTTTATATAATTTTATTGAGAATTTTTATAATACCCTCCACTTTTTTGTTCTTACCACTTCACAATATTTACTTATTTCATACGATTTTATTTTTAATAAAACAAAATTATTTTTGTAAATATGAGATTTTAAATCATTTATGTTAAATATTTACGCGACTGAATGTTATATCGATCGGGTGCATGTGCAAAATTTCTTAATCTAGTCGAAATGTATCAGTGATTTTTCGTGTGAAGTAAACTGTTTTTTTTTTTTTTTAAAGTGAGTCTGTGTAATTCTCGTGTGTTTTTGACATTTCTTTTTAGAGTGTTTTTTTCTAATTTTTGTGAACTTTGATATCGTGATTTTTATTTTTATTTTTTTTTTTTTAAATTAAAGTGTCAACTTCAATATCAAACTATTTTAATATTTTAATATTATTTTTTATTTAGTTAGTGGATTAATAAATTTATTCTTGTTTTAACTAGAAAATTTAGCACAGAAAATTAATGCGAAGGATTAATTAAAACGTAAAGTACATCATTGGAATAATTAAGTTATTCTTATTTTATTTAGAAACTATTTTATTTTCAATTATAATTAAAGTTTTTTTATTTCAATTTTTTTGTAAAAAAATGGTAGCAAAAAATTTATTTGAATAATGGTATTAATAGAGACAGAGTTTGTTGAATATTAAAGGAGCAATTTTTATAATGTTAGATTTAGAAAATTAATTTTTTTTTTTAATGTATGTATTTAATATAATCCTAAGGATTTTATTTGTTATTATTAAATATTTCTATGAAATTAAAAATGCATTTAATGAAAAGGCCACAATCTGAGTTGGTTTTCGATTCCCTTTTATTAACGTTCTTTTATTAAAAAAATACTTGTACGAAATTATTTAGAAAATCGAATACAAATATTCAAGTAATAAAAATGAAAAGATAATTTTCGAAAATTTATTTTGAACTAAGTAGAAATTTACTCTATAAAGTATCGTATTTTTATCAATTTCGAAATAAATTTACAGATTAAGGGGACAATTCCTAGTTTTCACTAGCAAGGACGGTTTATAATTTTTTCACTATAAAATACGTTAATTATAATAATTAACTGCAATTTTAATTGGAGGCGATAAAAGTCCAAAGTCTTAAACTAATTATTGTTATAATGAATATAAGAAATTGTATTTTTCGGAGTAAATGAATAGAAATATTAACTTCCCAGCGAGAAGTTGTTGTAATGGAACCGATTTTTTACATCGGGAATTTTGACATACCTTTGCATTTAAAGGTCTCTAGAACCCAAATTCGACGCTTTTATAGTGATTGATTTTTCAGCAAAATGGATCCTTCTTTCTTTTACTTTGGTTAGTCGAAACTATGGTAGATTGTAGAAAAATGTAAAAAATGATGATTTCTATCGTAAATTTAAGGATATTTAATGAAATTATTTTTATTTGCTAATCACTTTTGTGGCCACTTTTTACTCTAACTGTAAACATTTAATTGAAACTAATTTAAATAATGTAAAAAATCGAGAAACATTTTGATTAATAAGATAAAACATCACACTCAACAAATCAGAAACTTTCGGTACAAAAATTCATATGATTTTCCACTTATATTTGTTTTTTTACAAATATTTCAATTAAACTTCGGAAAAAATTAATGATTAATTTGTCAATTTGAAGTAATTCATTAATCAATCAATGAGCTTTCATTGATAGCTATAATTATCAATCACTAATAAAAATAAGTTAAATGCAATAACATAATATTGATGATTAACATTTTTTTATTTTATTTGCTATAACATAAAAATAAAAAATAAATTTAATTAATTCATTAATTATGATTGAATAATAGTATTTTATTTATTGTTTATTTAACCGATTGTTGTTAACGTATGTACGTATTGTTATAACATTGCGTCGTCGCCTCTTTCTTGATAAATAGCATTTTATTATATACACAGTACTCTGTTGGAGAAAGTATGCTAATCACTTCACTAATAATCGAATTAATATATTATATTGTATATATATGTATAGGTTATATAGTTCACAGTACGTTCTATTGAAAGTTTTAATTATCATACGTTTACTCAAATATCTTTATATTCGGCATACATAGAATGCCAGAGTATATTAGTTTTAGCCCCGTTCATCATGAGGATAACTAAAAAACCAAAAAGGGATAGTGAGTTAAAATTTTAGTGGCTGATTTTACACCACTAAAGTTAGTTACGTTCTTGAATGAACGAAATCGGTTGATTGAGTCCGAAGGATCTAAGAGCCAACTTTTGAACCATTACAAGACTAATGGTATGTTTGTTTTGATTATCAGGAACTTGGTCAGAAAAATTCAAGTGTTATATTTTCATATGCTGCAAAAGTTTTGTTGAATTTCATAACATCATCAGACAAAATTTGATGAAGTTGTGATTTAAAACGAAACGTTGAATGATTTGAAAAATATAAGACTTGCATTTCTTTGTCCAATTTCCTGATAATTATCATATTTACACTGACTGTGTTCGATAAATTTCCCGGATAATAAACGATGAAAAATTATAAATTCGTAGTTACAAATTAAAACTATCCTTATTATATACTGTGGACTATAATTGTATTTACACACATATAAAAGCTATTAAAAACTTGAGTATGTTAAATAGATAGATTTATTTTTATACGGAAGTAATGTGTATTGTTATTATATTGACAATTTGTGTACACTGAATGGGAATCTTCGAAATTAATTACATTAAAATATTATTATATAATTTATTGGGTTTATTTTAACTGCAATCTTTCTTTGCATATTATACACATAAATCGGTTATTGATATTTGTTTAAAGATTGTTCTCGAATAAAATAATATTGACTTACACGCATTGAAGTTAATAATTATCGTATGAATCGTTCATGTTTTTTCATCGCGCTTTGGAATTAATGAAAAATGATTTTCAATATTTTGTTTATTATTCAAAAAAAGTATTTCAAAATATTGATTCTTAATAAGAAGCCACAAAAAAAAAATAAATTTTTTTACGAAATAAATACGATTTTTTGCCAAAAATTTAAATCTTTTATCGCCCTGAAAAAAACACTGCCTACAATTTTGTTGACATAATACTGGTATACAATATTGAAAATACTGATATTACACATTAGGAAGAAAATATAACCTTACACAGATGATGGCTAATAATTTTTACCAAACTGACGTCACGCTATGGTAGGCTAGTGTTTCAGGTTATGTGATATGAATATAAAACATCGAATTTTAAGATAAGAAAATAACCATATGGTTTTATGACTCAAATTTAGAATAGTTAAGAATATTTCTTCATAAATTTTAATTTTTTGTTTCATCCCGTATTATTCCTGACCTACTTCTTGTATCTGTCAGTCTGTCGGTTTGGTGATTTATTTTTCTGGTTAATCTCATTGTGAGTCGAGGGTAAATTTCTAAACGCTCAGGCTACGTTATTTTGAATAATAGCAAAAAAAAAATCGTAGAACCTCTGAATTCAAAATCTTATACAGTTTTAAGTTACCTCTTTTAAGTGCTTAAATCTTATTACAAAACTACATTTTGCCATAATGTAGTAATTGCGTACTCTTATTCCCAATCTATATGCGGCATACATTTAGCGCCTTTTAAACCTAAATACTGTATAAAATTCTACAAGGAAAAAGAAAATCGTTTGCGTTCAGACTGGTATTTTTACTTAAATCGTGTGAAAATCATTCTAATGGCACATAATATTGTGCGTATACATATTATTATATAACCGTACATAATATAACAGTATTTAAAAGATAATTATATTATTAATCCTACAAAAAAAACAAACGCGTATTTTATAATGTTGAGATTCGTGATATAAACTAAATAAATGAATTGTATATGAGAGATTCAAAATTATATATATTAGAAGTAAATAAGATTTTTGTACTTCCCGAAGATCTTATGTTATGTATTCACTTGTTATACGAGTTAGTAGTAGTTGTATTATTGATATACGACTTCACTTACAAGAGAGAAATATTTTTTAATGGCACTTCCTTTTTTATTAAAAAGATACAGAATATTATTACATAACACACATTTATTATATATTACCTACTTATTTACAATACACACTTACACAGTGATAAAAATTGTTTTATTAATATTTGAAGGCAATTATTATTATTTTATAAATAATGATACGACCGACCAGATTTAATATCTCTTTGTACATATTATGTAATAACTCTTATGTGTGTATGTGTGTGTATTTATATTTTAATATGAAATTAAAATCATTTTAATTACTTCCTAGCGTGCGATTTGTTCAATTTCAGAAATGTACTAAAATTATCAATAATGGACATCAAATTTTGCGACACCAAACTGTTGAATTATATATTACAATAAATACAATGAATTATCAAACAAATAATTATTGGAAATATAAATTATTTGGTAGTAATTCAACTAAAAATTCTCTTAGTTTCATTTATATTTACTCACCTTAAATTCTAACAGAATTTCATTGGAAAATTCTTCAACAAATTAGTTCTAATTATGATATTAAAAATAGAGATATTTTTCCAAAATCCTTGAAATTTATGTGCTGCAACTTTTTAATATCTAAAAACTTTTAGCATCTGAAAGATTTGTCAAAACTGCCAAGGTATTAAAGTAGGTCAGAGTACACAGCGCTGACTGACTATTTCACTTAAATTACCTTTATAAAATACATTTTATATTCAAATTGTAACTCGGTAAAGTCGTTTTTTGCATACGAGGAACTTACTAGCATTATATTTGAAATATTACATTCAATTTTCTTTCCGATTGTATATAAAGAACTGATAAATTAATGAAATATAAACCACAATGTTTGCCAGAATAAAATATTAAATAGGAATTATTTTTTTTAATTGAATTTATGTGTGCTAAATTAGAATATTAGGTATTTTTGTAAAACAAAAAAATTACCACAATATATAAAAATATATTTAGACGTTTTCATAACAGTTTTTAAAATATATAATATTATATATATGTTATTGAGGTAAAAACCGCTTTTTTTTTTAAATATTTAATTCATTAACATTATGTAATTAAATACCTTTACTATCTATATACACATTTGTGTATAACTTGTTTAATTATTATTTCATGTATTTATTATTTGTATATATGATATAATATTATTAATGACACTCAAAAATTTCTTTCAAAAAAAAAAAAATTATGATTCAATACTTTCATAATACTTACACACACTTGTGTAAATTAGATCTTACATTATGTGGTTGATTTTTAATTTGTAACAACTTTGAGTTGAGCTGAATTGGTTTTCTGCTTTCATAGATCGCCTAGAAATATTACGAATAAAGCAAAAAATTGTAACATAAATTAGATGAGTTCTATTTAAATAGTAATGTTTGTTTCAACGTGTAAAAAAAACGTCAAATTCTAATGAGAGAATTTTCTATAGATTTTCGTAATTTTCAGTTTAATTACCAGTACTATAAGATGAAGAATATTGAATTAAAATAACGTAAATATTCATCCGTAAAAAAATTAAATATTCACTAATTAACCTATATTTGAAAGACGTGACCTTTTATGATTCAATGGTGATGAAAAATTTTTAATAAAAAATTTATTAATATTATTATTAATAATAAAAAATAAAGGACAACTACCAATAGTTTTTTTTTTTTTTTTTTTTACAATAAAAATGATAAACAAATTCTGTCATTGGATATCGTCATTGTTTTCGAGGTACGCTTTACGATTGTAATAATTAGCTGCTTGTTGCTTGTCCATCACTTTTCGTACAATAAATTTTTATGAATTATTCCATTAGAATTAAAAGTTCTTGATCTTTAGCGTTTAATGTCAATGTTGACAAGTTTTTTTTATTTATTGAAAGTTTTTCTTTGTTTTAGTAATAATGATTGGAAAATTATTGAAATCATTAATATTATTTATAATATTTTTTTTGTTTAAAAGTACGTTTATAACATTGAAGTTGAATTCATCAATTATTATAATTTAATTTACACTTTTGTAATATTATTATCTTCCATAAATTTTAAATAAACTACAATAAAACATTCATGCAACCTCTATGTATTAAAATTTACAAACCATTATACTAATTTTATATGTATTTATAGTGATTTATGTAAAGCTGTTTTTAAGTTCATTCCAATGGAATCGTGGCCCATCATTTAAACCGTTAGAGACAGAAAAACAATGTTTATATCTTAAAAAAAAAGCATTTGTTTGAAACCTTTTTCCTAAACTGTTTAGATTTTGCTACAAATTCAGCGATAATTCAGAATGGTTTGATTTTTCAATTTTTCATTCTGCAGCAATTTACCTATTTAAATAGGACTTCCAAGTGGTATTGTTAATTTAATTTCTATATAATTTAATTAAAGATCTCCACGTATAATTATAAATACAGACGTAAAAATATCCGATAATTGATTGAAATTTTTAAAAATCAATTAATAATTATTGATATTTTTATGGAAAAACTTGTTTTTCATATAATTCAAAGTCATTTGTTGAAATATTATTTGAACGTACATAATATTGTAACCTTTATGTTAAATATATTTCATGCTGTGTGAAAAATTGAAATTCGATTTATTAATTTAATAACGAAATTAATAAATTCTAATAGGAAAAATTCATGAATGTCAATCGTGTAATTAAATTTTATTGATGAAATTATCTTCTTAGCTGCCAATAATAAATTTCAAGTCGATTAAAAAAGATAATTTAAGACGGAGATAATTTATTTTTGAATTTCAAGAAAAAACAAATTAAATTGAAAGTGACATTAAAGAAACTCCAAATACATTAAGGGTCTTTAAAACGCGAAATAAGAGATCGACAAAAATGAGATCTCTTATATTATACTCTAATGATGATTGTTATATTTTTACACTATTCGTGTTTTCAAATTTATCATACATAATCTTTACATAAAAACAATAAATATCAATATTTTTTGAGTTATTTGTACTCAAGAATTGCGAAACACAGTCCCTTAAAACACTAATTAAATAATTTATTTAATGAAAGATCAATTATTCAATTTAAGTTATTTCTAAAAATTATGAAGCATATTTTTGGTAAAATACATCGCATCAAATTTGTTAACAAAATAAACTTATAGTATAATTTAACATCTGAAATTATTATAAATAATTATTACATGAATATGCAAGTAAAAACTAGAGAATTCAAACATGTAATTGAAATTCTTTATGAACAATGTAATTAGGAGAATGTAAAATATTTGGAATAAAAAAGTCTTTTACCAAAAAACTTTAAATAAAACAAAAAAAATATATGTTAAAAAAGTATTTAAATAAATACAATAGATATTATAAATATTGATATATAATCATATTAAATAAAAAATTCAATTAGTTACTTCCTGATATTTGACTGGCTGACGGACGAACGATGTGTTAAGTTCTAATATGCATAAAGAGACTCCCTCCGTTCGTTACAATAGGTAATAATTATATAATATATTATGACAAATTATATGATTGTTTAACAATTTAAACTATGTTTACACATAGTAAATAAATAATTTAATATTAATATTATAGTCATTAGATAGAAAACTAGTTGAAATTAACTTTTTAACGTGAAAGAAATACTCATGTTGACAATATATTTAAGTATGTATTTTTGATAGAGACCTAAATTTGGTATGCCACAATATCCACATGAAACCGGAGGGCAGGCAGAATTGTTTTTTTAAAACTATTTCTTAAAATGAATTTTAATTTTTTTTTTAACTGATAAAAATTTAAACGAAAATTAGCTAAGACACTTTTTGTCTAACGTTTCTTGTGGTATTGCGTTTGTTTCAATAAAAAAATTTCATGAGAAGTAAAGTTGTTGGATGTTAGTCATTTATTAGAGACTTTTTTCGCCTTGTAAGATCAGTGTGTGATTAACCAATCAACGTACCAAAACGTCTTAAGACAATCACTTAGCTTTTTTTTACATTTTAGCAATTACTAAAATCCGTTTGTAAGCTAATCCAGCTTAAGAATTTTAATCATTAATAATTACTTTATCAATTTTTATTTCTTTATATTTAAATAAAATTAAAAATTGCTAAGTCTGGTAATAAATTTGATTTGTGTGACATAATAAAAATAAATTTATCAAATTAAACATAATGTATTTTTTATTGGTAATAGACGAACAAAATTAGCATACATACGGTTTAAAAAATAAATATTTCAGAAGCCATTGACTTAAATGAAGGATGATTAAAAATAAAAAAATAACCGCATCTTCTTCACTTAAAAACTAATGGGGAAATTGAGGTATTCAGTTTAAAGTTATGTTATTACGCGTTGGAGCGTCGGATTTTAGTGGCTCAAAGTCAGTATCTTCTTTTGTTTTCGAGATAATCGAGATGAAAAATATTTTTAAACGTATATACGTTCATACTCACACACAGGCATCTCTCTAAATACGCTGGATTTGGATTCTAGTCTGTTATTATAAAACTTACTGAACAACCAACATCGTTCAATTGTAGATATGAATAAATAAATAAATGAATTCATTGATAAAAGAAAGAAAGATATTTTATTATTTGGGTAAAATGTAACAATTGATCAGTCAAGAATGAAATTTACTCTAGTTATTATTAAATAATTGTAATGGCATGTTCTACAGTTGTTCTATCTATCTATCTATCTACTGCTAATGTTTGTTGTTGAATTGAACAATGAAAGTGTATATGTAAATATGTAACGCCAAGTATTTTTATTATATTGAATATTACCTTACTATAAATTGTATTTCTTTATAGCAGGCAGACGTTACAAATTATATTGTTGATTTTAATGTTCCGTTGCATACTATAAAACATTAAATAAAGGTCCTCCATGACTGAGTTTGAAATCGACAAGAAGTGAATTTATTTTTATTTTTGTAATCAATATTGATTATGATAAAGTATATTAGATTTAGTCTAATAATAATTTTTAACGCTAAAAAATATTGATCACACCAAGAAAACTTAATTAAAAAAGAATTAGAATCCGTTGTCCGTCCGTCTACCTGTCAAGGAGGCGAAAAAATTTAGCGTGCTAAAATTTTGGTGGTGAGTTCAAGATTAAACAAGTGAAGAGACTAAAATTAATATACTGTGACATATTGTATATATGTCGAGTGTACAACGTTAGTTTAAGTTCATGAAAGAACAAAATCGGTCTATGAGGTCCATTTCTAGGAAGGCTTTATTAAATACATGTGCCCTCACAGAATTAATACTCTTTCCGGCGTTTTTTCAAACAATTTAACTGCTTAAAACTAAAAAAAAAAACAAAAAAACCAAAAGAACAAACACCTTTATTAAATGTGCTTTCAAAATGAATTTTATATTGTGATGTAGAAAGCTTCGATGAGGTTGTCTTTATAACTATTACATGCTTAACAAATTTTAAAATAAATAAAAGAAACATCTTCCGATGAATAAACAAAATATCCGCATAAAATTTGACAACAATTATCTGCTATATTTCACGCATTTGTATAATTAAATTATTGTTCCGTGTATTGAATACGTTACCACTATTTACATGCTATTTTATTATTCACATTGTGTTTTAACAATTTGTTATTTTTGTTGATCATTCGATTCTCTTCGCCACAAAGAAAAAAATACTTTATTCAATTGTCTGAAAAATTTGTTTCGTTCAAGAAGACTGTGCAAGAACTCAAACAAAATTTAAGTACAACTTTCATCTTAGTACAGATAAATATTGGGAATTTCATGCAAACGACATCATGCAAGCTGGATGCCATATTTTAAACGTATTCAAACTTAAATTTCGATTTTTTAAATCAAATTAATATGAATCACTTAGCTATATGCAAATTTAACTTTTCTTGTTTTTGACTATTTTGGAAATTTAATTTCATTACAAAATGGAATTTATAACAGGAACCATAAATTTTGATAAAAAAATGATTATTTTATAAAATTAATGCATGCAATTATTGTAAAAAAAAAAAAAATTAAAATAAAATTATATGTTTAAAAGTTGTCTAAATTAATGACACAGGAAACAGATTTAAGTATCTCTATTTATTTTTTAATTTTTTTGTAAATTCTTTTAGAGTCTGTACAAACAATAGATATTGACCTCAAATACGAACAAATATTATTCATAAGAGTAACATTACACAATTAAATATCTTTGTCTCAATTGTGGTTTTGTTAATTGATTTATTTCATATTAACAAATCGAACAATATACCTATAAATAAATGTAAATAATTCATTTACGTCATAATTTATAGAAATTAACAAAAAAAAACAAAAGGTGTAATCGAAATTCATTTTATTTAAACTGCGCTTTTAATAATTTAAGTCATATGCGGAGTGTAATATGAAATTTAATTACAAAGATTTTTGTAATAATTATTGAATCTAATTGACAGTAAAGTACTTTTAGAGTATTAACTGTTTCAATCAAAATTAATGACATTCTGTCGAATAATTCAATATTTATAAATAGGCATATAATTATAAATTCTAATTGAAATTATAATTAAACACTTTTTGAAAAAGTCTCTTGACATCTTGTTTTAAAATTTTTAGTTCAAACGTTTTACAATCTTGTATTTTATATGATATTTTTCATATTTAATTTTATTTCTTCACTTTTAATAAATAATCACAATGTAGTTTAGGGCTCGGTATTTGAATTGTTCTATAACAATAGGACCCAACACTAAAAACAAAATTCAACATTTTTAGAGAGATGTTTGTGTGTGTGCCTGTAACCACGTTCATTTGTTTTCGTCTCGATTATCCCGAACGTACTACCGATGGAACCAGTTTCATTCTACGCGTAGTTACGTACCTTAAAATTGAATGTCTTTCCAGCATAATCAGTTTAGTTGTATTTTGTTGAGGATACAAAAACTCAAAAAAAAAAACCTAAAATACGTAATAATAAACAAATTATTGCAATTTTCTTCCACCCAACGTTGTGTGGACGGACGTAGACAACTCATTGCGATTTATATTTTGTCTTTTTGGATGTATCTTAAAGGCGTCTTACATATTTTGGGAGGTTATAGGTTCGAATCTCTGTATCGGTAGTTTTTAAAGCCGTAAATATTCAATAAAATATTCGGCCCAAAATTTTAACACTGAACAACAAATACTTGTAATTATATTTTACGGAATGCTAAAAACAGTAATATGAACTATTAAAAATTTTTTGTTGTTGTTCATACTCTAAAAAATTTAAATTAAACTAATCATAATCCCTACAGCAGCTAAGTATTTGATTACTTGTCTAAAATTGAAGGTACATTGAACTTTCTAATTACCTGTCTATCATTCAGATAAATGCATTAAACATTGCAACACATTATAATGATTTTGATTATAATATGTGCATGCATAGGAAACAAAACAAAACAAAAAATACAAACCAGTTAAAATATTTTTGGTTTGGTTAATAATATTGAAATTAAAAGTTTTTTTTAATATAACGGTTATTATTAAGTAACAGCTATGATCTGACTTCTTTGATTTAAACGAATTGACTTTTTTAACATCCGTATACTGAATGTAAGTATTGGAACTTGAGTAGAAAAAAGATGCATCAATTGTCTTCAAAAACTGAAAATCTTAAATTTATAAGAATTAAAAATCTTTGACAAGCGGTATTTGTTTAATTATAAAAAGGAAAAAATTAGGTACTTTTGATTGTTTTAAACCTTTTTTTGAAACAAGTTGAGGACAACGAATTCTTTAAATGGCACAATGAAAATATTTTTGCCTTTTTGCGTTTAGTAAACAACAAATAGACAACAAATGTAAGGCTAATCATCTTATCAGTATGAAATAAAAGACAAAATATTGAAACTCTTTTAACAAACATTTTAACACAGAGGATTTGTAGTATTTTTAAACGAGATTATTATATTAAAATTATAATCAACATATTTGAAAAGTTTCGATCGAAGATTACCTTGAGTTATTTGATTGAATAGTGATTTTATTACGTACATAATCTTCAATATTACGAATTATTTTATAAAAGTTAAAAAAAAATAATTAAAAAAGGTTAAGTAAACATTTGATTTAAAATGTTGATTATTTTTATTACATTGATGCAAAATGTACCTCTAGTTATGATAATAACTTGTCATTTAAAAGTGACTCTTTTCAAAAAACTTTGTTTAAAATTAGCATTTTAAAGTTTAGAACGAGTTTTTATAAAAATTGTTCCTTTGTTATCAAATTACAGATTTAAAAAAATTCAGAAAATTTAAATTTAAATTATAGAATATTTTAACAAAAGCCTTTCAATCACCTTTGAAATATGTAAAACAATTAACAGGTTTTGCAAGTTAATTCATTTAATGTGTTTGAAGGCATAAAATGATCTTTTTAAAATATTTATTTTTAAAGAGGTTTTAGGTAAACTGTGAAATTATACAAAACATTTCTGTGCTAAATGACTGAAAATTTCAATTTAAGAGACAAATTTTATAATCGAAAATATTAATATTTTGTAGATAAAACTAATTTTAAATAAAAAAAATTCTTAATAAAATGTAATTAGCAATAAAATAATCGGAGATTAAATTTAAAAAAAAGGATCCAAAATCGAAGAAATTTTTGTGAATAATTGTTTTTCAATGAAAAATGGAAGGTGATTGTTTACGGACACAAACTAATAGTATAGTGTTTTCTTATTGGACATTAATTATATCACGTGAACTATATTTATTAAAATATAAACATTACGAGCATAATAATAATAATTTACAACAAAATGTACAAAACAACAATTCGTACGGGAACCGAAACAATATTCGAACCAACATCGGTGGGATGGTTTGGTACAGTGCCAGCAACAACCCCAAATGGGGTACGGCGAGCAGGGCGACGTTCCCTTCATGCCGTACCGCCACAACCAAATTCGACCACTATATCCCGTATTCATCATCAGCATCCTGTGGTATTGTTTAAAACTGCTGTAAGTAATTTAAATTAAGAAAATATTTATCTTGGAATTAAGTGTACGCAATAGTTTTCTGTGACTTTCTCGTTAAAATTTTTGAGAAAATTTGGATGGAACAATTTTCAAATTTTAGTAATTTGTCCAACTGCTTAGTGGTCTGTAGAATCTATGAGCCTAGTTTTGATATATAATTTGAAAATGCTCAATGCCACACAATCATAACGGGTCAAAACTCTATTGATGACTTATAATAATACACTCATATAATTAACATGTCGTTATGAAGATTATTAATAATGTGCTTAGCGCAATGCATAAAAAAAATCAAGCCAATATAAGTGAAAAAATAAACAAAGATAACCTTGGCCCAGTAAAACAAACATACTTAACGGAGTTTATAATATACTTAAGATTTAAGAGGATTATTATTTTATAAAGAAAATGATTTTTTTTTACAATCAATTAGTAGTGGATTCTGATAAAATTGTTCAATAATGTGCTAATTTAAAAGTAAATGATATTTTTATTGCATGTTTTATGCAAATTATTTTCATAAGAAAATTTGTTTTAAATGAAATTTTTTATCATTATTTAACCAAACACGTGGACTATTAAAAAAGAATAACCCCCAACCGGCGCAGTGTAATGTAAAGTCTAAAATAGATGTAAAAACGTTTCAAAATGAATATCAATTTTTTTAATCAATGTTTTTATTGATATTTAAGTTATCAATAATTTGTTAATTTTCTGTAAGAATACGAAGTATAAATACATGAAGATGTATTGAAATTAGTTCAAAAGTCGTATTGAGAATTCTTAGAATTAGTTAATTCATACTGACGATGACTTCTTTGGCGATGGTCGTTAACATAAATATGAATAATATGCAGAAGAACTAAACGGCTGTCATAATTCTTTTCTATTTGCTCTTTAAAAAAAATATTTTGAAAAGCAATATTCAAAGATCAAGAGATTTATTTACCAAATAAAGCGTAGAATAATTTTTCTTTAAACCATTTTGTATCAATTTCTACATAATCATGATATAAATTTGTTTTTACCAAATCAATAAGACTTTTATTATCCATTGAAATGATTTTTATCATAAAATTTTATCATATTTATTTTATTAAATTAAATTCGTTATAAAAGGTAGAAAATACTTGTTGTTTTTTCTAAACTGACAAATAATAAAATTATAAATAATTTATTAATTGTATCAAGTTATGGATGTTTTTTTGTGATTAAGATAATGACCAATATTGTAAGTAATAATAATAACAATAATTTTATTTGTTCGTATTTTGTACAAAATTAACTTGTTTAGCATATGTCAATAAATAATAATTCAGTGCATTTTTATAAACTTCAGCACGAGGATGCAATCAAATGAGAAATCCCAATGGACTCCACGAAATGAACACAAGCACCTTAATCTCTTAAAAGTAAATAAATAAAATAAAATAAAATTAAAAATAAATAAATAAAGAAAAAATACATAAATAAAAGGATACAATAATTTGTGAAATAATAAAATGTTACGTTAAAAAATATTTATTTGTCACAGGTGTAAAAGGCCTATAAAGAACCTGCCAAACTTATCCAAGATGACGTATTAACGGTTAATATTGAATTAAAAAAAAGATTTTCCGAATTCATTGAATAATAAATATATGTACTAATATTTGATTTTATTGTTACAGAAACAAACAATCCGTTTATCGGTTGCTGGACCAAGTGTTGGATCCACAAAAACTAATAATAACAATAATAACATACCAAACACACCGAATAATAATACTAATAATAATAATAATACCAATAACACAAATAAACCAAACGAAATGGGTCACAAACAATATATGCGTGTGGGTCAAACCGCTAAAAATAGTTTATTTGGTGTTGATCGACGATCAACGCGTACACCAAATGGTACACCATTACAAATGCTGATATCACAACAGGGGAAATTCAATCATGGTAAGTTTGCAGTTTTTTTTATTTGAATATTTGTGATCATATCTTTCTCAATGAAATGATTTTTGTTGTTGAATTAGCATGAAGTGTTGAACAGGCCGGATTTTTTGGGTTTGTCAAATTTATTAAATTATAGAATATTATTGAGTGTCCTATTGAATATCATTGAAAATTTGTTTTTATTTCAAACATATTGCTGGTGTATAGAAATAGTGGGCTGTCAGTCAGTCTAATTCGTAAGCGTATGCCGGGTTGGGCTTTAATGTTGCAAAAAAAAAAAACAAGTACGTTGCTACTACTTTCTGAAAGCTGAAAATTGAATTTCAAGCAATGTAGTAACTAAAAATTTGTGTTAAAATGAATGAAATGTTGTATTTTTTGATCCAAATATATTTTAAATGATAAATTTAAAAAACATTTGTAATTGATAGCTTCAGAAACTTTTGCGATTGTTCCCAAAAAACCGATGAAATGTTCAAAATTTTTTGTTGGCTGTTTATGAGTTTTCTAGGATATTTGGGGTCTAAAAAATTCAAAAATAATATTTATTTTACAATCGGTCGACGAGTTTTCGAGATATTGAATGAAATACATTCGATAAATCGGCCTCAGAACCGGTTTTTTAGCGATATCTCAAAAACTACCCATTCAATCGGTAAATAGATATTTTTTTTGAAATCTGCGGGTCAAAACTACCCTAGAACATATATTTTATGCAAATCGGAGGCAAAAAAATTTTCACGATTTTTTCGATTTTTTCAAAGGGGTACCCCTTAAAAAAATTGCGAAAATTCGAAAAAAAAATTTCTATCTAACCTCTAGAAAAAAAACTTTTTTTAGTAAAGTTTGACCCGTAGATTTCAAAAATAATATCTATTTAACGATCAGATAAGTAGTTTTTAAGATATCACCTAAAATTCGATCCGGAGGCCGATTTTCTGTATGTATTTCGTGCATTATCTCAAAAACTAGTCGACCGATTTTAAAATAAATGTTATTTTTGAATTTTTTAGACCTTATTTATCCCAGAAAACCTATAAACTGCGAACAAAAAATTTTGAACTTTTCAACGGTTTTTTTAGGTTTCTTATACAATCGCTAAAAAACACCTCTAGTTAAAACAACCATAAAAAGTATATTTTTTGACAAAATTCCCCATTTTCGGCATAAATATGATTCAAGATACATTCAATCTAATTAAATTGTTACGAAGAAGTACGTATTTAATGTACTTTAAGGTTGATAAGCACTAAATATTTGAAGAATTGATATTCAGGATTTCTTATAATTACTACAAAATTCAAAAGTTTTTGTGCTACCTTTCAAAATTTATAATTAATTTATTTACGACTTAAAATAGTGATTTACAATTACTAGAAATACATTAGGCATTTATTTTTATTTACTTTCATTATTTTCAAATAAAAAAAAAATATATATATATTTATATACATATTTTTTTAATTATACATAATATCTATCATACCTTGCTTGAGTTGATTACACAAATTTGTTTGGCAATAGACAATATCCCTTCTAAACCTGTCAATTATAAGATTATTTTGAAAGAATTATTTTGAAATATATTTTATTTTTATCTGTATGTTATTAAAAGTGAATTAAATATTAAAATTAGATACAAAAACATACACATTCATATAATTTTTTTATAGACTGTATGAAGATTGCAAATAAGATTTAGACACCAGACGGTTAAAAAATTTTGAAACTTCCTCAGCGTTTTTTGTTTGTTGGTCTATGAAATTCATTCAGATGAGCGCACATAGATGCATAACTAACGAACGTATGTCCATAAATTTGAGGAAAAGAGTAGTCAGGATGGTTCAAACATTTTATCAATTACCGTTCCAGGGATATAGCGCTCGAAATTTATCTCTTATTTTTTTTTACTTAAATGCTGATATCTCGTGAACTGTTCATCTGTTCAGCCTGTTATGGTTAAAGTCATGATAGACAGACAGACAGACGGGCAAGTGGAAATGGACTATTTACGTGATTCTAGAAACACCCATAATTAAACCGATATTTTCGTTTAACAAACATCTCTTTCGGTCGGACAAAGATTCCTTCTCCCCTACAAAGCAACTAAAGCGAAATTATAGATCTATATCTTACCAGATAGATCTATATATGTTGGATATAAAAATCGATGTTCAGTATGATTTTATTGATTTGAATGATCAATTTTCAAAGCTCTTACATCAATTAACTTTTGAAGACTCCAATAGTTTGTAAAATTCTCTATTTCTCCGACTGACTTGGCGATCTACACAGCCTAATAATAACTATTATTTGTATGATATTCTAAGAACATCCTTTGAATAAGATATTTGTAATCTACCAAAGTAATATTTAAAGAGAATATCTAAAGAATGTTTTTTATTGAATTGCCAGTAAAAAATTACATATAAAAAAACAACTAGATAAAAAAAAAAAATAACTTGATATTTGTATACGAGAGAAGAATTACATAATATTGAAGGAGAAAAAAAATGGAGACATTATTTACCACAAATTATGATTAAGGTGAATTTCTGTTATGTGGTGCTGTACTGCTTTGCTTATTGCTTTGGTACAACGGCTGCTGCAGTTTACATTGCAAAAATAGAAAGTTGTTCGTGGTCAGTATTTTAGTTACTTGAATCTCTTATTATTTTTCAAACAAACCGTTTATTTTGTTTTGCGACATTCATTAAGAATTATAATATGTTTACAAATTGTTATATTATTAAATTTTTTGCGTGAAATATTATTGATTTAATTAATGGTTCAATAAAAAAAAAAAACAAAATTATTGGCAATCAAATATAAAACTATATTTAATAACTATTATTAAGAATGTTGTTGATCTAAAATATTGTCATAATGTCATTCATTGACTTAATATTATAAACTTTGTTTAATTCACTGGCGAACGAAAAAATTATTTATAAAAACTTTTGAAATGAATAAATCCAGATTTTTGGGCGGGGAAAAACATGCGATGGCTTTCCACAACTCCCACATTATATGATATCGATTATTTTTAATTTGTAGCTCGTACAAACTGCTTCGCTACCGTAGAAGTACAAAAACATATCACATTTAAAAATATTTAGTTTATCAATTTCGATTTTGTTGACTTTTCCCCGAACACCTAGACACCTTACAAATAGGGGAGAAGGAATCTATGAATCAGAAAGAGATCAGGAAGCCTAAGACCCTTATTCGATATTCAACTTAAAGAAATCGTTTCGCTTACTAGAAAAGTGAGTAAGGTCTTAAGTCGAAAAAGATCGCTTCCCTCGCAAGGTAGCCCTACACTTAGCTTTGTTTTTTCAGGCTTACATCCTGAACTCAGCATCGATCCAAAGTGATTGCTTCGCTATATCATTATATTTCAATCAATTGATACAAAACCTTCACAAATAACTGACCAAAACCTTCCTCATGAATGACTCTATCAGTTGAATAAAACCGCGTGAAAATCCGTTGAATAATTTTTGAGAGTATGTCGGACATATAGATAGGCGGGGCCGGAGACATACAGAAAAATAAAAATCCGCTTTTTATTTTATTAGGCTACAATTTTTAAAAGCGATAAAGGTACATCCATTCATGAAAATAATGAGACTTTATCTGCTTTCAGTTTCTTGGTATTGTATGACCTTCGTCCAAATCAATATTACTTTTGTAATTATTTTCGTAAATTGAATTTTTAATGAAATCGTAAAAAGTACCTCTTTTTAACTAATATACAAAAACCTATATAATTAAAAATAATTGAAATAAATAATTACTTGAAAAATCCCATATTTATTTTACCTATTGCACAAAATCTTTTTTTCTTAAAAAAAAAAAGTTGTCATTCAAATATATATTTAATTTTTTAATATGTATGAAAAATTATTTAAAAAAAACACTAGACTTCTATATACAGGCTAGATAAAGTTTTAAAGACTCTTTAACAAGAACAAGCTTTGCTTTGAAAATACAAGATCAGTGAAAATAGAAAGAAATTCTAAATTCTAAATTCAATATTCTTTTTTTTTCTCTTGTAATGAAAAATGTAACTTAAAACCAAATATAACCTCAACATCTATTGGAAAATTAATTAGTGCTTAATTAAAGATATATTCTTTGGTTATTATGATTCTTCAAGAAAATGTGTTCCTAATTAATATAATGAGCTTTTTTTGGATGGTTGACATTTGAACTCGGATATGTAATGGATTAATTATATAAGAATTTGCTATAATTCTTATCAAAATATAAAGATTGATTCAAAAACAAAGAAGTTATAAGCTATCAAATATTATTTTCTTTTCTATCTCTTTCTTAAAAACGATGTTTAACATGTAATTTACATTTATTATTATTTTTTAAAATAATTTCAGATTCATGTTTTGGAAGTAAAAAGCTTCAATTGTAATAGTAAAAATTTTTCCCGGTCCCTTAGTGTCTTGTATGTCTCTTATATGATTTTACACAGATGTGAAAATGAATTAATAGCATCTTAGAGTCCTCTCAGCATAAAAAGTGTGTATTTGACGTTGTTTTTAATTACTAATTGCTAATTATATTCAACTTCAATTATTTTTAATATCATATAAGTATTCTATTAAGTGTCTAATCTAAGTATTATCTATTAAGTATAGATTGCGTTATTTGTAGATGAATAAAATATTATGTAATACAGAAAATTTTTTTTAAAAATAGGTCTTCTCTTCAAGTATAATTTTCTTTGCATAATTAATTTTATAAACATTAAAAAGTTGATTTATGTCGATTATATAAGTAATTAATAAGCACTATGTAAAGTGGCATATCATGGAAAATAAACTTAATGTTTTGAAAATATTCATATTGAATTTGATTGACATAATCTTGAGGGCATTCTAAATGATTATGTTTTTTTTCTATATAACACCTTATTAAGACTTTAGGTTTTGCTCTAAAATCAGAATGTTGATTTTCTCATTTTTATCAATCAAGAAAATACATTATTGGTCCTTAAATCTATTTAAACTTTCAAAATGTGCCCCAATTATTGCCAAATAACTTAATAGATTTTCATTTAAATGAAATACTTTATGAGAGGTCTGATCCGAATTTTGTTTTAATCGATTCTTTAAAAATTGAAGCTTAAAGAATGGAATTAAGTTGATATAAATTTAAATAAAATTTTTATTACATTAATTTTCAACATTTTGGTACAATGTTTTATACTAGCCTATAGATAGTCCAAAAATAAAACACTATGTAGCCTTGAGTCAAAAAAATAGTGGCATAAGTGGAATTTTACCACCGTATCACAAAACTTGTTTAATCAATAAACTTGATTTACATTAATTCTTAATAATATGCAGATTTAGTTTATGTTTTGATACTATAAATGCCATTTAGTATTTTTTAAATTGGTGAAAAATCAACGGAACAAACACATTCTTAAAATTTTGGATCATGAAGCACATTACGGGTAAAAATAACTTTTGATAGAAATATTTGTCAGAAGAAAACTTCTATTTGAATACCAAGATTAAGTCGAAATCTTAAAATTCCCATAATAAATAATTTTATTAACTTAACCTTTGTACTTTACGATATTAAAAAAATAATAATTCAAAAACGACAAATTGAATAACAAATAATTCTTGTAATCTATCCGCACAAAACGTTGCCATACATGTGTGTGTTAGTGCGTTTGAGTCTTGGCATGGTGTAATTAAAAATATATATTGACGTAAGAAATCAGGTAATTAAGCTTATTAAAAACAAGTAATGATTCTTTAAATGAAAAAAAATATCATACAAAACAATAACCATATTATAAATGGTTACTAAGGTCAGTGTAGGTTAATAATATACATTAAAATCCATTTATAATTTAATCGATAAATTTTATAAGCTTCTCTATTTTTTTGCGGACCAAAAAAATTTAATAAATAATTTTCTACGCTATTATTTTATTAATTTATGGTAGTGTTATTTGACAAGTAAATATAAAATTTATTGGTCGGTGAATTTCTCATAAAACAAATACTTAAAATTGAATCTAACTGTTTAACCAAAGATGGAGGAATTTGTGTTTCTGTTTTAGTGCCTCTTACTTAAGCTATATAGATAAAAATTTTGATAATGGACTAGGAGAGATTGTTTTTCAAGCTGATGAAATGGTAGAATCTGTATTAGTTGGTCGACTGTATTTAAATCAATTAAGTGCGTACTGGTTTAAATGTTGAATAAAATATAAAAGTAATTTAATTTCGTAATAGGTTCAAAGATGTTTTCTATATGTGGGAAATTATTACATCTAGTGACATTTGGCAAAAAATACTTTCCTCACAAACATAAATGAGAATTTATGACTTCACTTGCTATTCGATGGATTCAATGGATCCAGAGTTTCAGACTCGAATATTCTATATCAAACACCCTGAAGATTTGGACAGGTACAACCTACAAGTAGAAATGTCTAAGGCTCCCAAATTATGAAGTGGATAGTTCAATGTCCCATCACAAGTTGCCCGGTGATCAAAAAGATTCCAGCAAAAGACCTACAACTCTACTCAACTGTATCGTGGTCAGTTTCAGACAGGAAAAATGGTTATTCTACAACAATCATTTTAAAAATGATCAAATATCCAGAATCTCAGACTATTCAGAATTGAAAAAAATCCTAATTTCACACCTTGGTCTAGAACTATTATTGCGAAATCTATTTTATATAGCTGTTAACAACATAGATGGTAATTTAGGAATCCATTTAAACAATAAAATTGGTCGTTTTATGAGATCATTTTGCTACTAAAACAACACATTAAGAAGAATTTCGGTTTATATATATCTAAAACATAAGCTTCAGTTTCCATAAATTGTGGTAATTAAGAAATAATATTCGAGTTTTACTAAAGAATTCCATAATATAAAATACAATATAATATAAAATAATATTATCAGATGAATATTTAAATGTTTTCTTATGTTTTGTAAAATAACAAAAGTTAAATAATTGCATATGATAAAAAATGACAGTTTGTTTTTTTTTTTTTTTTTTTGTGAATGCAAATTTATACATCGAATTGTACTTAAAATTAGTTTGATTATTTGCTAATTAAATATTATTGATATTTATTATGTTTATATATGGATTAGTCATTAATAAAATATTATTGTCATCAATGAGTAATTCAATTATTTCAATTAATTAATAGTTTTACAAAATAATTCTTAAAAGTCTTCTTTGACCAACATATTAAAGTCAAGGTACTTTATAAAGTCGTAGTTTTTAAAAATGACACTAAATATTGTCATTCTATGTACAACTATTTACGTATTAATATTAATAAAAATAAAGTTTTATTTACAATTTTTAATGTTACTTCATAAGTAATAATAATACGATACAAATAATAGACATTTAAACAATCTGAATAGAAATAATAATAGACAACAGATTTTGTGATATCTATTACTCAATTCACAAATAACAAAACTAAAAATGTATCTCTATATAATTATTATGACTGACAATAACAAAAATATTGTTGCAAAACATTTTTCTTTTGTATGTACCAAAATATTTATTAAATAAATAAACACACTTATTAAATTTCTGTGTTTATAATTTTTTGCTGTGAAGTTCATAGCATTGAACTTCAATGAACATAGAAGTTACTACAATAATATTGTTTTTAAAAAGACTACTACGATTCAAATTACGATTAATAACAGTAATCATGAATGATAAATAATGATCATGCAAAAAGAACTGTTTAATAAAATAATGATGCAAATAATATATACATGATTTTTGAATCTAAATTATCTTTGAATTTATGGTACACTAATAGTTGTAATATTTGATTAGCTTGTAGTAAAAATAAGCCTTAATGTTTGTGATTGTACAGGAGAAATGGTTATCTACACACTACTACACTAAACATAAATGCGTATACACACTATAACTTAATAACAAAATATGATTTTTTTTTTTAATTCAAAAAAAGTCAGTTTCCTGCGGTTTCAGTTTGACGTTTCATTAGTCAAAGTTTATTTTATTATAAAATTCACTAGGACTGATTTTATTAGTGTTATTTGTTATAAGTGATTTCAATAGTTCTAGGATTATTTGAGGATGCACCCTGATTTTAGAAAGAAACATAAAACGAATAAATTGGTTATATAATAAGACATGCATAAATTCTAGAAAGCTACGATAGGAATTTTTCTTTTTAAATATCTTCTTAAAACATAGCCTACAATCATTAACTAATTATATCAAAATTAATTAATTTCCGCTTTATTATGATTATTTAATAAATAATTTTTACCACATAAATAAAAACATTATATTATTGTGCTGCAGTTACTTATATAATATAACATTTAAAATAACATTTTCTTCAAAAAATTTTGGTATGCACTATTCTCAAGCAACCTCTGTGTACAATTTTTTGTATATAGGGTAAAGTAATCGTGTTACGGTTTTAATCGTACTGCCCTCACATATCAACAAATAGTGTGTGTATGTGCACGGTAGAAGTTAAACTTCAGAAAAATAGCCTACGATAGCTCGAGATGGATATAGAGTACCAGGAATTTTACGATAATACTAAAGTTTATCATTATTTACGATGCTTAAAAATAATTTAATATTTTATCTAAAAAATTTTATTACATATATTGTAAATATTATAGTTCATCACGCAAGGTGCAGTGATATGGACAATGCTTAGTAGACGACGGTGGAGACACTACGAAGCATAGCACAAAGAGGACACCGACAATTTAAAATATATAGCAACACACATTATACCCATAGAACTGTCATCTACCAGACGATGGTAATTATACAATCTCATTCTCTTCATCGAGTTTCAAATCACAGCGATTCTAACGAAGTTTCACTTCAATATAATAAATATAACGAGGCAATGATGAAACAAATTTTTTTTAATATGATTTACCAAATATAAGGCCATGTATTAATTTTAGACTCGAAAAAACTGTGTATGAAGTTATCTTGATAACGGACAGGCGGACACATGGAAAGCGGAAATATACTCTGACAAATTGTGTATGAGTCGAATATATAAACATCAATGACCCAAACACATCATCCAAAATCATTTTAAATACATGGATGTTAGAAAATCATAAACGTACAAGTAATATAATCGTGAGTCACATTATAAATATCATAATATTTTATAACTTGTGTGTTTGATTCTTTAAATGTTATATAACTTTCATTCTTATTAATCTTATTTTTTTAAAGTTGATGCTGGATAATACAGTTTCAGTTTACATTTTGATCATAAATTTATAGAGAAAAAAAACCTGCTTTTTGATTATTATAATATAGTAATCAAATTGTACCGAGTGTCACAGACATTTTAAGCGATAATAACGAATAGCAAATTTATACTGATATTATGATGCGTCTATATATTGTATCTAGACATTGTAGCGAACTTTAAGAGGGATTGGTCTCCTCAAGCAAAGCACTCACCTTAATGTAGAGAGTGTGCTTCAAACAGACTGTTGACTTCAATTAAATGTTTACACTGTATTTCTTTCAATGTTTGCGCAAATACCTAAAAAAAAATTATAAAAATGTTTTGAAATTTGGTATGCAGAGTATTGATATGAAAATGGAGGGTTAAGAATTTTAAAATCAAAATTTGTTATATTTAGAAATGATTTTTCCGAGAAATATTTAATAATATTATAGTATTGCTTATCAATGTAAACTTTTGGTTTATTTATGTGATTATTTAGGTGTATTTCAATATTAATTTTCTTTATTTCCTCCATTGAAAAGTAATACAAAAACGTGCATAAATAGCCATTTCATTGATGCTTGTGTATTGTTGCGATTACACTGTTCTATCTCTATATTTTTCATCCATTAATAGGCCATTAATATATAAATCAAAATAACACGATATCTTTACTTGTTTGAGCCCACACAATTTAGGCATAAGAAAAGAAATTTAAGAGATATATTTTAACCTCTATTTCGTGACACCCAATGGCATTATAAATATATATATATAAACGTAATGTTTTATATCTATTATATAATATAAACATGCATACGATCTTTTTTTACACATTATTACAAAACTTTTACTTCCACTTGTATCATTAATTATATAATCAATCCACTGATGATGGCTTGTTTTATTGTATATTGTGTTTTGCATATATGTGTTTATAATTTGAAGATGTTATTTATTTATATGCACAATCAAAAATATTTTATTACTTTTATATATGCCAAAAATTATTCAAAATATATTAAAATTAATGCATAAAATTATAACAAGATGTAACACTTTCTTTTTTTTTTTCAAAAAGTATGTTAGATATAATTTTGAGTTCATGCTAGTTTTTTATTTTGTCTGTTATTAATGACTAAAGAGTCTTTAGCTTCTGATCCGGCAGATTTTAGGTGTTTTTACAATTTTTATATGTTGTGAAGATTAGAATTTGCTTATTTATTGGGAGCTTTAAAAAGTTCCTGCATTAATTTTAGACTCGCATGACTTTACAGTTATGACTAAACGATTTAACATTTCGTTTGCCTATATTATCTATGAATTTTTGTCCAACTGTAATTTTCGAACGAGCTTTCTGATTTTTAGGTAATTCCCTAGGCAGTTTTGGAGCCATCAAGGGCTTCCTAACTATCTTAAATTATTGTTCTTCTCAATAACGATATGCTGAAGTATTTGGATATAAATTGGAACATGTAAATTAATTACGAAGAAGAGGCGCGATTGTTATTTTTTTCTAATCAGAATAGAGTGAAACATTGATCTAGGTCACAGATTCAGGCTCTTTTAGCGTAAGTGGTTAAGAACTTCCAAGGATTTTAGTCAGTTTTCAAAACGTAAAGCTGAGATAAGCGTATTTATACCAAATAATTTTCAAAGATATTGGTATATTGTTTCGAAATCTATACACAAGTTATATTAACTTTACTATGAAAATCATTTTTTCAACCTAGAACAAGCGATATGTATAATTATAGGCACAAATTTCAAAATTTTGGTTCCATAGTAGAAAAGAAAACCTCAATTAAAAGCTATGCATTTTCTTAATTATCACTTTCTTTATTACGTCGATTTTATAATAGTCTAAAATTCACTTGTTCTTATAAATAGTATAAAATTTCAGTCTAGATATTTTTTACTTTCTTTTTTTTTGAATCTATCAAAAGACAAGTGCATAATTTAGTAATAAAATTATTCAAAAAGATTTAAACTTGTAATACTTATTGAATAGTATCTCAAACTTTTAGTGTTAAGTGTACAAATGAAATATGTTTGAGACTCATTTAATATACTCACTCACAAGTGGTACAGCAGCTTATTAAAACATAACATGCTCACACACATATCTACTTAAATAAAAACCACTTTCGCTTTCAATAAATAAATATACAATTCACTTTCAATTTCGTTTCATCTTTTATTGACTTTGGATACGCTTATCTATCATATGGCTGTGATCAATGTCTGTCTGTTTTATTGTTTTAATTGTTCTCTCGCATTGGTGATACATGAACCACAAAATTTCTGTTTAATGATATTTCGATGGTGTTCTGTCATTTGTGGATGATTCGTAACCATCTTTTATTGTTGCCATTTTAGGATTTCCTGGAAGTTATAATAGACATCATCTTAAATTGATCTTAAGGAGAAATAATTGCCTAAATTATGTATGGTTTTTGGCCAGTTGACCAAGAAATGAAACAATCTGATGTCACAACGTTTCGTTGATTTATTTAAGCTGCTTCAGACAATTTTTAATGTTAGAATCCTGGTAAAGCGAATATACGACATCATGGTGTTTGACTTGATTCTGTCTGATAAACATGAAAAAGAAATCCTTGACAATTATTTGAATTCTGGAAATTAAATGCGGGATAAATTATAAAAACCTTAAATTGAATATTACATAGTTGCATAAATTGAAAATGAATTTCGATCAACACAAAAGACAGATAATATTTTTGAATCATTATTTTATACGGAACAGTGCGCCCTAAAGCATATATTATTCAGTTTTGAATTGTTTAAATATTATATTTAAACAACAGCTGTTTTTACAAATTATTGTCAAATATGGAGAAGAAATTTCAATTGACTTACCCAATGTCTACATTTTTTTTTATATATTTGAAATATTATTAGTTATAAAGAAAAAAAAAATTACATATTTTTATGTAAATCGTATGTTAAAAAAAAAAATTATTAAGTAATATGTAATCAATATTATGTAAAATGAAATAACTGGACCTCCTTCTGATTAATTATTCTTTGAAATAATTCTTATGGTTTATTTACCTTGAATTGGTAGTATTTTAATACATTTTTATTCTCATTTCATAGAGTTGAAGAGTAGAAATGTTGATAAAGAAAGGTTGGATTTGTTTAATATATAGGCTTTAAAAAATGTCCTACTTAACACTCATTTTTTTTATTATTTTAAATTCTGTAGCTAAAACCAATTCCAATGTTAGGAAAAAAAACATATTTACCACAAAATACTCACAATTAAAAAATAAAAGGTCAAAATCTTTGACGCTAGTGTACGACAATACAAATTGATAATAATCAAAAATATTACAATTAATCTGAAAATTTAGTTGTAGATTAGTTTTCCAGAAATGGCTTCATTCTTCTGAACGCAGATTTACACACACGGACACACCAACGGTAATCTCTCTAAAAATGTTGGGATTTGGGATCTAGTGACTTTGAAACGTAAAGATATATCAAACTTCGGGATTCACAAAATCGGGCCCATTAAAATAATATTAATAATTTTAATTGAGTTTCTATTATTTTATATTTTTGCAAATTAATTGAAATAAAATTTATAGTGCACCTAATCGTTCTTCAAACGCTAGATAAAATTTCTTTTATTAATAAATATAAAATTAATAAAAAAAACTTCGATTGATTGACGTATTAGTTTAAACAACCTTTCTCCTCTAATCCGATAGTTAAAAACCAGAATGATAACAGTTAAGAAACTGCACTAGAATCAACTGCATTTATTTTAGTAGGTTAATAGAAGAACTGCTATAAAAATAGAAAACCCTAAGGGTTTTTATTACTCATTTTATTTTTCTACTTTCTTTAATCTTCAGTTTATAACGCATCTTAATAAATTATTGGAAAGTGAACAAATTGTTTTTTAATTTTTTTTTTTTATTTGTGTTTTGTTTTTTTGTATTTAGTTTGAATTTTTTGTTTGTTTTTATTTTATTTATTTAAAATAATTACTTAAATATGTTTTACATGCATTAGAAGAAACATTCACTTGATCGATAAATAAAATACCGTTTTGCTCTTTATAATAATTATTTTAAATGTAGGTAGAGATCTTGTAGCTACTTTCTTTTAGCATCATAAAAAGTCAATTAAAATGATATGATCTTTCGGATGTTAGTTACTATCTAATGACATATTTGATTTTTTATATCTTCTCAGATTTATTTGTGAACGACGATGTTAAAGAAAAAAGAGCAAAAGCACTCGGAGACTACCAATAGAAGGAAAAACATAAACAATTACGAGTATTTTTAGAGTCAGGAAATATTTAATCGTACAGGAAATACTTTTAAATGAAGTGTGTTTTTTTTTTTTTATTTAATTATATAACATTTTTCATTTAATTCCCGATTTTATATGAAAAATAATGAAGATATTTATAAACAGAGGTGCATTAACAGTGTCAATGCTTTTGTCTTATCTCAAATATTGCACAACGTGTCTCAAGAATTTTGTTTGTTTCTTTGGAAATTAGTAAATAATCTGCAAAAATAATAATTTTCTAACAGTTTCGCCAATTCAAATAATTTTTGGATAAATATGAAAAAATAAAACAAATTTTAAATGAATGCCGTAAGATTCGAACTTAAGACCCACATGCAACTATGCTAGTCATAGAGCTTATTCCAATTTAATGTAATGTATATTAATTGAATAATAGCTTCAACCTCATTTGTCATTATAAATCATCATAGTGTAAGAGTTGAACAGTTTTTATTACTTATGGTCACCAGAATGGATAATAATCATTACAAATTTTGTTCCTACCTTCTTGAGTTTATTTTACTAGTATCATAGCTATTAAAATAGCACACAAAGTTCTTGTCAATTTACCATAAATTGTCGCTTGTTTATGTAGAATCATTAATTTTCAGAAATAGTACCGAAAAATTTAGACAGTGCTAACGAAATTATCTTTGTAGAGAATTGAACAAGTTTAAAATAAAATCGAATTATACATAAAGCTTTTTAGTATTGCTGTTATAAAACTCAATTATTATACTTTAATCAATATGAATGAATAAAAATCTATTTAGAAAAATAATTATAAAATAAAATAAAAAACGTACAAGTCATTGAACTCGTAGTTAATTGAAGTACTTAAAAGATTTTTAAGAATAGCTTAACATCTATGAATATTTTAGAGACAGCTTCATCAAACCTTGTATTGAAATATTAATATTTAAATATATATCTATAAGTATTATATATTTACAGTTATTTGATTCGTCGATAATAAAAATAAAAGTACAAAATTATGAATCAATCATTTTATTTTATCTACATCGTAAATATCCATCTAAAATAAAAATCCAACCAGTTTGAACTAAAATAATAATTTAGTTTCCATTTGAGGTCATTGAGATATCATCATCATTCACTTGAAAGGTATACACTAGTTGAAGAAGCTTTTATTCTTGTGGATGATCTGTAACATGAACAGTTTGAATTACTGTTATCGCATTAATTTGAATAGTAAAAAATAATTAATCGTTGGCACAAATTGGCAACATTCCTAAATTTGATAGATCAATCAAAAGGTCATTGGAATAGTACTGGTTCATGTGAACGAATTTAAATTTATGAAGGCCGTATAGCGTAGATACGGTTTTAGATATAGCTAAGAATTTGATTGTATTAAACTCACAATTAAATAATTTAAGTTAATATTCATTAAGATTGTTTTAGCGTGCAATAACTGTTCGCCAAATTTTACTATAACGGACGAAATAACGCTTTCTATGTGATTAAATTAGCTAATAAATTTTGAATTTCCTATGTTTAATCATACACCATTCAGAGAGTTAATTATATATATCATTTGATTGATTAGGATTTCGTAACCACAGAAACAAATGAAAACATTTTGATGCACGGTGCCAATGCATTCAGAACATTGTTTATAATATTTATGTCATAGTAAATGCTTTGACTAACCATACCAACTGGATTCACACGGAAACTACCTTAAACATTTTTGCATACATTAAGAAAGTAAACAAGAAGGCGTTGGACTAAAAACCATAATAGAAATAAGAAAATAAGAAATATCATTTATCAACGTTTAAGTTTCTTTACAATTATCGTAAATGAAAACATGTAATTATCACAATAAAATATAAAAAAAAAATTAGCAATATTAATAGAAAAAAAATTAATTACCATACCCAGGTCTAGGTCATTATATATTTATTATATGTCAGGCTGTTTAAAGCGAGAAAAGAGAAAGATTTGTTGTCCCAGATTGACAAAAATCGAAGAAGAAATGCATTTATAATAAAATAATAAATATTACTAAGTAATAACTGTAATCAAATATTAAAATACGTGCCATTTCTTCTGTAATGTATGAGAACTCATTACGGAACTAATGAGTTAGAAAAACTCTATGACAAAACAAATAAAACATGAAATGCATTTAATAGACCATAAATAATATGCATTCAACTTTATTTAAAAAACTTTTTTCTTTTATTTCTTATAAAAATATTCAATTATTTATATTTTCTAAGCTGCAAAATAGATTTATTTTCTCAGTATCACTTAAAAATAATTATAACAAAAAATAATTCATTGAAAGGTAATTAATTTTATAACTTTAATTTGTTTTTTTTATATTATTATTCAAATACGAAAGTACGATTAGTAGTTGTAAATTGAATCTATGTAAAAATAAAAATTTACCATTCAAATTTCAACACACTGTTTTTTAGAATTGTGGTTGTATATCAAAAATGCGTTCAAAGATACGAGTCAAACAATTTCAAGTGGTCTATTATCTTTAAAAAGGAATTTATTTCGTTTTCTTGATTTAAAACCTATTTCGAATGCCCTAACTTTAAAACGGTAATTGATAGGTGAAATGATTCTACATCTCCGGTATTATATTTCATTTTCAGAGGATCATTTAAAAATAAATTTAACACTTTATTATTTTAAGAAACAAAAAAATATATACATACAAGCCTGATGAAAAAATAATACATTTTGAAACGTTACTTAAGCTAATAGAGTATTAAATCGGCTTGAAATGATATTCTGAAAATAAAATAAAATTTTAAATATGGGATCACATTGACAGATCGACACATACGATCGATATAGATTCATAGCAGTCGAATCTAATTAAAAGTCATTTATATTAAAAAATTAAATCGCAGTCTCGAGATGATATTATTAAATACCCAATTTTGTCCCAAATAATACTAGTGTGTATGTGACATATTGTCTTTTTCATTATATATTCACGTTATAATGCATGAACTGTACAATTTTGAAATAATATTTTTTTTTTTATAGAATAAATACGTAATTTTTTAATTGGACATCTCTAGGTATATTTCTAATGCTATAATTAATAAACCACCTAAATCTAATTTATTAATCCTCTTTGGAATGTTGCAATCAAAATAAATATTTACCTATCTCGGTATAATAATTTAATTATTTCAGGGCCGCTTAAATTACTCTTAATGTTTTGTTTTATTTTTTTATTTTTATTTTAGTCAATAAATATAATTTCCTATGGCTATATAATAAAGTTAAAGTGACAGCAAATTTTTGATTTAACTCATTTTCGGTAATATTACAAATAGTAAATTAAATTTTTATAATTTTTCTGTTAATAAACTCAAGGATGCCAAAAAATTAGGTCACTTTGATTAAATGTTAGTTAGGTGTCAAATTTATCAAAATTTGAGCCGAATAATGCAAGATAATTTACGATAATGCCATAAAATTATGTTAATTTTGTAAAGAGTTTCGAAAATCTTTTGTACTATAATTTTTGGTTTCTTATATCTTATTAACTTTTAATTTAATGAAAAAGACACTAAATTGATGGTTTTTATAATAAGAAAATCTAGGTACAAATACTGTATTAAACGGGGTGTTGTTTTTTTGGATACCATTGGAAGAGTATTGTGAGGGCAAAGTTTGTACAATGAACTTTAGAGGGAATCTTCTTAGCTACGTCATATGAAAGTTCCTTGGCAAAAACTCTGTAAACAGAACGGCGTCACATACGAGCATTTATTTGCAGAAAAAAAGATGTTAGTTTTATTTATCAATCACAAATATCTAGACTATTTTTTAGACTTGTATCCAATTCAAGAAATTTAAATGCAAGAATTTGCAAGAGTTAAAAGTCTAGTTTTTCATCCCAGAGGTAAAAATTTGTAAATTTGTAGAATGCCTATTATTGGTTCTACTTCGATATTCATGCGGAAAATTTTAAGCACTTTTTGTTTACATTTTACGTAGAAAGAAAGCAAATTTATGAGTACATACTTGTAAATATGCCTTGAAAAATACAGTTTGGAATTAATCTTTGTAATTTTTTAAAAAAGTTTGTATTATAATTAATTATATATTTTTTATATTTACTGTTAATGAATTACTGAAGACACAAGTGCCAAGCGGCACGTAAACATAAACCTGGGCTTTGTTTAGTATATTGATTGATAAATCACTATACAGGCTACGGACAAGTTCAGAATCACGTAAGCTAATTCATATAAGTTCATTGTGCTGATTGCTGTTCTGTGAGTAAACTGATTTGATATATTCAACCTTCATAATTCAGTTATAATTAAATATTACTAGTGCGATTAATCATAATTTCATCTGTTGGTAGATATTTGATACAAATACTTTGGTCGTTTTCCAATTAAAAAATTCTTAACAGTTTTCTAATGTAATTCGCTTTAATGTTTTAATATATATTTAAATTAACCTATAATTACAAAAGATTTTGCATGGTTTAACGTTGTAAAGATCATTTATGAATCATTTTTACCTAGAGATACTTAAGTTTGGAGAAATGAAGATATGTTTCAAAATTAAGGATGAATTTGGCAGAAATCGTGTTACCATAGTGGAAAAAATATTATTAAATTTTTCAATGAAAATTATGCTAAACCTTTTTTCTAGACAAGATTTGGTACGGCTTTTGAAAATTTTAAGTATTTCTATGCCAAAATTATTTATTAATATTTATATGATTTTGGCGTAAATTTAGAGTGTCTACCTGAATTGATTTTTCTGAAAAATAATTCCTGGCATATCTATTATATTGGACGGTATACAAAACTACATACTTAGACAAAATTTCCACCCGTTTAAACTGAATAAATATCTATTTCAAATTTTCAGCCGTATTTAAAAAAAGTACAGGCTTACAGGTAAACATTAACATAAGGTTTCGATTCTTTGAGGTTTTGAGGACTCATTTAGTTCATAAATAAAAACAAAATTGGTGCGTTGAAACTCGTATAAGGTCGCATCTGTCCATTAAATAATAAACACGCACAAATTTTTCTATTTTAATAAGACATAAATTTAGTGTTTAAATATTTATTTATTATTATGAAAACATAATTATATTTCCGGTCTTATGAAATTTTTTTTAAATATTTTTTTTGGAGGAGAATTTTGATTTGTTCAGTTGAAATACGATAACCTTAAAGATTACGCCTACATTCATTCAGTTTTTACTTCGTTACACTTTTTATATAAGTATTGTTTATTTTCTAATGAATAAAACAATGTCAAATGTGAAAATAAAGTGGATTGTACAAGGTGTGTCATGAATAATGGCACAATTGAAAATAAATTTGTGTAATTTGAACAAAAGTGAACCGTGTCGTAATGTCAAACCACGTACAAGTTCAAAAATTTTCGTTCTTATCTGTCAAAATATACTTTTTTTTTTTTTATACAAATCGAAGTTTTCGAAATTCTTGAGACACGCTTCATTTCATGTTTGTCTTTTAGCCTGTCGGTCTGTTACACTAATTCCGATGAACGCGCATAATTTGAACAATACTGGTGAAAGAAAATTTATACATTTGTGGTAAACTATGTTCAGAATGCCTAAATTTCAAAATATCTCACTGCAAATTAATTACCGTTTCGCAGAATACGCGGTGGAAGGTAGCTCCTATATTTCCACGTTTTCCATGTTTGTATACGCATGATGAAGATGTAATATATAATAAGGATAAATACTTTCGTTTGAAGTATTAATTTGCTTCTGATACTTTGTTATTGGGCCTTAGGATTTTAACTGAAGCCATATATAAAAATGGTATTTTCAATAACAAATTATTTTTAAACTTGCCCATTGCATCCTGTATGAAGAAAAGGTTTGGCTGTTTTCATTTTTTTAAATAAATTACATCAAATAGACACAAATGATTGCTAAATACAAGGTCAAACTTTAAAAACAAATCTACAAAATAATATGTTTTTGGTATTTTTTTATTCATTTTGAAATTATATTTCTTACCATTTTGGATATTTTTAATATTTATTGAGGGCATTTACAGATCCAAAGCAATCGTAAATAAAATAAAGACAATGGTAAAATTTATTAAATTGTCATATTTAATGTCAAAACTTATTTAGGGTTTTTTATGACGACTTTTAATTATTCACATATTTGGTATTTTTTATTTAGCTTTTATTATTTTTATAAGATGACAAGTAATTTATTTGTTACTATGCTTAAAGAAGGTCATAGGTTTGGCATTTGATGGTTACTACACGCTTAAATATATTTATTCATATGACAATTTTTTCTATTTAATTCCTAGTTTTGTTTATATCTCCGGAACGGTTTTTCCAATTGATGTAAAATATGAATACTATGTTTAAAAATATTCTCAGATTTCAGCCACATTGTTGCTTTTAATGTTAATTCAACGTCAGATCGACAAACCCGAAATGGGAGTTGTGCTGGAGCAAATTTGAAGTACAAAAATTCTCTTGTATTAATTCAGAAGTAAAATATCTATTGGTTTTATTTCTATTTACAATTTTATCAAGAAAAGATGCAATATGCAGTATTCCATGATGAAAGTAATAAAAATATGTAACTATAAAATTCGCACGTGATGCTACAGTTGAAAATGTGCATAGATAAAAATAATAGAAAAACCTCAAACTGTGCAAAATAATTTTCATCTTGGAGCAAATAAACAAGATATTTTTTTTTCAAAGAATTATCTATAATTAAACAATTTTATTTATGATTTTCCTTCGTTTAGAAAATAGTTGAATAAAATTATAAATTAGCATTATGTTATTGTAAAAACACTGGCAAATGATTTTATTTTTTGATAATATTATTTATTCATTTGAACCGCTTTTGTTATTATTTATGTGTCTTTATTATAATGGTTTAAATACAGGTGCAATCATTTATGATAAATCTGTTTTCATTTATTATGGATGTGAAAAACTTCTATTACAAATCAATGTAATTATAACATACGATTATTGTAAATTCTAATTTTAACAAAAGAAACTATTGTGATAGTGTATTTGCAACTTTAGGATAAAATGCACACTCCTTGAAACAATTAATTAATAAATTAACAAGATTCATAAACTTGTAATTAATATAATTATAGTTTTCACGTGAATGAAATTAATTTATGTAAAATAGGTAAAGATATTATTTAAATAATTGTTTTATCTCACGTGTAATTAGATAAAATGTAATTGTAATTTTATTTAATAATATTATTTTTTCCAATTTTTCCGTTTGTTATGATTATAGATTTAATTCAAGTACAATAATTACATATATATAAAAGGACACTTTTTTCTATACTTTTAATTACTGTTATTATACCTGCAAGGGTTCTAAAGTCCATCATTACGAGCTTTATTATATATTTCGATATTGAAGAGAGCTGTATATGTAATAGACAAGGTTTTGGAACAATAATTAGAAGACAAACACTATGATATAGAGAATTAATTTCGGAGAAAAGACGTCTTTGTTGCTTCTTGATCAGACCCATAGAAAATTAATCATTAATTACAATAATTAACTAATGGTGAGCGCGGCTTAACAGAGAGATGAAAAGTGGGGGGACTACGCTTACCAAGAGATAGAGAGAAAAGTGAGGTACTACAGCTTAAAATTATTTATAATTATTTTTATAAAAATTTTAGTATTTGGTCGGCATATTAAGTGTATTTTATTATTTATACTGGCTAAAAATAGCTCATATAGTATACTCAACCGAACGCTGGGTATTTAAACAATTACAACTTTGAGTTTGCTTTTTTTTAATGTTAAAAAATTCATACTGAGGGTAGCTTATAATACCATTTCAAGTCTAATTAGCCTTCCATCTTTATAGACACATATTTATTGACGTATAAATTATTTATAATTATTTTTATAAAAATTCGAAATATTCCACTCCCCCTTGGTCATCATTGGATAATTATTGTAATTAATTACTAATTTTTTATTGATCAGATCAAGAATCGACATGGGCTTCCTGTCTCAGAAATTTATTATCTATTTGATTCAAAAAAACGTACGTTCTTTCTCGGGCTTCCTGATATGAACAATCATTTTACACATCCAACTAACGTTTTAAAAAAGTTTACCAGCTTTGTATCATTAATTCTGCCCGAATCTGACGAATTAAGTCGAAATAATGATTCATATAATGTACCAAAAGTAGGTTCATTGAAAACTTTTGTAAATGAAATCGTGAGAATATTAAAAAAAAAAACAATTATTTTGATTAATATTGAAAAATATATAATTAATAATTAAATTTTGTATATGGATTTCGGGTGAGGTCGACAATGTATATGAGTACATAAATTACCAAACAACTGTTGCAGTTAATTCAATTTAAAATAATTGTTTTTATTTTTTTTAATAAAAATTTTACATACGAATAGAGTGCACCAATAAATATGCCTATTTTAATTTTAAAGTCAAATTGTGTAGAATTTAAAAGATAGAATTTCAAAATTATCGGCTGCTTATGGAAAATACTTAAGAATATTCAAAATATTCACTAAATTTTTGCTACCGTTCAAACTTGGAATATATTGTTTTCTGAATGGTCTGCCTACGTCTAAATTGATAATATTCTTCGAAGTACATTGTCTTGGAAATTAAAATTCGTTGGTCCAAAATTACGTTATTACTTTAAAATGTTTTACTGATTTTTTTATTTAATTGGAAACAAAATCCTATTCCCATAAAAATGCCTTTAAAAATCTGATTTTTTAAATATACCTTAAAGGCGCTTTTTCTATTTTCAAATTTACACAACTTCAACATTATCTCACAATTGAAATGTTTATAATTATTTTTAAAACTCATTGAAACATGTGAAATCATATTTCATTTTATGGAATCGCCGACAAATTTTGTATGTTTTGAAAAATTTTGTAACTTGGATTAAAAATATTACACTAACCATACATTATTTGGAGAAAATAATCAATAAATGTCGATGTTTTATCGTAGGTAGATAGTTTTATAAATAGCTACTAGCCTATTTTCTGATTACTTGATGGGACAATCTTTATTAAAATTTAAACACAGTTAAATAAAATTATGCAATACATTATATTACATATATGTATATATAAAAAAAAAAGTATTATTTAACACTTTCACAGCATCAATTCAGTGATCAAATACTTTCACAAATCAATATATATATATATATATATATATATATATATATATATATATATATATATATATATATATATATATATATATATATATATATATATAATATATATATATATATATATATGTATATATATATATATATATATACATATATATATATATATGTAATCGTCTGTAAATACAATATATTTATTAATCATACGAGCTCTTAAAACAATGGACAAAAAAAACATTAATAAAAACCAATAAACTAATATTTTTATATAAATTTTATTAATGTGTTATTTAGAACAATTAAATTCTTATAAATTGCGCAGGGTATTTAAATTAAATTTGACTATTATACACCGGTTATGTTTATATTCAGATATTTTATTTATAAAATATCTGACAGAAAGTTTTTGTTTTTATCCTGAAAATTGACATTACATATTTTCTATTTACATGCTACGACCTGAGATTATGTCGCTGTTAAATATAAATCAATGTGGGTAAAGATGTTCTAAGAAGATTTTACGGACATTTTAATGCATGATGCACCCACGATACATATACGGTTTTTCGCCTCGATTATCTCGATAATAAATAATGATATTGATGTAGAACCACTCTCATTCGACGCGAAATTACGAAACTAACCATTACAATACTTTTCTAAAAAATCGGTCAAGTCATTTTTGTTCAAAATAATAAAACTATAAAATAAGACAAAAACTAACCATTTTGTAATAGTAAATGTATTATTGTTTCTTTTTTCCCTTCATTGGGTTCGTCTTGCGGATCTTACGGGTCGAAATTGGTCCAAGTATTCATGAAATTAAAGTTGTATCCCATAAAAGTGCTCATTGAAATTGCAAACTTAAATAATAGTATGTATGCCAGTATTTTTGAAAAAAACTGAAATGTCTAAAAAAAGTAATTTGATAGTAAAGTCGTTGATTTGACTCTTAGACGTCATATCTGCTACAATTTATATCTATTTTTGTATTTGAGTACAAGCAACAGTCACGAAGTTGTCAATCAAGTTATTTACCATATTTTGTACTGAAGAAGTAAAGTAATTTAATTTTTTAATTTCATTCAAGTTGAGCAAATATCGTAAAATATTATCCTTCTCAATGATATAATGTTTTGCCCCATTTAACGATATAAGTACATTTCATTCAAAATCCCACTTTTATCAATCAAAATTCCCTTTTGAAGAAACAATAAAATTTAACTTCTAAACAAACGTACCGATTCAAATATTCTATATATTTAGCATTATTCACGCAATGGCTTCGACATATTATTTAAATAACTGATTAAAAAATACTATTTATTACGTAGAAATTCAATGAATATATTTGTTTTTTAATTTAACCTGAACTTTAAATAAAAAACCCCACAAGTTCTTCATCCGGCTAATTAATCAATAAATAAATGATTCATTAAAAATTAATGCAAGAGACATCCTTGAAAATAAATACTTTAATTTCATAATATTTACTGGGATTTTCTCCATTATTACGTCCTTTTTATTTCATATCTAAAGGTTAACAATTCTAGAGAAAGGTACAAATAAAAAACCATAAATAAAATTTTCTGAGATCTACTATAGATCCTATGTTCTCGAGTCATGTAATTGTCAAAAGCTCATGAAAGATTTGAGTAACGGTCTTTCTATAAGTCTGCAATTTTTTTCAGTGATTAATCATTATTTGTGAAGTACGGAAACCTTTCCGGCAAGAATCAAGCCTGCACGTCATCAAGTTTTGTACATTTGAAAGAATTGCGAATTGATTTGAATCAAAAGAGAAAGAGTACGAAAAAAAGTATAAAATAAAAATCGAACAGGATAAAATTATACATAAGAAAGTTTGTTTGTCTCCTTGGCAAAAATAACGGAGCCAAATAAGTTCTAAATAAGTAGGGTGAATAAAATTAAATTTGAAATTCACAATTTTTGTGCACTACCTTCAAACCTCTTAACCTTAAATATATTTTGCTCAACAGACTAAGATTTTTGACAAAGTCTTAATAAAAATTTTACACGTCATTAATTATAATTATTAAATTGATTTATGAGATGTATGTGATATTTTTTAAGGTTACTATAAATCATTTATTAATGAAGAGGTTGAATATAATTTTGGATATATCCTTCAATAATTCAATCAAGTGCATTGTCAAACATTTTTTGGCTCATTAGAGCATATATATGTTCAGAAAACTCACATTACCATACAATTTTTACCAAGAAATCTTGCGTTGTAATAATCCAATAATAAACTGAAAAATATTTTCTTTTGCAAAAATCATTTTATCCAGCGTTGGATATAACGAGAATTTCGTTATCCGATTTTAAGTTTTTTTTTGTATTCTCAAGAAAAACCGACTGCACTGAGTTTGCTGAAAAGTAATTCAGTTTTAACTTACGTAATAACGCGTCGAATGGATTCTTGTGGATGACATTATTTTTTCTCGAAATAATTGTAGATAAGGGCAGTCATTATAAACACACTTATCTCAATGAAGATTAAACTGTTGTCAGTCGTTGCCTAATACAAATTAGATTGCCTAAGATTAGGACAACTGGTTTCCTAGATGTAGTAACCGCTAATGTAAAAACAACTAACAATTAAGATAGTGTACAAAAATTTCCATAAACAAGGTAAAAGTACTTCTCCCAGGTGAACTATAACCTATGGAAATGTTTTGTATTTTACACGATTCATCACATACTGCACCAGCAAAGTTATTTAGTTTAGTAACCATAAAATAAGATTAGAAACTTACTTCTAGAGATTTGCGTTACATTGATAAAATATACTCAAAAAATAAAACATTTCTGAATAAAAAAAAAAATTAATTTTCGAAATATTTCGCGGGAAAATAGCTTATACTTAAAGCCCTACGCTTACAGTCCAGATTATACACACCATTTCATTTGGATACTTGTTTGAGTTGTCCTCGAAAATAAAAGAAGTAGATTTCCCTTTTTAGTTCTTTTTCACGTACACGAAACCTTTCTACCTATTTGAATGCACCATCAAATGTCATCTTTCGGTAACATCGAGATAGCACAGGATTGCAATTTTCAAGACATCAATTGAGTCATAATTTAAAGAGAGTTTGAGTTATTTGAAATGAATTAAATAGAGAAGAAAGTCATTAAGCCTTACTACAATAGTAAGTTTTATTTTCGGACACAAGTTTACCATAATATTCGGCTAACTGACACTATATTATTCCTAAAAAATCTTCAAAACATTAACTAATTTACAGAAATTATTAACAAAAACTCTAAATAATAAATGATTACAAGCTTATTTATTTCATTGACATTAAATGGAATTTGTTATTTTTATAGGTAAAATAAATTTAAATCAAATATAGTAAATAAATAAATTAAAAAAAATACTAGAACAATCTGTGAGTGTTTGAATTAACTAATTGACAATACAAATTAGAACATATTATGTATAAATTAATACACACATTTTATTCTAATTAATTGTCTCAGTTACAAAGATTAGTTTATTTTTATTTTGTTTAATTTTTTTTTTTTTTTTTTGTATATTTATTGATTCGCGTAGAGTTCGCATGTAACGCGACCTCGTTCTGTTTCAATTAGAAGGTAAACTGCTTTAGATATGCATAATAAAATCGTTTTTAGTTAGATATTTTTTTTATTCAATTTGTTGATAATTTTTTTTTAAAGAGTCCTTTTTTTTAACGATGTGAATTAATTATAAACATTGATAAATGATAATAAAAAATGCATACAAATTGTAACTTTATATAACTATTATTATTGATTATGTAAAATAAATTAATTAAATATCAGCTTATCTTGATAATTTGTACTTGATGATTATGTATTGAATAATGATAATATATATTTTTAATTCAGTCGTTTTGAATATTCATCATTGTTTATATTTACTGATTTGGAGTTTATATTTATTTAATAAAAGAAATTTATTTATTTTCCCATCTCCAATAGATACTTGGTTCAATCTTGTAATAAATTAACACGACCCTACTGATAGCTCATTTGTTAAAATCCGTTTCAGAGAATGTCAAAGAAAAGTGCATATTACATCTTTAGGTATATAAAAATCTTAAAATTCTTGTACCCAAAATTTGTCAAAGCTATCAAATCTTTGAACGTCTCCAGTCTGACATTCTGAAAGGTTGTGAGATATTAAATTATGAACTCGTTGTTGTTTCAAGTGTTGATACAAGATTTTTATATACAAATATTTATTATTATTAATCTTCAAAGAGTAACTGGTGTTTGGACCATGCTAATGTTCAGGCCCCGAATTTATAAGGTTTTTACCAATCACTACTTTACAGAGTGTTGCCACGCTTTCTAAGTAGTGCAAACTTAAATAAATTGAATCTATTATCATAGAAATATATCTGACAATAAATTCTTAGAAAATGAATGTTTACAAAAATATTTAAAAGATTTTTCCATATGAAAATATTTAACCACGATATCATTTTGATTTGTCATTGTCAGGGTCATTAAAATTATTTAAAAAAAAAAAAAAAAAGTTATTAGAAAAATTTATAAAATACATAGATAAAATATATAATTGCGAAATGGGATTCTTGGAATTACATAGTCGTTTATTTGTACATATTACAGTGTCAAAGTTGAACAAATAAATAATTGTCACACCTTGATCAATTTAATGTTATAATATCTACTAAAATTTCATAATAGACAAATTAAAATTAATTACGGCAGTTGAAATATTATTTTTTTTCATTTTTTATTGCACGTTAGTTTTTTAATTGCAAGTTAGTTTTTTAATTGCTAGTACATCCGACTAGGGATAGAAAAATTCCAGACTAAATACCCCGCATGTACACTATCTTCAATTCTAGTCACCTTTCAATTAGGCGTAATAGATATTCTATTTATAGACGTACAAATGTTTTTTGTGTAAAATGGATATAACTTGTTAATACAACAAAAGTTGCTAAAAGTGTCCAGGTTGTTGAATCTGACAATCGCACACAAACTGAAACAGTCCATTTGTGTTCGTTATAGTAACAGTGTATTTTATATTATTTCTTTATATTTCTCTTAAAAAATAACCGTAAAAAAGAAGTATCTTGTTTTTGGTCCTATCTTCTTTAATAATAATCAAACAAGCAATTCTTCAGAACAATAACAGTGATATGAAGTCATACAAAATACTATGAATTTTAGTTTTACATTATTTATTTATTTTTTTCGTATACTGCGTCTGTAAATGGTAAATATACCAAGGTCTTCTTCAGTATATGCACTTTTCAATTGCATCTACAATGTGTGATAAATAATAGTTAAACATTTCTCTACACTGCGTCTCCTAAAAACAAAAAACTTTTATTTCAAATTTAATTACAATATAATTAATAATACACCTATATGGTCGGCATATTTAGTGTATTTTATTAATTAAACTGGTTAAAAATAGCTCATATAGTATACTCAATACGCTGGGTATTTAAACAATTAACACTTTGAGTTTGCTTTTTTCAATGTTAAAAAATTCATACTGAGGGTAGCCTATAATACCATTTCAAGTCTAATTAGCCTCTCATCTTTATAGACACATATTTATTGACGTATAAATTAATTTAAAAACACATAAAACATAACTTATATCCAGGATGTTAAAATATCAATTCCTTATTGATATTTTGTGCAAAATAAATCGCAAATTTAAAATTTAATAAATTATACTCAGTGTAATAAATATTCATATAAAGTTCTAGGTCAAAATTATTGTCAAATATTAACTACAAACTTTTATAACGATTTAATTAAACTGATATCTTCAATTTTATACTCGACATATATATTTATAAAATTTAACATTATATTCGTCCGTCTGTCTATCAGTTATCAAGATACCTCAAAAATGAAAATAGATAGCCAGCTGAAATTTAGGAAGCGTATTCTGAACCTAAAAAGTGAGTTTATGACAAAAATCGATTATTTGGGTCCAATAACGTTAACCATAAAAGATTAAATAAGTAAATTCAAATATAATCTAATATTTGGATCTTAAAACAAACAACTTTTGTTTGAAACAATACTTCGTATAACCCATTGTTTCAGTACAATTATTAGAATCTTTGAAAAAAAAATCGCTATATTTCCAAAACTGCATTCACATTGGTACCAACAGGATGTTCATCGTAGCAACGGAAATCGCCAAAACTACACGATAAAGATAATGAGCTAATACTCACAAACAATAGACGCCAAATCTTATGATATTTAGCAAATAAAAACATAGTTTTTTTTTGTTTTAAATTCAATAAAATAAAAAATGATATTTCAAAATTAAAACTATTTTAAATTAATGATTAAAAATAAATACCAACCAATACGTACGCATAATGTAGATTTGAAACTGGTTTTTCAATTGTCCTGTTTTAATAATATCAATAAAGCAAGCTAGCTAGCAAACAAGCAAGTGCTGCTCAGTGGTCTCACCTTCGACGTGTACAATGACATGATTTTGTAGTTTTTATGAAGATTATTATTATTATGGATATTATTTTGACTTTGAAAAGGTATTAAAATATTTAATGAATTTATGTGATATAGGTATTCAGTGACCAGTAATTTATAAATCTCGTTTTTTATTTAAAAAAATAAAATAAAATAAAAAGCCTTTGTCTTCATAAATTATCGAAATTTATAAATTATTCAATTCAATGGTTTTTTAATTTTTTTTATTATTAACTTGCAAACTGTCTAGTATGAATTAATTTGTGTCAAAATTAATGCAATTTTTCGAAACGATTTTCATTAAATTGTCCTATTGAGGATAGTGTCCAGGAGGCAACTGGGTGCCATATTGCCATAAGGCAAAATTGTGAAACTTTTTGATGAAATTCGAATAGAAAGGCTTCAATGGCTTTTTACGATTAAGTTAATAATTTTGGTGATATTAATTTTTAAAGGTTCGAAAAATGTTTTGACCCATTAAAAAAATGTAAAAAAAAATAAGAATAAAATATTAAAAAATATGTTTAAAAAACATTTATTAATCAACTTGTGGTTTCTTTCTAATTTTTGTGGTTTCATTAATTATAGATTTTTTTTTCATTATCATAATTTTGCTTGAATTTCTCCCTTTCAATTCTTACATACTTGCCATACTTTAGAATAATAATTTCAAAAATTTGAAATTTCGAATTTGAAATTAATTCAAAATGGAATAATTTTAAATTAAATTTCTTCAGGATCCCTTTTTGTACAGAATTTTTGTAATTTTCGTACAGAAATATGAAAATATGCCACCACCGATACAAAACTAAGAAGTAAATTTTCTAAATAAATAGTCAGTCATAAGGTCAGAAAGTTAATTAAACTTAACAAAGAAAATTACTCGAATAACAAATACACTAAAAATTACAAACATATTATTCGATTCAAAGAAAAATAATTAAATTAATATTAGTTTATAAATATAAATAATATTAATAATAATAAAAAATCAATTCATTATATATACATTTAATGAATAATTATTTTATTTATATTTAAATAAAGGTGTGTATAAATAATTGAATAAGATTTTATTATTATATGCATTTTATTTTATTTTTATTTTTTTAAGTTGATAAAACCTTTTTTTTTAATTATTAAAATATTAAATTAAATGAAAATGTATAAATAAAAAATTAATAATATATCTACTGTGTTATAAAAGAAAAAGCAATTATTTTTATTGAATTAATAATGTGTGAATTATCTTAAATCTTTTACATATTCAAAAAAATATATAATAAATAAATTTATTAATATTTATTTACAATCACAAGTTCAACAGGCTATGCATACATTTGTTTACAATGTAACTGATTTTAAAGTAATTAAAGAGTAATTAATAGAATTTTTCGGATAATTTATCAGTTTGAATAATAAAAATGTGAATTAAAAATAATAATAAAATATTCATTGTCAAAATGAATGGTAATTTTTGTAGCTTAAAAATTTAATACTTCGTTTAATTGTAAATTAACATTACTAAGCTATTTATCTGTATGGAAGAAGCTCATATTCAAAATAATAAAACTCTCCTGCAGATAAGAAAAATTTAAACGGCAAAGGCTGCGTAACCATTTAAATTGTCACTTCATAAATTCTAAAAATAAAATATTATATTAATGAAAGCTTAAGTACTTAAAGGAATGTAGTTTGATTAATTGCATTAAAATTTATTATTTACTATTATGCAGCTCATTAAAATATTTGTAATTTAATAATATTATAATTACTAAAGCTTCAACTTGTTGTATTGAGAAAATGATAAGATAATTAAATTGTTGTAATATTTATTTTCAAAAACTTGTTGCAATTTAATTGATAAATATATTTATATTATTGATTGATATTTACATCACTTGGAAATATTATTCAGCATTCAATCCATTGTATTTTCGGTTCCCAGAAATATCCAAAATTTTTAGATGAGTTAATAAATTTATAGGCACCCAGCTTATTGGTATCTAATAAATTTACAGCTTATTGGTATCATTTTATGAATTTAATAATACCTAAATTAATTAATCACCAACAAGTAAAAAACATAATTGAGTTTTTCAAGATCATTAATGGTTTATATTTTTTTTGCATATATCATAAATATGTAAAAGATAGAAGGTTGTTTGTTATTGCCAAAAAATTTTTGTTTATTTCAATTCAATGTTCAGTTCAAGGAAGTTGCTTATAAATATTTACAAAAACAACTTTGTCGAGCATAAACATTATCATATAAAAATGTATTTTGAGTTTCAAAATAAACGCTATTATTTTTTAATACCAGTTTAATCATATACCAAAAAATAATCAAATTTAATCGTGGTTTTTTTTTTCTAACTATAATTATATTTATTTAATTCTGCGTATTTTCAATAATAATTTAATATATGAAAACACGTATGAAATTTCGTGCGTCAAAACAAATTTATAATAGGAGTTATTATATTCAAACATATTTGGAAACAAACTGTAAAATAAAATTTTTATACTAAATTTCATTTAAAGTTTAAAATATTCGAAAAATAAATATGAGAACAGAAATGTGATAGAAACGATAAATAGAAAAAAAAATCAAAATAGTTTTTTTCCCCTAAATTTTTTTCAAGATGATTATACGAAAATAATAAATTATCAATTATCAATGTAGAAATAAATATTTAATATTTTTAATAAAAGTTTAATCACACAAAAAAAGAATCAATTTGGATTTTAGTTTTTTTTTCTTCTGAATACAATTATTTATTAATTTCCTCATACTTATAATAATAAATTAAATGAAACACATGCAAAAGCACGTGAATATATATATATATATATATATATATATATATATATATATATATATATATATATATATATATATATATATATATATATATATATATATATATATATATATATATATATATTATTTGTAAAACCAATTATTTTAGTCAAATATATTTGGACTCAAACGAACAATACTTAGTGACGTAAATCTACATGTACTTTGAAGGTTTTCAATTTATAATTCATTCTTATCAATGACCTTTCAACTTAACTTGAATCGTAATACCTTATAATTAAAGCTAATAATAAACTTATCACACAATTTTAATTGTATTGATCTAAGACTTTGGTATTTAGTAAAATAGAGAATTTGTATTCAAAAAAGTTATTTTTAGCAAAATGCGAAACACGACTCAACAAAACTCTAAAACTAAATAAAATTTTATTCACAAAACAAAGAAGTAGTTCTTTCTCAATGATTATTTTCTGTCTTCTATTTCTTGAAAAACTTTGTTTAATCAGGATTTTTGATTTTCATATATTGCTTAAAGTTTATTAACTTCAGATCCATGTTGGCGACGTAAAAACGCTTCAATTTAAGTGGAAGACAGTGTACTGAACGTCATTTTTAACCATTTAAAAAAGAAATCGATAATAATGGTATCGAATTAATATCGTATTCAATACATCATAATGGTTTGGATCTCTCTTTTGATTGAAAATATTGATTATTTATTGACAATAGTCTAACAAATTTATCTTAATGAATTACGGCTTACGTCAATCCATTTCCGAGGGGTTTAAAACATATAAAAAAATTTCCTTTGCAAAAAAAATTTATTATACATATTAATTATTAAATTTTTTTTTTCGTAATTTTTATTAATGATAGTTTTGTTTTTGTAGCAATTAATTACAAAAATAATTATAGTAATTACTTAAGTGATATTAAAAAATTAAACAAAATGGATTTATGGTTGAGAGATTCATAATTCCCTAAGTGGTACTAAATATCAAATTTATTTGAAAAAAAAAAATGAATTGCGTGCAATTTTGGAATAAAATTATATGAATTTATTTTTAGATTATTGTCTTTGAAGAAACATAAAAATAGGATGTTGACTTATTCTGTAACTGAAATAAAATATTTTATAAATTATTTAAATGGAAATTAATAATATGAAAATTAATTTCATATTTATCTTGATAATAATGAAATTTTAAGATTTCCAAAGTTTGAATAGTGCTAATTTTTCATGATTACCAAACATCATAAATTTTTTGTGCTTATTTGCAAAAATTATAAAATTTAACGTTTTGTTTCGCAGTCTTGAAAATTTTAAATTCCATCAGACTGTTTTGAAATCAATTAATTATTCACTATTTTATTGTTTTAATGACACTAACAGACTAAGCAAATATTAGACTAATTGAAAAATAATATAAAAAATATCGCTGGACAGCAAGCTTAAAAGCTGATAAATCCACTAACACAATTCAAAAATATGTGCATCAATTAGTTCAAAAACAAATATTACTAATTTATTAAAACTTATTTTCCACCTATTTTTATTTTGTAAACCAAAAACTCTTTAAATTTCTATGAAAAGAGTATTTCTCTTTTACAATTTGCTTTTAACAACTTGAATAATTTAAAGAATCAGAGTTTTGAGTAAAATATCTTGTACTGAAACAGGAATGAACCGAAACATACGATAATAGCCAGTGTTCGATTATTTATGTCTTTTTTAAAAAAAAAAATAAAAATGCTTTAAAAATAATATTTTATATACTGAAATAATAATTTTCTTAATATTGTATGGCGTAATGAGTCTGTCGTTACAATTCGCAATATATGACCCCTTCATTATTTTTGAAATAAATCTTAAGCAAAGTTTTTACTTTAATAAATCGTATGACCTCCAAAAAAGAAGTTCAAATTGCACACACACACACACACGTTTCTTTAAAATGTTACACCTCGTCTCGTTCGTTCTTTTTTTTTCAGTCATAAATTTTATGTAATAATTATTTTGATATAGCGAGTCAAGTGAAGTTGGCCCTCTCCTGCCAACTCTTGACAGTTATTCAATGTTCTTTTTTTTGTTAATTTTCCGGCTCAACACACGATACAATCAAAAATGAAAATTTGGCTTACAGATACTTAAACTGCCCACTCAATAAATCTACTATTAAGAACAAAGTGTTTTGTTCAAATAAAATCGTTTTATTGATATGTGATGAAATCGAATTTAGCGTTTAGATTGATGACCAAGTATGTTTGTGAATAACACGTTGTCTTTGATCGTATATATTGGAAATTTTTTTCTGTAATAAACATTAAGACACGCCCACAAAAAATGGACTGAAAAGTATAATTTTAGATTATAAACTTCTATAAATAAGTTCCTTGTGACCAATATATTTATTGGAGTTTATATTGAAGTATGTTCGTTAAAAATTAGTATTAAATAACAAAAATTGATGCTTTCTTATCGTCATTTTTGATATAACAATTGGCCGCGTATTTATATTTCATATTGGAGTGCAAAAAGTGTACTTATTCTGTCAAAATAAATCATCAAATATCCCGCAATGAATTATCTTTAACATTACTTGGTAGGGGGCTAACTTCTAATAAGCAATAATAAAAAAATAAGACGAGTCTTAATTTTTCATGTTTTTTAATTTAATAGTTAAACACAGTATACACAAGAAAATATTATAATTGCGTAACAGATATTTATTTTATACATTCGGTCGGTCCATACCTACTGATTTTTTTATCATTCTGATGACGCAAATGGTTTTAAAAAAATATTTTTATTATTACTCTGTTTTTTATTAAGCATGAACTAAAAAAAAATCAAAAAAAAAAAAAACTTGCTATAATTAAATTCATATCATTATTAAATAATATTAAATTTATTTATCTTACAAGAAATCTGACTGGCTATCAGTTTTATCTTAATTAGTATCTTATATTATTCTTTAATCTGATTCAATAAATCATCACCGATATTTCGATTTTTCTTCAAATAAATTTTCATTTTATTACTTCCTTTTAGGGTCTAGAATACGTATTCTTAATTTCGCTAACTCGCTATCTCTTTTCGTTTTGAACATCACATATCTTTAAAAATGGGACGTGAATTAATTATTGGCATCTGAACTCAAATAGCAACCCTTGTAATTTTTTTAATGGGATGCCAAAAACGTTTATGTAATTCCAAATTTTTCCGTGAAACTCTTAAAAAATCCGGATCATTACTTATAAGGTATATCTTACCATATTCAATATACCAGACTCTGAAACATAAAGCTATGACTGACGAACGCTTGTTCTCAAAATACCCAGCATACCGTTAATCAAATACGGATCCATGATAGCCATATATGATATTTTTTCAAACTGGTAAATTATTTCGGATATCAACACTTTGTAATTATTTATTAATTATCAATCATTTTTTCTTAATTCTACTAAAAATATATCTCATTTTCCAACTTTTTTTCTTTATTCAAATGTTACATTCTAAGAAAATCATTAATTTTCACATGAATATCCACGTGAATAATTTATTTAATAATTAATAAAATTTAAAAAAATGAATAATTATTAAAAGCTATGCGACTTTTTAAATAAATGGAATTAATTGGTTTCCATTGATAATTAACTTTTAATCACAAGTCGAGTTTTATTTTTATATTAATGATAAACCTAGCCAAGCGTAAATGAATTTTATTTGCAAAATGCAAATAAAACTGGCTATTTTATATAATTCTGAATATTCCGACTTTCCTTTGTAATTATCTTATAATTTTTTTCTTAAAAAATTTCCCCGAGATATAATGAATAAATTCACCATAAATTCCATCGTTCAAATCTTGCGATCCTATAGAAAAAACAGGTTAATTTTTTGCAAATTTCGTGGTATATTTTTCCAACATTTTTTACATCTAGAATAGGCCACCAAAATCTGGTTACGTTTTTGAATTGTTTTCATGTTAGAGGAAGGACGGTTGATTAATTAGTTGATTCTATGAACACCTATAGCAAAATTTTTGATGGCCATTCAATATTTTGTAGCATGAGTATATGTACAAAGTTATATACTCAGACATATTGTATATATGTCGAATATAAAAATGTATGATATCTTTAACATCAAATTGTCGGTAATATTATTTAATGTTTAAGATTTAAAAAAATATATTATTAATAATTGTTATGTTTCCTTATTTGCAGGACGTTTAGCAGTTATAGTAATAAGCTTGTTTACATTGGCAATGGGAATTATATTATCATCAATACCATGGTTAGATTATCTTATTCTTAAGGTAAGAAACAAATGCCTCTATTTTCTTTTTCTTTTTTATTATTATAATGATTTCCTGTAATACCAAAAATATGAAATACAAATAAATTTTTTTATTGTTATTATTTCTATGGTTTTGCATAATGTATATTGAAGCAAATTATTATATAATATTTTTTTAAATAAATAATTTAAATTACCAAAAAAAATGGGTACACAGATCGTGTTTTACTGGTATGGTTTAACTTTTATGCAAATTCAGTTGTTTTAGCTTAAAATTATTATTAATTTTAATTATATAATCATAAAAATAAAATTATCATACAATTCTTATCTAAAATATATCTTTTAATTGCTTGTTCGTTCATATTTTCCTATTAAATGTGAATTATTATTAATTTTTTCTAAATTATTTATTTAAAATTGTTCTTGGTTTTAGGAAAAACAAGTTAAATTTATTTTATTATTTTGACATTTAAAAATTTTTTTTGATAAGGTTTTATTTTTTGTCAAATTTAAAACTACAGACCAATCTCAATAATTTGACACTTGTTAATGTTAATTTCTTGATAATTTGTAATTTTTTACCAGACCCATGAATAATACTTGATAAATTGAATAAATTCAATAGTGATTGATCACCTCAATATTTTGTAGAAAGAATAGTTTCTTGTTCGCAAACTTGCTATAATTTGAAGTTTGGCTTTCTCTACTCTCCATACTTTGACGCAGTTCTCATGTACAGACCTGTGGATTGTTTATGTAAATGATATATTAGTGAGTTTGTAGTTCGCCTTCAGAACATTAACACTTTTTTCGCATCTCTCACCTAATATTCCAAATTCTTTGGGTAATGATAGATTATAGTCACTCATCTTGACAGAAAATTACGGACGTCTTTTCAAAATGAACAGCTGTGAATAATTGTTGAAATGTTTAAAACAATAAACTTTTATTAAACTTGCGTTATATTGAATTCTTGATAATTTGAATGTATAATCTAGTCACTTTCGTGTTAAACTATCGATATTTATGAAAATACAAATAAAAATTTAACTAAATATATTCAGCTTCTGATATGATTATAACGTGACAATAGAGCACGTGTAAATTCTTATCAAAGTTTAATAAACGCATAAGTAACAATAATATGCCTTGTATAAAAGTAACTATTGCATGCATGATTAAAATTGTTAGCTTAAAAAATTACAGTTATAGAGTCAGTAAGTTGTGCGGATAATGTTCAGATACCAATTAAATAATTAGCATGACAATATGATTTTATTATAATTTATCCATGCGTTGAAATTTCCTTGTATTATAAATTTTTAGTATCATAGTAAGTAATATCAACGGTAGTAAAAATTTGATGACTGAATGATTGATTAAACTTGCATGACATGACGTCTTTATTTACAAACACAAACAAAAAAATAAGCATTATTTCATACTTTTTATTATATTTATATATTTCTATCCAACATGCAAACTTGTGTATATTCTTAGCTATTTCGGAAGAATATGCCAAGTATTTATTTTATTATTTATTTTGTAATCCACTCACCCCAGCTGTGTTATGATTCAGCAAATATATTGAGCGCATGCCGTATTTCATCAAGTTTAGACAAAGTGTATCTGTAAGAGTATATTTTTTTCTGCTCCGAACAATAATATAACAGATAAAATATTAGAACTTTAACCTTATATGGGAGAATATCATACAGTAACGTAGATTTTCTGGTCCACTTGGCACTAGCGCAGACGTCGTATTCAACAATACAGAGCAAAAAATTCAGGAGCTACTAAAAGTCCAAAATTAATGATAAATTTGAGAAAACACCGAAATATTCTTTTTAAAAATAAATCTATTTGCTGGTCCTTCGTATCGACCTTGCAACTCAGCAACAACTTCTTGTAATTTTGAAATCCCTGTCTCAAATTCAAGATTAAACTCTTATTAAAAGTTTAGAAACTTGTAGATTATATATTTTTGAGACAAATTTGAAGATAGAAACTCAAATATTTTAGGATCATATTCTAATTTTTTATATAGTGGAACATATAAAGCGTGATCTATAAAAATCATCGTAAGTGAGGTATGCTGAATTAGATATGGTGGATATTTCAGGTATTTCGAATGAATAGAAATAATATCTAGAATTGGTGTGTTAAAATTTTGTGCAGCTTTGTTTAAAAATTAATTCTTTAATTATTATTAATTGTATATATATTTTTTACTTTCAGAATCTCAGGTTATGGAATGGAACATTAAGTTATCATTATTGGCAAAAGCCTGGTGTTGTGCGATTAACCAAAGTGTATTTATTCAATGTAACAAATCCAGAGGCATTTTTGAATACTGGCGAAAAACCAAATTTAGTAGAAATTGGCCCGTTTACTTATCGGTAAGTTTTAATATTTTTCTAAAATAAGATTTAAGTTAGAATAATTTGTTTGATCAAGAAAAAAGATAGATTTACAACTTGGCAAACAGAATTTATAAATGAGAACTGGGCTATTCCCCTCCCAAGTTAAACGCTTTATATTTTTATTAGACTTAAGTATCGCAATCCTGTTAAAATTTCGATATGGAGTTTTCTCCGAAAATAGATTTTTTGAGATCCCCTGATTCCAAAAAATTGATTTTTTAATAAATTGTTTTTTTATTAAACTTCGCCAAAGTTAATACCTTTTACGTTCTGCAAAAAAAATCATATAGACTTTTTTCCAAAAAAACTTTGATGTAGTGTTTGTCAAGTTTGAGTATGTTAATTCCAATCGGACAAGGCTCTTATTTTTCCAACTACCTGAAATCCCAACTTGTTTTGACCTCAATTAGGATGCCTTGCCTTTCATTTCTTTGTACTAGTTTTTTTAATTATCTCTTGTATATTTTTGAGGGAGGCCCTAATTACTTGGCATCCTGGGCACACCCCTCAAATGCTCTTATATTAGTTAAATAATACAATGAATAAGCTTCAACAATCGATTAAATAGTACATTATAAAACATAAAATATTTTTACAATTGGTATTTATTTTATCTTAATTTTTTTTATAAAAGATTTGATTTATGATTGAGGTTAGAACTAGAATTCTTTCATATAAATAATTACAAATCACGTTCTGTTTATCACTTTTTAATCTTCATGAAATAAAATTTATATTATGAATATATATATTTACTTATAGTTTTTTTATTTTAAAAAGTTCATTAATTATTCTTAGTTATTTAATTAGCATTGTAATAAAATGTTCGAGAGACATTTTAAGATTTTATATCATAAAACATTCATAAAACTTGTCTACTATGTATTTCATTTTGATTTTCAATTAATAGTTACGTTCGGAAAATGTGAGATCTTGAAAGATGATGAAACTGCAAAATGTACTGAATTTTTGCACTTTGATTAAAAACCCAAAATGTTTATTAGAAAGACAAATTTCTGTTTTAATAGTAATGATAAAATATAGGTTAATATTTTCAAGTTTATTTAGTTGCCCAAAAAATAATCAATAAATATTTTAATGTAATGTAAATTTTTCAATATCGGAATTTGATTCCTAAGGGCAATTATTACTTGTATTTATTGCGTATTGCGTAATAATTAATATACGCATAAATACATAATAATAAAATGTTAATATTGATTGTATCAGTAGGTTTATCATTTTATCATCCGTCCGGTTTTAAGTAAGAAAAACAATTTTAATAAATCATATTTTGCTCAGTCTATTGATTTTAATCTGGCCAAAGAATTTATAAATCATCAGATACATGAAAATGAAAATGTTTATAAAGAAATCGTGCCATTTAATTTAATAAACAATAACCAATTAATTGTGGCGTATTCAAAATTAAAACATTTTTGGTAAAAGATTCTAAATTATTTTTATATAAGCGTAGTTGAAATTATCGAAATTACCATTGGAGGAAATAAAATACCAAACTAGGTAATCGCAAGATCTTTGCTACTACATATACAGTGAATACGACAGAATCTCATGTTAAATAATGTACCCATATTTAAAAAATTTCGTGTTTTAAAATTCATAATTAAATATTATTTAATGAAGTAGCATTATTATTTATGCTCTGTTGATATTTAGTTCAACTAATAAATAATTACATTACCAACGAAATCAAGTAATATCAATGCTAGCTAGCTTGCTAGTTAGATGTTTGTATAAAGAACATAATTAAATACATATCAAGTAGACAATATTATATGTAATACCTATCTACCTATGTAATGTTAGTTTCTACTTATTGCTACAATGAGAGTATTTACGCATAAACTACATAATATTAAGTATATTATTTAATTGAATTTGTAATATATGTTGTAAATAAAATATAGACTTATTTAGAAAATATATCGTATAAATAGGAGAGTTTTTTACTTGGTTTTTTATCCTCATCAAAGAGCGGCTTAATCGATTTTGGAGAGAAGTTCAATAAGTTTTAGATTACGTAATAACGCGTCGAAACAAAGTGATTCCTTGTTGAAATAGATCCTCTAGATGCGTTGGCATTGTGTTCTAGTAATCTAGAAACGTTACGATAATTAAAAATTCAGCATTTACAAAATTGGCTCCATTACAAAGTGATCTCACTAGGAGGTAAAATTAATGCTTTATTTCAACATTAATGCTCATTAATTTTTACGAATGAGTCGTACAGGTAGTTCACAGAGGTACAATGTGTGACAGAAAGTTACAATGTGTGACAGAAACAAATCATTATATATTATATTTATTTAACATTACTGCGTTTAAGTAACAGAATTTCATGAGATAATCGCAATGAAAATAAACAGATATTAGAAGAGATTGATGCATATCGTAATATAAAAAAACTATAAAAAACAAATATCATAAAAAATTAATTTTAATAAAAATAAAAACATGACATAGTTAGAAAATGTAGATGTCTATTGGGTGTCTACAAAATAATTATACAAAATCTTATTTAGTTTCTATTAAAAACTTTATTTTACTAGGTAGTCATGAATGTGGAAATAGGTAATAATTACGAAAATTTTAGTGGTCTAAATTCTTTCTCGAACTGTTCAATATGTAAAACATTAATTTAAATAATTTTTTTTCGATAATAAAAAAAAATAAAATAACACAACTTTTTACAGCGGATAAAAAAACAATCAAAATTAACTGAAAAATGTTTTTAAGTCAAATAATAGTAGCTTTCATGTAAATTTTGACGTCTTTGTATTCGCAATCCAGCTGTGTTACGTGTGTTAGATCATAGCTCATAAGTTTTATGTATTGAAAGCTTTTATGAGCTTCCCCTTCAGTTATTTGTAATTTATGTTCTAATATAATAAATATTCTATTTATTTAATAATTTTTTAGCCACCCAATAAATTATAATATGCAAACAAAATAATCTACCTACGTGAAGGTTAAGTAAGATTTTAATTTAATTACGTTTATTATAAAATAAAATTTCTAAAATTATTATCCTTAAGTGCTGCTGCATTTTTCAACAGCTTTTTGTTTATGTAATTTTAAACAAAGGTACTTACTGAAAATAGGTTTAATAAACACTTAAAAAATGTTTATCAATCACATATAATGCCAACATACAGAAATGAAGCAAAACCTACACAAAATATTTATACCTATTAATACAGCCTAGATACCGGTATTAAAAATAAGTTTAAATATATATAGTTATACATACGATAGCTTATAAAATAAAACATCGGGCATATATGTGTGGTTAAAACACGCCACACACTTTTGTAAACCATATATGAAATTGCAGAAGATAATAACGAAAAGAAATACCGCTACTTGTTTAAAATAAAAAGAGTAATGCATTAGACGATCCTTCTAATCAAGTTTAATTAATTAGCAATTTAAATACAGACTTTAATGATTAATAAAAACTAAGTACAAAATTAGTCTTTAGATAATAAAAAATATTTGTAATATTCAAATCAATTTACACCTAAAGCTATATCACTATTATTAATTTCTAATTAATTTTTTTGTAATAATTTGTTTCAATAATTAATAACTAATAGATTATCTTAATGATTATTAACACCAGATTTCTATTTATATTATAAAATCAATTAATACTTGTCAATTTTTACAAAAAATATCATCAACGTGTTTGCAAAAAACTTAATTATGTGAATCACGCCATTAAAATATTTACTTGACTAAGCGAAGTTTCGAAAATCTTAACAAAACTGATTCGTTAGGTTTTTAAACTTTTACTGTTAGACAAAATTACCTGAACAATATGATCAAGGCTTTAAATCTCAAAGTTTCAGAATTTTTTAGGGTTTAGTAAAAAAAAGTATACCTATATAAGCCCCACGTCATTTTGTTCTCGATTAAAGTTAAAAATATACATTTCTGTCTTTGTCATGACCTTTTTTTTTGCCATAACTTGAGTGACAAGACAAAAATTTTCAAATCTTACTCATAATTTTAAATTGAGACCGAGATGTTTACCTTTTCGATATTATCAAAGCTTAAAGCTCTGACTATACTTAACTATAGTACACCATGCTGGAACCTTAAATATGAGTTTATTTCCATAACTCTTATATTTTTCATAGAATAAAAAAAAACAAAATTTTTTTAAACAATAAATAAAAATATTTCTTTTAAAATCATGTATATTACAACATTTGATTAATTTTATTGAATAGAAATATATGTTTATTATGATTATAATACAATTAATTTATGACGAATTAATAAACAAAAAGACACAAAAAAAAAAAAGAGTTATTATGAATTTTTTATATGATTACAAAATTGTATGATATTTTTACCTGATTTACTATAAGAAATATTTTTTTTTAAATTTTTAATAAGTAATAATAATATGTATGTTATGTGGCCCACTTTTATAAATAATTAAAAACTGAGTGTCAATTGCCGATCTTGACATTATAATTATATTTAATTGAAACGAATGTACAGAAATAATTTCGAAATGTAATTTCACTTTCACATATTTTACTTTTTTTTTTATTAATAAATAAATAAAAAAATTGAATTTTATATTAACTATGATTGCAATTATCTAAATAAAATTTAAATTATTATAATTTGCGATCATTTTCTAATTCTTAAAGATTGTAATTAAAATTTGCAACTATTAAAAAAGCAAGTATAATAAGACCTGGGAAAAGTTAAGTACAATATTCTTTATGGTCAAAGAAACATTGGAGTTTTATACTCGACATACAGATTTAACTAATATTCATCGACATAACAAAATTTATTATTCATAAAATCATCTAATTAATTCATTTATGTTTATCCGTCCGTCCAATTGTCTCTCATCAATGTAACTGAAAAAATTAAGGAGATAGCAAGGTCAAATTTTGGTGGATTATTCTAGAACTAAGAGTGAGTTTAAAATCGATCTATTAAATGTATCTATGTCCCAACTTTAGAATCATCAAAGTTAGAGGCAAAATTCAAAAACAAAAAATTATTGTATTTTCATGGTAAACTGTGCGACTGTGTATATCAGTTTTAAAAATTTCCAATTCAGAAATTGAAAAATTCTTGAAATTATAGACGAGTGGAATTGATCAAAAATTGACGAGTATTATCCTTGTTTTAACTTTAGCTAATACACAATATAACTGTAAAAAATGGTAGCCTTTATTTAGTTCAAGAACATGTTAAAACAAACCTATTATACATTTATATAACAATATTATATTAATTTAATAATAATCAAATAATAATAATAATATGACATTTTAAAAAATTCATAAAATCATTCATTATACGAATTACGAAGTCTTTCAGTATATAATTAATAAACATATCCTCTTTAGTTTATCTAAATTAACAAGCCATTGTATAGCTATATAAACTAAATTTTAAATCCATCAAGATTAAAATTTTATAGGATTACTTAATAATCATTTATACTTTTTCTATCGAAGTATGTGTACCGTGCATATTACTTATACAAACCCGACATGTTTCTCAATATATCAAACTATGGTCTGCTATCAGATTAAATGTCCAAAACGATTTCGTTATGATTGAAGAGAATAAATTTCTTCAGCAATATTCGTCTTTTCAGAAATCAGAAACATTGATATATTAAAATAATATCAAATACTTCTTTCTTTATTCAAACATTATATTCGATCCAGTTAAAAGATATTTGCTGTTACTAGATTTATCTCTTTTTCATAGCCGTATTTTCACTTCAGAGTTTTCCTTTTATTTGGCCAAATTGAAATAATAAATGAGTAAAACATTGAATATTTTCTGGAATAATTTACGAATATAATATCCGGTATGACTAAAATTTGGATTGTAACCACACACCAATATATTGAGATCATAAATTTCCAAACTATGTACTTCAACCCAGACACAATAAAATTTAATTAATGAAGTAAGTAATTTAATAAATAGACATTAAAATTGAATTTATTAAAGGATTTATTTTGTGTTCTGACAGTGACAAACAATAATTTCCTTCAAAATAAAGAGTAATAATAATTAAATTTTTTTTTATATCTTTTATTTTATTTCACCTTTGGTAATACATTTGTCACGTTACCTTGTTAACATTTTAATGAATTTATATTCATTTTTTATTTTTTTTTTTTAAACTTAGTTAATTATTCTATTTTAGAGTTCAATTTTAAATCTTTGATCTTAAAAACGTAACCTTGAAATGCAACATTACAAATCATTACTTTTTTTTTAATTCTTAATATGTAAACATCTATTGTTAGAAGTTTTGCATATTTGTTTTACTGTTTCAATCAATATTTACTTTATGATACAAAGTGTTTGTTTTCAATTCGGAAAAACGAAATTTAATCCATACGTTTTGAGACGTACAGAACAATATAATAGACATTGTACAGAATTGTCTATATTTTTTTATTATCGCCTGGGTCTAGTAGATTTAAAGTGGTATCCAAAGCACTTTAGAAAATGTAGTTAATAAAATCTTAATGTAGTTAATTAAATCCACGTGTTAATAAAATCTTTATTTAAACTTCTAAATCAAAATAACGTTTAGTTTTCTGACTTTGTAAAAGTATTGTTAAGCCCTGAAAATTATGTTACCATACATATTTTGCTGGATTATAATAATTAATTAAGACAAGATAATATCGAAATTTCTCAAAAATCAAATAAATTTGACTAAAGATAAAATACAAAAACTATTTAAATAAAAATTTATTATTAAGTTATTCATTACTGGTAAAAAAGTGGTCAGACTTTTCTGGATTTGCACTTTTGAGTGTTACCAGAATTAATTTAAGAATTTTTTAAATAAATTAAATAATATTAAAATTTATTTAATGTTTCAGGTGCTAAGGCAATATGTATAAATTAAAAACTGCTTTTCTTGAAATTTATGAATACGTATAATTTAATTCATATATAGTTTATAAATCTTGATATTTTCAGAAGTTGAATTAAGTCGTCAACGACAAACTCTTAACGTCTAACACCTAAATTGCATTGAGTTTACACAAAAATTTTGACTGTGTAATATTTTATAATGAATATCTACCTAAAAAAGAATCAAAAAGCTATTGATCTGAGCAGCGAACACTACAATCACCACCACATTTTATGATTATTATTAAAGTGTCATTTTTATTTCAAAAAAACAAATCTTTATTAGTTATTTAACCTCAGTCTTTTGTAAGGAATAGAGGGTGACTTTAAAAGGTATGCCGCTTCGCTCACCCATTCATTTTTACTTTAATGAGAAACCTTTTGTTGGGGTTTTTTTATTTTTTATTTTAATTTATGGTAACCTCAACTATATTAACTGGAATTCAGCTACATTTTTAATAATAATAAATTTCAATTAATTTTATTTATTTTCTTACTAATTTTATTGATTATATTCATAAATATGTCAAGTACATTTGTGTGTGTTTTTTACAAATTTATAAATTTTCCATTTCTGTTATAATACAATTTTAATATTTTAAATACATTCAGTCATTTGCTTATCAAAAATTTTTTTTGGTCTTGTATTCTATAGTTGAAGGTTGAGGCGGAATCAACAAGTGGTTCAGTTTTTCAAGGTATTATTTCTTTGGATTTAAGATAAAGTAATTCATTTGTTTATCTGTAGCTATAGTTGTTCTTTTTAAATGCCAAGATCGAAATGTCATTTAAACATCCACGAATAAGCGTGGTATTAATTAAAAAAATTTTTTAATTAAAAAAATAAAAAAACATCTTGTACCTTGAGTACTGTCGACGATCGGTTTTTTCAAAAAAAAATTTTTTTGATAGCCTTGTCTTAAACATATGCTGTTAACATGTCTGACACTTCAATGACCAGTCTTTTAATTAATTAGTATGATGCATTTATTTATCTGATTTATGAATAATCCTTGTGAAATTATTTATGTAATAGCATTACAGTTTAACGACTAAAATGTCGTCTTTTTTTCTACTTCTCAAACATTTTTAATTAGTTGCTCTTGGATTTATGGTCATCTTATAGAAATAAACACAAAACCGCTTCTTCCAATTGATTGGAAAATTAAAAGGACAAACTTTTTTATTACAAATGATGAGTTTAACTTTGTGAATGAGCAAAATCGGTCCATTGGAGTCTAATGGTTTTGCAGATTGTTCTACTCATTAAATTCAAATATAATCTACTCATTAAATCTAGAAATCAATTCTATTTCATAGGTGTTTTTTTATAATATTTTTTTATATGTACTTTTTTTTAACAAGAAGTGATTATTTCAACAAAATTCTTATGTAAACAAATATCATTGTTTTATTTGACAGAATACTTGAAAATAACATTGATTATAGATTTATATTACAGTAATAAATAAGTATTGGTTTTAAATAGATAATGTTTATTTAATAAATTGAATATTACCAATCATAATTACAATAATCAAAGTTTACTGGTATTAATTTTCTCATAATACTAAAGCTTCATATATATTTAATGTCAATAAATGCACAAGTTTTTTTTGCATTTACCTCCCATAATCAATAAAAAATTCATTTGTAACTGCATGAATAAATTTCGGTACATAATTATAAAAAATAAAATATATAATTTTGTAAAAAAAAAAAAAAGAATATTTACAAATATATAAAGTTGCTTCCTATCGATTTATTGGTCAAATAAAATGATTGCATAGTATTATAATGCTCTGATTACCATGAATTTTAATGATAAATTTATTATTTAATAAAACAAACATAATAATAGTTTAAATAATAATCTGAATTACGATAATTACCTCTTGATTTTATCTAATAAATAAAAGAAATACATTTTTTTTATATCCTTTTCACTTTCATTAAGTCATTAATTTTTCGCTAATGAACATAAATTTCGATAGATGTTAAAATATTGTTAATTGTTAATTAATAAGACGAAAGATTAATCATTTTCTTAAAAAAAAATCCGAGTCTACAAGCTTATTCCCTTTCAGTTAAACTCTCAATAACAAAATACACTGGAGAAAAATTAGATATTTCAATTAATTTTTTAGCTACATTTTCAATTTCACAAGTATTATTTATACTTACACCTTTAATAGAAATAATTGCACACTTTTAAAGTCTAAAACTGAAATTTACCTGTAATTACCACTTATTATTTATTAATTATTATGTTAATTATTGATAATAGTTTGTGTGTTTTTTATCAAATGAATCTAAAAACAAATATATATACAAAAAGACATGTGTAATTAATTTTTTTTTAAATAACTGGTTACATTCATAACAAATTACATTACCTGTAATAATAATAATAATATATTTGGTGTAAATAGTAGACGACATCTATATACTAGCTGAAAGCTTCAACGAATATTCCGAATTGTGTTTTAAATAAATTTGTCAGCCAATGATAAATTCACGGATGATTTTAGAAATTATTGAAGCCACAAACAAAATTACCTATAGGTATTCATAGAATCAATTAATGTGTCCTTTTCGTTTGTCTATACCATCTGTCCATTATCAAGAATTCATAACAAAAAAAGAGATGAAACTTCGGTCACGTGTTCAAGTTTTCTTCTTTTAAACCATAATTGGTGGAAGAAAAATTCAGTAAAAGAATGTTTGAGTAAATTATGAATGCTAATCAATAAAAATAGTTCAAACATTGACATCTGGAATGATCTGTAAACGATTAAATTATACTGCCTGAGCATGGACGTCAAAAACTTTTATTTTAAATGTTTTATTACTTAAGAATATTGGATTATCAAATCCTTTGAACAATTATTTACTAAGAAACCACAGGAAAGGTATATTTGGCATTGATAAAATTATTTATAAAATACAATTTTCTAATTTTACATCCTATTTTGTAAGATATATTATTTTCTTTTATTTGGAAATTAATTAAAATTCACTTGAGTCGTAATACGTTATTTTTTGAGCCAGGCATTCGATGCACTGTAGCATTGAAGTTGTGACCACGACACATATAGAAATAGTCAGTATTCCATTCGCCCTCTTAAATTTGATCCCAATCAAAGATCAGATACGTATCCTTCTAGGCCAATATTTTCAACACGGTAAAGCTCAAACAAAAAGCTTCAATATTTAATTGTTTATAAGAAACTAATATTTTTAACAAATTTTTTGACGATTTATTTAAAAAAAATTGGGTTTATAGGTTAAAATTTGTACTTTTTTTTAATGAATATTTAAAAAAAAAATTAAATAACCACATTCAATGGTGTGTTTTCAACAAAACGATGAAAGTGAAAATAATTTAATCTTGAACCTTTCTGTCAGAATTATAATTTATATAAAATTTTATACACTATGAAGCAATAAGTATCGTAGCAGTATAGAGTTTTTCAAATAGACTGAATTTTTTACAGAATATGTATAAATTTATAAAACATGTATTTTTTATTGTGATTTGCTCGATTCAATATTTTTTAATTTTTAAGAGTTAAAGAGTATGGCCTCGTATGATTTTTGCGACAAAATGCACGAAAAAGTATTTTCAAAAAAGAAAAATATTCAATATAAATTGCGTAAGTCCTATTAAAAAATGGCGATAATAAATCTATCTTCTTAAATCGCTTATATTAATAGTTTGAAGCATTTTCCGAAAAAACTGTTTATTTTTGTACATTTTACGTAAAACAATGACTCCTAGTCTTATAATTCATCCAAAAAGAAGCTTGAGTAAAATTTGGACCAAAAATTATTCCAATAAGTTCCGGATTCTTTATATTTGAGATATTCGCCAGGCAAGGCTATTGATAGGACTTGCTTTTCGATTTTTTATATTCCTAAGTACCTTTGCTCTAACAAAAAAAGAATATATGTAAAAAAAAAACACGTTTTTACACAAATGAAAACTACAATATTATTCAATAATAGTATTTTGATTTATGCATTATTTATAAATTATTAATATATGTGTGTTATATTAATAATTTCTAAATAGTTACAAAATTAATTTACCTGATGAAGTAATCTGTTTTTGAAAATATTTGTATTTAATTCATGGTGTCTTATAATCAATTTATTTGTGACCAACTTAATAAATAATAATTACAATATATATATTTTATTGTATATAACATAAGTTCATTTATTTTATCTTTATTGAATTCATTTTAATATGATTTTTTTTTAACTAATTAATTTTTTATATTAATTTTATTTCAACTGCTATGGCTGGTCTATACGATTATGTGAAATAGAATAATGAGATTTTGTTAAATTAATCGTTCTATTATTGAAGCAAAACAAAAATATTATAAATCTATTGAATTTATTTATTAAAAAAAAAGACTTTTAATTTTACTATTGAAAGTAAAATTGAATAATGTATTTTGGAATTCGTTTACTGCCAATGTTCCTTTAAATATCTATCTAAAAAGTCTTTATGTTCGTAAATTATATACTTAAAGCAGCGTACACACAGCGTGCAAAGGTTTGTAAGTGTAACGATGTTGCAATGTGCTGCATAACGTTCTATCTGTTTACCAAGCATAGTACCTTTAAGTATTTTTATTAATTTTTAAAATTTTTAATTAATGCTAATGATTAATTGTTACAGAGAGGATATGGAAAAAGTCAATATAAAATTCCACGATAATGGAACCGTTAGCTTTCAACATAGAAAAATTCTACAATTTGTACCGGAATTATCTGTAAATAAAGATTTGAAAGTTATGGTTCCAAATATTCCATTATTGGTAAATATTATTTTTTATTAATGTCTGGAAATAAGTAAAAAAATTAAATTTTTTTACACAATAAATTTTCTTTTTCAGACATTAACATCAAAAAGTAATTCCTTAGGATATTTTGTACAAAAAACACTCTCGTTGGGTTTAACAATGTCGCGATATAAACCCTTTCGACCTTTAACGGCCGAACAACTGGTATTTGGTTACGATGATGGATTGGTTAAATTAGCACATACATTTTATCCGAAACATATTCGACCGATGTCCAAAATGGGTTTGTTGGTGGCCAGAAATGGAACACTTAATGAAGTATCTACAATTTATACAGGTCACACTGGAATGGATAAATTTGGTTTGCTAGACAAATTAAATGGCTTGGATCGGCTACCGTATTGGGATTCAGCACCATGTAATGCAATTGCTGCTTCGGAAGGATCATTTTTTCCACCTCGTGATTTTACTAATTCAGATTTAGTACACATTTATGATAAAGATCTTTGTAGAATATTGCCGTTACAATATCGTGGACCCGTTAGCAAAGATGGTAAGGATTCATTTATTGAAATTATATTATTTCCACATATAATTGATATTTCCATATTTTAAAAACATTTTTATTCGAGAAAACCGTTGCAAATGCTGCGTTATCTTTTAGAAAAAAAAATCAAAGGGTCAATTTTGTCTACTAAAACAAAAAAATGATTTGGTCTGTCATATACGTTTTGGTCCTCTGTACCTTCCTTTAGAACACTTCATTCCCTGAAGTCCACAATGATTTCTGGTAGAAGGTGTTGAGAAAGATCCATTCAGAATAAGTGTTCCTATAGGATCGTATTGAGACCAGTGGCCACGCAAAAATCCCTTAGGTTCTCTACCAGAATTGTTCCCATAATGGATGAATCCAGAGTTTCAGACCCGAATATTCTTTATCTAAAACCTAAAAGATTTCTACCCAGGTGCAGATGACAGGTCTCATAAATGAAAAATATTTGAAGCTCGGTATATGATTGATAAGAACTGGGATATAAAATTAGGCTATTTTCTTTGAATGTACATAATTAGTATTTGATACTATATCAGACTTTTTTTTAGGCTTAAATGCTGATTTATATACACCGCCAGAGAATGTATTCGAAACAGCGGAAGTAAATCCCGATAATAAATGTTTTTGCTCTTATAAAGAAGAGTGCGCACCAAGAGGTCTACAAAACATAGCACCTTGCCAATATGGTAAGTTTTTATTTTATGTCAATTTTGAATTAAAGTAATTTTCTTTTTGTTTTAAATTTTTAGATGCTCCAGTGTATTTATCATTTCCACATTTTTATAAAGCCGATAATGCTCTGCTAGAGCCATTTGTTGGTTTAAAGCCAAATAAAGAATTACATGAAACATATTTTAAAATACAATCGGTAAGTTGAAAATCATTACTATGGGCTTAAGTTAAACTACTCACTGAATTATCGAGTCGACTAAGTCATTAATTGACAACTCTGAATATGCCCATATTACGATTAATATTTTGTGTTTACAATTAATATTATGTTTTTGTTATAGAAATTAGGAGTGCCGATTGAAGGAAAAGTCAGAGTTCAAATGAATTTAAAAGTTGAAAAAGCTGAACATGTTGCATCAGTCGCTAAATTTCCTTCTATTATGTTCCCGATTATGTGGCTAGAAGAGGTCAGTAGTTTATATATTTATTTTTTATTAGTATATTTTTCAAAGTTGTTTCATGGTAATCGATAATACTTAAAAACTAGGTATTTCTTCCTCGTTGAGCCTTGGCAATGGATTATAAACGTTTGTAATGTTTAAATTGGAACATACGAATATATTAAATATCAAATATTTAGGTTCTAGAATTTTGTCGAAAAGGACTTTTGTCGAAAAGGAGGCTTGTAATGATTCTGCGGAAAACCATAAAAATTGCCAAGAAATCATTTAAAAAAATATGTCGCTGTTTTAGGTTTTCTAGGGTAATTAAGGTCTATAAAAATCAAAAATTACATTTATTTAACGATTTAATGGCTAGTTTTTGAGATATCGCTTGAGAATTTACCAGAAAATTGAATTTCGGGTCGAATATTATGTGATATCTTTTAAACTACAAATCCAATCGTTGAATAAGTATTTTTTTTGAAATCTACAGATCAAACTACCCTTATATACATAATTTTATCGAAATTGGAAACGAAATAATTTTCTCGATTTTTCGTAATTTTCTTAAGGGAAAAAATCGAAAAAATTCATGAAAATTTTTTTTCTCCAATTTTGATAACATTATGTATATAAGGGTAGTTTGACCTGTAGATTTCCAAAAAAATATTTATTCAACGATTGAATTCGTAGTTTTTGAGATATAATCTGAAATTCGATTCGGACGTCAATTTTCTGGCCAATTTTCATGCGATATCTCAAAAAATAACCATCAAATCAGTGATATTTTTGGTTTTCTTACATTTTAATTATCCTAGGAAACCTCAGAATGGGAGTTTTAATTTTTGATGGTTTTTTTTGGTTTTTCACCGAATTCTCTTTTTCGCCAAAATTCACTTTTAATATCGATTCGTAACCAGAACTGAAAAAAAGTTCTCAACTTTTCAATAAAAATGCTTCACTGTTCTTGGAAATACTTACTGAATCAAATTAAAATGGATTATAGAATACTTAAAATTGATCCTCATAGCCGAATTAGTTCGGCTATTAAAATACTTTGATCAACAATATATCTTAATAATTAACTATATTCTATTTTTAATAATAAATATAAATAAATATAAATATAACTAATTAAAAACATTGTTAACACTCAATAAAAAAAACTAAAAACAAAAAAAAAAAAAACAGAATCCTATAAATATTTAGTAATAAAAAATAAACTTTCATAAAAATACTCATATTATATGCAACAAAGAATATGGTTGGTTATTGCACATAAAATCTTGTACATTTAACATAATATGTTAATTATTCTTGAAATACTAGTAGTATTAAAATTAGTAACTTGTTTTATTGATGAAGTGTACGAACGTATAAGTATATTGTGATCAACAATTATACCGTCGTGCTTAGATACTTTTTTTATTTGATCATAAAAATAATCAACGTCACAATTACAAAAAATTACATATTTAATTACAAAATACATATTTAATTACTCAATTGGCAAAATTTATATACAGATGTCAGTCGATTGTTAAAGTTAAGCAACATCAGATACAGTTAAGACTTGGATGGATAACTCTCAAATAATATTAATCAATGTTTGAAGATTTTTTGTATGCAAACATTTTTTTGTATTTGAATTCTTCGATCCAATGGTCTGATTTTGCTCATTCTATAACTTTTAATTCATTGTTTTGGTCCAAAAAACGCAACAAGAATTTCAGCTTGTTGACATCTATCTCAATTTTGTTATTGTGGTCAATATTTGCTAGCTTTCAAAACTTTAGACTAAAAATAATATACCGTGATTTATTCTATGTGTCGAGTATAAAAATTGTACTTAAATGCGTTTATAGATAAAACCACAAAGCCTACAACACGAAGAGAAAACCCTTTGAGTCGTTCGTTAATTGCTTTGGTTTTTGATGTTAAAGAGGCGGAAGCTTCTATCTTACACTAACTTGTACAGAGTGGAAGTGAGATCCAAAACAAGCCATTTTATCTAGCTGTATACCTTGAAATTAATAACAAATTTTCGTTTTGTTTTTTACAGGGAATTGATGAATTAACACCACCAATTCGTCGATGGATATATTTAGCCACTGTGTTTGCTGAAAATGCTGTACCAATATTTACATATGGTTTGATAATATTTGGTGTATTAACCTTAGTATTTGTATTTGTGCGTGCCTATAAGAATGTGGTATTTACACAAGAGACAATTGAAATGGGCAAGCGAACAATACGGCGGGGCAGTAGTTTTATTGTAAATGGTCAACATAGGCTAATGATTGTTAGGGATAGTTATTCATTATTGTCACATGTTAGCCCTGAAGAAACACAATCGTTATGTTAATGATTAACTTATTATTTATATTATAAATTTTATCGGTAAGTTATTAAATACTACTCCCGAAATTAAGGTTATTTTACATAAAAATAGCCTAGCGATAAAATAATTTTTCTCTCCTTGATGTATATAAAAAATAATCAACTATTAATAAAATCTATTTTTGTACCTTAAGGATTTTTAATTATTCAATTTGAAATAAAAAAGAAATCATTTTTTCAAATAATGGAAAAATCAGCTAATTAAATAAATATGATTTATTTCGTGGGGAAATCCATTTAAAAAAATCCATAACTTCCCGATAAATTATCCTCAAAAAAAGTCAATTCATTCGAAACTCGATTTTAATACAAAAGAAAATAATCGATTATTTAATATTTTTCTTGGATGCTACACTCTCAATGTGAAACATTCTATCAATTATTAGCATTTTCTCCTAGAGTGCAAATTTTCAATGATGGATCAATAAAATTCAATCGATTCTTTGTTTAAAATGAAAGGAGTGGGGTCCAACAGAACGTCGCGTGGAATTGTCGTCTTTTACTAATCTTTAGCGTCAAGTGTACTCCTTATTAGGGAGCAGTAGTGGCAAGTCAGTGGAAATGTTAGAGAAGCAAATAATTTAGATTTTTGTAACAGGCAAGCTTATAAATACCCTGCGCTAGACTTACGGTTAACTGAGGGATGTAGAATGTTAAAAAAACAACCTTTTAAACACTCTTACATTAAAGTGTCATTGGCATGGCTTTGAAACAGAATTACAAGACCAGAAATCAACGCCGGTATTTTGCAAAATACGTACAATAATTGTCTAAAATCCTGTTAATAGTGATGAGATTAAAAAATGAAAGATGTAATTGATTCACAATAAACACTCAATTAAAATATCACACGTGGTCAATCGGTTTTTACAAACAATAGCAAAAAAAAATCAAAACAAAATAATTTTTTTTCTTCAAATTATAATAAATTTTATTAGACATTAAATGCAACAGATGTCCAGAAGTCAATATTCAAAAAAAATTGTTTGCCTTGTACTTTTGAATAATATTCTCTATTTGTTTTCTAATCCGTCCTTTGATTTTGTAACATTATAATTTAATTATGTAGTTTTTTTCATTTTTATTCCTTGTTTAAATTTTTTTTATATTAATTTTTATATAAAGTTTGTAATAGTAGAAAATATTGAAACGTCAAAGAAAATTTTGGTACAAGAGTTAATAGAAACACTCTTGTACCAAAAGTCTGCCCTTCTCTGCACCTAATCAACTCAAAAATGAAAGGACCTAACGAGTTGAAATTTTGGTACAAAACAGGCACCACATGTCACATTGATACCATAGACCTTCCCCCCTTTGAATTAATCACCCTTTGAGTTCTTTTATTTCTTGTTCAAAAAATTAGTTTTATATTTTCCAATGAGAAGCAAGTCACACTTAACCGCTTGTTAATGTGGTTAATCGCAAAATAGTCTGATAAAACAGGAAATTTCCTTTGGATAATCTCCATGAAGATTTTGCTGAGTTAAGGCTATACACATTTATTCGCCACTGAGATTGGTCGATGAGTCTTATGTAATCGCTGTTACCACAATTTTCCTGATTTCGTTAGCTTCATAGTAATAATGAATTTACTGTGATAAAATTTTTTCTTTAACAATTGCATGATTTCTTTTTTACAGTTAAGTGGAAAAGAAGGAATGTATTCAATCATTGGTGCATGCAGAAATCAACCCGTCGAAGTTAAAATACAACATGACATTTCGAACATTTATTTTTTTAATTTTTATTATGTATTTTTTCGTATCGACATACATAAATGTGATAATTAGTCATTTCCAATCATACAATTAATAAAAGACAAAAACAAGTTCGTACAATAAAAACAAAATCTTTATTTAAAAAGTTCACAAAAGCAATACAATCCATCAGCCCAAATGGTAAATAAAATAAAATCGATAACATGATATTTGAACAAAAAAATTACAGCAATTAAATAATCATCAGAAAAAAATATCATAATATAAACGACGGAAAATAATTATTCATACTTAAAAAAATTTATATAATTTTTTGTTTATTTTAGAAAGCTGTTGTTAATTTGTTTATTTTTTGAATTTAATTAACATTTTGACGCAGTGTTTAGCGGGTCAATGTTAGCGGGTTAGTGCTAGAAATGAAATGAAATTTACGATATCAATTTAGAAAGACATCAATACTGTGATTTTTTTTTTAATTAATAAAATGTTATATATTTTATAAAAAAAAAAAAGAAAAATTAAAATAAATTAATTTTATTTTAAATCAAAGTTTGTAGATTTATAAGAACACAATTCAATATTCATTCAGGGTTTTCAGTGTGGATCACTGCTGTTGAAACGAAGAACGTAGCTAAACTTTTTGAAGCTAGGTGTGTTGGTTACAAAATTCATTCAGGACTCTTATCATTTTCTCATGCTTTAGAATTTAGAATCCTACATTTAGAATCCTACATTTTGAAGTATTTTTAAATGAAAGAATATTGAAGAAAGAATATTTTTGATTAGTTTTTGCTAACAGACGTCTGATTGATGAAATTTAAATGATACAACCAATGAAACGTTTTTCGTTGAAAATCGCCTAAGTGGACAAATTTAGATATTATCTTTTATCCGTAGTAACTTTGGGTACTTGTATTAGGTAATATTATATTTGTATAAAATTTTAAGAATTTAGCTTAATTTTAGTAGAAATGAATAAGGAATTACGATGGTATAACGGGAATTTGGACAAGAAATATCAAATTATTGTTTCAAAGTGCAACGTTTCTCCTTTTGTATAAGACTTCCTCAAACAACAAAATATAGTTAAATTGTATGATCATTGTTTAGGTGCTTGAGGAAGTCATAATAAAAAAAAAGATGAAACGTCGTACTTTGAAACAAAAATTTGAATATCTTATTTTTTGTCCTACTTTTTGGTACGTTTTTTTCTGAATATTACACATTGGACGTAAAACAAAATGTCGAATTATGTGATAAGTTTAATATACCGAATTCAACAGTGAATCTACAAATATTTTTTTTAAAATAAAGATATTTAAAAACATTTATAGACAATGATGGCTTTTAAGACTGAAAATCTGGTTTATTTTAATAATATATTAATTATATAATACAGAATTAATTTGTACTCAATTATTATTATAAATTGGTGAATATTTTTACTGTTAATCAATCAATCCATAAATCATAAAAATAAAATAAATTTCAAAATTTAAAAATCATTAATTTTTTTTTAAATACTTTAAAATGGCCTAAAATTTTTTTTTTATATAAATGCTTATGGTTTTAAAAAATTATTCTAAATACCATTTGTTTAGAATATAGCCAGTTATTAATGTTATTTTATTGAAATAGGAACCTTATCAATTTAGTTTCGAATTTTCGTCATATATAATCGCATCTTATTTATACTTATTTGAGATATTACAAGCGCAATTACTTAAAGAAATGCTCAAATTTTTTGAAATTTTAATACTAGATCGCCCAAAATTGTTTTACCAATTTAAGAAAAAAATAATTTTTTACACATTTTAATAATGTACCTTATAATATTTTATTCCAAATATTCATAGGAAAAATTTTACACCATTTGCCATAGTGTTTTCATTTCATTATCAAACTTATGTGCAATTTTGGTCTTAAAGTATTTGATAAACTGTGTCTATTAATTACTTCGATTTGGTAATATTAGATGAGTTCAAGCCAAATTAAGAGAATACTTATCTGCTCAATTTAGGTTAATACTACTAAGCATGTATTTTAATAAGAATGCGAAGCACATTTTTGAAACGAGAAATATTTGAAAATACAGAAAAAAAAACGGTGCAATTTTTTAAATTCTTGAAATGAATTTGACATATAGAAAATATACTTTTTCAAAATTATTGGATGCCAAAAGTCTGAATAACTAGTGAAACTAATCACTAACAGAGATAATTCTGTAGATACAGGATTTAAACTTCATTATCAACCATGTTTAAACTATTTTGAATGATTAACATTCATCAAATACCTTAAATATGCAGACCATACAGTTATAAATAAATAATAGAAAAAATACAAAAAAGGTTTATTTAAAACAAGCAGTTTTTTTAAATATTTTCCGTTAAACTGTTTTGATTCGCCACAATTTTAGCTCAAATTTAGCTCAAATTTATAATATCTCATATATATTTACAATATAATTTATTAGTTATTGACTGAATAATATATTATTTTATGAATGAATGGGTAACAGCACATATCGACTATCTAAACAATTAACTCTGATAGTTGTTTAATTTTGATAATTTCCATAGAAATGATATTATAATCTATTCTTAATCGGTTACAAAATGAGACACGAAACTATTTATTTCCATTTTATAACAACTTTTTAATTCAAACAAGCCAAAATTTACAAATTTCTCATATAAAAATTTATTCATTCATCTTAACTATAGCCCAGTTAATATATGATTTTTTAATGTCTTGAAAGGCCATGCATTTATTTGTTTTTGGTGTTTTTAATTATGGATAAAATGCGTTTTGAAAGTGTGCTTCAGAAATATTGTATACAATTTCGTGAATGATAAACAAAATACTCTCATTCATAAATAATGTAAATAATGTTTATTTTATGTGTTGCTCAGTATAGATTTAAGAAATTAATTTTTTGTCTTTGGTGTTTATTCACAATAATTTCGAAATATTTAAAATAATAAATTCCAATAATGTTAAGAATTATGCATACATTATAGTAGTTTTTAGCAAAACAAATTTTTGTTAATTTTTTGTTTATTTTATTTTTTATTTTTTTTAAGAGTTACCCATGACGTACGTAATTTTTTGAAAATATTATTTTTCATAGTAAAAATTTGTTTCACTAGTCAAGAGTTCTCTGTTGAATTTCCTCTGTTAGATCAATTGTTTTAATTCACAAAGTCTTTGGATGATATTTAATTGCAAAAAATATTTTTAGCATTCACTTAAATTTTCTGAAGATAATTTTAAGAGTTATAGGCAAATTTATTTTTGTTTTATTCTTTAATATTATTGTTTCTATCTGGGTTATAAATCAGCTATTATTGAATTAAATTTGGTAGAAAAAAAATTGGATTAAAAAATTTGCATACGCTCTTTCTATTATTTTTTTTTTTGGATTTTTCTATGAAAAATTTACAAAAAATAGGAATTATTATAATGATATGACTTGATAAATTGCTTATTAAATATTACCAAACTCTTAAAAAATTTCTTCACTTAAAACAGGTACATATGTTAATTTCCAATAAATAAATTTTTGTATAATTTTTCCATTTTTTTTATTTTTTTTTTATATAATTTAATATATTTTGGGGAGTAAATAATTTGTTCAAAAAATAAAAATGTAGTAAAAATGAAAAATATTATTGAAAAGACAAAATTTGATACTATATAATTAATATTTTTCTTTGAAATAAAATATTATATTATTCCAATTTTTTTTATAATTTTTATTATTATTTTAATTTTTCGAGTATTGTCTTCATCATATCGAAATTAATTTAAGATATTTAAATAAAAACAATGTAAATAATTTTTAATTAAGAATATTTTAGGTTTTATGAAAATTGTTTATTATTTGTAAATAAAATATTACAAAATTAAAATTTTTTTCGTACTATTAATTTTGTTTGATATGAATGTATTTTAATTTTTATAGACTGTCACACTGGCACAAGATTTTCAAAGATTTTCAACAAAGTATGCTAGGTCTAATCGAAAGTGATTGAAAAATTATAATTTTAGAACGGTTTTTTAAACATTTTAATCATACTCAACGATTTTGGTTTGAGAACCGGCATAGCGTAACCAGAACCGCTCGTATCCAAACTTAAATGAATTCGGAAGGCTTATAATCTTGGCTCTGTGGTTCAAATCACAGAGCTACTTCCTTACTTTGATTTTTTAGCAAACCCAAATTAGAACTTAAAGAAAAATGTCCAAATTTAAATGTTGAGTCGATAGAAGTTAGTTATTTATAAATATATTTTGGTAAATAAAACAAAATGCTAAATAAAATTTAACGATTCATTTATTCATATAACTTCTTAATTCTCTTATAAATAATATTGGTTAACCATAAAGATGCAACAATAAATTGTAAAAATGAAACAACTTCAAAACATTCGGTATATTCGATATCTAAAACATACAAAAAATAATGGAACATGCAACAACAAATTGTAAGAGTGAGACAACTTCAAAGCATTCGGTATATTCAATATCTAGAAAAGACAAGAAAAGAAAATGGTAGCTATAAAATTTATACACGCAAAAATCAAAATTTTTAAACTGCACTCTTTGTTTAACAGTTTATCTCATCCTGATTACAACAGGTTGAAAAAATTTAATTCACGCATAAGGATCTTGAGAATAACAATTTCTTACAATTGCTTAGACATTTTTGGCTTAAATAATATGGTTTCGCGTTTCCCACTGAAAACATGGTATCAATAGGACAATTTAAAGAGAATTGCTTAAACAAATTGAGATCAAATAGTTTTTGGTACTTCGGCGCCGATTCTTACTATATAAGAAATATTAAATCTATATTTACCTAAAAATGCTGCAAAAAATATTAATACTCTTGTTTAAAAAATAAACATATTATTTTTCTAATAACGAAAAAATATCCGAAATTCGTAAAATTCATAGGATCTTTTTTATACGTATTTCATCAAAAAAAGCTATCCCGCTTGAGAATATCAATTTCTTACAATTGCTTAGACATTTTTGGCTTAAATAATATGGTTTCGCGTTTCCCACTGAAAACATGGTATCAATAGGACAATTTAAAGAGAATTGCTTAAACAAATTGAGATCAAATAGTTTTTGGTACTTCGGCGCCGATTCTTACTATATAAGAAATATTAAATCTATATTTACCTAAAAATGCTGCTAAAAATATTATTGTTCCCACAATAATATTAACAATTTTATGAGCATAATGATTGATTCCATCGGTGTTTTGCAATACAAATATTTCGGATAAAGCATGGATCGATGACAATGATGCTGTTGATAAAATTCCACCAAATAATATATAGTTTTTTCCATAGCCAGAAGTAATTACTGAAATAATAAAAATTATTAATTGTCAGTATTCTATTCAACCGAAAATTACTTTGCCTGAATGTTTTCCAGACCGACTTAAGTGGGGTTGTGTTTTTGATAGAGACCGCTAAAGGCTCAATAATAAATACAAACTGAATTTTATATATCCTGATAAAAAATAGTCCTTTTGAATCTTATAGAAATTGAATAGTATTGAATAGAAAATTTCATTTTAAATTCAATTTCATTTCATTAGAAAATCAATAGGATTGAATGGAAATTTCATGTTCAATTCAATTCAATTTCATTTCTATTCAATCTTATTCAAAATTTGAATAGGATTTACTTTAGATTGTGGATATCGGATGATTATTTTTTAAGCTATTTGTTCTCAAAATGAGATTGTCTTTTTAGTAGCCTGATTTTAGTTTTAATTCCTCTTAAGTCAATTCATTCGTAAATAAAATAGAGAGTTTTATTTTATGTGACAAAGAAAAGAAAAGAATATCTTGAATTATCATTTTGAAAAATACTTACGTGTAAAACCCGTCGATGCAACAAAATATGATACAGCTAAACATATCTTAATTGTGGTACGTGGAATTCGAAAACAATTCCAAAATATTGTAAAAACTAAACCACCAATTGCAACAAACGTGACGCACATAATCGTTGTATGAACATTCAATAAATCCACTTCATTATAAATGACACTGGGATACAAGGCCCAAAATACTAATATCGATAATTTCTCAACAAAAATTAACAACATAAATTTGAAGAAAATCGGTGTTTTCATTATTGTAATTGTATCATTTAATTGTATTAAGCTGCCAATATATTTTGGATTCATCATTGAATGTGGCTGACTATTGATTGGTATCGATTGTCCATTATAGATTGAATTATTTTCATAGGAAAATGTTATGTTATCTTGTGAGTAATTTTGTATTTCATCTAAATTCGTTGTCGTATTTGCATTACGAGCCAAATCATTTTGATATTCTTCAGTGTACGATCGTCGAATATTATTACGAATTTCAATTTTACTCTTATTGTTTGATGGTTGTTGCTGAAGTTCGTCATCCTTGTAGACATCAATTTGATCCAAATCGATTTTCTTTTGTAGTCGATTTTTATTTCGATCAATCTCGTTTGCTTTATTTATTGTTTCGGCAGTTTTCGAATTTTCAATATCAAGATTGTTATTTGTTGAAGTCGATGGTTGTACTTCAATTATTGTTTTATTAAAAACTAATTGTTCGTCTTCACAAGATGATGTCTGAAAATTTTTTATTAATTTGTGAGAAAAATTAGTATTTATGAAATATAATACAATGAGAGGTTGCGTTGCCTTTTTCATGGTGATTTCAGGCCGATCAATTTTCGATTTTATTGAAAGTTTATATGAAGTTTATAAATCAATTATCTGTCAAAGAACATTTATTTTTGTCTTGACTACAATAGTTAACGTTTGAATTAAATTACTTACATCTAGCAAATTATACGTAGTTGTTTCAGGCAACGTAAAATTCGGTTGTTTAAATACAAATGAAACCAAAACCACAAATGATAGAATAACTTGATATGCTAATAATGTTTCTAAAACTCCATGGCGTATAATCAAATTTCCCAATAGTAATGGTGTTAGGATAAATCCAACGATATTGCTTAGATAAAGTACATTCTTTGCGATTATATATTTGTGTTGAAAATATTGTTTAATTATAAATTCACACTGATGAATTATCAGTGACGCGCCAATTCCTAAAAAATAAATTATGCTGAATAATAATCTTGAGTTTGTATTCGAATACATATTTATTTTTTTGGGGATCTTTTTATGTTCCGACTTTTGGAGGATTTCACCATTTATAGACTTAAAATCAAAGATAACTAACTTCAAATTTGGTTCAATTTCTGGATCATTCTGAATAATTTAATTCCTATGTATATTGCCTAAAACGTAAGTTTACTAAAGTCTATATCAAACGAATTGTTTATGCTAGCGAAATAGATTTAGAAATGATTTTGAAAAATTTAGCGCAATTTAAAGTTAAAAAATGAAATACCATTTATTGCCCCAGCAAAAAAGTAAAACAAAATAATAGTTGGCTCATGTAGTTCGGCAGCCCATATAATTAAATTTCCACTGGAAATTAAACAGAATCCACAAAATATAACTGTTTTGGGCCATTTAAAAGTTTTTGTAAAGGATCCAAACCATGCATCTAGAAACACAAATATTTATAAAATATTTTTTTTAAAGATGTTTATTTAAGTTTTATGAAGAGTTAAGTTACCAGCTAGTGACCAAAAAGCAATAAATACAATTGGAACCAATGTTATTTCATGATCCCATAAATAATATTCATCCGAATGTGTAAGATTTTCAATTTGATCAAATAATAAAAATGTTCCATAAGCAGCCAATAAACTTGGAATCATTAACTAAAAAAAAAGCGTATTAAATTCTCTCAAAATTTTCTAGAAATGGAAGGGCGGTCATAAAACTGAAGAATATTAAGAAGTTCTGCCATATTCGAAGTAATTTTTGCAATGGAAAACCTTCTGGCTTATCCTTTTTAAACATTTTTACGACGAAAGGCGAATTTTTGTATCTGTTATTCATCTTCGATAGGCTAAGAGGAGTCACTGAGATTATTCATTTTAAAATTGTGGTCAAACTATTTTGTGGTTATTTTGCGGTAAATTTGTCTTTTTTTTTTTTTTTGGAGACACTAAAGTTGACTTTGTATCCTTTGCTTTAAGAGTTACATTATGGCTTAAAATGAACTATTACCGCTAATTGTGAGCACAGTCATTATTGATTTTCGTTCAATTAATTTTAGAATGTTATTCCATCAAAGAATGATCATTCTGGGTACGAGTCACATTTTGGCGACATTGACTTGAGGGCGCAAAAGCCATTAATTAAAATATATTTTTTTAGTTTTTTAGATTTGGATATTTTGTGATAGTAAAAATTGTGAATCTCGATTCTGTTATATTTTTTCAGCTAGCAAATGATTTGAATTTATTTGTTAATTGGAGCCGTTAATTGAATAAAATTTGATGTTTTTTTAAAAAGAGAAATATGTTTTCAGATAAGAATATATTTAAGAAAAATTTGCTTAGTTAGTAGAATTGTCATACCTATCTCAAAAAATACTTAGTTTTTTTGCTAGCTAATAAAAAGATAAGATTAAAATTCTATAAACACAATACCTGTATAAATATACATGCTGATAAAATAATCCATCCATAACCTCCATCAGGTGGTGATGGACCCAATTCTGGTTGTGATGTTATAATTTGATCCAATCTTAATGATTTATGCATTTTTCTCAATAATTGTACAGTTTTTATATCATAAATAATAATTATTGACTTGACAATGAGTCATATTGTTCATATTTTTTTCTATCCCATTGAGGTGACTTCAAATATTTTATCTATATTATAAAATATGAGATAAAGACTTCAAATCGATTTCAATTGTAGAAAATAATCACTGTTTTTTTTGTACGTACCGTCTCCTTTGCACAAATTATTATTTTCAAATCAATCGCTTTAATTATGTTTAATTCATATGTATTGATATTATTTTTGTTACATTGTGGATAAAAATTCATTTATTGTGTCCTAAAAGTTTATTAGAAAAACAATTTAAAATTTATAATATAAATTTCTTATCAATTACCTTACAGGTAGATAGTGACATATTTACTGATAATAAATGTTTTATTTTTCAACATCGTCTAACATAAAATAGTAGAAATTTTATTATTTATTATAATCATATGAAATTATTTGTATGCCTGTATGTACGTTAGACTTTATTTTGGATAATTTTTAATACTTTTTACGTAGAATATTTTGATTTAAAATGTGATATTTATTATCTTAGTTTCCATGACAATTGTTATTTCCAGGAAAATGACAGTATTGGACTTGGATTTTACACGATCGTGTTATCTGAATAAATTGTTTTCTGCATGTGACTTTGTATGGGGTAAACTTTTCCACAGTAAACCTTCAGTATTTACCATTTAAACTTTCCATAGCAGTAACAAAAAATACACATATTTAACATAGCCATTGCATCAAGTTAAATAAGAAAACAGCTTTGATTTTTAAGCGTAAAAATAATCAATGCCTCATGTTCAACAGTGAATCATGAGCAAGAAGTACACTCTGAACAGCTAGTTTACGTACTCTTGAGAACATGAAAGCTTCTTCAGCATATTAAAGTTGTGGAGTGTTGTTTAAATGATATAGAATCGTAATATCAATTTAAACTAAAGTTACACTTGCGTTTATGGTGATGCGGAAACACTCTACAACCGAAAGAATTTCACACTCCTATTTTATGATTTAATAGTAGTGTAAAAAAATAGCTTTTGAGGCGAGAATAATCAATTAAACTAAGATTCGTCGTTTATACCTATGAATATACTGATTCATTAGCTACTTACATTTATTGAAAAATGTTTAAGATAATTATCAAAACAAAAATAGAAAGATTATATTTTTGAGGCACGCTATATAAACACTATTAATTTATCCCACCTTATATATTTGATAAGATAAGCATAATTTAAAAATAGTAAATAAATGATATACCTACGCTAATAGTAGTAATTACATGAAAAATAGTTTCATATAAATTATTAATAATAAATAGAAGGAGGGTGGGGGTATTTTGTTAAACAGGAAATAGAATAATACGTTAAACTTAACAAATGAAAAAAATACAGGAAAGGTTTAAAAAATTGTATTTATTATTAAATTTTTTGTTTATTCTGCATCCATCGAGAAGGAAACTGAAAAATCCGAAGACATTATTAAAGATTTGTATTAAATTATGATATTTTTGGTAAATAAGCAACTAATTCAATAAATTTAAACTTTTTTGAATTGGTGTCATATAAGCTCGGATCAAATTTCGCCAAAACTTGATATTGATATTTTTGTTATGGAAAAACAAGTAAATTTTTTGTTAACACTTACAAATTTTATTCAATCTTAATAATTTTTCATTTCGGATTAAATTTGATAACATTTAAAAAAACTGATTATTTTTAAATGTTTGTAAAATTTGGATTATATATTTTGAAATTTTTATAAGATATCTAGAAAACTATTTTTCAACGTTTTTAAAAATTATCTTTGTGAATTAAAATTGTAATATTCAGAACTGTGTCCAAGGGCTATAATTAATTGAACCCTTCCGGTATCTGTATTTTACATTAAAAAAATTAATTGACATATAATTTACTTAAAGTAAAAAATCTGCTATAGTTTTTTCTATATAATTATTTATTAAACATATAAACAATACTTAACGAATATAATACAAGTGATTATCGAGATTTGAGACACATATTAAGATTTTTAAATAAATATTTATAAATATATAAAAATGTGAATTTAATTCATACAAAATTAATAACGATTATTGTCGCATATCACTGTTGCACAACATTCTGGAAACGGTTTATTAATATCTTGTGGAATATCTCGACATGGATATCGTGCTGGTGCTGTAAATCCACATCTGTAAAATAAAAGTGAATAAATTTCCTTCAGTAGTGAAAACGCAAACTATAATTCGTTCCCCAAATATTGAGAAACAGGTTATGTTATAAATAATAAAATTTCAGGATAGATCAGGTAAACAGGGAAATCTTACTAAATTGTTTAGTCTCCAAAGTCACTTTATTTCTAAATAAATAGTCACGCTTTTACATTTTCTTAATCCTTGCTTTGTTTTTTAATCAGAATAATAGAGATATCAAAATTTAGAGCTGAAAAATGGTTTTTCAAAAAGTAGTTTAAGCAAGTCGAAGCAAGGGATCGCAGTTGAAAATGTTATGCTACATATGTCTGGGCATTTCTGGCATTGTAGCTTCTAAGTGATTAGTCCAATTACAATACGAGTAGCGAAAACTGCTTTATTTAATTGGAAAGTGTTAATTGTATTGTTTAGATATTTTAAATTTTGAATATTTTACTTGTTATAAAATTACTTACCCAGTGCCATCAATTGAAAAATCTGAATTACATGTTATCTTCTCACAATTTCCAGGTAACTTGATTGTCTCACCAGGGGCTAATTCAATTTGTGATGCTTCGTGAAAGCATTTACCAGGTCTATCTATAAAAGCAAATATTTCGTACAAATGTTTACTTTTCTTTGGACAATAAAAAATTTTTATATCTAACTCTTTATTTTGGTTTAATCTTAAAATTAAATAAGGCAGACCAATTTTTAATTTGAGATAAAAACGTAAATGAGGTTTTCTTAATGCAATTTTTGCAACATTTTCATGTAACGATTCATTCATCATTTTAGCCAGCTCAGTGGCTTTTCGTCTTTAACCATTTTTCTATTTACATTCCGATTTTTTCTTGTAACAAATTTAGCCCTTCTAATAGTGTAGTCACGGGTTCAATTCGCATTAAACCCATGGCCATTAATTGATTATAAAGTTATTACATTAAATTTTGCGCACTGAGCCGAAGAATACGTTAGAAATGGTCATTAATGTGATTTTCGATATTTGTTAGAATAGCGGGCTTGATAGACGAATTTTTTATTCTATCGTGGACTCCAAATTAACTTTTTTTTCAATGTTTAAGTAATTTCTTATAAATTGACACCTAAGAAGTGTTTATACGCCAAATTTTCTTACTTTTGTAAAATACCCAAAAAAATTAAGATGATTACCTTGACTTGTTGCATTTTGTATCGTATAAATATATGCAAAAGATACATTAAAAATAAACGTTAACACAATTAATTGAACACTTATTGATTTGTGCATTTTAGAATAAAAACAATATTTAATTATAGATTTACTATAAATATATGTATTGAAAATAATTATTTTATATTCTAACTATATCCAATAAATTTACTACATTGACTAAATGACAGGCAGCAGTCAATTTGATTTCTGTTAAAATTTAAGCATTTTGGTAAAGTATCATTAATCAGAAATGGTCAAATTTATTTTATAACATTGAGTTGTTTAACAAAGTGCAGATGTTTCAAAATTTTTGCTGTTATCTAAGCGTACAGAAAAATAAGTTTTAATTTCATACTAAAAAACCAGGTAAAAAAAATGAATTTTTCTTCTCACTTAAAGATATTATTAATTATTGTATAAAATTTATTTAAAAAAATTTATAATACATTTATTTTCTTTATGTTTTTGATAGGGGAAAAGTATCCGAAGTCGTGATTTGCATACCTTATAAAAATTAAACCTCGATATTTGCAGTAGTCCGTTTTCAATAAAATTCCAAGAAAACATGCATTTATGTCATCAGTTGGACAATTTAAGGAAAATTGTGGTGGAATATTTGTTCATACCTGTGAACCGATTCTTACCAGACTAATATTAAACAATCGAGATAATTCCATAGGGGAATTAATGGGGAGACATACGACTGCTTTTAAGTGAAACTGTTTTACAAACACAAAGAGAGAGTAAAACCATGGGTGATTTTATTTAAGTTGTGCCGTGCGGCGTAGAGACCCCGTGTCATTGTCGGATAATTGAAAAATTAAGACATAGCAGGCTACGACAGTCATTGTGCCGTAGATCGCTGTAGATGTAAAGCATCCTGTATTTTCTTGACGCATGTACAAATCGTTATGAATCTATTTTTATAGCCTTTTCAGGACCAAAATTCAACTTTATCCAGATATTTATAACTTATAGGTAACAAGATTTAACTATTAAATCATTCTAAACGCGTTAATTAATTTTTTTCAAAACTAAAATTAAGTATTAAAAAGTATTCAAAAAACAATATATTCATTATTAATTAAATATACTGTAAATTATAATTTTGAGATTAATCAGTAAAGTTCATCATTCAATACAAATAAATCATTATAATATTGTGACCTATTATTATCATAAAAGTGTCACATGACAAGCAAGCATACATATGGATTGTATGAGATGGCATGGCATCATCATCATCCAATTACAGCGATAAAATAAATAATTGTTTATTTATTCATATTTATATTTACTTTGTTATAGTGAAGATCAAACAAAAATTTTTTCATTTCAACAGACAAAATAGAAATTCCTTAAATCCAATTCAGATTTGCATATATAAGTCACTAAATGTTTGTCATATTTTTGGAATGCACTTATTAGATTTTGATACCAAACACGAAATACTTGACAAAAAATTTAGGAAAGCTTCACTTTTTGTGTCTGCCATATTTATGTAGTCTTATAAAATATAGCTTCTAGGTGTATGACAAATCGATTCTGAAATTTGATCACTCGTTCCATGGACCATGGATCCATTCGTTCATACATAATACATAGACTGGTCAGCACAGAAAAAAATAAAAATAATGCGATACTAGTAGTACTAATTTTATTTCATTACAAAATACATGGAAAATTAATCTGAAAGACTAAGGTAATTAATCTTCTCCATCTGAACTTGCATCAGCATTCACTTGGAAATAACGTAAGTCATAGTTTTCTTTATTAGTTGAAACAATTCGCATCCAATCTCGTAAGCTACACTTCTTCAAGTATTTCTTCGTTAAATATTTTAGATATCGTTTACTGAATGGTATTTCAGTTGTAATTAATAATTTACTACCATTACGACTGACATTAACAACATTACGATAATTACACGAAGTCTGTACCAAACCATTAACTTTGATACGTTCCTTTAAATACGTTTCGAAACTTTTAATATTTAATATTCCATCTTCGACTGGTAATGTACAATCAATAATGAAGTTTAACGGTGTTTTCTTTGGTTTTGTTGATTTACCACGTAGATTTTTGTGGATTTTTTTCAACGGTGTTGATTTTTCTGATATTTTTGGTGCCATTATATTTTTTAATGTCTTTTTAGAATATTTTCTTGGATTGTTCTTTTTTTTCAATACTTTTTTGACAGGTTTATTTATGTTTTTTTTTTAAACAAAAAACAAATGGTAACTATTGGTTACGTCTTGACTTATAAACCCGCTTAATTTAATTCAGACTTTCTTTCAATTATTAAATAGATGTTATTTTTTAATTAAATCAACAGATCAAAGCAACAATTTTGAAAACATAATTTTAATGAAATTGGAAACAAAAAATTTGTCTCAATTTTTCGACTTTCTCAAAGCGAAAATCACTGAAAAAATTTCGTAAAATAACAAATTTTGTCCAATCGCGATATAATTTTTTTTACCTTAAGATTTCAAAAATCATATCCATTTAACAATTGGTTTTGTATTTTCTGAGATATTGCTTGAAATCCGATCCAGGTATCCAGATCTTTGATTGTATGAGATATCTCAAAAACTTCAGAATTAATTATCAAATGGATGTCTTTCTTGAAATCTAAAGATCAATCTATGTTTAAATAACTCAATTTTATGGAAAGATTTTTTAATATTTGTAAAAAGATACTTTTTTTGTTAATTTTTTTAAGGATTCTAATATGTCCGAGCTGGGAAATTAAATAAACAAAATATACCAATGTTTATTACATTACATAATTATTTATTTTTATAAAACAAGCGTTGAAATGTGTTTGTTTTTTTATTTGTTTTTTTATTATTTTTATTTTTTTTCAATTTATTCTCTTTTAAATATAGAAACGTTTTTTTTTTTTTTAAATTAAAAATCACAATTTTGAAAGATTGCCCATAATAATAAATAACATTATTACACATTTAAATAAAATTATAAATATTTGTTTCATTTCAGTATTAAACTTATAATAATAATAATAACACTGTGATGACAATTATGATCAATCATTATAATATTTTGTGGGACAATAATAATGGTCCCTTGGTCCTCGAAGGATTTTAATAAACTCGTAATAAATATTATATGTAAATTTATGAATAACTATTTTAGAGTTTAGAAATTTGGTAATGTATTGCGTGAGAAAAATTATCGAAAAAGAAAACATGGAAGAAATTTTGTGTATGTGTTTTTTATTTTATTTTTTTTTTATTTATGTGTTTCAAGTTTTAGCTGGGCCATTTCTTTTATCGAATGAATTTATATAAACTTATATATTTTTGATTAATTTTAGTTTATTTTCATATTTATTTATGTCTAAATATAGTTAATTTGTTTTAAGAAAGCGTTTTTATTCTACGAATTTAATTGAAAAATAATAATTTTTGAATTGTTTTTATTCTCTTGAATACACATTGTTAACTCCACTAACTTTAAACACCATTTAAATCGACGAATTATATGAATTTATTGTAACAATATTTGATTTCATTCGTTTATAAATTGCTCATATTTTATGGTTATTTTGAGATGATGACATATAAATTTTTTGAATATCGATCAATTGGTTTAAAATAAATAGACCATAAAATATATTAAATATTATTATTCTATCATTATCAAAAGCTTTCATCGCATCGAATGTCGTAAAATTATTCGAGAACATTTCAGATGTAATAAACAATTCAAAATTTATTAATTTTAATATTTATTTAATCAATAATATTTTGTACCTCAGATATGTGTTTCTAACCCAGCATTTACTTTGTGATAATTTTTTTTTTTACAAAAAAAAAAAAAGGAAAATAAATTTTAAATGATATATATATTATTATTATTCGATGGAGTAATAGTTACTAAAAGTACTGGAACTTAAGGTTTTGTAATTATCTTTTTTATGAAGGTTTTGGGAATAACCTTGTTTTATACAAAAATAAAGATCCTATAATGGATTTAATAGAGCAATTACATAAATAACAATAATTTTAAGGATAACTACTCTCATTTTTATAATATATATACAAATGAGCATTGAAATCAACGTCCATTACTTGGGTTGCTCGTAAAAGTTCGACTTAAATGTGCGTGTCCATTACAACAAATCCAATCGATAGAATGGATACGTTCCAAAAATAAATATGATACAGCCATCTAAAAAAAAAATAGATTTTGAGCCTAGATATGAGAAACCGATTCTGCGCTATTTTTGAAAAGCTAACTAGAAAACTCATCTTGATAATTACAAAACCGTTTAGGAATAAACGTATAGATTTAATATGGTTTTCAGTATTAAATATTGTATCAAATAAGTCGTTATTTCTTGTTTGGGCGCGATTATATTTCATTTTTTGTAACAAATAAGTGACCTTAGTATTATCACTTTTTCTTTGAATAATTAAAAAACAGTTTAAAATTATGTAGAAACAGCCAGTTTAAGTGTGTGATTTTCACATTTAAGTAAAATTGAAAATTTTTTAGAAGGATAATTATTAATTTTAGTAAGTATTTTTTTCAATTTTCCGAACTTAATACTGTATTTTCATTTTTTTTACTTATTAATAAATAACCTCTTTTTTTCTTTATAACCAACAATTGTGCAATTTTTCTTTTAAATTTAAATCTAACAAAAAAAATAAAATTTTAAAGTTTTATTAATAAATAATATTTTCTCAATTTGTCTTATACATTTTTTTAATAAATTTTTTAATAATTTTCTTGTAACTGTGTTTTCTTTTGTCTTAATATCAACTAGTTAATTTTTTAGTTTGCATTTTAATACAAATGTTTATTTAATGCTTATCAAACAAAGCAAAATTTTCATGAATATCTACAATTATTTACTGTTTTTCTCTTTAGTGTAAATTAATTTGTTTATATATATTATTGTAAATATTACAATAGTTTTTATTAATTTAAATATAATTTATTCTAAATGTTTTTTGGACATAAAATGACTAAAGAAAATTTTTTAACAAATATTTTATATTTTTACAAATTTTTAGAGTCTAAAAATAAATTATTTCATGCAAAAATATTTCCTAACCAATTATGGTTACATTTATGATTTTTAAGAAAAATTTAATAAATTTTTGAAAAATAGCCAATTTCCAAGTGTAAGACTTCTAATTTGAAGTTTTTGTTGAATAGAAAAGTTATTGCAGGCTTTAATTTTAGTGAAAATTTATGTCGTATAAAATTCAAAAATAAAATTTTTTTAATATCTTGATCAGATTGCCAGTATCTCGTAAACTAGACATCAAATCGAGTTTTACAGTGGGAAACAATTGTTTGTGTACAATAAATAATTTTTCAAAACTGAATTTAAAAGAAAAATATGAATTTTTTGAAATTAATTTTAATAATTAATCTAAATTTTATTGAAATAAATTACAAAAAATATATAATTTTTTGTCGAAATCTACCTACTATTTTTTTTTTTTTTAAGTTGAAGAGAGTATTTTCAATTGCTTAATTCATTATTTTTTTATAAAATATTTACAATTGTTAATCTTTTTTAAATTGTTATATACAAAAAATTTTAATATATTTACTTTAGATTTGTTGAAAAAATGTATACATGTTGAAAATTTGCACTCAAATTAGATATTAAATATTATCTACAAGAATTATTAGTCGTTATTAACAAACAGAAATGAAAAATATTGATTAGAAAAGAGAGATTAGAATAGAAAATTAACGATTTCGGCAATAACAAGGTTAAAATGGTATTTATTTCTATCAATTTAGTTTAAACCTATTATAATTCTAACTGGTATTTTGCATATCCTTCAGCAAAGTCAACATTATGTCTAAATTGTATTGATCTGATTCATCAACTCTCTGATACTTCTATTAAAGGATCCATACACTATCAAAGTTTTCGTCATCGTGTTGATGAGGAACGAAATCCATTACATTGTGTAGACGATCCTTAATGTAGAAATCCCAATTTATTTTGCTTATCTTATCTGTTGACTCTTTAACTTCTCTGCTGAATTAAACTTAAAACTCTTAATAGAGTCATTTTAACTGATTTTATCCTTATAATATTTAGTTTGTAATCTACTCAAAATACCCTGGTGACCCACCATGTAAGTAACGAATATTCCAGGTGATGCAGAAGCAGATAATTTTTGTAAGTTACAACTTTTGTTAAAAAATTATTATTTTATCATTAATTCAATTAAAAAATAAGAATATTTTACAATATTTTTTTTTTTTACAAAATTTAAATTTCAAATATACAAAAAGAAAATAAAGTTTGATATTATCGTGAAAATTTAGAGTAGTTTTTTTTTTATTAGCTTTAGTGGAAATGTAGAGTACTTTTTTTTGGTTTTCACGTGAGTATTTGGGCATGTGTAAAAAATATGTTTAATCATTTCGAAGTTTTTATTTTTTGTTCTATGTGTGCAATGGCAGTTCGAGTTTTTTACAAACTTTTTCTCTAGAAAAAATAATGCATTAAATTATTTAAATATAACAAATGGGCCAGGGAAGATAAATATATTAATTTTTCAGTATCATTCGTATCAATTTGCGGCTTTCTGAACTATCTGCTGAAATGCATTTGAAACAGCTCCGACCTAACTAGGAGTATTTTGCATAATTTTTAGCGATGCAATTTTTTTTGTCGTAAAAAATTGATAATTATGGGCAGAATTGTTTCTAATGCATTTCTGAATACCGTATACCCTATACGTGGTATATTTCAAATATTTTACTATCCCATGTAAAATTGTTTGATCTTCCCTGACCAAAAAAAAAAAACTCAATTGCTAAAGATTTGTTCATCCAATAAAATATTGTTTTAAAAATTCTTCGAGATATATTTTAAACAATTTTGTATTTTTTTTTTTTTTTAAATAATCAATACTGTTTTTTTTTTTATATTTAGTTAAAGCTGTTTATTATAACATTTTTATAAACTAATTCATAAATTATAATTAATTAATGTACAATAAATATGTTTAAATTTTACATTAAGGGTCCTTAACCAAAATAAATAGAAAATTTTATTATTAGAATGGAGCGAAAATTATGTTTGTTTTCAATTAAAAAATATAGTAACATAAAAAAAAAAAACACTTGGCGCGATGTATTTTCCAAAATTTTCTTTGTAAATATTTAATTTTCGATCCATCCTATGAAATATCATATTACTTTTTATTTAAAATGTCAAATACTACAAGAACAGCGTTAATGATTGTTTAAATTACAAAAAATATCAAAGATTGTGCATGTTAAAGCGTATTTTTGAAAGCTAAAATCTCGCGCTGAATTGAACTGAAGTTTTTATTTATAGCAAGATAGTCTTAATAGATGGAAAAATAATTTACAAGTCAAATATTTGTGCAAATATGCCAAGGGCTTGTAAAAGAGTTTTTCTCGAAAGGTAATAATCAAATACGATTTTACATTTAGCTATGTTTTTCCGAGAAAAACTCGTTGACAAACCCTCTGTTTTCATGTCAATATTGTGCATACCAAATTTGGACAAATATATTTTTAGTCATTCGCGAAAATTAAACGATAAAGCATTATAGAGTGTGCTTATTACAGTGAAACAATCCACTATTAGCGTTTATGTTACAATAGTTTGTGAGAGATGCATGTATTTGCATACATTTGATTCGAAGCCTTAAAGCTGTCATAAATCCTAATTTGGGGCGTATGCAGTCAACTAAACTTTGAAGTTCAAAAACAGACTGAATGATATTTTTTGTATTAAACGCCTCATCTGTTCTGGTACTAAAACCCGTGTTACACGAAATGAGATAAACTTGAACGTTTTTCTCACAAATGAAAAAATAATATTAAACAATAATTTAAACTAAAACATTTGCACCGATTTATGTTGGAATAAAAATTGATATATTTATTTATATATATATATATATTTTTTTTCAAAATTTGTATTGTCTTACATTTCACTTAATGTTTGTCATATCGGACCCTATATGATAAAGTTTAACACACGATTGATCGTTTATTGGTAGTATTTTGAATGAGTATTTTTTTTTTCTTCTTCAATAAAATATTTTATTTGTGTTTATTATCTATCATTATTAATTTTCTTTCCTATATAATAAAAGTTCACAATTTAATTGAAAGTTTTATTACTGAAAAAAAAAAATTGAAAACATTTTACAAATTCGGTGATTTGAGCTTGGTCTGACACAGAGTGGTTGATGATTGATTATTGGACGATGACGTTAGTTCCACTTGCGATGCAGCAAATTCTAATTTTGGTGTGAATACCATTTTTAATGCAGGATTTTCTAAACATCCCCCATTTGGATTTAGTGTTGCTGTTAGCCCAAGTGCACCTGTAAATTTAAAATATTTATTAATTTTCATTGGTAAAATTCTGATGCTTGGGTTTACCTAAATTATTCATGAAAATAAAGTCTGAGATTTTAAGAAAAACTCTTTTTTTATGGAACGCTATGAAATCTAATCGAAATTCAATTTCAATTTTTTGCCAACAATAAAATTAGTGCCGACTTCAAATGGTAATTGGTCACAAGGAAAATAATAAGAAGAATATTTATGCAATTTATAATTATTTTTTACAATTTAGTCCATTTTTGTGTACACTCAAATACGATTCATTTTCGTAAAAAAAGAAATATGTGGCTTATTTTCAAATGCTACTTTCGTCAGAATTGAGTCGAAAAACGAAATGAAAATTTTCCCTAGAATCGTGATTTGACGTCTTTGTACCACGGACTGGGAAATTATCTCAGACTCTAATCTCAAAAATCATTACGATTAGACAAAATTCAAAATTTATGCATTCGAGAAAAAAACTCTAAATTATAACAACAAAATTTTGACACATATCTTTTAGCTTTGTAACAAAACGTCATTTATTAAAACACTTCATTATCCATGAAATGTTATTTTATTTTGTTACAAATAAAAATCATTCAAGATAATAATAATAATAATTGTTTTTGAAATAATGTTTCGATAAATACAAAAAACAACAATATATAGAAATAATTCTGTTATTTCTTTCTACTATCATTTAGTAAGTTATTGACATCGAAAAGAAAAAACACCATGCGATTAATTAAGAAACTAATTATGTCTACCAATAGACTATTTAGTACATTGAAGTCCAGTTTATGTCCAACTAATTAACTTTAGTAATTATTAATTAACTTTGAAAGTATACAATTAAATAAAAAAGATGTTTTTATACCCTGCTTGTATAAAACATATAGGAGTATAATAAATTTAGTCTTTAATTTATAAAACTTTTAGATTAAGAGCCAAAGCTCGCCAGGCCTACGTCATAATATAAAGACATAGAATGATAATAAATTTCTAACCCAGGTGCCTGGTGCCCTAGTAACAAATATAATCATAAATTGTACATTCTAATCAGAATAATTTTGCCCAAACTTTGCTTTTAAATCATAAGTTTAAACACATAAAAGATATAAACTATTTTAAAAAGAAACGCCGATTTTCAAAATGAGATTAAGGTAGTTGGGTTAAACAAGCAAAATTTTAAGAAATATTTTAAAGTTTGATTAATGAAATGAATAATAAAAAATTATCAAAAAATTGTATCCTCTATTTTTGGAATTTCTACAGTAGCTAATTGTGGTCCATGAAAACCCAAAACAATATTTATTTTAGGATTGGGTGTTTAGTTTCCCAGATATCGCTTGAAATCAGTTCTCAAATCGGTCTCGAATTTCAACAATTTTTTTTTTAAAACTTAAATTGAAAAATAAAATTTGTCGATTTTTCGATGCTTTTTGAAATATCAATAAAATCGAAAAAAATTGCTTGACCGAATTCGATAAAACTTCGAAAATATTTAACAATAGGAAGCGAAGTTTATGAGATATCGTCTGTAATCCAATGAGGATTAACTAGTAAATGGTTAAAATGTTGACGAGCTAATTTAACTTATTTGAGTACATTCAAATTGAACGAAGAACGTTATTCGCGTAATTCGCGTCTTATCATGCGTAATTTTATATATAATAAACGTTTGTGATAATTACAAACGTTATATAAATGATATTAAATTTCTTTGACACATTATGTTTAATTCGTACAAGTTACGACATGTACGATGTTACTTCTTGTGTTCAAGTGTCTATTTACTGTCACTAAAATCCATTCAAACATTGTAAATAATTAATTATTTTAATTGTTCGAGAATAAATAAATGCAAAATGGATTTTCTTGTCTATGAACATGCAAATAAACCAACATTTCAATGACAATGCAAAATCTGGTTTAATCATTTTTTAGAATTAATTTATTTACAAAAGTTTAATTACTAATGAGATTTTACAAAATATTTTATGGTATAGTTTAATTCCATTTTACAATTTTTGAAAAAAAAAAATTATCAGATTTTTTTAAAGTATGAAGAATTGTTAGACTTAAAACATGGGACTCATGGCAATGTTTTCCGAAACAATTTTTTATTATTCGAAAACTAAAATTTAAAAAAAGGGATTTTATTAAAAAATTGTACTTTTTGTTTTATTTGGCGTTTTATAGCAAAATTTGGTCTGTAAATTCTCTAGCTTTAAAAAATTTATTTTTATTGATTATTATAGTAATAAACATTGATTTTTCTTTGAATGTTGAGAGTGGTTTTGTATATATATTATTTTAAAAAAATAAATTATATTTAACAAAAACTCCCATCATAAAATGTCAGAAAATAATATGTTGTGTAAGAACAACAGAAATTCGTATATTATCCTGTAAAATATAGTGAAACCCATTTTCCTAGATAATATAAATCACGTATTTAACTAAAAAGTTAATTCTTTGATGTTTCACATATGGCAATGATCATAAGTGTGACCACACCTTAAAAAAATGCCTGAAAAAAAAACACATGTAATATATTAAAAGCATTCATTTACGTTTTTTAGCTAGCTGAAAGAAGGACTTAATTATACAAAAAACACAGCATTCACGTAATACATTACTCTACATTACCCAAAAAAATACATGCTTTACACTAAAAAATTTAAATTTACAGAGGCAAAAAACCACACGAAATAAAACACAGACAGCAATTCAGGATAATAAAAAAAAAAAAAGTCAAACATAGTATACGTAGATTTAAAACAACAAATTGCAATCACTGTATTTATATGCGTCCTTTGAAATATATATCGTTTATAATTTTTGTTTTTTGTTTGCTAAATTTAAAGCAAAAAACAAAAAACAAAAACAAAATCCATGCAGCCATCCGTCAATTTTTTGTTGTTTCCTGATTAAAAACTATTATATTCATTAGAAAAAAGAAATCGATTCAATTGAATCTGTCTAACACCATGTAAAAAAAACTGTGAATGAGCCCAACGAAAATAATAATTAATTTTTAGGATACATGACTTTTTGAAGTAATACTTCGGTAGGCGCGTCCTGAAAAAATTATGAGAGTGAAATTTTAAGATACGCGCGCATCACCGTCACACAAAACTCACAGATTGAAGCTGTTGTTATGATTTATGTTACACTTAAATGTAAGAAAATATATATTTATTTATTGAATTTTTCAAATTTAAACTGAGCTTTATTGACTGTGTTGATTATCCTTCTCCAGTCCTTTTATTATTTGCCTATAATTAAAATGCATATACATAAAATCATTTTTAATCTAAGAATATTTTCTTGATAATAAATTTTCAATAAATCAATATGCAGAATTGGGAACGCTATAAATAGGACAGAAAATATAAAATGAGAGAATTTTTACTACGCTTTATCAATGAATATAATAATTTACTTAAGAAAACTATTGATCTGGCTGTAAAGAATCATACCCACCATCATTTTTTTTTTACATTTTTTCAAATGGACACAATTTACATTTACAACAAACAAAATGAAAAAATACCATTTGATGAAAATCTAACTTTTTATGTCCGATATTTTTTCAAATCTGTCCTGCCTTAGTTCCGTTGGTCCGCATATTTGAATTGTGCATATCTTCATCTGTAAAATATTCATTTACCTTTGGTTGTTATCAAAATATTCAAAAAATACAAAAACAAAAATTTACGAAAATAAAACACACGCTTAACAGTTCGACAACAGATGGGTCTGCAAATGTTTCGCTAATTTCGGTTTATTTAGAAAATTTTCAAGTTTTTATTTGTGAAGGAAAGTCTTTTATATGGATAATTTGTTCATATTTACTTTTAATAAACTATTAATTTGTATATAAGTGCTACTTAAATTCTGTTGATTGATTCAAAGCTATTTTAAATCATTGTGAGACCGAGATAAAGCCGTACAAAGAAACAAAAACATTTTTATAATGGCCGCCATATATAATATAAATGAAAGAGTGAGATATATACGCAATTAATTTGTTTAAAAGAGACAAATTAATTTTAAAGACACGCCTACATTTTGTTGGCGTGTCTTATTTATACACTCTTATTACGTCTTACGTCATTCGTGACGAGTTCTGTCAATTCACTTTCTGTAAGCTTTCGTTCAAAAAATCTAATATTTACGATATAGTTTATTAAAATTAAATATTATTGCCGATGATTACTGTTATTATGGAACAACAAAAAGCTTTAAAGCACATAGTATGTAAAATTGCAGCAGCTAAAATTGTGATTAAGTTGTTTTTTAGCTTGACGGGGAGATGATAAAGCATATGTGAGATTGTTTCATTATTGATTTTATTTGTACCAGTCTTATTTTGTACTTTGTAATAATAATAATAAAAATAATATTAATTACTTTCACACAAAACTTGTAAAAGTTGAAAGAAAAGAAGTATGAATTCTGTTAGTTGTAGAGAATGAAGATAAATTCACAAATTTTGAGTTATTTTGAGATAATTCACTCGCATATACTTTTCTCAAAAAATATTTTGAAATTGAAAGTAAGTTTAATCAAGCAGTTTTAGTATACTATATTTTGAGGTGATATCGAATTAATCGGTATATTTTCGATAATTAAACGATAAATTCTACAGTGATGTTGAATAAAATCAGAAGGATCCCAATAAAATTAACGCTTCTTTGATATGGGTTGATCTTTAATCCTCATTATCTATTTGATCAACAATTCTTTAATCAAGCTTTTGATAGAAGATTAATCGTAAAAATTAGTTTTACTGGTAAGATAATTTATTATACACATACGTAAAAATAATTAATTAACATCTGATTTGCGAGTAAATTAACGTCGAATGTGAATGTACCTTTAGAAGATGTGATGCTGCGGTATAGTTCGTATACGCATGTATATATAAATGTTAAACCAAAAAACAAAAAATTTGTCAAAAAATCAAAAATGAAAAAACATAAAAAAGTATTTACTGTATTTTGTTATTTTTATTTTGATTCGGTACAAATAAACGTTTGTATTTGGCAAAGGACTGGTATTCTAACCTACGAACATGCAGTCTACAGCATTTCTCCCGCTTTGTGGTTGAACTTCAACAACATCGGACTGTTCTCGTCCCCATCTTTGCCTGCAGGAATTGCATTATTAGTGTAATAAAAAAAATAATAACATAAATAATAATAATAATTTAAAAACTAATCTTTCATATTTTTTGTCAAATTAAAAATACTGAAATTTTTAAAATCTTTTTTTTAAATTGAATTAGAAAGGAAAGAAATTAATTGAAATGAACATATTTACCCATTTTAGGTCCCATTAAATCTTTTGGATGATTTGATTTAATTGCATTCATCCGACGATTCGGTGCACCTCCTTGTGTTGCTATTGCTCCAGGACCACTAGCCATTGGACATCCTGGCTGTCCAACAGGACCAGGTAATCGTGGCGCTCGTGGTTGTTCGACTGGCAACACCCGACGTCGTTTTTTCGGTAGTTTTGCACGGGCTTGTGTATGTGAATAATACATGGCAAAGTTTGAAACAATAACGGGTACGGGTAACGCAATCGTTAATACACCAGCCAAAGCACACAGTGCACCCACAAACATACCCACATATGTTTTTGGTACCATATCGCCATAGCCCACTGTGGTCATTGTGACTAGAGCCCACCATAAACCCAATGGTATGCTGTTAAAGTCATTGTTCGGATTCACTTGAATACGTTCCGCATAATAAACTAAACTGGCAAATATAACAATACCCAAAACGAGGAAAAACACCAACAATGTCAATTCTTTTGCACTTGCACGAAATGTTTGTATTAATATTTTTAAACCGGATGAGTGACGTGTTAATTTAAATAATCGCATAATACGTATTATTGAAAAGAAATCTAATATGTCTGCATTCTCTAAATGGGATGCAAACTTTTGTAAACCGAGATCAATATAAAAACTAAGTGTTGCTATATAATCGATGATATTTACGGAGGACTTGATAAATTCACATTTATTCGGTGCAGCAATAAAACGGACGAATATTTCTAATGTAAACCAGGCATTACACATACATTCTATGTAGAAAAAGGCAACATGAGCATTCGTATGCTGTTTATCTAATACCCAACGATGTGAATTGTTTGGTGTGTGGACCGTTATGTTACGTATAACTGGCACCCGCATATCCGGATGTGTTTTTAAACAAAATGATAATATTGATACGCAGATAAAAAATACAGATATTACACCAATTATCTGAAACAAATAATTATAAAAGTCAATCATCAATCAATCATTATTCACTTATAATGATATAATACACACAGCCACCAATACCCTAACTATAATAGAATATAGGGACCGCAATTAAGTTGGCGTGGAAGTTTAATAAAATTTATTTAACCAAATCTCAAAAAATTGGTCTCAAAATGCTGTATGAGGATCCGTAATTGATCCAGTGATTAGGTAATTATTTAATTAATTATTTGCAATCAAAAAAACAAAAACTGTTTTCCTTATATCTCAGCTAATTAATGCTTTTTTTCTATATTTTTTTAATTCAATCAATTGCTCCCGATTTGCTCTTTCGATATTAATCCATTTGATTCAGCAATTACTTTTACTTATACATAATTAAAGTTATTAATTAGTTTTTACAAGACGACAAGCATTCGCAACAACTTGTTATTTGAGTAAACAAAGTTGCCTAAACAAAAAATCTTACTTTTTTTTTGAAAAATTTTAATGGAAGAAATTCATTTGAAAATTTTAATGAATCTGTTTGATATAAATCAAGCTAAAATTTAAATGAACAATATTTTCAATTTTCCAATATATTTATTTATCGACTAAACACGGATTTGAAATATAAAATTAGATTGATGATAACCTGCTAAGACTTAACAATCATTTTTCACCTATTCTAAAATAGTTCGATTACATTTTTGGTTTTCTTGAATGTCCCGGTTATTTGCGACCTTTTTCAACGCATAAACTTTATTAATTTAACAAATGAGTAAAAAATAATATATAATGAATCTAGTCACAAAGTTTATGTATCTATGCTTTGACTGCAAATAAAAAAAAAACACACTGTTTTCATTATAAATGTATGATTATAATATTTTCAAAAACCACAAAACTAAATGTAGATTTCAGAAAAACATACAGATCGTACTGATGTGGTTGGTATTCACTAATGGATTGAAATTATTTCTCGAAAATCTAATAAAAACATCTACACTAGATATAGATATATATATATATAACCTAATTTTATAACAGTTTGCATAACTCACCTTTGTGGCTTTTATGTAAATATGATAAATATTATTTTTGATATTCTAGCATTGATATATTCGTTTTAGTTATTTAATTTAATTACATATTGCGAAAAACATAACTTTATACTTAAAACTACTTTTTGACAAAATTTTGATACGCACATATTAATTTGTTTTTTATTAAGTTATTTTAAGTAAAGTTAACGTAAAAGTTCTATAAAATACCAAATACCAAAAAAAAATCCTACTTATATTTCCAGTTTTGATTTTTCTGTATGATATTTAACGAACCATTTAAATACCGCCCATATGTAGCCAAACGAATCGTAGTAGCGAAATCCGCTACACACATTAAGTTACAGTAATAAAGCTATATTAATAATCATATTTTCATACTCATAATTATATTTACTTTTACGCGTCTTAGTATGTGCCAGGGGGAATGTTTGGCCTTACGATTGCTTTTACTGGAAATAGTTCCGTGAATCTCATACATCAAATTCAAGCCTGAGAATGTAAGTTGGTTTTTAGGCGTTTTAAGCGGTCTGGCAAAGACTACCGCCGACAGGAGTGTCTGGCAGTATCGGTTATGAGTTTTTGACTCACACATTAAACCAGTCCTGAGACTATAAGAAAAATGAGAAGTATTTTCACCTACATTTAGCACTTTGTACCTATAAAAAGGTCGCCGGCACAAAATTGCAAACATGCATCCAGCACATACTACCGTCCCACACATTTTAATTTGAGAGGTTCTTGCGGCCGTGGGGTCTCACAGTAATGAACTAGTTTTCAACCCCGTGTATACGATCCAAGGCTTTTATTATCCTAATGCATTGTTTCTACAAAAATCGAAAAAAAAAACCATCTATTGAATAACTATTTAACTAATCTATATTAAATTTAAAAATATCTAAGTTCTTTTATTACATTTTGTTAAATTAGATTTCACCAGTAAAAGTAATGGTTTTTAGAAAGTTAAATGACAATATTTAGAAAAAAAATAAAACTAAAATATCGTTAGCTTTCTTCTACATTATCTTGAAAGTTTACTGCTCATATTAAATTATACTTTTGAACAAAGACACAAGAAGTTAAAGCACAGGAAGTAATAAGCATAAACTCTCTCTCTACAAAGTTTAGATAATTCTGTATAGTATACAAGATGTGCCAAAAGTAACATGTTTGAATAGGCTTCCATTTTGGAAATTCCGCCTTGAAAATGCTATACGCATCTGTTTATTTTTTATGAAGGTGTTAATTTTTATTCGCAAATGATCTAGCCAAAGGAATTTCTTGTTTAATGTTGGCTTTCAAGATTAGTTAACTTAGTGGTTTGTCGTGGTAAACAATCAGCAATATGGGGACGAAGTCTGCTATGGTCAAGCTTTCGTTGAGGAAATGTGTCGGAGAGGTTTATTAAGGTGAAAGTTTAATTACCACAGCGAACCACTAAGACAAAATTCAAGAAAAACCAGCAATTTTGGAATAGAATATGATACGACCAACAATTTAAACAAATTTGATCGATAGAATTTTCTTTTTTTATACTAAATTTTTATTCTACTTTCAAATGCAAGATAATTCCAATTGTGAGATTACTTCTTCACCATCTTGTACATACAAAGACAGGACATAAATGTATGACAAAGTTCATATGGGAACCATATGCAAGTATTATTACAACAAAAACACAGTATAAATTACCAACTTTTCATTTAACTCAAAAACATTTCTTTTGTTTTGATAAAACTTTTAGAAAATCCTCATGTTATCATTTATTTTATGTTTTAAACTGTAAATTTCATTTTATTTTCTTACAATAAATGAAAACAAATAGAAGACGGCCATTGTTAAGTTTAAAATTTAGTCTCCAATTTTCATTCAAATTAAATCAACTAAAAATTATAAGTAATAAGTTTTAAAGTAAAAATAATTTAAAATACCTTAGCAGCACTCGACGAATAAGGTTCATCAAATAGCGACCATAATTTTGGTTTCATCACTTGCCACCATGACAGCGTTCCTTTAAAATAGTCTTCTTCAAAACCGAATTTTCTTGCTACTTCCTCGTCGCTTGGTTTCTCTGTATCTAAATCTAGTCGATCCAACACCGCTAATGTTTCCTGAGTGTCTCTATGCTAAAATAAATTATAAATAATGTAATTTTATCTTTTAAAAGTATTTTCAATTGTAAGATATTAATTACACTAACTAATCACGCAAAATTTAGGAAAATGGAATTGAATAAAACGAAAAATAGTAAGTAAATGAAAATAAATAGTTAAAAAGTAATAAACTTTTTACATAAAATAAATAAATAAAATAAAGATCAAAATAATAAAAAACTAAAAAAATTAACTCGTGTTCAATTTAAGTCAATTTGTTAGTTATATTTGATTCAATCCTACTTTGAAGGCTTTGATCATCAGTGGATATTCGGAAAGCCTGATTTTGATTATAAAACTTCCTTAAAATTGATATATTATTTAGTCATATTTCCATAGAAAGCGAATGCAAGGGCGCAATTTTCTCTTACTAAGCTTTTAATCTTTGCATCTTCAGCATGTAATACAAACTTTGATATTGGCTTTGCATCAATATTGAAACCGCTTGGATACAAGCAAATATCAGTGTTTCAGCTGTATACGTCTAAAGTTTATTCGCTGTAAATAAAAAAAGACCTTTTCTTTAAACTGTTGTGTTTTTCACAACATTCTTATTGTTTTCTTATCATTTTGCTTCGAAAGGTTTTCTTTCTTGAATTTGTATATTGAATTAAAGGAATCAGAAACATACAAAAGATTTATTTTGTGCTTAATAAAAAAACCCAACAAATTATGTAACAGAAGTTTGGCGCGATCCATGGCGCGCACGCCACTTATAAATTTAGTCAAATAGAAGAGACTTAGGCAAAACATTTTAGTAAAGGATTTACGTATAAAAATGCTACTTGTTTTCAATAGAATACATATTCAGATATCATTTAAAACAAAAAAAAACGTTAATAAAAATTAATTAAATTATACCCGACTTCATTATAATATAACCTACCACCACCTACTCTTCAAAAACGTGTTTCAGTTTTATATTCGAAACAAAGAAAAACACATAAAAGTAGTATAGATTTTTTGAAGTTATTTTTTTTGTCAAATGGCGCATGACCCCGCGAATTACTATTAGGCAATTAACATGAACTGGCGTTAATACAAACCATTATTAAATGAGCCATAAAACCCATCAAAAAAGGTTTTACTCCCATTAAATTTGGAAATTTTTGTTTGATGGACTTCGCAAATCGATGAATTAATTGTATGAGCACAACAACTAAACAAGAATGTTAAATTTTTAGGTTTTATGCCTTGCTCTAAATACACAAGGCATATTTGCAAATATTCTAAAATATTCATACCATTCCATTCTGATAATATAGCATTCATGAACACCCAAGCCCAATCAACCACAATTGCATGAAAATATGGCCATTTTCGGGTGTATTCGTGTAAAAACCATCTATATTTTTTTTAAAAGTGTGCTATGGATGGGGTATCGTGTTCAGAAGTGAACATCTCGCATATAGGAATGACAGTTTTTAATGCCTTATATACTATGGCATAGTAAAAAATTTGTTACACTCATAATCCTCCAATTTTCTACATGGCCGCCAGTTGCATCCAAATGAAGAATAATTGGTTTCGATTCATCTATTATTGACAATTGCCGTTCTGTATAAAAAATCATTTGCAATGGCATTGAAAACTGTCTAATATAACCATCCCGCAACTTACTATCCTCAAGAAAAGATTGGAGAAGATCTTGAAGCGTTCGAGATTTAATCACCAATCTTTTCTCACATCGACCTTCAGACACAATTTTTTGAATTGTTCCTAATCTCACAGATTTTTGCGAATGACCATCACTATATAATTCGCTATTAGTATTTTCAAAACTTGAAAGTTGTGTTAACCGTGGCGAGTATATTTGTAATTTTTTTAAAAATTTTCTATTTTCTCCTCTTATTGGTTCTATTTTTATTTTTCCAAAACTATGGTGATGTGACAAGTCCATATGAGTGGAAGAAACAGTAATTTCCATGATAAAATTGCTCAATGAAGTACAGTCAAATCTAAAACGAGCACCATGGCTAATAATATTGCATTTACCATAAGCAACTACATTTGCATTATTAATTCTTAACACAAATGAAATGCATAAATTTTATTATCAAACAAAAGCGTTTTGCACTAAAAGACGTATAAAAATCAAATAGAATAAAGTCGAACACTTCTGAATATATAAAAAAAAGCAATTTTATAGAAAGTATTTGTAAATATTAATCAAAATCTAACAACGAAATAAAACATTAATAACTTTTCATCTTAAAATTTGCATAATATATTAATTATTAAAATAATTGTATAAAATAATAGTTGTATAATTCAATCAACTGAGAATTATTATAGTATAATAAAGTATAAAGAATAATTAAAGTAGGTATTTGGAGAGCTTTTTTTCTATCTACGAATAAAGAGATAACACTGAGGTTTTTTCGTGTATATTTGTATTTTGAACATTTTTTTCAGTCAAAGGTTATCAAATATGTAAGTTAAACAATGTGTCAAAATATGGGGGCCTGGGCGAGTTGAATTTTATATTTAAAAAAATAATTATAAAACATGGTTTTGAAACAAATTAGGATTTATGTTTTTGGATTTTGATAACAATCTTATGTGGCGCAATTGGTTAGTGTGTAGAGTTTTCAGTCGCAAGGTCGGTGGTTCGAATTTAGGGCGCGGTTTATAATACTTTTATTCAGATTAATTGATTATTCATTTATATGTCACTATTCTCTTTGTATCATATAAAGAGACAATTTAGCGTTATTCTTTAAAGGCGTGGGTTGTCAACCGATAGGACAGCGGTTCGGTTCCTATTCCGGGGTGATCAATTTTTATAATTAGATTAATTGATTATATATGTATATGTCTCTATTGTTTTGGAGTCATTTTAACAAGACTCTGTGGCGAAATTGGTTACAGTGTTGTGATAACAACCAAAAGGTCGTGGTTACGAGACTATTTAGCGGCGCAAAATTTTTATATTAATAGAGCAATTGATGATCATTTATATGTCACTACTAATTTGGATCACTGTAACAAGCCTTCGTGTCGCAATTCGTTAGGTCGTTGATCTATTAACCAAATAGTAGGTTGTTCAAGCATATTAAGGGGCGTAAAATTTTTAGTTTTAAAGTTATTATTTCATGATATTGTTGAAGTGAATACATTAATAATTAAAAACAGTGTTAGAAATATTTGACAGTTACATTGTGGGGTTAGTTTTAAAAGACGCGGCAATTCGGTAAGTCATATTAAAATATTGATTAATTTAAAAAAATTTGCTATTATAATTTTTATTTCATTTTTTTCAGGTCCTATTTATAATTTAAAACAGTGTTAGAAATATTTGACAGTGATCATTGTTAGGTTAGTTTTAAAAGACTCCGATTGTCAAATTCAAATATTTCATAATTTGCAGATTTGAACTTTATCAGTTTCATAGTGACAGTTGAAGTGAATACATTAATAATTAAAAACAGTGTTAGAAATATTTGACAGTTACATTGTGGGGTTAGTTTTAAAAGACGCGGCAATTCGGTAAGTCATATTAAAATATTGATTAATTTAAAAAAATTTGCTATTATAATTTTTATTTCATTTTTTTCAGGTCCTATTTATAATTTAAAACAGTGTTAGAAATATTTGACAGTTATTATTGTGAGGTTAGTTTTAAAATACTCCGGTTGTCAAATTCAAATATTTCATAATTTGCAGATTTGAACTTTATCAGTTTCATAGTGACAGTTGAAGTGAATACATTAATAATTAAAAACAGTGTTAGAAATATTTGACAGTTACATTGTGGGGTTAGTTTTAAAAGACGCGGCAATTCGGTAAGTCATATTAAAATATTGATTAATTTAAAAAAATTTGCTATTATAATTTTTATTTCATTTTTTTCAGGTCCTATTTATAATTTAAAACAGTGTTAGAAATATTTGACAGTTATTATTGTGAGGTTAGTTTTAAAATACTCCGGTTGTCAAATTCAAATATTTCATAATTTGCAGATTTGAACTTTATCAGTTTCATAGTGACAGTTGAAGTGAATACATTAATAATTAAAAACAGTGTTAGAAATATTTGACAGTTACATTGTGGGGTTAGTTTTAAAAGACGCGGCAATTCGGTAAGTCATATTAAAATATTGATTAATTTAAAAAAATTTGCTATTATAATTTTTATTTCATTTTTTTCAGGTCCTATTTATAATTTAAAACAGTGTTAGAAATATTTGACAGTGATCATTGTTAGGTTAGTTTTAAAAGACTCCGATTGTCAAATTCAAATATTTCATAATTTGCAGATTTGAACTTTATCAGTTTCATAGTGACAGTTGAAGTGAATACATTAATAATTAAAAACAGTGTTAGAAATATTTGACAGTTACATTGTGGGGTTAGTTTTAAAAGACGCGGCAATTCGGTAAGTCATATTAAAATATTGATTAATTTAAAAAAATTTGCTATTATAATTTTTATTTCATTTTTTTCAGGTCCTATTTATAATTTAAAACAGTGTTAGAAATATTTGACAGTTATTATTGTGAGGTTAGTTTTAAAATACTCCGGTTGTCAAATTCAAATATTTCATAATTTGCAGATTTGAACTTTATCAGTTTCATAGTGACAGTTGAAGTGAATACATTAATAATTAAAAACAGTGTTAGAAATATTTGACAGTTACATTGTGGGGTTAGTTTTAAAAGACGCGGCAATTCGGTAAGTCATATTAAAATATTGATTAATTTAAAAAAATTTGCTATTATTATTATTTCATTATTTTTAGGTTCCCTAAATAATTTAAACAGTGTGACTAACTGTGACTAATGTTAGATTAGATTGACAAGACGCGGTAATTCGGTTAAACGGTTTGAATTAGATTTTATAATAATCATAAAAATCATTATTTCTCCGATGATTGTGTGTGTTACTAATGAAGTAGTTCTGCAAGGATGATCGTACCAAGTCATGATATTTGTAAGCCCGGACTGAAACTTCGGCAGTTATCTCTATGGCTTAGGTATATAAAAAATATACACATTCTTGTAGAGAATGTTTGGTTTTTATTTTTAAAAAAAAATCAATTTGACCTGTAAACTGAATGACCGACCATACTTGAATAGGTTTTTGTTTGAATTAGATTTTAAACTAATCATAAAAATCATTATTTCTCCGATGATTGTGTGTGTACTAATGAAGTAGTTCTGCAAGGATGATCGTACCAAGTCATGATATTTGTAAGCCCGGACTGAAACTTCGGCAGTTATCTCTATGGCTTAGGTATATAAAACATACACATTATTCTTGAGAATGTTTGGTTTTTATTTTTAAATGAAAATCAATTCCAACTGTAACTTAAGTGACTGACCATACTTGAATAGGTTTTTGTTTGAATTAGATTTTATACTAATTATAAAAATCATTATTTCTCCGATGATTGTGTGTGTACTAATGAAGTAGTTCTGCAAAGGATGATCGTACCAAGTCATGATATTTGTAAGCCCGGACTGAAACTTCGGCAGTTATCTCTATGGCTTAGGTATATAAAACATACACATTCTTGTAGAGAATGTTTGGTTTTTATTTTTAAAAGAAAATCAATTCCAACTGTAACCTAAGTGACATAAAACTGGATAGTGTTAGAGTTTGACTTAATATTTGTGTTTAATGAAGTGCCATGGAAGAACAATGGAAGGTTAGCTTCACAAGAGGCGGTAATTCGGTGAGTCATATTAAAATATTTATTAATTTGAAAAATTTTATAGTATCATTTTATTATTTTTCAGTTCCTGTAAAACATATTCAAGCAGCAACTTCTATTATTTAAAAGAGTAATAGAAATATATAACTGTCAACAGAGTAAGGTTAGTTTTACAAGACGCGATAATTCGGTGAGATATATTAAAATATTTATTAATTTGATTTGATTATTTAATTATATTTCAGGTCCCGTTTATTTTTTAATTTTATTTTCTATTAATAATTAAATCAATTTTTCTCTAATATTGGTGTATTTATTTTGATTAAATATTTTTGTTTGTATAAGACTGTAAAATAAATAATAAAATCAATGTTTCTCACTTTTGTAAAATTTTGTAAAAAATAAAAAGTTTAAAATTAAAGTGTTAGTCATTATTTCATTATATTTCACTACTGTTTTGGATCGTTTTGTAATATGTACTCCCCTGTTATTAAAAAACTAAAGGTATCTTAGGATCGTGATAATATGCGGTTGAATTTGGGATTAAATTAATTGGTATTACATTAATTTTAAACTAAAAACAATCATGTAAGGATTATTTTTATTTGAAACTATTTTGATAAGGAGATATTTTGTAATAATTTCGATATTTCACCGTTGAAATAATTGATCGTTTAATTGGAATATTTTAATGTTTTTATTATTGTCATGGAACATTTAATCATGTAGAGTAGACAAATGAAATGGCAGAAAATACACCAATATTTTTAGGTATTAGGTAATATCTATTAATTATTGGTAGGTATAGTAGATACTGGAGGTACCACCAATTCACATGAAATAATATGAATATTTTGACCTGATTTGAATGTTCCGATGGAGCGAAATTCGATAAAATGGTTTTTATAACGTTTTTTGATCTAAAACGAATATTTTGATCATAATTTGAGGGGTCACAAGTCATTTTACCTTAAATATTAATAGTTAAAAAATTCAATTTTTAGGGTTGTTATAGAAAGTTTTCCGACAAAGAAAATTTTACGAAAATGGTTTGTATTAATGTCAGTTCATGTTAATTGCCTAATCCAATAGTAATTCGCGGGGTCATGGGCCATTTGACAAAAAAAAATAACTTCAAAAAATCTATACTACTCTTATGTGTTTTTCTTTGTTTCGAATATAAAACTGAAACACGTTTTTGAAGGGTAGGTGGTGGTAGGTTATATTATAATGAAGTCGGGTATAATTTAATTAATTTTTATTAACGTTTTTTTTTGTTTTAAATGATATCTGAATATGTATTCTATTAAAAACAAGTAGCATTTTTTATACGTAAATCCTTTACTAAAATGTTTTGCCTAAGTCTCTTCTATTTGACTAAATTTATAAGTGGCGTGCGCGCCATGGATCGCGCCAAACTTCTATTACATAACAAATTAATAATTAAACCAATGTACAATATTTTTAAAGCGTTTGTTCTTATTTAAATCCACTTCTGATGTTGTATGACACTTTGTAAATTGTGTTTCAACAAACTGACCCAACTGGCTAGGTCAAGAATAGATCGGAAATTAAAAAGCACCCCCCTTCCTCCCGTTGCAGAATCAAATTTGTCATATAAGTATAAAATACATAATTTAGTATCGACATATCTATTATCTATAGATAATGGAAGTGGATTATCAAAATACAAATCATTACCTTCCTGTGGGATTAATAACATTGTCGTAATTTTATTCAATTATTTATCACACGTCCATAGAGTTTATAAGCACTATCTCTCTCTCTCTCTCTCTCTCTCTAACATATTTTAGATTTAATGTAATTGAATGTATTTGGGATTATTGTTATTAAAATTATACTGGTTTCACCCTGAGTATCCCAATCAAAATTTTAGATCTCTGTGTATGCGATATCTTCTGAAATAATTATTGCAATTTAAATTTACAAAAAAAAAAGGAGAAGGTCATCGTACACAAAAATGCTTATTTTTTGGAACTTCCCCATATATACTTTACTGTAGGTTTTAAAAAGTTGGGGGTACGTCTGTCAAAGTGTATTGAACAGGAAGGCGATTGAAAAAATTTGCATTAATAAACTAAATCAGAAAGTTATTGAAGAGACGTTTATTGCTAACAATCTATAACAATGATTATCATATAGATTGAGGCGCTATTGTTGAACATTGTTGAACCATATCTTTGATTCTCAAGCTTACAACAAATAATTGTTTATTGTTTATTTATGTGTTTGATAACGATTTATATTATAGATGTTTTATTATAAAACAATGTTATTAAATGATACGAACAATCATGAGAGAACCAATTATATTTTTATGATTCTTTTTATATAATTTTTTTTTTATCATCAAAAACCATTTTGTTTTTGACGGTCAATTTACAATAAATAAAAATTTTCTTTTTTCTTCGAATTAAAAATATATACAAAAAAAAAAAATTTGATTTAGATTGAAAGAAAATTACACCATTCCACAATACTTATTAATTTATGAAAGTGAAACAATGCGTACATTTCTTTTTCAAATTTCATTTCAAATTTTTTTTTAATGTTCATCAATTCTACTGTGTAAGCAAACTCCTTTATAGAATTCTTTAAACAAACATTAACGAGGAAAGAGGTCGATTGAGTACTACCATTGACAAAAGATTTGTAATGACTACTATTCAATTTTTTTTGATCATAAATACTAAAATCAACTTTGAACGCTCCAAATAAAATTGAGAAACACGTTAAATGCAAATTTTAATTAAAATTCGTATCACTACCTAAAAAATTATTTTTATATTCTTCCTGATACTAAATTCAACTAAAAAGAGGCTGAATTTTGGATCCCTCATTTGTCCTTAAAAATTTGACATAAATAAACGCTTACTTCGAAATAAATGCATCTGTTTTACAAAAACTTTTATATAATATTTTTTTTTTTTTAATGTTAGCCTGGGGAAATTAAAATTGAACATTCTGTAGAATTTAAAACTTTTACTTAATAGAATGCTGAAAATACAATATTTCTCCCTGTACCTATGTGTGAAACACATTTTCACAATTGTAAAATGTTTTTGTTAACAGAACGTATGTATATATATATATATATATATATATATATATATATATATATATATATATATATATATATATATATATATATATATATATATATATATATATATATATAATGCAGCTAGTATATATCAAGTACTAAATTGTCCCCAGGAAATTTAATAATTTTAAAATTGTAACGATTTTCACTTTGTAAATGAAATTGTTTATAAATATACAGTTTGGTCGTGGAATCACTTTCTATATACACTGTGTAAATTTAACAGCAATAATATATATTAGGCAGAAAATAAATTAATATATTTATTGAATTAGATGGCGATGAATATAGTACTTTTTTTTTATAAATGTTGTTATGTATTTCTGAGAATTTTAAAACCAATAACATCTTATTGATTTTAAAAACAAAATTATTGTTTTTTTTTTAATCAAATAAAATAATTAATTTTTAATATTCATAATGGTTTTTCACAGCACAGAAAATTTCCACTGCAAGGAAAAAATTCAACTTATTAAATGGTGGTAGTTGACTAATAAACATCTTAGCTCCGCATTTGTAACTTTTTATATTGCAATAAAACGAAATCCTCTGCAGTCAAATTTACACCAAAATATTTTTTTCAATAAAATATATTAAAAACTTACGGTATATAATTTTATATGTAAGTGAACACATTTACATATTATGTAATTTTTATTTTTAATCTTTTAATTGTATCAGAATGAAATTATTAAATGTGTTCAACTCACAAACACAATTCAAATCATTTGTGTATAGGTTTATTTTAACATTGTTATTTTTTGTGTATGGAAAGTGATTCTCAAATCGATCTGTATAAACGAACATACACTTTTTATCTATAAATGTAAATATAAAATAACATATTGTGTGTATTATGATAAAAGTTTTATTGTTTTTTTGGAAAAAAATTGAATAAAAAATAAAAATATATATATTTAAAATTTCATAAAGGATTTCAACAAAACATCCCGAGTTTTATCTATCGATACAAAAGTATTGTGTTTCCGTAATACATTTTTTGCTCTGATTTCAATGTTTATATATACATCCGCCTTTTGGATCTTCTCAAGCAACTTTCATTTTGTGTTTTATGGGTCTAGTGGTCTGTTGAAATCATTCCAAATGAACGCAAATAACTACAAAACTACCAAAATAATAAACATTAATTTGTTTTAGCAACTAGCAGAGTTAATTGTTTAAAGTATCAATGTTCGTACTTTTTTTAATCATTGGTATTCATAAAATACTCTAAATATTTAGTCTATATAGTTATAGCAAGATCTATACCTAATAATAAGATGTATTGTAATTATTTATGTGTTTCATAACTAAATTTGAGTTAAAATTATGGCGAATACAAATTGTTTTATGAAAAATCTTGTTTTTTAGTTACTTTGGTGGCGTACAAACAGACGGGCGGACGAAAGTAAATGGACAAATAAGATGATTCTTTGAACATCTACCAAAATCGCCCGGTTAATATTTGCTAGCGTTACAAACTAATATACTCTAATTACCTACATGTTGAGGACAAATAAAAAAAATTTATTTGATTCAACTACCCCGCTTTTCCACTATAATAATAGATTCATAGTTATAAATAAAATATACACTTGAATAGTACACAACAGATTGAATAACAATTTAAATCACCAAATCTTTTTACTAAATTATGGATACAGAATTGTATGTTGTAGTTATGCAATCAATAATTCCATTAAATTAATGTAAATATAGAAACAGTCGTTGTCTATTAGAATAACTAATTACATGGTTCATTAATATTCAAGAATATAATGAATGAATGATAGATAGCAGGACAAACTGTACACAAGTGTATTGAGAGTTACATCATTTGAATTTTCAACCAATAGTCATGAAGATGTCTGGTTATGGTAGATCATTAAATTTCAGATAGAGAAGTGACGATAACTAATATAGTTATTTTTTTAAATTAAGAGTATTTTAAATAATTTTTATTTATAAAATACATATAAAAAATTAATTTGTATATAAATCTGAGCTAAAATTGTGGCGACTTTAAACATTTAACGAAAAACTTTTACAATTTCCTCGAAAAATATTTTGATCAGAAATAGATACAAAATATTTTTTTTTTTTTTTTGCATTTCGATTGTATGTCACCAATGATCTTTGACTTTCAAATATCAAAGAAGAAAATCAATTCAATTTCATTGGAATTTGTCAAAAACTGTGCGTGGTTGATGAATAATAAGCTTATTACAAAGAGAAAATACGAATTTAAAAAAAAAAATAATGACCCAACCACAAATATTTCTGATTTAAAATTCTCTCTTTATCAAACACAATTTCAATAACACAAATCTGCCGCCCACCTTGATAATATGCTTTGATAAATTTCTATGGAGCAAATAACTATACTCTATTGAAGAGAATACCATTATTTATATAATACGTTTTGTGATCCAATTATATATTAGAACAATAGATGGTACAAAAAAAAAAAACACACACGATAAAATGATTGAAACGACAACTAGGTACTGCCAAATCAATCAAAATTTGCCCAAAATATTGAAAAAAACAATAATTTACCTTTAAACTAGAATAAACAAAAAATTTTGCTATCTTATCCATATTTGGGATAAAAGAATGTACTAAATTTGAGTCAAAGTTTTCAAATTAAATATATCTATTAGAAATTTCAATATAGTAAGAGTCTGATCATGACATTTCAGATATGGTCAGATAATTAGACCAAAAATTTGAAAATTTGGATAAAAATTGAGCTTTAAAGGCCAAAACTAATTTTTTTGTTTTGATGACGTCATAAAGTTTAAAAAATCAATTTTTCCGATATCTTGTGCAAACTTTAACCGATTTGCATGAACTTTTTTTTGAATCCCACTATTTTTAAGTTATACTTTTCATTTTTGTTACTTAAAATTTGGTAAATTGAACCAAAATATGAAATATTATAACCTGACCCTCGCTATCTTAATATGTATTGTAGATATAGTAAATTTGACGAAAACTTTGGCCCAAATTTAGTAGAATTTCATATTTTGTTTGTCAATTTTGGATAAAAATTGAGCGTTAAAGACCAAAACTAATTTTTGCTTGTTTTGATGACGTCATAAAAATAAAAAAATCAATTTTTCCGATTTCTTGGGCAAACTTTAACCGATTTGCATGAACTTTTTTTTGAATCCCACTATTTTTGGGTTATACTTTTCATTTTTGTTACTTAAAATTACTTAATTGAACACAACTATGAAATACTATAACCTGACCGTCGCTATCTTAATTTGTATTGCAGATATGGTTATTTTGACCAAAAATTTGAAAACTTTGGCCCAAATTTAGTAGAATTTCATACTTTGTTTGTCAATTTTGGATAAAAATTGAGCGTTAAAGACCAAAACTAATTTTTTTGTTTTGATAATGTCATAAAGTTAAAAAAATTAATTTTTCCGATATCTTGTGCAAACTTTAACCGATTTGCATGAACTTTTTTTTGAATCCCACTATTTTTAAGTTATAATTTTCATTTTTGTTATTTAAAATTTGCTTAATTGAACCCAAATATGAAATACTATAACCTGACCGTCGCTATCTTAAATTGTATTGCAGATATGGTAAATTTGACCAAAAATTTGAAAACTTTGGCCCAAAGTTAGTAGAATTTCATACTTTGTTTGTCAATTTTGGATAAAAATTGAGCGTTATAGACCAAAACTAATTTTTTTTTGTTTTAATGACGTCATAAAGTTAAAAAAATCAATTTTTCCGATTTCTTGGGCACACTTTAACCGATTTGCATGAACTTTTTTTTGAATCCCACTATTTTTGGGTTATACTTTTCATTTTTGTTACTTAAAATTTTCTTAATTGAACCCAAGTATGAAATATTATAACCTGACCCTCGCTATCTTAATATGTATTGCAGATATGGTAAATTTGATCCAAAATTTAAAAACTTTGGCCCAAATTTAGTAGAATTTCATACTTTGTTTGTCAATTTTGGATAAAAATTGAGCGTTATAGACCAAAACTAATTTTTTTTTATTTGATGACGTCATAAAGTTAAAAAAATCAATTTTTCCGATTTCTTGGGCAAACTTTAACCGATTTGCATGAACTTTTTTTTGAATCCCACTATATTTGGGTTATACTTTTCATTTTTGTTACTTAAAATTTGCTTATTTGAACCCAAATATGAAATATTAAAACCTGACCCTCGCTATCTTAATATGTATTGCAAATATGGTAAATTTGACCAAAAATTTAAAAACTTTGACCCAAATTTAGTAGAATTTCATACTTTGTTTGTCAATTTTGGATAAAAATTGAGCGTTATAGACCAAAACTATCTTTTTTTGTTTTGATGACGTCATAAAGTTAAAAAATCAATTTTTCCGATATCTTGGCCAAACTTTAAGTTTATCCAATAAATGTAATTAAAGTCAAGAAAACGTTTTTGTCTTTAATTTCGATAAAGCGCAGTCAATATATCAGGAAATGGCAGGTAATAAAACCTTAAGCTACATGTATTGAGGGGGCACCTTTATTGGCATGTAAATCTTCCTATTTTAGAATTTTGAAAAAATTAAAGAACTAGTAACCTAAGATATATAATTTAAATATAACACTATTTGGTATTGTTGAGTTTTGAGCGCTCTAATCATAAATTAAGAAATTTTTTAAGTTCATAATTTCAATTCAAGTAGCAAAATAAGAATTCAACAGCATGCAAGAACGTCTTATAAAGCATGTATAGAATGTTTTTCAACTTTAATGTGAATAATATCAAGAAAGTTTATTGAGGATTTAATGATGATTTGTAGCTAGGTTCAAATATGAGAGATTTCTGGAATTTAATGTACTTTCGACAATTTTTTATTTAATAAGTCATATCAAACTTTCATAATTAAACTATTTTTGCGGCTTATATATGTATTATAGCATGGAAAGAATAAAAATAGCTTTCAAATCATCATAAAATCAATCATTTCTATATCAATTATATTTATAAACATCGTTTAGTAAAAAAATGATGTAACACTAGCTTTGTATAAGATAAACTATAATTTAAATAACAATATGTTTACATCGTAGACAATATAATTTTACAAACCAACAAAATCAATTTCAAGTTCATTGCACACAATCAAATTACATGGATCCATGATTTCCACATCAAAATAACGAACTGTATAATTATTGTTTTGAACATTTCGAGTAGAAAAAATCATAATCTAATAAAGATAAAAACAAAAAAAAAATGAAGAAAATAATAATTACGAAAAAAAAATTAAGGTTTATTTTTATTTAAATTCAATATATAACAAGGTATTTTTTTATGTAAAGAAACAACTTTGGGCAGCCATTTAAAATACCATTCAAGAAAAAAATTATTATGCCATAGCTAAAAATTAATTAATATATATATTTATTTTATGGAAATAATAATTATTAAAAATAAATGCAATTTTCATTCAATTCAATTATTACGAAACGAAAGAGAAAAAAAAACGAACGAATTATTTATATAATATAGTTATTAAAATTGGCATGCTATGATTGGCCTAATAATAATATTTACGATTGAATTGATAGTAAAATTGTAAGTGTGAAGCAGTAACTATAAAATTGGAATAAATTCAATCAATTTTATAGAATTATTTTATACAGTTTGGTTTATGTAAAATTACAAATAAAATAAAATTACTACAATCGAATAATCATCTGTGCATATTATTTTGTGCTGAGTAGCAGTCAGTATATGCGAATCATCTTTGCCCACATGCTACTTGTACAACTCACTTCAGGACTAGACTTAAATATCGCAACGAAAACGAAATTTGTTGAAATGTCCCGGTAAATTATATCCTACTCAGGCTTAAAGCATCCTTCTTTTTGATTTACACATAGTGAGCTTTTTTCAAAATTGCAAAAACCGCGCATTAAAAATATTAAAAAAGTCTTTTTAATAGTATTAATTCTACATTTACGTGTTACATAGCTTTAAACATGTATAGCACGGTAATTACTTCAACAAATATTTTACAACCCTATATCGTTGAAAACTATCGCCATGCAAAATCATGAGCAATGTCGTCAAAAAAACTTTAAGTTTGTTTTTTGAGATTCATTTAGAATCGAATTACAGTTGTTCAAACGATAATATACTTTTCCACAGATTTTCACGGACTCAAAATAACGGTATCTATGCGATCTCGAAGTTTTTCAATATTTTTGGCCGTTTATATCGCGATATAATCAAGCTCAAAGTATCGAGCCCCATGTAAAGCAGGTAAAACTTATTATGCTCCCAGCTATTATCTGTTATATCAGACAAAAAATGAGAAAAAATGAAGGAGTGTTTGAAGTAAAATTTTAATAATGAGCAATATATCGAATTGATACCAAGTTGTTTTTCTTTTACTATATTTTCGAAGCACAAAACTTATCTACATTAATAAATGCTTATAAAATCTATAGCATAGTTAATGTTCTGGCTATCCTGTACCAAGTTATTTTAAGCAGAAACTACCTTAAGTTTCATAAATATGACCGAAAAAATAGGTTGGTCTATAAGCTTCTTTTTAAAGCACCCTATATAAATATTTTATTATCATCTAAATGAAAACTAAATATTTAACGTAATATTTCTTAAAAGATTATTATTATACAAAGATTTTTATTAGAAAATATAAAAGTGATTTTATGATGATTTGATTGATATCAAAACATTACTATTATTGATGTGATTTTGTAGACATCGTAGACGACATCATTCAATTTCCAAAATAATATTACAGTTACAGCTTCACACTTCATTCACATAAATCAAATTCACATAGTTTTACAAATATAAGAGTAACAAAAAAACAAAAAACAAGTATTCTAGTAGCTAAAGAAGTTTTGAAAAATTTATTCAATATTATTTATCATTCGGTGATGGATATCAGAGTGCGGTATTTTCAATAAAATATTAAATCTCACAAAATCATTTATGTAAAATTACGAATCTATCGTTGTTAGGATTTAAATTATGAAAAAAAATCTAATTGATTTACAAGTTTATAAAAAATTTGTTGCAATAATTAAAAATGGATTACTTTGGAACATAAAAAACGATTATGAGATTTTTTGAAATCAAGTTTCTCTATTAATCAAAGCTTCTATATCATATAAATTGTGTAATGTAATAAACTGATAGTTTCGATTTAATTAATTATTTTCTTATTTTTAAAGCATTTAAATAAAAGTTTATTTTTTAAATGTTTTTTTAATAAAATTTAGTTTTTTTTTTAATAAAGTTTTTATTAAAATGTATTCTATATGCCTACATAAAAATGAAGTTGGTATATTTGGAGCTTTAACCCTGACAAAGGGAGGGTAAAATTCAACTCTTTGATAGTAATTAAACCTTTTGTATACTGATTTCCCCTCATTGTTTCACATTTGTTACATAAAACTCCATCTCCCAAGCTTAGAAAGAAAAAAATATTTATTTTTTTCCAAAGGGAAATACGTTTCATCCCCTAGCGGAAATGATGAAAATAAACAATTTTTGATTTGCTCTCACCATTTCATATTGATTGAAAAAAACCGTATATACATACCTGGCATATAAAAAAGAGCAGGTAATTTTTGGTAAAACTTTGTAGTAATAAAACTAAGAAATGACTTTTTAAGGCTAGACTATAATTTAGTCAAAAACAGGCATGTTTTAAATTGTAAAATTTAGACAAAAGTTCTGATTTTCATGAGCGTGAAAACCAAAAAAACTTTCATAAACATTGCAATCAAAATAATAGGTAATTTTCCTTTAAACTAGTAAATTTAAGATTGGAGAAAAAGTATAAAAATTTTTTTTTATATTTTAAAAACTAAAATTTTGATGGAATTGTAATTTTACATAATTGTACCAAAAAATAAAAATTAAATAAACTAAATAAAAAAATTATAAATCTAATATTCAAGATTAAAGTAAAAAAAAAAAATAATCTATCAAAGAACAAGTAAAAACATGGATAAAGGCATAAATTATGAAAGAGGCATTAAAAAGGCAATTATTGAATTATATATATATGTAAAAAAAATGATCAGTATTATTATAGTTTTTTTTTATTAATACCTTTTGTATTTTTTGTAGGGAATCCAAAGACTGTTTTTTTAATGATTTTAGATTTTTTTTAAATTGTAATATAATATATATTTGTTTTGTACATATGGGAATGTGAGTCGATTGCGAGACCCGCGCGATTTGGTCGGGGGGAACACATCGAACGAAGATCATAGAAAAAAAAAATAAATGAATCTAATTATACGGTAAACAAAACATTGTTTTTTTAATTTAATCAATTCATAACAGTAATCAAAATTCATTTCAGTACAATTAGCTATTCATTCCTTTTTTAAACAATTCATAATAGTACAGACTATGTCAAAAACAAGATGGGCATATGAAGGTAAGGGGAAGATATGCAGCTATGGTTGATTTTATAACGAACTATCCCAGTATTCACTTTGTGCAAACCAAATGGAAAACCATTGGTGAGGATAGCCGGCACCCGATACTAATGATCAAATGCCTCTCGAATGTCACGGAGGCAGTGATTCGATTCAGGAAATTAAAGCGACTGATTAAAACTTGCGAATTTCAATAAATCATTGTTTAACATTCGCCAATTCCATGGAGACCAGATTGTTTCTTCTAGCATAGATTTACTAGGTCTCATTTTACCTGTTGTTTGAAATGCTTGGCTTCAAATTTACAACGTAAAATTTGAGATAAAATTTATTAATTTGAATAGATACTTGTTATGAGTTGATAAAAATATGATTGAAAATATACAATAAATACTACAACATCTTCAAAAGCAAAAAAGTTTTACAATAAACGATTTTTATTACTCTCTTAAAATTTACTAAAATTATACTAAACGATATAAATTACAAGTAGTATCTAATTACAATATCATTTATTTATTGTATACTTTTTGAATATAATTAATAAAAAACACGTGATAATTACCTGCGTATACGTCATCCAACAGCATGGTTCCACTTGATTAGCATCTAATCCCCAAAATTCAAGTTCTTCTTCAAAGAGCGGACCACAAACATCTGTAGGATAATGTAGTTTACCCGTTCTGTAAGGAATAATATTATTTATTAAATCTCTTTGGAAAATTATCGAAAAAAATAATAATAATAAGATTATCTCAATACTATATTGCATGGATTTTCAGTGATAAGAAAAAGGAAAATGTTTAATACATTTTTATGTTACAAAAAATGAAACTACATTCAGGTACTTTTTTCACAATAAAATATACTTTTTTACGATCTTTTTATTAGCTACAATATGTATACTACTAGCAGATTCGGACTAGCATCGGTGTGAAGAGTTCATTCGAATACGATTTGTCATTGATTGCCATCTATTAGAAACTGATGGCACTTACAACAAATTAGTAACGTACATTGCCATCTGTTAGAAATTTATGAGACTTATAGACAAATATGAAAATATTTTATTTTGTAGTAAACAAGGATAAAAACAATCCTCTACTTTCATCAGCAAATATCACATATTATAAAAAAAACTACGTTAGGTTCAGATAAGTAGTTTCGGAATCCATCGACGACATGATGATGACACGTGAAAGTTGGTTTTCATATTTAATTTTGTTCAGGTATTTACATTTTTTGTAACCAAGTCTTTATATTTCTTCATCTTAATTCAGATTGGATAAATTCAAGGATTTTGGATATTTTGAATATTATGAAGTGTTTTAAGATATGATAAAATTATGATAATTTTTTTTAAAATATTTTAAACCACATCAGCAATACCTTGAGCTTTTTTGTGTTACCACCATAAATTAAAAAAAAAAAACTAAATTGACTAAAAAGATATATTTCGTAATTTTCAGTCTTCGAAATCTTGAAATTTAAAAAGAAAGAAAAAAAAACAATGACTATATTATTTTCTCATTTGAAACGAATAAATTTTGAGAGACGCTAAAGTCATCTGTTAACATGTCATCGATCTAAAATTAATATTTCGATAGACATTAATAATTCATTAAAATTATACGCATATAAGAACTGCGAACGTTTTTATAGAACGTTAAAAACGCCTACCTTTTATACAATATTCATAAATAATGGATGATAATAATTTGGGAACATTTATTAAAAATGGTGACAGTTATATAATATCAAATTTATTGTACTGTGGAGCAAAGAATGTATAGAGGAATAGTAGGTACAAGCAATTTTACATTTTACAAAATTTTATGATCAACATGAGATAAATTATCATCCATTTTCTGTTCATTCAGTTCATTCATATCTACCGGGAGTCATAAAAAAAGTGCTAATAAAAATAATGCTATACGGACACAGTTCCGTTAATAAAATATTTTACAGGAACCGATCCAGGTAAATATCGCATGTAAAATGATTTTTCAAGCAAAAGTTCTGAAATCTTTTTTAAATATTGATTTTAATCTAGGCCTCAAGTTTTTTTTTACGATAACTTTGAGCGTATAAGAGTTACTCCGATTCTACCTGACGTAAAAGACATATAAAATTGGGAGGATCAAACGACCAGTCAAATCTCTCCAGATTATGGTTTAACACGACCAGGATATTAAACTGAACAGTCTTAAAATGAAGCGAAAAAATTTTGCCGAGTTCAAGTTTTTCAAGTAATAAACTGTTACGAGCTTGTGTCATGTGAATAGTCAGTTTTTTTATTTAGGGCTTCATTCATATTCTCTGAATTATGCTCAGGTTATGCGCTCTTGTAAATTTTTTTGTAATTTTTCTCTCTTAAATTTTTTTAATTCTTTTCATCGATAAAAGGCTGTACATCATACTAATTGATTTCTTCCTACCATCCAATCTTCAAAATTAAATAGATTCCCTAGACGCTGGAGTTCATCTCCATAAAGCATCGTGTAATTCCCTATTTTATTTAGAAAATGGTATCATAGTTTCACCACTAATTCTAGACAGTGTAATTCATGTGTTTCGATGTATTTGTCACACTTGGTATGAAATAATAATTCACCAAATAAATGAATGCCATTCAACTGTAAAGTCATTTAATTGAATCATCATCATGGTTTAAAATTTCTAACCACAAAGTTTATGCTGATTGCACAATCAAAACAAATCATTATACTGTTGTATGTTATATAGGTACTAATATTAGTATTTTGTATTTTAACAATATATTAATGGATTCCAATAAAATTCAATATAATCTATATAATATGTCAGTTACATCCATCATATTTGTTGATTACAACTGAAATAATGTTCTGTAAATATTCAATTGTTTATCATAATGCACATCTCTCATAGTCTCGCTGTCCATAAATCTTTGATAAATAAATTTCTAAAAAACTTATATAAGGCTTAATTATGATTAGTGTAACTATTTTTTCCTTACGAAAATTCCGGGAAAAGGGCAGATTTGTTTTTGAAGATCGTCAAATTTTTATTGACCCCAAAAGGTTGAGAAACCTTTCAAGAACTGTAAAAGTCCAAATTTTTTTTGCTGTTTATGGGATTTCTAGGATAATTGAGATATAAAAATTTAAAAATAGCATTTATTTTTTGACCGGTCGAGTAGTTATTGAGTTATTTTGATAAGATATTAAAAACTGCGCATTGAATCTTTAAATCGTTAAATGGCTTTGAAAAAATCTTCTGACCCGCGAATTTTAAAAATAATATCTATTGAATGATTGGATGTGTAATTTTGGAAGAACTTGGCTGCAAATTCTGGAACAATGTAGAACAATATTAGAAGAACCCTGAACAACTACGAAAAATCAATTTCTCGAAAAAAAAGATGGCAAAACTTCATACATATGTATATATTTTGTAATTTTTTTTTAATCTTATAAAATATTTGGATACTTTTAATAAGTTTTAAATTTATCAAAAGTTAGATAAATTTTCACGTGAGCCATTATTTAGACCAGTTAATATACAAACACACCTTACATCTTGAATTCTTGCCTATCTCTATAAGTATCTGTTCAGGGTCACCAAGCACAAATATTTGATCTCCGACTATTGAATAATCTCCGGTTTTATCAAATAAAGATAAATTTAAATTAAAATTTTTAATAATGTCAGTAATGATAGTTAATTTAGTATGTGTACTCATTTAATAGATTATCCAATATTACTATTAACAATGAGACCAATAATATTGTTTTTATTGCTAATACAGCTTGTAACCAGTGCCAGAATTCTAATTATCTTGCCAATACCATCTTTAAGTCATCACATGTTCCATCAGCACATAATCAGAGAAATCTCCTTACGCGGCCATGAAGTGATTTCAGTTACACCGCATCCTATTAACGACCCTAGGTTAATAAATTTAACCGAAATTGATATCCACGATGAAGCGTATGCTGCTTTAAATGCAGCACAAATTTTAAAAGATGCTCAAATCAAGAAACAAACCATAATGGATCAAGTTCGTTACATAACACCGACTATATCCAATGTAAATGATGCGGTTCTACAACATCCAAAAGTACGGGAAATGATTGATAATCCAAATGAACATTTCGATTTGTTTATTGTGGAAATGATGTTTAATACAGCATTGTATGCATTTAAAGAACGTTTTAATTGTCCAATGATTGGTCTGACATCCTTAGATACAACACTTGATGCAATGGATGCTATTGGAAATCCACCAAATCCAAGTTATTATGTGGGATTTAATTTACGTGGTGGTGATGATTTAACGTTTTGGGAGCGTTTCAATAATTTCTGGTTTAATATTGAATATAGACTGTATTATCATTATACGTATGTACCAACGCAAAATACATTAGTTCGGAAATATTTTGGTAATAAAATAACGAATTATGATTCATGGGAAATTGAAAAATCTGTTGATTTGTTATTGGTTAATACGAATCCAACATTTCATGTACCTAGACCTCATGTGCCTACATATGTCGAAATTGGAGGATTGCATTTACGGGAAAGAAAACCATTACCAAAGGTTAGTAAGAAATTTTATTGTAAAATAAAACTTTCTGAATTTTATTTTATGAATCATTATTTGAACACAATTTCAAAAATGCAAATGTTTGTCTGCTTCTCTCTTTTGTGCGTCGTATTTAAATTGGTAAAAAATAAAATCGAAGTATTGAACATTTTTATAATATTAATTTGTCTTTTAGGATTTGAAAAAACTTTTAGACGACTCAAAACAAGGCGTGGTGTATTTCAGTTTAGGCTCCAATGTAAGAAGTGGTACACTGCCTAAAAACGTCAGAAATAATATTTTGAATGCCTTTGAACAGTTACCCTACAATATATTATGGAAATGGGAAAACAAAACGTTACCAAACAAACCAAGAAATGTATTCACCCGTGAATGGCTTCCACAACAAGATGTTTTGGGTAATGAATTAACACAATACGATTTCATCTAAAAATAAGATTTATTTTAAATGGAAAATATTTTTAGATCATCCGAATGTCAAAGCATTTGTTACGCAAGGAGGCTTACAATCTTTAGAGGAGGCAATACGAAGTACTGTACCAATGATAGGAATACCATTTGGTGCGGACCAACAATTCAATGTCCAAAGAATGGTATCGTTAGGAATTGGTAAAGAATTACGCTTTAATGAATTGACTGTAGAATTGTTAGTGAATTCAATTAAAGAGGTTGCAGGCAACCCAAGGTAAATAAGATTTTAAGCAATTTTAAATCTCTCTGGCTATACTAGACTTCTCAACTGATTAAAAATCAAATCGATTTATTTTCATTATCTTTTGAGCGTCTGTCATTACAATTTTCATTACACCTCGACATTTATTATAATTTCTAATTTTTAGTTATAAAAATAAAATTACGACATTATCAACAATAATTTGGGATCAAGAAACAAAACCATTAGATCGTGCTATGTGGTGGATTGAATATGTACTTAGACATGGCGGTACTAAACATTTACGATCACCGGCCGCTGATTTACCATGGCATAAGTTTTTACTTTTAGATATTTTTGCATTTATTTTTGCTATTGTATTTGTTGCATTTATAACAATAAGTTGTTTAGTAAAAATTATTGTTAAATTTTGTTACAAATCAAAAACAAAACATAAAAAAGAATAAATATAAAAAAATACATCAACAATGTTTGATCTCTTCAATATCCATTCTGTCATTCTATTTGGTTTCGGAAATTTATACTTAACCCGACGTGTAAATAAACAAACACTCTTAAATATTTATGTAAACAAAATATAAATTGTTACTGTATTTTTATTTATATATTTTTTAATTTATTTAATGTAAACAAATTAATCCAAAAAAACAATATTTATGTAAATATGTATTATATTTTTGTAAAAAAATTATCTAACCCCCTACCACCTAAAGATGGAAATTATTAGAAAACAGAGATTTTCTTTATTATAATTGTATTCGTAATAAAATCTTTGTAATGTTAATTTATATCATAATGTGTGTTTGTTGCCAGTTTTCCAAGAATAAAGTTTATAAATCGCATTGAGTGCGATTGATTAAAAACTTGTTTACTGTGAAAAAATGAAGTATTAGCCTTGTGTTTAAAACAACATTACAATCGTAAAGTAATGAAAATGTTTTAGTTCTTTAGTATTAATATATTTATCTTAGGTATCGAATCCATAATGGTTTAATCTTATTATTCACTAAACAAAATACATACTAACTGTTATCTAAACAAATCTTTAAACTTGCTACAATTTACTTCATAGTCAATCACTGTTTAAATCAAACGTGTGGATAATTATAAAGTGTCAAACTTCAGACAGGTCACTGATAGGTGACGCCATATTATGTCTTTTCACTTATTTGGGTTACTATTTCTTTATCAGAGTAACTTCATTTTTATCAATATTGGCCATAAATTACGTGAATTTCTTCCCCTGTGCGGTTGATAGTTGTTTTATAAAAAGATAAAAATGGTTAGAGACGATAATTTCCTTGGACACATATCTAATTTTTCGACTTCCAAATACTCAAGGTATGAAGAAATTGTTTTCAACTAAATATTTTTTCTTAAAGGTTTTTCTTGAGGTTGTATAGATTTAAATACTACTCCACAAGAGTCTATTTGATACAATTTGAACGACCCAAAAACATAAAATATATAAGAAAATAATTTCATATTACATTATTAATTATTTCTGATTACACTACGTCCTTTTGAAGAAGATAGTAAAAAAAATTGTTTATTATTTATAACGTCTTATCAATAGAAATTAGGATAAACCAGTAAACAGTCTTATAGGTAAGTGCAAGATTCAGAAGTACATACTATTATTAAAATATAGAAAAAACAAATTTACTTACCTATAGTAATTTAAAACCTGAGCAAAAACGCCTGGATGTCGATCAAAAAAATATTCATTTAAAATTGGATCATAATTTGCTAATGCTTCAGTTAAACGTGACAATCTTGTGGCAGGTATTTTTTTCAATGTTGCCTTATACGTTTCATGTCGTATCCCACCCACATTCAAAACCACCCGGTTTTCTGCATCCATATTTATGAGATTCATCTCTGAAAGAACAAAAACATTTCAAGATCAAATTTTAAAGATCACTCAATAAGTATTAAATTTATTTGAAAGAAATATTTCTGAAATCTTAATATATATTTGATACTTGACAATTAAATAGAACAAAATGCAATTGTTCCTTACTCAAAACCATTTAAAATAAACTATATAATAATTAGTATTTTGATTTGAAAAGCCTATTCTATTATTTTTTGTTAACTATCTTTAAATTTAATATTTTCTGGAATAACAAATTATTGATATATCATCTTAAATAGAAAACAAATTGAATTTTTTCGGTGAATAAAGTGATTAGAACTTCAAAGAAGAATATATTGAATAAGGATATTTTAGTTTTTCATTTTTTACAAAAACCGTAGTTCAATTCAATTACATAGAAATTCGTGCAATAAAACGGACACCACACATAGCTCTCTCTACGAGCTACAAACTAACTCGTACACTTTAGACAAATAAAAACTTTTTTTTTGGTGTATTGTCAAAATAAATAAGAAATACCTTTTTTTTTATTCTTTGCTTTGTGTAAACAAGTTAAAAGGTTGAAATGTAGGAAATAAATAATAGAATAGATGGAAAGAAGTGTTGTTTTCGTTATTGTTCTAACCAGTGTCGTCATTTGTATATTTTGGTAATCGAGGAATGTATTATCCTTTTTTTTTAATTGGCTCATGTTATAAATTTAACTTAGAGTTTAACATGTGCTAGACCAAATGGGAGTTCCAGGTATATACTATCGAATAGGTATATTGAAATATCCGACACCATAATAAAATATTCTAATATGTTTTGGATATATTGAAAATGAAAAATAAATTTCCAATAAATTGGAGTATTTAATTTATGTATATAATAAGAAGATTTCAACAACTCTTTGTCTAATGTCGGACAAGAATACATCGTGATTTTAAGAACATATTTCCGTAGTATGGTTTTTGTTTTTTCTAAAATTTATTTTTCTTTAAATACATTTTGGACCTCATAATTTCATTTTTGTTCAAAATATTTTGTGGATAAGTTAATGAAATCAATCAATATTAATATATTTAAAACGTACTAATTGAGCTCTTTCGTTTGATATCCGATTTTATTCTTATAATTACTTGGATCATAACAACAAACTGATAGATACCGATAATTTACCGAAATCGGTTCAGTAGCTACCGCTACAGTGGAACTTTTCCAATACCGCAGCCGTGTAAATAAGATCGATATCAATCCTTTTTAGGTCACTTCTCTGCTGAATTTTTTTTTTTGGGAAATAATTCCAAAAAACTACTTTAACTTGATACCTATTCCGTTTCGCCACTGTTAGTATAATCCAAATAAAATAATTCAAGTTGAAGAATGATTCATTTGTTCAAATGTATGGTGGTGTTTTTTGTTTAATGATAAGTGTATACGATATAGAATATTTATTACCTTTATACCTCTCTATCTGTTACGTGTAACTACGTCTACAATTTGTTAAAATTCAGAAAAAAAAAAACTTCTTCAAATGAATACCAATTTCAAATGAGTTTTTCCATACAAAACAAGATAGTTTACACGTAAGCGTGCCGTAAATAAGTTTCTTGTAAAATGCGATATTTATAAATAAATATAAGCATGTATAACTGATATAAATTGAAATGAGACAGCTTAACAGAGAGAGGGTATTTATAAAGCACATAGGCTCATATTTATTTTCTCTTTTAATTTGTACTTAATTCTTGTCCTTTCATATAATCAGATCATATAGCCTTACTATAAAAAATAGTTCTTATGGTGAATTATAATCATAGACATAGATGATTCAGCAAAACTTTCATGAAGTTGACCACTCTCTGGGAAGAAAGAAGGTAGTCGTACGACCAGAAACTACCTCTTTTCTGTAGGTCTGGGCATAGAAACAGAAAACCATGGGCCTCACAATTGCTTTATCTTTCCCACAAGTTTCTTCACGTATTTACTTCACAAATATAGGTAAAGATTGCTCAGTCAATTCTTCTCTGTCTCTATGGTTATAATACTATCCAGAAGATTTACAAACACAATTGAAAGAGAATCGAGTTCTTGATTTTTATCTATAAACCAACGATAATAAAACTAAATTATAGTACTGTATATAAAATTTACTATAATATGCATGCATGTTGTTATTTTAGGTTGTTGTTTTACCTTTTGAAAATTTATTACATAAATAAATGTAAAACTATGTATATGCTATGTACCCGGTATGCTAAAATAATATATATTTTCAATTGAGAACAATGTGCTTAGAATAAAAATGGGCTAATACGTTCATGCAATTTATGAAAATTTGCTTTTTCACAGTAATTTTATAAAGTAAATCGTCAAAAAGTTTGAGGCCGTCAAAAAGTTTTACATTCAGCACTGAGGCGAAACATCTTTTTCTAAATTGATGTAAAACTTAGTTTTTGATCAATCATGGCTTAAAGCCGGACACATGGCACATTTAAAGTGTAGAGAAATAGCCTCTTCTGATTCGATAGCGTTTGCCATCGCAAACGCTATCGAATCAGTTTGTTTACGCGCAATATATTAATTAAAAATTAGTGTTCAAGATAATGAATTTTATCAAAAAACTGATTTGTAGTAAATATTTGACAAGAGGGACATAATATATTAATGTAAGCATTGATAAGTGGGGCGCAGGCTGATTTTGGCATCCCGGTGCTCAATATGGTAAAGATGGCACGACTTATTTCGAATAAGAAGTTCATATAAAAAATGTGTTTTTATTATTTTATTGGATTGTATAAATTTTCTGTTGTAGAAAAACAAACTCTTTTTTATACAATAAAATCTATTGTTTATAAGAACCAGAAGAAGCTTTATATGATTTCACTAAAAATTTATTTTTATTATCATTTCTCAATCTTGTTTCTTTGCTTAATCCAAAATAAAAATAAATATATATATATACTGACATGAAAATCCATCATTTTTCATCTTTTAAATTTTTCTGTTTCAATCAATAATAATATTAATAATAAAAAGCTGTTGGTAGAATACATCAAATAACTTCTGGAGTCATCTCATTTGTTTCTTATTCTAAGCAAATAACGTAATTTCTAGAACTTAAAGCCGAAGTGACACTATTGTGTGTCTCAAGCACATATCATTAAAAAAAACAGCCAATAATGGACAAAAAACTTCCTAATGATGTAGAATAGCTGCGGTCTGTCTCAAAAGAGTGAGTTACAATTTGGATGTATTTTCTACATTCAAATAATATGCAAAATTATGCTAACGTAGCTAACTTCACTTTTCTGTTAAAATTTGTATCCCTTAATACCCAGAAACATCAATTTCAACGAAATTCAAATCACCGATGTAAAATAACACCCTGGCATCTTTTTACTAAACATTTTTTTGCAAGGTTTTCAAATTGTGTTTCGAAAAATTGTTGCTGAAAATATATAATGGAAGTTGACAGGAATATTATTCATTTATTTTTACTCATAACTTTAATAAGCCTAAGATAAATGTCTTGTTTTATTTTATCTTTATTATTTTTTTCACGTTTTTTTGTTATTTTTATTATATATATACTTTTTTGACATTCCTTTTTAAATATGCTTCGTATTTTGACTTTTTTTTATGAATATTCTTATTTCAAAAAATGAAAAGACTAAAATAATCTTTTGAATGTATACCAATAATATTGTGAACAATATCCGAATATTTGAAAAAAATTTATGAAAAATATTAAAAATTTAAATAAATTTTAACAAGATAATATATCGAATGTCAAACTGAACGTCACATTTTAGAAAAATTTTGTAGTTCCAATAGCTACCGACGTAAGTGGCCTAATTCATATCTTTTTTGAAGTTATACTTCTTTTGGCGCGTTATGACAAAATGATGAGAGTAAAATTTTAAGATTAGCATCATCACACAAAATTCACGGGTTCAAGCTGTTTTTGCGATATATGTTTCACTTAATGTAAGAAAATTTATATTTATTTAATTTTTCAAATTTAAACTGAGTTTTATTGACTGTGTCCTTTTATTATTTTATTTTAATTAATTATTTGCAAGCAATTAAAAATTGTTTTTTTAATGATTCCAAAGAAGTATAACTTAAGTGCACGCATCCAATTTTTTTTAAAAGCGATTGGTTTCAAGAATAATACCAGAATTATAAATATTATCCAATGACATTAAAGCGATATTCATTGTGTTAAAAGATTAAACAAAAGAATACTTACTGATATTTTGTCTGATATAATTTTCTTAACTTTGACGAATTAAATATTTTGCAAAATCGAATTGTTTTTGGATCGGTTGACTGAATATTGTATTTTATGATTCGTATTGTAGATACGATTTAAAATTATATCCTGTAGATTTATAATAATGCTTTGACGTTGTTCGCCCTCTTGTATTAATGCTGTTTGCCGTCTTCTAGTGGCCACAACCACTAACGTGTGGTGTTAAGGTTCCTTGAAACAATTGCTAGCAGTAATACTCCATAGCTCATTGAGGAATACGAATACCATTTGTAATTTCTTCATTGTTCTATGTTTCTGTAACAAAACAGGAAAATTAAAATAATTATAATAAATTAATGAAACGCATATAGTAAAATTGGTAAAATAGCTTTTAACTATTGTAAAAATATATTAACTGATTTCGTACTCGTTGAAAAAAGTACTATGCGGAACTAAAAAAGTTATTTTTTCTTGGGTAATTGACAATATCCCGCAATTATTGCACAATTTAATAGGCTTGAAACATAACAATAAATAGAAAAACAGATCGAAATATTTCAGAAAATATTAATCGGTGAAAAGGAAAAATAGCATACAAACCAATACTTTCTTTAAACGACCACTGAAAGTACACCTCCTCTTATTTTTGGAAAATCAAAATTATTTTAAAACAGAACGCTTTATCGTAAATTCTCTTTTTACTTAGACTCACATATAGAACAATTTTTCGAAAAAACGATCCGACATCACCCAATCGAAAAATATTCCGTCTATTTATCCAACCATATGTATTCTAGAACAGTCAGAAACATCGAAAAAATTAAGTTTTCCTATTTGTCTTGCGAAAGTTCATTTTTGTCTTACGATATCTTGATCACAGGCAAGCTAAGTTTTAAAAACAATTTTGGGTTAGAAAACACGACATGAAAACTTTGATCCGAAAACATTACTATAGTCAACCTAAGTAATAAATAATTAATCTAAATAATATTTTTATAACCGTATATTTTTTGTAAAATTTATATATTTTTTTAAAATGAAACTATGTTACCTACTGTTAAAAGCTAAATAAGTCTTTAACAATTTAAATATTCATTCCATAGAAACCAAGTTGTTCTGGTTTTATGTTAAAAAAATTTACATATGCATACAGTTTCATATGTTGGTTTTTGTGTTATGTTTTTATACGATTATTATTTATTTAAAACATTAAAAACTATTCATAACCGTCATCATTAATTTAATGGCTTCCTTCATATAAAATTCAATAATTATGAACCAAGTTTAAATATATAATTCTTAAAAATCCTTTTATACGCTAAAATTAACGGTAAGAGGGTAGCCAAGTTAGGTTTAGGTCAGGATACGACTAAATAATTGATTACAGAGTATTATGTTTCTTGGGTTGCAGGCACGATTTTCACTGTCGAAACAGAAATTTAATCACTCAGCCTCTCAAAATAATACAGCCAAGTAATAGCACAATGGACTTTACGCATCGATTTATTGATAATAAATCTGTGTTAAACCTAAGCTGTGTTAAAATACTCTTCATTTAAGGTTTCTGATAAAATCGAAAAGTAAGGTATGAAGGTTGAGTTTTTAGATTACGATATAAAAAAATCGATATCTATTCATTGCATAAATATCGCAGCATACTATGTAAAATAAATCGATTAATTTTTGGTGTTATTATTTTTAATATACAAACAATATTGATTAAGAATTTTGTCAAGTCGAACGAAATAAACTTGATGAAATTGTGATGAGACTGGTAAAATAAGTATAAGCTAAATTGACGTGTTTATGATTGAATTACAAACTACAGAAGAACTAAGAGTATCACTATGGTATTACAAACTTAAACGAACGTATACGGACGACGGTAAACAGATACGAATTTATATTTATAAGTATTTATAAGCAGCTTATTTTCCAAAGATATCCAACTACTCACTATTCACATTGTTGAGGAGATGAAAATGTGGTTGAATACTTTGTTTTCTATAGTAATATGGGTGTACTGTGTACTGGATTATTCATGTTGCATTATGTTGGAAATCCAAGAATTAGTATTAGGACATCGAGTAGCAATGTAAGTAGTTGTTCTATTGTAGTACCAACATTTTTAGTAAAATTATCACAAAACGATTATCAAAACTACAAAAAGAATAGTGTTAATATGCTTATGTGTCAAGACTAATCTAAAAATAACGGCTTCCGACAAATTCATTACAAAAAATATATTTAGGATGAAACTTTTTTTTTTTCTATATGAAATTTCTTGTTGACATAAAAATTAGCTGTTTGTTATTTATAAAAATAATACATAGAAAAATTATTAAAATAAATCAAATCAGATAAGACAAATGTTTGAGCAAGGCCAAGATGTGAAGTATTAGAGCATGACGAAGGCTAAGACTGAATATGAAACATCTAGGCCAATACTAATAATGTTCTCTCAAGTATGTGGTCTTAATTTGCCCATCACTACCTAGACGAATGCATCGATTTTGATTCAACTTTCTTTGTTTGAAAGGCGATTTTATTTAGAGTGTTCATAACTATAATCAATTTTCAAGTTACCTTACAATTGAAGAGAAAAACTTAAATAAATTTGTAATTTATTTCGTTGACATTTTATGAAAGTCTTTTACAGAATTTAAAATAGATATTTAACATTGATTTTCAGAGTAATTTTTTATTAAGAATTGCTTTTTCAAAATTGAAATTTAAACACCAGTAATGTCATTTTATCAAATGAGTTGAATTGAGAAAATCGATAAGATTTCTTTATATATTCTTTGTAATTACTTTAAATAAAATTTCTTAGACAAGTCCTACGTTCTGTAAATTGAATTGCTGATGTTGCCTAATTACCTTATTAAATGCAAGATTCAAAACATCACTGCCGTGAGGAAGATAACAAGAAATGAGAGTAACAAAGGCTTGAGTGTAGAGCAAATCATACAAAATCGAAGTAAATTTTGTGTGAGATAAATTTGAAAAGTTTTTTTATTTTCAATAATTATATTAATATTTGTTTTAAACGAGTCGAAATTTACCTCATTTACATACAAGTGGTATTGAATCACATTTCAGAATATATAAGTACGGTTTTACTTTTATACGCTCTAATTGGATGGACCCATTATTTTAATCAATTGTATTACATACATTTCGCTGGATAAATCTTTTTAAGTGAAAATAACGCAACTAAGGTGTGGCATAGATGATCCTGTATTTAATGTCTACGTGGTATGTTGGCATTTTGCCCACTATATGTATAACTGAGGTAATATGTTGTAGCCGCAAAAATGAATAATTTATATCATATAAGTGTGTTTTGTGATGATATTAGTAGTAACATACATATATATATATATATATATATATATCTAGGTACATATAGCGTTAAAGGGAATAAAAACTATATGATGACAGATTGACAGACGTTTTTGTTAAAATAAAATAAGCCGAATGATGCTGCGTAAGCAAAACAAATTTCATCCCCAAAAAAATCAAAAATTAAATTCAAAAAATAAAAATCAAATTTTTAATATTCCAGCAACTCAAATGAATTAAAAAGTACAAAATAATTTCTTCGCCTCACGAAGAGTTAAAGCAATAAAATAAAAGCTTCCAAAATTGTGAAAAATTGACTTTTAAAGTTTATGATTATGAAATGTCAAAACATTTTCATGGCTGATTAAAATTCATAATAGTAAATTTTCAAAACTTGTTAAAAAACTTGAAGTCCAATTTTGAACTCGGGACAAGCAGAAAAAGTTTAAAAAAAGCTTTTTGAGAAATTTTATAAATTAATGAAAGCGTATTTCGTAAACGAGACGCCGTATAGACAAAGAAATCAAATAAAGTAGAGTAAAATTTATCTTCTATGCTTATTTTAAACAATAGTTTATAATAGACGTTTGCATTTTCACATTTCGAATACCAAAAGTAGCTATTAGCATTAAAATTTAATTGAATGTTAATTCATGTATTTTATTATCTAAATAATACCAATATCTAATTTTGTGTTGAATGGAAATTCGCCAAAAGCTACTTACGTCAAAAATAACAATTTTATGTGTTTTATGTAAGAAAACTGTAGTCAGCTAGGTTATAGTTTTGCATATTAAAATGGTTGATATTAAAAAAAAAAAAAAAAACTGAAATGAAAAAACATTGTTTTAGCCTTCTCCTCTAATGGATTACATTAATTTTATTTGTCGCATCGACATTATATAAGATTATTTTATTATGAAAATTTATAGTAAATTTTATACTAAAATTAAGAATAATGTAGATTTACGTAATCTGAATTTCATATTCGCAATGACACAACACCATTAAATTCTTTAAAAGGCCTTCGGCATTCGAAAAAACCTTTATTTACTTTAAATTAAGGTATATTTATTGTTTTAGTTTTTGAGCAAAATATATCGTTTTTTGGCATTTCTTACCGGGTGACCCTTATAGAGTTTCAATGACTTAAAATTATCAATGCGAAATTGTAGCCTCATATATTAATCTCTCATTAACATATTTATTCTTTGTCTTATTTGATTAGTAAATTGAAATAGATATTCTATTTTATATTAATATTACTGTGGTGGCAATGAGCGATCATACCATAATAATTTATTTTATGCTAGAATTTTATTAGATTCATAAAAGTCATTCAATTATGAATTTAATTATTATTTTAATTCTTACAACATTCATAATAGCCGATTAATTATTTATTATTCATGTTGTGTTAATAGTCAATAAGTTCTTATTATTCAATAACAAATAATTATGGATAAAATTTCAATCTGATTTTGAAACGATCAATAAACTATATTAAGGCATAAAAATGTCTTAAGGCTATGCAATTACATTTTAGTAACACTGATTTGGTATATTTCATCTCTTATTACAGTACTGACAAATGTTTAATTTACTGAACAACAAGTTTGCTCCATGTTTTGCTCCTCATTGCTTCTCTCAACCATGATTATTTGATGATTATTTTGTGATTAGTATTTTCTTGAATTTTTATTCAATGTTGTTTACGTACGCTAAATGTTTCCTTGCGTTATTATGGTAACAACAGATTTTTACTTTAATTCCCTCTGCGATCAATTCAAGTGCTTCATTGACCGAACAAAGTAAGGTCTATGGTATAACTAGTCGATTTTGAATTTCATTTGATTGTATCTATAAATGTTGATAATCTGTAACTTTTCGAACGTTTAGTTCAATTTTCACGAAATTTGATCATACTTACGATTGATCGCTCTCAGAAAATTCATTGTATAGTTTACCAGATATCGGAAAAATTCTGAAAAAAATACTTTTTTCTAAAATTATAAAATTACTTATCAGTTTCGAACAAGAGACCGATTGATTCTAAAGCAGGTTCTTGTAACGCAAGGCTACTGTTCTATGTATAAATTTTCCTTTATTCAATTTAACACATATGTTAATTCATTTTTTGGCATTATAATATTAAATTTATCTAATTAAGATCATATTTTTGATACTGTCAGATATCTTCTAAATTTTGCCTACATATTATTTAAACACTTTTCATTTAATTCTAAGTACGGTTTACAGGTCCTAGAACCATAAGTTAATTTATAGTATGCTGTTTACGAATCTCAGTGTATACTCATCTAACGAATCCTGACAAATTTATAATATCAATATGTGCATTCAAATACATTTTAAATTTGATATAAATAAATATGCAATAGAAGAACGAACAGTCTTAGAATATTATGAACATTTGTGAATTGTATATGATATGGACATGCAAACCAAACAAATCGAAATAACGAAATACACAAATGTTGAATAAATAGATGCTGCATTGATGTTCATTTATATCACTAAAATATTGTACTGCATTGGTAATATATATATTTTTGTTTGTTATTTGGGAAATGTACAAGGTATCCTAAAAATACCTGAATCATTTTTTAAAGTGAACTTTATCTCATAGTAATCGGAAGAATTTATTCAGATAATTAAGTAAACCAGTATATATTTTATCCAAATCTTTTGTGTACAAATAATACAGGTATTTAAGTATGCGCTATAATCAAGTATATGCCATCTGGTGAGATATTTTGTAAACCGTGGTTCCAAAAGAGATAGAAATACATCACTAGCCTACTTTTGGTTTAATTACAAACACCTACATACAAAAAAATATTTATAATTATTTTTACACAGCCAAAACTCGATTATTATAAAAACAAATAAAATTTTTTTATACAAATAACTAGAAATAAATATTTTCGTATTCCATAAAAATTCAAAATATTAATATTGGCTTTCGGAAAAACAACTATTTCTAAAGGAGCAAAATTATGTACAATTGTATGTCTTAAACGTCCAAGATAAATAAAATATGAAGAATTTTTAAGACTTACAAGAAGCATGTAGTTAAAAAATGACTCAAACTATTATCATATAATTTTAGCATTTGTATTATAGAAATATTTTTAATTTCCCACTCAATTGATTTTCTTGGTAATAATATTTTTATGTACCCAGTAATTAAAAAAAAACACAAGATAGCGCAAAGATCACATGTCAAAGATACTTGATTAACGTACCAATTATTAAAAACAATCAATAATTTTTCCAAAGATACATCACATTATATCTTTCTGTTTTTCTTTTATCTCTTGCTTCTTAAGTTAGAGTCATAATAAACTGGTAAAAGCTTGATGCACCTTGTATTAGAGTAGAATATACAATATTGTGTATAAATTTATAATATCGTAAAATCTGTACCTAAATCCAATATGAACGAACGAACGAACATTCCTCTATCATCAGCAAATATTATGTAAACTAAAACAACAACAAAAACTGTCTACATAATAATAAATTTTACTCAGATAGAACAGAACCAACATTTATTTAGAAAATAATATGATTTACAGTATAAATGAAATCCCTCAATAGTTACAATGTCTACATTGAAGATTTATCATAGAGTTTATCAAATTGTTTTCCTTTGTTGCTATGGCTAAGTAATACTATTTTCAATCAAATGATATACAAGTCTGTGAATGGTATATGGATAGGAAATTTTTTAACAAATTTAAATGAATAATTATTAATATTTAAGATTTAAAAGAATACTTAATGCAATTTCTTTAATCATTCTTACAATTTTCAATCCAGCAACTAAAATTAAATGTCAATTTTTGTAATTATTCAACAAATAATTATACTTTAGCAATTTTAGCTGCTCGTGGCGCATGAATCGATTTAGAAGTCCCTTCCTCTCACGTACTATGGAGGAAACATAATTTTGTAAATATTAGTGTTTATTAAGCTGTTTATAGCCAAAAAATAAATTTTTTTGACGATACGATATAATTTATGAGTTTTTTGTATTCAAAAACGTAATACATTTGATATGAAGATATTTTCAATAATTAGTGTCAAGTTAGCCATAAGTGAACTTCGATGATTTCTTCGTTCACTGCCATTATATACCTGGATAAAATATTATTCCCATATTATTCCTATATGATATTTCTCCCTGTTATAAAATATTGCATATTGTTGCATAAAACAAAATTACTCTGCATACATAATGTTAGTGTATTTTTTCAAGGGATTCTCTAACATTGGTATTGTTTGCAAACAAAGGATTGTATATGAAGGTTTACATACGCTACGAATTCAAATTTGATAGGGATGCCGGAAGATAAATAACATTGCATACTGAATTTTCCATCGAATAATTTTACTAGGGGAAAATGTAAAGTCTTTTATTCGAAAAGTATTTTACATACTCGAAACATTTTCTGGCCAAAAATAATCATTGATTCAAACCAGGATTTTTGCTAGGAATTTTCATCGACAAGATATTTATTAAATAACGCTCATATTTGGTGAACAAAAAGACATGAATCCGAATTGAAGAAAAGAATGTAGAAAAATAATCTTACAATTAAATTTAAAGCATCAAAGTTCGAAAATTATGGATAATAATTTATATCATTTAAATGTACTTAAAACTTCTATAAAACTTTTGTAAAAAAAAAGTTTTGTAATAAATGTGAAAAAAAATTGAACCAGATTGCCGTTCTGTTAAATTCATAACAAATACATTACATTATATTTCTTACATTTTTGCGAATAAAATTCGTACGATACGAATGAAAATTGAATAGAAAATTATTTCATTTTCAAACAGCTGTAGTAAAATTTACAAACCCAATCACTAAACTTTGCGGTGTAGCAGACACTAATTAACTTGGGTTACTTCTTATAATATTGTAGAAAAAGATTTGTGTCATACAATCAAACATTGATAGAATTTTTCTATTCCTGTAGAATATTTTCCTTCCAATTTTATTTACATGCTGTATAAAGTATTTTCAATTTTAATATTTATATAAATTCCATAAATATGAACAACTGTTAAAGTATTAAAAGTATTTCAGGAAAAATTATGATTTACTACACAACATTTTATATATATTTTGTTTATTAAATATATTTTTGTTTTTAATCTTATAAAAAATAAATAATAAGAATCATTGGGTATCACAAAGCCATTGTTTCAATTTTACACAGGAATTCCAGATCTTCTTCTAGCTTCAATTATAGCTTCAATTACGGCTTTCATAGTACCATCCTTTTGTGCTACAGCATCAGCATTTAATATTATTTTTGGTTTTCTTGGAGCTACTCCATTAGGTAAAACGGGGTAAGCATTTTCCATACCGGGGTAGACAGGTGTAGGTTGATATAAAGGATATGATGGAGTAGCCTTAGAATAGATTGTTTGATAAACTGAAGGAGGAGCTTGTGAGTAGACTGGTCTTGCAAATGGACTTACTGGGCTAGAACTTGTATTTGGATCTGGGTTTATAAAATTTCGTATTAAATTTCCTAAAAATCGTCGACCTAGTGTCTGAGCAATTGCTTTTGTTTGAACATCTCTATATGTATTAACCGCGGCATCAGAAGCTGTATAAAAACTTGGCGAAGATGGTTCATCAAATACTTCCGAATTACCACCACCTAACCCACCAAGAATACTATTGATAGCACTTCCATAAGATGCTGCTTCAGCATTCACGTTTGATGAAATGTATCCATTTCCACTAGCGTAGTTATTATCGACCATTTCGAATGGTGATGCCACGTAAGATTCTGGTGCTGGTATCCATTTTTGGCCAGTTGCTAACGAGGGTATTGGACATCCTTGTAAACGTGGACCTCCTTGGCTATTAATCAATGCATGAGCATAGTTTGAAGATGCAGTTGCGTCAAAACCAGGCCATAATGATCCCAAATCAACACTATTTAAACCATACCCACTTTGCACTAAAGAATTTGAGCTGGATGAGGATAAACGAGAATCAGCATTGGGAATCGATGGTGGGTAAGCTGCTCCACCAACTGCATATGGGACTACTGCAACAGTAGGTGGACCTCGCATTACTTGATTAACTACAGGTGGTCTAACTGCTCCATCTTTTGAGGCAAAGACAAATCCATTTGATAAAGCAGAAGCTTGAGAATTTGCAGATGATGAACCACCCCTATAAGCTTCACCATAAGTATTTGAATATACTTGAGAATTGGCTGAAGACGCTGATGGTCTTCCATACAAGTAACCATTTGAGATCATTTCACCGGAGCCTGAGCTGGATTTCGAAAGTGAATTAGCATATACATTACTCGAACGTTTGTTACGATCATCTAGAAAGTTGTTGTTGTATGATGCGTCATCGATTAATTCATCATTGTGTGTCTTTTGTTCTGTTGCATCAAGATATTGAAATGTTTCATTATCTACGAAAATATGAAAATAATTCGACAACGTATGAAAAAAATTAAAATTTCAATAATCAAGAATCAATCCAAGACAATTCTATATATAAACAACATTAGGTTTAAATGAGATAATTTTGCTGCAGAAAGTAAATTGGGAATATTTTACTTAAAAATAGTATTAATACTTTTTTAATACTTTTTCCAGTAATTTTTTAAGTCCAAAAATTTACAATAAAATCTATAATAGTTACCAGCATCCGATGAATTTACGCTTCCCCACAGACACACCAAACTGCAGTAACAAATAAAAGCTATGTTTATATGCATTGTTGTCAATGAAATATTATTATTTATTTAATTTTTTTTAAATATAAGTTGTTTCTGTAACAAACAACTACAATTGAATAATAATTTCCCATTAAATTCAGGTGTTTTTATATGATTTGATAAATGTAAAGAACTTTTCTTATTCCAAAATCATTGTATTGAGAATTCAACAAATTGAAATTAAATATTTCAATTGCATTAGCGTCATACTTGATTTGAATGTATTGGCTACAAAACATATCAAATTAAATATGGGACGGAAGTATTCATATTTATTTGAGTATTTCCTATCAAAGCCTCTGTTAAATTTCATACAAAAAAGAGGCAAATTGTAGTCAACAGGTTGTAACACTAAAAAATATTGAAGATCCTACAAGAATTTTTGTATTGGTGTTCATAAAATAACCTAATTTGTTAATTTTAGTATGGCTGCCATTAAGATAACTTAAAAGCGAAAAGATACAACCAAGTGATATTTTTAAGTCGTATTCCGGAACTACAAAATCAGTTTGAGAATAAGCAAAATCGGTTAATCGACTTCAGTGGATTCATGATTGAAGATGTAAAAAATAAACCTGCAACAAAATATTTGCCAAATGGTTTATTTTTTGTTTTATGATATTTTCATCTTGTTTGACATAGAAATACTTTATTAAAATGAATATAGTAAGTTTAGAATAAAAAATATAAAACTTTTCTCTTGCTTCATAAAGAACTCCATAAAGTTTTTAACGAACAATAAATAATAAGTAAAAATAATATTAATTTAATTACATGTATTTTAATGAATATTTATATTATAAAAGAAAATAATTGTTGTAATTATAAATAATGTTTGATATCAGACTAATTTAATGACATTCCATATATAAAGAAAATTTAAAAGCATATACGAAAAACTTGTTATTTAAAAACCTTTCTTTATACTGACAAAGATAAAATTATGTTTTCAAATATTTTCAATGGAATTTATGTTTGGTATAAAATAAATGTTTTGTGAACAATAAACTACTTCAAAAATTCTCTATAATATAAAAACTGCATTAAAGGTATTCGATATGGGAACCATAAATGAATTTATTTTCTTTCGTTGCTATGGCTACGAAACGCTACTTCGTAATCAATCAAATGATATATAAGCCTATGAATGGTATATGATTTAACATAAATAAATTTCTCCAAACTTAACAATTTAAATTAATAATCATTTATTTTTTCAATTAAAAATTAAGGTTAATGTAATTTCTTCGATCATTGTTGCAATTAATCCACCCAGTAATTATAATTAAATGTCATATTTAGTAATTATTCAATAATTTGATATTTGCTATATAATTTTCATTCAAACGATTGAGCTAATAAATTTTCTAAAATGCAAACTTTTTATTATAAATTTCACCCATTTGTGTAGCATCATTCGATTAAGAAGTCCCTTCCACGTACCTTCCACGTACTAGGTACGGCTTCAACAAATTTCTTTGTGATAAAGTCATGTTTAAATTTCTTCAAAATCGGACGACGATTTCGAAAGTTTCTGTGGATCAAATGTACATACATAAATATCAAAGTTCAAATACAAACCATTCAAATGCAAAATCGTTCATTTATTGATTTGTAATTGTTTTTAAATTTTGATTTGCAATACAAGCAATCATCAGTTTTTATTTCAATATCGATATTATTTCATTATATTTATAGATTCAAGCATAAAATTTATTTTCCACGAGTTAACAAATTTAAGAGAAAATTTTAGATTTTAAGGTTTTCATTACTCTTTTAATAACCGTTGCGATTATAAATTAAATTTATTTCGTATTAAATATTTTAAATAAAAATTATAAATTATCAAAATAATTTTATCACCAGTCAGTCATATTGAAAATTTCTCACACTATAAAATTTTCACACTCGTTGTTTCGAAGGCTATAAAAATCCAAAAAATATGTATAACCTAACTTATTAACGCTAAGCAATGTATAAGCCATCGATATGGCTCTTGAAATATTATGCATAGCAAGTTGCGTAACATTTAGATAAGTATTTTTTGAATTATTTGTGTGCGAAAAAAATGCAATATAATTTATATCATCAGTTTGTTAGAAGCTCACTCCTTACATAAAATAGTTTGCTTCTAACGAGAATTAATATTTCCATTACTAGTAGTACACAAAAAATTAAAAATTATTCAGAATTTTCGAAAAGAAAAATGGTGTTGCACAGTCCATAACGACACCACTCGTGTAGTTTAAGCTTTTTATTAACCATTTAAAAGAAAATACGGCATCGGTACTGAAAAATATTCCTTGTCCTATGAATAACATTAATAACTATAGACAAGAAATACATTAATATTATCATGTTCATTCAACTAGTGGCCGATGTTGTCGCGTCGTTGATAGTAAGTTCGTTTGTTCTATTATGAACCATAAAATGTTCATATTCATTGTAATAATATAATGATGACGGAAAAAACATCTTTTGATAATAATAAAATAATCGTTCACTCAAAATCTCATTGAATTTAAATTATCATTATTACAATTCAGTTACCCATACGCGGCTTTTCATTTACAAAATTCATTCATTCAAAAGAGAAAATCGTCAAAGTTGGACATGCAATTTTACTTTTGTCTGGATATTTAGAGAAAAAGAAATCTAATTGGGTTGTTACTTACGTAGCAACGACCAGGCAACACGGAATATTAATTTTTTAGACAAAAATTAAAATACCAATAGCCATTCAATTAACCGTTGGAAATCGATAATAAATATGTGCATTAAATATTGAGTTTAATATGAACAAGTGAAGAACAGAGCTTGCTGTTTAGATACTCCACAAAGTTTAAAGTATATTTCTTCCTCATTATCATAAAACACTCTAAATACCCAGTCTATACTTTTATAAATATTTATATAATAATAATATGTATTATAATTATATGTGTTTATTAGTTAAATTTGAGCTAAAGTTATGACGATTCCAAACATGTTACAAAAATGTATCAAACAAAAGTTGATTGTTTAAAAATCTAAAATATTTTTTTATTTGAATCTTTCTTTTCTATCTTTTAAGGTTCAAAAGTCAAGAATCCATTGAACCGGAAGGACGGATTTGTTTCATTCCCGAACACACTGTTTAGGTCCAAAAGTCGGCACAAAATTTACAGATGTCACTATGTCTTCGATTTTTGTACATTTTCCAATTTTCCATTTTTTGCCATCTTGATAACTTTGGCATATTCTTTATTTGCCGAGTATAAAAATCAAAAAGCATTATAGCTTATAAAAAATTTAGAATTAAAAAATTGAACAGAACTGATTTAGAAATTTGACCTACCTAGAAAACTTTCCTATGCATACAAATAAATATATATGGTAGTATAATATTATCATCACACCATAATATAATAATATATGTTGATATTTTTGGCAACAATCCAAAAGTCAAGTTAATATACTGTTGCCTTCAAAACTCGTGTACATTTTACGACTTATTACTTTCGATTTTTTGTATTTGTTTAAATCAATTCGTTTCCAAAGCAATCTATTGAAACTGGTTGAATATGTTTGACCGTGAAATGGGAGTAGAAGTTACGGATACACAATTGACGACTACAAAATGACAGTTTTATTGGTTAAAAATACCAGCTAACTTAAAAAAGTATCCCCTGAGTTTATATCTTTGGTTATTTTCCGAATTAAGTTGCTGCTTTTATAACCTGCAATTTAAGAATAATTGGTTTCTTCCAAATTTTGTCATATTTTTCGTTTTTTTGGAACGGAGATCTTTTACAGGGATTTCAGAAAAATCGTCACGTAATCAAAACCGTATGCTCGATTCAACTCAGATACGTACAATACTGTAGAAATGAGACACGCTTACAAAATGTAGGCGTGTCTTTCAAAAGTTTGTTTAGATTCAAGCAAATAATTTACTTATATATCTCACTCTTTTTTTTATGTTGTAAATGATGGCCAGGATATGAGGTTAAGCTTTTAAAGTTTTCGTTGTGTTTCAATACTTTCTCATAGCACTGTAGATAGTAAATAATGTTGTTATAATCAAATATAGATGAATCAATTCGATTTGTACTAACAAAATAGTTTCAAAACAAAATATCATGTACCATGATAATTAGTTTAGTTATTTTCATTTGGATGTGCTTTATTTGTTGCCATTAGTAATACAGCTGTAATACAGTTATCATTAAAATAACATAAAATTAATCTAAACATATTCGATTTACGATTTTATTATTTATTTGTACTATAAAACTAATAAATATGTTTGAGAAACATTACCGAAATTAAAATGCGAATGGCTAAGCCAATTAATACAATGTGGAAATATGGACACATAATTCCCAAAATATTTTCTGTAGACGTAACTTTTTTCGCAATTTTCTATTTAGATTTTTACTTTTTTATCAAGTGTCGATTTTGAAAAAATATAAACTTGTATTCAAAATTCCAAAAACGAAAATTTTTTCCAATATGTTTCAAAAGAGATAAATCTAGAAAAACTGGAAAACCAATATAAAGTTGGATACCTTGTTTGTCAATATTGATAAAATGGTTATCTTATCGTCCTTGGAGTATCCAATGTAGTAGCAATTTGGTGTTTGAGTGTCTTTCGGCTCGGAAGGTATCTCGAACCATGGACAGACAAACCATTTTAAAAAAAATCAATTTTTTGAACTCCAAGAAACCTCAGTTTGTGTCAGATTTTATAAAAATCAGTTGTTTGAAAGATCTTATACGTGGTGTGCTATTTATTAAATGTGTACACAGGGTATATTATATATATATATATATATATATATATATATATATATATATATATATATATATATATATATATATATATATATATATATATATATATATATATATATATATATATATATATATATATATATATATATATATATATGCATACAACATTGTAACTATTACTCCAATTGTATCCTTATACACTACACATATTATGATTATTTTCATACATTTAATAAAATACTTAATAAAACAATAATGGTTATGTATTTCATCACTATAAACAAACTACAGTAGAAAATTATAAACTAACTCTATTTTATATAATACATTGAATGTGTGGCTTCGTCATATAAAGTATGCAACTTTGTTTTTTTCTTTGTTTGAAAAAATTGTTACTCCGATTATTGAGGTTGCTGGTTAAGAATTTAGAATCAAAATTAGCATAACATATCAAGATTATGATATTAAATGCGTTTAATTATGAGAAGTTTGGTGGCTAAAATAAAATGAATTCATGCCACAGTACGTGAGTTTTGTGATTCTGTGAAAAACCTGAAAAATACCCAAAAAATCTATAAAATTTTTTATTGCTGTTTGTTGATTTTTTAGGATAATTATGGTATAGGAAAACCAAAAATAACACTTATTTTACGATTGGATAGCTAGTTTTCGAGATATGGCTTGGAATTTATCCGAAACATTGAGCGCGGGAGCGATTTTCTGGAGATATCTCAAAAACTGCGAATCCAATCGTTAAATGGATATATTTTTTGGAATCTACAAAGAAAATTTCGTTAGAAAAATATTATTTTACCGAAATCGGGTATAAAATATTTTTCTCGAATTTTTCGTTTTTTTTAAAGGGGTACCCCTTAAGAAAATTACGAAAAATCGAGAAAATTTTTTTGTTATCGATTTCGATAAAATTATGTTTTTTAAATGTTATTTGATCTGTAGATTTCAAAAATAATATCTATTTAACAATCGGTTGTGTAGTTTTTGAGATATCACATATAATCCGATTCTGGATCTATATACCAAGATATTACGGATCGGATTTCAGACGATATCTCAAAAACTACACACCCGATTATTAAAAAGATGTTATTTTTGAAATCAACACGTCAAAATACGAATATGAATATACCTGTTGATTCCAAAAATAATACAAATTTAACAATTGGATTCGTAGTTTTTGATATATCACCTGAAAGTTGATCCAGATTTCAATGTTTCGGACAAATCCCAAGCCATATCATTATCCAATCTAATAAAACTAGCTATCCAATCATAAATAAGTATTATTTTTGGTTTTTATAGACCTGTGAGTATCTTCCAAGCTCCCAATTTTTTAATCGTTTTCGACGCAATTTAAAGCATTAAGGAGCTTAATTCATAGTGTTTTCAGTACAAATTCTCGACTAAATTGACTATACACATTTTAAAATAAAATATGTACTGTTTCTATATGATCAGTTTAAACATCAGTATCATAATATATCACAGAGACTCCAACACACACACATAGAGACCCAGAATGAGTTAGTTACGGAAATGTAAGAATCGATATACCCCATTAAAACGTACATACGTAAACTATAGTCAGTCCCGGATGGGCTTGTTTCATCATCAAGTATATAGAATATTATAAACGAAACGTACGTTGTTGTGTTTTATATTATTATATGGAGAAAATTATTTGGTGAAGTATTTAAATTTATAATAAAATACTTGAAATAATTTATCATTTTATTTTGCGAATGAGACAGAGAGAAATGTTTTATCTAACTAAATAAATTACTATCCGAAATACTTAAACAATTTATAACAGATACACGTAACGTATACATAATTTAGTTGCTCTTATCATCAATTTAGTTTGTATTGAATAAAAAGGACATGTAGAGAAAATTAGAGTATATATTAAGTAAATGAAGATCACATTCAAATTTTATGATGATAATTTTTTACAAAACTATAAATAGTTATTATTTATTTTATACGATACCAATAACTAGAAATATTTCTTTCCGTCTTACTTGGGTCAAAGTACTCGACTTGTCACAATGCCAAGAACTTTTATGTTGTATAGGTTATTTAATGCGAGTCTACAAGACACTGATGTTCAGATTACTTAACTTCTATTACTTGGCCATAAATTTTAACCAGCTAGACTCAATTGTATACAAATGAGTACAAAGCTGTTACCAAGGGTATAATTTTAGGCCGAATTTGGTAGTATGCTTTGCAATATTGTTGGCTGTTGGCAATTATTCACCTAGTACAAAATGTGTTATTGCGATCAAATAGTGCAGTGCAAGATTTATCCATGGATATTGAATGGGAAGGTCCCAATCTATATATCGAAATAAATGAGGATCTGTAGTAAACAACAGGTCTACAAAGCCCTATTCGCTTGGCAGGTATCTCCCATTCTCTACTCTGATACTACTAGAATATGAAGGCTTGTAAGGTGAACGTGATCTCTAAGAAAGAGAAAAAAACATCACTCACATACTTCTTGCCTGATCACAATACTATATGCTGTATAGCAGTCAACACATAGCTGTAATCCTTACAAATATTGGGGCTAGTGCAATTTACTTCTAGATATTAGACTAAATATTCGTCAAAAAGTAAATTACATGCTATTTTGACTCAAAGCATACCTAATATGTTTATTTTTATATATTTCTAGTTTTGGTTGGCAAAGTACTGTTTATAACAAAAACGTTAGCTAAAATGTCTTCTAGAATGTATTTCTTCTAAAATTCCTATCATTTACGTGTTGTATATAGAAAACTGAGTACATTCATTGTACCTTATTGGAAAGAAAAGGTATATTTCTATTATGAAGATGTGTCATCTCAAAACGTGACACAATCCCTTGAATAAACAATGTATATCTATCTACCCGAATAAAAGGTCTAGTTTTTTTTCTTAAGGATTATCTATTATGAGAAGTAGTTATATTTTTCTTGCTTATATTCATAAATATGGAGAAAATATTATTTTTTATTATTTTATGATTGTATCTTATACTTTAAAATGGTAACAACACCAGGTATTTAAATGGTGTCTACACTTCCTTAGATGGGAAGGTCATTTTTTTCGACTTTATTTGGATTGTTACTTTATTTGTAACCATAGTCGCCTGAATGAATGTTTGGTATATTACGCATTATTTTTTGAGGACAATTTATTGATATTTTTATTATCCTGGCAGGAAAATATATCGTATGGATCTTGAAAACATGCATATAAAAATACTCTTACATCAAAAGTCCTCCTTCGTCAATAGTGAAATAAATTTATTTTATTTTATTGAATTTAGCTGTGTGGTTACAGTTTCAAATGTTACGTAATATATACATGAAAAAAATTAGTGCAAAAACTGTACAACCTCTTCTGATTTTCGTCAAAATTCACTTAACAAATATTATAAAGATTAACAATAACAAAACCAAATGTACAAAAAAAAAACAGCAATTTTAAATACAATATAATCCTTGGTTGATAAGGGTTTGACTTTGTTGTTATTATTTGATAATGCAACCTTATCACTTATCGTTTGTCCTTAAAAATATGTTGAATGAATTATTTTCATAATTATATGAACATAAAACGTTATTTATGTACAAACATTCAATAAAGAATAGGCAATTTGGTGTTGTGCATTTAATTTAGACTGTAGTATTCATATATTTGGTGAGATATTTAAAGAAAATTGTGCTATTGATTTAAATCTAAAATATCCTATAAAAAGATATTTCAGGTGGTTCTTAGGGACCTAATTAACAATTTTCACATTACAGGTTACCATTTTTTAATCCTTTTGAGAATAACTTTTTGTTCAATTCAAATTAAACATCAAATATATGTTAACAAGCATCAGGTGATAATGATAACATATCTAAAAAAAAATTCAACCTGTCCCGGCCACATGTGGAAACCCTTTTTAAGTTTTTTCTTTTTCGACTGTTACAAACTTTGTAATTATATATAAATATATTATCTTGGTTGTATAAATGTTTTTCCATATTAAGTATACATATAATACATTTTTAATTATTCATTTTGTTGTTAAATGAATGCGCAACTAATCAACTGTTATTTTTCAATCTATGTGTTACATTTGAAGTTCGATAATAAATAATAGTGAAAGGTTTTCTAAATTAATGTTCACACAACCATTTTATTTTATCCAATACATTCATGGATGTGTGTTTATCGATATCGTACTATACAATACGTGTAAAACACACCAAGCTTTGATAAATTTATCGCTTCACTAATTTTATTTAAACCAATATTATGGGGATATATAAATAGATTTTATATATAAATAAATATCTACAAATAGTTCAAATGAGTTGAGACAAAATAAATGTTTTTTCAGAAAATTAGTTGTTGTAGTAATTATAGTAGTTGGGGTGGACAGGAGCTTATCAAGTTGGCCTGAAAAGAAAAATTAATTTCCCTATAATAACTTTTAATAAGTAATAAATAAGCCATGTACTAATATTTAAAAATATATTTATAAATGATATATTTTATAGGCACCCTGCCTACTGATTGCATCTCTAAGAGGGGAATATTTCTTAAAAAAATAATTATTATTTCAATAGTTAATTCACTGAGAATGTATTTCAAGTTAAAAAAATTAATAATGTAATAAATTTCGTTATTCAAATAAAACTATTTCTCCCGGACTACAATCAATCGATATACAAACACTCACTAATTACAAACCACAATATCAAATGGCTAAAGTGTATTTTCACCTCTGTTATCTTGAACCTGAAATATTATCTATGTATAGAATTTTCACATTTATTAGATGTTTACGAAAACAAATTAGTAATTGAAAAAAATTGAGGTGTTGAAAGTACATGAGTATGCTACACTCCGCAAAATAAGACCAGCTTAACTATTAATAGCTCGGATGCCGGATCAATTTTTGGTGGACCTCTTTCTCCTGTTTCAATAGGCTAAGGTTTAAAGTCATTTTGTTGCACGGTTTTTTGAATAAAAGTACGTTTGATGTCTAAGAATTTTTTCGAAAAATGATTCGTTTTTGTGCTACAATATAATTAAGATCAAATCCTAACCAAATTCTAATCACCGTCAATAAGATGAAACACTGACAAGCTACTTTGGGCTCAATTGTTATGATCCGATCATGTACGTTTAATAATGAATAATGAAAAAGAGTTTATAAAATTAGTGAAATACCTTGATTTAATTTTTTTACCAAGTTTATTTAATTCATATAACATTTAATTCAAATTTAAATTGTTTAACAAACGTATTATACAACAAATAAAAAAAAACTCTTATTTAGAATGTTTCTCATAATTAAAACTTTTTAATTGTTTTAAGATAAATTAAAGTATTTAAAATTGTTGATATTCAAGCAGTAAGAACGTGCTCAACGTTTGTTAGTCGAACTGTACTGTTTAGTTGATACAGGTATGTTTGTTTTGTTTATACATTCAATATAATTTATTTTTTGTTTTAGGTTTATATTCATTCTAAAATAATACAATTTATTATACATTTAATAACATTTTAATGTGTTCATACATCAGTTAATTATATGAATAGTGAAATAATATGTAAGTATAAATAAAATCCTGTTGCCATGTTCACACTATTGTGCTAATTATATAGAAAGTGTCAGTGTATATTAGGTGTTGTCTAAAGTTTGTAACGCTAGCAAAAATATTGAAGGCACTTACAAAATTTAGTATATGTGTTCATATAATCAGTTAATTGTTCATTTCAGTTTGTTTACCATTAAAATAACTCAAAAATCAAACGAAGTAGAGGGCTAAAATTTTTGCTGGGGATTCTAAACCTGTTTTCTTTAGAATCTGCACCATTGCAGAGCTTGAAAGAAAAGTCACACGGGGATTTAAACTGGAGAGTTTAGCGGGCCACCAGTCTGACAAAAATTAATGGAAAGCTTTCAAGTTCATACAAAAATCGTGTAAGCGCCTTACGATATATTGTCATTTAAGTGAAAGTATAAATTATCTATTATATTTATAGTAAAAGCTTTATCTCTACGAGCTTTTAACCAAAATTTTTATAAATTGTACACTCTTTTTTATTTAGTACATATAATATTTATCAAACTACCCGTTATTTACGATATAAAAATCAACATTTAACCTAATAGTGAGTGATAAACACAATCGTTAACATGTAACGATTACTGTAATTGTAATATGAATTTACATAACCATAAGACAGTTTACATTAGCATCGTGTAAACATACATTGAATGTAAATTTTCAATTGTTGGTATTTGTTAATATGTACACATTCAATTATACAATGAAATTATTAACATACGCCATTCGAAATTCAATATTTATATACAGAAATGTTGCTATCATTAAATTATCTTGTTTAATCAATAAAATCTCCAATTATAATCATGATCAAAGACAGTAATTTGAAAGTAACACTACATTTTTGGCAATCGATTTTAGTTAGTGTTAGAATTTAACCAAGAAATGCTTCGTTGCGTAAAGAATGATATAATTTTAGGATATAGAAGAGCCACCTTGATGGTGCCAACCTGTACAGAAATTGAATAACTTAATGTATTTTTTTCTATTTGACTTATTTTAGTTTTAGTCAAAAAGTTTTCAAATAGTGTTAAATAGATAAAAGACGAATCAAATTGAAAGTCACTGAATCAACTAAACCATTTCAAATATATAATAATCTCATATAGCTCTAAGATAAACGAAAGATTTTGTTGTTTAATTTTCCGTAAAGTATAACGAATGAGCATAAAAGTTAAAAAAAATAATGTTATATATAGATAGAATCCTTAAAGCTCTTCTAGAAACAAATCGATTCTTAATAGATTTAACTAAAGGTTTACCAACTTATTTTGATTTTCGATTATCAATTTTATTTCTGTATCTGTTATTATTTATTTCCTTCACAATAGGAAGTTCTTGTAACGGAGCCGACTTTGAAATTTTCCAGTCACTAGAACCCAATTCCAAAGTTTTTAGAGAGATGTGTTCTTATATCCTTCCAAAATTTTTCGTCTCTATTAACTAGAGCATAAATAATGGTATCGACGTGGAACCACTTTCATTCGTAACATAAAAGCTGAATAATTTTTCAACAAAATCGGTCCAGCTGTGTTTGGTTAGGATAAATGGAATCATTGTTTTTTATTCTCCTCAGTCGTTACGTAAATCTTGCCTTGTTATACCTAGAGCACTTCTTGATTTTGTTCTTCATTACATCACTATATAAAAGTAATAAATTGAGATCGAATGCGGGATTATTTGCTATAGCTATACAGATCATTATTGTATCAATCAGAAATCTTATCATTCATAATGAATTTGATTTGAATTGAACAAACATTCGTATAGGGTAATTATTGAAACCAAAGATAAATGTTCGATTTGAAACAATATATATTGATATTGTAATTGTTTAATTACAAGTAAAATGATTGTTTTGAGAACATGAGGATTTTCTAAAGATTACTACTCGGACGTATGGATATTGTTTTAAGCACCAATCGAATCAAATAACATTTCATTCAATATGCATTGACTACTAAACTGCTCTATATGAGTCTATCTATATACAATAATAATGATCTTCTAGGTATATTATCTTTGTTTAATGTTAGTATTTACAAACAAAACATTGTCAGGCACATACACTTACTAAACTACTCTTGCTTACGTTAGTATGATTACAATATAGTCCTAGTACCAATCAGCATATCGTGCTGATTGATACACTGAAAATTGTGATTATAGAAAACCAAAGTCTAAAGAAAACAATAAAAGTTCTGAGACACTTGTGAATAGACATGAAACAAGAAATTATTTGTGTCCTTAATTTGATAAAATGTTGTACTAGTGATAGCTGTGGTCCCATATTTGTACTAACTTATAAATATTAGGGATGTAAGGTACCATGAGACCACGGCTATCGTCTGAACTACACTTTATTTAATTTGGACATGAATATTTTCTTGTTGCGTGTTTAAGGAGTACATTTCAGGGGTTTAAGCTCTAACTGGTTTTTCACAGGATTGATTTACAAATCTTCAAAATCGGTTCAGTAGTTTAACTTCTTTGGTGGAGGATACTTACATACTTGCATACAAACATACAAACATACACACATAGACTGCTCGTAACACTCACTTTTGGCTTTGTTCTCACCTTGGCATGTTGTCATGCAATTCTGAACTTTGTCGGAAATATCAAATCTTTAGCTCATCTAAAAGTATTTCAATTTTCGTTGAGTGTATTTTTAAAATAATGAAGCTTCAAAAGAATTATTAACAAAGTAATAAAAAAAAGCTTATTCATCATGTCCACAAGCCAGGATTGAATTTGGCATCGCTTCCGCTAAAAACATATTTATACAAGAGAAAATTAAAAATGTATTAAATTAAAATATCATATACACTCAAGTACTATCATATTCACTCATATGCAGTATATAATCATTAAATTGTAACTATAAATTAAAAAATAATTAATAAAAAAAGTTTAATGATTTTTATAGAAACTCACAGAAAACTAAAAGTATAAAAACGAACTTTTGTAATACATAATAATTACAATGGCAGTTTAAGTTATTCACATGGGAAATGTCAAAAATTTAATTATAATTTATAATAACAGACTATAGGAAAAATTTTTTATAATAAATAACCAAACGTTTTATATGAATTGATTTACTTAAAACTTTCAATATGAATTTTATTGTGATTCAGTTTAATTATGTATACAGAGTATTATTATAACTTTAAAAACTATGTTTTGAATCGGAGTGGAATTATTAATGTCTAGGAGCCCATATTAGAGAATTCTTAAAACAAAAGTTAATAAAATCTCAAAAAATTGCTCCCAAAATGCTCTATTAGAACCCGTAATTGCTCCAGAGATAAGGTAAATAATTAATTAATTATTTGCAATCAAAATTACAAAAACTGTTTTCCTTATATCTCAGCTAATAATCAGCATTTTTAATTCCATAAATTCTTCCCGATTTGCTCGGTCGATATTAGTCCATTTGATTCAGCAATTAATTGCAATTATGCATAATTAATTAAAATTATTAATTACGATTTATATAACCACCGTAAGACTAAGCATAAAAGCTAAGCAAAAGCCATTTTCAAATTGAATTATAGTTTAAAAATTTACAAAAAATAAAAATATCTGGATAATATGAAAAATAGAATAATTAAAATCAAAATACAACAGAAAATTGAATATGGGTTTTTTATATCATAATTTAATGAAAATCAATCATCATCAACGTAAAAAAACAAATCCGTATAAAAACTACTTAATGATAGAAAAAAATGGTTTTTAATGGAAGTAAAAAAAAAAAAAAAAATTCTGTTTACAATAAATAATAACGCCTATAGAATTTTGTCAATAATAATTGATGACAGTAAATCAATTTTATGACTCACTTGGTTCAATGATAATAATATTATTATTTTTTAATATATATCAATTTTTTTTTTTTTTTACCTCACCAATCATGTTTTTTTTTTACCTTTTATAATATTCAGAGAGTGCATTTGACATATAAATAAAACTATTGATATGTTAAGTTTTTCTAAAGGTTTCCAATTTTTGATCATACAGAATTGACACCCACACCATTCAGTGTGGTTGACAAATGATAAAAATGCTCTGGTGCAAAGGTTACAAAAATTGATGTCTCGTAAACCATTTGCCTTGATTTTTAGTCATGAATAGACATATCGATTAATATATTGGAAATCAATCAGTATCGTTGGTTGAAAATAAGAAAATTTATTGTTGTAAGTTCTAATACTGGGTAATTTTTACCAAGTACTCCTTCTCTTCCATAGAAAGGCTTTCATTTATTAAATTCAAGTAGATATACATATAAAAAATCGATCAGAACCTTATCTTGTCTTTTCTATGCCACCCTCAAATTGATACGAAATTGCTTGTAACAGTTACGATGGAAATATGTTTTCGGATTTATAAATGTAAGTGAATTTTGAGTGTATTTATGATGATTATTTAACTCAAACATTTTGTACTGCATATAGAAGTTCTGTGAGGTTCATATAATATTTTTTTAATCTATCTACCACAAACAAGAGTTTTTTTATATTTATTTATTTATTTTTGTTGATTTTATGTTCAATGTTTGTTTAGTAGATTTTTACCCAAATCTCATCTTTCATCAATAAATATTATATGTACCTAATGATGAAATGTACATAGATTCCATATATTCATCGAAAATAATACACACAAAAAAATGGGTATGGGGATTATTTTATATCCAATATAGTCGTAGGCGTATCCAGTGGATGCTTAGTATTGTTTTATAGGCTACCAGACTAAATTCTTCTTACATTCCACATACATCACATGTCAGAGTGTATTAATTTTTAGTCTAAAGTTTGTAACAGAAGGAACAGCGTTCAAAAACTCTTATTTAACAAATCAATATTACCATTATAAAATCAAATGTCAATTTTCATTGATTAATAAATTTTGCTCAAAGCTACCAACCTAAATAATGTCGTGCACCAATATTTATTTAATATTTTGAAATATATCTGGATTGAGCTAAGTAAATTAATAATATAATACAATTGTTTATTACGTTTATGAAATAAATAGAAAGAGAGTAACAAAATTCCCATATATTTGTTATTTCACCTGAATTCCCGAAGTCAGCATTCATATTCCCAATTCACTAAATTAATCAGTACAAATAAAAAAAAAAAAAAACAACACCACCACCAAACAAACAAAAAAACTTTGTTGTAATTTTATATTTACTTTATCCCTTACATTTACGAGCCATGTCCAGGGAATTAAACTATATACAGCAATACGAACAAGAAGTTTGTATAAGAGAAACATATTCTGGATATATTCTGTGAACGTATCGAAGTTGATCATTTAGAAAAATCTTATACAGACGGTGAAATATACGACTTTAAAAATACAAGTTTCTGAAAACTTTCAGATATTCGATTTTATCTCAAAGGATTTAGCTTTCCGTTTTCATATCTATATCGGCATACGCAATTTCATAACTTTTGGAGAATTATTTTTTGAGTTATTTGCGCGAAAAATACTTATTTAAATGTTATGTAATTTTGTATACACAATTCTGGCATAAAGGCTTGCCCAAGAGTTGCATCCGCAAAAAAATTTCTAAGGTAAAAATCGAAATTTGAATTTATATTTAGAAATGCTTCAACGAGTGAAAATAAATGAGTCTGGCGTCGACCAGCGGCAGTTTACAATTCTTTATTTATTGATCCATTTATACATATTTTAGAAATGTATATTCCAGGGACGATAGACCCTTTTATTTCATTTGGCGAAAGCTTTCTATTGATATAAATTTCAAGCATCTTATAAAGTAAGATGGCTTTTCGAAAGCCTAAACCAGAAGCAAATTTGAAGAATTTCTGTTGTATCGACCATTGGACGTGTACACCAGAAAATTGTTAATGTATCGATTTTTACTCAGCTGGCTGCCGGACTAATGGGTTGTATCATATTTTTTACTATATTTAAAATATTCAAATAAGCGGTTACAATAAAAATAGAAACATTAAAAAATATGCTATTATACTGCCATTAAAATGAACACAGAACAACGTTTTATATTAGAAAAATGGATGGAAATAAAATGACAAAAAAATAAAAATAATAATTATTGATTTATGTATGTAATTAAAATTTATATATGTTTTATGATTATTATTATTATTATTATTATTATGGGTACGTAAGCATATTTTTATTTATACATATAAAATAAAATAAAATATTATTATGTACATTTGTTGTTATATTAAATATTATTTACATTTTTCATTAAATCGAAATTGTGATTCGCATAAAATTACTATTGTTGATTCTCTGGTTTCATATGGTCTCTCATTTATTTTCAATGTGAATATTAATTAAATGCAAGAGACATCAAAAATATTTTACGTTCTACATTGAAGTCTGAAGAAATTAATTGGAAATTATATTTTGCAAACCAGCTTTTATTGGTCTAAAAAGAAGAAAATAAACTTCAAATTAAATCAAAGGACTTCCTTTAATTCTTTCACATCGATTATAAAACACAGTTTTTGTCTTATTAATAATTATAATTAGTAGATTAGATTTGGCTAGTGAGTAGTACTATTAACTGATTTTTTCCTAATTGCAAACGTTTCGAGGATTTTTGCCTGGGGTAGGCTGCTTTAAGAGAATTTGCCTGATCTTGGGCGTAAGTATTTACCAAAGAATGGTTTGATTCCTGTATAGGTTTGATTCCTGTATAGAATCAGTAACTGATCAGTCTTCTTGAATCATAAGCCTGTTAAAATAATTTCGTTTCGGGTGATTTTCATGCAATTTAAATACTGATATACGAATGATTTGATCCAATAATCTGACCTCAATCAATTTACTTCGAAATGCGTATAAATTTTTTAACGTACAATTTTTTTCAATGAGCAAAATTTCCGATGGCAAAAAAGTTTAGTGTAAAATAACCTTGAACGTATAATACTACCATGGTAGTCATTAAATTAAAATTTTTAATTAAATTTTCTTCCAAAAATTTCATATATTTTTATAATTTTTTCGAATTATTCTGGTATCCCACTCTTTTTTTGCACCCGGTATTTTATGCGTATATTAAATTAGAGAGAAAAAACCTGAGATAGGTTACATTTATTTATTTATTTCGATTTGGTTTTTGAATAACTATGTATATCACGAAAACAATATTCGTGTATATAAACAATTACTTGTGTTTTTACGATCCAGAAAAATTATTGTTTTTATATTAAAATGATGTTTTTTTTTCTACAATCGTAAATAACTTTAATTATATTCAAAGGTATTTGATTTTTGTAAAGGAAAAATTTTATTGTTTTCATATCGAAGGCTAACAGTCATAAAAAGGTATGAAAATTTAACGTTTCTAGACATATTAATGGTTTCAGTGTTGTTAATGTAAAGTAATTTAAAAAGCTCACGTTATTCGTAGTGTTTCTCATATTTAGCTATTGTTCCGAATTACACGCATTCTAATATCGATCTGTCAACTGAAATTAAAATACGATATTTCAATTGGCAACTCTACAATACTGTGTCAGTGAAAAGAAGCTAGTTGAATTCGAAACATGGTACATCGGACTAAACTTAAAAATAAAGTGGATAGACATTGCGAGTTTTGGTAAATAAAAAAGTATAATATTTTAGCTCACCGATGTCAAGATGAGTAATTGAAAGACAAACTTTGCTCGAAAATTTGAAAAAGTGGGTTTCAAGAAGAATAAAAGATGCAAATTGAAAGTTATCTTCTTCGTAAAATTACTACACAATTAGAAAAGGGCAAAATAAGTTAATTTCACCAAAGTAAAAATTACGTAAATTCAAAATTAAGCAATTCTGTCAGTCTTATAAGTTAACACGTTTTATGAATACTAATTCCAGGGACAGAGACATAAGGGTAGTGTGACAGCGGGTTCCTACTACCCCAGACCCAGCAATTACGAGACGTCAGTAGTTGGCCTCATTAGTTATATGATGGGAGTCTTTTTATTTGAACACGGACAAGGAGTGTTGAACGTCACTTTTGCCCCGGCTACAAAAAGTGTAGTGCCATTTCTATAATTTTCAAAAAGTATCTAAAAATGCGTTTTTTGTATCTTGTATCAGTTTGTGAAATATATTTATTTCAAATAAATATCAGATTATATCATGACGTAAGAACGATTCTTGTCATGTAATTGCATAATTCCGTTTTTGTTATTTAATTTGCTCATTTTAAGATTTAGAAAAAATAAAATTTTCAATATATTGTTTGTTGTTTAGAAGGCCAGATCTGTCTTTTATGTGTTAAACTTTTGTTAAATGTAATAAAACTGAAATATTGTTCACGGTTAAGTGTTTAAAAATGACACAAAAATTTATTCATAGGTAATTTAATAATATTTACGTTTTTATAAACGTAAAACTTTATGGTATTCTTAAATAAATTAGACATATACAAAAAAACTTTATTAAAAACTTTTTTTATTTACGATATCAATGTCATAAGATAAAAAATTTTGTCAGAAGAAAAATATACATTTTATTTACAAGAATATATTCAACTGAAAAAAAAATGATAAAAATAAATTTCGAAACAAGTCTGAGTGTAAGTATGATCTTTAATAGACAAACCATTAAGTTGCGGATTCTGGATCGGATTTCCAGCGATACCTCAATAACTACGCTTCCAATCAATTAAATAAATGTGATTATCGAGATTTGAGGATCAAAACTACCTTTGAAAAATATCGGCATAAAGAAATATGTTCCTGGGAAACTATTCTCAGGAAAAAAGATTTAAGAAAACTTTTCAACTTCTTAACACCGAAAATTCGAAAAAAATGTTTGTCTGCTTTTGAAAAAACTATGTCTATGACAGTAGTTTGACCCGTAGATTTCAATAATAACATCTGTTTAACGATTGGATGGGAGGTTACTGTGATATTAACAAAACTCCGATCCAGGCGTCGCTCATCTCTCGGACTAATATTACTATATAAATGCATAAATTTTTAATATATGAAAACTACAATAAAACAAAAAATTCTACTACATTACTTTTGTGCATCAGGTTGAAAAAGTGCTTATAAACAAAGAAATAAATATTTTTTTAATTCCAAACCATAGAAATGACTAAGAACTATTTTCATTTGTATCCCAGAAAAAGCTTCATCTCATCAATCATGGATTTTATGGCTTTATTTATTTGCATGTAGATCGACATAAACGTCTGTATTTGTATTCGTATTTCTATGATTTTCTTTAATGGTTTTCCATGCAAACCGAATGACACACAAATAAACTTTTTATTTTCATTCTTGATCAGATTACATAAATGAATACGATAAATTCTACCGAAGAGAGAAAAGCAGTTTTTCAGCATAAAAGAAACATATTTGATTGTATATAAATAAAATTCAGTCTATTGACGCTTGAAATGAATTTTTGTACACCATTGCAATATTGAAGAAATATTGAAGATATATGGAATCAATAAAGCTCAGTTTGAAAATTTTTGTTATTTTGAAATCCAAATAACACTTCAATGTAGTTAAAATTAGATTTATGTGCTCAATTGTAGAAATTTTTAAATATCGGGTATGTAGTGTATGAACTGATTTTCATATTTTATTTTAATATTCTCAATCTCATTTCTCAGAATATTTAAATAGAAGAACATGAAATGTGAATAAAAGAAAAATATTAATTAAATATTTTTCTGTACAATGCACATAAGTTTTCTTGCTTGCCATGATTGATTTTATAAATTTACATCTTCGTTTTAAATTAATTTTCTTTTTAGATTTTGATTTTATCTTAATAAAAATTTCAATAACGAATAAATTGTAAACATATTTATGAGGAAGTAGAAAAAGTTTCAAATGAAAGATCTAATCATGACGAACTGATCGATCAATATGACAGAAAACATTCTGATTTGTTTATTTTGATTTTATGTTTCGAATTACTTTTATCTTGGTATACATATATTCCTGAATTTAAAAAAATCGTTTTGTAAATCTTTCAATTATTTAGTTTCTTAACAGGAGTATTAAAAATTTTCTTTTCATGAAAAATCAGAACATTTCGATAGAATTTTGTTCAAGGAAATACAAAAAAGAAAATTCAAGTTAAATTTCAAATAGACAACCAAATTATTTAATCTGTAAATCGTTTGCATATACAAATTTACAATTTTCTCTGTAAATTGTTACTTTTCTAAATTAAATCAAACACATCAATTTATTTTATTACAAAATTGATACGATATGAGTTAGCATTTATACCATATAAATTGTGTAATGTAATAAAAATTGATGGGTTAGATTTAATTTAAAGTTTATTTTCTTCTTTTTAGAGCATTTAAATAAAAACTTATTTCAAAGAAATGAACATACATTTTTTCTTTCTGGACTTTCCTTCTGTTTTTAATGCTTCAAAAGTTGTATCATGGATTGTCTTGGATTCCATTGGATCTAATGAATCAATTTTGCTCATTCACGAACTTGATCTTGCCTAAAGTACGTTACCCAAATTTTAAGTATCTTGATTAAAGTAGAATTATCTTGATTTTTTCTATTGACTAATTAGATTATTCTATGAACAACTATACCAAAATTTCGATATTTTCTAGCGTTACAAACCTTAGATAAAAAGTAATATACTCTAACCTACGGTGTATATGTCGAGTATATCAGTACAAAATATTTGACAGGTCCATTCACAGGAAATAGAATACCTGCAAATTGGAATGTTATTGGAAAATCATCCATATTGAGAATGCTACTGTAGTAAAATTGACATAATTATTGACATTTATATCAAGAATTATCAAATACATAATCTCAAACGAAGAAAAACTTACAATGAATAATATTTTGATTATTTCTGTAGCATGAAAAACGTGACATAGACCAAACTCACGAACAAAACCTAAATAACTGACATTCTGATATATAGTGTCCATATAAAGCTATTTTACCCAACAATAAAGTGATATTACTTTAAATATAAAAATATTTTTCCTTTTTTATCGCACACAATGGTAAAGTAAATATATACTATGTGATGGTGGGTGGGTGCTTGCTTGCTATATGATGGTCGATGGTTCGATTCGATTCGATTTATTATTGTATTAATTTATGAATTTCATATATTTTATAACCTACACACATATTACACTTAACCTAGATAAGATATAAAGTGTTTGGAGAAGAATATTATTGTTCATGCTATAGAAGAAGAAGGTTAAATATGTAATAGGTTTGTGTAATAAATGATTTCGAATTGGTTTTACTACTCATTGCTTGGATACATTTTACAATTGCTCTTATAGAGCTATATATTATTTTATTTTGAGTTTTATCTATCGATATTGAAAATATTGTGTTCATTTTTGTTATAATTTTTCGAGTGTGATTTCAAACTCGATGACACGAAAAAGCGACAGTAAAAAGAGAGAACCATAGTCTCTTTGTACTGTCGTGTTTTCGTTTTTGTATGTACAGCAATAGGGTATAACGTGTTAGAGAATGAAATGGAAGTATCTATACGATATAACATATGAAAGAATGAGATAGAGTTGTCTACAAGATTTAAAGTGCGAGAGAATGAGATGGAAGGTGTTATACACTGTTTATAACAGGGTTAGAATGTGTCTGCTCCTTTCAAAACTAAAATTTTAGGTATCAGAAAAGTCATTAAATATTTGCTAACAAGTTTTTAAAACAAGAAGCATTTTAGTTTTGAAAGGAAATATTCTTAGCTTACGTAGCTCCAGAATGACGAATGTTTTAATTTTTATTTAAAAACCCTTAATTACTTTATTGATTTAAGAGAATCACTTTATTATTTTATTCCATTAAACATTTTTAAATGTTTTTTTACATTACCCTTGCAAAAAATGATTTTAATGTCAAATGAAAATAAAAAAAATGTCTACTCGAATATTTAATTTCTAATTAAAACAAAGTATATCATATAAACGTTTAGAGGTAAACGATCCGAACGAAAATGTGTAATTAAGTAGGTACTAAAAAAATATATGAATCATAACGAATATTGTTATAATGGAATTATAAAAATAATTTTTAAAAATTAGATTTATTCAGTCATTTGATAAATCATTAATTAAGGATTACTTTAATTGGTGGTTTTTACACACAACATTTATGAATTATATAAAGGTATATTTTAAATTTAGTCTGCAGAATCGTCATGCGCCCATTCCTGTTAAAGTTTCAATTCTTATTATACCCTTAAATGTCGTAAAAAAAAGGAGAAATGAATTTTCGTTTTCCAGGGGCTGTTTCTTTTACAATATCAGTCCTATGGGAAAAACTTTGAAGATTAATAATTTTCTACAACTTTCGTTCTTTTCAATTTATAGAAAATATGTAGGAAAATGGAAAGACAACGTACTTTTCCTTTTCCAATATGGCAACCGAATATCTTATTTAGACTGTACAAATACAAATTTAAATACAAATACTTATTTGAAGCAAGATTATTAATTGCATTAAAACGAGTAGATATTTGAAGTTATTCTAGAGAAAAAACGGAAGAATCGTATCGACATTAAACAAATATTAATAAATGTTGAAACTTACCAATACATATTGCATTTTAACCTCCTAATTGCTACGCCACCTTCAAATATCTGCAAAAAAAAAAATTATTACTACCAAGCCTTTTAAAAATTAAGTTATACTATGATTTAAAAAAATTGAGTTATACACTGATTTTAAGAAACCAAAGTTTATTGTTTGCAGAGTTCCTCAGTTTTATTAAGTTTCCATATATCTTCCAAAGTTTTTTTACCATATATCTCTGGTTCTATTTAAGACACGCAGTTCGTTTTGCTCTTAGAACACTTTTAGCTAGAGGAAACCTAGTTCTAATTTTTAAAATTTTAAATCTTTATATTCTATTATCGGAATATTTATTTATCGTGTTTTATTAAACCTATTTTCTTTTTTTTTCGGACAAAATTTCTTCTTTATCAGTACCATTTCGCACGGGTCGTTTATTTAATTTTAAAATCGTTATTAATTTACAAAAATATTTTCTTTTTACAATAAATATATAAAATTATTTTAGTTAATATTATAAAAATACAAAATTATATATAAATATTTTATTCAGTAAGTTCATAAAACTATGAAAAGTTAGAATAAATAAATATTCATGAACAAGAATAGTAATTTGAATATTTAATAAAACTATGTGTATAAATCATAACAATTGAATGTTCATAGAAACTATTTTGATAATTATTTTCTGGAACAGGGGTTTTTTACGTTCAAGATGGTACTAATTCGACTAGAAACTTATATGATTAGAAAATAAATTCTATTTTGTTTGAATAGTTCGTTTATTTCAAAATACCTTCCAAGTTTTTACTGGCTATTTTGATTTTGATTTGGCTAATTAAATGCAAAATATTAAGATGCCAAATCAAAATCAATTTTCAAATAAATGAGAAACCATTATCATTGAACGAATATTTGCATCGTTATTATACTCGCGGACATAATATATCAGAGTATATTAATTTTAGTCTAAAGTTTGTAACGCTGCCTAATATTGACCGCTCAAACAAATAACTCAGTTAGTTGTTATCTTTCCTATATTCGCACAGAGGTAATTTAAAAATATGAATATTAATTGAGTACATTGAGTATGCAATATTGTATAATAAAAATAAAAAAACCATATTAAAACAAAAAGTTAGTTTCGAAAGTTTGACATAACATGAAAAAGTTATGTCTGTATATGTGTGTGTGTGTATCTCTAATTTTCATACGTTTTATTCGTAAACATATTTATTAATATAAACATTTTACTGATTGGCATCTGTCAAAAGCACTTACAATAAATAAAACACATTGTTTAATATTTAGATTGAAATTCATTCATATGATAAAATATTTTTTATTTTTTAACAATGTATGTAAATTTATTTTAAGTTTTTTTTTTTTTTCAAACAAATCATCAAAACAACATACTGCTTTTTGTACATGTTTTATAAATTATCCGTCAGAATTTTGTTAGTACTAAATTATTTAGCAAAAATTAACTGCCTTTCTTCATACAACAGCATACAACATTGGAAAATGTCTGCACTTAATAAAATTGTATCGCTGTTACTTCACACTAAAATTCTATTTATTTTAAGTAAAAGAGTGATAATAATGGATAAAACTCGTCTTGAAAAGGGTAATTTTCTTACCATTTTAAACTCCTTCTCACACAAGCACTTCAATAACCCCGTTCGTTGAACTTCAATGCTAGTACTGATGAATATTATTAACAATTTTTTAAAAATAAATGAAAATCTAAATAACCACATTCGTGATTTTTGAAACCCATAATAATTCTCCAAAAAATACTTTTATTAGAGTCTAAGGAACTGTTCTATTCGTAAAGTGTTTGTAAAGTTGTTTTACCCAGAAATTGATGTTTTTGTTAGTCAATATTTTATTGAATTTTTTATCTATAAGTTATTGTTTATTGAGAATATATTCTAAAGAAATTCACAATGAGTGAACAAATTTATATTATAGGAGCTTTCAAAAGTTTTCGATTTAACATGTCGACAACGTAATTAATTGATTAACATAATCTTAATTAATTTTATATGTTTACTTTGTTGTTACCAAGTATTAAACGGAATGAAATTACTTTATCAAAATAAATTAGTTTGTTCGGTTAATGAATACTTCTAATAACTATATGTATATATTTATATCTACTGAAAACTTTATCGATACTGAATTTATTAGTCTGGTAAGAATCGGCGCACTAGTATCGATAAGTATTCTACGTCAATTCTTCTACACGATTCAATTTAAATGCCCTACTGATTATATAAATGCATCTTTGAAAGGGACCATTTAGTTTAAATAGCAATCACAAGATGTGTTAATAGATTGATAAAATCCAAAAATCGCTTTCTTGTGACCCATCAAAATTAAATAGTAAAAAAGAATTTAAAATATTTTTTTATATTCTTTATACCATAATTATTTTTTAATTATTAATTACACAGTATTTGTCAATTACTTTTAACCATCGCAATCTGTCTCTAACCATCATTATTGTCTAAGAAATACAAAAAAAATATGTTTTATTTTTTTATTTTTATATATATTTAATATGTATTTATAGCACCTGAAGAACAACTTACAGAGAATCGAGTAAAAATTTGTTGGGTCTTATGCGCCGATCCATACTAGACTATGTATATAAATGAGTTTAATTACCATGTATAGAATAACATTTACTAATGTGTTAATGTTTTATTCTCTTTAGTGAACTATTTTAATTTTTGCTGATTCCTGACGAAGGACAGACCTGTAACGATCTAATTTTTATTATCTCTATACGTAACTAAAACACAAATGAATAAATTTAATGAAATTTTTGACCAGCTGTTGGACTATATTTACAAGGACTATTACTAAACTTTCAAGGCTTAAATAAACGTGTAAACGTGTATTTAATCCTTTAATATTTTATTCAAATTCATAAAATATCGTATTTAGTTGTGATATCATAAACTTATACGCTTAGAAACCAAATAATAACATACATTTCGAAATATTATTCTAATTACTTCGTTCTTATTGAATTTGAGCATGCCAATGCATGAAATTCAGTTCTAATTGATACACGCAAATATGAGAATATCTTTTTATTTTGTAAATATTTTACATTCCTATAAAAATTTACATGGCATGAGTTATATAAACGTTTAGAAAAAGCAGTAAGGAATAAATAAACAGTGTCAATTATTTGGATACTCGACATATGGTTGAGTTTCTATATTTTCAATTAGCATTTATTAAAAGGTAAATATGCAGCCAGTCCAGACAGTTATAAATATGTACATATATAATAATAATATGTGTTATCTAATTAGGTGATTCTATGAAGCACCAATACCAACATTTTGTACCTACAATATTTTTTAGCGTTATAAACTTCGGATTAAAACTATTAAAAGATTCTGAATATGTAAAATATAATAATTTTTTTGAAGGCGATAAAAATTTAACATTTCAGTGCGTGTACGCTGCCTATTGTAAATATAATTATATCAATTTACGTGGATTTATTTGTTTATGGATAGACAAATGTGACTATAATTGTCGTATTATAAAATACAACATACGTCATAAGTCACGTGAACGCGTCACTTGTTTGATTAATTGGCTTACATATAATTTGTGATGTTTAGAACTAATCCAAAAATAATTGCATATAAATAATAATAAATACTGTAGATTCTACACTGATCTTTTACATATTAATTAGGAATTTGCATGGAAATGATTTTGATTTATTTCAATCAAAATATGAAACTGAACTCAATATTATATAAATATAAAATAGTTTAAAAAAACTAAAAAAAACACGCTCTATCCTTATTACTCTCATACAAAGGATCCGTTCAGATGCGTTCTGCAGCCAACTTCAGAGAGTTACCTACAGACAAACAAACATACGAGTGAAGCTAATAAAAGTGTGTTAAAAAAAAACTTAGAATTTGGTAATTTGAACCTGAGGTACCTAAAAATTGTATAAATTTAGCACAGTTTTCAAAAAAATTCATTTTATGGATTCATTTTATGAAACAAAAAATTTCTTATGTTTAATTTGAACCTAAAAATTGTATAAATTTAGCATAGTTTTCAAAAAAATTCATTTTATGGATTCATTTTATGAAACAAAAAATTTCTTACGTTTTTCACAATTTTTCTAAGGTCACCCCATCCCCTTCCATTAAAGAAAATTCCTCAATACATTTCTCGATTTTATTAAAAAATACTTGCTAAAAAATTAAACAAAAAAATTTTGAAAAATATTATTTTACTATTTTTTATAAAAATAAGAAGGCAAGCAATTTTGATCTGAAAAATCCAAAAATGATATCTATTTAACGTTTGCATAGTTTTCAAAACAAACTACATTTTTTTATCTGGAATCGGGTATTCGGAAAAAAATTACATATAAGTGTTTAAATTTTAAAGTAATATATAAAAAATGATTCTAAATAATTATGAATAATATATGTAACTATGGATAATTAGATAAATTTATGTATAATTTATATAAAATTTGCATATGATTTAAATATAATTGCAATAATATATGTTTTTATATGACAAGTGAGTATTATAATTATTATATATATATTTATATATATATATATTTTTATATTTGTTTTATTTATTTTAAGTCACTTTCTTTATAGAACTATTTTTTTAAGTTCAACCCATTTTTAAACTACAAATGTCATCAGTGACTACAGTATTTACTACACAACATTATCAATACGGACTGCATGAAAATCCTTTTCCTCAATATTTTGCTAGGTTTCTCAAACGAATGTTGTGATCCTCAAGTAAAAAATATGTAGAAAATTAATGACCTTTTATTAATTTTATTTCCCTATATTTGTATTTTGTTCCATACATGATAAAAAAAAGGACAGATATCATTAATAACCAACAGAAATATATTAATAAATAATAAATTGTTGGGTTTGTTGTGTGTTTTTTCATATAGGTAGTATAATAACTATTTCATATCACATGGATGCTTGTATAGAATTTATCTCAGTCATTAATTTTAATTACTTAATGAACGTCAGTCTGTTAGTAATGAAAATTATTAAAATCTAACGAACAAACAATACAAACGTATTTATAATATAAAATCATTTCAATGAATGTATGAATGGATCTCATTAATATTTCATACATATTACCAGCCTATAATTATTACAATCATTCCACTATTTATTCACTTATTAATTGCTCTAAATAATATCAATGTGTACATGTAGTAGTAGTTTATGATGGAAATTACAAACATAGAAAATGGTTGAATACAATATGGTTTCTAATATATATCAGATTAAAAAAAATATGATAAATTTTATTACAAAAAAAAAAAACTTTTAAAAATAAGCTTTTATTTAAATGCTTTAAAAAGAAGAAAAAAAATTTGAAACCAATTTAAATTCAACAACTTATTATATTACAAAATTTATTTAATACAAAATTTATTTAATCATAGTTAAATCTTGCTTTTATATCATATAAATTACTTAATGTTTGAAAATGATAGATTAAATTTAAAGTTTACTAAAGTTTACCAAAACATCGCTTCATAGAAATAAAGTTGACGCACTTATACGAATATATATATATATATATATATATATATATATATATATATATATATATATATATATATATATATATATATATATATATATATATATATATATATATATATATATATCGGGAGCGATACATACATAAATTTTTAATAAATATAAAGGCCTAGTATGTTATCCATATCTGAGTGAACTATTATCTAGGATCGAATTGAAATGTAATGAAATATTTATGGCTAAATTAAAGCCATAAATATTTTTAAAGAATATTTTCAAATTTAAAAAGGAAAGTTTTTCTACATTATTGCTCTCTTGTTTAATTAAGGAATTTGTGTGCCCATATCTTAATTACTTTTAAAAATCTTAAAAAAATAACTTCAAATCTATGTCCATGAATTAAAGACACTTTAATTGAAGTTTTAAAACAAATTTAGTCCTATTAAAAATGCAAATTTAATTTTAAAGTGTCAAATATCCATATCGTTTTAGGATGTACTTTTTCTAATATCATATTTTTATCATTTGTCCATATCTAAGTTATTTGTAGAAATATTTCGCATTAAAATCTATCTGAATTCTTAGAATGCTTACTGTATATACAGCTGATATGAATATTCAACCAACATGTTCTTACTTCATGACTTGATTATATGTTTCAGTTAACAATAACGCAATAATTATTAGCGTGATACACGCTATTTGTTCAATTTCTAGAATTATTATATTACAGCTATATTTCTATTGATCAATATATAGAAAAATGCTTTTACTAACATTGTTCGTTCGAATTTCTTAATGTTTTTAGAATTATATTAAAAAGTTCAAAGAAATTTTTATTAATAAACCTTCCTGTCGCTCAGGATGTGTGCTAATGATCAAAGCGAAAATACTAGTACCTAGAAAGTAATGTCTAAGGTTATTTAAGGTAAAATCAAAATTTGATTTTATATTCAGAAATGTTCTTTGGTTTAGCAAAAGCCCTAAGTAGGGAGGGAAGTATTTTACTATTTATGGTCGAAAATATATAGTTACATAAAAGTGTGTGCTTCTAACAGCTCTTCTTAAAAACTCTTAAGTTCAACTTTTTGTGTTACGCTTTAAAGCACACATTAAATTTTTTTATCATTAAAAAATGCATGGGTGGTGCATTTTTGACAATTTTGAATGATTTTTCAATAAAATATTTTGTGTGTAAAAAACGTCTACAATAAACCTGATCAATATATTATTACTATAAAAAGTTTCGATAATAATAACAGCTAATAATAATACTTGTTATAAAAACAGTTACTGGTTTCTAGGTTGTAGGTTTATAATTTTAGTATTTTATGTTCTAGTAACCTCGATTTTAAATATTTATAATATTTCTAATACCCTCGCTCTACGTACAAAAATAGAATCACAATTATTATTTCATAATACCTACTCAATTTATATTTTAATGATATTTTGTGATCAAATTTCTGTCATTTATAATAAGTGAGTGAGACATCGAAAGAATTTTGTAAGATTAATTTTTATATGTAATTATAAAACTTGATTCTGTATAGAATAAGATTTTAATAAATTTACTCTTATATTTTTGAGTCACAAGTCAAATTACTCAAAATATACTTACCCAAATTTCATTATATTTGGATAAATACTTATTTGCACAATAATATTTCGAAAATAAATGTATATTTTTCGATATTGTTTGGGTTGAAGTGGTTGGAAATAAAGAGTATTCAATAATATTCATTAATAATAAATTACATGCTATTTCGAACAATATTGATTAGAAATCCCGAATCACCAAGAAAATAATTATCATCACAAAGACTTTTTTCCATGAGTTAGATGTGGTTTGAGTGTGGTGTGAGTTTTTTTTTTGTAATCGAATATGAATTTAATTACGTATTCGATTAAAAACTCTGTTTTCTAAAAGACAATATGAATTTACAAAAGTGTTCGAATAATGAATTACAGAACAATTTATAATATAAATAGGTAGAAAACTTTGATAGATTGTAGTACTTAATATGCATAGCAACAAATGAAATGAATGTATTCTGTGTCAATAATTTCGTTTTAATTAAATGATTCAGATTAATTTATTATCAAAATTTTGTTGTTTTATTAGTTAAATGTTTTCGGAGAATATACCGGGTGAAACATTAAGTACAGTCAATCATTTGATGAATAAATTTGTTTTAGAAATGTTTTAGAAATATGCCTTTAGAAAACTTAGGGTTATGTGAATAAAATTTTTCTTATATTGAACGTTATACTTTTTCTGCTTCTTAATTTTTTTTGTATTTCAGCTGTCATTTTCTCTTCGTTTTCTTCATCTTTCTCCATTTTCGTGCATTACCATCCACTTCAGATCTATAGTTCAAATTACAAGTGTCTATGTCACGGGTAAGCTAGTTTAAAATAAATTACAAAATTCAACCCGAACATAGATACCAATAATTGGGTTAATAAAACAGGCAAATTAAAAAAAACAAAGGAAATATGGTATTTTCTACAAGTATTTTCTAAAATAACACAGTTTTTTTTAAATCAATGTGAAATGATGGTAGAAAATTATTGTTTTCCCATTTTGTAAAATCTTCAAAAATACCAAATTTTGTTGTTATGCATCGTAGGAAAATAGATCAATTTGCAATGGATGTAAATGTATGATTTTTTGGGACACACACTCTTCTTTTTGTACAATTACGGAAGAATCGTTTTTTTATAATTATTAATGATTGAGATCTATAGTTAACAAATTTGGCGGTGCCGTATTATTATCTTCCATGTATACAACATCCGGTATATATTAATAATATCGTCATACAATTTAAAGTTAAAAGGTTATATATGTTTATAAATATATTTATAAACATTTAGTATATAGACTTGTTTGTTACATTGCCAAAAGGGTTTCAATATTAGTGAAATTAGATGCTTGTTGATAGGTGTGAAACTCCGTTTTTGAAATTTCAGCAAACAACACCACACATAGTCAGCTTGTTCGTTCTCTTCTGCTGTTCTGGTTGTGCTTCGTCTCATCGCTCCATATTATATACATATTAAAACAAAACACTGTAATGGTTGAGTATAAAGAGACACATCAAACGTTTCACAAAATGTTAATGAGCTTTTTCATCGGATCTCATCAGCATCAATGTAATACAAAACATATTATGACTGACTTTGACGATCAATTCAATATATAATGTTATATTGTTAAAGGTTTTATTGAAAAAAAGGGGCTATTAAAATGTTTTGTTATTAAAATTGAATACTGTTGTTTTTTTTGGGAATAATATTGAAAAATTTGTGTTTGCAAAATAAATATTGTTAATTTTAATCGTAAAAATATACTGTCAATCATTGACACTATACTCCAGAGGGATTTATGAACCTGTTTTCACTTTAAGTAACTTAAATTTTTTGGGGCATTAAGAGTTGCATTTTTGGAACCATATGAACTAGTTATATCTCTGATTAAATTGAAGTTCTGTGACATTTAGATTGTATCATTTAGATTTTCATTGCCCATTTTCGATTTTTCACAAATATTGAGTTTTTACAAATATTCTACGAAAGATACTTTAAAGCTTGTCAATTTTTTTTTTGCAGATTATCAAAATCTTTCATTATTATAAGTTGTTAAATTAACAATCTTCATGAAGAGTACTGTAGCGAATACTGTCTCAATAATTAAGAAAAATGGATCTAGCCTCGTAGTTTTACCGCAGAATTTCTTACATGAAACTATTTCTATTCTCACTACTTCTTAGTATTGACGCAACAATTATTATCCTCTCTTAATTTCAAGAATAGTTTTCATAATTAATTTCGAAATATATATCATATTTTATCATCTATAAGGTAAGTAAGTAATTAATTATTCTAGATGCAGAAACACTTCATTCTACGTATAGAAAATTAATGATGACGTTATTTATGTGAATACATTATGTAGTCACTGAGAGAATATTGATATTAGAGTTTCAATAAGTCTCATATAATATTATTTATTGATCTGAGGAATGATTTTAATTATGCAAATGCAACAGGCAAGTATATAAGAAGACAGCTTTAGAAAATTGGCAGCTCAATCATGTTTAACAACACTATAGAATATCGATTAGTTGCTGATGAAACAGAACAAAATTTTCTTATAAGTAAATAAGTCTCTGAGATTATGACTACTTTGTATTCGAAATACGTATTTATAAAATACAAAATATTTTGAACTAGGATAATGGAACAAAAAAACGATGTGATCAATTATTTTTCAAAAGATTAAATTTCCTCAAACCTGTTGACTGGTAGACAAGTATTTAATTAAATATCTGATATTAATCTCAGAATTGAAATTGTAGCAAGCATATGAAAAACTGCTTACAAAAAAAGCGGTTTAGTTTTAGAAAACAAACATTTTTATTTATGATCTTTATCCCTATCTATCTTTGACGGTTTTATGAATGCGGATTGGAATCATGGGATCCAATTTGGTACAGAATTTCTGAGTTTAAATCAATAAAGCTCGTCAAATTCAATAAAACTTTTTAATCTAGTTTTGTATCCCAGAATCGTACATAATATGCTTCAATTTATTCTCGAAGCGAGACTGAGTAATTTTTATTTATGATTGATCCCAAATAATCAATACATAAACTTGGAATCAATAAGTATTTCCGCTATATATGGCTGATGCTAGTAATTCGAATATACCTAGATAATTTATTTCAGTCACAAACATTTCGATACCTATTTACATATCCGTCCCGCATGTACTTGACGACATGTCTGTCTGTGTTCAAACAATAAATAGACGAGTAAAAAAACAGTAATTTGACCATGTTGACAATCAGATAGATATTCAGGACGTAATGCTGCAGCATTGACTATAGAATATTGCGTGCGAACAGACACTTAGTAATTACTGTCTTTTACCTGTGTGCATGTTAGAATTATTTTAGAAAGATAATATAAAAAGGTACAATGATTTCGTGTGCAATATAGAACTAAAGTCAAACCATTGTACAAATATAATTAAGATAGTAAAAACATGTCGTGGTATGTACCATAATTTTGAGCTGTTCTGACGAATTTCTTCTTTACTACTAAAGCTACTTTCTACTAAATTAATAGAAAATGGTTGTTCCCCTTTTTTAAAAATCTATTTATTTATTTCATTTTTTCTTAATTTTTTTTATAAACAGCTTTGATTTGCATTATATTTCCAAAAAAAATTTTTTAATATGTAATGACTGTTTTGGTCCAAATTTTAAAAGCATCTCAAAATCTTTCAATCTTGGTAATGCAAAAATGTGTGTATCTTTATGGGAAAAATTATTGAGCTCATTTAGAAAAGGCAAACAATCAATTTTAGTTGCCTTGGTATTTTCTGACTTACTTAAGTGAGATATGGTCCAGAAGGTAGCGTTGCAAATGACACAATCATTTCGAATCGATTAAGCTAATAAGCCTTCGTTAATTATAATAGTATTAAATTTTTTTAAAAGAAATACATTATTATAAGTTTTATTTTTATTAAATCCCAAAATCAAATTCGCTTAGTTTCTGCAGTTCATGCAGACTAATTTAGAATTGCACAAAATAATATCTAAATTTATGTATGTTCAGACATTTATGTTGATTTTCAAATGATTTTCAAGGTTAAAAAATCAAACATTCTTTTAGATTGTATATCAATCGGTAAGAAAAGAAAACTTGTGTGTTGGGAAATTTTTGCACCCTCGAAATGGCCTGACTTCTATTACATGAAAATCAAAACTGAGAATATATGTAGAATTTCTTTGTTTTTTGGAAACATTATGTCATCTGGCAAAAAACGTACCGCAAACAGGAATTGTCTGACAGTATGGAGAGTGAACTTTTAATATATTCTTGGCTCACACATAAAAATCAGCCCCCAGTCTATTAGAAAAGTGAGTTAGAGTGTGCTAGAGGACTCTGTACCTGTAAATTAGCCATCAGTAGAATATTGAGATAAAATAAGTAAGGTCTAGAATTATGGATCATTAAAAATTTATAGTTTGATCCAAAAAATTAATTTCTAGATTACATAAAGATGTAAAATTTTAACGTTTTACCTATCTCTAACCTTGTGCTTACATATGTCTATTAGATACAAATAATAATAATCATAAGTATAAATAATACTACCCATAATGCTATGTAAAATATTAAGATAAAACGTATTTGAAGAGCATTATAAATATATTATATATAAAATAACAACATTTAATGCCAGAAAAGGTTGTAAAAGACAAAGAAATCATTATCATCATTTCGTTCAACTAATCTTTGCTTTTATCTTTTCTATAAAAGAACATTTTAATGAATACATTAAAATTTTGTTATGGGTATTACAATTATTGTATTATGTTACATTATTAATGTGTCATTTTTCATAAAAGCATCTAAATGCTGTGTCTACAGGATGAATATTACTTTTTAATTACCACATAGTGAATAAATTTTGATGATTTCATTTCTGATTTCACTTAAATGTGGAAATATCGGGAACCATTCATCCAACTTCGATGAAATTTTGTATACATTCATGGGTTTAACATCATTTTCAATTATTGAAGTATAACTTTTTTATTATCGAAAAAAACTATTTTATCACGCGATAGAAGTATATATACGATTTCTCGTGCGACAGATAATAACTGTTAATTGAAGGACAAACAACCACGCCAAAGCACTTGATGATACACAATTGGGTTCAATATAGATGACACATGCATGCATTGCAGACTCACTCTGTGTATGCAAGCTGTATAATAATATAAAATGCATAATAATTTTAAATTTGGTATCAAGACCATCAAGAATAAACCCTACAATTATTCTACTCCTTAAATACGATTAATATTTGTCTCCAAGAAAGAGTCCTATGTGGGCATTAAATTTTCCTCTGGGATAATGAAATCCATATGACAGTGTCACATTACCACATTTTAACCCATCTTGTAAATATGGGACATGTAATACATGTTTAAGGTAGACATGTTTATACAATATACTATTGTATTATTTGCTTTAGAAATTACCCCTGTCACATGGTGACACATGTACAAAACATATATAAGAAAACAAACATGATATCAGTCACGACTTACCATGTAATTATATGACTTCTAGTACATTTTAATTTGTGCTTTAAGCAGGATGATGTGCCCAGAAGCATCTAAATATAATTAAAATTTCATGAATATGTTGAAAAACTGAAACAAGTTTATAGTGTGTTTAAAATATCGGCAAAGTATTCATGATCAGATTTCTCTAAGGTTTAGAGTTCTCTAAGGCTCATTTTGGTGTTTTGTCGCTTATCAACCTTAAAGTACTTCAAGAACATCCTTATTTCTTGATGCTTCCTGACTATTTAATAAAATTGTATGTATCTTGAATCCTTTAATTGTGGATTGTTAAAAAACATACTTTTAGTGATTGTTTTAACTTGTGATGTATTTCTTGTGATCTTGAAAAGTTCAAATTTTTTCTTCTCTGTTTAGGAGTTTCCTAGGATGATAAAGATCTGTAAAATTCAAAAAAAAACATTTATTTTACGATCGGTCGATTAGTTTTTGAGATATCGTACGAAATACATACAAAAAATCGGCCTCCGGATCGAATTTCTGGTGATATCTCAAAAACTACTCATCCAAACGTTAAATAGATGATATTTTTGAAATCTACGGATCAAACTACCCCTACGTACATAGCTTATTTTGAAGTCAGATAGAAACAAATTTTTTCGAATTTTGGCAATTTTTCTAAGGGGTACCCCTTTGAAAAAATCGAAAAAATCGAAAAAAATTTTTTGGTCCCTATTGGGATTAAATATATGTTCTAAGGTAATTTTTGACCGGCAGATTTCAAAAATAATATCTATTAAACGATTAAAGGCGTAGTTTTCGAGATATTGCTAAAAATCCGACCCAGAGGCCGATTTATCGGATGTATTTTATGTCATCTCTCAAAAACTAGTCGACCGATCGTAAAATAAATATAATTTTTGAATTTCTAAGACCAAATTTATCCTAAAAAACTCATAAACAGCAAACAAAAAATTTTCAATTTTTCTTCGGTTTTTTAAAGTTTCTTATACAATTGCAAAAATTTCAGGTTTTTTAACAGTTTTTTGATGAAATTCATCGTTTCAAATATGAAAATACAAAACATTTCACTTATTTGAACACTAATTTTTAGTTAATACATTGCTGTCAATTCACATTTCAGCTTTTAGAAAGTAGTTGCAACGTACACGGTTTTTATACAACTTTAATGCCCGGTCCCGACAGCCTCTATCTTATCAGACTGACTGACTACAGGATATTTCTCTACAACTTAAATATAGACAAATCAGCCTTTAGAAAATGCTTGCATTGTTTTGCCACTCACCTCTTCAGACTACAAATACTTAGAAATTAATGAGTATACTTTTAGATCAACCTATGTGAATATTACATAGAAGTCATAAATCTTAAACATAAGACACATATTGTGGTACTTTCAGATTGATGAAGCCATATTTATGATGACGTTTTCATAAAATTTATATAAATATACAATTGTCAACCCTAATCATAGCAAAATAGTGTTTACATGAAAACAATATTTTAATAACCATTTAATAATAATATATTTAATATCTATCTACTAGACAACAAAAGCTTTAGTCATATATATGCTTTGATAATAGAATTTTTGATAATAGAAATGTTTGAAGGTGTATTAAATTTAAGTCTTAAATTTTTAATGGTTACAAATCTAGAAAATATACATAGTGTTGATTAATATACATAGTGTTTATAAATTACTTTTGGAAGAAAAATTTGTTCGATAGTTTTTAGATTCTACACCTCCAGTTTTAAATTGATAAATTGTAACCTAAAAAAATTGTAATGGACGTTCAAAAACACTTTTTACCTTTTACGTACTTTGTTTATAGGTATTTTTTATTATCATTCAAGTCTATAGGTAATAGATGACAGCAATGAAAATAAAGTACCCCAATTAGATCAATTTATTTAAACAGTTTTATAAGCATGATGAAATAAACTTAACATTACTCAATAACATCACATAAACAAGATACAAAATGGACATATTGATGTCTTATATATATATTAGTTGACATGTAAAATATGGCGATATACGTTTATTGCTTACAGCAAAAAAGCACTGTTTAATGTGTATGTTAACATCACATTTAACATAGTGATGCATGGTATCGAAGTCAGTCCAATCTGGACCGAAGTTTTTCACAAATTGAAGTTTAACATTTGTCTTAGTCGCAGTACAGTCTTGGATTTAATCAGAAAGCAGGTAAATTATCGAAGAGCTTTGGATAATCGTTTTACTTAAGTCCTAAAATATTTATTATGCTTTTTTCTCGATTTGAAACATCAAAAAACCTTAAATAATCCAACGACCGGATTTCTAATAAATTATTCCGTAATTATGTTTAACGGAATTCTAAGTATTTTAAAGTTACCGATACGTGTAAATAGACCATTATTTTTCATCTGTAAAACCAGTAATATTTTAAACGGAATTCTAAATAATTCAGTGTTACTGATACGTGTAAATAGATTGTGGAATATATACGTTTATCCCCAAATGAATATGGGAGACATTCTATTGTCAATAGCATCAATCAAAATTAATTGATGGTAAAATTATATGGATGATGAAAAAAAAAAAATGTTTATTTTGTGCTGAATATTTTTAAATTATTCAATCGATCGTTAATTTCAGTTAAAAAACTTTCATATGCCTACATTTTTTTTTTCGTAAATGATTGATATAACCGTCGAATTAATGATTGATATAAAAACCATTAGCCAAAAATTAAATAAAAGAGACAAAATAGTATTTCGTGAAATATTTAAATATAAAATTCTTCTGTGACACGTCACAGTACCTTACTTCACTATTATTTTACGAATAATTAATTTTTTTTTTTTTTTGAATTAAATACAGTTGAAAATAAAACAAAATTTCTTATATTATTTGATACTAATCTTAATTAATTTTTGAACGCCTTTCTGTTCCATAATAATCGATTTTTCGATCGAAAATTTGATGGGTTTTAAGTGAAGAATGAGGCCGTTTTCGACACGTGAATTTCTGAAATGACAGTCGAAAATCAAATTTTTCTAAATTAGGACCATATTCTAAGCATTTCAACTTTTGGTTATCAAATATTTATAAATAATTATTCTGTGGTGTTGCTGATATTAGCGTTTGTCTCAATCAGTTAAAGAAACTGCTAGATCGCCAGTCTTATAGACCAAGGGATCAATAAACTGACATAAAGTTGGATACAAAAGAAAAGTTTTAAAAGTTTCAAAATCTTGGCAGCAAACATGCAATCCAATTGATAAATTACTACGATTAACTGAATATTTTACCCATTGGCGATCTCTAAGGATATTTTAATCTTATTGAAATTAGCAATCTGATTTTAAATTATAAAGAAAAACAAAATTTACCTTTAGTAATAACCGATATATTTCCTCCTAATTTTCTTATTTCGTACAACAGAAATGTGTTGGACGAATAATATTGAATAAATAATAATTTTGTGTTTGTAACACCTTAGAAGAAAAAAGATAATATCTACATGACGTAATATTCACATTTTTTACGCCTCTGTCATTTCCTATATTATCTCGACGTTTTGTAATTCGTTTAAATGTAAACAGAAATAAATTTAAATTCGCCTATGTAAATATCTTATAATAAATAAAGTTAATGAAAATAAATTGATATATTTTTAAATTACACAAGAGGCGGATATACAAGGTTGATATAAATCAGGAGATCAATTTTTTAAGTTTTATTTATATACAGAAAATTAAAATTTAACAAGTGAAGATAACAACTAACAGAGTTAATGGTGTAGATATTTAACACATGGATGCAAAATCTGAATATCATGATTGAATATTAACTATTTTTAATCATAAGCATTCATGCAATACTGTAAATATCCAGTCGAAACAGTTATAAATACATATGGAAGAATCAATATTATGTTATAGTAATTATTATAAATGTGTTTATGATACAAAGGTTGGGTCATGAATACGTAGGCGCCAATGGACCAATTTTGCTCATTCAGAAACTAAACTGTCTTTTTAGGTCCTAAATACGCCAATAAAATTTCACCTAATTTCATTTTTTGTTTTTTACTTCCAGGATGACTCATAAGTTTGTCAGAACACCAGGATTAGTCAAAACACCAAATTTGATGGCGATAGACTTCGTCCCTTGAAGCTGTTTGTTTACAACATCAAACCATAAACTTTACACACTTGAATGCAAACATTAGAAGACGAAATCATCAATTTGTGACCGGAACTTTTGCAAGCAACTACTAAAAGCATGTAAATAAATTCAAAAAGTGTGCTTCAACTCATTAGGTGGTAATTTTACGGATATAATTCTTTGAAGGTTATGTTATAAATATTTATTCATATTATCTTTCTTCCAATTGGCAGGATCAATATTTGTTTTTAACAAAATTATAGAAAATTAAAATTATGACATTAGTTTTGCGACCCCTTATATGATCGCTCAGATAGCATTTCAAATATTATAATTATTATTTTGGGTCACCTGTAATATATTACAAGACATTCATTCCAACAGTTTTCATATTCGATAATGACATTGAAATTTCATTATAAAGGTCAATTTGTCCATTTCTCTATAAAAACGCATTTATATGTGTAGATAAATATAACTAAAATAAATAAATTAATTGCACGAGAATAAATTTAAATGGTTTTAATTTTTTTTTTTTTTTTCAGCACTTTATACAAATTGGAATTGACGTAATTAAATTATTTAAATTTCATACATACAATTTTCATCGAATACTAGGATATTTATTCTGTAGAATATTAAATTACAATAAAATGCGCCAACGTAATATTTGGAAACGAAACAAAATTTTTTTTCATATTATTTTAGTTTTCATATTAATTTAAAATAATACTCGGAATGATATAGAAAATGATGACCAGTTTCAAGGAATGATAGAATAATTAATTATCACACAAAATATGGTTTTTACCTTAATCAACTAAAGAAGAATGTTCAGAAGCCAGAGCGGACATTTTTAGTCAAATTCTCTTTTCAATTTTTAGTTAAATTGGTGACAAGCAGATGACCATGCGGAAATTGATTAATTAGAAAATTCTATGAAAACGAAAACATTTCAATATTTTCAAGCATTACAAACCATAAACTACAATTAATATACTATGCCATATTATATATATGACGAGTATAAAAAGCTCTAACTAAAAGCCATTACTAGGGTCTTGACAACACAAAAACAGAATCCTGATAACAATAATCGAATAGACATTTTCAAAGAATGTTAAATATTCATTCTATACAGAACAACAATAATTTATTCATAATAATATTCAAATTTGTTGCCATGTTGAAACATAAATCTGTTTATTTTTATTACAATGCAAGTACATTTAATTACATTTAAAAATTATTTCAAAATAAGCAAACTGTTACCCATTTTTATAGTCATTAAATTTGATGTGTATTAACACTTCATGAAAAATGAATTTCATATATATTATCTCTTATATATATACAGACTTATATATAGACACCATTAAATTTTCATTTAATATTTATAGTTTAATTATAAACAAGTTGTTGAAATTTTTTATAAAAAAAATAGCTTATCCATGGTTTTGCTACATAAATGGTTTCCACTGAATATTTTGATCGTTAAATAAAAAGTAACTAGGTTCTTGTATGTGGTCTATGACTGAAACAGGACTTTATTCCTGTGGACATTGATTTTAATTCATTGTTTTACTAACGAATATTTTTATAGCGCCAACGAATCTATATTTGCAAACTATAGAAAAAGCGCTGAGTTCGAATAGTAATTGGTCATTAAGGATGTAAATTATTTACTTCAAATAGTTATTATAAATATAATTTTCATATTTGTAAAAATAAATTTCGATAGAAAATACAACTGGAAAATTAATGCAAGATAAAATGTCACGCTTCACCGGAATGTGTATATTAGTTATGACAGTTTTATCATTGGTTGTATTTATAAAACATTAATGGAAAATAATTTATATGGAAATCTATATAGAATATAAAAAAAAAAAACAACCATATTTTCAAGGTTTTCACTCTTTTTTATGCATGATTATCACGATTTTTCCTTATACTTTGAAATATGATTTATGCCAGAAAAATATATTTTTGTATGTACACAACATAAATTATTCAGTGTTCAATGTTTTGAAACTATATTTATTTTTTATTTTTTTCATTTTCTTGTATCAGGTTATAGTCTGAGAGGTAAGCGATAAATTATATCGGGAAATTTTGAGCTTTTTGAACAGTCTGGACATTTTTCTGCATTTTTAAAATATCAACAAAGTGGTCATGATCAATTTTCTAAGGTCCAGTGTTCTCGAAGGTGCATTTTGATGATCTGGTCCAATTTTATTGTTTTTTATCGCGTATCCAAATGGAAGTAGTCTTGTTAATAATTCTTCCGTTATACTTCCAAGCAATTTAAAAAAATTTTGTGTATCTTGAAACTTAATTAGGCCTTAAATGGTGAATTTTATACATTTTGTGATTTTATAATGAACTTCACAAAACAGTCGAAAAGTTCAAAATTTTTTCTTCTATGATTATGTGTTTTCTAGGATAATTGAGATCTAAAAAATTCAAAAATAATATTTATTTTATGATCGGTCGAATAGTTTTCGAGATATTGCATAAAATACATCCGATAAATCGGCCTCTGGATTGAATTTCTAGCGATATTCCAAAAACTACGCATTTAATCGTTAATTAGATGTTATTTTTGAAATCTTCGGGTCCAAATCTACCCTAGAACATGCTTTTCATCCAAATTGGGACCGAAATATTTTTTCCCATTTTTACGATTTTTTCACGTACGTACCCCACCCCTTAAAAAATTGCGAAAATTCGAAAAAAAAATTTTCTATCTGACTTCAATAACAACTGTTTTCATAAGGGTAGTTTGGCCCGTAGATTTCAAAAATAACATCTATTTAACGATTAGATGAGTAGTTTTTGAGTTATCGTCAGAAATTCGATCTGGAGGCCGATTTTGCGTATGTTTATCTTACCATATCTCAAAAACTATTCGACCGATCGTAAAATATATGTTATTATTAAATTTTTTAAATCTGAATTATTCTAGAAACCTCCTAAACAGAGAAAAAAAATTTTTGAACTTTTCGTCAGTTTTTTGGGTATTCTTCTTACACAATCGCAAATATTTCAGAAAAGTAATGATAAAAGCCTACCAAAAATGTATAAAAATAGAATCTATTAATTAATATTAATCAATTATTTTGACATTCAACAAATAGCGGTGTTTTCTTTTGTTATTTTTGTTGTAAACAAAATGATGAAGAAACAAACAAACAAACAAAAAACTAATAAAACCAACGGGCGAGAAGTTACCAAAAGACAGAAGATACAGAAATATATAACTAAACAAAGGAAAATACAAAAATCATATGAAAAAAATCTGATGCGATCGACGCCACAATACGTGTATATGTAACAACTATTTTATAAACAGATAAAATTTAAGAACCGCATATGAGTGTTTCTTTCTCTGTTTATCCATATATACATCTTTGACTGAGCATGTGCGTACAGTATACTGTAGATGCCTGCTCAAGGTCAACATGGTATTCGTATCTCAGTTTGTTTTCGAGTATCGTATTCACTGCAATGATACTTTCGTTTCGATCGTAGTTTATTCTGGAGTACCCATGCTATTTACCAATCGATGTCCACGATAATCATATCCTCCACCATAAATTATTTCTTTGACTTTATGTTTGATAGGTTTTAAGCTTCGAAATTAACTGATACATATTAAATTAATATGTAGCACTTTTAAGCTCAAGCGAAATTAAACAATTGCTGAATCAAGCAATTAAGAAAAGCTGTTAATATCTTCAAGTGTTTTTTGAGAAAAGTGTCTACACAAATTTTCACTTCCATTTAGGGCCAGCAAACACCATAAGATTTTATGATCAAAAATTCTGAAGTAACTCTTAGCATTTATTTTATATTAGACTCCGCATACGGCTAAAATTCTATATACGACATCTGATTTTCTGACCAGAAAATCTTATCATAGCCACCTGCTAATCAAAAAAGTAATGAATGAATTGAAAATATTTGAATGTTCATGTATGATAAGATAATCTTATAAGAATTTCTTATAAGACTGTCCGATGGTGTGCGTTGACCATCACAATTCCTGATCGAGAAAATCGTGCACTGGCCTTTAATCGTTAAAAATATTCTATTTAAGTCTTACGATGTATATATAGAGGTAATAAATTTACACATAATAAAATATCAAAATATAGATGTATTTAAATAAACAAAAGAGAAATGTGGCGGCAATTTCAATTTATCATTTATGAATTTTTGTGTAATTTCACAATAGCATCGAATATTCTCTCTAACTAGCTTTCAACAAATAGCAATCACATACATTCATACACACAGATATATCATATTCAGTCCTATTGTTTAAGAGTTTTTAACTACATCTAGACCAGACCATGTTTCTAGTATGGTTTTGTGTGCAGTAATGATTGTATTGTTTTTGCTTTTATTTTCTATATTTGTGTGTTTGTTTTTCTTTTCATAAATATATTCAGTTTGCATTTGTATTCCTACTATGTTTATTGTTACAGTTTTTTTATAAGTTTGTGGTGCATTCGATATACTTAATTATTTTAAATGTCGGAATATTTTTCGAGATGCTTATCTTATTACATTTTGTTGATCATTAATTTTAATTTTGAACAAACTTATACCATTTTTCTTATCTTCTTTTAGTTTTGTTTTTATAAAAATGTTATTATTTTCATAGAGAAATATCTTAAGATTAATTATATAGATCTAATCTAAGAATCCATTCGTAAAAAAAAATATGAATTCGAAATAATTCATTATTGAATATATTTTGAATAAATTTGAATTAATTTTCATTTAAAATTGTGTTTTTTTATGTTCGACATATATAGTCTACATTTATTTTAGTCTGAAGTTTGTAATCTGTTTTTGTATAGTTTTCAAAGAATCACATCCATTTCATCACAAAATAAAAGAATTATTAAAAAAATAATTATAATATTGATTTTCAACCGTATGTTGAGTAACTAAACAATTTACCGTTGTTATTTTCACTTGTTTAGGGTAAAATTCGCCTTTCTAACATTGTAATAATCAATTTCAATGGTGTATTTTTTCAGTAGATTGTTTGATTCATGCATCATAAATGTTGTTCAGCTTTATAAAAATAATAATAGAACAATAGAAAATTTATCAAAAAATAATCATATAACCAAAATATATATAAAAAAAAAGGAATAATATTATCATAGAAAAACAAATAAAAAATAAATTTATGTAAACACAAAAAAGACAATCGTTGGACGATCGAGAATAAAAGACAAAAAAAGCACACAAAATTATGATCAACCGGCTGTATACATAGAAATTGTCTGAGAGCTAGTGGCTAGATTTTAATAACGGTCTTCGTGTAAAGGTAGCAATTATTTTCCAGTTATGAATCAAAGTATGCGAAGTGTGGAAGCCACGGAATCAACTCTGCCCGTCATCAAGTTTTTATATTTTAAATGGGTGGCAATTGAGATCAAAGTGGGAAGAGTTCGAATACAAAGTGTAAAAATTCTGGAACGTTCTGGATAATTTTTAGTAATAGGCTTCAAAAAAAAGATTTCTCACTGTAAAATTTTATGATATACTCAGTAAAAAATTCTGTGAATGGTTTGTTTTAACTGTAAATTTCGAGTTTTTGCACTAGATCAAAAATATTTTGTATTTTATAAATACGTATTTCAACTACACTGAAGTCATCTCCAGTATAATTATTGAAATTATTGAAATTTAAGACTGTACTGAACTGAAATTTAAATAAATGAAATTAAATAATTTCCCTTATAAGGATATTTCTTTATAAATGATAATTAAGTTAACACTGATTTTGTGTTTTTTAGGGTGGATAATTTTAGGGTTGATTTTACTCGAAATATTTTACTGTGTATCATTTTTTACTTAAAACTTATTCTAAATATTACCATTTTGATCGAAGTCAACTCACACCGCTTTCTAATTTATGAAAGTTGAAGAAATGCTGGGTTGATTCTTGCCCTGTTCTGTGGCCTATACATCGTATATTCTGATTCATTCCTTGGAAAAATTGAAGCTTTACAGCAAGGAGTGTTATTTCAATGTACCACAAGCTCTTTGACTAAAATAGAATGTAAAATGGTAAAATAGTTTTCTATTATGCCATTTATATCATCATAGAATTAGAATCATCATGACAACACTGTAAACACAACTAAACCGAACTTCCTTTTTTAACTCATTCTTTTTACCCCTCACACACATATATATAGATATATATATATATATATATATATATATATATATATATATATATATATATATATATATATATATATATATATATATATAAGCAAATAATATGTATTATTATTATTATTATTATGATCAACAGTTGTTGATAAAAATAATATTATTTCCACTCGTATGACTTTTTATCTAGTCGTGCGCGCACTTTTTTTTTTCTATATTATTATCATCCCCTTGAATCAATCGTTTGTGTTCGCTGTTTGTTGTTGAAAGTTTTTCTATTGAATGTATACGGTTTCTTTTTTTATATTCTATTATATAAGCTTGTTTGATCATTAATTATAATAACAGTGTTAAGAGTGGTGTACCTACAAAGATAACATTCAATCAACAGTTCATTTTCATTTAGATATCAATCAAAGCTTCATACTGAAAAAGATTTTCAAAAGAAAAAAAAAGCTTTCATCTAGATACAACTTAATATATACAAGGTATAACTTAATCGATTGATACGCCACGAGTAGCTGAAATTTGTAATAAAATATTTGTATTATAGAATAATATATAATTTATTCAATTGTTTTCATGGAAATTGTATAGTAACACCTAGTGCACCCATCAAATTTTCCGATATATCTTATAGGACTGTCCGATGGTATGCGTTGACCAACAAATTTTCCTAATCAGAATTTATGATCAGAAATTCTTACGGTGTATGTGCTGACCCTAAATGTTAATGCAAATTTGTAAAATTCGTTGTTAATTTTTGAGGGATTATGACGAACAGACTTGAGAAAAATTAGTGACTACATTTTTTTTTTTATAATTTTCTAAAATACAACCAAAATCTTGAAGTAAATTATTTGGAGAATATTTCTAATGTCAATATTGATGATTAAACATTATTGATTCGATTGAAAAATGCCGTGTTGATAATAGCAACAAAATTAATTACAATGCTATTATTTCAAAGTTAACTGCCTCATTTTGTTTAGGAAAACACTCTTAATCTAATTCCAGTAAAGACTCGAAATTAATAATTTAAATAATAGTAGTATAGGATTAAATAATTCGTTGGTTAAAAATTATTTCATGTCCTTTCCAAAAAATGAGTTGTATTTTCTCAGAAACAACTTCATGATAATAAACTCTTCGTAATTACTCGATATTCATGCCAACCCCACTCTCCTCTACTTCCTTTAATACCCAAAATGATGATGCACCCAAGTTCGTAATTATTTTGGTATTAATAGTACAAGTAATTAAGCAGTATATATTTACAGAAAATGATTTTCTTTTCGTTTTTTTAATGACAAATAATGTTTAACTTTTTACCCCAAAAGAAAAACAAATGGTAAAAGCATCCATCATAAGTAAGAAGAATATGCTGTTGTTGAACATTGAACATATGCTAAATTATGTGTATAAACTCATTAATCATACATAAAAAAAAGGCATTCATTTTTTACTTTTTTTTTGCATGCAACCAACATCAACTAAAGAATCCACCATCAACTAAAAATATGTAAATTATATGTTCATGTTTTTTTTTTTGGAGAAAAAATAAATGTAGTTCTTTTCACGAAAAATGTTTACTACATTATGAATAAAGTGCAAGCTTTCAGAATTTATAGGGTGATCGAAAAATCCAACTAATATTATAATTGGCAATTAACTCTTGTCAGTCTGCTATCTTTTCACACCTAAATTACTGAAGCAAACTGAATGAATTTTCAAACAAATAAAAAAAATTAAAACCCAAAAAAAAATCATATGATTGTTTTAAATTTTCGATTGTGCTTTATTATATCAATGGTTGTTAACTAGATGCATAGATAGACCTCATTCACGATTGTACCCAATCCTTATAAATAGTTTCAAGAAATTTACGTTTCATTCTCTATTGTCATATGAAATAAAATGTAGACCAACCCGTATAGGCAACACCTCTTTATCATAGTTTAAATGGCCAATATATTATGAAGCCTCTAATTGCCCGCTAACTTTCAGGTTTTTGAGCTCCATATTTCAGTTCGCACAAACTTATTTTTACTAATCATCGATGCAAATATGTCTGAAGAAAGCCTGTTTGTAAATAATACAAATGCTATTTAAGCCACTAATGGAAAAATAATGTCCAATTTGTAATCCTATAATTAATTTTTGTAGTCAAAACCGATTTTGACTATTTCAGTAGTCAAATGTATATCCCAATACTTATCATATATGACTATAGTTGTGCGCATATACATACACACCAATATACATACACATACATAATATTGCAAGGGCAACATCAGCAGGATAGTTGCAAAAGGAGGATTACATAATAATTTATTATCCTACCAGTTGCTTATGCTTATGCTTTCACATATATACTACAAGGATAACTGGAATGGTAAGGTCATATGATACTATATTGTTCGATGAACAGCACCACTGGTTTATTACTACATTCGAGTATTTTATCACAATATGGTTCACATTAAAATTTAATTCTTAATCTATAAATAAAATCAATTGATAATCAAAATTGGATAATTTTTGCAAACGTTAACTTTTTCGAATAAATTAGGCGATACCATTAGGTCAGACTCACTTGCGAAAGGCGACAAACACGTTACACAATGCTTGAGACACAGTTTTTATCCAGTTGTCGCACTTTTCACGATTCTACCATGAAAAACTAATAAACAAACACATGTGTCTACTGAACGAGAGAACTGCGTGGAAATATTCGTTCCCCAACACGACGTGCGTAGTGCGATCGCGTCATGTCAGGCATGTCTTATGCGCTAGACCTGCATTATGACAGTTTTCGTTTAGAAATTCTTAAACAGGAGAGAAAATTGTTACGGATTTCATTCTGAGGACTCAGGTCAATTTCGATGCACAAAGGAGATGCACAAAGTATTCAATGGCTTTAAAGTAGTAAGAAAGAGATTATTTGAACCACTTTGTTCTATATATTTTATTTATTGAGTAATGATTATCAAAATGAAATATTAGCCTAGAACCACTCCACCAAGACTGCCTGTAAAGTACCTATTGTAAGTTCTGTACCACAAAATATAATTTTCTTGATGTTGTTTTGTTCTAATATTTGGGTACGTACATTATTGAACAACAACAATCCTTGTTCAAATATAATTTATTGTTGTACAGTTTAATGTTCAGTAATATATTACTAAATATATTTTTGGGGATTTACAAAGTTTGCAAATCTACCAAAACAATAAATTAACAATTTTTTTATTTTAAATATTTAAATACGTCATTGAATGAAATATACAATAATTATTCACTTCTTAGTGGAAAGATTTTGTCTCAGCGGTTGATTTAAATCAAAATGATCTGTTTTTTTTGCGCTGAACTGAATTTGTGGCAATTTTCAGTCTTTAGCGGTGTGAACCTTGAAGATCGTAGCTGTTTTAATCTGTTCGGAACATCTCATATTTGAAACATTACAGTATAATAAAGACGTTTTTCCAAATTCAGAATTTTTTACCTAATCGTTCTTGTCTTTTCTCATATTGTCCTAACTATTTATATGGTACAGTTAGAAAACTCAAGATTGAGCTAAATACAGATGAAACATGAGCCTTATAAAACATTCGGAAATAAAGCTTAGAGTAGATTGAAATGATCTACTTGCGATTAAAGCACAATTTTGGAAATCATGTATCATCCATGCGTAGATTGAGTCTGAAACATGTACTCAGAAATACGTCAGAAGGAACAAAGTTTCAAAATTTTTTCTTTAACTCTTTAATATGTATAGTTAAATTCTCTTCTAGCTAATAGCCAATAGCAAATGGCTAATCTTTATAAAAAAACATCCTGTATACATCAATAAATTTAATCACATTCGATTAGCAATTATGAAGAACCATTTTAACAAATGGATAAAAAAAAATATATAATATCTAAGTAGCAATTTCTTGGGAAATGATTGAATGTAGTAACAATATTAAATTTTAGTTATTATTAAATATAATAAAAAACTTTTACCATAAAATTTATATGAATTGTAATCGAATCAACTTTGAAATGATGAACTTACAAGATAGTTTTCTGAAGTAATTCAGTTGTACATAATGAAAATCGAACAGAAACTAATACATATGTTGGATATATGATATATGTGATGAACTATCTTCAAATAGTGCCTATAATACCATGAGTCCATGTATATCATGTCTTTTTAAAGGTGAGCTAGGATAAAATACGTATATATAGATGATGTAATCCTTGGAGAAATAAAATCCATAACAAAAGATATAAAAACTTCAAAGTTAATTTTTTTCCTCTGTACACAATTATGTCCACCAAGTTGTAAAAGCCGTTTTGACAAAGCCCGTTCTTACATACCTAATAATAGACATGTCTGCCTGCTATAAGCAAACTTTGGTGATCTGGCTGTTCCATTGTTTTCGGTTTTAAAGTTTCATGGTTATAAACATTTAATACTTCTCCCAAATTAAGTACGTATAACTTCCCTTATGCTTCCTGACAATTTATTAAGATCTTCATATTAATTAGGCATTTAATGTTGATCAAAAACCATACTTTGTGTTACTTGTTACATACTTGAGGTGTTTTTTTGTGATTGTAAAAGGAATCTTAAAAAACCGCCGAAAAGTTTAAAATTTTTCTTTCGCTGTTTATGGGTTTTCTAGCATAATTAAGATCTCAAAACTCCAAAAATAACATTTATTTTTTGAGCGGGCGACTAGTTTTTGAGATATTGCAAGAAATACATACGCCAAATCGGCTTCTGAATCGGTTTTTTGGTGATATCTCAAAAACTACACATCCAATTATAAAATAAATATATTTATTGGAATCTACATGATAAATTACCCTTATAAACATAGTTTTTTTCGAAATCGGATACAAAAATTTATTTCCGAATTTTTGCAATTTTTTGAAGGGGTACCCTTTTGAAAAATCGAAAAAATCGAAATAATTTTTTTGGTCCCGATTTGGACGAAATACATGTTCTAGGGTAGATTTTCACCCGAAAATTTCAAAAATAACATCTATTTAAAGATTAAATGCGTAGTTTTTGGGATATCGCTAGAAATCCAATCCACATGCCGATTTATCGGGTGTATTTTATGCAATATCTCGAAAACTAGTCGACCGATCTTAAAATAAATGTTATTTTTGAAATTCTTAGATCTCAATTAGTTTAAAAAACCTATAAACAACAAACAAAAAATTTTGAACTTTTCGTCGGTTTTTTTAAATTTTCGTATAGAAGGGCAAACGTTTAACAAAAAACCAGATATCAATTTTTTGATAAAATTCATCATTTCAAATATATTTAGAATAAAAGAATACATTCTTCATTAATTTGTAAACAACAAGTTTTAGTTAATATTTTTTTTTACTAAAATTATTTTTGTCAACAAATAAATAATTGAATAAATGTATGACCTTCAAATTATTTTTTAATAAAAATGTGTTTACCTGGATATAATAATCATTTTTATTTAAATCTTATGTAATTAAAATTTGTTTACTTAAAAATAAAAATAATATTATTTAAATCATGTTAAATTTCTAATAATTTTGTATTGAGTCTGATTATAAAATTATTTAGTATGTAAAAAGTAATATTATACCTTTAAGGGGAGGATTCGGATACCTCTGTAATAAGCACATTTCTTAATGTTATATTTGAATTTTGGTTTGTACTATATTGACATGAAAACGGACGGCTTCCCGAAGACATTCCCCGAAAACAATTTCTAAAGTAAATACCCCCGCTCCCGTTTTCACGTCAATATTGTACATACCAAATTTCATAAAATTTGGATAATTATTTTTTGATTTATTTGTCCACGAAAAGTGAAAGAAATGCAATGTACTATACATTGCCTCATATTATCCTTGAGTCACCCTTTCTTAAGTATTTTTCTACCTTCAACTTTTTACTACTCGAAAAAATTGGGTATTTATAAGAACCTTCTGTTACATCTTAATAGACACAGAAAATAATAGTAGCGCAGTTAGAAGTACGAACGCTATCTATTTGTTCAATCCTCTTACAATGAAAACATTGATTTGTAAAATAAAGAATACAATGCGTTTTATTTTGACCAATAAAACATTCTTTCAATTGTATTCAATTGTAAATAGATTTCTTTTTCTAGTTTTGTTTCACATATGAATTGATTTAGCTCCAAACCATTCTCTCAAAACCGTCTCCACAAAAATGGAAACTGGTAAATATAATAAGCTGATACCACCTGGGATACTTTGTACTGGTAGAAAACTATACGATAAGGACCAAACTCATGAGTATAGTTAAAAGATTATGAATTTTCAAGTTTACTGAAACCCCAATCAATAACATACTATAATTGACAAGATTATCTAAAGAAATTAGTTGTTGAAAGACGCTATCATAAATACGCTCTGTAAATGTAATCTACGTAGTGTTTACGAGATCCGCAAGAAAACGGTAAAACAAAAAGCGACTTGGCAAAATACTGAGTGGCTACTTGGGACCTAAGAAAACGTATAGCAGTTTATTAAAGAGATATCTTGTAACAAGGGATTGCAAAAGCCGAAAGAGCACTAAGAGCTCTTCAAACTAGTTTCACCTAACCTAGAAAACTCGTTCAATTCCTTGCTCGAAAAATATTTTTGGGAATGCCAAATATTAAAAATAACAATCGGAGAATTCGAACTATGAAAAAATAAGTCTGTAGTTTTCAGAACAGACCAAAGTCTTGCACATAGCCATAAAAATAAATACAAAATTGATATCATGGTTAAGAAGCAAAGGCATTAACATAATTCCCGCAATGGCTTAGCTAATACTTCGATAAATTTAAAACTTTTAAATTACCTTATAAAATATTCTAAAAAACAAAAAGTATCAAATCGGAATTCTCAATGAAAATTTACTTTTATCAAAGTATCCAATTTGATAAGGCTTTTATACAGCTTTACATATAAATTAAAAGGATATCAAATTATTTTCATATTATTTGAGAGCCTTTCTCACACATTCCCAACAAAACTTTGTTCATTCATACAAAGTTTATTTCTTATTTTATATTTTGTTGTTCAAACTAAAAGCAATTACTCCCATATAGAATCGTGTATTAGTTATATACATACAACTACCTACCTAGTTACGTGAATATAATATATACTAGATTATCCAACACCTGTGTGGTTAAATTTTATTCGATGTCTAAGTGTCCCTAAATACAATTACATCACCTTTGATCTTTTATCAACTCAACTACCTATTAGGTAAATATTATATACTTAGAACAGGATTAAATGGCATAAAAATCATCTGCTTCTGTGATTTTTTTTTTGGTAATTTTGGTAATGACATTGGCAATTGAAGACTATGGACGTTGTTATCTAAATCCTTTTTGAGTGATATAGTTTCAATTTTGGCATCTTACCCCAAATCTATAATTATATAATTATTATTATTAAGTTTGAGCGAATATTTTATGGTAGCATAGACAATTTTACATATATAATTATTATTTTTTGTTTTATTTATTTATTAAAAATTTATACGAGTAAATAGGATATTTCAAAATTAGAAAAAATAAAAAAGAGAAGACAACAACTAACAATGTTAAATGTTTAAATACTCGACGTATAATTAAACTATCTATGCAGTTATAAATACATGAATAATAATATGATGAATTGTAGTTTTATATGTGTTTATTAGATATATTTCAGATTAAATTGTGGAGAACATTTTATGACAATACGCTTTAAACAAAAGTTGTCTTTTATGGTTCCTAAGTTTAGGCTGGGATCTATTTGACCCAATGGACCAATTTTGCTCATTCACGACCTTGATCTTTAGTTTAAGATGTAGAATACATCAAAATTTTATCTCACTATATCTTTTCATTTTTGAATAATCTTGATGGTAGATGGGCAGACGCATGGACAATCGAAAATGTACTAATTAGCTTATTAGACTAATTAGCTATTAATGATTCGATGAAAACCTGTGCCAATATTTATTTAGTGACTACGATATTTGCTAACGTTACAAATCTGAGACTAAACCTAATAAACTGAGACGTATTCTATTTATGTCGACAATAAAATTGTGTCTAAATAAATTTTCAAAAGAGTATGCGCCACCCACACCTATTCTTATTCACTAGTTTGGTGTTTATTATATTACAGTTCCTGTTGGTCGTCTACCTTACCTAATATTATTAACTTGTTGGTATCCAATTTTAGACCAGATGATATTTTATTTGAATGTTAATTATATTCACATATATTCGAGGTATATATTATATAAACAAGATTACCGTGTTGTAAATGAGTTATCTACTTTATATAAATCGCATATAAATATATGGACAAGGAGTCCACCGTAAAAAGGTTTTGATCGGTTAAAGGATAAACGTTTTTTGGATAAGATTTTAGAGAGGATACACATGAATTTTTGGCATTAAGTATGTTACAATAAGCGGAGTCTTCTGTATGGACGATGAGTGACAATTGACGGATTCAATAAATTAAACAATGGATTAGTACAGATGATGTTTGTCTTTTAGAAAACAACCAATTTTTGTTTCGAACATTTTTTTCGTAATCTATTTGCCACAATTTCAGCTTAAATTTAGCTAAAAAACATCTACATAATTATTATATAAATTTATACCTGTATGGATTGCATATTTAAGGTAATTTATGAATGCTTATAATTAAAAATAGTTCAAAAATTTATACTGAACCATATTTCGAGTATCTAAACAATTAACACTTATAACTTAAAATGTTTTTTGAATAAAACTTCTTCGAAGTTAGAAACTTTTAAAACAATTGGATGAATTCAGTAAATTCTATAATTATATTTGACACTTTATAAATTCAGCGATAACATTGTAATAAAAATAATAGCTCTTTATATATGTAAAAGAAAATTTCACCTAAAGACAATTTTGTTTGCATGTTAGAAATAAAGTTTTATTGTATGGATTGTAAAACAATATTCTAGAGAAAATACGATAATAATTCTACATTATGCAGATAGGTTACATCGTTTATTTATTCGATAACTGTATCATATATTACGTTCGTACGATAAGATGTATAGCTCAAATATTCAGACGAGGGTATAAAATGGTTTACCATTAATAGAGAGCGTTTTAATTGTACCGCACAAAATACAAAAAGTTTCTTATATCGAATTTTAAAAGAAAATATTTCTAATTGACAACCTGAATTTTTTCTCTTTTTTATGTTTATTTAAATGATTGTCTTTTAGATTTAACCTGAAATACCGTTTAATAACGTTGAATTTCTTCATTATTTCCCAAATATTGAAAATAAGAAATTAAACTTACCCGATTCATCTCAAAGGTTTTAATTAATATCAGCCATTAGAAGAAGATTATTTTGGCAAAAAGTATAAAATTAATTTTCTCCAATTCTAAATAACTTTAATCACCCATCCTTAAAATATTCACTTTACAACATCACTTTTTTTAAAACCTATTGTTTTTCATTCAACATTCCTTCGTTATAATATTTGAACTATATTACACATATTGAGTAGGTTACATATTACATAAATTTTGTGTTTATACAGTTGTGTTTTAATTATAAAGAGCGAACGAACGCTTGAATTGCCTGCCATCAGTATGTTTGATTCAATGAACAATTAATGATAAAATATTTGGTATAGAAATTGACTGTAGGCAATCGATATTATATCTCTACTATGGGAATTCCTGTAGTTACATAATATTATAATAATAATAATAATAATAATTGTAATTATATTAAATTATTTGTTAAAACATGTTCTAATATAGACAATATTTAAAAAAATTATTTATTTTAATTTTTATTTGTTTTCAAATAGATTTTGTATGTTTTTTGTTTTGATACAATTTTTTAGATAAACAGATTATAGGTATTATTAAATTTGAATATGAATAATATATTTAATGAAAAGCAGCAAAAACTTAATAGGCTCAAGATGGCTCAAATTTCATATAACAGGCATAGTATAAGAATGAAATTCTATGTATCTGAGGGCACTAAAAACCAAATTTTCTAATATATAGTTCTCGATTCAACTATTTTTTATTGGTTAAATTGGTTAAATTATGAGTTATTCTTTCTTTCTTCATTTTCCCTATTTTTGAAAATTTATTTATTTATATTCAATATTTGTTTGTCAAACAAATATCGAATCAATTTGTATTAGTTGAATATTGACAAAATATGTTCAGCTCAATAATTATTGCTCAAGGAAAAGCAATATCATTAGATTTTCGGTTTTTTTTTTTACAAATCATAAAATTAGTAATGAAAATTAAAACTTTATTAACTTATAATTTTTACAACGTAAACTCGATTTGTGTAAATTGAGATGATTAACCAAAATAAATTTTATAAGAAGTTTTATATAGAGAAATTTTCAACCGAAGTTAGAATTATAAATTTAATTATCATTTACCATCAAATCATAATCAATTCAATTAGCACAATTCATATATAATTTACGGATGCCAGAAGGTGAGTTAAATCATTTAACGTAGTGTAGTGTATAATGGTAGATATCTGATTCATAATATTTCTTATTAATTTACACATTCAAGAGAAAATCTTTATAATTATAATTTTCAAACTTTTTTTTTTCTCATTTCCACTTTATAATGTCTTCAAGAAGTACAGAAACGATACTTCATTATCTTTGAGAAATATCTGTCACCCTCACAAAATTCGACAAGCCAGACAACGAATTTTACATAAATTTATTTTAGGTTTTTTTACAATTCTCAATTGATTCTTAATAACTTTAACAGTTTCTTAAGAATCATTTACCTGGAATATAGGACTCTAGTTTCAAAATTTTACTATTCCATATTTCACCATTATCTCACCTGCCAAAAATCAAAAAATTAAAAAATTTATTTACATCTTCAGAGTGCATTTAAATAGTGCGAAGATTAACACAATAACAGTTATTGCATATTAATGAACTAAGTTTACTTGTATTTTTTTTTTTTGTATATAACGAAAAATTTACAAACAAAAGAATGTAAAATTTGTAATTAATTGAGCTTAAAATTTAAGCCGATTGTAATTCTTCAGAACAAACAGACAAAAGAAAGAAGAAAGTGAGGGTTATAAATGAAAACAATGGTGAAAGGAAAAACAATTTTCATACATAAATGCTGAATAAATAACAAAAAAAAAAAAAAAGAAAAATATGTGAAGCTAGTACCTAACGTGTAGAGGTACAAGGGTGATGGTTTTTAACATTGTTTTTTTAAGCAAAAGTTGTATGGTATTTTGTTTCAAGTGTATTTTATTTAGTTGGATTTTCACGCAAAGCGCATATCGTTAAAACTCGATGGGTATACCAACAAAAACCATTAAATGTCTTATAATAAAATTTAAAATATATTTTAAAATGCTCACCATACAACCTCAATGTACTGATAACGATCTATACAGGTTTAAAATGTACTAATTATGTACTTACACAAATATGAGACACTTTTGAAGATTAAAATTTTATAGGCAAATACAAAAAGCTGTAATGACTACAACTCCGCAAAAGCGTGCCCAGAACTTTCTTATAAAAAAGTTTAATAGAAAATAAAGTGTATTATAACTATTGGTATGTTGATTTTGATTAATATTTTTGTTTTTGTAAATATATCCACATTAATTAATGGATTAATGAACTGTTTTTGAGGTGGAATTGATAAATCAGAAATTTTTAGGATTATTTCCAGTCTTGAATTTCATTGGATATTTGCTTTTTTTTTTTTTACAGAGCTTAAATAAATAGTTTTTGTAGCACTTCTTTTACACGCATGTGAATTGACGTATAGAGAAGTTCATCTAAAAAACTTTATCGATTTCTGTTAAGTAACACACACATTGTCTCAATATTAATAAGTAATCATATAGAGGTTAAAATAAATTGCCAACATGCAATGATGAAAAGTACAATAAAAATGAACTAGTGGTAATAGAATAATATACTGTATATAATAAATATTAAATACGTGACTCGAAGCCTTACTGGCTCGATTTTATTGCACTTGAGTATAACAACACATTCATAGTAGCTATCTTAATCGGGAAATGTTTTCCTTCAACCTTGAAAATTCATGTTTCTTTCTTTTGCTCAGTGATAAAAAAATCTCACACATATCTAACTTATACAGAACATGTTGGTTGCTATGACAATTGCATAATATGAAAAAACGCAATATGGAAATGCGAATTGCTAAACTTCGTTAATATTAAAATTTCTTAGTTTAGTCTAAGAGCTGGTACATAAATTAGGACAGCAATTTTAAGTCAACTGAAAAGTTGTTAAAAATCAAAGACTAGGATGGATCATTTGATAGGTAAACTCAGAATTTTGACTTTTTCTACTCAATGAAGATCAACTTCCTTAAAATAACTTCTTTATTTTCCCGGTGAAACCATATGTAATCACCACTTACAGATAGCCTGTGGTCAATTTATTTCCTTTTATAACCACACTATATTTCTTCCCATTGACAGGAATAAAACATAATATCATTTAAATTGAAATAAATATTTATAAAAAAAAACACATTTTTAAATTATGCTAATGGCGTATCTGTTAGATTCTATTTTATATATAAAATTGTGTAGGAGTTCAGTTTTAAAGTTATTTATTCAAATATATAATACATATTTAAATAAACACTAAATCTAATTCAAATGAGTGAATCAAGACATATTGTAGATTCAATTTTACTAATTCTATGAATTTAATAAAATAAAAATAATATACGATATAAAAATGATCTTTCAGTTAACGTCATTAGAAAAGAAATGATTCGAGATGAGATTGAATCAACGAAAGACTAAATAAAAATACAAATTAAAATCGTTACAAGGAAATGATTTGGAAACAAACCATTGTTTTGAGTGGACAAAAATTTCTTTTTATACATATATATAAATCTAAGCTTTATTTTTTGTTTAACTTCTCTGCCAATTGCACCTCAAAGGATGATAAGTAGTCTATACTACTCCCAATAAAACAACCTTCAAGCCTGCGAAGTTTGGTTGTAATCGCCTGTGTCATCTTCATACAATGTTGAACCCCAAGCGCAAGTGGAGAAAGATCTAGTATCTTATGCCACTTGTTTGTGAAGCTTGCAAATTATTGCCATAAAATGCCTAATCTTATCTATCAATTATGAAAAGTACCATATGTCTTTGTAAGGTAATTAAGACGAAATAAAATTTATTAAAGCGCAAGGAACATAAAAACAAAGAAACAAAGAAATTCACTTTCGTCTTTATAATATTAGTTAAGATTGGAATTGCAAACAAAATGGATTAATATTCATCAATGTTAAGTTATCGGTACTGTTGGTTTTTAGACATTATATTGAATGACAAGACAATTGACGAGTTGACAGATAGATTTATGACTGTTAGATGTTCACTTATTCATTTGCTGATTAGAGATCTATTGCTTAAATACCGAATAATACTCCGATATCATCTATTCACTAGGTATTATATAATATATTAAACTTGTCTATTTATTTCACAACTACTGATAGCTTGAGTAGAATATTATAAAATACAAAACTTTATAATACATAACTTAAATTTTTTTGGAAAATAAAACAAAAGCTCTCAAAAATAATGCAAATTGAATTATTTTTTAACTCAATTATTTCAGACAAGACTTTTAGTTTTTTAAAAAAATCCATAAAATTTTGTACTAAGAGTTTGCTTTTCCGATAAAATTACAATTCAGGGGTGAAGTTCCAAATATCCAGACTAAATTCATAAAAAACTTAGATTCCCCATATCTAATTGTGATTAAGCATGTAATTGATTCCAATGAAAGCTGCTTTGTATTCGAAATACCAAAATTCCATTGATTGTACATATAACAATAACTTTATACTAAAAATCAATTTTCCCAAACTATAAACCCTCAAAATGATGAATAGCGAAATACATTCGAATTATTGATTTGCAAAGATTTTTTTTCGAAATTCGAAACAACGTTCATTTGTACAACGATTTGATCCAAAATCGTTTTTATCAATATTAAAACTAGCAAAAAACAAATACATAGTTTCAACCGGTAATTTATGGTGAATACTTTGATATTATTGGTTAAACTTTCAAATTGGGCGTATTATTTTGAGCTTTATCGCGTGAACAAATTTTAACATATACATAAGTATGCACATAAACACACACCCAAATACAAATATGCACGAATAAATTTTTTTTTAAATGATGTTAAAACATTGTCGAAATTTCCTTGTTTGATTTTCTAGTCGATGACACTAAATGATTAGAACTAAGAGATATTCCTAAGAAAACTTAATTATATGTAATTAATTATCCTCCATTTAAAAACTTATAAATAGCGCACAAAACATAAGGAAAATAAAAAGAATATGAAAATAAAAAGTAATGAAAAACTTAAAAATTTCATTTTATCAAATAATAAGTGAAAAAATCGCTTCTGTTTTGTTGAAATCCTTTTGTTTAATTTGAAAACATAATTAATTGTATTTTTGTGTGTGCACGAAGAAAACTTTCATTTCAGAGAAATTTTCTTTTGTATAATAAAGAGACAGTAGAATAAAAGGGGGAAGGGGTAGGGTAGCAGGTGGACTTAACATGAATATATAATATTTTAATACATTCAACACACCCATTTTAATTTTTTTAACAAATCAGTGTAGGTCTATTAAGATCTTTTTTTTTTATTATTTTGCATACCTTTTGGTCCAAAAGTAATCCAAAATCATTTGAGACATCCAGTTCTCAAACTATTTATATGGTGGACTCACTGTATCACACTTGGTACGACATAAACTAATTTAAAACTATACACATTTTTTTTAATTGATTTTTATTCATATTTTAAAAACTACACAAGTTTAAAACAAAAATTACAAAAAATAAAAAACTAAAAAATCTAAAACAAATTGAAAAGTTGGACGTAATTTAATAAAATTGTTTATATTTGTTCTTCTTGTTGAATTATTGTCAAAAGTACTACAAATTTTGCATTGTTACAAGCTAATAAGTTATTAGTATTAGTATTGTTAATATTATAATTATGATTATTATTATTATTAACTATTAACCGGCGTTAAAGCGGACTACTACCGGTATTAGGCGTCGGTTGCCACTCAACTAAACAGCGTCGCATACCGGCGTCGATCTCTGTCGTATTTTCGCGACGCCGGACACAGTTGTCATGCGCCAATATTGACATTACCTCATATACATGTATGTATATATATTTTCTCACCATGGTACAAGTGTACCTTCATATTGTACATAAATTTATAAAACCATGAGTTTCGAAAAAAATTGTGTCTTGGATTTTTTTGGATTTATAGAAAAATTCTATCACGGAAATATTAGAGTTATTCTATCACGGAAAAAAAACTTTTAATTGTCGAAAAATAGACCACACATTTGATATTATTTGGAATAATAAGTAAAAATTGAGTAGGAGACAATTGGAAATAGTTGCTAATTGTTAATTAATAAACAGAAATAGTTTGGCGTCATAGTTATTAAACTACACAAAATACGTTCCAAAACTGAAAAAAAGTAGGACAGGATGAAGAAATATTTAAAGAACAAGTGCAAAAATCAGTAGCAACACGTGGTTTTGTTCTCGAGTGATTATTAAGTTTTATATTCGCCGCATGAACTTCTGTTGCCAAAATTTGAATGACCCAAGAGCAATTTTTACTTATAATTTCGATTAGAAACTGATAACTTTTTTTCTATGCTTTTCAAGCTAAAATAACTTGCCTACATTTATAAAACCAGCAAGTTCTAATAATATTCACAAGATAAACTTTAAAAGATGGGTCATGGGTCCATAACAAAGATTTAGCGAAATATTGGATTTAAATGTAATTCATGTTATTTATATAAACTTATGCATCTATTAACACATCACAATAAGATCAACGATTCACGAGATATGGTACCAAAAGAGGACGACCCTGATTACTTTCACTATTGTATATCACAAACTATTAAATCTTCCAGTAATTTTGGAGGTAAAAAGTTCAACTTAATGATGTATACATACCACCAAACCGGAAGTCAGGCCGATACTTTGCTCATGAAGTCGTAATATATAACAAAATATTAAACACGTTGTCTGGAAAAATTGAAAGGTTCCAACTCGAATAACAATCTTTATGTCTCAACTACGTTGGATCAAAAGTGAATTATAGAAATGGATGATGTTTTTGAGAACAGCAATCAATAATACTAGTACTCGTATTGTAAAGAAAATTGTATATTATAATATGATGTATTGAAAAAGTATCTTTTCAATATAAAAAGAAAAATATACACAAAAAGAATTTAATATACAAAAATTGTATATTCTCTTCAGTTATTATAAATAACATTTATTTAATTTAAAATTTTCTTTAGGTATATTTTTATTCCTATTAATATGTCAAGTAAATTATTTGTGTATTGAATGGAGGATTGTACACAGGTGTACTACAACACACATTGAATGAAAAATCTTAAAAATATATCTCAATTTAGTTAATACGAATAAAAGAGATACTATTTAGTTTGTCATTGATATATCATCGGTATATATGTGTGATGTTTAATTTTCAACAGTTCATTTTACTTCCGCATTATATGCATAAATATTGGAAGTAATATGTTTTTATTGGTACCAAAAAAAGTTATTTTTGAAGGCGCGTTATACAAAAATGATAAGAGTGAAATTTTAAGATACGTGCGCATCTCTGTCACACAAATTTCACAGGTTGAAGCTGTTGTTATGATTTATGTTACACTAAATGTATGAATTTATCAAATTTTAACTGAGCTTTATTGACTGTGTTGACTATCCTTCTCCAGTCCTTTTATTATTTTATTGTAATTAATTATTTTCCTGCAATTATAAATTATTTTTTAATGATGCCGTACACATCACCAGTTTTAATTCAACGCCATAAAAATGTTTTTGAACATAAATTGATCTATTTGATTAAGCAAATGGCATAGCCCTTCTTTATTTTCCAAAAATATGAAAGCCTCGCCAACTTAAACCTACCACATAAGGTTTCCCCGAATAACTACATGATTTAAAATATTGGATAAAACAAGTTAATATTAACTTGAATCAGAATCCATCCCAATCAATGTATGATATCGAATGAAAACTTTTATTATTTACTAAAACAATTAATTTTGTTGTACATAAACACACAACAGATTCTAAAATACATAACTGCATCTATAGTGAAGTAAATTCAACTATTTTTACTTACTTGACTTCATTTTAATATTCTTCCACCCCCAAACCCGTTTAACTATGAATATTAAAACTAGGCTACCATATAAAGTGACAGAGGGTGTGGGTGTCGTTGGGGGGGGGGTGTGATGGTATGTGCATGTATATTGTTTGTTGTGATTTCATAAAGTTTTCCTCCGATGTCATGATGTTATTGTATTATGTACCGTATATGTAGTTTAGTTTGCATTTGGTGTAATAAACCACATATTCGTTCGTAAAATTTTGAATAACAAGTCTGGATAGTGTAAGTGGCAAAGCCAAAAATGAAATCAACCATGACTTTTCACATATAATGATAAAATTTTTATTATAATTGAACAAATATGGTCAATTTGGGCATTTGAATCATTTGTTATGCATTTTATGATACTAATTTTTGACTGAAGAGTGATGAAAAATGTCACAGTTACCAAACAAGTAATAGTTTCACCCGTTGACGGTCTTATAGGTATTTGGAATTCGTGTACCAATCTGTTTCATAACTCTGTTAACGATGACAGAACGACACTCTGGTAGTGTTTTCTCATCTTTGAGAATTTATAAAATTATTTGCTGATTTCTCTAGAGGTGTAGAGGTTAACCTATCCCTGTCCTGTTAATGTTGGAACCAGGTTAAATATTACTCTAACTGTTCCAAAAGGTAAATGATAATTGTAATCTCTTGCTCCAAAAGGCATATCTATTCCACATTTTAAATGGATATATTCTGTAGTTGTTTGTGCCAAATTTCAGCGAAAATCATGTAAGCATATATTGACTTTAATTTGAGCTTTCCACAATTGAAATAATCCAGAAAATGGACCATACACCTCTTCCTTTCTGCATATATTATAGAACTACATAAATTAGGAAGTAAATTAAGATATACATTTATGAAACGTGAAATAAAAAAGTTTTTAATAGCAGTTTCAATCAGAGACACTGCCAAAAAATAAGGTAAGGCTTACGAAACAAAGAATTTTTAGGGTTACAGGCTAGTCATTCTAGATATTTACGAAATGAACGTGCTTATGGTAAGTTACGAGTTTACAGTCATAAAAACAGAAATGATATAAGCAGGCAAATTTAGTGCAAATTTTATTACTGTTTATATTTTATTGTTTGAAATTTTATAACACTTTTTGTAATACGTGTGACATATTTTTCATGCAGATATTAACTGTAAACTGTAAGCAGCGTACACAAAAATGAATGGGATACTTGCTTGAATAATCATTTGGTATATAATATAAAATACGTTGACAATATTATTCATTTGTTTACATACGGTTTTCATTACATTTACAGAATGGTGGAGACGACTGATTGTCTATTCAGACCACAGGTTTTTTTAATTGATCATAAAAATCTTGTGATTTAGACATTTTTAATCTAAAAATAAGATCTGAAAAAGTAGATTATTAGAGAGTTTTACTCATATTTTTGTTTTTTCGTATAAAGATTGCACTTGTTTAATGTCATTAAATTTGGATGGTGATGTTTTATCTTCTAAGCTATCGTATGCATATAATTATATAAACTAAATCACCAGTAAAACATATTATTATATTCGAATTTAAGTTAGTTCCAACTTAAGGCGTGAAATCACTTATAAATATTATTAGCATTTACCAATATTATAAATTTAGATAAATTTTGAACTTGAAAAAGACAGAAAAAGAAGAACTGCTCCATCTCAATTCGAAATTAAGAGTAAGATGTGAAATTTGATCAAGTTATGGCAAGAAAAGTACTCTCCTATTTTTTTTAACTTTGTTGAGAGTTTTTTGTGATAGAATTGAAGACAGTTGTGAAGATATTAACCTCGAAACTGCAAACTTTCAGCTTTCGTAGCTCGAGATCTAAAAGGCCAAGAACTTCTGCAACTTAAGGATCGAAAAGATACGTTACTCTGAGTGAAGAACAAAAGGAAAATCTGCCATAAAATGGATTATCGCTGGTACATCCTTAAACGAACATTTTCAAAATTGAAAACAATTTATCTAGATCGTCGAAAAACTACTTAATAGAAAAACTATCTTTTCCATGCTCGCATCATTTACTCAAATGACATTTTTTTCATCTTATAATAGAAAAAAAAAGTGTATATAAGTTCGTGAAAAACGTAAATTGTATATCCAAGTGAATCGACCCGACCAAGTGCATGGATGATGGTCGTGTTGTTTTTCTTTCCATTTTCATAAAATATATATATTATATTCCACAACGAATAATCTAGAAATGATGTAGGAATTCATGCATATTTGAAGTATATAGCATATATACAGCCATTTCATTCTATACAAGAAACTCATTAAAGGTTCCTTCGTTCGGTTATAACGTTTTTCTCTTGTAGTCATATATTATTATAGTCTTTGGCGAAAAGCAGCAGGTTGTCGTATACGCATGCGTATCACTTGTAGGGCAGGTCACACTACAACACAGTCTGTATATTACACCTCTTTGTTATACTTTAAAAAACATTCTGATTGAGTGTATATGTTGCTAGATATAGCATTATTACTATTTTTTATGTAATTTTCAATTTTCAATCTATCAATCGTTCAATTTTTTTCGATTGAATATTAATAAAAAAATAAATCATAGTCAATTGTTAAGACATTTTTGAAGCAAAGCTATTTATTTCCATCTTAATTATTTGTCTGGTTAAATTATAAGACCGAAATCAAATCAAGTCATTGATAAATATGCTTCTTAAAATTTGGGTATGACTTAGTTCTGATTAGTGTAACAACTTTTATCTCTACAAGGATTCTGAAAGACTAGACTGTAAAATTTTCGACAGTCGCCGCAGATTTCGGGGGCCCCAAGATTTTTTAAATAGCAATTTTGATGTTTACGGACATAGAATGTCCCGTTTTGAAAAATTTCGACTGTCCCAGCGAGCCCCAAATAGACAAAAATCCGTTTTTTATATTCTATTAGGGAAGATCATTGAATAACAAATGTAAAAACCATTTTATCCGCCTCATTATGAAACCAGATATCCGTTGTTCGACAATGTGAAAATTGTAAAAAATAGGAATTTTACGCAAATTTTACTGGGTCCAAAAACCGGGATCCGTTACACTAACGATAATTGAGCCATGAACACATTATTAGAAGTGAATTTATTAATAACTTGACATGATGATGGGCACCAGGGCTATATTTTTATGGTTCGAAAATGTAACTAATTTTTCAGAGACATCCAAGTGGAACTAAAGAGAAAACAATATAGAAAATAAGGACCACAGTAGTTTATATATTACAATAAATCCAGGTTTGAACTTTTAAAGCTTCAAGCTGATGAAATCAAACAGAATCTTCAAAATTAATAAAACTCTTACTTTTAGGAAAATGTACTAGCCTAGAAAAATGTTAAATAAGCTTTATGTTTTTCGAAATGTCACTAGTAAAATCCATTCTAAAAAATAATGTGTCGATCATCTTCGTTTTAACGGTCGCTCCAAATTACCCCAACAGCAAAAAGGTACGACTGCAGTTTTTATTAAGTTATATAAATAAAAATTTTTATTAAAAATATTATCTTATATACTTACATCTTTTAATATAATATAAAAGTTATCTTATCTTTATTAGGATAATATACGTTTTTACGATATCATTAATTTTGTTGTAATCTAGAAAATAATAATTGCGTATTTTTATTCATTTTTAATGTTAATTAATCCATTTAATGGTTTGTTCTGGTATTGTTTGTATTTCTGGAAAACATACATTTAAAATATCGAAACTATTATTTTCGAATTAAGGTAGCTATTCTGCTACAGTGATAATTAAAATGTTATGGATTATATGGGCGATAAGAGGTTTGTTTGTTCTAAATTAACCAAAATGTTTGTCTGATATTGTACAGGAGGAAAAATTACCTACACACTACTACGCTAATCATATATGCATATACTCACATGCTGTTAAAATAGTTATATTTTTGCACGGATAATACTAAAAAGCAGAATAAAATAAAAAATATTTAAGGGGGTTATAGGTAATGGTACGGTACCTTTTATGCGCGTGTTCGAGTCACACTTGGCTGGTTTTTTTAAAATTATCATCCCGAACGTTACTTGAAACGCATTTTCCCGATTGCTCGCAATGTATTTTATCCGAATTTTGTTTATAAATAATTCGAAGAGACAGTCAATCGACTTCAAATTTTAATGGTAATTATATCTTAATTACCATAATTCGAATTAATATTGCTTTTTCATTATGTAATGAAATTAAATATAACCATTAAAAATCTTATTCAAATCATGTTCTCTCATCAAATTTTCGTATATTCAATCTCGGACAGTATCCATTCTTTATGGATACATTATTCTTTTTTTGCACTCCATGTGTATTTATGCATAAAAGAATGTCTCTGTTGCTCTATGCTTTATTATAACTTTCGAACGCAAAGAATATAAATAATATATTCATGATTTTTTTTTGTGCTGCATATACTCAATTCTTTTTTGTTTTGCCAAAGTGTTTGAGTTAAAATATGTTTTGTTTCTGTTTATTGTATTTATTATAGTCGTTTGAAACATCTGTTTGAAAATTTATATCCAATCCAGTCTTACATTTATTTGAAGTTATGCTTCTTTATGTGCGTTATGAAAAAATGAGAAAATACTAGGTGGAAATTGTTACTCAGTTATATCTGCTTTGTTCTCAACATATTGTCTTCATCAATGGCGAAAGAGCCAACCTTTTGATTGGTTAAAGGATATGAAAAGAAAATATTTATTCACACAGTGCATTAAACGTGACTGTGTAATCGATTGATACGCCAAGAGTAACAAAAATTTTTAATATTCACGTTCAAGTAAATAATTGTTCAATTTTTTGCATATTAATCAAAATATCAAACAAAAATTTTTGATTAATTATAAAAAATGACATTTAATTGTAGTTATTGGGTTGAAAATTTTAAAAATCATCGAACAAATTACATTAGTAATTATTTTTAATTGCAAATATAAAGAATTATTCATTAAAAATTTGTTAAAAAAATTATTATTGATAAATCATAGACTTATAATATCATTTAATTAATAAACTTGTATTTCATAACCATTTTAACGAAAAAAATAACAATTTGATTCACCCCTAAGGAAAACCAAATATATTGAGCCTTTTGAGAAATTCAGCAGCCTAATTTAAAGACAGAAAGTGAAAATTATGCACTCAGTTTAAGTTTATGTAGAGTATTTAATTAATGAAAAAGATGTATATAGTGTTTATACTGAAATCAAATGTTTATATGCAGTCACTGTAGAAACACAAACAATACAAATAAATTAAAATGTAACACTCGTATTTAACCTCAAATCAAATGCAAATCAATGATTTATGCATATGGTATTTTTGATGTACAGAGTTTTGGTAATCTAATGTGACCCATGAGATTAGTTCGTTCGTAACATATGTGATATGGATATATTTAGTATACTTATAGTTATTCAGCACAAAACCATTTTTCATCATATTTCATGTTTATATATTTTTTTTTTGTTTTGACAGTAAAATAAATGGTTTTTTATTCCAAAAAATTCAATTGTTTCAATCTCAGAATGTTGACAAAAAAAAATTTTGATAATACAAACAAGAAATCTTTATGAAAAAATATACTACCGACTACAATAAAAATATATAAAATTTCGTTTTTAATATATTAGTGAATAATTACTTTTTTTATGGCCAAAAACCTATTGGAATCATTTCGTGGAATGCTTAAAATTTGAAAAAAAAAATTTTCTGGATTTCGATTTGTTTTTCAAACGTGGTTTGACCTGTAGGTTTCAAAAATAAGATCCATTTCACAATTGGTTGTGTAGTTTTTGAGATATCGCATGAAATGAGATCCTGAATCTGGATAGCTGGATATCTGAATGGAATTTCACGCATCTGGATATCTGAATAGATTTTTTCTTGATTTTTCATAATTTGAAAAAGTATATTTTCTTATTTTTATAAAACTATTTTTACCTGTTAATTTCAAAAAGAATATCCATTTCAAAATTCGTTGCATAGTTTTTGAGTTATCGCCCGAAATCTCATTCAGAGATCAATATATCAAGAGCAATACAATTTTAGATTTTTTAGCGATTTTTACAGAATTAAGAAAGCCAAATGGAAGCAATTTGAATACATAAACAAATTCATATTGCTTTTATATTCTCTACATTGCTAAATTCGTCGAATATACCTTACAAGTTGCACCTTGACCACTAATTATTCATTAAAATGAAGAAATCCACAACAAATAAAGTTTTAATTTAGTATAATTTTTTCTTCACACGCCAAGTGAAATTATTGATCGTTCAACTTCGTATTATGACGGACTCCATAAAATAATTTAACCTACAATGTTAATATTAAGAACATAAAACCACTGTGTATCAAAGTTGACATAAAGTTCTATTTATTTTCTCATACATACACACATACATACGATATACGGTTCTAATAAATAAACTAACTACCAAAATATTTATGATTCGAGAATATACACAAGTAGGTATATAATAATATTAAGGGGAACAATCAAATAGAAACTGAAAAATCATTGAAAATAAACTGGAAAATTTAGTGAATCATATTTCGAAGAGCTTATTTAATAAACAAAATATAATTTTCCGTATTTTGATGTTTATTTAAAAAGGTTAAAAATGATTGATTTTGTAAACAATAACTGGTAAAATTCTTTAGCATTAGCCGAAGAACTGGGAGAATACATTCCAAGAAAAATCAGTTCTTAAAATAGGAACCTAAAATTTACTTAATGTTTACAATTTTTTTTCTTGTATGAAGTTTTAAGAAATAAAATGTATGCTGCAGTAGGGATTTTCTTTATTATAGATGTCTGTTTTGGTTAATATTGTATTTTTAATAAGATTTGATCAAATGCACAATGAGTAATATTTATTTGAATAATTGGTTTCAAAATGGTTTGCACTTGAATAACCTCAATCATATTTTCATTATTTTATTTAAATTAATGAGGATTTTAAAGAGTAAAACTTCCAATTAACTGCAGTATGTCTTTTTAGACAGTAAGTTTAAATTAAACTATGTTTAAATGATATCGCATTAGCCGGTAGTTGTTCTAAGTTGATTGCTCTTTAAATTAAGAACTATCTCCAATTGTATATTTGGTCATAAATGGTTACAGAGCAAATATAATAGACATCCATATTTCAAATTTGGAATTAAAGTAACTTAAAAAATACTTATTCTAGTATAATTAAGTTCATAAGCATAATCTAAGCACGCAACGGAGTTTGAGTTGAACTGTTTTTCGATAGTAAATAGTTCTTAATTATAGATAAAATAAACTTTTAATTATTACTTTAAAAATTATTTTTCGAGAAAAAACTTTTTGCCTGACCCTCTTTCTTTTTCAAGCCAAGATTGTGCATACCAAATGTCATTTCATTAAGGTATTTATTTTTTAGTTATTTGGCCTATATTCGTATTTAATGCCAGTTTAACTTCCCCCTTAAGATTGATTTTCTAGAAGCCAAACCAAAATAAGAAAACAAACATGTTTTTGTTTATATGAATTTATAAAATAATAAAAACAAATGATGAAAAAAATAAAATTCGAAAAATATTGAAAACTCTTAAAGTACAAAAAAAAAAAAAACAAAACAAAAATAAATAAATAAATAATAAAAACCTCATTTTCATCAAAATATTTTCTTATGTAAACCGTATTACTGAAATTGATATGAAAATAAGCAGTTTTCTTTTCTATTTTTTTTTGTATATATTTATCCATATTGATTTTAATATTTCTACTTTACTTTTGAATAACAATTTTACATGCGTGACGTAACAGTAAACACAGGTACAACACCATACATGCATGATTAGATGATATATTTATATACCGGTTGAACCATAGAAATACTACCATTAGTGACCGTATATCATAAAATTGATCGATTTTAAATATACTATTTTGATAGTAAGTATTCAAATCCATGCAATTTGTATTCATTATTTATTAACTATATGTGTATTGTACTAAAAAAAGTCCAAGAGTTGGCATTCACCGGACATCCGGTTGATGCTTAAAATTATTGAAAACCAATAAAGAAACAAGTGGTCTAGGAGCAACTCGCAAGGTTCATATGATGAACATCTAAATGGGGATAATAAAAAAACAATCTGTTTATTATTAAGAATATTGGTATTTTATGTCATTGTTTTAGCTATTCATAAAAAAATGGTTCAACCAATTTTGCTGTTATTCAGTTTTAAGTTACATTCAATAATTATTGGAAATTCTAAAAAATCTTATTCAAAATAAGCTACTTTCCCAATTTTTAAATTTAATAGATATTACGTCTATTTAAATGACTCATAAAATTATACTACAACACTGAAATTACTATGAGCTATATTAATACACTTTTAGGTCTGCAGCTAACGCTTTTATGACTTTTCTTGAAAACATACTTTAGCGAAAAATAATTAATAATGATTAAAAAATAAAAAATAACAGTTATTTAAGAATTGAATGTATATTTTCTGAGATATTGTCAAAAATCTAACTTAATTTATAATAATATAAATAAGTATTCAGAGACAACATCGATATACTCTCGGCTTATATTAATTTCTATTCTATATAGTACAAGGTATAGAGATTAACTATGAATGATTCGGCCGAATTTCGACCAAGGTAGCTAGCAACTTGTATAGCGAAATAAATTTAAATTAACGAATAGTCGTAATTGTATAGTAGATTTTGTTCGACTTTAAACAGTGGATTCGTTCATTTATGCGTCAACAGATGACATTTGTTTGCTAATATAGTGCTAACTGAGGTCATATAGTGACTACATTGGGGATATTCTAAACAACAACAGAACACATCAATTCTATGCGGTCACCCATCCCAGTACTAACTGTGTCTGATGTTGCTTAGCTTTGTTGATCGGTTGAGATCCGTAATTACGTTACGTCAGTGGAGGGTCTTTTTCTCATGTAATATGATCTTTTTGGATAATCATTCAATGAATTTGTTTATTTTAATGAAATATCAGCCTTAACGAAAGAATTTTTTACACAAATAAACTCAGTGGTCTATGCATTTGCTAGACCTTTTGCATCGTGATAAATAACAAAGTATAGCTAGCTCTTCCCTCGCTGATTGATCTTAAAGATTGCTTAAGATTTTTGCTCTTAGCTTCATAACTAATACTGATCATACACTAAACAAACATATAAATGGTATATATACTATGTTCGGTCTGTTATTGGTAGTTAGTTATTCAGTGCGAAGTTAAGTACATAGATGGCCCCAATAACGTAAATACATATTACATATAATATATGTAGAGACTACAGGCTACCTACCTACCTACCTATATTATTATTATATATTGTATATATATATAACATATAAGCATATCGTACGTGAATTATACAGATGGATATATAATATGAGTGAATATCATATAATATTGTTCGCATATATTCCAAATGTATCCGTGCTCGCGTATGCTATGCTATACATACTAAACTTTCTGATCAGCAAATAATTAATGTTACCAGAAAATCAAAATATACTGTTATGGGTATAATTGATCGAACCAGATGACGTCTATAGTTCAAATAGACGATTTTACATTTTGTTTAACTGTACTTATCTAACATTCCATGTTTATTCCCTTGTAACTTGCGAACCCGTACTCTATACTCTATAGGAGACACTAGGAGTGACACTACCTCTGCCTGACGTCAATGACTGCGGAATAGACTTTAAATAGGTAAAATAGGAACGAGGGATAATGTTACTCCAGTCTTCTAATCGGAGTTAAGTCATTACTCTTAACTATAATTTTTGATTCATGCTAAAACTGTTAATTACTGGCCACGGAACTGGAATGGATTTTGTACGTGTAATAGAAGGTGGAAGATGGAGAGACGATTAGAGTTGTCTAGGTATTCATAAGAACGACTGAGATAGACCTATTCGGTAGGTTTTGGCCTCCTCGCCGCTAATAGTCTCATTACTAAATGATAGAGTATTAATTTTTTATAAATTATTATAGAAAATCGGAAAAAGTAAAGTTAACTTATAAATATAGCAAACTCGTTGAAGACGTACTTTTTTATACCCGAAAGTGATTTGTCTGGCTACTAGATGTCCTATCTGCAACAGTCAGTCTACATGAATGGTATGTTGTAATGTTGGTACTGTATATATGAATAAAACTCTGGTGTTGTGTATATATTATATATATGTTCGACCTCTTCACCGTGCTCTAGGTATAGTATAATATGGTAGTAGTTAGTGAAAATCAATAGGTATGATGCAGTTACCTACGTCAACCACCGAGACCGACAAGACACAGTGTAAACCACATGATGTGATTATATTATATATTATACCTTATAATATTTATTCTTCTATTTCATATATTTATTTATTATTGTTGTTTTTTTTTTATTTTTATAATGGTTATTTAATTAAAGGCAAATTATTACTTAATTATTATCATCAGTTCCGTTTATTTTATGATTTTTATTTGAGTTGATGTCTATCGAAAGTACGAAAAATGGAAATAATTAAAAAGAAAAAAAAATTACAAAAATTAATATCAATTTGTTTTTATTGTTGCTATTACACAAATTATTTAAAGAGGGATTGTATTGCAGAATGAGAGGGGGTTCCATATTTTAATTATATAAAAATTTTCGTAACATTAAGCTCACCAAGATGAATTATATATTTTTGAAATTTTTTGCATAAAGTTTCAAAAATCACTGATGTAAAATTACAAAATGTATTTACATTCAAAATTTCATCTAAATCGTCTGAATCGTTCAAGATGTATCGGAATTTATGTGAAAATTTCCATTATCGTTTATATTTACTCAAATAGCTATCATTTCTAGTGCGGCTTGAGATATTGAGTTGAATATGATTGAATTTTTATAAAAAAAAATTCATTTTCTACATTTGTATAACAAAATTTTCTGTGACAATAAAGTTAATAATTTTTTTTTTTTATAATTTATTTGTTCCAATTTTAGATTTTCGTCACAATTTAACGGTTGATGTATCGGAATTTAAGTGAAAAAAAAATGCAAGTTTCGAACCATGGTCAGATTCGAGCGCTTAATCCACGGAACGGTTATTGAAAGGGGAGATATAGATAGACTTTTTTTGCACCATATAAGAGTATTTTTAAGTCCGTATAAGCTTAAACCAATTTTAAGGTTTATAGAAGTTGATTTATTGTTTGTTTTTGTGGGCCAGAACAAAACAAAATTGTTGATTAAACCACCTCTTGAATCACGACCAAATAAAATCATCTGTAGTACATTGTTATTCATTTCAATTTGTTAATGTATTTAATTAATTTTCAGTTTAAATATATTTTGTTTTACATTTTTTTTGTTTTGTTTTGAGTATAAATAATAATACTGATAAATAATAACACAAATTGAATAATGGTTAGTAAAGTTAATGTCAATGGTGTACATAATAAAACCATTTTTTTTTTAATGTATTTAGTTGTATATAAAAATTTCAATATTGATTATCAATTTATAATATTAATGTGTTAGGAATTAAAAAACGTATATATTATTATTACGTATTTATTATAGATTCACCAAATGTATTAAAAACACTGGGAAAAATACAATTCGGAAAAATGCCACAAAGAGAACATTAAAAAGACATATTAACAACTTAGGTCATATAGTGACTACATTGGGGATATTCTATACAATAACAGCACACAGCAATTCTATGCGGTCACCCATCCAAGTACTAACTGTGTATAATGTTGCTTAACTTTATTGATCGGTTGAGATCAGTAATTACGTTATGTCAGTCGGGGGCGAATTTTCTATTTTATATAAAATATTTGCATAACATTTCTATTAATAATTCATCATTGTTTATGAGTTGATAATCAACATTAATCAAGCAAGTTTTCCAAATTTAAATTGCATTTCTGAAGCTCTAAATCAGTATAAAGTACATATTTTATAAAGTAAGTAATAAGACAAACAATGGTTTAATAAGGAAATGTATAACAATGAAATCGTTAAAATTATATAGTTGAAGTTTATTGACCCATTGTTTAGTTGGAACAAACTATCTAGATGTTAATAATAATAGGAATCAACGAACATAAATCTTAGATAGGAAATCAATTACGTTAAGGTAGAAACATTGTATTTTATGTGTGTGTCTGTTGTTTTCACAAAGATTATACACAAAAGGGGTCAAACAATTAAAAGATAAAAGCGTTTAACCTGCCTGGTTGTCACATGTAACACGATTTTCTTTTTATTTTGTTAAAAAAAATAAAATAAAATGTTTTCACGTATAAAAATACATGTCAAGTTGTCGTAGTCTTAAAGTAAGGAAATCAATGTGTATTTTAAATTAGTTTTTATTTGAAAAACAAACCGGTTTTTAATCAAGTTTTCTTAAAAACTTTAAGTATTTTTAGAATTTTTTTAGTGCTTCGTATACCTACCTCACTCACGATAAAACCTTATTCTCGCAAGAAATAAAATTTGTATAACAATCCTCTATCATTATTTATGTTTACTAATATTTGTGTTTCAAACTTCAACATAGCGCAAATGAGATGCACTCTGATTTGTTTAAATCATAATTTTCATATTTTAAATCAATTTTTCATAAAATTTATAAAGACCAATAAAATCAAACTATTTTTGCCTTAATTTAAATAAAAATGGTCTCTCAATTACAAGAATTTCTGATGTTCATGAAAGTTTTGGAGTACATCAAAAAGAGATTCAATTGGATTAATTACCGAATTAGGTTTTAGGGTTAAGAACTCAAAATATTTTTACTATTTGCCATCGCAGAATTTTGAAATGTTATTATTTGCAACTTTTATTAGTTCAAGCTTTTTTTGGTCAGTTAATTTAATAAGAGTTATTTTGATCACAAACCAATCATTTTTGAAATACATAAAAAAAATGAAAATTTTCGAATTAGCTTAGAATTTTTATTAAATACAATCGATCCGTAAAACATTATCATTCTTATGTTTGAAGCAAACACAGGAAATATCTGGACTAGTTTGATTCATCACAACTGCCACATTACTTGGGTCGCAGTCTTCTGGTAACCAGTCATCTTGTTTATCAGTACCTTTAACAAAGAAAATGTAATGCAATAAACATGAAATAATCCCGTTAAAAACAGATGTAGATGGGTGAAGTTGAGAATATTTTGGTTTTTGAGAACTTTTTCATACATTGAATTTTCTAAATTTCCCAGGTAGAATCCACGGATTATTTATACAACGATAATATCTGATATTTTATTATACGAAGAAATTCACCAAAAAAAAATTACAATCATCCCAAATTGAATGAAATATGACAAATTAAACAGACGAATAATTTTTTAACGAACTTACCGGCAACTAATTCTATAACTTCTAAGCTTAATATCATCAAAAAAATTAAAAGTAAACCCATAACAAAAATTTTCATTTTAAATAACATCTTTTTTTTTTTGTATATTTTTTTAGCACAACGAATGAGTTTTATTTTTTGTAAAATACAGCAGAAAATTTTCCTGTAAATAAATTTTTATGGTACATTAAAAATTAAAAAAAGATTATTCAACATAATAAAAATAATAATGGTCATAAATAACTTTAAAAATGTTCTTTTTTTTTATTTTATTTTACTTATCACAACAATTTTTTTATAAATACAGTTAATCTCGTCCTGTTGGCTTGGTTATATAATAAAACAAAATACCTTTTGAAAAAATCGTTGAAAAAATGAAGAATTAGTCAAAATTAATCTGAATTTATTAAATTTATGATGGTGTGTTTATTTTACATCGATTTCAGTAATGTTGGATGTAATTTTTAACAAATGTCAGAAGGTAAAATGTTAAATAGAATTCATTTTATATCTTGTGTCTGAATATATTCAAAAATTTTGAATACGGGATATACTGGTATCAGGTAGTTGAGGAATAAGAAAGGATATTTTTTTTTTTTAATTCAAACCCTAAAAGATTGAAAGTCCTGGGTCAAATTTTAAAATCTTGAATCTAGATTCTGCCCAAGCCTTTGAGTCAGGCAGCTTGATATTTTAAACAAATGATCCTGTTTTAATGTGAATGAAAACTAAGAAAGAAATTTTTTGAATTTCAACTCCCAAAGGATTGATCACTTGGATTAAATTTTGATTTATCGATCAGGGTTTTGATTTATCGATCCTACGTCTTTAAATCAAAAAGACCGTAACAACATATACGTGCCTTCCATATTCCAAACAAATTTGGGTAAAAATTTGTTAAAAATTCGTTAAAAATTGAAAGATTATAATTAACTGTATCTTTATTATAGAAATAAATTATTTTATCATCTAAAAGTAAGTGACTGCTGTTTACTTGTGCGAAGCCGAGACGAGCATTGCTAGTCTGTAAATATAGCAACAATTGAACTACCATGTAGTAAATATTGTGTATGAAGTTAGCTACTGTTAGTTCAATTAAATTCATATTGTTCAACATTACACTGAAGCTAGTCCACAACTTTTCGAAAATTTAGATTTTGACAACTTTTTGATTTTTTGCTTATTTATTTTTTATATTTCGGCCGTTATAGGATTAAACTCAAAATCAGCTATAAGAAAATTAAACCTACTTTTGTTGAATTAAAAGTGTACTTATCGCGTGTAGAAAGATCGACTCTAATATTGGCAAAAAAATAGCAAAAGAAACTCATCTTGATTTTCGGGTTCGCCTGAGTTATATGAGTAATAAATTTTGTTTTGCAAGCTTTGTTCAGAAAATGACAGTTTGAACATTGTAGTATTATTCAAATTTACAGGGCTAACTTCACACACACACGTATGCATATATGCATTTTGATGCAAGTGTAGCGTGAATTCTACACATATTTACCGATTATTTGCTTAAATAGAAGATCAACAGGATTATGTACAGTTCTTTTCAAATGAAGCATATGTTTATCTATTGGAATAAAATCAAGTTTAACGAATCATTTGAGCTCATATTATTTTGAATAACTTTAAAACAAGATTGAAGATAAATTTTTTACTATTCTTTCATCGGTGTTGACCATGATATCAAGGGGAATCATTCATAAATTATGTAAGACGTTTTTGTTAGCAAGAAGCTGTTTTCATTTTCGATATATGACTGATGGGTGAACCGACAAACGAAAATGGCCTAATTAGATGATTCTACGAACACCTATACTAAAATTTTGTTTGTGCGCTCAATACTTGTAGTTTTATATATATGCTATCAGACCCAGTATTTGGAGTGGGACACCCGGTATTCGATATAGGGTACGGTTATTTGGAGTGGAACATACGGTACCTCAAGTCCCTTGAATCTCAGAGTGGCCTTTGCCTTCAGCTCTGCGTCACAGAACTGTACACATTAATGGTTGTGCCACCTATTACCCCCGTTTTTCTAATAGAAAACCTTTCCTATGTTTTTAGTTGGAACAAATCACATATTTTGAAAATAATTTGATTAAAATCAGTTCAGAAGTTTTAACGTTAAAGAGTTACATACTCGCATACTTTTTCGTTTACAATATTAATAGGATAAGACGCGTATAAAAATTGTTGCGCAATTTACCAAAACATTTAAAGTTTTATTTATAAAATTCAATTTTTTAAAAGCTACAAAATATAATTTTTTTTGAAAACATCCATAAATTTAATTGAAGTGTGCAGCAGAACCATTTTGAAATGATGTTAGTTGTTCGTAAAACTTTACTTAATAGAAAAAGTAGAATAATTCAATTATTATTTAATAAAGTTTTCTATTGGGGGTGTTTTTAAGATCTTATTATATTTATCATCTATTTCATTCAATTGGTTTGTTCACCTTATTTTCTTATTTTTTCCACTTTGCGTATAATATATGATATTGTTTGGTTGTCTGTACAATATGGTTCATATTAATTGTCCACAACTCTAATATTGTACAATTTTTAATAATATTCAACAATTATGAATAGAGGTATGAATTTTTAGGTCCAGTAACTAACGAGACATTGTCTGTACAATATGGTTCATATTAATTGTCCACAACTCTAATATTGTACAATTTTTAATAATATTCAACAATTATGAATAGAGGTATGAATTTTTAGGTCCAGTAACTAACGAGACAAGTCCAAAATAATATGTAAATTTTTTGTTAATTTTTATATCAAGTCCACTTCACATGATAAGTATTAAATATGATTAATTATCTTATACTAGATGAGGCATTTGTGTTTAGGACTACGAAAATATGAGTAAAAGGTCGCGTCATATGGCTATCTCCAGATTCACGCACAGTTTTTTAAATTGCATAGACTACATTAACTGCAGAAAATATAGGGAATGTCCAAGGAAGATGGCTGTAATTTTTTCAGAATCCATAGCTAGATGTCAATAATCTAAGTTTAGCTTACCACGTACAGTTTGTACCCTACATCGAAAGAAATTGACTGAGCTTAGAATATTCTATCGAACTGGGTTCCGTAATTAAAATTGCATGCAAATAATTAATTAAAATAAAATAATAAAAGGACTGGAGACGGATAGTCATCACAGTCAATAAAGCTCAGTTAAAATTAAATAAATAAATATATATTTTCTTACATTAATTATAACATAAATCATAACAACTGGTTCAACCTGTGAAGTTTTTGTGACGGCGAAGCGCGCGTATCTTAAAATTTCACTCTCATCATTTTTTTCATAATGCGCCTAAAGAAGTATAACTTCAATAAACCACGTTAATGTAACTGGAATTGAAAAATTTCTTCTGCTGAGAAATTTATAATCATAATTACTCTTACAAAACCATTATTGTTATGAACCAGTTTGCATATTAGTTGTTTGTCTCAGTTGTAACAAAATATATATATTCTCCAACATAGAACTGAAAAGTTATTGACCTGATTAATTTTATTACATTTATTTGTAAAACACAACACAAGTAATCGTTAATACAGTTTCAAGAAAAACTTCTAGTTAGTTTCATTTCTGTTATTTTTTTTGTAGATGTATAATAAGGAAATTTATAAATGACACAAATAAATTATCGAAAATCAATATCTAATATACACAGTTTCACTCACTCAATAATATACTGTTGGGAATCGATCACATTACGAAAAACTATACATTTATTTTTCCCAAGAAAAAAAAAAAAGACAAAATATATATGTGACCATTTATTTTTTCATTCACATATTTAACTGTGTGTTTTTTTTTGTCTGTCATTGAAATTAAATTTATTGATATGTGAATTTTATTTTTCTGTTATAAAAGTAGAAGTATATCATAAAAATGTTATATGTATGTAACTATATTTTATTACAACGACAATGTTTAGTTATGGCTTCTTTTCATCAAAAATCAAAGACATAAATGTCACGTAAAAGTATACGATCAAGTATAGTATGTGGACAAACATTCGATGTCAATTCAAAAATTTCTCAAAATTCAGTTGACTAAATTTGCCACTATCAATTTTAAATTATAAAACTATATACTTATCTGATATATTGATTTTATATAATTTTATATTTTTAAAATGCTTTTTTGATATTGTGACATTTTAAAAGCCAGCGCAGGGCACCTCATAAAATTTCTGATCAGAAAATCTTACGGTGTATGTTGGCCCTTATGTTGTAGAAGAGTCTGTTGCGAGTCAGTTAGAGTCAGTTAAATATTAGTCAACTTTTACCAGAGAACGCAATTGAAAACTTTATGGAGTTCTTAACCTTCCATTTACGAGAAAACTCTGTTTATAAACTGACCATAACTGGTATCGACCTTTCTTATTCCCTTTAGACCAACTGTCTGATTCATAATGAGTGTATTACATTTTTTAATTTTATTTTATTGCCTATATGCGGAAATGAAGCTGCCAAGAACAGCACATACATGGATATAATTGACAATATCAACAGCATATTGTGTCACAACAATTGTAACATATGTTGTAATAAATTAGGTAACTACATTGTTTAAAGTGGATATGGTCTGTATTGTCTAATGCAATGTGGAACTGGAGAACCATATAATGCAAATGCCATTAATTAAAGTGGTGTTATCACTACACATCGAAAGCATATAATTTTGATCGGAGTTAGGATAAAATTTGTAATAGGAATCTATATATCTATACATATATATAAACTATTACTTGGTTGCAAATATCATATAATATTATCAAGCTAATCATTTTAATAGATAAACTAATTTGGTATGCTTTTCTTAGTAATTAAAATAATTAATCCCGATTTGGGCATTAAATTTCACATTTTGTTCTACAAACTATGTATTATTATTAAACGTTTTGTATTATGCAAATTAATTTGAATAATTATTTTTGTATTAATTTATATACTTGTTCTTCTATAAAAAATATTTTATACGAAACTGAATATTTTAATCAAAGTAAATTTGATTTGTTTACAAACTAATTTAAAATCAAAGCTTGTATTGTATTATTTAACAATTGTATTTGTGTCTAAGAAAATAATTTTTACCTGAATATTTTCAATTACAAGATCTTATTACATATTTTTGCATACATCAATCAATGAATCTTTAATCTCTGTTTATAATCGATGAAAGAAATTTAGAGTAAGTTTATAAAATATAAAAAAAAAACATAATTTGTCTCTACCCTCCTCCCCAGGATAAATCTTATGTATATGTTAGACTTCGATGATTGATCGATAGCTTATTTTTGAATTATGATCATTAGGAATGGATACATTGTGCAATACAAGCGTTCCTTGCAATTATATTTGAGATTATCTGTTAATGATCTTATGAAATATATAAGAAATTACTTCCAAAAATAGTTTGTATCACAAATAAACTTTTTGCAATAAGTGAGAGGTTAAACTGAATTAAAAACATATGGCATCAAATCAACCATTAACTTGCTAAGGTATATAAATAACACTCTTGAATTCATTTAATTTATAGTTGGTCTATGTTTTCTATAATATTAGTAATCAATTCTCACGTATGTGAAAATATTGTGCCATATGGGAAACAATTTATAAGGTGTCTTAAAAACTACAAAAGGAATCTAAAATCTAAAATTTCAGTGTACGTAATTCATCCTGCGTTATATGATGGTGTTTTGGAATTGGTGTTTGATTCGATTAGAATCTCTGGGAATTCATCCTGCGGCTTAATTTAATCGACGCCAAGGATTTTGGCTTTTAATGGTTTTTTTTTTCGGAAGGTTCTTTTTTTCCGATGATTGTTTCGGCAATTTAAGGCCACCGTTTGTCGTATGAAACCTTTTATATCTCTTAACACTACTTCGAACTCTGATTAGTTTCTGGTTTTACAAGTGACCATTCAATTGTTATCAGCGAACAGATTTCAATCTCATTTTTTGTAGTGGCTTCTCACAATATGGTGAAAATTCTAATGAAATCTTTCATCCTTCATTGTAGGCCTTTAGGAAGATAGTCAATGTATGAGTGAAAGAAATGAACTTCTAAGATCATCTTGCACCATTGAGCTAAATATGCTGTGAGTAAGCGTTCGGCAACTTTGTTCAAGTGCAGTTTTAACTTTGGCCAATGATTTGACAAAATGTTTTGATTAAACTTTTCTGAGGAAATAAAGGCCATATTTAGGATGTTTACCTCCTTATGCTTAAACTATTTACTTCAGCCACTGCTTTCTACCCTAAGATATTTAATGCTTTAATTTTGGTTTTCGTTATGGAAAAACTGAGAAAAGAAGGGTTACGATTTTAGCAGCCTCCTAAAGGGGATGAATCGATTCTTTGTTATAGTCCAGGTGACATAAGCTGTACCTTAAAAGAATTAAATGAATATGACGAATATAAAAAAAAAGTATTCAATTCGAGAAATTTTACGCTAATAAAAAACCTCAACGAGATGGAATTATTTGATAAGTAGAAATCTATAAGAAGATGTATTTATGCAGTTTATAGCTTGCTGACTTGTTGTAGAAGAATGGGCTATAATTTTAGTACACATTATAGTCAGCTCGAATAGACACAGTATTTGAAACAAACTAGTATTGAGGGTATTATAAATTAACACTAGTAACTAAACTACAAGTATTAAGTATAAAATGTATATCTACAAAATGTATCTATCTATAATGTAGTTTTTACTTGTTGCTTATGGTTGACGAACGAGTGTGATAAGTATAATATTAAATAGTGAAGAGTATTTTTAAACGTGCTATAAAAGTGTACAAGTAACTAACGAACTAACGAACTAGTCGTTGTAGTAGTAACAGTAGCTGCCACTCAATAATATTGATTGAGCACTTCTTGAATGATCAAAAGCACTTCTACATGACTATATTATAGCAAAAAAGAATAAACCTCTTGTATGATTATAAAGTAGAAAAAAAATGATGTTGAATGAGTTTGTGAATCTTATATACTGTAATAGATTCGAAGTTTTTATAATAAGCAACAATTATAAGATAGAAAATTACTTTTAATAACTTTAAACAAAGTTGGGGTTTAGAGACTTATTATAATTGAAGTTTTTTGGGATCATATTTTTAAAGATATATACTCAAAGAAATTGGCTTGTACAAATTAATTCATCTAGAATTTAAGTACATATAACAAAGTGAAATCTTATGACCACAATATCGACGAGAAGGTTTATTGCCCATCCAAATCGATGATAACTTTCTTAAAAAACATTAAATTCTAATGTTTCAAACCAAAACTTTATTGTCAGTTTTCTCCAATTTGTTTAAGCTATATGAAAGACGTTCAATAATTTTTTTATCTGACTGGATTAAAATACAGACGAGTCAATGAAACGTTAAAATGCATTTTATTGGTGGAAATTACGAAATGGGCGAGTTTTATTCATGTAAATTTTCGAATGCGTGATTAAATTTTTTGGATAAATTCAAAAACAAGATATGTAATTTGAAATTTATCAAAATTTCAAAGTATTATTTTAGTCCAAATTCAAAAGGCCAAAGTGTGATTTTTAAGCATTTCCCATATCTATTACTAATTATTGTAAAGTAAAGAAAACAGCATTATTTTACATAGAAAAATAAGAGGGTTTTCCAAGCTTTCTATGAAAAACTCACTTTAAACCAATGTCAAAATTGAAAAGCTCATAAACTTAGAATGTTTGCTCCATCTAATCCACATTCATTCAAAAATTAGCGGAAACTAGATGCATTTTTTTACTGGCATTATTATATTTTTGGTTTCCAAACGTTAATCAGAATATTTCTGACGGCAATTTTTTGCAAGTTGATATCTAAAACTAATTCGCATAATACTAAGAAAGCATTATTAGTAATCAAATACGTGAATAATATACAAAAGTACTGACTGTACAAAGTATTATACCTTTTCGATCGGGGAAAAAATAGTAGGATGTTCTAAAACTTGCCGATAGAAATTCTTTTTACCTACATGTCATCTCTCTCAGTCACCTCAGGAAAGATGACCAGTCGAGACATATAGCAAACTGTTTTCGTTTGAGATTTTCTTGATTACTTTGTAATATTTTATAGTTAAATTGGCTTAGAATAAATATTTTGGGCAAACTAATTTGAATTTTATAGGGCCTCTTAAAAACTACGACCATCTTTCCCTGACTTTTCTTATCAGGTTAAAAGAATTTTGGAAAAGAAAATAATAGAAGCAAAAAAATGATATATTCCTTTCCACATCAGAAAGCTATTTAAGTAAACATATTTATACATTACGAGGAAGCTTTTATCAATTTCAAGGAATGCATTTTTCTTTTTATACAAATTTTCTTGATATTATATCAATATTATCGGTGTATGATAATAACCCTAAAGCCAAAATGAAAAATTCATAAAAATTCTTAATTATTTGAAACATTTTTTTTTTTTGAAGTTCGTTTTGGTTTCTTTAAAAAAATTCCAAGTGAATTATATATATGTGCTAACGTATTCCAATTTATATACAATAGAAATGTTATATAATGCAAACAAAAAGATTATAAAATAATCTCATTTATACCTGAAGAATGAACGAAGACAGAAGATTCAGAACACATAAAGGATGTATTATGAATAATAAGAGTGTAGTAGGTAGATAGGTAACTTTCTTAAATTATTAACATGAAATAAATCCAATTTGTATGTTGGTACCTCAAAAAGTTAATTTTCCACTAACTGATTCCACAAAAACAAACCACAACAATATTTAATTCAAATCTCTGGTTTGGCAATTTAATTTTGTTAAATAAATTTTATAATCATAATAATAATTATTCAACATATTATATATAATATATTAATTGTTATTTTGTAACGTAAAATTGAATTGAATATTATGTATATTCAAATAAACAAAAAATGCAACGACCTGAATCTGCTTTGCATACTTAGAAAACCATAGAATGAGTGTGTTATATAATTTTTTTCAGTTTTAGATACGCAAACAAAATTAATTCTGATATACAACTCAACACAACATAAAAATCAGGGGTTTTAAGATATTTAAATAGGTATAGAAATTCAAGTGTCGCATTTTTTGTTTTTTTAAGTATACGTTAATATACAAACCAAAAATTTTTGGTATCTATGAATTAAACATTTAAGACAAAACATCCCTTTAAAAACGATTTAAAGTTGGAAATTCAAAACATTAGACTTCAAAATCATTTTAAATCGAAGTAAAAATCTTTTAGGAAAAATTGGCAAAGATATTTCAGAATTTAAATCTTCTTACATCAATGAAGTTTATATCCTAAAGGAAGGATCAGATTGAAAGATTCAAATCTTTGGCAAATCGGGTTCCACTGAGCTATTTTAAGCTCATTTATTCATATATTCAGATAGTATGAATACTATATTTCTATAATATTCGCTATAGAAATAGATCCTAATTATAATATATTAAATATAAAATAATTACATCTCTTTTGTTATGTTTTATTTTAAATTTAATATTTATATGAATTTTTCTAGGAATGAAAAAAAAAGGGAAAAAGATCTGGTTGAAAGTATACATGAATTAAAATAAAATAAAAATAATAATGGTATAAAATGTATAAAAAAATATAAATAAAAAGTACCAACAACACAGTTAATTGGTAATTTAATTAAAAGGAAAACATGGAAATATAATGTAAAAGAACATTAATTAAATTAAGTATATAATATTTTTGTATCTTTTAACCATAGACTTAGAAAGTTCTGTTCAGACGTTTAATTTTATTGAATTTAGACAGTGGTTATGTAGCGTCTAATGTGAAAATCAAAGTTTTTATGTATTTATCTTTTAACTGGTATACGAAATGATACAATCAAAAACTCTTGATGAATTTGTCAAAGTAAAGCAATTGGGGTATAAAGCTTAGCCTAAATGATGCGAGTTCGCCCACTGGGTTACTTGATGGGTAATGGCAGCTATGATAGAAGTTGTGATGGAAAATGACGTCACTCTTGTTTCCGTTTCGTGGGCGCTTGCTAGAATCTGGTGATAGTTCATGTCCTATTTCTGGAAGTTTTTCTTCATACTTTTTTCATGTTAACAAATTAGATGCTTGCATTTACATCAATTTTTTTATTTTATTTCCATGGTTATGTATTCTTTGATTGGGATAAGCAACGGTGTGGGCTGAAATGACCCACGTCTTAATAAACTACTTTATAAGTCTATAGGTACTTACCAACTGAAATCTCTATCTTCCGTACATTTGAATGTGTTTCATTATTTACTAAGCCACGTGATACATTCTTTCACAAACGGAATAAGTATGAATATCTCTTCATACAATTATTATAATAACATATAAAAATATTTTTCCCTTTCCCAAAACTCTCTGCATTATTTTAAAATTGGACAATAACATGAAAAAAAAAACTCTTTTACACCGTCTTTTTTTTAATCCAAACTTAAAATCATTGTAATTTTCAAACTTTTGTAAATCGATCGGTAAGGTAATTGTTCGGCTACAATAAAAGTCCTAATGTTATGGTTCATGTCCGCAGAAGATTAGGCTAGCTTCTACTTAAAATGTGCCATAATGTCTGACTCTGCACAGAACGGAAGTTTACTTACACACTACTACATTACTCATATATGCATATGTACACAATTTTTTTAAATTCAGAAACTAATTTATAATATTCTGTTAGTTTTTGATAAGTTCCTTTCAGTTAGTTATTTTAACATAATCGCCGAATGTTGTTACTTAAATCGCATACTCCTCTTCTAAAACGTAAATTAACTTTGACTATAAACAACTCCAATTCAATACGGTCCATCGACTTAAAATTTTAATGATAATTGTATCAAAATACCCTTAAAGAGCATAAAAAAATTTAGAATTTTCTGAAAAATTTGAAACGTAATTTAATTACCAAACATATTTTCTAATTCGAGTGTACTTAAAGCTTTTAATCCCCATAAGTCAAGTATGTAAATATTTTTGTTTTTAATTTTATTATCAATACTTAACAAATATACTTCAATATTTCAATTAAATTTTGCAAATAAATATTTGTTTTTACTTCCTGCATTGAATTTGTTAATTAACTCTTAAATCTTTTACGATTATATTTCCGTATAGTGTTTTGAAATGAAAATAACTATTGCAGAATTAGATAAAAATCAAATTTTATCAATTTAACGATAAGATAATAATGTCTTTCATTGACAGATATTAAAATAGAGTTATAGTATTAGTTTTTCTTACGATCACCAAGACAAATTATTTTAAACATTTGTGATTATTTTCAAAAGATTTCTTTTTCTTTTTATTAAAAACATATTTTCCGATTTAAACTTTTTTAAAGCTATGAATGTTTTTTATCAGTATTTGTTAGAAGCGCAATCCTCTATGTCATATCTTTCAATTTTCGCTGAAAAATAAATTTTGAAAAAGTATTTTTTGAGTCATTTGTACGCAAAAATTGTAATATATTGTATAAAGGAGTGTGCTTCTAATAGCTCTTGATAATCCTCTTAAAATAGTTTTGCCTGGCTGTTGAGATATGAGGAATTTAAGAGATTCAGGATCTCATTTTACAAGAAAATCACCTTCCAATAGTCCTTTTCGAATCATAATACCTCAAGACCACCAATTTTACCCCAACATGCCGTCCATTACTGAGGCATCCATTCCTTTGTTGATGAAATTTTGTATGTTAAAACGTAATATAGATTTTAATAAGTAATTTTGATTTTCAATCAAATGAAAAATCATGAAATGAAATCTTACTTCGATAACAAATTTCCACTAAATCAATCGATTCAGAAGCTGTTCCAGGGTAGGATATACTTTAATCCATAGAAAAATGTCACTTTGAGTAACCAAATATCAAAATATATTCTAAGAAAAATTTTTTAATTTATTGTTTTTAACAAGTTTTAATACAGTATAAAATTATTAAAGAAAAATAAGAAAAAAAAAAAAAAAACTTTTTAACTTTTTAAAAAATTGCTTATTTACAATTTTTATTAAGTTAAAGTAACTCGAGCTTTCTTAAAATTAATTAACGTAAAAATATAAATTTAAAAATAATATAAACAACATCATACTTACATTCTACAATATATAGAATGTTTATTCAGTAAACACACTTGAAGAAGTAACTGTACATACCAAAGAATTAACGATAACAACTAAAGGAGTTAATTGTATAAACAATCTTGCTTGGATATCAAAATGAAAACTTTTTGATGGTGTTTATAGTTTTTTGCCGTATTTCATTTTCTTTGCAAAATATTAATTTCGTTGTAGAAGTAACTTTACGCTAAAGAATTGAAGATAACAACTAACGGAGTTAATGGTTTAAATATCTTGCATATGCTTGGAGAAGAAAACTTTTATATGGTGCTTACAGTTTTTTCCGTTTTTATTTTTTTTATCGTTTGTACGTCACCACTTGGATGAAACATTATGTATTTTTTGATATAGTTTCTTCTTTATTATATTTATCCATTTTACATAGCCGCTAAAATATAATTTATAACCAAGTAAAAAGGATAAGATATAGGTGTAGGTATATGTATATATGAATGATGCGTTAAAAAAGGTGGATGAATCCAGTTAGGTGGAATAACTTCATTTACATATTTACTCTATTTTTGACATAGAAATTCCTTGCGTTTGATGAATCTTTTATCTTTGATACAGAACGTCTCCTCACAATATTCAATGATATTCTATGTTTACCATTATTTATTTGTATATACAAAATAAATTTTATTAAAGGTTTTTGATTCATTGTATAAAAATTTTGACGCATGCTGATGTCTTTGTATTATTATTCATGATTTCATTTTTAGCTCCTTCGATTTGTCTGACTACTCATAGACGATGTTGAAATAATTCTTAAAATATAAAACACAAAAATCATGATTGAAAATATTTAGTAGAATTTTTTGTTTTGGGAGCATTAAAATGTCTGTCAAAGGTTTCGCCCGACAGAAAATGTCTGGCATTATGAATTAAGAATTTTTTAATTATTCTTTGGCTAAAGAAAAGTGAATTGTATTTTTACTTACTTTTATATATCCTGTATCTGAAAATTGGTAGCCGGCACAATGTCTCAAGTAAGCATACAGTAAAAGTACATCCTAGCACTACCTTGACCGCATATTTTGTTTGGGAGAAAATATGTCAGGCCTGACTACCCAGAGAGCTTTCCCTTAAATATAAATAAATTTGCTATAATAATAATCGGGGTGTACTCCACATTGGATTTATTTCAAAGAAAATATTGAAATCTATTTGAAATCTATGATAGCGTCACTGACTAATTAATCACCAATCAAAATTTATACAGTTTGTTGAAGCCTGAGTCACTCAAGTTCGTCGATTTTTGCATACTGCTTTGATATGAATTCGAAATATATCAACAAAAACACGTAAATCAATTATTATTCTCATGGGAACTCTAACATGTAAATATATGTATGGAATTTGACAATTTGAATGAATGTTTATTTTGACCTCGTATGCAAAGAGAAATTTTGTATAAACCAAAACATTAATGCCTACAAATATATACACATATATATTTTAGTATGGAGCAAAAATTTATGAAGACATTTAGCACAACGAAACACGTACTGACATCTTTTCATAGTGGAAAACATGGGGAAATACATGATGTTGGAAATTATACAATGGCAAACAAGCAAATACAACATCTGTATGTATATACGTTATTCAACTTTCAGTATAAACGCGGTATGGCACGCCACTCTAGTATTATACATACCAAGTCTGTTCTTTCGTAATCTTTCGGTATTCTAAACTTATTTTAGATAGTAAAGGATAGTGTTATTAGAGAGTAATGCCATAATGATGTTTTATCCATGTGTAAAGATTGTCACAAAAAGAACAGGCATGGTTTTATAGCATGTTTCATTTTAAGTTTACCAGTCAAGATTAAAAAAACTAATTTTAAATATGAAATTTTATCTTGGCAAAGTAAAGATACTAGGTATAGATGAGGAAATAAATCAATTCTTATTCTGAATTCAAGGCTTATTGACTGTTCTTCTGTTGTAGTTATTTCATAAAACTATTTAAATGACACACACCGTATAATAATCATTCATATGGCATTATAGTTGTCAAAAGTCGTATTTCAAAAGTAAATAGGCTTTGTGATTGAATAAATTTTGGTTGTAAATATTAGTATGCAAACTGGTATATGGTAACACATATTTATATTGTACTAGTTATGTATATTCAGGTAATGAAAAAACGTGACGACCTGAATCTTCTACGCTGACTTTAAATTATAAAATACACTAATTTTATTATTTTTTCATTTTAAATTGAATGTTATAAATGTTTTTTAATTAGGTGTCGCAATTTTGATAGCAGTTTGTGGCTTTATTGATCCAATATCGATACTCATCAATATACAATGTGTTTATTCAGTATACTGAAACTATAAAATTAGTGTGAAAAATTTCGAAGAAAATATAGACTCTCTATTAAAATTGCATGAAAAGCGAAATAATTTTTGCCAGATAATTTACAGCGTATTTCTTTTAATATATTTTCAACATTTATTAACCATGTCAAATCCAAACGCATTATATTAAAAAACCATAGTATCATATCTAAGTGGTATTCGAAAACAATTGAGGCTTTAATTCTTTATAAATCCGATTTCCAAAAGCATATAATTCTTAAAAATTGTATGAGGCTTAATTAGGATTCTGACAAAAAATTTTTATTACATATTAAACATGGATCTGATATTATTTTTTTTAAATGAATAAAAATGAGCAAAATACAAAATACATGAAACAATTAAACAAAGCAGGGAATATGACGTTAACTTTTGTTATCTAGATATAAATTACAAATCATCGATATTCAAGAATGAGATAGTTATATAATCTTTGATAGCTTATAACTTCTTTGTTTTTCAATCAATTTTTTTGTCATTTATGTTATATATAATTACATTATATAACTGTGGCTTTTATTAAATTACTTGCTACTTGACTAAATTCCTTGACCAATGTGAACAAGACTTTATTGTAGGAATACACAACTCGTTGAAGAAACAAGGATTCCACGAATACTGAACAGTGTCTAGATACACTTGTTATTTCTGAGTGGTATTGTGGCTGAACTTTGAAGTGACACATCCGTATAAATGAGCCTTTAGGGTAACTTATTTTTATAAAAATATTTCAAACCCGCTGTAAATAATATGGTTAACATTAAATTAATGTAAAATGTAATATTCCACTTCGTATGTTTTGTATAAAATAACAATTTAACGATAAGTACTTTAAATGCAAATTATTGTTTGTACTGGACCAAACGCAAACGTGTTAAACGAAATGGATATTACCAAAGCACTCTGTCTGAAAACTACAGCTTGCTGTGTTATTCAGTTTAAACTTTATTCATGTATTTTATTTTTAATATATTTCATTTATCATCTACTGGGTTTCAATTAGTCTGAGAGCTCGTGGCGGATTAAAAAAAGTAATGATCTTTATGTAAGGCTGTAATTTTTGAACTGAAATTTTGACGAATGTAAACAGTTAACGGAGAAATGTTTGAAACAGAAGTTGTTTGTTTTGAGAAAAATAATATTTTTTGGTTAGAAACTTTTCTTCTATCTTTTATGGTTCAAAAGATGGATCATGAATCTTTATGAATCCATTTAATCCAATGGACGCATTTCACTGATTCACAAAATTGATCTTATATTATTATATTAATTGATGCATAAACAGATGCATCAAATACGTCACCAAAATTTCAACTCATTATTTTTTTTGTCTCTTTTTGCTAATATATTTTGCTTATAAAAATTCAACCGCTGTCAAATAAATAATAGCTAATGATAGGCAAGACTGCAACATGCCTGAACGTGGCTTTCGCATTTTGTGTAATTTTATAATTTGATACAAAAACTTACAGAAAAAGACAGTTGTTCAAATTGCCAACGAGCTCTCACTCTAAATGAAACTCTTTTATCTATTAAATATATATATATATATATATATATATATAAATTTTATAGAAAACATTTTTACTGTAAAAAACTGGATGCATGTTATATCTATACTCGATCAGAGAGATTAAAAAAATATCGAAAAATTAAAAGTATAACTAATTTCCGCATTATATAAAAAACGGAACTCAAACAATGAACATGTTTTTATAATTTAAAAACTCATGCAAGACTTTAGCGAAGTACAGGTAACCTAGACAGAGTTAAATATACAAATTACAGAAACTACTTTTTCAAATCATTTGTTTAGTCTTTAAGGGCGATTGTCCACAGCTGTAATGGACAAAAAAGCTTCTAATAAGTTTTTGACTTTAATAACATATAATTTGAATTGGATTTCTTTCAATTTTCGCGCCCAAATAACCAAAATAATACTGAACTTTGGTATACACAATATTGACATGAAAAAGGGGGGACTTTTCGAGATTTCGGATTCACATTTTTTTTCTCGCTAAGGGAAATTAAAACGTTGCAGATTTATAATTCTTAAAGATACTTCCTAGAAAATTTTTATAACAATTTTCCTTCTTGTTTAAGGATATAATAATAAAATTTCTGAGCTAATTTAATTCGCATTATATTTATTCAATATATCTAGTATATGAACATGAACTAAATTGTATGATTCGTTGGAATGTAGAAATTCTACATGGGTAAACGTAGGAGAATCTATACGAAACAATGTTGAATTGTTTAGTTGTCGATGCAATTTTTTAACGTCTTCGGGCGTTGCATATATATCATTATCACTGTACATTAAATACAATGGCGCTTGGATATTTGTTAAGTTATATAAAGGCGGTTCTTCTTGGCCATACATTTTTTTATTTAATAATCTGCCATGATCGTATTTAGCAAAGCGACCTGTAATAATAATTCAGATGACTCATTAATTGTTAGCTCATCCAAACCTGTTTAATTGCTCGCATTACCGGTTTGCATTACTTGATTGTAATGAATTAATTGACGAGCAGAACCTCCGCCAGGAAAATGATTTGCGATAATTGCAACATTTCTCTGCAATATTTCAAAATTATCAAAATGTTATCAAATATATTTGCTTGAAAAAATATATATAGCTCTTGAGAAATGTAAATAATTTTTAACTAAAGAAACTAAAAATTTATCATAATTTTAAGCGTCAATTGAAATAATTACTTTGTTCTATACCCTTTGAATCTAGCAAACATCCTTTAAATATTTTAATACTTACAGGATCAATTTGATTCAATGGATCTCCAGCAATAATATCTATCAAATTTTTACAAAGCGCTAATTGTGATTCAGTACTATTTGCATTACAAGTTTTCATTACTGGTTCAGCGACTGCTGCTGTATGCGGAAATATTCCATACATTCCCAAAATTGTAGTTAGTTCCTGGTAAAAATTTATATGATTATTGAGCAAACTGACAGATATATCAGCTAAAATTACCTAGTGGGTCTGGACACTAAACAATTTTTACAGAGATTCCTTTTATAACAAAGGTGATCGTTAAGAAATCTTAGGAAAGTAATTTTTGTTACTTCCAAAAAATGACGTATGAAATTGCTTAGATTACGACTATTGATTTGTACTTAAAGACATAATCTTACCTCCAAAAATTCTGCTGCTTCTAAGATAGGCTTTATTAAACATCTATCTGGGATGTTATCCAGATAAGCAGTTGGGCCAAGTAAAAATCCTACGTTAATTTTTTCATTGTATTCAGGTCGTTCAGATAACAGGACGAGCACAGTGGTAGTACTTTGGGAGTATGAAATCATACTTAGATGGCTTTGGCCTGTTACATTCAGAATATAATCTACAGAGGCGGTCAAGTCAAAGGTAGCCAATTCATGCCAACTGAAAAAGTTGAATTTGATGATTAGTCAATTTAAGCTTATTTATCCTATCCAATTTAATAATTTTACCTAAAGTTCCAATATCGTTTAACCGTAACAGGATCATAGAACAAATGTTTTCTAGCAAATGTAGTACCACGATGATTAATAATCCATACATCGTATCCTTCATCGACCAATATATAAGCAAGTGCTACGTCTGGACCTTCATCAGTATAAGCAGCCGCTGAACCAAATAATGGCGGGACCATAAACACTATGGGGCGACTTTCATTTTTTTCCGTACTATTTCGTCCACGTGGAATACGCAGTAAAGTTGGCAAATAATAATCTTCAGTTTGAACAACATGATTTTCTGCGGGGTATCCCAATAGCAATGATTGTTTATACTGTGTTATAAATTTTAAAATTATAGTTAAAATAATAAAACTATGTATATTTACATATCACTTACAGGATCAAGGCCCAAATAATTGGGATCAAATGACCATGTTTTTTTAAACTCACGTGTCTTTAAGAAAATTGAAGATTTACTACTGGATTCATTAAATTTTGATGCATTTGTAATTGCTAATGTCATGTAGTAAATAAAAAATATATAACACAATTTAGTTTGCTTTATAAAAATTATCATTTTTTGGTATTTCTAAACGACCCAGTAAGTTCATCACACACCACAATCATTGACGATTATATTTAAATCACATTTTTACTTTCTGAATTAATAGTTCCGCTTTTAGTGCCACCGTATTTACAACAGATAATTAAGAAATAAAGCCAAGTAATATTATCTTGTAAGTCTGTAAAGTTATCACGATCGTAGCTCATGGATGGATACTTGAAAATGGTGAAAAATTAAAAACAAATTTTTGTTCTTGATTTCAATAAAACTTCTAATATAATTTGCACTCAAAAAAATATCAAATAATATCTATTTAACGAACAGGTAAGTAGTTTCTGAGATATCAAGGTAAATTCGAGAATTTATTTCCCGAAGTCATTTTAGGCTTTAACTTGAAAAGTAACCACAATTCTAAAATTGTTCGAATTTTGGACAAATTCATACTAATGTTGAAATACTTTATATACCAAATTAAATAGTTAGCACCTATGCGGTTTAATTTTAAAACATTATTTCTTTGTGTACATCCAAGTGTTTTGTCAAATATTTTAATTTCGTCAAATTTATTTCGATAACTTTTCTGCAGTCTGCACAATTTTCATTTGAAATTGTAAATTTTTGGGGCAGAAGAGGTTTTATACATTGCCGTGACATATATCCATTACATGAGAATTTTAATCCTTTAAAAATTATGAGGGCATAACCGAATACATCCAATCCTGCGATATTAGTTTGTAAATACGTTTTTGATCCTTTAACATAGCAGACTGATTTCTGAATGACTGGGAACATTATTTACCTACGTAATTATAAATTACATTTATAGTCAAGGTTTTAAAATATAAAATTTAATTGTATTATAAAACTGTTGCTATCGTCATGATATTCATAAAGTCGTTGAAAGGTAAAAAAGATTAGATATGAATTTTAATTTTCGGTATAACAATCTAACCAAATGATTACCAATGACGGCTAAAATATTGTTTGCAATTCTCATATCCGTTTAAAAACAAATTTCAATCCAACGTGAATATGTTCTGTAAGTATAAGTATTCATGAAAACTTATTAAAAAGATTCGAAGATGCTGAAATATACGATAAATCCATCCATTTGTTCTGACACAGGCAAAAATGGTTTTTTCTACAATTAAAAATTGATTTTAAAATATTAAATAAATAAAAGGACGTAAAATTGAAAAAAAGAAAATAAGTTTTTTTATAATTTTATTTTTAAGTAAAGTTATTTTTATGCAACGAAAATTTCTATTTCGTTTAAAATAGTATAATTATATACAATAAAATCATATCCACTAGTCCAATTGTTTCAATATCACAAATTAAGATTGGGTACTTTGGGAGGTAAAAAATAAACGATGAAATTAAAAAAAAAATAATATTTACTCTTAAATATTTTGAATTTAAGTTATAAAAGTTCATTATTATTTTAGTATATAAATTGAAAAGTCACGTGACACAGGATCTTTTTTAACTTTATATCACGTGACCTTTCACAAAGGCTGCCATGATGTGACGTCATGTAGGTATACACTATAACTACACTTTTTTTAAACATAGTTATAGTTATCTACCATATATTTGAATATATCCGCATTTTACTACGTATTATATTAATCAAGTGATGAATGTCTATGCGCTACTAACGACATTGATTGTACGTATTTAAAATCTTGATGATATCTTTATATACGAGTTTATAAGCTTCTTTTGCAAATACAAAATCTAAATGAGACCACAGCATGTCATCCACACGTATTATACTTGAATTTGATAAATGTTTATGCAAGTTTAGTATATCCAATGGAACTGCTACACGATCACTGTCACCATACACCAAATAAACTGGTATTTTTACATTTTCCAATTTATACGATGGTGGAGATATTTGTCCATATATTTGTTGATTTTTAAATGCACCATAATCGAATTTTTTGAAACCACCTTTAAATCAACGTATTATTAATAAACAAATAAAAAACATATTAAAAGCAGTTTATCAAAAATAAAACAAAATTTGTTCGTAAAAGTAAGTGATTATTAAAATACTTTTGAGATATTCATTGATTTTCGCAAAAAAAAAATAAAATTCAATATGGTAAAGTAAATGGGCCGAAACTGTGAAAAACTGGTGGACCATCATCATCACTAAATGAAAATTGTGAAAACCATCAAAATCGTGTTTCGAGGGAGTTTAGGATCTATCCTTAGCTGCTTTAAGACCTCTGATAAGTAATGAGCGACCCCAAAAATACCAAAGGGACGATTTCCATAGTATAATTTTGAATTTGATATCACTGTGGTAACTACCCTAATTCCAAGAATTTTTATAGAGAGGAAAACGCTGGTGGGATAAATAATCTTAAAGGTTTAAATAACACAAGCAAAAATTTTTAAAATCGGAGCTGGTCCATCATTTATCCACATTCTTTGGCTTTATAACCAAAATATTTTATTCTCAAGCGGATAGCGTATATGACCAAACTCTTAACGACTCTTGTGGGTTTGGCCTTTTGTCTTACAAATATTTTCATATTTTTATATTTTGTTTTATTTTTAATAGACTACCCAAAGTATATACCAGATAATTGTAGTTGATTATAATGTTCGACCTGTTGAATCGAAGCACCTCCAGGAAAATGGCTCATAATATGATAAAGGGCTCTCTATATCAAATAAATTATGATTAATACCATAAAAAATATTTTAAATGATTGATAATTGAGCTTTTATATATTGTTAGCTTTATTCTTTGCATGTTTGGTGGGAAATGTCAAACAAATTATTTCGGCTATGGTTACCAGCCCAAAAAAATTATTTTTGTTTTGTAACACTATTTTTATACATAAAAATATAATCTTACCGGATCAATATTTGCTTGTGGATGGCCGACTAAATTCTCAACAAAACCTTGACAAATTGTTAGATTTTGTGAATTGCTTTCATAATGGCAAGTTTGCATAATTGGTTCTGACATGGCTCTATTATGTGGAAGAATGACAAAATTGTTTCGTCTTATAAAAGCTGATATTGCCTGAAAATTAATAAAAACTTGATAAAACAAAAATATTTACTTTTCGTAATTACTTTTAGATACTGATTCAATAACTAACCTTAACCATAAATCCGGTTGACATTGCGTTATCTTTATTTGCATATTCCTGAAAAACAACTGGTGCCAGAGCAAACAATACTTTTACTTTTTCATTATACGCCGGTTTTTCGGATAACATGAGCATTGAAGTAGTAGTTCCCTGAGAAAATCCTATAACATTCAATTGCTTTTCATTGGTTAGTGGAAGTATATAATCGATTGTAGTTGGGATATCGAGAACACCAATTTCATGCCATCTAAAATTTTATAAAATAATATAATATAGAGTAATTATTTTGATATTTTCAAATTCCGATTTGTTTCATGTGCGACATGCCTGTCTGCTTAAGTCGGGCTTCGGGTTTCCTAGACCATTCCCAATCAATTATTACTGTAGTATGAAAGTGAAGAAATTTGTATACACACCCAAAATTCCAATACTCTTCATCTGTCAAAGGGTTATAAATCATGTGTTTACGAGAAAAAGTTGTTCCTCTTGGATTCAGTATCCACACATCATAACCAGAATCAACCAGCGAATAGGCCAGGGAATGGTTTGATGTGGCTATATTATCAGTATAACTTGCAGCTGTTAATAGAAATCCTGGTACCAAGAGCACAACTGGACGTTTTTGGTGTGATATAGCACCAGATTTTCCATACGGTATACGAAGTAATGTTAGTGTATAACCATCTTGAGTTATGACATTATGATTTTCAGCTGGATAACCATATTGTTTTGTTTCCAGATACTATAAAATATATTTGTATTCATGATTTGATAATTCAAGAATCCATTTATCCAATAATTGTCAATAATGTAATAATTTATTTTTTTTAAATGTTTAGTACTGTATAAGAAACCAAAGAAATGTTTGAATTTTTTTCACTGTTTACGAATTTTCTATGATAATTAACAACTAAAAAAAATCAAAAATAACATTTACTTTACGACCGGTTAGTTACTTTTTGAGATATTGCATGAAATACACCCGCTGAATCGTTACTTCGGATTTTTGGTTATATCTCAAAAACTATGAATTCAATCGTAAAAAAGATATTATTATGGAAAACTACATTTTATAATCTCTCGAAATATATAACGTTTTAATTAAAAATAAAACTTGACTTTTTTTTTTTTTAATAAGTGGCAAAAAATCCAAACATAAGTAATTAATTATCAAATATCCATTAAAATAATGGAAACATTAAAATCTTCTTAAATCTTGCTAGATTTCGAAATACTCTGAATTTTCATGTAATAATTACAAAATACAAAAAATTTAGAAACTAAACATCATCTACTTACAGGATCTAATCCAAGATCATTTGGATCATAGGTAAAATATTGTGTTAAAGTGGACACTTGATCTTTTAGATCATTCAAGTCAAAGCCAGCATGAACGATTACGATACCAAATATCAATGAACATAATATTTCCCCATTCATGATTAATATCCAACGATTAACATAAAAGTGATTTCAATTTTGCACGGTTTTGAAGTTTTTTAAACGCAATTTAAACGCACGTGAATGATTTTTATATTTCAAATAACCATTTTATTCCAAATGTATGTTGATAAAATGTAAATAAAAATTTATTATTATTTCGTGGTGCATGAATAAAGTGTTAAGAAAATTTTTAGTTTATCATATGGTAATTTTCTACATACAAATTGGAATAACTATGCATAAGAAAGTAAAGACAGTCCAAACATTCTGTCGAAAGCTGTTCGTTTATATACATATTGAAAAATTTCATACCTGAAATTAGTTTTATGTTCTACCAAAAATAAGAATAGGTGCGTGTACGTTATTTACGCACGTCAGAAGTCATACTTCTGCGGCGTCATTTAAAAACAATTTTTAATTGTATGCAAATAATTAATTACAATAAAATAATAAAAGGACTGGAGCAGGATAGTCAACACATTCAATAAAGCTCAGTTTAAATTTGAAAAATTAAATAAATAAATATATATTTTCTTACATTAAGTGTAATATAAATTCTCTCATTATGCGAAATTAATTTTTAAATTATATTTACTGCCGTAGCATCATCCTGTAAAATTGAACTTCAGTTCTCAGTGGCTTGTGATAACTAAAATATGATACGAAAAGTTTTGTATAAACACCGTTGTGATATCGTGTAAATACAGCATCTATGGTAGTGCCATGTCGTATTGTCGAAATCAGAGGATTATTTATTCTATGTGTGTTTTGGTTATTGTTAAAAAAATTTGATAAGGCGCGCTTAGAATATTACTCATACTTACATAAACAAATCACATTCGTGTGTGTTCGTCTTCTAAACGCTCTAGTTCCATCATTTTTAACAATAGCCAAAAAGCGCTATGCTCTACAATTTTATCTGACAGTTCTTTCAAAAGCCCTTACAAGGATTCCCAATTGAAACTCCAAATATTCCTGTTAAAAAATTTTGGTTTTTTGGTCTGTGCTATTTTGTCGTTTTTTTTTTTGTTAGTTGATTTTTAACATAAAAAAAAAATGTTATATTTATATAAAATGGTAAACTTACCTCACTCTTTTTCAAGTTTGCTACATAAAAAAATACCTGCTTTTATTCAAGTTTCAGACTTTTGGTACATGATTGAAATTAAAATAAATAAAGTAAAATAATTTTTCTTAATAAGTATACAATTTCTTTATTATAAATTAATTATCCAACCTTTGTATTAAAACTCAAATAATAATTGAGTTAGTACTGCTAAGAATCCATAGAAACATTTGAGCTTCTATACTATGACTATACCGTGTTGATCTACCGTGACTTGGCTTTTATTCCATACATTTAAATATTATTGGTTGTATAAATTTAATATCTCAAACATATTTTTATATACAAGTTCGTAAGCATTTTTTGCAAATAGAAAATCTAAATGAGACCACTCCATGTCATCCACACGTATTAACTGTGAATTTGGTAAATGTCCATGCAATTTATGTACATCCAACGGATCAGCAATATTATCACCATTTCCATACACCAAATATACTGGTATTTTAACATTTTCCAAATTATACGCTGGTGGAGAAATTTGTCCATATATTTGTTGATTTTTATATTTGCCATAATCATATTTTCTGAAACCACCTGAAAAAAAAAACATTTTGATAAATAAATGGATAAATATTATAAGATAGTCTATTAAAAATACACAAGTAATTGGTAGGCCTCGGGATCGATTCCCTACCGATAAATAAATTTTTCAATTTTGTCTTTCAATCATTTTCATCCTTTTATTTTCTCAAGTTTTGTTCGCCACTAAATCCTTTAATTTTTTTGAAGGCAACTAAAACTACTGTGATTTTGAAGTCATTTTTAATTAATTTTTCCTTGGTTATTTTTAATAGACGTATTAAAATTACTGTTTTTATACCACTGATAACAAGTTGACCATGATGTTTCACTTCTTGGAGTGATGCTCCGGCAGGAAAATGGCTTATGATATGATAAAGTTTTCTCTGTCAAGAATAAATTATATTGATTAATATCCTTAAACAATAATTATTTTCGTTTGTAAGAAAGGGTTGAAAGACTGAACCAATTTTGATATGTCATCAAAATTGTCTGAATTGTTTCTAGATAAATAAAAATTTAAAAATTCAAAATTCCAAATTTTTTGCTCCCAAATAAAATCAATATTATTAAAAAAATTATAAGCGTATCGAGTCGGGTATAACGATTTTTTTTTTGAATTAAGCTTTCAACTTACAAAAAATAAATTATTCAGCTACAATACGCTTAATAAAGTACATAGTTATAATAAATTTTTACAACAAATTGAACTTTTAAAAATAGGTTATACACTAGTTCTTAGGTTTATACTTAGGTTATACATTGAGTTCATAATCTTCCAGAAATTCCAATATGTGTTTCACTGCTTTGGTATTTGGATAGACGAAAACAGAGTTAATGTCCAATGGAAGACAGATCTTATCTTTTGTCAAGCATTTGAGCAACTTCAGTCTATTATATTCAAATATAGGACACAATCAACTTGACATTGCCACACCACGTGATTCAGTGTTTGTTCCGGATAGACACAGTTACCGCAATTGAGTGTTTTTTTTTTAAACTAGGATAGTCCTTTTTTTTTTAATACTTCAATTAAGTATGTTTGTAAAAATGCATTCCAAAATTGTATTATTATTAATGAGAACTTTAGGATTTTTCGAATAACTTTCGATTTTTTGCCTCAATTTTCTTGATCAAATTATTTTGTATTTTTATAAATACGTATTTCGACTACAAAGTGCAAACCGTCACCAAATTAGCAACGAGTAACATCTTCTCAGAGAATCATTACAACTAGGTAATTCATACCGATGATGACTACTTTGTAGTCGAAATACGTATTTATAAAAATACAAAATAATTTGATCGGGGAAAATTCGAGGAAATTGCGTTACTGGGTAATATGAGACAATAAAATAAAATTTTCTGTTCCATATTAAAAAGATATACTTACCGGATCTATATTTCGTTCGGGATGTCCAGCTACAATATCAATTAAGAGCTCACAAATTGCCAGCTCGATTATACTACTTTCGTAATTACACAATGCCATGATTGGTTCCGATAATGCTTTAGTGTGTGGCAATATGTAATATATTTGTAACAAATCGGCTAATGCCTGAAAATCATTTAAGTTGCTAGCATATCGTACGAAATCTTAGATGCTAAAAAAATAAGAAAAACTCACTGAAATTAAATCATAATTTGCAGCTAAAATTTTGAAGAGTACATCTACATGTTCCATAAAAGCGACAGGTGCTAAGCCAAAAAATACTTTAACTTTTTCATTATACGCAGGCTTTTCGGATAGCATTACAAATGACGAAGTGGTACCCATGGAATGACCAAAAATACTCAACTGTTTTTCGTTAGTTGTTTCCAATATATAATCAATAGTAGTTGGAATATCAATCGTGCCAATTTCATGCCATCTAAAATTTTAATAATGGACGTCAAAAAATTGAACTTGTAATGTAAAAAACTATTTTAAATGAAAAAATTTTTTGTAGAACAGTTTCCTTTTAGCCAAATTCCTTTCAATTTTTTGAATTTTTAATTTTCACTATACACACCCAAATTTCCAATATAGTTCATCTGTCAAAGCATTGTAAGTCGTGTGTTTACGAGAAAAAGTTGATCCTCTTGGATTTATTATCCACACATCATAACCCAAATTAGCCAGCGAATAGGCCAGAGAATGGTTTGATGTTGCTATATTATCAGTAAAACAAGCAGCACTACATAATATTCCTGGTATTAAGAGTACAATTGGACGTTTATTATCTAACACAGTGTCAGATTTTCCATGTGGTATACGAAGTAATGTCAGTATGTAGCCATCTTCAGTTATGACAGTATGTTTTTCAGCAGGGTAACCATACTCCTGTGTTTCCAGATACTATAAATAATAATTAAATGAATGAGTCGCCTATCAATACAGTCTCGGAACTCTAGCCACTAATGATTTGGGTAGTAGAATTTTTATCGTAATACTGAACTTTATACAGCCCTATGTTATTTTCATATTCTTTATTTTCATATTTCAATTTGTTAAAGTTATGATGTTACATAACTGCTGGAAAACATAGACGCCAGCATAAGAACCTTGTATTTTGTATCAAAAACAAATAATGCTATTGACGTGATATTAGTTTCATTGTATGCGTGATGTCGTATCTTAAAGCTGACTTTTCTGTCAAAATTGGGAGTCGTTTTTTATTGAGGATAAAAAGCTATAAAAAATATCTCTATTTGTAATAATAAACAAATTATTCTTTTTTTATTCTCTTCATTGGAAATTATGACATTTGGACCTTGCAAATCAAACCTAGACCACATATTTTTTGAAAATTTTGAGAATAAAGTATTTTTCCACAAAATTCTTTACACCAGACACTTTTCGCCATTTTAATAATTTATGCCATTGAATAATTGATACATTTAAACGCAACAAGTTTTGTTAAAACAACTGCATGAAACAAACAAGATTAAAGCATTTTGACCCTTCGAGGTTTTGCTGCACTATTTATCTTTCATATTACTGGAAACGAAAGTCGATATCAATACAATATTAAGAGGGATTACCCACAGCTGTTAGAAGCACACTTATTTATATAAAATCTTTCAATTTTCACGCACAAATTACAAAAAATACTTAACTAAATGTTTATTCATGCACGAAAATGGAAAGAAATCCAATGTATATTACATATAATTTAAGTCAATAGCTTAATGTGCTCAATGTGCTTGGGATAACTGTGGATAATCCCTCTTAAAATGAATAAAATTTAAAGTGTTAAACTTACAGAATCCAATCCGTCCTCATTTGGATCAAAAGTACATAAAACTTTAACAATCGACAGTACATCTTTAATGAAAGTGAAATCAATGATTTTACTATGAATAACTGCTAAGCCAAATACAAGGATTGCAGCACATAATATTTTGTGTTTCATTACTAATGATAACTAATTTTTAAATAACTTAGCAAAAGAATGTGATTTAAATCCACGTATAATTTTTTAATCAAAACAATTTACTTTTGCCTTCATGATAATTCAACATAAATAATATAAAAATAATTTTTTATAACTTATGGCGAATTACGAAAATGTTTTTTGAATTATATAAGTATAATAATTATTAAGCCATATTATTTTAAATCTACTGTTACTAAAAAGTGTGGTGTCAAAATAAGGTGATGGAAATTGTTATTATACCTAATATTTTAATGTATACTGGTGACGAAAAATGCTGTCCCCGAAAGAACAATTAAAAAATAAAGCAAAGGTTGTTGATTGTAAATTTAAATAGCGATGTGTGTAATCTATATACCTCAATAAAGTTATAGATATATATGATTTGAATTGTATATTAAAAATACGTTTTCTTTCTTTTAATGGGCCAGGATCAATAATTTTTGAAACCAAAAAAAAAATTACAGTAGGGTGAAACCTATTGGAAACGGAAGAGAATATTACCAAAATGAAAGGAAACATATTTTACGGGCGATCTGAGATTGGGGATGAGTTTTTAACGGGAAACCACGGTTTATGTCAATTTCCGGCAAAACTACAAGTCCTATGGACACTAGTTAAATAGCAAAGTTGTAGGTTATAAAAATATCAACAACTTTTGTATTTACACTTTTTTCACATAACCTGTAAACGCAAAATATGGGGCGAATGTATCAACGCCAAAAACACGGTAAATATAAAACGATTTTTATTTTCTGCTTTTTATAATCAGATCAAAGTTTTAATAAAAAATGAGTTCTCACAACAGATTTTTTAATAAATTACAAAATTAATTCATGGCATCATATTCATTACAAAATATTTCATAAAAAGATTCACTTTCATACTTTTGAGAGTGGGTCAGATTTGGAAAGCGGTCAAAAACTGACCTCGTAGCAGGCACGTTCGTCTTTATGACTGCGACGATTGAATACAATCGTATAAAGCTCCTTAGAAAGTTTATACTCGATCTTCCATATTTTCCAGTGGAAGGGATTGTGAAAAAAATTTAATTGAAGGACATATATTTTATCAAATTTAATTCAAAATACCATCCAAATTTCAGAAATTTCCGGTGAATTTTGCCAAATTTCATCTTTCATACAAACCTTGTGTGGACAATCATCAACAGAAAAAAAACAGCCAAAACCGTCGAAAGGTTCTCAAGTGTTAAACTTTATATAAAAATGACACTTTTACTTTAAATAAATGGAAGAAAAATAAAAAATAAATTCTTTATTTTATACACACTGTATATTTACAATGACCATAAAATTTTATCTGATTAAAGAATTGTGCCACAAATTATCATAAACAAATTTTAGCATTTATTATCTACAATTCAATAATGCTTCAATGAAAACAAGCCACTAAGTACCTGGCCATATAAACCATTATTAATGATACTTTTGACGGTAAATAAAAAGGATATTGTTTAATAGAAACACTTAAATTTTTAATATGGTTTTTCAGTCTTTATTAAAATGAGATAAAATATCAAAAATATGATTATACAATAGAGAAATAACATCTTTAGCATATAGAAAATCACTATGTTTAAATTTTGGATAATCAACTCGGAATAGAGTTGAATTACGTAACGATTCATGTAAGAGTTCAGCATCCTGAAAAAAAACATAATATAATTTACTATTTCATGCTATATTAATAAAATTAATAATTAACTTACCTTTGCAGTTGACAAACTATCTTTATCGCCATACATCAAGTAAACGGGTGCAATTATATTTGATAAATTATATTCGGGAGGTACATCTTGACCATAGATCTTGCGATTTTTTCTTTTACCAAAATCAAACTTTTTAAAATCACCTAAAAAAATACATGGGAATTACATACAGAAAAACCGGAAAAATTTGTAAGTTAAAATCTTTAAAAGTAGCGAACTTTTAAAGTTGAAATCTTGCAAAATAAAATTATTCATTTAAAGGATAATTCTTTAAAAATAGAAATATTTGATATAAAATTTTCAAGATTTCAACTTATATTTTCTCGTATAAAAATTTCTTATGTTCATTTTTATAAAAGTAAATATTTTTTTCTATTTTATAATTCTTAATGGCAAAATATTGAAGTAGAAAATTCAAAAATAGAATCCTTGTTTAACTAATAGATAATTTTAATTTACATTTTTGATTCAAAATAAATTCACCAGACGTACCTTTTTGAATTATTTGAGAAAAATGTACCAATTGTTTTACAGCGGCACCACCAGGAAAATGAGATAAAATTACTCCAAGATCTCTCTAAAAAATAGAAAATATTAATCGTATTCTAAACATGAAATTAGTGTCTATGGTAGTCCTAATAATAAAACACCAGAGAAAAATAAAATAATCTTACCGCATCATTTTGTTCAGGATTGAAACTTTCAATTAAGCTCCATAAATTTTCACAGAATTCAATATCATCATCAGTTGCACCATGATTACATCTTTCGGTTAAATTGGCAACGATTTCATCACTGTATGGAAAAAGATCATACACTTTCATAATATCTAACATTTTCTAAAAAAAAAAAAACATTTTTCGGTTGAAAAAACAAAAAATTAACACATTTTAAATTTAAACTTACAGCTATTGGCTTTGCATATTTTACTAAATTGAGTATTGATCCATCACTGGCAATTAAATTTCTAGTGATTACAACTGGAGCTAAAGCAAATGCAACCTTAATTTTTTCATTATATTCCGGTTTTTCTGAAAGCATTACAAATAACGTGGTTGTGCCTTGCGAATGACCAATGTAATTTATTTGTTTTTGACCAGTTTTCTCAAGTATATAGTCAATTGTATTTGGTATATCGATTGAACCTATTTCATGCCAACTAGAAAATTCAAAATTCAATTTAAATTACGTGCTAAAATTTTGAAATTTTCTCTGTTCAATCAAATAAAAACAATTTAATACCTAAATTGCCAATATTCTTTGTCAGTCATTGAATCGAGTGTTGTGTGGTTTCTGGAATACGTAGTTCCTCTTGGATTTGCCATCCAAACATCAAATCCTAAATCAGCAAGTAAAAATGCAAGCGCTCGTTTCGAACCCATATCGATGTAACATCCGGCTGTGGCAAAAAGTCCCGGTTGTAAATACACTACTGGACGATTTGGTTTTGGTTTTTGATTGATTCCGTGTGGTATACGCAACACACTTAACATATAGCCATCATCTGTTGTAAGATTATGCATTTCCGCTGGATAGCCATGTGTTTCTACGTGGTTTAACTGAAATATTTGAAAAATTATCAATAATTTGAAATATTTTATTGAAACAATTTAAATAAATACTTGATGTAATCCTAATTCGTTTGGATCAAATTTCCATTTGTAAACAATTTGTCTTATTATTTTCAAAATTGAATTCAAGTCACCCAGCGAAGATAAATTATTCATCAAATCATTGATCTGAACTAAATTTTGAAACTCTGAATTTCCATGAGAGTATTCAAATGTTGTAACAATTAATGTCAAAATTAATACTGTTTTTATTATCATTTTTTTAATAGTTAAAATTGCGTGTTTTCAATAATTATTATTTTGTTATTATTATTTATTTGTTTAATTAATTAATACTGAATTGTAGTCAACAAAATATCTAAATATTTATATACATTTCTTATCATATGGCAAAAAATTCCCATGACAAAAAGAATTGTGCTAATATTTTTGTCAATAGGATTTAAGAAGGGGGGCTTTGCTCGTGTTTTGATGATATTTCTAATCAGTTTGTTTTGAATTTTGTGTTTTCAACAATTTTTTTTCCAATTTAATCTATAATAAATTTTTCTTTTATTTAGGACATAATATGTTCACATTGTATTTCGGGGAACATTTTTAAATCTATTTTTAGTTCAGCAAAAATTTACTTTCAATTCATGAAGAAGAAAAATTACGAGGAACATTTTAGATCAATTTTTAGATCAATATAAAGTTTCTTTCAATTCATGATGAAGAAAAATTGGATTCTATGACAATGTTTTTAACCATTAGAGAAAGAATTTCAAGTATACTGCTTGTTTATAATAAAACTTTTATAAATACAACTTTTGTTTGAAACATTTTTTTATAAAATGTTTGTATTCCTTGCTAGTCAAACAGAAAATCAACGAAAGGTGTGATAATTATTATGTATTATATAAAAAACCAATAAGTGTATCAATTTTATATGCGATGTATTTTAATAATGTTAATAATTATTAATTACTGTGATACTATTAATTGTTTAATTGATTTAAATTAATTAGTCACCATTTAATACAACGTAGCTTAAAAAGAATAATTAAATAGCTTAAACAATATAAACATAATCTTGTTCAACTTATTGAGATAATTTATTTAGTAAAATGGATTATAGGTCGCTTAAATGGATAAACGTAGCCTACTATAGGTAATACATATCTTGGATTACCTGATCGATTCCTGCCATGTGAATTAAAATTTATTAAATCAGCCATAATAGTTTTAATGTAAGGGTCTGAGCAAAGAGCACTACTGACGAGCAAAATTAAGGCTGCCTAAAAATACATGAGACAAAATATATGTTGCATTTTCAAATTTTCTTTTCGTATAGCAAAACATCTGTTGTTTTTGAAATGTTTAGTTTCAGAAGAACAAGTCTCGAAATAATTGAGGAAGGCCAAAACCAGGATTTGTTTATTTCAAACTAAAAGGTAACTGCCACAAAGAACGAAACTAATGAGGAGAGAAAATAAGTATTTTATATAGTGGGTTGGAATTTGGGCATAACCTACTTAGAGAATCAAGATGGCAGAGCGTAAGAAATTGGTGGGGCTTAGCAGTGTAGTCAAATATAAACTTTAACCTTGTATTGGCACTCCAGACCCAACTTTCTTTTTCATTTGGTTTATCAAATAAAACTTGTTTGATGACCTTTATCAATGACGCCAATCAAAATATGATTTTTGTCATTCGAAAATTAACATTGCAAAGAAACCAAACAGGAAAAAGTGTAACTTACACAACTTTATGAATAACCCGGTAAGAAAGATTTTTAAAATTGATTTGTGCTTGTACATGATTGATTTCACAATTAACTGGTATCAATAATAAATAGTATGTTAAAGATGTGTTTAAAAGATTTGGTAAAATTTTGCGATTGTAAATGATAGACAATCTTATGTGAAATCGTTATAATTTCATTGTCATAAATAATATTTGATAAATAATAATTAGATAATTATTTATCAAACTTAAGTATTATTAACGAATTGACAAATATGCAATATTTAGTATCAAATATTAATTTGTAATTAATCTTCTAAATCGATTATTTTCTCTAATCCTTTAATCCTCTAATTTGGTTTTAAATGTTTTGAATTTTTTTTCATTTTAAATTTTTTTCTTTTTGTTGGTATAAACAACCTTTTAGAACAAATAGAAATATTAAATAATATTTTGAATTATTTGTTTGACAAATATTTATTATGATATAATCCTTGTTTTGCACAGAAATATTTAGTCACAATTTTCCATTCTAAAAACAATTGTGTTCTCAACGATAAATGAGCACTTAATGCTATAATATTAATCTCAAATTTTAACGATTGTAAATTAGAGAGTGGTTAAAAAAAAACAATTTTTTAAGTTTCAACAAAGGTATTTTTATTATACGTATTTAAAATTTTTACAATTTCTGGATATAATATATCAGGTGCTACTTTGCCCAGCAAATAATCAAAATGTGAAAATGGACAGTAGTTAACTCGAACTAATTTTGATGTTGGCAAACATTTGTGTAATTTTTGTACATCCTTTGTAGTTGATAAAATATCGTTTTCAGAATAAAATAAATATAGTATTCTATTAATATTTTTCAAATTATACGATGCCGGTGTACCATGTCCTTTAATTTTGTTTCCATTATCAAATTTCTTAAATCCACCTAAAACAAACAAATTTCTCTGTTTATTATTATAGAAACTTTCTTTTATACCCGAACGAAGTATCGTCTACGATAAATAAGACAATTTTGCATTCCGTTTTTTGATATGTATGTATCTATCTATATTTCTTTCGATGTAACTTTTGAACATGTTTTCTTAATTTATTGAAATTTTTATATTACATTCAGAAACTTTTATGTATAGTTTTTGAGCAATTAAACCACCAAAGGCTTCGTAATAACGAATTATGGTTATTCTTTGAGTGAGGTCTACTGTTCAACGCGAGCAACTTGTTTATTTTAAGTATCAAAATATAATTAAGATATCCTGATTCGATTAAATATTATCAAATTTTTAGTAAATATGAAATAAATAAACATTCCTTAAGTTATTATTAAAAACAAAAAATTAATTCTTCGGTAACCTTCCAATTTCAAGGATATCTATAAAATGCGCTTCAGCATTCATTACGCTTAAATTATAAAAATTACATATTCAATGAGCTGAAAAATTTTGAAACGAAAGTTCGTCATATAATATTCGAAACGCCTGAAACTACAATGACGAAAATAATCCTAATTAAATATATATTCAGCGTTAGTTTTATTTGCGTTAGACATATATTAGATTGAGAATGCAGTAATATTTTTGATGGAACTTTACACGTATGATTACGTATATCTGATTTTTGCCATACCATTGTTAATAAGTTGAGCGTAATGTTCCAGTTGTTTAGTTGATGCTCCGCCAGGAAGATGGCTTGCGATCAAAGCTATATTTCTCTGAAAATAATGTCAATACATATATCATTAAATTTTTTTTATTTTGTCTGATGCACATAACGATCAATTCTCAAATAACAGCATAATATCTAACACAAAACTAAGCTCACATTCCTTTCTAGAACGCTTTTAAACCTTATAAATTTCAAAATAGTCATTTTGGTAAGTGTTATAATTTACCGGATCGATTTGATCTTGATGATATCCAACAGCATAATCAAGCCATTTTGAACATTCTGCCAAATCTTCCACACTGCTATTGTAGTTGCATTTATCCATGATAAGTTCAGCCAACAGTTTTGTATGTGGAAATAGATCATGTATATTCAAAATCTCCAAAAGAATCTAATGGGGAAAATTTTTTAGACATTATAATAATAATATATTTTTAAGTATTACATAACATTCTGTAAATTTCCATATTTGCAACATAAACAGCGAATCTTAGTTTCGATAAAGATGTACTTATCTAAAGAATCTAAAGAATTGTTTAAGGATTTATATCTTTGAATTGCTTTCAGGGATAATTTGAGCCTTTGAAACTTATTTAAAGCTCAGAAATAATAATTTTATTTATATATCATTTCTAATGCGGTTTCACGCGTAAAATTATCGACGCCTCTAGCTTGTGCTGCTTCTAGCTTCTTCTTAACTACTAAGTTGGCTGTGACGATGCTCTGACAAACGCGCGTAGTTCCGCATGTAATGAACGAGTATTAATTTGGTTAAAAATAAGGCAAATGTTTGGGAAGACAGAAGTATTAATAATTTGTATTTGAAGCGATTGAAGAATACGAATTACCCTGTATTAAAGTTGGAACTTACTTTTATATTAAATAAGACTCACTTTTATATATGTATACTTTTCAGCTAATTGTTTCAATGTTCCACTTGCAAAATTTTCCAAAAACGCTATAGGTGCTAATGCTAGAGCCACATTAATTTTCATATTGTATTCAGGCTTCTCCGATAACATAACAAATAAAACTGTGGTCCCTTGCGAGTGTCCAATATAATTGATTTGCTTTTGTTTCGTTACTTCCAATATATAATCGATAGTATTGGGAGCATCAATTGTACCTGTTTCGTGCCAACTGTTGAAAATAAAAATTTAAGATTTATTTTATTCAAAAATTTTAAAGTTTATGTTACCTAAAATTCCAATACTCTTTGTCTTTCATCGAATTATAGATAGTATGATTTCTGGAAAACGTTGTGCCTCTTGGATGTGCTATCCACACATCGTATCCCGAATCGGCTAAAAAGTATGCCAGTGCACGATCCGGTCCATAATCGGTAAAACAAGACCCCGAACAAAATAATCCAGGCTGTAAGTATACTATGGGACGATTTATAAATGGATGGGAGTTCTGTATGCCATGAGGAATACGTAGAACTGTCAATAAATATCCATCATCAGTTTGGACAATATGATTTTCAGCAGGATATCCAAATTTTAGTGTTTCTTCATACTATAATAAGTTAGTAATGATAAATTTATGAAGTCTTAGAGAATTATAAATTTAAGGATTTTTTTTCGTATACTTACAGGATCTAATCCTAAGTAATTTGGATCAAATTTCCATAATTTTACTAATTTTAGAATCATTTTGAATGCATCCCATATCGACCAACTATTCAAGTCTTCAAATTTTTCAATTTCATCAATTAATAAACTTCCATTGGTGCCAGATATTACAGCTAAGGTCAAAGTTAAAATACCTATTATTTTGAATTTCATTTTTTAATTATGTTTTCTAATAACTTTTTTCTATTTCAGGGATTCATATTTTAATCTATATATACTTAAATCTTATCGAAAACATGTTTAATTAATTGTATTTGATAATTAGATGAAATCATTTTTATAGAAAATTTTTTTTAATGAATTGTTTGTGTATTTAGGAATTTATGCGGAACGCCAAATTCATATCATATCATAAAATTATTACACCAAACCCATTTATATTAAAAATACTTTTATTTATTTACTTTTTATTTATTTTGAGAGGGATAAATTAAGAAAAAAAATTAGAAACCTTATATTTAAAAATCGATTTAAAACAATTTTTATTAATATATTTACCAAAAATTATTTGAAATCAATACCTGTGGTAAATCAATATGTACAAAGGAAATTCAGTTTTGGTGTTTATTTAAAACTTAGAAATGCATGTTATTTATAAATTTATATTTTTCAGGAGAATAGAATATTCGGCTTTTGAATTCCTCAAACTAAACTTTGGCAAATCCAAATATTTGAAAATCAAAATTCTTCCAACGACACTTGATTGTCTTTTTTTACAACAACTAATTTTATTTACCTTTTAATCTTTTATTTTTTTGCTTAATCACGAGCTTAAAGCCCTTTTTAGGTCCAAAAATACTCCATGAAGCACCTTATGACGTACAGGCGGACGGGCGGGCAGGTGAACATCGACTAAGTAGGCGATTATGTGAACATCTATACCAAAATTTTATTTGTGCGGTCAATATTTGCTTGCATTACAAACTTGAGACTAAAAGTGAATATATTTTCTGACATATTCTATGTATGTTGAGTAATAGGGATCGTTTGTTTGGATTTTAGGCTCCTGAAACACTGAATATGATGTACTCCACCCTGATATCCTTAGTCCCTTTATATTGAAATGCACTGATATCACCATTTTTACAAAATGATTCATAATTACGGTGTTATCTTCTGTATCATAAACACGATTTAATATATCTTATATTGAAAATTTCTTCGATAAAAATCTCAGTTAAAAGCTCTATATATATTAACAAATAAATTATGTTAAAAACAACATATTGTAACATATTTAAAAATAAAATCATTGCACAATCGAGCATTAAGCATTCATTATTAGGTTGCATTGTTTTCATAGCATACATTTATGAATGTATATCATTAAATCAATATGAATAAAATTTCAGATCTTATATAAGATATTTTTAATAAAATAGTATTACAAGATTAGGTATTGTCATTCGAATCACACGTGCACAAAGCTTTACATTATCTATTGAAAACTACAGCTATTGTATTCTTGTAGAATATCTAGGATATCTCGAAGTAATGTCTGAAGAAGATTTCCTAAATCATTTTGTGAAAATTGATTGGCATGACTAAGCATTCAAATGAGAGATATCGGTAAAAAATTTGGGAATTATAAAACATCATTTTTAAGATTGATAAAATGTCAGTTTATAAATTAAAATAAATCGTAGCATTTATATTTTATTGATATTCTGAGGATTGTATTTTCAAGGGCCCATTTCCGCTTACCCGAGAAATAATTCTAAGAATTGTAAGGAAATTAGAATAATCAAAGTTGGGAGTGGCTCCACTAGATTTGATGACATTAAAAGTTAAAATGTCCGTTTCAATTTCAACGCACTTAAATTCAACTAATTCCATTAAGGTCAAGGTAATGTTGGAACGAACGTCAATTCTACCATCCATTTCTGTGTAGAAAATAACCCTACTGTGACCAAGCACAAATAGTTGAACTAACTCTGAAAGCACGCTACATTTCACACATATTGCAGTAGAAAATAAAATGTTCTATTATGAACAAAGTTATAAATTTAATAAGTTTTTCAAAAGCAATTTGACTTTTTCACATTTAAGTAGAATTTAATGCAATTTGTAATAACAATATCACATATGGCGGTGTATCACATCTTGCCAAATAAAAAAAAAAACAAAAAAAATTATATAGATGTAATATAAGATTTTTATATGCTGTTTACATTTAGTGTGTTGGCGTGCTCGAACACACTAACGGAGTAATGAACTTTTTTGTTGATGCTTTTGTCCAGAATATGATGTAGGTATTAATATTAAAGTGTCGCATAACAAGCGTATTTGTCATTGGTCAAGTCATGTTCCAGTCAAGAGGCAGATTTATCATTTCAAGTGTATGTAATCGTATCTCAACACTAGCCAAGTGAAATAATCTGTTTTTATGATATTAATTTTTCAAGGTGTCAAGTAAACTATAGTTTTTATGGGTCGATTTCAATCTTAACTCATTACATGATCCATATTTCGATATTTTTAAGTTTAACAGAAATTTTAAGAAAAATCCTGATTATTTCGATGTTTTAAGAGCTTAATATTCCTTCCAAATGAAGAAAGGCACGATTTGGAAGTATGATCCTTTCTTCACAGTTTTCGTCTCACGAATCACATTTTGGTGGTTTTGTAAGATTAAGTTACAGACCTAAAATTTTTTATTAAGTTATTGTCTAGGAACTGTCATTTAGTTTCAAGACCAAAATTCCAGCAAAAAGCATTTTATAGTAAGACACATTTAATGAGTGAAAAATATGGCTAGTGGCTGTAAAACTGACTTCGAAAACTATGTGATATTATTAGATTTGAAAAAATTATAGCAATATTATGATGCTATTGTTTTACCATTTATGAAAAAATCAGACCTTGTATCGATATTAAAATTATAAAAAATAAATAAATAAATAAACTTGATTAATTGCAATTAAATACGTTTAACCCTTTATTTTCAACTTGTAAGTATACAATTTTATTACAAAAATATATAAACAGTATTATTATTATTTTTAATAATAAGTATTTTAGTTATTTAACTATTTATAATATTGATAGATATTATTCAAATTAGAAACAAATAATATTTCTAAATATATGCGAATAAAGTTTTAGTATGCATTGATAATTAAATTACTTTAATCTTTTAATATGATAAAAAAAACAACGGAAATACTTAGGAAGGTGTCGCATATATTTGGAAACATTATCTCTGTAATGATGTTTTAACAAAATTTAATTGTATTTGGCTCAAATATATTAATTTTTTGAAAATGAAAATAGAAATTAGGCGTCAAAAAATCTACCTAGAAACAAAATTGAAAATAATTTACTTTCCAATGATTTGTTTAAATGCACCGGGACTACTAAATCTTATTTGTTTTTTTAACGCAATTCTTTTCAGAAAAAATTACACAAAACTGACATTCGTTAAAATAATAAGGACTAAAAATGGGAATTTATTTAATTACAGATTAATAAAATACCGTTAACGATAATCTTTATTGTATTTTTTTCGATTTTCGACCTCAAGTAAATAAAAAAATAACTATTCAAATGCTTGACATACAAATTCTTGAAAATAAGATGATAATTTTGCTCCCAAGTCCTCCATTTCAAGTCATTATTGTGCTTGTCAAAATTCATAAAATTTCAGTTATTTTTCCGTTTATTTGTGACTAATTCACGTAACTTTTTTTATTTTATTCCATTCAAGTAAGTGAAAATAAGTAACAATTTGAGCAATAATACATTTGGACTTTAAGCTTTATTACTAAAAAATCTGTATACTCTTTATCCAAAACTATTCTAACAAGAGAGTGTTATTTCTACACATTCCGTTACAAACCACATTGATAAATGCGTGATAACTTTTCACAGTTACGTCTTAAGACACACGTAAAATGTGTACAAATAAAACTATTTGATTTCTAAATATTTATTCATTTAATTTATATTATTTCTTATAATAAATTTTTAATTAGATATAATTTAATTATATACACCCTGTTAAAATACATTTGTGAATTACTTTAATACAAAAATATTTGGCAGATTTTATGTCACTTAATATTTAAATTTATTTTTTTTTTTATGAAATCAATTAGGAAGATAATTTTTTGTTTCTCATAGTATATACAGAAGAATAAATTATTAAAATTGATATTTAGTTATGATTAGTTATTTATCTAGAATAGAACAATCATATTTTTAGCAACTTATATTAAAAACATTTTTTCTCAATTATATAATTTTTTTTTTACCAAAATTGGTCAATTTATATTTTCATAAAAATTTTTCGTATTCCATTTATTTTTTTAAATATTACAATTTATAATAATTTTTAAGTAACATTACAATATTGATTTTTTTGGTTCCCTTGCTGTGGCCTTAAACCTGAAATGAATTTCCGCTTCCAAGGAATGATGGAAACTTAGAGAAAACCTGGGTATCTTATAAAATCAAGATTTCCTTTAAAATAACACGTTATAGTAATTTTATCAAAAATTTTCGTAAACAAATTTGGAAGGAGTAATTTTGATTTTGAGATGCGTAAAGATGAACAAACTTTTATCATCTAATTAAAGCTGAGAAAATTTAGTGACAGTATTTTTATTATAATTTCACTGTTCATGTTTCCTCCAATCTACCTTGCACGTGCAATAGAAAAAAACTTGTACTCTTGTGTTCTTAGAGATAAATGCAATAAAATGCAAATTTGAGTCGTATTTAATATTCGAACGTATGAGACAGGCCAACTTTGAAGGTTTCATTCAATGTTCTAAATAGTTTAAAAATACTAAGGCTGAGATAACACGATATGCCCCAATCATACTATGAATTTAGTAATACATTTTGTTGAATAAAGCAACACGCCCATCAATTTCAATACTACAGCTCTATAAATAGCACTGGAATGTGTGATATCAGCCTTGTATTACAGGATAAATGTTACTTAATACACAGAAATAGTTTTATTTTTATCTGAATTATGTGCAATGCCTTGTAAAAAATATATCTTATCTTGAAGTGCAATTGACATTTAATTGTAAATATAATATTTTTATTTTTATAATTATTTAATGCAAGTACAAAAATTTATCATTCATTAAACCCACTTTTTTTTTGTTGTTTATAAATTTATTTTTAAAACGGCAGTTTTACATAAAAATTTCAAAATTTATTTAAGATATGCATTTGATTCAATGTTTAATTGGTAGGTAAAGAAGAATTGCTTTGACTAAGTGACTATTAATGTGACACAAAATTCAAAATCTGATTTGATTTTTTTTTATTTGATTTGTTTTAGCCATATACCGTATTTCGTAAATGCAATAATTTTTTGACTTTCTAATGCATTATAAACTGTAGCCATTAGCCATCTGTATCCAAGTTTTGACTTCCAAAATCAAACTAAAAATTTATTCTTTTCGTATTGGAAAAATTTTAACCATATCAAATTTAGAATAATGAACTTCGATATTTCTGCAAATATCGAAATCTGATTAAATTGTAATCTTTTTGGAACCAATTGAATTTCTTGGACGACCTACCGACATTATATTGGACCATATAAAATAATTGAAAAAGTTCTTAATTGTAATTAACTACCCAATTTTCATACATAGATAATAAAATGTATTCCTTAAAAGTAATATTTTGGTCGAAAATTTACAAAATTTCATTTCGTTCAGCATTGATTAAATCTATACACAATAATTTCTCCTTACTGATAGCACCACTAGATGACATTGTTGTCGTTGAATATTGTTTTTGTTGTTCATCGATTGTTTTACTAATTGTTATAATTTCATCATTTGATTTCGATTCATTATTTTTGTATGATGGTGTTATTGATTCTTTTCGATTTATGGCTACCGATGTAGTCACTTCACGTGGTTCAGATTTAGTTTCACGTTGCTGCGACTGTTGAATTGCAGTTTCTTTTTCCGATGACAATATAACACGTGGTTGACGTTGGGCTGCAATTACATCTAATCCACCAATTGTTGCGGGTCGCGGTTGTAACGGGGCTAATGGTAATATTGAACCGCAGCTGGCTGCTGATGGAACCCAATCAACACTTGTTGCATCTGAAAATTAAAAATAAACTTATTCAACATTCTTGTAATAAGTACTATCAAATTTTTCTCAAAACGGAATTTTCTCTCTAGCATAGATTGTATTATTTTAAGTATCATCATTCTGAAGCGAATTGAATTGAACGGTTTTGACATGACACCTGTGGTGTATTCAACAAAATTGTTTTTGTTTACAGTCCTTTGCGCGACCATAAACTTATTACCACGTAAATGTTTGTAGTGAATTAAGCAAAGTAGTTTGTTTCTGTTGTGTTTTGAAAACTAATTTTGTGAGTTACGTAAACATTTTCGAAATATATGCAACTGTTTTAAAACATGTTGTTTATTAAATCTACATTTCTATTTTCTACCATAAATAATCCGGTCACTACATTTAGAAAATATCTGTCAATATTAGATATAGAACTTTTAAAAAACCTATATTTATCAATGTGGAAAGAGTTGAAATCAATCACATACAATTTTCTGAAAAAATAAACAAACTTATGTCTTTTAAGTGAAAGAAAAAAGGTAAGTTTCGAGCGCTGTACATCCTGAAAGGTAACTTCACAATGGATCACTACCAACTTATAAACCTTGGTCTAGTAGACTCACAGCTATGCACATAAAACTTCGTTCTTGTCTTGGTAGGAAATAAAGGAAAACTTAAGAAATAAATAAGCTCATCTCACCTATGTTTAAGTTATTACATTGCTAATAAATTAGATTTTTAAATATTTCATTAGCTAAGCCCGTAGTAAAATTAGCGAAGCAATTTACCGAGAAGATTCTCTGCCTTGAATAAGTAAGCACAATAATATGGCCCTTGGCCTAAAATCGATAGAGAAAGGTAAGAAAACTATATAATTCCGGGTCTTATGGGTAATTTATTAATCTTCTCTAATCATTGTTTTTGGCTATGTAATGTGGTTTTCTATAAACAATTCGTAATATTATTATAAATTATTCCTTTTGCCTGCAAAAAGTGTTGATGACCAGACTATAAAATACACTATTCATTTGTTTTAAACAGAAAAGTTATCATCATTGTATGTCCATAATAGTTATAAAACATATTCACTTCTATCTCGAATACCGAACGTATTTTATTACTTTTGACATAAAACACATTAAAGTTGCAGTTACATCATATTATTTTTTAACATTTATGGTGGAACTGTTTATTATTTGCATTTTTATTGGTGTAAATATATTCAAAAACGTTCCCACCATAAAAAGTAAAAAAATATAATGTTGTATTCCGTGTATCAAAAGGTATCAAAACCTATCGGTACTTATCGTACATAATATAATGTTATCAACAACAATTCACTTAATTTTCAAGGGTATTTTGTTTACGGTGGAAAGGAACTTTATTATAGGGTATAAGACTTATAAATTTAAACAATACCAACGATTTATTTACCAGAATAATTTACCTTCATTTATTCAAGTACCTTAATTTAATGGAAAAACGATAGTAAACCATTTTATAAATATAGTTTATTAATTATGTAATTCCTTGATTGTTTTACGTTTTCCTTATTGATTTCTGATTTCAATAATATAAAAAGATTTTCAACTCAATCAAGTAATTCTTAAGAAAACAGTTTCATATATCGAAGAAATTTTGTGTCCATTTGCAAGGTATTTATTTGAAAATCTTTAATATGGAGATAAAATATGAGAAGTATTTTAAATCCTGCATCAAAAACTAACCTTGTTCAGATATATTCTTTATAAAATTTATATTATTATATCTTTTTCTTGTCAATTTTACAAAATCTATTGTTGAAGCTTACAGTTGTATAAACTGAAACATATCATCGAACTATTACTAAAAAAAAAAAAAAAAAACGATGTCTCTACAGAATGTAAGTGAACTATTATAACGTTTCAAGAACCTTTAAATAAGTATTATTGTACCAAACAAAAGAAATTTTTTTTCTAGGATTAAATCAAATAATTTATCAAAATTAGTTTGTACCAACATGTGTCATTCATTGTATAGATAAGGTTTTTTTTCTGACTTTCAACGATGGAAGATGTATTTTTTACAGAATGTGCAAATAGAAAATGCCGTAAAATCTTGGTAAAGTGAGAATTCCAGATAATAATAAAAGGGTCTTATATAGCCCCTACAGATAGATGAAGACGATGGAATCTTGCTACAATTTTAACCAAATTAATAATGGAAAACAAGAGAATTTAGCTGTAAAGTAACCTAAATTTGACCGCATAAATAAAATTTTGGCATAGGTGTTTATAGGAACACCTAATTCCTACTGTCCGTCTGTCCACCACGATAACTTAAAAACAAAAAGAGACAGCAGAGCTGAAATTTTGGTAACGTATTCGAAACATAAAAAATAAGTTTAAGTTCGTGAATTATCAATATCGGTCAATTGGATCCTTGACCGAACTTTTAAACTATTATATAAAAGATAGAAAAAAGTTCAAATACAAAAAATGTTTGAGTTTAGTGCCGAATGTCGTGAAAACTTAGCACTGTACATCGTACAAAGGAATGTTTTTCAAGCAAATGTCAAATGTATTTTTTTTTTTTTTTTTACAACAACAATTTTTTTGACTATTTATACAACAAATTTAAAAAAGAAAAAACAAATTTTTATATATTTTACTTACCACCTGCAGATGGTACAAGAGATCGCGACTCAGACGATGGGTGACGTATAACAGCAAGACTTGGAACCACAGACGGTGTTTGCAATGCGATGCCAATCACGTTTACACCATTCACATTACCTGTAAGACAAACCAGACAAACTGTTTTAAAACATGCTATTCAATTACGTTTTTCAGAATATCTATTCTGTTAAAGTAATAGTGAGAATTGTTCATCGTAAAGAACAAAGTTGATGGACAGTTCAAATTTCTACATTAAAATATAACTTATTTTCTTCAATTAAATTGAATTATAATGAATATAATAATTGATTGAATGTTTTTTATTTTCAAATTTATGTTACTTAAAATATGCGAGACATCTATTGGTCAGTATAGATAGTCGGCCGTAGGTGTCAATGATGGTACAAGAAGTATAAACGTGAATAATAAGTTTGATCGACATGTTGTAGTGTAAGCTATTTTATGTAGCATTAAATAAATTAATTAATAAGTATTAATTGAAGTAAATCATTAATTAAACAGAATATGCAATGATTATTATTTTAATAAGCTCCTTGTAAACCAGTTAAAATGTTATTTAAAACATTAATTTTCTCCTTATAGAAAGAGTCTACAACCGTTGTTAATCGGCATTTCCACTAAAATCTTACAGCTCAGTTACGACGTCGATTGAAAATAGTTGTTTCGATATTTAAGCATACACAAGATTTTTGCCAAGGCTATAAAAATAAAAACTTTAATCACAACGGATTTTATTAAAACTTTCGATGCATTTATATCAAAAGATTCTGTCACCAACTTTACTATTTTAAATAATTTCGATTACAAAAACAAAAATTCCTCTCTTCGACAAACTTTTAATTTCAATCAATTTGGAATTAATAATAATGATTCCCAATTATTTTCTAAAACTGTTAAATTAATGATAGTTTGTGTTAAATTTTTTTCCACATTTACTTTTTAATATATATAATTATAGTAGTAATACTGTGAATAAATGTTTTTCTACATGACTATTTCACGGTAAATAGATTTTAATCATTTAAATGAATGTATTGTAAATAACAGGTTAGTAGAATTATATTCGAATTTCTAGGTATATCTATCTATTCATACGTGTGCAGTTAACAAATAGATAGGTATTTATTACACCACAAAATAAAATAAATATTTTTTTATTCAATTTTTGTTTATTTAGTTTAAGCTCTTTACAAATAAAAATAAACAAACTTTTTTTAAATAAATAATATTGACCAACAGTTTTAATATAAGAGTTAGAAATTACCTTGGATCCTCTAATACTTTCGAAGTCCTACTTTTATTATTAGAAAAAAAAGATGATAAGTTATTCTATTATGAGTTTTTGCCCTTTATGGATATAGAATCAATCTTTGCGAAATTTTACATATTTAAAACACCGGATAATCAGTATTTAAATTATAATAGAAATTTTTAAGTATTGAATCTACACCAAAATATATACTTTTCTTTTAATGAATGACATTCAAAACGAAAGTGATAAAATTTTCCAAGTATTGTGTTTTTATCGACTATAAAATATGTCCTCTCTCATTTTTAAGAAAATTTATATTCCGTGATTTTCTCTTTCATTTTTTTCATTCAAATAAATCTCATTTAAATAGTAAATAAATTGTGTATTTTTTAGGTTCACTGGTCTCTCTGTCTGTTGAACATTGTTGATAATAATGTATTATGATTTCTTTAGGCTATAAAATAAAATAGGGCATGCAGAGAGTTCACACATGCGCAATGATAAATCGATAACAACACGTTCAAAGTTAACGTTTCTATGTATATTTGTACCGGGTATTTAAAAGAAAAGGCATTATGACACAAATTTCGTGACCAGTACACTTTATACAAAAAAGGTTTAAAAAAATGTTATTCGTTTATGGTGGCATATGAAGGGAAGGGTATGCAGATGTGGCTGGCTTTATAAGGAACTATCCTGGCATTCACTTTGTGCAAACCAAATGGAAAACTATTGAAAACCATCGGTAAGGATAGCCGACTTTCTCAAACAACTTTTGGTTTGAGACATCCTTTCGTAAACTGTTTAGATTCGCAACAAAGTTCTGCTCAAATTGAGGTAATAATCACATATATATTACAAAAACATCCTTTGACCGAGTGCGGTATATTGCATTATCATGGCCTACTTTCGTTCGGGAGGTATTACTTATACCGGGTATTCTGATAGGGTTTCCTACGATTGCTCAATATGTTGTTAAGATAAATACTGGAATAGTTCCAGTAAAGTTAGCCGCAGACTCAAATACCCTATTGACGTATTATTAAAAAAAAATGTATCTTTAAAAGTATTACGATTATTAAAAAATTTATGCTGATATTGTAGAGAATCTTCTAAGTATTTAAATATTTTAAATAAAAATTTACATTTTATTTTTGAATATTTCTTCCAAGTTTTCTTCTATTTAGTGTATTTTATGAATGATAATCAGAGGTCAAACTTATTCAAGAATCTACTGAATGAAATATTTGAGTTTAAAATATAATGTCATCAGAATATTAGCATCTTTTTGTTATACACGGTCTTCAAAACATTAATTTTTTTACTGTAATCGCATGTATAAAATTTTACTTCTGTTGCATTTTTTTTTTTGTATGGAAAGTGTGAATGTTGAGTAAATTAAATCTATAAACACACAATTTCCGTGTGTATTTGCAGTTTTTTTACTTAGGTAAATAATTACTCGAACGATAAGCGTGTTATGTAAACTGTTGATTGAAGAAATTGATTAGAAGTGATACATATTTTTATACGCAATACTATACTAACAAAGTCAAAAGTTATATTATGATAGTTTGAAAACATCTATATATTTATTGCCCCAAAGGAATTATTGAAGATACTTAATGGAATACTAATGCCCACATTAGGATTTTTTTCGATTTTATGTACAACAGATACCCAATTCTTTAACACAATGTGAATACTTAAAAGATAAATATTTTGTGAAAAACATGAATGTATTTTAATTGAGTTTCAAAATTCAATAATATTTATCAAAATAAACTGGTTTTTAAGCGTACAAATATTATAAACAAAAAACACATTTAAAAAAAATTGTAGTCATTGATAAAAAAAGACAAAGTTTTGTAAATATAAAATTTCTTTCACAAATAAAACTGATTTTACTCTTAATTTCATAAAAAAAAACAAAGTTAAAGTTATTTCTTAAATAAATCCTGTAAATACCTGTAATAACTCAATTTCTTATACCTGTAATACCAAAATTATTATATTATATAACATCATATAGAAATAAATGCTTTATAAATAATAAATTAATATACAGATTGTTTTTTGGACTCACTTTATTTATATAGAAAAGAAGTAAAGATAACAACGAACAGAGTTAATTGCTTAGATACTTGACATGTGTTTGAACTATCTTCAAATCATAAGCATTCATAAAATACTCTAAATATCCAGTCTATACTGTAATGTTTAAACTATCTTCAATCATTTGCATTCATAAAATGCTCTAAATATCCAGTCTAAACAGTTGTAATAAGATTATATATTGTAATTATATATGTAAATTAAATAAATTTGACCTGAAATAATGGTGAATCAAAATTGTTGCAGTCCAATTAGTTATAATAACATATATATTAATAATCAGTAAAAAAATTTATTAAGATTATTCCTATGAGCTACATTTAAAATAACAATGTTTTCTATTTTTTATTTTAAAATTTCACATGTATAAAAAAAAGAACATTTCTCCCGCGAAAAGAACTACTTTACACTGGAATGAGAGGAATAAAGAAAAGTTGTTATAAGAGCATCCATTATCTTCTTTCTGAATAATAATGGTAAACAGAATTCAATATAAATATACATGCTTATTGGAAATGAATGAGCTTTAAATTAATTATACCAAGATACTGATTATTTAATACGTTCACCTCACCAATAGTGAAGACTGGGCTTACGTATTTATACTAAAGTTTGGTCAAATTTATCAAAGATATATTACTTTTTGTTTCATTATGTATGCAAACATTTCTTCCGTTTGTTTACAAAAAATTATATATAAAAAAAATGTATATCTTACAAAATAATGTGAATTTGTTGTCTAATTACTTATTCTTTACACCCAAGTTGAGTTTCAGGTAAATTTATTGATTTAGTATTATTAATTCAAAAGGTTATACATTCGGTTTTATTTTTATGTTTAGTATTGCAACATTTATATAATCACAAATACAAAAACAAAGTGTGATATTACATCACTTCCTTGTACGCTAGAAACAAAGATGGCATCATAAAAATACTTGATAATTATTTTTATCCAACAAAATCTTTTATTTGTATTAAATTTTACTCTTAATGTATTATATATAAAAAGTTAAAAATTACTCAAAGCAAATGGACACAAGAAATTTATTTTGAAATTCATTTTCTCACAGGTCTTTAAAAATTTTAAATGATTGTCTCAATTTCATGTTTATGAGATTCTAATATTTAAAAATGTATTTGATGTTTTCCGGTCGAATTGTCCATGTCAAGTTGCTACTGGAAACTCACGTTTTGAGAACTCCTGTGTCCCAAAAATGTAGTCAGAATATTTTCTGAGGCTGACAAATATCTAGGTATTTTTTGAAGCTAACAAATATCCCATAAGCACTTCATTAATTAATATCATTAATAATTTTACATACTCCAAAGAAATAAAACAGTATTTTTTTTCATAATTTCCACTGTTCAATTGGAAAAAGTTCTTACACTAATGATAACTCCTATACAAATCTTTAGAAGAATATTTGTCAATGATACTATATGTTTCAGGGCTCTGGGACTAATATTTTGTTGACTGAGATAACTAAAATGGAAAAATACTTTTTTTAGGCTTATAGTTAGTTACATTATGGGTACTAAATCCACATGAATTTTTGATTTATATTATTTTGTTGTGATAAATACGAACCGTTATGTTTATTATCTACAATATTATTATTATTATTATGATTTTTTCTTGTACAATATACATAAAATTTTTTTACTTTATAAATTTATCAAGTTGATTTTAATGCTAAATATTTTATATTTAATGTATCCTGTGCTGTAATGTTCTGCTACATGATAATGTCTTCTCTCGAATTAATAAAAGTGGTAAGGGGATAATTTTCATCCAACAAAAACATCATACGCACATTCTTGTTCCTTTCAAATAAACGCAAAGCTTTTGTGTTCATATTTTAAAAAAAAAAAGTATGTTTATTCACAAAGCCGAAATACTGTTTGATTTTGTATTGTATTGATTTTTAAAAACGACTGACGTGTTTTGAAAATTAATAAAATTTGATTTTTTTATTTTATAAACTGTCGTGTGTGCATAGTTTTATATGTGATACATTGATGGCAACTAATCGATTCGTCATGTCTTAAATTGAATTCAAAAATTCGTCATATCTTAAATTGCTCAAAAATTGATACCTAGTTAAAAGCAATTGAATAAAAAATTAACACCACTGTAAAAGTTTTGTATTATCAGGAATTCAACGAAACCATATATTGTTGAAAAACTTTTTGAATCCACAGTCAAATTTATTTATTTTATTTTTTTGTTTTTACTTCAACAATTCAATAACTGTTATAAGAATTTATAAGAATAACTTATTTTTACCCATCGATGTATAAGCAAACAAATAAAATAATCATTACTTATTCGAAAAACCGATATTTACTTTTTAAGTGACATTTAAATTTCAGTTTACGAATATTGAAATAAAATTTTTAGTGCTCTAAGGTTACGTAAAACATCGCTTTACTTCAATTTAATGTCACACATTCAAAACGGTCAATAAGAGGTATTTGACAGATTTATTGGACAATAGTTAATTTACTCCCCTTTTTTCGGACAATACTAACATATTAAAATTTGGACATGAGTATTCATAGGACCTGAGGAACTCATTTCGATCCTTACTTATGGTTTTCTATAATTTTCCATTTGGTTTGCCCAAAGAGAATACTTGGACAGTTCCTTATAAAGTCAGTCATAGCTAACATATTATTTTAAATTTTATTAAACAGAATTGGAAACAAACCAAGAATTTTCGTTAATCAGAAAGTAAAACGACGGATACATTTGCATTACAAGATTGATCGAAATTAGTTATCGAATAGTAGGTTTGGTTAATTACGAAAATGGTTGAAAATTGGCGCAAAATTTAAACTATTCTAATTTTTCAAAAAGACAACTCAGTATTTTCAACAATTTTTCAAAAAAAAAAAGTCCATAATCAAAGTCGCGAAACATAATCATGAATGTATAAAAATTTTCGATAGTACATATTGTAGTTATTTCATTAAAATGACTTCATCTAACATCAAATAACTTTATCAATTTATCATTGCACATGATATTTGGAAGAAAAAAACTCAACCCATCTAAATGATATTTTTTTTTTGTTCCGATATTATTCAATTTTTACACTGTTAGCCACGGAATAAAGATAGATATAAGAGCTAAATATAGCTTGAATCGTATTGTTGTAGAGTGCCAACATGTTAGCACGACGTATGTTATAACTTGGCATGATGCTCTAACGTTTATCAAGATAATGGTAGTAAAATGTGTTTACATGAGTATACGTAATGGCATTAGCTTTCTAGAAATCATAGAAGTACTACGAATAGTCATTCACTTTAGAACTGAATTAACTTTCAATCTAAGATCATCCTTGTAACACACTAAGAAGTTGTGCAAGGCTCTTGCGGCTTTTTCGTCAACTTTCCTCTTCGGCAGAGGTTTTGAAATGTTTGTTGAAGTATCAATTAGCCAATTGATTGAATTAGTTTGAGCGAAATAGAAATTACTTCGTGGCCTTTTCTTACCGCTCAGAGAGATTAGTTCTGATACCGAATCCTTCTGGATTCCGGTATAACCACTCACAAGTAGAGCCAGAATACCATCTGAGGAGGGAAGAAACCGCTCCAATTCTGTCAATAATGCTACTCCACTGTATAGACAGTCACATCTTCAAGTATTTCTTTTTCTGTACTAGTAACTGTGATCATTCAAACACTAGTGGACAATTTTGTACCAATTAAATCTGCTATCTACTTGCAAATAAGTCAATGATGACAATATAATAAAAAAGATAATATCAGCGAACGATGAATAAAAATGAACAATAATGGAAAAGACGTAGAAAATATGAAGACGATGATTATTATAATAGTCGTAGTACATGTATGTTACGTCTCGAAAAATATTCTACATATTTCGATTCTCAGTGGTATGTTTTATTTGAGTACACACAAATAGAAATTCAATTCGAATACTTACAATTTTATTTTTCAACCAAGAAACTACCACCACATCATTTTAATGAAACGAATGGGATATTTAAAAAAAAAAAAAGCTTATTGCTTCTTGCTGTATATACAAGAATAATTGTTTTAGGGTTTTTAGCTTAACATCATTTTTAATTATATTTTTTAATGAACTAATTACAATTTTTTCAGTTTTTATTGAAACAAAACATAAAAAATGAATTATATTTTGAAGAAAAAACAATTTTTTTCTTCAACAGTTAAAAGATTTTCTATGTCTATTACTCCATTAATTTTTTTTTTCAGAAAATAATACTTTATATAAAAGTTATGTAAAATACGAAGGGTTGATTTCCCACTGATAATTAACTTCTTGTCTAATATCAAAAATAAAAGAAAAATTTGTATTTATTCATTCCTGGTCCGGAATATTATGAAAGATTCTACTTTTCTGTAACATTTAATTTATATGAAACAAATGTTTTTCGATTTAAATTGAGCAATTTTGTGGGCTAGAATATATTTGTTTAAATATGTGAGTCCTTAAAGGCATTATATATATCAAATATGAATGAAACAAATAGTGAAATTTACTGCAGTAGAAATATTTTCTATACAGCTTTATTAACGCAATTAAAATATCTTAATCTGCATACTCTAAAAAATCTTATAGGAACGTAGTCAAAACTTGTAGAGATATGTTTTGATAATTTAAGTAAGTGTCATATTGTGGACTCCATCTCTGGTATATACTACAATTTTATTAAATAGAAGATAATTTTCGTTTTTTTAAGATGGTTTTATCTTAATGAAAATATATTTATTTTACAAGTAAATTATAAAAAAATGTGGAGAAAAACACAAAATTTATATTTCGATATTCAACAACAAATAGATTTATATTTTATAGGTAGAATAATTTTATTATATTTATCAACGGGTATTCACCTAGTAATAAAAAGTTATGATAATAATTATGTAGGAAATAACAAAACTTTGTTATTTTAATAATCCTTCCAAAATATTATTACTATAAATAAATAATCCCATTTGTTAATTCATTATTGTTATAAATTTTTTATCATTTATTGTAAAAGTTGTATAAACATTGATATCAACATTTAAACATAAAGTGCCCTCTCTCTGTATTTGAAAAATTATATGATAACAAATATTAAGTGTGGAAAATGTACTTACCGATTTTCGCATTACCAAAAGCATCCTTGAATAGCGCCGGATGATGGTGTTTGATAGCATTCATGCGACGGTTTGCAGCACCATCTCCACGTTTTCTACGTGGTTGTTCAACTGGTAAAACACGTCGCCGTTTTTTCGGTAACTTCGATCTAGCCTAGAAACAAGCCAATGCTATATTAGTTATGTTATTTTCCACTAGATGGATACAGGAAAATTATATTCAATGTATTTATATCATTTGCAGTTTTCTATGTAATCTCTATTATCGTATTTTTAATGTATTTTGAGGGATTTAATTTGAAAACTATTCTAAGTAGCAATAAATGTTAAATGTATAAAAAATGGGTGAAGCTTCAAGTAATATCAGTTCTAGAAAATCAGAAAATCAGAACCTTTTATACAATGTGCTACGACGTAAGATATATGCCATAAAGCACAGAGGCTGAAAAAAATTCAGCATTTCGAAAGTATTATTTTCGCACAGAAAATGTATTTCTGAAAGTTGCGTTGTAAATATTTGAGTTTAAACTTCATCTTAAGTACATGGGATCGATTTCTAGGAAAGCGCATAGTTTTCAAAGTATATAATTTATTTATAAGAAAGTCTTCAAGAAAAATAGAGACAAATTTCAATTTAGAAATTTTTCGACCTTGTGTATATAATATAATAAAAGGCAGGTTAATCTTGTCAACTGCAAATAAATGCAATTGTGCGCCTTGCATTTTTATTCAATTCTTGCAAATAAAATATAAAAATAAAAATAATAATATTGTACACGATTTTACTGTTCGAAGATCGAAATTCAAACATAAAATATATTTTAAAATAGAAATACTGACGTAATAGAAAAATTTCTTTACAGAATCTGATTAAGAAACGATATAGAATTTCTTTTATATAAAATAAATAACTGATAGCAAAAGGTAGGGACACGTGTATGTAATATGTTAACATTATTTATACCTTACAAGTAGATATAATACAAAACCTTAGAAGGCAAGTAGTGTGTTTTCATATTTAATAGGGTACGTTTACTAAGGCTTGTATAAATTCCTCTAGTTTATAGTCTAATTATTGGAAATTTACCATTTTGAATCCATACGAGTTAAAAGTATTTTGACTGTCGATTAAAGAAATTAGCACAAGAATTAAAAGTTACAGGAATTTATATTGATGGAAATTAGAGTCATTTCAGGGGAATAAAAATATTTGTCAAAATTAAGAATAGAAGAAATTCTATAAAAAAATTATTTTGAGAATTTTTTTTTTGTTGGTGAATACAAATTTTTATTTTGTATGATATTTCAAGATTTTTCACTGACATTTCCAAGGTTCTAAGTTTCATTTAAAGCTTTCAAGAAAGGTATTAAGTTTTTTTCCAGTTGAATCGAAATACAAAAATAAAAAGAATACCAGAATTTCATTCAATTTGTTAGAAAAGGCAAAAAATATGTTTCCTTTTAAATAAAAATAAAAAAAAAAAACTACATTTTTTTAAAAACTTGAAAATTGAAGAAATTTTAACTTTCTTCATAATAAGTGACTCAAATAGATACTAATCAGGTCAATAATTCACGTTTTTCAATCGACCCAAATTCATTTTTAGTTACACATCATAGATCAATTTGTAAATAGGTTCTTTTTTCCATAGATATATTTTTATTTACTTACCTGAGTATGTGAATAAAACATACTGAAATTTGATACAATAACTGGTACAGGTAACGCTATTGTTAATACACCAGCCAATGCACATAAAGCTCCAACAAACATGCCAGCATATGTTTTTGGTGCCATATCACCATATCCCACTGTTGTCATAGTAACAATCGCCCACCACAATCCTTCCGGTATACTCTTAAAATTATTCTTTGGATTTTCCTAGAAAGAAAAAAAATATATATTAAAACTCTTCTCGCAGAAACTGCGTATACGAAGTAATATTTGAAAATTTCTAAGCCTACCACAATAAAAGATTTGGCTATGTCAAAAAATGCTTCGATCGCCAGTTTGTTAGGTGAAAAGTTCGATAACCATCATTGACAGAAAAATAAATTGTTGTGACAGGCTGGAGTAAAAATAGATTCGGCAAAAAAAGCTAAGACTTAAAATAACATACGAGTCATTACAGGAGGTATTATTTCCCAGATTTGACTCCGATTTTAGTATTTTTAAAATAACGATGTTTTAGAGAGAGCTAGTTTTGAAGCGTGTCTATCAGTCTGTTGATGAGCACATCGTGTAGTAACGAAGTAATTTTAAACATTAACAAGATCTAAGCCATAGAAATTTGAAGCATCGATTCATTGTAGCTAAAAAACCAATAGCTCATATTCCTTGAAGATGAAATTCAGTTTCAAATAGCTACCTATCGTTGTAATAACATATCAATAATAAAACAGACAATATATGAATGAAAAATACTACTTGGAAAATGAAAATCTTTTTGGTAAACTCTAAGGTATTCAAATAGGTATGTAATACTACATACAAAGAAGGAAAAAAACAGTGTATGATAAGTTCCTTCACTAGAAAATATTTTCTTTATGGTTTGCATCCAGTAAAAGTTTAGATAAATCTCTAACAGAAATCCGGTTGACTATTATGATATTGTGGATAATTTTCATCCTATTTATATTTCAGTAGTTTTGAAATTTAATAGTTTGTAGGGTTAGTCGAAAGGAATTCAACTTTTTAATCGGAAGTAATCGTAGACTTCATGAATTTTTCGTCATAAATTTATTTATATTTTTAAGTATATTATTTTACTTATTGCTAGAGAAATTTGTATTGAGAATTGAAATCCATGACTCCACCAAAACCTTTTTCGGGCATTATCTTACTCTTTTTCGTAAACGCAAGCAAAGAAATTCAACCAAGATTAATATTAACATCAAATATAAAATAAGCTAAGTCAGCTTATTGATACAGAAAAGTCTACGTAACTGAAATGTAGAAAATGCATTTTTGTAGAAAATGTACATACAATAGAAAACTCTTTTCGAGAAAATTCACCACGAGGACTTGTGTGTCCACTGGTAGAGGTGTTTTTTAAATGAAAGTGATGTTTGATAAATAATTTTTAGATACTTTGTATTATTATGACTTGATCTGGGTAATAAATATTTGAATTATTGAAAGAAAAAAAAAATATATCAACTGTATTATCAAGAATTTTCATTCATATTGAATTTAAATTTTTTAAATTGTTTGCTATAATTTCAATTTTTAAATTTAAAGGGGCAATGACTTTTATTTTATTGAAACTAAACCTGAAAATGATCGTTGAGTTAAGTACTCAGTATGTTTCGAAAAATTATAGACTGACAATTATCAAACCCTAATTTTGTTAGTAGAGTAAGGGCGTCATAAGTTTCATAGCAATGGGAAAACCTATTAAAAAAATAAACTAAAAATGAACCTATCGAATAACGCTTTTATTTCTTTCAGACTATAACGAATTTTTGCAAAATTTATAAATCATAACTGGACTTTTATGATCAATTATAAAGAAATCTACATAGTGTTTAAAAATACAACTATTCATTGGAATCTGTAATGAAGACAATATATTTATTTGAAGGCCAAAAATAACAAAAATCATGAATTCTTAATACAAAAATTTATTTAATTAATAAATCATTAGCATTCAAACAGGTAATAGAAATCAGGTTTTAAAAATTATTGAGATGAAGTCACATTTCAAACGAGAAAAAGAGGTCAGAGAAGATAGGTTTCTCTATAAGAAAATTGTAAACATGATAAATTATAGGAAAATTCTAATTGAGAAATCGCATAAATTCATGATTAAAGCTCGGTTTTTTATATTGCTAGTTTTTCGTAAGTTTGAAAAAGTTTTTGATTCAAGTTCATGACGAAAGCAAATTTTATAAAATTTTGTAGATGTAAATTAACTGCACAGATTATTTTAAGAAACTGTAAAATTTTCGTTGAAGTATTAAACGAGAAATTTACTGATTGACTGGCAACTTGCTATCTGAGAAATACATTTTTGTTCATATCAATAGTTTGCTCCAGAAATGGAAATCTATTTTTAAAAATATTAGCATTACAATATCTTTTAAAATAAATTATAATTGTCTCATATAAGAGTGAAGTTTCCTATCTGATAAAAAAAGTGGTCTTAGTAAGATTCACAAGCCAAATAAATTAAATTTTTTTAAATCTCTTACTTGTTAAAATAGAATTCATTTGAAATAAACTAGATTTAACAAATATGCGCTTAAATTTACTAGACTAATAAAAGATAAACTGAATAATTTGAATGTTTAAACGAACTATTGAGCTCTGACGTTTGATAACTTTACTAGTATTAAATAATATATAGATATTTAAATATACAATTACTTAATACCACTATCAGTATTTTAATTTACCATTGATGTGAGAGAAATAAAATTAAGAGATAAAAAAATATTATTTTTAATATAACACTATAACTAGTTGTAAAAATACTACTTAAAATTTCCTCTAGTCAGTGATTTTATTTACAAAATGTCTAAAACATTTATTACTTTTGTGTGCAAAATTTTAATTTTAAATATTTTTATAATATTAACATTAAGTGCGGATAATAATTTTACGATTGTGTATTATCAACCAGAACAAATTCATATTGCATTTGGTGATGATATTAATTATGATTTATCAATTACATGGTCAACATTTAATTACACAAATCAATCAATTGTACAATACGGTGTGGATTTTAATCATTTGAATCGTATGGAATATGGTTCATCAAAATTATTTGTTGACGGTGGACCAGAAAAACATTCGCAGTATATACATCGTGTTTATTTAAAAAATTTGTTGCCGAATACACAATATGGTATGTACTTTGATTTTAACTTATGTTTAGGTTGAAATAAAAGTCCTAATTTAATGTTATTCTTATGAGACGTACAATAACTTTCTATAAAGAAAAATGCCGAAAACAATGTTAAAACACACCCACATACATACACCAAAAAGTTACATTGATAACTAAATACTATAATATTATTATTTAAAAAATAAAATTAATAGTGTGGACTCCACTATGAAATCTTTTAATAGATGAAGATTATTGATTGACCTATAAATTTATTTTCAGTTTATCGATGCGGTAGTGATTTAGGATGGTCCGGGATATTTCGCTTTTCGACAACACCGAATGGTACCGATTGGAGTCCACGTTTCGTAATTTATGGTGATTTAGGTAATGAAGTTGGTGTGTCATTCGCACTATTGCAGCAATATGCTCAAAGTGGTAACATGGATGGAGTCGTTCATTTAGGTGATTATGCATATAATTGGGAAGATGTAAGGAATTCATGCTCAATTTGATAATTGCTTCAAAATTCATTTGGTTAATTGTTTTATAAAAAAAAAATTATAGGATAATGGTAGACTGGGAGATGCTTTTATGAATCAATTACAATCAATTGCGGCTTATGTGCCATATATGGCCGTAGTGGGAAATCATGAACAAGCCTAGTAAGTATTCTTAATTTTTTGAAGTTTTTTATAATATAGTATTACTGAAACCTTATCAGGAAGTGGCTGCTATTATATCGACCTTAGGGTTCACACATAAATTAAGTAAAGCTTATCTAAAGGGGATTGTTACCTATGTTTATTTTATTAAATCTGATATATTTTTGTATTTCTACAGTGTGAAGCGACGAGTACCACCTAGTTAATTATTAACTAATGAATTTTTTTACAGCAATTTCAGTCATTATCGAGAACGATTTACCATGCCTGGCAATACGGACAACTTCTACTACAGCTTTAATAAAGGACCAATACACTTTATAGTCATATCAACGGAACATTATTTTTTTGATGAACTAAGCTCCAATTTACTCCAGTACCAATACGAATGGTTAATCAAAGATTTAGAACAAGCCAAAGAAGAACGTCATATACGTCCATGGATTGTATTACTCGGACATCGACCAATGTATTGTATGAATACACGAAACGAGGGCTGCGTAAATTACGAAACAGCGGTTCGAACAGGAGCTTTGAATCAAACAACTAAATATGCACTGGAATCATTAATTTACAAGTATCGAGTTGATTTAGCAATGTGGGGCCATGAGCATTCGTATGTTCGTTTTTGGCCACTTTATAATTTTGAAGTATTAAATGGTACAAATAGCTCTGAAGCATATCGGAATCCATTGGCACCAGTTCATGTAATATCTGGAGCTGCTGGTTGTAAATATCCAGAGATTGATGTACCAAACAAGGATATTTGTGCGTATCGAACAATTGATTATGGATTTACTGTTGTACAAGCGGTTAATAAAACACATTTGTATTTTGAACAACAATCGGGAATCAATGGTACAATTATGGATAGTGCATGGATTATTAAGGATTCGCCGACCGTTGAATATACGGTAACAAACTTATAGTTTAGTCTTTAGGTAATTTTTACGAATTATCGATTATCGTGTTGCTATATTCGTAAAATTTCGTTTATTTGTTTGTTTTTTTTCACTTTTCACATTTTCACAATAAAACTATATTTTGAAGAATAAAGAAAAACAACAACACATCAATTTATTTGGTCTGAATGACATTTTAAACTAAAATAAAATAACATTTTTGTAAAAAAAACATTGTGGTTTATAAAACGTATAAAAAAAATGTATATAATCGTTTTGGATTTTGTTTTCATTGTTCACAATGAAATCATCAAGCACAAACATTAATGTGAATATTTCCGTTGTAAATAATGATCGTAATAAAATTTTACTTTAAACTAAATAAATACAAAGAAACAATCGAAACGTTTGCGATTTTATAGAACCTTTATTCCTTAAAATTAGGGAATTTGTCTTTGCTTTTTTTTTATCCAAAGAAGTTTCAAATGTGTTCTATCAAAATAAATAAATATTTTCAGAATGCTGGAGATTATTAGAAAATTTAACAGATATTTATTAAGTTTGACGTTTCAAAACATATTAGACTTGCATAATAGAGTTTGATTTCAAAAAAAAAAGTTTTATATATTTCTTGTTCACTATACTGATATCATTAGTATAATACTAATTTTTGCACTAAGCTGTGCACCGTAGCGTAATGTGACTTTCTTTAGCATTCAGTCAACAATATTTCAAACAGAATGAAAGCTTTATTTAGAACACAACGTATTTGATTGTTTGAGTGGTGTTTGTTAACTAAAAAATAAGATTGACGACATACAATTTATATTCATTTCGTAAACAAATATTGTAGGTTAAATTATGTACCATACAAAAATAAAAAATTAAATTTTGTATACGAAACAAATATTCGATAATACCTTCCCTACCACATTCGTTAGATGGTTGTTATTATTTATAAAGTATTGTTGAATAAACATACAATTTGCCCTTGTTCAAAAAAATAATAATTAATTGACATCATTAATAGATTTAGTAGTAGATGATTCAATTCGATATTTAAATATATCTATTTTTTTCTGGAATCAAAGAAAAAATAAAAATTTGTAAAATGTTACATCTAAAAATCGGGAAATTTCCTTTTAAAGGTTAAATTACAGGTCGCAATTAATTCCTTAATTATTCCTTATTTTGTTTTAAATAGTTCCTTATTCTAAATGGAGTATAAATCTCTAAATTTAAACTATTAACAGGATCAAGAAAAGATACAAATAAATAAACCAGCTTCGTAACAGGTTATTTGTACTCAATTCACAAAAGGTATGTCTCTTTACGAGACCACAGCATATGGGAGAGAAAAGCTATCAGTATTTTGACCGCCCGCTGGTTTTCAATAATTTCTGAACAGGTAATTATTTTTTGGGCTACTTGAATCCAGCGTACGTATTGTCATTATCTTAATTATAGTAGGATTTAAAAGAAAATTCCGCCATACAAGAAATGAAATCTGAAATCGTTTGCCTTAGAGCTCAGCACGCTACCACTGACATGATGCTACAATCACTGTACAAATAAAACAAAACCATTTCTTTGAAAGAGTGATTGAGATGATTCTATGTGAAAATATCCAAGATTACCGCAAAATCAATATGATAAAATCAAATCAATATTTTTTTTCAAAAACTGATACTCGTTACAGCACTCTTGAATTTTCAATAAACTTCAATTATTTATACATAATTATGAAAGTCGTTCACAATTACATTTTTTTAAATTAAATTTAATTAAATATCACATCGAAAATTTTAATATAGTAGTTAATTATTGATTACTGTTTATTACTGTTTTAATTACAGCATGTTCAGTTAAAAACGCCACCAATCAGTGAAGTTTAAAGCTCAAATTAATGTTTTATGGGGAGAAAATAAAAAATTTGCCCTAGTATGTAAACATTGTTTTTTAGATTAGAAATAACAGTATATTATGAAATTTTTGGTAAGAAATATAACCCTGAAACGGTAATTGATAAAGGAGATGTTTCTAAAATTGAGATCTCCCTAATCTTAACACCATTTTATCCCTACAAATTTATAATTATTTGTTCCTTAGGTTGGGGAATTTGGTGCGTTCCTCATAATTAGTTTCATGGATCGGCAAACCAAAGGACACGAAGCAAAAATAGCTGAAGAAATTTTAAAAGATCGATAGAATAATTTTTGAAATCGAAGTAAAAAAACATTTTATTCGATCAGGACAACCATACTTCCTCCGAACTCGGAAGTATAGAATGATTGAAATGAATGTTATACACGTTTACTCCATACGGAATAACCTTTTGAATGAGAACTGTGTAACAACGTTGTGTTTCAATGTGTTTTCGACAAGAAATATTGATTGAACGTTGGTGTTTTTGAAGCCACCAGAATCCCTACGGTCAGATTTATAAGATAATCAAATTTTCGTTTAAAAAAAGAATCATTATTTATTCACAATGCAATCGACATCCAAACAAACACATATGTCAGTCTAACGCATATTGGCATGTGAATACGACAAGTGTTGTATTTCAAAAGATACTTTTGTTATCTGTATGAGTAAAGTTGTAAATTTAATTAAGAAAAATTAAGAAAAAAATTCAGATTTAGTAGTTCTTCACAAATTTTTTATGCAATTACTTTTATCATACTTAAAAGAAATGTAACAGTCATATATACGTGTTTCTAGTATTGATATGTAGGGCGCAAACTTAACGCGGAGCAACTGCTACAAGCGGCATACATGTCAACGAGGCATCGAACGCAGTATGATCGAAGTCATAAAATATACATCAAATATAAGAGAGAAGTCAAACATCAAAAACAAAGGCATATCGTGAAGTGGAAAAACTTTAAAATGACTGAGGGCTGGTCACGTAGCCAAACTTCCAGACAATCGTTGGACACAAAGATGTATGAACTGGATATCATACCTATGTACGAAGAAAAGAGGGCGTCCAAGGAAAAGATGGTGTGACGAAATAGCGATGAAAATAGGAAGTTAAAGAACGAGGCTTGCTCAGAACAAATCTCAATGCTGTCTTATGGGGAAGACCAATACCCAACAAGTGGGCTGATTTATATCAGGCTTTATTCTTATCATATTCAAATAAAAGATCCATTCAAAAATTGTATTCCAATTTTTGATATTAAAGGAAACCGATTTTGTATCAAGCTTTCGTTCGATTGATTTGTACTGTTCCAATACATTCCAGACTATATATGTTTAAAGGGGTGGTCAATTCCTTTAAAACTTGTGTTAAAACTTTCATGAAGTACATATACAATTTTTTTTTTTGTGTGTGACTGGTATTCACAAATGGAAATAACAAATTTGTTTCCACCTAACCTTTTTCTGATTGGTAATGTAAAGAATTTTGATATAAATCATTATTACTTTCTCCATATGTGGACATTTTGTTAATGTTTTATTTACTATATATCAAGAATTTTCTAAAAACTTTCAAGGACCATCAAAAATGATCTTTCATTTGAGTTTTTCAAAATAGTGAAATCAAAGCAATTCGGGCTTTTTAACGTACTCTTTGCATACTAATATATTGAAAAAGTGATACCCGTAGCTATAGCTAGGATATATAGTTTCTGAGATATACGCATGTATTTCATACATTATCTCAAAAACTGTTTCTCCAATCGTAAAATAAATATTATTTTTAAATTTTTTAGACCTCAATTATACTAAAAATCTAGTGAGCAAAAAATTTTGAACATTTCGTTGAAAATTAAGGTTTTCTTCTACAATCAAGGAACAATTAAAAAAAATTACGAATCAGTTTTTTGAAAAAATTAACATAATATATAATTTGAACAATTATTTTTATTTAATATATTGCTGGTAATTCACTTTTATACGGTTTCATAAACGCTTACGAATAACACCTACCGGCAACGAACGCTAGCGTAATAATAAGTGCCATAAATATGTCATAATATAAAAAATTCAATCTTCAGAAAAAGCTTGCATTTTTTTCTACCCTCTCTGGCGTAATATTTTATCTAAATAATTAACAAAAAGGTTTAATTTGGTAATGGTGTTTCATTAAATTTGGTTAGTTTCATATTGAGTTTAATTTTGTGTTACCTATTATGGTATTTTTTTTTTTAATTTTGTTATTTACATTTCATTGATAATATGAACTAATTAAGAACAATGAACGAACGAACTATATGTAACACAAGTTAGAGAGAACTTTTTATTTTATTTTTCCTATCAACATAACTAAATTCAATTTATAATATAGTTTAATGTTTGTTTGTAGCTAATATATATATATATATATATATATATATATATATATATATATATATATATATATATATATATATATATATATATATATATATATATATATATATATATATATATATATATATACATGTAATTGCTGCAGGAAATTATATCTGTTGAAAACTACACCGACATGCATAGTAACAAGCTACAAGTCTTTGATGATAATAGTGTTCTATATGCATATACTTGTACATTGATTCTATAACGGAGTAGTGTAACAAAAATTTATTCCAGGAATATTTAGGAATATATCTGCTCATTTGCGATGAGAACTGCCACGTCTGTATGAAAAATATTAGTTGTTCGATGTAGGAAAGTCTCCTCTGAAGTATATTTTAAAACAAAAATGCCAAAAGATGATAAGAGTGAAATTTTAAGATGCTCGCGCATATCTGTCACACAAAATTAACAGGTTGAAGAATCCACATTTACTCTGAGCTTTATTAACTGTGTATCCTTCTCTAGCTCTTTTATTATTTTATTGTAATTAATTATTTGCATGCAATTAAAAATTTTATTTTTTAATGATGCCAAAGAAGTATAACCTTTGACGCGCGCACCTATTTTTTTTTTTTTGAATTCCTCAAAAAATATATTTCTGGATAATGTAGTAAATGGAAGCAAAAATTGAAAATATGAAAATTAGTGAACCACCTGTATGAAATACCATTTACTTTGTAAATAAATACCAAAGCAATTAAAGCTTTTGATTCAATAAATTGGCCTAAATAAACATTCAGATAGCACGAAGTAATATAATATAAGCATAGTTGTGCTGTATTGATAATAATCAATGTCAAAATATTAATTTTATATTGGATTTCATACTTCAAATCAATTTAAACGTGACGTGACAATTGTGACACCAAAGTGAAATATACAAATTGTATATACATAATGTTAGTATTAGATTACAATCATTACAAAAGTCGTTAATTATTTTGGGTTAAATTACGGTCTTAGTGTTTTAGAAATTCAATAATATTTAGTTGACATTCAATATTATCTTTTAGGTTTTATGAGGTTGTAAACCTTGTTATTTCTAAAGTCAGGAAAATGTAATGAATAGAATTTAACCTAAATAATAATTTTTATTGCTAATACATAATTTCACTACAAATGTGAAAAACACTATTAGGCATTTCAGGGCAATAATTCAGACACATTTTTTGAAATTAGTTACTTCTGTTCGAGGCCAAAAAGACCTAGCCTATTCTTGACATCATTTGGGAAAAATATTTCAATTTGGGATCAATGTTTAAAATTATTAACATTAGTAAAATACACTGTCTTTTTATATGTCGAGATACAAATGAACGTAATTAATAAGATGATTTCGAGATGAATAACTTTTTAGGTTCAGAATATAACTCTGTGTACGGAATTCAACGCAAAATTTCGTTATTACATTCAATACTTTAAAACATTCAAAAATTAAATATCCGAATTTTAATATGCAAAATTTAATATGTGAGCTACAAGTTTTAATTATCGAATAAGGTATATTGTTATGCAGAGAAATCTGAACAAATAATTTGAATTCTACATACATTTTAGTCACTACAGACCATATTTCGGACTTGATATCAAGCATGAATTGTTGATGTTGTAACATTTATATTTTAAAACGGTATTCATTAAATTTAGTGGTTTTCATTTTCCATTAAGTTTCATTTACTATTTTATTCAATTTAGTAAAAACAAATTTCATGTTGTGATAGTTTTATTTTCTGGGAATATTTACTATATACAATTTGTATTTTTTAATTGTTTAATAATTAAATTTGTAATTTTATTTTATATAAATTTTAATTTAGTTATAATTGGTATATATACAACACAAACGTTATGTGTATAAATTCCAGTTATGAAACAAATTCAAACGCGTTCCTGTCAAAATATGCTTATAAAAAATATCTGGTTTCCTGAATCGTTGTAACAGCCGAAGTTTTACATGAATATGTATGAATGAAAATGTAATATCTTTATAAGCAGATGTTTAAGGAATATACGAATAAATGTTTCAAAATGAGTTTATTAAGCATTGGCCAAATGAAAAGTAGAAAATCCTTATTGTAAAACATACACAAAAAAATAAAAAACAACATTTTTCAGTCCTTTTTTCTGCGATTTCCCTTTTTTTGCTGTTTGGAAACTGTAAGCGAACATTTTCCACAATTTTTAAAATAATTAATTTCTAAATATTTTTGTTGTTTCTCTCACATGCGGAATGTTGAATATTTAAAGTTTTCTAATGACTATTATTAATTTTTTGACAATAAATACTAAAAACATTTTGATTTTTTATTTATGAATTATTTTCGAACCTTGTACCATAAAACGTCATGTATTTTTTTACGCTCTTTAAAGTCGAGTATCTTCTTTAATTGTTCGATTACCTGTGATTATCTGATTAACTTATTTCAGAACTAGTCTATATGATATACCAATACGTTTCTGTACTACATTTGTTGAATAAAATAAAATAAACCCCCCATTAAAAAAATTATTAACTACATCCCTAAAGTTTAAACAAATAAATAAATTAAAAACATGATTCACTCGTATATAAATTTAATTATAATTATAAACATAGAATAATATTAATAATGAAGTATTTACAGTATTTTTTTTCTCATGATCTATGCAACTAGTTTTCAACTGTTTTAACCACAAACTTATGAAAAGCGTTTATGATTGCAAAAGTTTTGTTCAACATTAACTATTTTTTATTAACTTTCTTTCATGTTATATTCACTCTAATAACTTATTTATGTCATTAAAGATGTTTTCTGATGTTTAAATAATGTAAAACTTCTCTGATTTTAATGAAATAAATTTCTAAATTATTGACTTTAAACTGAATTTGATTAAAAAAAATTTCCAAAAGGCTAATTAAAATACGATTTTCATATTCAAAGTGATTTTTTACTCGTCAATTGAATGAGAAAATAAATTCAATCTTTACAAGGAATTTAACGAATGAGAAAACAAAAAAAAGGCTTTGGATTTAAAATAAGTTTGAAGTAAATTTTTTAAACGGGAGTTTTAATTACAAAAACTTGAAATAAATCAAAAATTTCCAAAGGGATTTATTTCAATAAAACTTCTGTAATCATTTTTTAACATAAAAGAGAAATTAATAAAAGTGACTTTTCTTCAGTTATTTTTCTTATAATAAGCTTGTCTAGGACATTATTACCATTTTATTATATTATTTATTTCTGTGTTATGTGAGTTTGAGCTACTAATACAAAATGTCATTTAAATGATAAAGATTCTTTTAACAATTTCAAAAAGAATCTTCTAATCACTACAAAAAAGTTTGTTTTTATATTCTTATTAAAAGTTTACAAATTTTTCTATGTAAGATGTAAAATAATCTGTCACGTAATAAATTTACAACCTCTATAAACATTACTATTTTGTCTCTCTAATATAGAGAATATAATTATTATTGTTATAATGTAAAATTATGACCTCGTAACTTCATAATTTTAACTATACAATATTTATAACCAAATATAACCAAACAGTAGGGTAGTTTAAATGGCTTGGAATATTTTCACTTACGAAACTGGATATTTATCCGTTTTTAATTTTAATTGAATCCATTTGCTGGAACGAGACATCTTTAAAGAAAGTTTAAAAGGCGGCAAAAGTTTTTTGGTTATCATGAAGTACATAGTCATTACAAATTTATATATAATGCTAAGAATGTTTCTGATTTGAAAATTTCGGATTTATATCCAAAAAAGGGAGGGCATCATGACCTTGAGATTTTTATTTTGCAATATTGCGCTTAATTATATAATAACATGCAACGCTCAATCGTTTCCCCGAACTCTCATTCCAAACGGACAGTTTCTTGACCAATTCGGCTATCTCGCCTCTTACTATAAAAATAATACATTGGTATATAAGCCGAAACAATTGAGCGTTGCATAATATTATTGAAAGGAAGGAAACCCTTAAGGGGTACAATAATTGAACGCATTCTTATTCCAAAATAAAGAGCCCAAGGTCGTGCCCTTCACTTGTAAGTGTATATTTAAAAATATACATATTGCTTTATTCAGACATGGATACAAAATAAAACTAAAAAACTATTTCTTGTTTCTAAAACGTGATTCTGACTCGTTCCCCCAGCACCTCTTACACACCAGGCTCAGTTCAATTTCAGCAACCCTCTTCGTATAACACCATCATCATGAATGCGACGTCATACATAATATAAATGTATCGTATGACATTGTACACTCATTTATACTCAAAATGTTATTAGTTCGTTGGCTCTCCGCCATATCAATTATGAATTACTTAATCAAAATCAAGTAATAGTATCTACCATATATTAATATACCTACTAGCTAGCACAAGCAAGCTATATGTAGATTTGTTATTATTATATAGGTAGGTATATATATTTAATAATAGCATAAAGAAGACTTGTGAATGTATAGAAGTGTATTCGAAATGCCTCCATTACCAACGTCACAACAAATATTAATATGTATTTGTTCTGATACTAATTTTCATGGCTAATTTTCATGGATTGATATCAGAATCAAAATTCTTGGCTAATATAAGGTCTTATAATTTTAGTACGGTTGTACAGGTTCCGGTGTCTAACCAATATTTATTTGATAATTAGATCTCGTCCGCGAATTTGTCCGAGATCATTTTAGAATTGGGTCCAGAAATGAAACATACAGCTTTATTTCCAGAAATAAATTTTAATTTTGAAATTATTGGAGAAATAAATAAATAAATTTTAGTACGGCTTTAATGGTTCCGATGTAATACAAGGATAAAAAACTGAACATCACGCAAAAAGTGCTTGGTTGAAATTCCATCAGGCACAATTACCCTGATGAAGGTTACCTTTTAAACTGAAATAATCTTCGACAAGTACATTTATATCAAATGGATATGTCCTATATTTAGTTTTCTATTAATTTCACAAGAATCTTTCATATTTCCTTGTTAGACTCCTATGTGTTAATCCAGGTAATAACTATAAGTGTGCCAATTATGTGTGCCAAGCTGAATCCATTTATCTGTTTCTGCGTGATTTATAATATTAGTAAGGAATTTTTACAGAATTCAGTTTGTTCCGGAGGCTTAATTGGTTTACAGGCGATAAAATTGTGGATAAAATTTAAAGAACTGTAGATTTAATATGATAAAATCTACAGATAGCAAATGAAAAGGTCGACATTCGAAGTGTAACTGGAGCTGGTTACGTAGTCATTCTATATAGAGTAACACAAAGAAGGCTCGAATCTCGAATATAAAGGGTTTTATATATAGTTTAGAGCCGGAGAGGTGAGCGACAAAAAAATACGTATATGTTCTGTTTTTTAATTTTAAGAAAACCTTCGACAAGTTGAAAATTTTTTGTTCACTTTTTATAGGTTTTCTAGGATAAATGAGATCTAAAAATTCCAAAAATAATACTTATTTTAAAATCGGTCGACTAGTTTTAGAGATATTGCATGAAATACATCTGCTAAATCGGCATCTGTAACGGATTTTTGGAAATATCTCAAAAACTACAAATCCAATCAGTAAATAGATATTATTTTTGAAATCTGCGGGTCAAAACAACCTTAGAAAGTGTATTTCATCTAAAACGGGAAAAATTAAATTTTTTCGATTTTCTCGATTTTTTCAAAGGGGTACCCCTTCAAAAAATTGCAAAAATTCGACAACATTTTTTTGTTCCCGAATTAAATGAAATATTTTTTCTTGGGTAGTTTTGACCCGCAGATTTCAAAAATAACATCTATTTAACGATCGGATGCGTAGTTTTTGAGATATGGCTAGAAATTCGATCCAGAGCCCGATTTACCGAATGTATTTCATGCAATATCTCGCAAAGTAATCGACCGATCGTAAAATAAATATTAATTTTGAATTTTTTAGACCTCAATTATCCTAGAAAACCCATAACCAGAATACAAAAAATTTGAAATTTTAGACTGATTTTTGTAGCTCACCTCTCGTACTATAACTTGCTACAAGAAAGACATCTCTTCATTTTGTACATACTAGTCGTCTGTCTGTCGGTCTATCAGTATTTGTATGTACTTTATAGTATAAATTATTTATTAATTATTAATAATAAGCAAATTTTCAATCATATTACACCGACAATAGGTTACTACTACTATTGTCTGTATTTGAGAGATATGTTCAATTACAATAGCTGTTTAATGAATATATTATTTCGATTGATAAAATTTCACTTAGAAAGTTATAAAAGAATTACCTTAATACTTTTGCATTCTTATGTGTAAGATAAACTGTATCTTATGGGTAAGATGTTTCATCGTCGGGTAAATTTGATTTTCAATGTCAAGAAACTAAAATTTTCTTAACCAATATTTAAATTTTTTGATTTAAAAAGATTAATAGTTTGTACAGACATTATCCTATTCAGTAGACATATTATAATCCTCTATTCGACTGCTGTTTGTAAATAATAAAATGTATGAATTTTAAATGATAATTTAATGTCTAGACATTTTTTTTTTTTTGTAACAGTTTTGGTTAAGTAATTCTGTATATTTCGATTTAGTTTTTATTACCCATTTGGTGTGTAGTTTGGTTAATATAAACGATGTAAAATTTATAAGCATGGCATATTTAATTCACATAGTGACTTTCTGACTTGTCAAAAAGAATCAAGAATAGATAAAAATTAATTTTTTCATTTGAAAATCAAAGATTAAAACATACATTTTAACCTTTTTGGTACATACTACAAAAATAAGTATAAATGAAAACATTTGCTGTCTAAATTATGGACGTACTTGGATGAAAAAAGACCAAATTCCACATTCTGGCATTGCATTTGTATTAAGAATTAATTAATTAATTGCTTGAATTTTGACGGAGGATGTGCCAGGAAGAAATACTTATTGCGGAAAATACTCGTTCCGAAAGTCATTTTGGAATTAATTCGGTAAATATCAATAATTATCAATATTTTATTTATGAACAGTTGTAAAGACTATTGGTAAGGGAGCCTACGATGCTAAATGGGGATTTATTCGAGCATCGTGAAGACCTACTGGATTTTGAATTGATGGTGTAAAGATTAGAAGGTTATATAATGTATAATTTTTGTAGCGTTGATGGTCGTACTGAAGAATTAAAAATTCGTAGGAAAAACATTTACTCGTCAGATATTCCTAGGGGATGCTAAGTAAAACCTAAACGCAGATCCCATTTAAAAGACTGACAATTCGAATGTGACTCAAGTCCGGGGCAGTTGTTAAAAAACGCAAGAAAAGTCTACCACGAGCGCGTCAGGTTTTTATACAGGAGGTGCAACTAGATTTCCTAATCGTGGCGGTTCTTAATCTGACGATTATTTTTAAGCTGGTTTGTGACCCTTTCTTCGTCAGAATAGTAAAACTTACACTTTTCAGCATGTAATAAACTTACTATATCTTAACAGGTGAGAATTCGCACAGCTTACGTAACTTGTACGAAACAAAGTTTTTATTATTGCATTTACAGATAACTCTTCACGTCCATTTACTCACCCAATAAAATATTCTTCGTGAAAAAAAAATACAAATAGTGGAAAACAATAGCCATTAACAGTAAATAAATTATTCCGATTTTTATTAGCCGCCTATAAAAAGGTTTTATATTATATTGAATGCGTTTATTCAGCGAATATTTAAGTTTATTGTTTGATTAACTTACGATAAGATTTTATTATATATTCGACAAATAAAAATTCAATTACATTTCCTGGTTTTTATATTCTCATAGATAAATTTTATTTTCAATCGATTATCTAAGAAGAAATCTTAAATATTTCTTTTCAAGTTGAGAAAACTTTCGAATCCATGTTTTAAAAGATTGTAAAATTCTTGAACGATGTTACTTTTAAAGTTATTTTTTAGTTTTTTATCATCAACAGAAAACGGGTAAATTGATTTTGTTTCATTTTTATTTGAGTAATTTGTTGCAATTTTGAAGATTTGTTTCAATAACGTTTAATATTTTAGTCAGTGAATATTAGGATCAAACCATTATGGATTCCATACTTTCAGGTAAATAATATATTATTACTAAGGAACTAAGACATTTATATTACTTACGATCGTAAAGATTTGCTGCTAGACTTTATCACTTAGTTTTTTCTATCATACCGAAACACTTTATACGTAATTGCTCTCAATTAGTTTTTTATACACATTTCAATAACTTGCATAAGATATTAAATTTGTCCACATCTACTTGTGTCTTCTAACTTGCTTAAAAAATAGTAGAACAAATATACAAGCTTGATCAAACTTAATGTAATATTGGCGAAATTTCACCTGTGTGTTGAAAAATACGGAGTATACGTCATAAACTATATATAAACATCAATAAAATAAAAATTTTGTGAACAAGTCCATTATTTATCGTTACGTATAAAATGTTCTAGTTCATGGTTACGTAGTCTCATCTACGTTAGACCTAGTGGTTTTCGTTTACATCTTTATATGTTTTAATATTTTATTAAACCATCATATAAACTGCTCCAAATGCTCGTTATACCAATGAGCAAGCACTACAGTATTATCGAACTCTCATAGTTTTAATACAAATTTTACGATTTATTTATTATCTTATAAACAATTTTTTGGTTATAATAAATCTATAAAGATAAAAAAAACATCATCCGTCCATATATTATACGCCAAGCATAAATGGATATTTCCTTCTACATAATATTTATTCTAAATATAATCACTGGGTGTGGAAAAATTAATAGAAGTATTTCAGGGGTAAAATCATAAATTTCAACGAATCACTGCTTTTCCATGTGAAACAGAGTGTAACGAAAACTGTTATCAAAAGAAAACACTACAGGAGTCATAAAAATTATAAATTTAAAATCTACAGTTTGCTTGAAAAACTTCAAATTTTGTCCAAAAAACAAACTGCTTTCACTTCTATGCTCATTAATTTTATCTCAAATTTTTCGGAAAAAAAAAATTGTAAAACTTACCTGTAATCGTTCCGCATAATAAACCAAACTGGCAAACACAACGATACCCAACACAAGAAAAAACACTAATAATGTCAGTTCTTTAGCACTTGCTTTGAATGTATGTATTAATATTTTTAGGTCTGGTGAGTGACGTGTCAATTTAAATAAACGTAATATACGTATAATTGAGAAAAATTCTAAAATATTAGCTTTATCAGCAATTGGCTGGGCAATACTCGTTTGTAATATCCAATCCGTGTAAAAACTTAACGTTGCTATAAAATCAATTATATTTACTGGTGATTTTATGAAATCCATTATGTTTGGTGCAACCTGTAACAAAGTAAAAAATATGGTCTTAAATATTCGTCTAGTAAGCAAAACAAAAAAAGGATGAACAAAAAATGATGGTATTTCACAACAAGAACAATAGAACTATAAAAGGCACTGTAAATTGGCATAGACAGATGCATTCTTTAACGGTACGTAAAATGATTTTCATCATTCCTTCTATCATATAATAGCAATGCTGAAAACTTGTTATAAAGAGTAAAATCCATAAAAATGATTATACTTGCATAGGAATAGAAAATAAGTCTTATATTTTAGGCCGACTTGGTTAGTTATTTTAAACGATTTTGAAAAATTTTTATTTGAAAATCCATACTTTTAGATTTGCTCTCTCAAAATTTGAAGAATAATTTCCGGTCTTTCCGAGAAACAGGCATGTATATCACCCGATCCAAAAGATATTTCTCGTGACTAGATAAAAAATTTTTCCACTATGACTTCAACATCAGAACTACCTAAAGTCATGTACTACATAAGCTTAAAATAAAATGACCCATACTATAAAATTTAAGTAAAACTAATGATATTTAGATGAAAATGACAATGTTTAACAATATCAATTAACCTCTATATATAAACACTATAATATTTAAGCTTACAACATATTATGTACATAGATATTATTAATAAAACAACATACAAAATATCTATTTTGTACCCAACCAGATTTTAGTGTCAGATAATAATAAATTTTATCTCTTTAAATAATAACATTACTTACACTTTGTTTAATATTACTTAAAATTAATAGATAGTTTGTTAGATGTACATAAAATTTACATTGTACGGTAATTATCATAATTTATACATAATTTACATTTTATCATAATTATTATATATGTTGCAAATAATTTGAACGTTTATTACATGTTTTAAAACGAGTTATTATTAGACAAAGAGCTTGTGGGAAATTTTAAGTATCGGTAATTCTGTAAAGTTGTATGTTTTTACTGTGATGAATTGTAATTGTCGAAGTACTTAAAACACTTAAAAAATTACAGAGACTTGGGCTTTGTAATTCCTATTCAAATGCATAAAAGCAGTGCCGGGTTGATTCCTACTAGAAACTGGTATAAGTATTTCACATACAAAGATTCATCACTGTCAAAAATAATAGCCATATAGAGTGATCGTTACTTAATTCTCCCACGAGCTCTTAGGCTATGTATCTAAAAATTTAATTTTATGATATGAAAATCATTCAACATGAAACAACTATTGTGTATACCTGGTCCGCCGGTTCAATACGATAATTTGGAATGCTTGTGTCATAATCTTGCCTAGAATTGATATGTTCTACGGTAATTAATGGGAAAGTATCAATGGCCATCGCGGAAAATTCTTCTTTTTGTTTTTGATATATTTCATTTTAAAAACATTTTTTTTTTATGTATAAAACTTTAGGGGGAAAATAATAATTCACAAAAGGCGCTGAAATTTTTAGGAAATAGATTGTCACATCAAAAATTCAGCTCGCTGTAAGCTTTCATGATGACAGACAGATGGATGAAGAGACGAAAATATATTAATTACGTGATTCTATAAGCAATATTTTATTCTCTATATTAACTAACGTTACAAACTTTTGAGTAAAAATAATACACTCTGACATATTCTGTATCTATCGAGTAAAAACGAAAATCAATAAATACAAAATTATGGTGAAAAGAATATTACTCTATAAATATAGAAAATAAATGAAAACAAAACAATATTTATTGCATAATGGATTGGGAAAGGAAGCGAATTGTTTTCAGATTCATATATTTTACTTACCTATTTATCATATATATTCATAACGAAAAACAATTCGATAAATATATTATAAATATATATTCTTGGAAAAATTGTATGTTATGTAAATTGCGGAAAAATTATTATTGTGAAAGAAAAATATTGTTTTAAATTAGGTAGGTATATACGTGTTTGTATATCGCTTAATATTTGGCAAGTAATGGTTAGTAGTTTCGTAACGAGGCACTGAAAAGTTAGCGAAAAAAAAATTGAATTGAAAGCGCTCAGTTAACGCATAGATTTTCATTCCCATTTGGGGAAAATAATTGTCTATAATTTTAACAAATTTAGAAGGTTTTTGAATTGTTGGGGTAAAAAGTGACAAAGAAAGAAGCTTATGGACATCAAATTTTCAGCAATTTCAGTAAGAAAAACTATTTTTATTTTCCTTGAAAGTCACATTTGTACACGCTGTGAGTTTAATTTTGAATACGCAATCGATACGTTAAAAAATGATATTTACTTTATTGAATTATTTATAAATGTAATATTCTCAATTACCTATTCTTTTATTTATGGAGTATCAAATATCGTAAATAAATTTTATTTAACCTATATGTGTTTTTTATGTTTTATGTTGTGCGTATTTATAAATAAGAACTTGAATAAAATAATATTATTCATAACGTGTAACCTTTTTACGCATGTTAAGCTAAACATGAATTTACATAATTGAACTAAACATGTGAAACGATACGATTTTTTTTTATGCTTCAATAAATAGATAATCATTTTTCTTTCTACAGTAAACAGTTTTTTAAACTTTGGTGTGAACTTTCACACAATCACTATTGTAAGTAATAATTTTGTATTCAATATATAAAGAATATTATTACATATTATCTATAAATTTCAAAAACAAAATTGGCTGGCAAAATGTAATAGGGCTTTTTTATGAATTTTATAATAAAGTTTATAACAAACAACTTGTATCATCTAGTTAAAGCCGAGAAAATTCAATGACTATATTCTAATTTTAATTATCTATCTAAAATATATCCAAAGTCTTCATGTAATAATAAAACGTTTTTGGAGAATAGTTCTAATATCTATATTTATTTTCGTAATGAATCAAATGAAGTACTGTTTGTGATTTTCCCAAAACACACAAGCAACAAAATTTAATATTGAACGAATTACAATGATACGATTTTCAAATTCACTGTCACATTTTGTCTAAGAAAACATTGTTAATTAAAACTGACTAAAGACTCAACATTATTAATTAAAATAATAGTATTAACCAATTAAATAATTCATGGAATAATAATAAAAATTTGATCAAAATCATCAAAAAGTAAATTATATATTTATATAAAAAGAAAAAAAATATATAAAAATGTTTTTCAATAAAAATAATGATAAATAATTTCATAAAAGAAACTCAAATATTTCAGTGTTTTTATCTACCCGCTGTTTCAATTTACCCCACTTTTCCATAATTAATTTATTCGTGGTAACGAAATTCAATTTTAAGAGTAATTCTAGGAATAACATATTCTGTATATATTACATATAATAATCAAACATTGTCATTATTATTCAGAGATATATGATATATGATTAATTAATATATTGGTATTATTCGAACGGGCAATATAATTAATAATTATTACAACATTAATAATAAATAAAATAATTATACTTACCACAAATCGTACTAGTAATTCAAATGTAAACCAAACATTACATACAAGTTCCACATAAAAAAATGCTGAATGTGGTACATCATCAATACGAATCTCCAATATTGTTGTAATATTAGTATCATTATTACTATTATTATTATTACTATTATTATTATTATTTTTATTACTATTCGTATTATTATTATTATTATTTAAATTAACTATTGGTCGTTCAATATGTATGCGCATATCCGGATGTGTTTTTAAACAGAATGATAACACGGATATACATATAAAAAATACAGATATGACCGCAACAATCTGAAACAATATAAAATAAAATGCATTTATTACACAGACAAATTGAATTTATTTATATATTTAAATAAAAACCTATACTATAAGGATCATGGCAAATATTGAAAATGGGAAAAAATCAATCGACCAGGTGAAAAACTGATGATGTGCTGGAAAATTAACGATACAACGCTACAGAGAATCGAGTTCCCAGTTCTAGAAGGACCGTAGCACCAATTAAATAATTATCTAATAATAATTTTCCAACATCTAATGTAATATTTCATAGCTTTCAAATTTTGAAATTTTACCAAAAGTAACCATTTTAACGAAGATATATTTATTATAAAAACAATAATTAGCTCCCAAATTCATTAGTAAGAAAATAATTTGATGAAGTCAATACATTAAGTGGTTTCTGTTTTGAAAGGAACATAGAAAACAATGAATTTAACGTTTCAATAAATTTTCAACATATTTCTTCACTACAATATGATGATGATGTAAAAGCGTTCGTTCATCTTAATTGAATTTGTCAAGTAATGTTGTTGATATTATAAAATATTGTTTTCCTACATCACTGATATGATCATCGTGATGATATTAAGGCGGCCTTTTGTTCATATGCTCATATTGTTATGAATATTATCTACAAGTTATTACAGTCGATACTGAGCGTGAATATGCTTGAATGTTTCTCAATCTTTAAATAGGTCTAGGTGATTTTCCACAATGATGAACATGAAACGGAAAAATGACAGTAAAAAGAGGCAACCACATACATCTATAAGATATATGCTACGAGAGAATAAGATAGAAGTATAGCATTCAAGAGAATGAGATAGAATTATATATAGTATTTAACGTGACACGTAATGAGGTGGAAGGTATTATACAGCGTTTATTGCAGAGATTGATTACCGTGGTGTTTTGGGTTTGAATTTAACTAATACGATTTTCAGGAAGATGATTGCCTAGATATATTATCCACTTTTGTGAATTTTGAATTGGAAATGGTTGGAATTGATATACATCCAAGACCATGATTACGTATTTTGCAAGATAACATCGATATTACCTGATGATATCAGAGCTTCGTTTTTTTTGTCCATTTAAGCCATATTTAAGATTAAGCTTTTGCGAAAATAGGTTTTATAGCTGATATCAATGGAAATACTTTAGAAAGGTGATGTTTACCCAAACATACAATCTAAATATTTCATAATGATCAAGTCCCAAATTTTAAGGATTTCAAATTTTAGCTCAAAGTTCTCTAAAATCACTAACAGTATTTTTTCTACACATATGAATTTACCTTGATGTGAAATTATTATTTAAAAGCGTTAGTTTACTGTAACTTTGAATCATTTTCTCATTTATGATATAAAATTCTATTACAAAACATTTGAAACTATGTAAACATACAACGTCATTGGTTTGCTTAATAGTTTGTCGAAAGGATCAAATTTATTTTGTGGTACTAAAGTACAATAAAATTATTTGTGCCAAGAGCAACCTTAAATTGATGTTGAACAAATGGAATATTTGTAGTAAAAGAAGGGAAGTTTATCAATTTTATTATAATGCGAGATACCCAAAAACAATTTAGAATTCGTTGCTTCAAAAATTGGCACTCAAATTCTATACAAATTTAACATTTAGTGAAAATTGAAAGATTTAAAAAGCTTTTACGAACAAGTACAAGCATTTATCGTGGCCTATAGTTGAGCTTTTTGTACTTTATAATTAACAATATTGATAGATAGAATGTTTAATGTTGATCGTTTAAAAATTGTTTTAAAATTAATGAACACTTTAAAAGTGTTTCGAAAGTATATCATCATGGATGGGTGTCATCAAAATAAGCTATACAATATTGAAGACATTGTTTGTGAATGGCTTGCATGATTTTATACTTTCAAAACACAGATATTGACATAAAAAATGTGAAATTTTTCTTCGTACTGAATCTAAAATTTTTGTAATTTGATATAATTATAACGAACAATTTCAAATATTTTTTTGTTTGTTTTAAAACTTTAACATCCTCTTAATTGAAGATCATTCAAGCAGATGTTAGTTGACTTTGTACGCAGCTTTTGGTATCTATCGAACAACCATCGATCATTATATTTTATATATCATATAATAATAAACATGTTTACTTGAAACCATTACAAAAACATAGATTTCTCTACTATTTGTATATCAACACATCAATGTTATCTGATAGATAGGTGGTACTACGTATGTTTAGTAACTATTATTGACAGACAATTCTTTACGATGACAAAATACCTGTCAAATACATTATTCTATTCGAACATCATATTATTTTCAACGTTAATCATAACAGTTTTTTTTTTATATAAAAATATACAATTTTGTAGAATTATCTTTACTCTCGTAAACTAAATATTGTTATGTCGATTTGGATTTATAAGTTGTTTGTTTAAATTCAAACAAATACATTAAAAATAATTTTTAAAAAAATATTTCGAAGTCAACGCGAAGTACAATGAATTTTCAACCATAATTGGTCTTAGTAAACGATTGAATTGGTCACAGTACAGTCACCACCCAGTCTCATTTAAAATAACCGATCCTATATGAACATGTCCGTCACGTGTCAGTTCAATAGCAGTTCAGTGTTCGTGCATTCCTTCTTCCATTAATGGTCAGTCAAATTGTAAAGATATCCTTGGCGATGAATTTAAAAACGGAGCTGTGAGTGAATCACTCAGACTGAACTGTATATAGATACCCTTTATTAGATTTCACAGAATAATATTTTTGACTGTGACAGAATGACTAAACTGTCACTGAACTGAGACGTAACTGATGTGTGTGAATATAACTTAATTCTATTAAAATAATTTTAGTTACGCACTTTCTCAATTTTTCTGTAAATTGGTACATGTATTTTGAAACGGAATTTACATCAAATTTTATTGGAATAAACAGAAGTACTCACTAATTCTTAATTTACAAAAAAAGTTGACAAAACATGTTGTGTTTTTAGTACATTTCTTTTCAAACAAGTATTTAAAAATAATAATAATGAAAACGAAATTAATTAAGAAAGTTTTACATTCGTATTTCTATTGAAATTTGTAAGATTTCATAAATAAGTTTTCATAAAATTCAATGAGCTTTTATAATATTCAGAAATTATGAAGACATGTCAGGTTTTTTGTTACTTTCAAATGAAACAATCAAGTTGTTCTCAATGATTTCTTAACATGTTCACTAACTTGCTTTCTTATTGCCGGGTGGAATTTCGTACTTTCCGAAGGTTTAACTACTTGAAATTTGGACCAAAGCTCAGAGGTGAATGCTTAAGAATATGAAAAAAAGCGAAAGGAAAAAAGTATAAAATATTATTTTATTTTTATTAGATTTCTAATTATTTTCTGAAAAACGAAGATTCGTTTATTTTCTTCGGAATTCAAATGGAAATGCAATGCATTTTTACAACTAATTTAGTTTGGATTTAAAAAGAATTGCTATAATGAACATCGAGAATTTGTATTTTTGAAATTTTTTTTTTACTTGCACGGGTAAATTCATTGTTTAATTTTAAAATTTCTATAGGGGATATTGTAAATCTTATTAAAATTAAGATTCAATCTTGTACTGGATATTTATTTTACGTATTTATTACCCCAGGTATGATTTTTTTTTTCAATTTAGTATATTGGAATATTTTTTTGTTATAAATACGTAATTTTAAAATATAAACATAAACAATAACAATATTTGCATAATAATAATAATAAAATAGATAGAGCCATAAAAATAATAAAAAATATTAAATATCCATATTCATAAAAAATTTTAAATGTGAATACGAGAATTGTAAATAATATTTTCATGATGGGAAAAGATATGAAAATAAAAATTTATATGATATTATACATTGTTTTACTTTGAAAAGCGATAACAAAATGGACAGGAGCCCTCAAGTTCTAGACGTCATCAAAGCTCATCTTTGCATTGCTAAATTACAATTTTCTAGTCTATATGCAAACTTTATAGATGGATAATACGAAATTAACTCGGTCGTGTACTCCTTACTTCCGTGAAAATGTTTTCTAGAATCATTAAAGGTTTACTAAAATAATTAAAGATGTGTTGCTCATATAAGTAACAGATAAAACAAAAACTTGTGTGATAGAACTACCACCAATTCTGAAACAGACCGTGTATTAAAATTTAATGATGTTACAAAAATGATATTTGAATATTCCATTTGGAGCGCACATCATTTTCCCATTGAATAGAAAGTTTATAAAAACACTACAAAATATATATATTTTTTTAAATAAATATTTACAAAAAACTTTAAATTATAAATTTTATTCATATTTTTTACACTTTCATTATTTTAATGGAAAGGTTGTCACGTATGCAGATTTAGTAGCGGATATACACGCACATTCGATTGGATATTTTTGTGTGAAATTTTTCCATTTTAAATTTAGATTTCATTAAAACATTTGCTGTCCTACGATTGTGCGGGATTGAAACTCATATTTATGGGCAGATCTACAACAACTTACGCCTTTAAAAACATTTGGGTTAATAAAATATTTCAAACTGCGTTAACGTTTCCCGAGGAAATTCTGATCATAACTATGCCACAGGACGTTAAAATGGATAAATTAAGAACCGTTGTTGACAGAAAGAATGATCTTTATATCATGAAATATTAATTAAAAATTACTGATGTAATCATTATGGAGATGCATTCAAGTGACGTCATACAAATCATATTTCCCACTTTGTTTAATTATTATTTTTTAAAAGTTAAATTAAAAAACTCGAGACAGAAAACTAAATAATTACCCGCATGACCCTTGGTGCCCAAGAATGTCATATAAATATCATCTAATGGCTATTGTATTCATGTTTAGAAATGTAATTATTTTGTTACTGCATTGTTTAATTTCAGTAGAAATAATAATAATACTGTATGCTGTAACTACTATAAATGATGACGTCAATCAACATAATATCAGTATTACAAAGTGTAACAAAATATTATTATTAGCTATGTTGTTTATTGTTAAATAGATACTTTATAAAGCTTTGTGGTTGTATATTAAATTCAGAATTACTAATCAAATAATGGCATTTTATTAATAATAAATATAGTTCTATCGGAAAACTAAAAACAGTAAATTCCATTTTATACCTAGATATTTAACAGACGTTTCGAGTTCAGGGCATAAAGGTGAGTATTCATTCGTTAATTCGTTAATTAACGAAGTTCACAATATTCTTAACGGAATATCTTTTAATTTAACCCAAATAAGGGGAAATAACTATTAGAGTTAATTGTTAAGATTGTCGAAATATTATTGTTCACTATTAATGTTTGAACTTTTTATAATTATTAGCATTCATAAAATAGAATTTTGAGGTAAGCATACAATTTTGAGCTAAAATTGTAGCTTATCTAAACAATTTACGAAAAAATGTTTTAAACAAAAGTTGATTGTTTTTGGTGACAAAATTGGCGGGCATGCAGAGATGGGCTAAGGAGGTGCTTCTATGAACACCTAGAGCAGAATTTTGTTTGTTCGGTCAATAATTTCTTGCTTTATATATTTTGTATTAAAATTAATATACTCTGACATATTCTGTGTATGTCAAGTGTAAAAATTACCTTACATTCGGAAAATTGAGCTTCATTAAACTATAATTCGTTACTTGCGTTATAAACTATGAAATACGCAGACATATTACTTCATGGCCTAATGTTGAGACCACATATTAAAACTGCAAGACCTTAGAGCCAGCTGGTACTCCTTTTGTCCACCGTTTATATCTGTCAAGATCTTTAAAATCAAGAAGTTTATGACAGAAAAAGTTGAAGAAGCTCTGAGTATAGAATGAGAAGAAATTGAAAAAGATAATGCTATTAAAGCGAAAGCAGTAGCATTGGATAAGGAATAAATTAAGAAACTACAAATCTGTAAAGAGAAAAATCCAGACTTTGATGAGACTATGAGGTCAAAATATAGATGCTATCTATATATTGTTCTTATAATTATTGCTCCTATATGTTTTGAGAATATAACCGAATTGTGATAAAAGGGCGTTGTCTTTATTTTCTTTCTGGTGGGAACAAGGATGTTACTGTATACCTAATATAAATGGTATAGTATAAAGTTATTAGTAAATGTCACATCATATCTATATCCTATTATTTCCACTAACGATGTGGTTTTTGCGAAACTTCTGAATAGGTGGGTTACTGTGGTCAGTATCGAATAAGTGACCAAATATCAGAACTAAATTATAAATGAACACTGTAAATGAAATAAACTGTTTATAACATTAATTTCCGGCATAGAACAATCATATTTACTGTTCTGTAATAGATAATAATAATAATAATCATAATTTTATATGGTCCCATTGGTCTGGTCTAATTATAGATAAATCAGTACATTGGAAAATTATGGATATGTGTGATTGAACATAAGTGAATTTTGTTAGAGAGAATATATTTGAGTATTTCTGACATCAAGAATAGGCAAAAATAAAATCAATTTTATTGAATTTGGGTATCTAATTGTCTAGAAATTTTATAAATATTGGAAGCCTTGGACAAATGCCACTCGATTAATGTATCAAAAGTATAAAAAAATAAAAAATGTATGTAGGCAAAATAAATTGTTGGTAGCCCAAAAATAGCGATTCAAAGTGCTACTAATAGGAGAACTGCAGCCACCTAGGCCTTTGGTCCTCTGGTGTTCTCAAAGAACTCCGTCATCGGAAGGCAAAAATTCCTTCTATCATATGATGATTTTTACGATATTGGTGATGCTTCGTTCTTATCCAAGCGATGACAGTGTGATCAATTAACCGCCCCCTTTTTTAATCAACCTCCTTCTTAAGTAGTCAAATATTTACAGGTATTACTGCAATTTCTCACTCAGCGAAAATAATAGATTTAGCAAATGTAATGATTCATAAAAAAATGATTTGTTGATCTTCGGTGGGAAACAAGTAATGATTGATAATTGTGTAATGTCTATTCGATCGTAATTGATTGCAAAATGAATGTTAACATTGCCTATGAGGCATATAGGTACATGCATACATATACATGTTTGTCGGGTTAATTGCACCTGAATTTATTTAACAGGCTAATTATTTTCCTGTTATATAAAGCATCATCACATCTCTATTCTGTTGCATACATCATCGCAAATTACAACATAATTCTGCCATGTATGCTAATGCATTTCAATATTATACAAGGTGGTTGTTGTTTAACTTTTAACCTTTCACCAAACATCCCGCCCCCCGAATTTCCAATATGCATAACGCTACTAACTGATTACTATAGATAAAAGCAAAAATAAACATTAAAATAAAAGTTTTTGTGCTGGTACAAGGATAAATTGAATATACCATTATTGAAAGAAATACAGCCGTAGATGACCCTAGTTAGCCCTCAAAAAAAATGTGGCAACATTTTTGAATCCTATTCAAAAGTTACAGCAGTTAGTGTTTCAAATGCTTAGAGTATTAAAATTCTTCATTATTAGAAGATTTTAAATTTCAAATTCTATCAATTACAAAAACGGTTCACGCTGAAATCTGAGAAAAGTATCAATTTCATTGATACAAAATTACAATTTCACTAAACTAGAATTCAAAATTACGTTGAATTATAAATTCGTAAAAAAATAGGTACTTACTTTAGCAGCCGTTGAAGAATAATGCTCATCAAATAAAGACCATATTTGAGGTTTTATTCGTTGCCATCGCGTTAAATTACCAGCTAAAAATGCTTCTTCATAGCCAAATAAACGTGCTATTTCTTCATCATTTGGTTTTTCAGCATCGATATCTAATTTATCCAAAATTGCAAGTGTTGCCTGAAAAATTCAAAAATTTTCAATGAATAAACAAGTTACGAAATTATTTTGTTTAAAATAAAATGACGCAAATGAAAAAATATATTTTGTGTCAACTGTTCAAATCACAAGTTGAGACAATAATTGATTTCTTAGCTTAATAGGAGGCGAAGTCCGAGCTTTTCGAAACATGTTTATAAATTAAATTTTAAATATTTGTTTCCTCTAAAATAATTTTAAATTGAATTATTTTAATCATAAATATATATTCATATTCGATTAAATGTCTATTTTTAAAATAGTTTTACAATACATGCGGATATTTAATAATAATAGTAAATATTTAAAAAAAAAAGTATATAAACATAATATTTACTGGAACTTTATTGCAGTAATAATAATAAATGACTAAAGAGATAATTATTATTATTATTGTATATAAAATAAAATAAAATCATAATTCTGATTAAAAACAATTTTCACGCTATATAAATCTATTTATTGCAAATTGAAACAGTTCCATTAAAACGTAATGCATTTTATTAAGTTATTTTTATATTAAATTAATGTAGGCATGTGTCAGCAAGGTGTCAGGGACATCAGCACTTATTTTCCCGCAAATAGAATCCATAATGGTTTAATCTTAATATTGACTAAATAAAATAATAAACGTTATGTAAACAAATCTGTAAAATTACAACAAATTACTCCATCACGTGTGGATCATTAAAGTGTCAAACGTATGACAGGTCACTGATAGGTGGCGTTATATATCTTGTTAGTAATTCAGGTTACTACTTCTTTATCAATATTAGCCATAAATTACGTGAATTTCACCTCTATGGGCATCCAATTTACATATTCGTATGTGCTCAAAGTAGGTAAAAAACCGCAACACAGTTATTTAGTCTCAGGCTTGATTTATATGTATGGCCCAAATAATAGTTTAAAAATTCGACTTCCGGTCGCGGGTAGCCTTTGTCATACAAAAAATGAAATTTAACTAATATTCTCAGTTTTCATTGTATATATGATTCCCAATGAACTGTTTAAATCCGATATATGAGCAACCAAATTGTAGGATCCAAACTTACCCCCCCCACCCCAGGTTAAACTATATTAATAAAGCTATATTTTAAAAGAATTCATGAATTAGGGTCTGTGAGTATGTGTGCCTTAGTATTGAAAGTTGATACAAGATTTGTAACATACGATTTGCTACGATGTAACATACAAATTACATTGTAAAGCTGTCAATATAATGATTACATCAAAATGTATATTCATTTAGGAATGATAAATTATTTGTTGCAGATTAATTTGTGTGCTTTGTTCATATCCATTAGTTTCGACGAACGAATCAACGAACATATGAAATGATCTATCTATCTATCTATAAACCCATAGGTAATATAAACAAGCAAGTCAACATATGAGCATTCCAAATTAATACGCTACGTGGTGTTCCTATTCCTACGTGATTATTAACGTTTTGTGTTTATATTGGAAATCATCATATCTTATATAATAAGTATTATCTATTTGACTATATCTGTATGTATTTAATTGAATCATGAGAATGCATAAATAAAAATTAATTAGGAGATTTTATTAAGTTTTGAAGTTTCGTTCGATTAAAGAAAATGTGGAATCAAAAGGAAGTGGAATTAAAAGGATTTGGAATTAAAAATATTTATAACCCTTAATTCTCACCCGTCTACCATAAATATTAAAAAAAAATTCATAAATTATTAATTGTTTAATTTCGAAAAATTAACTAAGCCTACGCAGATCTTACATTCGTAGAAAATTGTATATATATATGATGCTATAAATATTTATATAAATAAAATATCACCGGATAGATTTTTTGCTATTTGATGAATTTTAATTTATTGAACTGAACGACTCAGTGAGCATATTTTATTAATTTTTTTTTAGTTCGTATTTTTTTTGTATGCATTGAAGAAGATACAGAAATTATATTATAAACTTTCTGAGAGAAAATTACAAATATCACTCCCAAAAATCGAAATATAAACTTACGAATGTGCCCACAACTACAGAGTGATCCCATTTTTGGTTGGCACTCTATAAATTGACAGCAGTGACACTGATATTTAATGCATTCTTTTACGGGAAGATTATGGACAATTTAATCGTTCTACTTTGAGATAAATCATAAAAATATTCGAGGAGACTGAAAATTCCACAAAAATAAATCCAAAGGCGTCAAATTTATGACGGGTTTTCTGACGATTTCTTATGAGTCGCTTTTATATCAACAATCCTGCAACGTTAAAGCCCCTAAAGCCTAACATCCGCCAGTGAAAATTTTCAGTTTTAGAACAGATTTTATTGCAATGTTAGATGTATATTAAGATATGGTTTATCGAAAGTTAAAGGTGTGGATTATAAAGATTCTATTCACCACGGTTTATGTAATATCGCTATGATATTTTCCAGTTTAAAAAACAAATATCAACAGATATGCGGTAAAATAGCTTCTATATGCTTGTGAAAGTTATAAACAGATATTGAAACTTTTTTTCATTAGTGATTCGAGCATTTTGAACTCTAATTATTAGCTTTGCTTATTTATTTAAAACAAAAACAAGCATGTGGACGCTATATATCACGAATATTAAAAATAAATTTACATTTATACACTCAGATAAACAAAAAACGCGTAATTTTCATTTCTTACATTATAACATGCACTAGGTTTTAAATCCTTGATGCTTTTAAATACTCTCATATTTTGCCTTATCTTTTCTTCAGCAAAATATGCACTTTAAATTTTACAATTACGGGTTTATCTCAAAATAAAATAATGATAATAACAACATATCTAATGTTTGCTGCAACACATAACTGTATAGTTTATTTATTAAGAGAATATAATATAATACAATTGTATATTATATATATTTAGCCAGAGAATTGTACAAAGAATTTTATGCATTTTATGCTAGAAGAACATTCCAAAAGATTATGACAGATTAAATATAATTGTATTAACTTTGAAAATAATGTATATTATAACAATGTGTGCGATAGTGATACATATAATAATCATCTCATTCTAATCCTTTAACACCAGAGAATTATTATCTTCACGCCAACAGTAATAAGTTGATGTGATGGGAATGATCATTAGAGACTAGATCAGTTACTTTCGAAGATTATGAAAATACAAAACCTGAGAATTAAATTGTTGAATGAAAAAACTTTCGGTTTATAAATTTGCTATATTTCTCATCAAAATGTGAGACTAAATTCAATTACATAAAAATAAATGAGAATGAAATTTAAATTGATTCAAAAACAAACGCTTTAAGCTATCGAAGATTATATATTTATTTCTTTCTTGAAAATTTTATTCAATTTTTGGGATTTAAACAAAAAAACTTCTATCAAGAATTAATAAATCTCATTGCATGAGAGTTATGACAGTTAACGGTATACTGTCTTGTTCTACAGTTTCATTTTCTTATTTATAATTTCGATTTATATAAATATTTTAAACAGGAAAGTACAAGGACTTTACATGTGAGTCTGGATTTTATACAGTTGGATTTAACGAACAATTTCATTGATTGATTCTCTTAATTTGGTTTTTTATCGACTAACATACAAGAAGAAAGAATATTATGAAAAACTAGGATTTGGTTTCAGAAGAAAAATCACCCTATTCATTTTTATCATTCATATTCTAATATTTAAACTTTAGCCTTCCGAAAGTAGAATGTGGAACAATAATTTTAGAAATTTATTATAATTAAGCCTCTGACAAATCTAATGATAAACCAAAATTAGAAGGCTTCAACGATACACAGTTAAAAATTTTATGTAAAATTAAGACAATTTTAGTGTTAGAATTTTGATTAATCTACACAAAGAAATATGTTGATTTTTTAATACAAAATCAGTGCTAACTCAATGATTATTTGAGTTTTAATACCGAGGTAAGGTAATTAGTTTAAAATAAAGGCATTAACTTATTAGAAAAATAATTTTACTTCATTGTTTTAAATTCAAATACCAACAGTTTTAAATTTCAATAAAGCAGATATTTTTTATGTAGCATAAAAGTGAAAAATTAAAATTGGTTGAAGATCAAAAATACAAAGTTTTTAACCGTGTATTATAAGTTGTTTGTCATACTTAATTTTCTTTATTTTAGTTAAATATTGATTTTGATCAGTACAATTTATAAACTACACCATAAAAATGTATATTTTCTAAATAGTTTATGAATTAGTCACCCAAGTTATATCAAATACATTACTCTGTTCATCTTCTGAATATAATAGTTTGTTTAATTTGTAGAAGCATAAATATTATTTATACTCATTGGGAAAATAATAAAATAAAGTAAAATTGTTTATCATAAACATGTTTGCTATTTTAAGAATATATTAAAAGGTGTTGTTCGTTTAGTGATTAAAATGAAATATAATGTAAGTCTAGGTTATGTACTTATTGTTAGTGTTGCTTGAATAAGATAAAGTCTACTTAATTATATGCAAATTGTAATTAAGAACTAGGTTAATATTATAGTCCAAGCGCTATCAAGTTTTGAGTATGCAGAAAATAGTAAGGTAAGTCAACGGTAAAGATTAAAAACGGCTGGAATAATATTTTAATAAAACCGAAGTTTGGCAATTAAAGTATGAAATTCTACTAAATTTGAGCCAAAGTTTTCATAAACATTGTTAAATTAAACATATTTGCAATAGATACTAAGATAATGAAAGTCAGGTTACAATATCTCATATAAGGGTTAAACTAAACGAATAAATAGTAAAATTAATGAAAAGAATGACCCAAAAATAGTGGGTTTCAAAAAAAAGTTCAGGCAAATCGGTTAAAATTTGGCGAAGATATCGGAAAAATTAATTTTTTAAACTTTATGACGTCATCAAAACCTGAAAAATTAGTTTTGCTCTATAACGCTGAATTTTGATCCAAATTTGGCAAACAAAGTATGAAATTCTACTAAATTTGGGCCATAGTTTCCAAATTTTTGGATAATTTAATCATATCTGCAATAGATAAACAGATATTGCTGGTCTGGTTACAATATCTCATATAAAGGCTAAACTTATCGAATAAATAGTAATATAATTGAAAAGTATGACCCAAAAATAGTGGGTTTCAAAAAAAAGTTCACGCAAATCGGTTAAAATTTGGCGAAGATATCGGAAAAATTAATTTTTTAAACTTTATGACGTCATCAAAACCTGAAAAATTTGTTTTGCTGTATAACGCTCAATTTTGATCTGAATTTGGCAAAGAAAGTATGAAATTCTACTAAATTTGGGCCATAGTTTCAAAATTTTTGGATAATTTTATCATATCTGCAATAGATAAACAGATATTGCTGGTCTGGTTACAATATCTCATATAAAGGCTAAACTTATACAATAAATAGTATTATAATTGAAAAGTATGACCCAAAAATAGTGGGTTTCAAAAAAAAGTTCACGCATATCGGTTAAAATTTGGCGAAGATATCGAAAAATTAATTTTTTAAACTTTATGACGTCATCAAAACCTGCAAAATTAGTTTTGCTCTATAACGCTCAATTTTGATCCGAATTTGGCAAACAAAGTATGAAATTCTACTAAATTTGGGCCATAGTTTCCAAATTTTTGGATAATTTAATCATATCTGTAATAGATAAACAGATATTGTTGGTCTGGTTACAATATCTCATATAAAGGCTAAACTTATCGAATAAATAGTATTATAATTGAAAAGTATGACCCAAAAATAGTGGGTTTCAAAAAAAAGTTCACGCAAATCGGTTAAAATTTGTCGAAGATATCGGAAAAATTAATTTTTTAAACTTTATGACGTCATCAAAACCTGAAAAATTTGTTTTGCTTTATAACGCTCAATTTTGATCTGAATTTGGCAAACAAAGTATGAAATTCTACTAAATTTGGGCCATAGTTTCAAAATTTTTGGATAATTTTATCATATCTGCAATAGATAAACAGATATTGCTGGTCTGGTTACAATATCTCATATAAAGGCTAAACTTATCGAATAAATAGTATTATAATTGAAAAGTATGACCCAAAAATAGTGGGTTTCAAAAAAAAGTTCAGGCAAATCGGTTAAAATTTGGCGAAGATATCGAAAAATTATTTTTTTAAACTTTATGACGTCATCAAAACCTGAAAAATTAATTTTGCTCTATAACGCTCAATTTTGATCCAAATTTGGCAAACAAAATATGAAATTCTACTAAATTTGGGCCATAGTTTCCAAATTTTTGGATAATTTAATCATATCTGCAATAGATAAACAGATATTGCTGGACTGGTTACAATATCTCATATAAAGGCTAAACTTATCGAATAAATAGTATTATAATTGAAAAGTATGACCCAAAAATAGTGGGTTTCAAAAAAAAGTTCACGCAAATCGGTTAAAATTTGGCGAAGATATCGAAAAATTAATTTTTAAAACTTTATGACGTCATCAAAACCTGAAAAATTAGATTTGCTCTATAACGCTCAATTTTGATCCAAATTTGGCAAACAAAGTATGAAATTCTACTAAATTTGGGCCATAGTTTCCAAATTTTTGGATAATTTTATCATATCTGCAATAGATAAACAGATATTGCTGGTCTGGTTACAATATCTCATATAAAGGCTAAACTTATCGAATAAATAGTATTATAATTGAAAAGTATGACCCAAAAATAGTGGGTTTCAAAAAAAAGTTCACGCAAATCGGTTAAAATTTGGCGAAGATATCGAAAAATTATTTTGTTAAACTTTATGACGTCATCAAAACCTGAAAAATAAGTTTTGCTCTATAACGCTCAATTTTGATCCAAATTTGGCAAACAAAATATGAAATTCTACTAAATTTGGGCCATAGTTTCCAAATTTTTGGATAATTTAATCATATCTGCAATAGATAAACAGATATTGCTGGACTGGTTACAATATCTCATATAAAGGCTAAACTTATCGAATAAATAGTATTATAATTGAAAAGTATGACCCAAAAATAGTGGGTTTCAAAAAAAAGTTCACGCAAATCGGTTAAAATTTGGCGAAGATATCGAAAAATTAATTTTTTAAACTTTATGACGTCATCAAAACCTGAAAAATTAGATTTGCTCTATAACGCTCAATTTTGATCCAAATTTGGCAAACAAAATATGAAATTCTACTAAATTTGGGCCATAGTTTCCAAATTTTTGGATAATTTTATCATATCTGCAATAGATAAACAGATATTGCTGGTCTGGTTACAATATCTCATATAAAGGCTAAACTTATCGAATAAATAGTATTATAATTGAAAAGTATGACCCAAAAATAGTGGGTTTCAAAAAAAAGTTCACGCAAATCGGTTAAAATTTGGCGAAGATATCGAAAAATTATTTTGTTAAACTTTATGACGTCATCAAAACCTGAAAAATAAGTTTTGCTCTATAACGCTCAATTTTGATCCAAATTTGGCAAACAAAATATGAAATTCTACTAAATTTGGGCCATAGTTTCCAAATTTTTGGATAATTTAATCATATCTGCAATAGATAAACAGATATTGCTGGACTGGTTACAATATCTCATATAAAGGCTAAACTTATCGAATAAATAGTATTATAATTGAAAAGTATGACCCAAAAATAGTGGGTTTCAAAAAAAAGTTCACGCAAATCGGTTAAAATTTGGCGAAGATATCGAAAAATTAATTTTTAAAACTTTATGACGTCATCAAAACCTGAAAAATTAGATTTGCTCTATAACGCTCAATTTTGATCCAAATTTGGCAAACAAAGTATGAAATTCTACTAAATTTGGGCCATAGTTTCCAAATTTTTGGATAATTTTATCATATCTGCAATAGATAAACAGATATTGCTGGTCTGGTTACAATATCTCATATAAAGGCTAAACTTATCGAATAAATAGTATTATAATTGAAAAGTATGACCCAAAAATAGTGGGTTTCAAAAAAAAGTTCACGCAAATCGGTTAAAATTTGGCGAAGATATCGAAAAATTATTTTGTTAAACTTTATGACGTCATCAAAACCTGAAAAATAAGTTTTGCTCTATAACGCTCAATTTTGATCCAAATTTGGCAAACAAAATATGAAATTCTACTAAATTTGGGCCATAGTTTCCAAATTTTTGGATAATTTAATCATATCTGCAATAGATAAACAGATATTGCTGGACTGGTTACAATATCTCATATAAAGGCTAAACTTATCGAATAAATAGTATTATAATTGAAAAGTATGACCCAAAAATAGTGGGTTTCAAAAAAAAGTTCACGCAAATCGGTTAAAATTTGGCGAAGATATCGAAAAATTAATTTTTTAAACTTTATGACGTCATCAAAACCTGAAAAATTAGATTTGCTCTATAACGCTCAATTTTGATCCAAATTTGGCAAACAAAATATGAAATTCTACTAAATTTGGGCCATAGTTTCCAAATTTTTGGATAATTTTATCATATCTGCAATAGATAAACAGATATTGCTGGTCTGGTTACAATATCTCATATAAAGGCTAAACTTATCGAATAAATAGTATTATAATTTAAAAGTATGACCCAAAAATAGTGGGTTTCAAAAAAAAGTTCACGCAAATCGGTTAAAATTTGGCGAAGATATCGAAAAATTATTTTGTTAAACTTTATGACGTCATCAAAACCTGAAAAATAAGTTTTGCTCTATAACGCTCAATTTTGATCCAAATTTGGCAAACAAAATATGAAATTCTACTAAATTTGGGCCATAGTTTCCAAATTTTTGGATAATTTAATCATATCTGCAATAGATAAACAGATATTGCTGGACTGGTTACAATATCTCATATAAAGGCTAAACTTATCGAATAAATAGTATTATAATTGAAAAGTATGACCCAAAAATAGTGGGTTTCAAAAAAAAGTTCACGCAAATCGGTTAAAATTTGGCGAAGATATCGAAAAATTATTTTGTTAAACTTTATGACGTCATCAAAACCTGAAAAATAAGTTTTGCTCTATAACGCTCAATTTTGATCCAAATTTGGCAAACAAAATATGAAATTCTACTAAATTTGGGCCATAGTTTCCAAATTTTTGGATAATTTTATCATATCTGCAATAGATAAACAGATATTGCTGGTCTGGTTACAATATCTCATATAAAGGCTAAACTTATCGAATAAATAGTATTATAATTGAAAAGTATGACCCAAAAATAGTGGGTTTCAAAAAAAAGTTCACGCAAATCGGTTAAAATTTGGCGAAGATATCGAAAAATTATTTTGTTAAACTTTATGACGTCATCAAAACCTGAAAAATAAGTTTTGCTCTATAACGCTCAATTTTGATCCAAATTTGGCAAACAAAATATGAAATTCTACTAAATTTGGGCCATAGTTTCCAAATTTTTGGATAATTTAATCATATCTGCAATAGATAAACAGATATTGCTGGACTGGTTACAATATCTCATATAAAGGCTAAACTTATCGAATAAATAGTATTATAATTGAAAAGTATGACCCAAAAATAGTGGGTTTCAAAAAAAAGTTCACGCAAATCGGTTAAAATTTGGCGAAGATATCGAAAAATTAATTTTTTAAACTTTATGACGTCATCAAAACCTGAAAAATTAGATTTGCTCTATAACGCTCAATTTTGATCCAAATTTGGCAAACAAAATATGAAATTCTACTAAATTTGGGCCATAGTTTCCAAATTTTTGGATAATTTTATCATATCTGCAATAGATAAACAGATATTGCTGGTCTGGTTACAATATCTCATATAAAGGCTAAACTTATCGAATAAATAGTATTATAATTTAAAAGTATGACCCAAAAATAGTGGGTTTCAAAAAAAAGTTCACGCGAAATCGGTTAAAATTTGGTGAAGATATCGGAAAAATAAGAGTATGGCATGAAAAATTTACGTATATAGAAGACGTAATGTGAGCGTTTAATAATATGTAGCTCCAGTAGTTTTTGATACTCTGTTGCCGCTAGTATTTCATTTATTATGAAGAATTATAGTTGAAATTATGATGTATGAAACATAGTTTATACTTATAATACCTAGTTAGTACTTTAAGTACACCTTTATACATACTTTGGTACCAACTACAAATAATTATGTAATCAATGCATTAAAAACCCTAGAGATTTGTGTTATATAATAATATTTGGATATATAAAATAATCACTTTAAGACGCCAACTTCAGTTTAACCTTAGTTTCATTCGTGTTCGATTCTTTTAATTTAGTACTATTTTTGTAGCATCGTATTTGAGACTTTGTTAAGGCATAATAATTATTATTCGCTTTTATAATACTTGCTTTAATTCGCTTTTTTAATTTTATAATGCCTTTACTCACTTGGCCATTTGGAAGCAAAAATTACCCATCTCCAAAGCTTAAAAAATTCAATTTCTCATATTATTTTAGATTATAATTACAGCCAAAAAAAGCTTAAGCTTTTTTAAAAACTTTATTTATTTAAAAATTTTGAGTCGTATTTTTTAATAAATTCGATTAATAAGAATATAAGATTAATATGATTTTAAATTTGTCTACAATCTTTGTTTTCATAATTGATTTGTAACATAAACTTAAATATTAACATTAATTCATCGAGCTTTGAGTTATTTATATTGCTTAAATCAAGTTTAAATTATAATGCTGCTAGGCAAATTACATGAAAAAATAAATAGAACGATAGATTTACCTATTAAAACAACTATTTGATTAAGGAGAATGGAAGAAGCTACTATTAATACAATCAAATACTATTTACTTAACCCAAAATAAATGTCCTTAAAGCTATATTGGCAACAAATAGTATGGCCAAAATATTATGTATAACTCCTTAATTTTTTTTCTAGTTATTGCTTGTTTGATGGATTTATTTTTCTCTTGCATTCACAGCTTTGAGAATATTATTTTTTCTTGCGATAGTTATGGCTTAAAGCTATTACACCAGTATTTACTAAACTCTATAAACGATAATAGTGAGGGTTTGATTGCATAATTTGCTTGCTTAAGGAGTTAAGAAAAACAAAAAAAGTAAATGGCATAAAACGTCGACTCCGTATGATTTTTGACACAGCTATAAAACTAGATTACATCTAAAACTTGTGAATTTATCGTACCTCATAATAAGCTGTACCTTCCATAAAAGTCTGTAAAAGAGCATTAAATTGGGTATGAACATCGTATAGACATGCCCGAGTCTCAATCTTGCTATTTTCTTAGTCTGAGGCAAAACAAAATAGCTTGAACAACAAATGATTTTGTATCGCTAGCTTTATGGACTTTGAAAACATCAACTGACTATGTAGTATAAATTATGAAATCAGCAATATTATCAAGTTTGATATCTTCAATATTTTGTTTATACCGGTTGTATGATTAAATGTTATCTAACTTATGATGAAAACTGTAATTAATTTCCTTTCTATAATTTCATTGGAAATAATTCTTCTATGTCAAGAGAAAATACGATGTATTAGATAGAGGCTGACCAATATTGGCTATTTGTTAAGTTTCGTTTAATTAAAAAAATTTGAAATGATACCAATTACCATAAGGAATGTAATTGAAGATTCTAGTTAAAATTTTTTTACCATTCATTCGAATTGAATTACGTTTTTTTTTTTTTTTAATTTCGATTTCCTATTTACTGACTCGATTTAAAAACGTTCACATTACAAACAATAATTAAAGTCCAGAAAATAAAAGAGAAGAAAAACTGTTAGGAACTTGAAGGAACTATTAATGTTTTGATACTTTTTACTGTTCACTTTCAACGTATTTCTTCTTCTTGAACAAATGAAGAGCGGTTAATATGAAAAGCGGTTATGTAATTTATCGAATTTTATACAATCAATAAATTTAACTTCCGAATTATATCTAATGATTATTTGTCGATCTTTTTTTACTCCTCATTCAAGCCATTCGGCCATTTACATTTCGCGTCTGCCCGTCTATCGGTACGTTTGGAAATCTGTCAAGCGGTGTGAGTGTTAATCATATGTCAGGTCACTTATAAAAACTTTGCAGGAGATTGTTTAAAACTCCAAAGCTAGTTATCTGTCCAGATTTATAAATTTTGGGTAAAATTATGTGAAAATGTTTGTAATAGATCTATTTTATAAACAGTTAATTCATCAATTTATATGTTACAATCATATTCAAATTGTTTCTACATAATTAATTATTATCTTCACCTGTTTATGTTAATTAAATGATAATTAAAACAAAACAGACATTAAATTAATTTAAATGATACACAAACAAATAGTCCGACAGGTGAGCTCATTTTGGTGTTTTGGCTTAGTTTCAATAATTTTGTCGCTTATTAATCTTAAAGTTCACAAAATACGTTATTTTCATTTTATGTTTTCTGACAATTAAATACGATTTAGTATATCGTGAATCTTAATTAGACATTAAATGATGAATTTTATCAATTAACATTCTTTTTGTGATTGTTTGAACTTGAGGTGTTTTTGCGATTCTATAAAAAAACCTTGAAAATGTTCAAAATTATTTATTCGCTATTTATGGGATTTTGGAATTTTGAAACCTTATAATTTCTTTGTTTTAGAATCATTTTTAAATTAGTTTTTAAAAAGTCTGTGCAGTATAGTTACCTGTGTGTCACGATGAATACTATAAGTACTCCAACAACATGGTTCCACTTGATTGGAGTCCAGTCCCCAAAATTCTAATTCTTCTTCAAACAATGGACCACAAACATTTGTTGGATAATGTAATTTACCAGTTCTGCAAAATAAAAATAACACATGATTTAATAACATTGCATAGAGTGCATCGAATTGTTTTCTATCTCTGCTATGGTTACGAAGTACTGTATCAACCAAATGATATAACATATAAGTCTGTGGAAGGTATACAATTTAATATACGAAATTTCTTAGAATTTATTAAAAATTTTTATATTTCTTATAAAAAATAATTGCGAATATAATTTATTCGATCTTGATTACAATTTGCAATCCAAAAACTACAATCAAATGTCTTTTTTTTTTTTGTAATTATTCAATAATTTTTATTTGGCATTTGCTATACAATTTACATGCAAATAACTAGTTTTTAGAATAATAATGTTTTATTACAAAATTTAGTCCCTTTAACGTACTATCTACGTAAAGGATTAAAAGTTGTAAAAAACTTTAGCTAAAACCACGCGAGTGAAGTAGCGAATATTAGTTAAATAACAAAAATGGACATGATTATTTTATGTATGCTTTGAAATTCTGTTTAATCTGTTTTATGTAATGTAAAACGACCATAATTTATGTATGTTATACAAAATTAGTATTATTATTATATTGAAACCTTTAAAATGTAAACGCCCTTTCATAATCCTTTAAAGCACTCTTTATAACAAAATACAATTTTTTGTCTAATTTTATAAAACAATGTTTTTTTTTTAAATTCCCTTTGAAATTGTAGAACAAAATAATTTTAAAAGCTTTATCGTTAGTGATTTAATATTATATGACGGTTATTCGTTGATCACAAAGCTATTATTGTTTTTTCATCAAATAAAATGAATTTTGCTGCCAATTTTCACCATCGAATAACTCAAAAATAATTATCCAAATTATTTTATATTTTGCATGCACAATTTTGACCAAAATTCAAATAGATATTTCTGGAAAATCTCAATACTGTACATGCCAAATTTTACAAGGTTTGGATAATCATTCTTTACCTGAATCAATCTTTCTATGGTTGATGCTGTAAGGCTTTAAATTTGGAACGCATTGTACGATGTTGATCAAATTTAATAGGAATGATACCATAACTAGAATATATGTTCTTTGGAAAAATTTCATTCACACTCTTTGACGAAAATATCAATATTTTTTCCATGCTAGCTTTTTGAAAGAAAAAAGCTATGTGAAATTATCAGAAAATATAAAAAAGATAAATTCTCAAATTTACGCAAGGTTAATTAATTTACTCAAAACTGTAGTGAATATGTACTCAAAAATGTAGTGAATATAACATGAATGCATTTTGATGATGACTACTTTTTAGTCGAAATAAGTATTAATAGAATAAAAACAATTTTTTTGTATGGAATTGGACAAAAATCCCTGACTATACTTATCTATAATAAATTTTATGTCAATGGTGCGTTATATTAAATGGTTCATATTTTACCGGTTTTTAGAGTCGCTCTTTTGCCATAAATCTCCAATAGAAAATAAATTATTATTATTCCTATACAATCTATAATTTAATTTAATTTCATAAATTTCATTAAGACATAAACAAATGAATTCAACTTGCACAAACAACGAATTATAAATATTATTTTCTTTCATACGCCTACAAATTTCATTTAGAATCAGTCGCACAGCATTTTATTATATTAAACATTTGAAATTGCTTAAATCTAACAAATCCATGTATAAATTTATACAATGGTTTTTGTGCTATTTGTATTTATTCGTGTGTATAATTTTATTTAAAATATATAATTTTATCAAATATTTACTAAGAATTAATACTTTCAATTTTGTACTTTACGAAAAGCAGATAAGTAAAATATATTGATATTATATTTTGTAATTATTTTATTGTTCAAATTTCCAATATTCGATTATTTTAATAACGTTTTGTACAAATAAAGTGTTAAAATCGAGGAAAAACTTTTGTCTTGATTTTTCAAATATTTTTTATGAAGACATTTTTATTATTTTTGACGTGGCATCTGTACGATTCGTGTATTTTATTTGTATACATCAAATACCATTGTTTAATGAATTTTCACTTCATGAAAGTTTAATACTGATTGATAAAGAAAAATATTGGAAAGTATTTAAGAAAGTTTAAGAAGAAAGTTGTAGATTTCTGCTTATTGTTATCGATAACTTTTCAGTACTTTCATAGCTTTCATTCAGTAATGTTAACCACAATTTATTTTTGATTATTAATATTCGTTTTTTAAAATTGTAATCTATTATTTTTCGTTATGGTTGGGGAAGGGGAAAGGTAGGGCAATAATAATGGGGAAGAGATAGAAGTTATCAGAATACAATGTTTAACCGATTACACAAAACATCATTCATTTACATATTCATTTATTCACATCATAAAATCAATAAACAATAAAAAATAAATAACAAATTAATATTTGTCATATTTATATAATGATTAAAATCATAATTTGATTATCATTATTTTACGGTTTATTTATTAGGGATGTGGTGGTTGCTGGTAGCTATTTTAGAATTTTTATTTTATAATAATTAAAGTCAATAATAACATTAATTTATAATCATCATTACCGATTGTTTGAATGTTTTGTTTGAATGTTGATATTTCAACTACACAGAGAACAAAATGAAAAAATATATTAAAATTACATTCTATATAGGTGTTTTTTAATTTTAGTTTTCCTATGGAAAGTGATTCTACGGATGTAGTATATGCACAATGCACATCAATATATTACCAACAATAGAAATAACTGTGACTACTCTGTTCCATGTAAACATATAAACAGGTACCACCCACCTCTTTCTAAGTAAATTATTGTATGGGTTCCAAGCTACAGTTAGCTACTGCTACTCCTCAGTTTATAATATTTACTATTTACTTTCAACAAACTATTATATACGTAGAACGAAAAGCGGATTATTTGTTTGTTACTTACTACTATGTAGAGAAAATATCTGTTTGTGTTGTATTGTTGTTATGTTGTGTAGGTAAAGTAAAAGGTTAGTTGCCTTCTATCAACCTACATCTACCTACCATCACCTTCACATGCATGCACACCACCACCACACACATAATAAAGTTATAGAACACCACCGTCCATAAGGTTTTCTGTTTAATAAATGTAATGTAGTAAAAACTAGATGAATACTTGAAAAACAATGTTACGTCAGCATCTACTTTCAAATCTTTGAATCTCAGTTCATAGGATTTTTTATTGCAATATGACTGATGGCGAGAAATTCTGAGTGTGTTTATAGATGAACTTGTTTTTCACATTGGCTTGTTGGTGTAACAAGTATGAAATTCTGAAAGAGGTGAGAGTTGTGTTTGGTCAAAATGTTTGGCTATGCAGTTCATATGAGTTAGAAATGAAAGTTCAATATATGCTGACAAATATAGAATTACTTGAATAGGATAATTGTAGAGTTTATTTCTGATGATATTGATATCAAGTTTACAAGTAGTTTGGACATACACACATCCTGACCCTGTAATAAACAGTCTATATCTTCTTCCCTCGCACTTAAATTCCTATAGATGCTTCTATCTTATTCTCTCGCCCAATAAATTCTATAGATACTTCTATCTCATTCTCTCGAACGTTAAATTCTATAGATGTATGTAGATATTTTCTTTTGCTATCTCTTTTTCGTTTCATTGAAATTGAAATGACAACGATACTAAAGAAGTGTCACTTTAAATATGATATCAATACAGAAACACTGTATTCAAAAGCTCCCAGTCTATCTAACATTATATCTATATGTATATAAAATGTATGTAAAACAGTTACATAAAAGTTACATAAATGTATATAGTTTAAATATATTACGTCCTTCCGTATTTTATGTGAAAAGTCGAGTACCTTCATTTATTATTGATTATATTCTCATTGCAAAATTGTTATATATAACAAATGTACATATACATATGGTATACAATACACAAAATATACGAATGATGTCTATAACATATGCGAATAATAGTAATTTGTATGCTTCATGTGTGATAATATTATTAAAAATATGCTAATCAATGACTTGAAGTGTAGTTTAGGAAAAGTTAACATCAGTTGGGTTATATGACTACGTCAAAATTACACCCAATTCGAATTTTTTGCTATTTTGTCTGATTTTTCTCCCTTCTTTGAAATCTTAAAATAACAAGCAAATGTCAAGCCTCAACCAACATAACAAAATATTGGAGCAGTTTTACTCCAAAATATAAAAATGCTTATGTTTCATCCTTGTTTATTGTAAAAAGTTAAAGTGTTAAAAGGTAGACATGTCACGTAGGGACTGCAAGACCATCGTTGGACATTATGATGTATGAACTGGATATCATAAAATTTTACGAGGAGAAGGGAGTGTCCACGAAAAAGAATGATGAAAGCTGGTAGCTCACAAATTAAGACTAAATATCGCTAGACAATACTTTTTTCCTAAGTCATTAATCCTAAATTATGAAAGCGTTTCTGAACTAATACAGTTTTAAGTTTGTGTTATGGAATGCCTCATGCAACATAAATTCGTTTTCTCATGCACAGGATAGAAAATAAAGTACCATTAATAATAGTTATAAAAGATTAAATTGAAATACTGAATTATTCAAACTTGACAATTTGTTTTTATTTATTCTGTTTAAAGAATAAAACGAAGTTTTAGCATAGAAACTTTTAAACCTAATAAAATATGAAAGAATAATGTAACCAATCACTACGTATTTCGAGCTGCGTGTTTATCCTTTCAATGATTGAATACTTTCTTCAATTCTTCATTTTATTCGAGAAATGAATTTTGAGCTAATTCAATTTAGTTATTTTTATTTTTAGTTAATTGACTCCTGAAATGAATATCAGAACTACGACTTACACTACAGTAAAACTTGACATCCTTTATACAGAAATAGAAGAATAAAATATTGGTTTACTACTTAAATGAAAATGATAATAAGGACCTGAATCTAAAACATGTCAAATCTTACCCAAGTTTAAAATTCACTAGGGGGCAAATACTGCATTGGAAAACTATTCAACAAAAAAACAATAAATTAAAAACAGAAGTTTAATTCCGGTATACAAAATACTTTTATTGTGTATACTAATTACTAATTACATATACCCATAGGTATATGTATAATAAATAGGTTTTATACCTATGTATTTTCTTACGAAAAATAGTGCACGAGAATGTGTACAGAAAATTCGAGTTTAATCAATATTCAAGTCTTATCGGAGACATTTACATCTACTTGGTATCGCATAAGCATTGAGACTCAAAGATCAATTTTTGTGTATACAAAAAAATTAATACCCTGACCACCAGTTGAGTTTTGCTGACGGTCAGTATTTAATGAAATGTAATTTTAAATATATCCATATAAAAATGAACAAGTTTCTCTTTCACGATCTTATAGTCATTTTTTAGGTCTAGAGCTCAATTCAAGATCTTAGAGGTCCGATACTATTTAGTATAATGATATTCATTAAATATACTTTTCATAAATAGCCAGAAACTTTTGAGCCAATATCTTGATTGAAATAACCTTTTAGTTTCTGGCTTCTGGGCTGAATTAAATTTGTGCTACCTTCATAGCTTGATGGTTAAAACCGAGATTAAACTTCAACAAGCTCCCCAAATTTGACGTTTAAAATACAATTCTCAGTTTATATCTGTAGAAACTTTATCAACTCAATCACTGGGTATAATATTTTCAAAATTACGGGTGTTTCTCAAGATCACTGGGATAATATATGAAGCATGTATCAACATAATGCAGATTGCAGAGAAAAGTATTGTAATTGAATTTTGTATGAATTTCATAACAAAACCAGAACTTGGATTCATTTTTCAATTAAATTTTTAATCGAATATAACATACACACCTAATAGTTATAACCAGATATATAATGAATAATAAAACACACATATAAAGAGGCCTTCTCTATAATATATTTTGTGTATCAGGGTTAGAGCAGGTATAGGAACCCAATCCACACACACACATATGTAGAACTAATTAAGTTGAGGTTCTAAAATATATTAAATTTACATACACCACAACAAAATATCATCAAAGAATGAATACCTATACAAATTTTATTTATTTTAACACTTACTAATTCCAGTAATTTTATTAAAAACATTTCGATTCGGTTCTGATTCAAAAGGTTATTATCAAATTATAAGGTATGATTCAGATCAAATGAAACAAAAAGTAACTAATAATTCAATAAAATTAGGTAAAAAGGGGACACTTAATTAATTTTATTTCGTAACTGTCAGTCTATCGATTTGGATGTGTGTTGGTCTGTTAACTTATTGAGAAAACAAACGTAATTACTAAATTACTGAACGAATACTTAGAAAGTAGTGGAGGTGTTCGAGATGGTAACATTTTAGAAAAAACTGACCAATCAACTATCGTGCCGCAGATACAGCCGAAATTGATTTATTTTTAAATACCGTTTTTCCATTTATTCGATTTAGATGAAATTTTATATGTACATGTATTGGTTTATATAAAAAACGCTAATAAAGAAAAAAACGGGAGTATTAAAAGTGAAAAACAATAAAGTTTTGTTCTAAAAGAAGTTTATGCGATAAAAATGGAAAAGCAGGTTGGATTTTGATGAAATTATATGTTTACATACAAGAGTATAGTCTAAAGTTCGTAAATAATGAAGTCATAAACAAAATTTTGGGAGTCCATTATTATTTGTTCGTTCGTCCGTCTGTCTAATCAAGATAGCTAAAAAAATAGACAGTGATATAGAGCTAAAAGTTTGGTAACGTACATAAAATGTAAAAAGTGAGTTTAAATTTGTGAGGGTGCAAAATTGGTCCATTGTATCCAATCTATGACCCAAGTTTAAAATCATAAAAGATAAAACAACTTTTACCTTAAAGATTTTTTCGCCACATATTTAGATTCACCACAATTTTAGATCAAATTTAGCTTATAAACACATATAATTAAAAAACATATTATGCATGCACTTATAATTGAATAGATTAAATATTTAGAGTTTTTAATGAATGCTAATGATTAAAAATAGTTCAAACATTGATACACAATCATATTTCAATATATATCCAGTTCTCTCTGTCAGTTGCTACCTTCAATTGTTATTAAAAAATAATATTATTAAATTATACTTATAATTTTACTTGGTAAACAAATATTACATAATTTGTTTTTGAAAATAAAATAAAAATAAAATTCCTGAATTGAATTTGTTTTGTTTTATTTTAAGTAAACAACACAATTTTGATGAAATAAAAACATTATTTTTTCTAATATATTTCAATTTTATAAATATTTAAAAAACAAAATTTGAAAACAAAAAAATATATTTGTTCTAAATGATTCAATATTTTTATTGTTTATTTTGATTGACTATCCGAGTATTTATGTAAAATAATGATCATATTGTTTATTTAATATATACAAAAAAAATTTTGTATGAAATAAAAAACCGAAAATTTGTAAAATATTGTTTTTACTAAATAATTTAACCTTATTTTCATTTCAACAGCATTACATAAAAAACATATTTTTGTTAAATACTTCTATTAATAATAATACGCTTCCACTAATAACCTTTCAAAATAAAGCATTTATTTGAGGTCGACTTCAACAGAAAATGGACGTTGGAAATATTTAATTAAAAATTATTTTGTACTTTTTGGTTCAATTGTTTTAAAGTCAGTTAAAATTAATAAAAAAATGGGTACGTGTACGTTATGTACGCACGTCAGAAGTTATACTTCTTTGGCATCATTAAAAAATAATTTTTAATTGCATACAAATAATTAATTATAATAACATAAATCAACAACTTCAACCTGTGAATTTTGAGTGAGGGTGATGCGCGCTCATCATAAAATTTCACTCTCATCATTTTTTCATAACGCGCCTAAAGAAAGAAAATTAATTTTTCTTGATTATAAACAGTGTTTGAGATAACGTATTATTTATATTACTGTTTTTTTTTTTTTACATTATGTTGTATAAAATCAACACTTTTGTTGACAATTGAGATTAATCCTTTAATATTACACTCATATATGTTCCCATCACAGTGGTTGTTGCTACTCCTGTAGGATTACATGTATTTGCATAAGTGCGCTGGATTATATATCTATTCTATAAAATCTAAAAACATATATAGGAACATGAACAAATTATCCCAAATGTATTAAAACATATATTCAAAAACAACATTTTTTTTCCATTTTACAAAATATCATGAGCACAATAAATAATTACAGGCGAATTGTAAATGGTGATATCATTTTTATTATACTCAAGCATATAGTTGATGAAAATCTATATCAAATTTTCTTTAAAATCGACAAAGATTGTGCCTTAAAATAAATTCAATCAAACTAATACACAGAGATGTTTAAAATTGAAATGTATAAACGAATTTAAAAAAAAAAAAGTCTATGTTAATTGAGCCTGTATTTTATTAAACCAATAAAGGTTTTTTTGAGTCATTTAACTTCCGAGTATAAAATCTGTTGATATATTTGCTCCGATTTCAGAAAAACCTCATACATATTGACGTTTTGGAACAATTACCATTTCCTTTGCCTATGTTCTGTCACGATACCTGTACAACTTCTGAGCGGATATTTATGAATGCTTGCTAATGATAAATGTAGGTGTTGAAGATGATGTCATGTTACATACATCTGGAAGATACAGATAGCACGTGGCTTGCACGTAGTCATTTAAATTATCTTTAATTTTTTTTAAACTAATTAATTTTTAATTTAAGCTTATGTATGTGACAAAAGAGCTTTAATGAAATAGTACTAGGTCAACATACTATACAAAATAAATCATGCTATATACATATATACATATATATATATATATATATATATATATATATATATATATATATATATATATATATATATATATATATATATATATATATATATATATATATATATATATATATATATATATATATATATATATATATATGTATATATATATATATATATATATATATATATATATATATATATATGTATATATATATATATATGTATATATATATATATATATATATATATATATATATATATATATATATATATATATATATATATATATATATATATACATATATATATATATATATATATATATGTATATATATATATATATATACATATATACACTACTGTTTTAATAATAAACATATTGTTTATACATTATACACATAGCATATATGCAAAATAACGAATAGATTTTTTTTGTGTTATATGCACGAGAGCTTAACCATGATTTAGCGACATACAGATGTTATTAGGTTAAATAAACTAATATGTTTAAAATATGAAAAATCGAATTAATTAGTTTTAAATACGATACTGCAGAAATTTGTATGTAAAAACTGTAAAAAAAAAATATTATAAAATAAACAAATAATTAATTAAAAACTTATAATTACGGAATATTTTTTACATTTTGACAAATTAAAGTACCAACAATAATAAAAACTGGCCGCTTTGGTTTCAATAAGCTTCCTATTGTTTCTTTAGGGCTTAAACGATGAGGAGTTTTTTTTTAGTATATGAATTTTAAAATTAGATCACATATTAAATTTGATGAAAAGTTACAACTTTTATTAGACACTTAATTTTATATTTATAAATATTAATTTTAATCAAACGAAATTTGGAAATTGAACTAACTTCGATACATATTTTTACTCTTAGTTTGGACAAAACTATTTTCGCGTAGAAAACCTAAAATTATCCAAATAAAAACTGAAAATTATTTTCCTTTTTACGAATTGATTATAGGAGTGATTATAGAAATGTGCGTCTAACAAGCTGTTGACTTTAATTACATGTAATATACATTATATTTCTTCAAAAAATACTTTTTCAAATAATTATGAAAAACGTGTCTTAGATAAAAATCAAAATTTTACTTTTATTTAGAAATGTTTTTTTCGACCAAAGCAAGCCATTTTCATATCAAAATTGCAGTGCATACCAAATTTCATAACATTTGGATAATTATTAATGATTTTTTTATGCGTAAAGATATATTACATTAAGGAATGTGCTTCTGTAATATGTTATAATCACCCTTAGTAAGTGTAAGTACAGAACTCATATACATCCCATAATAACTAAAATGACGTACACACGTCTATATATTATGATATTATTGTAGTATTACATTGTAATGTACTTTTACCAATTTTAATGGGATATCCGATACCATCCCCATACGTACAACTCAACTAAATGAATACAACAACTGCATTGCATTTTACTTCAATGAAATTTTCTAATCAACTAATGGTTTTAAATACAATGGGTCCTCTTACTTTACTATTATTACTAATTCTTTTATTTTTAAAACTTACTTAAATAATACTAAATACCATTATTATTAATCGATACATTTTATTCAATCATAGCATAATCAATAAACATTATGATTTTGTCAGCTTTGTCAATGTAATAATTTTACTCTCATCATTTTTTCATAAAAAGATGTATAACTACAAAAATGAAAAATAAAATTTCGTAAAACTATTCTGTAATTAATTTAGTAACATTTAATAAATTTTCTCGATTGTTATGAAAATCATACTTCAATTAATTTAAAAAAGTGAAAAATATTTACTGGACGTTGACTTTTTTAGACGAGTTGTATGTGGAAATTTTTAAATGCAGATAAAATTTTTATGGATAATTTCACAAATGAAAACTAATAACTGTAATTATATAGCATCATGGGATTACATTCACCACGTATGATAATAGGTGCTCATTTGTTCTTTTTAATATTACCATCAATTGTTTCTTTACAACTCAAATTTAAAATAATCCCTTGAGTATACTTATAGTTTTAAAAGTACAATGATGCTGAAATTATTATTACAACTGTAACTCTGTAAGAATATTAAATTGAAATTATTTTTTATCCATTAACATATTCTTATCTTCATTCCATCTTCATCATTTTTATAAGTGTTCTATTGCCATGAAATGGAAATTTTGAAGGAATAATTGATGAGATCGAATGTTATTTGTCAGGCTAAATGAACATTTCGTGTAAGGCATACCATCTTTGCGTTTGATGGGATTTCGTTAAGTGCTGATAAACTTGTTGAATCTTTTGTCAACATACAATAAAAATTATTGTATATAAAAAAAAAAAACGTTAACCAGTTAGTATCCAGTCGTACTTTTCGTTATAGGTACGAACGAACCGCATAATACTTTTAGGTTAAATATAAATATAAGATGTCTTCTAACATAAAGTCATATGTGTTTTGGTCTATATAAAGATAAAAACAATATCTATGTATCTGCTGTTATTTATTTCCAACAATATTTTCATTTATATTACAAAGAAGATACTAACATGTTGCGAACAACTTCGTTGAAGAATTTCGCAGAGCTTACTTCTGTCTAAATAATGTTTACACAAGACATGCTACAAAAATCGGGAATTACTAATTAGTCACCGAATTGAAAGCTATTTTAGCACAGGTATGAAGTAAGATAATTAGAAGAGCTATCAGAATTCATCTCTTATCTTTCCATTTTTTACTTAATAATAACAGTATATGTCAAAATGTATTAGTTTTAATCTAAAGTTTGTATAGCTAGCAGATTATTTCCTGACAAACCAAATAGCTGAGATAGGTGTCCATAGAATCACCGAATTACTCCACTTCCGTCCGCCCAAACGTCTTCTATTATTATCAGCCTCAATTAATACTCAATCATATGTCGAGTGTATAAACAATTAACTGTATTAATTTTTAACCTCATTTGTTAGAAAATGAAAAATTGACTTGTATTTTTAATGTAAGTAATTTTATCTAAATAGGCAATAGCCGCAAATATGAAATTTTAATCCGATTGCACAAATAAATATATTGTATGTTCATTGTGTTAAGTTAAGAGTGGAGCAAAAAAAAAAGCTATAAATGTTAAAATATATAAATTTATTAGTCATATAATAACCTGTATGATATACCATTGTTTAGTTTACACATAAAATATAAAGACGGTCTTTTAGTCCCAATGCCCCTCAATACATAGAAAAAAATCTTGAAATTGAAATATTTGAATATAAAAATAAATCAAAAAAATAATCCATTGAATTGTATCAAGCAATAAAGAATTTCTTTTCTCTTCCTTTCCAATTAAATTTCAGCCAGATATAATATGTAAGCTTAAACGAGAGAAATTCTCACCATAACTAAGCTAATTAAATCAGTGTCAGCAAAGATAGCGTATAAAACTTTATTTTATACGAAAATTTAATACTTGTTTAATACGAAAACACTTTATAGTTTTTGTATATTAAAATTAAATGCCGATATTTTTAATCTTTATATGACGTGACCTAAAATACGACCTATTATGGTGTGATGTCATATTGATATACACTATTAGTTGTCATCTGTCAGTTCAAATTAAACAGTCATCTTAATTAGTAACAAAATATTTCGAAGTGTTTGGGTCTGTTTTGTTCTAAAAACATTACTCCGGCATTATCAATATTATATACCAATATTGCGTCACCATTATGGCAGGCAGAAAGTGCTTTATAAAAAAAGGTTTAAATTTTCAATGTAATTTCATCGCAATTTAACTATTTTAAATACAGTAAGCAACCCAATTATACAACAGAATTTCATCACAACAAATGTTCTTGGCAAAAATTTCCATCCCAAAACTAATACTTTATAATCATTCTATTTATACAACAGAAAATATATTTTCATATATCATTGTTAAATTCTTGATGATATGAAATTATTATTTTTAATTAAATTAAAATGAATAAAAATTCGTAACATGTTATAATAAGTATTATTTTTTGTCAAAACTAATTAAGATTTTGACATTTATGATGCATATTTTATACAAAAGTATTTCGAAAATGTGTGAAAATAACCTAAATTTTATGAGCATAATATTTATTAAGATTTTCTTAGTATTATTGCGTTAATAAAATTCTTATTTCACTTTCGTAATAACTTCATAAAAGACAATGAACTGGAAATAGGTTTTGATATGTTTTCAACTAATAAAAATTTGTATTTTCAATTTTTTAAAGAGGTAAAAAATTATTTTTTTTTATTATTATCATAAGTTTAATATATTTTAAATTAATATTTAAGAATAGTCTCAGAGGTGAGGAGCAAAAAAATCTATGCTTGTTCTAAAGACTGATTTTTTTATATAAAGATACATTTTTGGAGTAGAGAAATAGTCTTCTGTCGCTCAGCCTCATTCGTTAGCGTTTGCTGGTGGACGGACATGAAAGTTGTAAAATAGAACTACTTTCTAAACGTTCTTAACATGGCATTAAATAATTCTTACCAGGAAAATACTTAAACTTCCACAACGTAGCGAATTTTAAATTGGGTTCCATTCAAAAGATTTTAAGCAGTTTAGAAGCGATTTTATAAACATTTATTTAGAGTAAAAAAAATTATAATTCAAATTATAAAAACAATTTTACAATATAATATCTTTTCAAACAATTTTCTTTTAAAAAAAAAGTTTTATTTTTTTAATTAAAAACCCTCATCAGACTTGATGTCAAATTACAGAAGAAAGAGTTAACTTATATATAAAATTTCTACCTATAAGTACCTTCAGATTAAACTTGAAACAGTATACAAATTTTTAATTGTTTGTCATTATAATACCTGTTATAAATTTAAAATAATGTACCTAGTTGAAAGGATATTATGGTTTTGGTCTAATTAAAATAAGATAATATCAGACAGGTGGATAGTATGCTTAATAGGGAAGAGGGTTACAGGTGGGTAGATAATTATATTTAACCAGCAGCTTTATTTAAAATAAAACGTCAAAAACAACTTTTGTTTATTAATTTATTGAATAATAAAATTTATTTTCTGGATTAACTGTATCCTGAGGCTTTAAGACCAATTAGTGTACTTGTTCGTTGTGTTCATCCTTATATATACGTTAACATTTTAAAGCTATTAAGAGAAACATGAAAGCTAAGACTACATTTTTAAATTATTGTATAGGCAAGGCAACTGGTTAAAGTATTTCTGACTGAGAAAAGCATAGTTTTATGCCCATTTTGAAAGACTAAGCCTCTATCAGTATCTAGTGTTTCTACGATTCACTGCGTTGACTGTCCTTCTCCAATCCTTTTATTATTTTATTGTAATTAATTATTTGCAATTCAAAATTGTTTTTTAATGATGCCAAAGAAGTATAACTTCTGACTTCTGTTATATAGATTAAAATGGATTATTTCCATTTAAAAAAATTAAAATGCTTTTCATCAATTTGTAAGCTTTAATTGATCTTTTTTTTGTTCTAATTTTTCTAGTTCTTTTTTAATCAAATTGATTCCTGCAAGAATATTTGTTTATTCAATCTGCTAAATCCATCATAGCAATAAAATTGATTGCTTAAAATATACTTTATTTAAATCGTACTGCTCCACTTTTTAAGCTTTCTGTTTATAAATCTTTCTCAACTTATCAATACCCAAGAATAAATTACTAAAATATAAATATAATATAAAATTATTATTTGAAATATTAAAATAATCTAGGGGTTCAATATACAAAATGAATTTCAAAGAAACTGATTAATAAACAAAGCTCTTAACAAAAATCCATTACAAACCCATAAACACAGTACCAAAACATGAATGACATAATATTGAAAAGATGACCTCATGTTTGTAGCTAACGTTGACATTTTTACGACATGGGTACCTACATAAAAACAGAGGCGTCACCATGACGCGGTAAATTCGAACAATTTCTCCTTTTATTAAGATGCACATGAGAACTTTTACTATATGTTCCAAGCACAAAACTTGTCTATCCTAAAGTATCTATAACTTAGTAAATGATGTGACTATAACATGTAAAACAGTAAACGGTTTGACTATACTTTAATAAGTGGTTTCACCTAGGAACTACCTTAATTTGGCCTAAGATGCATTAAAATATAAAAGACCTTATATTAATTTTAATACTTCATTGTTTACAACTGAATGTGAAACCAAGTTCAAAGTCTGCTGGGATGTTCTTATAGCACATAAGATATTAAATTTTGAATTTAAAACTTTACGAAAAATTAGATTCTTTTCACCTTTTGTGAGAAATAATAATATTACTAATATCGAGTTAATCATACCCTCCTTGCACCGCCTTTCTTATATTTTGAAAGGCCACACAAGTTTATCTTCGAAACACTTTTCAGAATATCCAATATAATTTAAACTTTGAATTAGAAAATTAGAGAAAATAACTGAAAGATTATTCTTCGACGCTTTGTATGCCCTCAATAATTTTCTTCTAGTGACACACCTGGATGTAAAAATGAGATCTATTCATTTTATGAAGGTTTTTGTTTTTCATAATCAATGTGTATCCACTAGGTATTAGGTGTACCCCACAACCTAACTAGGTATCTCTTTCAATACTTTTAATATAATAAGGTTTTATGAAATGTAATATGAAAGATAAACTTTGGTTACGGCAGTCAGACGCCATAACTTTATATTCAACATTCAACAGTGTTTATACAATGAGATAAATACGATATATATCATTTCCTATACACATTTCAAAAATATCTCATTTTATTATTTATGTAATGCTATTAGGTTAGATATATTAGGATTCTTATGAGGAAAAGTTTGCTCTAGTTTTGAATTTGTCACCTTCAATATTTTTTGGATCACTGAACATGAATTTAAAGTGTGTGAGCAAATGTTTTGCCCGGAACTTTGTTTTCTGGACACTTTATGGGTATTTGCTCAACTATTTCGAAATGTATTAAGTTCCACATTTCAAAAATCTCAACACAATAATACATGAATTAATTGAATGGTATTGAAATCTTTTGTATCAGTTATTATTTCATGGAATAAAATTTATTATTTAAAAAAGATAAAACAAATATCTCCTTGCACATTTTCTTTGAATGTATCAAAATTAATAATATACCTTTTCATTTCATTTTCATTGGTGAAAATAATTAATTAATATTTATTTATCAACTTTATTTTTTAATCCCCCAATGTAAAAGGTGTTAAAATTTTTTTAAACGAAAAATCTTAAAATATATTTTGTATATTCAAATATTTATATTTTAAATTATCGAATTAAAAGCATCGATACTTCAATATCATAAAATATTTGCACTTTTTCCTACTGGTTCTACACCAATACATCTTCGATACCTTAAGTTATTGAGAGATTCTGTTTTTTGCTACAGGTTTTTTTATTCGAAATATTGATATACAAGAAGTATTGATATTTCTGAAAATAATTTTTAGAAAAATAGCTGTTTCGGATCTGATCTAAAAATTGAATAATTACGTCCTTTTTTTTTTGAAATAGATAAAAGCTTTTTTATTTTATTAATAATCAAAATGTATTGTTGAATAAATTATGAATTATTAAGAAAATATACAAAATATACTTTCCTTTAGGAAATAGAACCAGCACATCCAATGTCTATATTCATACTGTCGGAAGGTAAATTCACTTAATTTTGTTTACAATTAAATAATTTTTTTAAAAATAAATGCTTTAAGTATAAGTATGCCATAACTTTAGTGCCCAGCTGTATTTTACCAATATTTCTTCCATTATTACCTACTTTTTATATGATATTTATCGAGTGACTTAAATATAAAAAACTTCTGTTGGAGACTTCAAAAATCAAAAAATAAACTATTGGACCGAACGAACTGAAATATATAGTATAACTAGATTTTTGCCGTTTTGTTTGCCTGTATTTTTCTGTCTTTCGTTGTTTGTTCCGCTGTAACTTTCGTACGCCTTGTTCGATTTTGTAGAAATTTGGTATACACGCTGATCACATTCAGGAAATGTACTGTATAGTTTTTGAAACAATTTTATTTTTTCCTACGAAAAAAATCACGTTTTCTAAAAAAAACATGATTAACCGATTTCGAACACTGGATCATTTGGTTTGAAAGCAGATTTTCTTACCACAGGGCTACTCTGTACTATGCATTTATATACTATTTTTCATTTTATTTAATATATGTTCAAATAAATGTTTATGTTAAAGAAATAGGGAGCTGTCTTTTAGAGGAATCAACATTCGACCTTTTTGTTAATGGTATACATATGAGCCTCATTCCCTGTTTGCCTTCTGCTATTCTTACCTTATTATTTTTGAATACGATGCGTATAGAAATTATAATAAAGAAACATACATAAATCTTTGAAAGAAGGTAAATTTAAAAGAGCAAAGGAAATGAAAATGGTATCAAAGAAATTAATTAAATTCATTTATTTTTTTTTTTTTTATTTCCATTAAAATGGTATTATATATAATAAATGTTTTTTGAACTTACCAATCTGAATGATTATAAATTATATTTTTTATTTCAATGTAAAAGAAAAAGTCATTCTACGATTTCTATATTATTTCTTTTTATTAGTATTCATAAATATGAATAAATTAAAGGTCTCCATTACCAAAATTAATTTTCGAATTTTAACAAAAGTGTACGAACTTTTCAGGTGTTTTCTAACACTGACTTTTTCCCATATTTTTTCTCAACACAACCTAACAGTCCAATATTTAAAGAGAGGAAAAAATGAAAATAGGTAAAAGTGTCGATTTTTTTGATTCCATGAAGATATTAATTGATTTTTAATATTAATATATCATGGAATACTTTCATTTTTTTTTTCTTTGACGAATTACGTCATAATGCACTATGATAGGGAGGTATTTTAATACCGAATATTCTGACATGGTTTTCTTCGGTTTCCCAATACGTCGTTAAGGTTAATACCCTAATAGTTCCCGTAAAACTCGTCCGTAGACACCCATACCCCATTAATTGACCACATCCATACGAAATGTATATTTAAAATAATAAATATTATTATTTATGATGTATTTTTTTAAATATCATTTTCTTGATTTTAATCCGTAATCAAATTTTAAAGATAAAATCGGACAGTTATGGATAATTTAAATTATAAATATAATAATAGAAATTATTGTTTACTCACCTGTAGTAGTTTAGAACCTGTGCAAAAACTCCTGGATGTCGATCAAAAAAGTATTCATTCAATATTGGATCATAATTAGCCAAAGCTTCGGTTAAACGAGATAATCTCGTTGCCGGTATTTTTTTCAACGTAGCCTTATACGTTTCATATCGAATTCCACCAACATTTAATATTATACGATTTTCGCCATCCATCATCGAAATAAAATGACATCACATAATCAATTATCGATTATGATTCTGAAACAAAAAAGATTTTACGATTACTTTTACTTTTAAAAACAAATTTTGGAATAAATTGGAAAAAAATAGTAAGATTTTTTATCATAAATTCATGCAAGATGCTCAAAACCCAATGTCTTATAGATTCTTATAGAAAAGATAGTTTTCTATTGGATTTTGAGAACACAAATTCGATTGTAATTTATGTTTTACCTTTTCCAATTACGAAAAAAGTATTCAACAAATTTAATTAAATTGTATACTTTATTAATTTTAGTTAATTATGTAAATTGTATTTTTACTTCCTTTAATTGTTTTTTTTTTTTTTATCACGACATTAAATTTTTAAAAAAGCATTCAAGAGAATTAAGTCAATGTAATTAGGTTGTGGGAAAGATTCTCTATTTATTTATGCATTCAAATAATAAGTTTATAAAATAGATAACGTAATTTTCTCTTTAAAGATCGATTTTTAAATATTTTCCAAAACTCCAAATACATCGTAATCAATCTTAAAGTATATTTAGTACGTACTTTTCTAAGATTTTATGTACCTTGAATGTTAATTTGACTTTCAATAGTGATTATTGTCGAAAACCTTACTTTTTGGGATTGTTTTAACTTCACGTGTATTTTATAATTAGGCCTTAAAAAACCGTCGGAAAGTCAAAAATTTTTTTCTCGCTGTTAATGAGTTTTTTAGAATAATTTAGATGTGAAAAATTCAAAAATAACAATTATTTTATGATCGGTCGATTAGTTTTTGAGATATTTCATGAAATACATCCGCTAAATCGGCCTCAGGATCGGATTTTTGGTGATATCTCGAAAACTCAACATCCAATCATGAAATAAATATTATTTTTGAAATCTACGAGTCAAACTTCCCTTACCAGCGTAGTTTTTTCGAGATCGGACAGAAAAATTTTTTTTCGAATTTTCACAATTTTTTTAAGCCCTTTGAAAAATCGAGAAAATCGAAAATGGTTTTTTGTCATCGATTTGGATGAAATATACATTCTAGGGTAGTTTTGAACCGCAGATTTCAAAAATAATATCTATTTACCGATTAGATACGTAGTTTTTGCGATATCGCAAGGAATCCGTTCCTGAGGCCGATTTATCTTATACATTTCATGCAATATCTCAAAAACTAGTAGACCGATTTTAAAATAAATGTTATTTTTGAATTTTTTAGAGCTCAATTATCCTAGAAAATCTGTAAACAATGACAAAAAAATTTTCAACTTTTCGTCGGTTTTTTAAGGTTTTCTTCACACCCAAAAATTTCGAAAAAAACACTTTTAATCAATTTTTTGATTAGGTTTTCATAATTTCATAAATTTGGTAATCAATTATTTTTAAAGTTTCAAATACATCTTAAATGTAAAATGCTGTTAATTTTATCTTTGATATTTTCTGATTTGATCGACACGTTGAAGAATCGATACCATAATTTCGAATGCAGATCACATAAAGTTGACAGCTTTTAGTACCTAAAAAATTTGATTGTAAAAAGAAATTCAAATATTTGTATTTTATCATATAAAAAATTCTCTATTCATTTTTTTCTTTCTTTGAGTAAACTTTAATATAAAAAAAAATATATATTTTTAAAATACGAAAATACAAAAAAAAAAAATTGAGGAACTAAGGTGGAGCATATTTTTATTTACAAATCTACAAAAATATGTATAAATCTTACATAAATTATTGATAAATATCATCTTCAAACTTCATGAATAATTTATATGAGTATTTGCACCTCCGTATACACGATGAATGATAATGTAAGATGTAATATAACCGTCCAGTGTCTTGCTCAGTTGGAGAGATCGACAGCTGAAAAATTCGAAGTTTACCTAGGTTACGAGTTTGAATCCCCCATCGCATTAAGGTGAAATTCAACCAAAACTTGGTCAATATTACATCAAATATGTTTACACATATTTACTTTACTTTTTCGATTTGCGATTCAGAAAATACAAGTAGACGCAACCAAATGTTGTATTTCATGAAAGCTACTGTCATGTTCTTTATAAATATGTTTAATAAACGGATTGAAAATAAATGAAGGTATGAGAATTCTTAATGGCTTAAACCTAATATTCACTAAATAACATCTTAAACGTTATTTAAACAAATTATAAAATTATATATAAAGTGTTAACTAAGGTTCTTAATCAGAATAGCTTCATTTATTATCAATATTGGCCATAAATCATGAAAATTTTATCTCAGTGCTTCGTCCTAAAAAGTAATTGATGTATAATGGACTGGTATAGCGAAAAATTATACCTTGCAATTAGATACCTGAAAAAGGTGCATTCTGCATGTCGAAATATATGAGAACCTCAAATAATCTGTTAGTTACGGGTATTGGTAAAATCCCTCCAGTAATGATATTACTGGCAAGTTTTTGTATTGCATCCAAATTGTAATACAAAAACTGCATAAATATGTGATTTTTTGTAATAAAATGCATCAGTTGCTACTAATTGATTAAATTTTTCTAACGTAAATTAAAATATTTACCTCATTTCTTAGAGCCCCTTCCTCAAACATTTGATTGATTCTATAAATATTCTATACCTGTATTTTATATATAAGTCGTGTGAAGTTTAACCAAAACTTGTTTTTATTGAAAATAAAATAAACTCTAAAAGTAACGCCAAATGCCAATAATGACATGACATCAATTTTATGGAAAAAAAAAATAACGTATGTATACAGTTTTCAAAAAACTTGTATATTGTTTATTTAAGATATACTTGTCTAAAGTACAGAGTTATCAAAATTTACTCAGAAATATTTTGATGAAATATTAAAATTAGTATTTTACAAAAAAAATAAATTAATTAATTTAAATTAATTTAAATAAATTAATGTGCTTCAAAATACTACAAAAAGCTTAAAATTTTTTATGTACAAAGTTTGAAGAAAGTTGTTGGAACCATTTTCGAAAAAAAAACTTATAAATCACTAGAAAAAAGAGGGACTCCCTATATTTCGATGGACTACTAGAAGTAAAATGAAGACAGATTACAAAGCTTAGTAAATTTTAAATACTGTGTTCGCTGTCACAAACATAAACCAATTTCTAAGAACTCGTTTTTGGCTTGAGACACATCAAAACATGTATTTTAGGTGAAAACTTGATATCGAAATTTTGACAAGATTAATATTCTTCCTTTGAAATAAAGTAATAACTCATAAAACATGTCATGTTGCCATCAATAATTTTTAGTCTTTCCATATCACAAAGTTGTGAACCATACCTTACAATAATTTAAAGGTAAAAAAATATTCTTTGAAGAATCGTTGCTGGATACATTTTGTTACTTAAAAGCTATTGTAAAATAATGTCTGAATGCAAATGAATATAAAATTCACATATCCGAATCTAGGCAACATAATATCAACCGTTCACTTTACCTTTTTTTTTTTGCTTTCTTTCTGTTAGTATAAACACATTGTCAACAAAATATACAATGATTTTTTTGTGGTGAAAATTCTATTTATATAACATATTATTATCTGATACTATTTTCCCATCTAGAAAAATTGTTTATTATATGTCAAATATAATATTTTTTTCCTATTGTATTGAAGTGTATTTTTTACCTAAAGTTTTATTGAAATATTTAGGTAAATTTTTTGTCCTAGTTTGTCATTTTTATAATCTAGAATTAAGATGGTAAATATTAAAATAATTCATCCGTGTGCTTTTCAATATAGGTGAATGAATCAAGGATATGAGCTACCTTGTGTATCTCTCGCTTCAGATGTAACCAGTATTGAATTTAATAATTTCTAAAAGTAAAGATTATTACATGGCTCAAATACCGTAATAAATGACAATCCAAAATATTGTAGTTTGAGAATGATAACACGAGATTAATAAGTGTCCTCTTACTAATATATATAAAATGACTTTAATTAAGAGCTTTTTTGCAAAGCCAGTTGTCCTTAAGGGAATTTTATATAATCCTTAAGGACATATAGTTCTATTTCAATACTTTTGGAAAGAAATTTATTAGTTTTCTTTATATTCACTTACTACTTTAAAGGACCTATTATTATACTACTTCAAAGGATATTATGATATTATGGTATATACTAAAGTTGTGTAAAGGCATATTAAGATTAATAGAAGGATAATCAAAATTGAAAACTGTTTTTAAAAATGTTTTTGATAGCACTTCATTGAAACTATAAAAAGGATATAAAAATAGTATTATTGTTACTGAAAACATTTTACCAAATTATATAGATAAACAAAACGGTCATGTCATGTTCTGATACAATATATTTTTATCAAGGCTCCGTAGTAAATTTTACGGTTTTCTTCAAGGATCGAATTTGTCCTTCATGTGCTTTGAATACCTTTGCCATGCCTCCGGGAATTTTTGAAAGTATGTTCGAACTGAGTTCTCTTAACGGTTGTGTTTATTAATTCAATTGAAAGGTTTATAATCAATTTTCTACGGACCATTCAAATATTTCATTTTCAAATATAAGCATATTGAATTTTGATAAAATAGACTTCTTGTTATAATATTATGGCAAAGAAAAATATCTTTATTATGAAAACTTGAAAAAAAAGTGGTTTTATTTATTTTCTTTTTACTGAACACATGTTTTACTAAATTGAATATTTTATATTCTTGTTTATGTTTTTCAACGTATTTAAATCCATGATTTGCTACAAGCCCTTCTATGATGTTTGGCCTATCATAAAAAAATAATCTTTCGTCTATTTTAAGCTTGTACTGCATTTTCGAAAATGGTAAAATAGTCTAAAAAAATTCAAAGGTAACAAATTTTTTACGATAAAGAGAGTTGTGTCTTATATTTCGCGGAAAATCAATATATTTTAATTAAACACATTATTTTTAAAAACAAAATCTTAAAGATTGCCTTACCTTTAATTATAAAACAATAAACTGTAGATGTCAATAGATTACTGCGACATTTCGAACTTTTGTTATACATTTTAATTTGTCATGTAATTGTTTATGCTTTTAAAATAAAATCCATTTTAAACTTCACCTTAAAGTGGTTGAATTGAATAGAAATCATGCAATAACTATTTGTTAAAGTAGTTTTTAAGATATTTTAAGTATTGCAAAAACTACACAATATGTGTTCACATTCTTAATACAATTAGAAATTACTTTACTACTTGTTTTGAAAAAAATTAAAATAAAAACTAAAAGTAAAATATGATTTTCAATTGTAAACTTCTTTAAATAATTTATACATCTAAGTAACTTTTTTGAAGTCGGTTCTCGATTTTTTGCGAATAATTTTTATTTTATATTGCTCCATCATCTTTCTCTAGGAGCAGGAATTTTTAATACGGCCACCCACAAATCATCTGCATAGAACTTTTTAAAAACGCCATCCTTTTTTATTTGAAGTCCTTTAACTCAAACATGATAAGAATGAAGTCAAGATCATATACATTATTTTTATAGCACCCTTCTAGGACCTTGCAATAATTTCAAACAAATGACTGGAGAAATACCCATTCTAAATTTCGTATACATTTGAATTGTTAACTTAATTTTATTGCAGGGCAAATTTGCTCAAGATATTTTTGAAAATTAGTCAAAATAATTTTTAAATTGTAAAACTACAATTAAATTGGATGATTTTCAATACATTTCAAAATAAGGTTACGAAATAAAATAATCAAAAAAAATAAAATTTGTTTTTTATTATCAATTTTTTTTATTTCCAGTTAACCGGATTTTTGTATATCGATTTAGACGATACGATGTACGAAGGTTTTATTCCTGGTATTAAATATAAGAAAATTGAGTGAATTTTCTTTCATAAATGTATAAAAAACTGTGTGCAAATGGTCGGTCAAATGGATAGAAAATTTGAAAAGATATATAGAAAATTTAATCAGTATTATTTAATATCAATTGTACCGTAAAAATAAAATTTGTTTTTTATGCCTATGGTATCTCTATTCGATTTAGACATTTAGATAGAAATAAATAGAAATAACGGTAAAGTATTTTGTTTTCTTGTATTAATGTAATGTAATTTTATCATTATTACCCACTTATGTAACTCATGTAACCTAATGCATAGGGGCATTCACTATTTGTTACATAGAAAAAAACACTTTTGTTAAATAAAATTTTTTTTTTGGAGAAATAAACATTTTTTATTTTCAAATTTTTCTTCAATCTTTATTAAACTACGATTTTTTGTCCTAATTTCCTTAAAATATTTTGTATTTTATTAATACGTATTTCGACTACAAAGTCATCAGTATGAATTTGATTTTTGTGCAAACCGTCATCAAATTAGCAACGAGTAACATCTCCTCAAAGAATCATTACAACTAGCTAATTCATACTGATGATGACTATTTTGTAGTCGAAATACGTATTTATCAAATACAAAATATTTTGATCAAGGAAAGTTTTGAGTTGAACAGTGTTTAGTATTTATGGTCAAAACATTGAACAGTAGTCATTAAAAATATTTTGTCTATGGTAGTATTCAAGCGATCTCCTTAATTCACAGAACCAATAAATCTTTGTAAACATAATTGAAAATCAAGTGGTCAAATAACTCGACTATTTTAACAACAATATTATATTCTTTGTTTTTCTTGTTCGGGTTAACCTTTGTTTTACATCACACATAACAACTCTGAGACAATTATTAATGTTACTTTTGCACCTACTTAAAAATACATAAATCTTCGTTGTATTTTCTTTTTGTTTGCTTACGTTTTATTTATTATAAGAGAATTATTAGTAAAAATGGTTTTACATAGACTTTCTTTAAATTTAAATACCTATTCATTGTGTTTTAAAGAAGGTAAAACCTATGAACAATATTTGTAATCAGTGAACGATTTTTATACAACGGAAAATTTCGCGTTAGTACTCGATCACAAGAATTTACCATTGGAAATTGGAAAAATAGAAAAGATAAAAGCTCTCTCAAAGAGCTTATGGGATATTATCTAATAGCTAGTTAAATATTAGACATTATATATAACAGTTGCATATTTGTAAAAACATATAGAACTAAAAAAAAAAAGCGCCGGATATTAAATAATCTAGTACTTGGCATTTATAAATGAAGGTAATTTTCTCAGGGAAAACTAATTTTATTCTTTGTCGCTAATAGCATATATGAGACAGAGAAAGAGGGCAAGTAAATAGATAATATGAGATACACTTAGGTATACATAAATATATTATATTATATATATATATATATATATATATATATATATATATATATATATATATATATATATATATATAATACGTTCGAGTAATTTATTAAAGAACTTTTTAATACTTTAATGGTAAATGGGATACTAATTTTTTTTATCAAGAATACATTACCCCGTATTTTGTTTTATTAATACATTATATTCTATGTGTAACAAGATAAATAGTTTTGGAAAATCATAAAACATGAAACTGTGTACAGAAAATGAACTAATAATATCTAAATATCGTGAGCGGTATCGATTGACGCGCTACAAGTAGCTGAAATTTGTAATAGAACATTCGCATTTGTAATAAAATGTAAAACAATAAGTTGTATAATAGAAAGGTATAGATCGAGCTTTGCAGTGAAAATTTCAGTTCACTATCTCTTTTTGTTTTTCAACTATCTTGATGACCAGGTGAACAGTAAGAAATTGACTTATTTAGTAATTCTATGAACACCCATACCAAAATATTGTAATAAACTTTGATATTATTTTGAAGAATATTGTCAAGGGATTATTTTTATTACACTAATAACCTTATCGGATCCCATATATGGTGTCATTTATGGTCCATTACTTGAACGTATCGACACACACACGTGTATTCATTCTATTAAGGTTACCTTGAAATGAAATACAAAACCATTTGTTAAAAATAAAAATATTTCCAATTGGATGTTTATATCATTTCAGCAGATCAAATATCATTTTTATTTGCGATATAAAACTGGCCATTTTATTATTGAATATAATAACTAATGATATATACTTTATATTCTATGTCGAATTCTATATCGAATAATTCGATATAAATAAATAATAAGTATGTAAAAGAAAGAAAAATTCGTTCTTCGAATATAAATTTCCTTGAAATTTCGCATTTATTATTATGATCTAACACAATTATGTAAAATATATGAATAATTGATTGAAATGCTAATTTTTTTGGGTTCCTGTTCAAAGATGGTTCCTAACGAGCTTAATATGAAAATTCAATCTAAATTTGTTTGGTCGTCAACCCAATTCTTAGGTGTTCAAATTGTTTTATAGAATAATAATATTATAACTGGTACACGCAGAAAGTTTAAATTACAAAATATAGCTGAAAAAATAACGGTAAAATTGTAGGAATAATCAAAGTCCATGAGATGACGGGTTATTTTTTAATAATGGGTTAAGCTTAAAATCCATGCTAAAGTTTAACTGCGTTCCCGACGTGAGTTAAGAATTTTTGTAATTAATCGTAACAACTTTTTTGGATTCAATTTATTTTGTGTAAATAGATATAAAATTTTTACTGTAACATTTCCTTTTTTGATTTTTCCAAATATGATACAAATTGCCAGAGATATTAAATGAAAAGCGAAAAATGAATTCAAATTCCTTTATTGAGAAATTTTCATTTTTTTCTCCTATTTCTTTAGCTTTTTTTGAATAAAAATTAAAAAACTAAACAAAGTTATCCTCTTAATAAGTTATTTGTGGTGAAGTAATATAATATTAATATTATTTTCTTTAAACCATAAATTATTTTTCAATGCACTTATTTCTCTATTACAAATTTATAAGAGAAACTATGCAAGCAAGTGTTTTAAACGAACAAAGACATTGTGCCAGAAAACTTTACCACACTATTCACTGTGATGAATGTAATCGAATTATAAATTATTTTTTTATAATAAGAAATGTATTTTCTGCTGTGGATAAAATAACCAATAGACGATAAACTTGAAACTGATGTGACCAGTCCTAGAATTGAATAAAAGCCGATATTTTTTAATGTGACAAAGTAGTGTTAATTTTCGTTTATCATTTTCGAGATGCATCCAATAACTTCCTTCACGAGGAAGTTAAAAATTTCACATGAATAATTTTCTCTTAATTATTATTATTTGCATTTATGGAATATAAACCGGTTATTCTTTACATGTTGTAATATTATTAGATTATACTTTAATCAATTTTCTATGTCGTTATCAATTCGAAGAATTGATTCTAGTTTAATATTTTAATTATATATTGCGTTTTAATAAGAAAAAGGCGAGCTTAGACATTCACTAGTTTTCATATGTAAATCGGATTGAGTATACAAAATTAAGTATTTTTTTTAAATGAAACATTTTAAAAAGATTGGTTGAGTTTTCTACCTTAGACAAAAAAAATTGTAAATTAATATGTATTTGATTTTTATTAATATGTATTTGGTTTTTTATTGACTGACCTCCTTAAATCGCAGCTCAATCCTGCTGATAAACATTTAAGCCTGTCTTGATATCGAATACAAATTATTCAAAAATCCAGAAAGATTTTACATAATACTAAAGCAAAAATGTGGATGCATTTCGGTACCTACTATTGCAGCACATTCATGGAGTTGAAGTCCCACTTGGCGGCCATACACAATAATAGAATTTCATACATTAACGTTGAATAAAATTAGTACGATTTCCCGTATCATATGTTTCTTGTAAACAATACACATTAACATTATATTTCTCCTTGAATTATTTTCAATAGAATGATAAACATATTATCTATCTTTCTACACAGCTTTAATATGGTTTTAAGACATACAAGATGGTTTGTTTTGTAGAGAGGAATGGATCTCTAGGGGATCTGTAATTCAAACTAAATAAATTTTTGTATTATATTCTATTTGTGAATAAGTCATCATATCTGCATAGAGTTTAATTATTGTCATAGTAAATAATAAATATTAAATTCTCTTCTGTGTTTTCACATTGTATAGGCTGTAAATTTAAATAGATAAAATGTATATTTCACGTTATTCATTATAAATTTACATTAATTTGTATATAAATAATGTATAGAAATTATTATTTTATAAACACTGGTAATTTAAATTCTATACGGAAAAAAAAACTTTATGAAAAAAACGACCAACGCAAAAGTAGATTGTAAATTTGCAAGAGAATCCTACTTATCCATATTTAAGTTAAAATAACAACTAACCTGACCCTCTCTACCCTCACAAAGTTCTAAAAATAAATTTTTTCAATATCTTGGCCAAATTTTAAACGATTTGAAAGAAATTTTTTTTGAAACTCACTAATTTTAGGTCATTCTTTTCAGTTTTGACACTCTTAATTCGCTATAATAAACCCTTATATGAAATATTATAATCTGACCCTCTCTATCTGGATATTTAATATAGATATGTTTTATTTGACCAAAAATTTGAAAACTTTGACTCAAATTTAGTAGGATTACATACTTTGTTTGCCAAAATTGAATAAAAATTGAGTGTTATAGAGTAAAATTAATTTTTGTTTATTTTCGTGACGTCACAAAGTTCTAAAAATTAATTTTTTCAATATCTTGGCCAAATTTTAACCGATTTGAGTGAACTTTTTTTTGAAACTCACTAATTTTAGGTCATTCTTTTCAGTTTTGACACTCTGAATTCGCTATAATAAACCCTTATATGAAATATTATAATCTGACCCTCTCTATCTGGATATTAAATATAGATATGTTTCATTTGACCAAAAATTTGAAAACTTTGACTCAAATTTAGTAGGATAACATACTTTGTTTGCCAAAATTGAATAAAAATTGAGTGTTATGGAGCAAAATTAATTTTTGTTTATTTTCGTGACGTCACAAAGTTTTAAAAATTAATTTTTTCAATATCTTGGCCAAATTTTAACCGATTTGAGTGAACTTTTTTTTGAAACTCACTAATTTTAGGTCATTCTTTTTAGTCTTGACACTCTGAATTCGCTACATTAAACCCTTATATGAAATATTATAATCTGACCCTCTCTATCTGGATATTTAATATAGATATGTTTCATTTGACCAAAAATTTGAAAACTTTGACTCAAATTTAGTAGGATTACATACTTTGTTTGCCAAAATTGAATAAAAATTGAGTGTTATAGAGCAAAATTAATTTTTGTTTATTTTCGTGACGTCACAAAGTTCTAAAAATTAATTTTTTCAGTATCTTGGCCAAATTTTAACCGATTTGAGTGAACTTTTTTTTGAAACTCACTAATTTTAGGTCATTCTTTTCAGTTTTGTCACTCTGAATTCGCTATATTAAACCCTTATATGAAATATTATAATCTGACCCTCTCTATCTGGATATTTAATATAGGTATGTTTTATTTGACCAAAAATTTGAAAACTTTGACTCAAATTTAGTAGGATTACATACTTTGTTTGCCAAAATTGAATAAAAATTGAGTGTTATAGAGCAAAATTAATTTTTGTTTATTTTCGTGACGTCACAAAGTTCTAAAAATTAATTTTTTCAATATCTTGGCCAAATTTTAACCGATTTGAGTGAACTTTTTTTTGAAACTCACTAATTTTAGGTCATTCTTTTCAGTTTTGACACTCTGAATTCGCTATAATAAACCCTTATATGAAATATTATAATCTGACCCTCTCTATCTGGATATTTAATATAGATATGTTTCATTTGACCAAAAATTTGAAAACTTTGACTCAAATTTAGTAGGATTACATACTTTGTTTGCCAAAATTGAATAAAAATTGAGTGTTATGGAGCAAAATTAATTTTTGTTTATTTTCGTGACGTCACAAAGTTTTAAAAATTAATTTTTTCAATATCTTGGCCAAATTTTAACCGATTTGAGTGAACTTTTTTTTGAAACTCACTAATTTTAGGTCATTCTTTTTAGTCTTGACACTCTGAATTCGCTACATTAAACCCTTATATGAAATATTATAATCTGACCCTCTCTATCTGGATATTTAATAAAGATATGTTTCATTTGACCAAAAATTTGAAAACTTTGACTCAAATTTAGTAGGATTACATACTTTGTTTGCCAAAATTGAATAAAAATTGAGTGTTATAGAGCAAAATTAATTTTTGTTTATTTTCGTGACGTCACAAAGTTCTAAAAATTAATTTTTTCAGTATCTTGGCCAAATTTTAACCGATTTGAGTGAACTTTTTTTTGAAACTCACTAATTTTAGGTCATTCTTTTCAGTTTTGTCACTCTGAATTCGCTATATTAAACCCTTATATGAAATATTATAATCTGACCCTCTCTATCTGGATATTTAATATAGGTATGTTTTATTTGACCAAAAATTTGAAAACTTTGACTCAAATTTAGTAGGATTACATATTTTGTTTGCCAAAATTGAATGAAAATTGACTGTGATAAAGCAAAAATAATTTTTATTTATTTTCGTGACGTCACAAAGTTCTAAAAATTAATTTTTTCAGTATCTTGGCCAAATTTTAACCGATTTGAGTGAACTTTTTTTTGAAACTCACTAATTTTAGGTCATTCTTTTCAGTTTTGTCACTCTGAATTCGCTATATTAAACCCTTATATGAAATATTATAATCTGACCCTCTCTATCTGGATATTTAATATAGGTATGTTTTATTTGACCAAAAATTTGAAAACTTTGACTCAAATTTAGTAGGATTACATATTTTGTTTGCCAAAATTGAATGAAAATTGACTGTGATAAAGCAAAAATAATTTTTATTTATTTTCGTGACGTCACAATGTTCTAAAAATTAATTTTTTCAATATCTTGGACAAATTTTATCCCATATGAGTGAACTTTTTCTTGAAACTCACTAATTTTAGGTCATTCTTTTCATTTTTGACACTCTAAAGATGATTAATGTTTCAAGAATTAACGTAGTTACATTAAGATAATGAAATAACCAACTGTTGTTCATAATAATAACTTTAGGGACTATAAAACGATTTTCTTAGCTGTTCACTGTCAATTATTCAAAGTCAAAATCTTCTAAAGTCAGAAAAAAATAATGACTAGCAAGAAATTAAATTACTTAACAATTGCAAATCATTAGTACCCACACATACCAATTTTTAGACATGGAGATATGCTACAAAAGATAAATTAATTTTGAAAATTAAACACATTTGTTCAAAGTTGTCCAATTGTTAAATAACTTATTTTCAACTAGATTCATAGAATAAAACTATAGTTGTAGAATATGAAATAAGTAGTCAAAGTTTAAAGGATGAATAAATTGAAAAGTTCTCATTTAAAATAATAATTTGTAAGTTCAACATTTCATAAACTGATTTGTTGATGATATGAAATGATTTTCATTTATGTTAAATAAAGGAAAGTCTGTTTTCCAAACTTTTAATAACTTTGGCTATTTTAATAGATGAGTTCTCTCTAGTATTACAAATATAAGTGTTGAAGTTGTAATTGCATTAAAAGACAATCTTGACCATCTGACTATGACATGTGTTTATTTTGTAGGAAAACCCAACTCATGTTAACTATTGAAAGTTCAATAGGAAATTTATTTAAAATTATTGAAGTCATTTTCAATACAAAAGAAGCAAAAACAAGAATCCATAATCACACCTTAAAATTGGTAATGAATTCTGAATGTTTGAGAAATTTTCTTAAATAATCTCCTTATGAATTCATTGTTTTAATCAAAAAAAATATAGAAAATTTTCCCAAACTTTAGAATTTAATAAAAATTCAACACAATAGTCAACCAAATACTCAAAATAAATTTGAGGATCGGTTATTAGTGAACATTTATAATAGCATTTTTGCTTTTCAAGCAACTACCCCTTTTTTGAAAATGAAAAATTTTGTTTTTTAATAATCGGGTCATCTATTTGAAGCCTCTATAAAATTTTCGTCTTAATGAATTGTTAAAATTATTTCGAAAATTGCATTTCTCCCTCCACTATCATCATTGTCCCTTAATTCTATACAAACTTAAAGCCAGCTAAATATAAAAAAAAGAATTATAAATTAAATTACTTGTAATTTTTGGTGTCTTAAAATTGTCAAAGCTGTTAGTGTATCTGATACACATGAACAGAAAATTCGTGAGACGTGAGACACGTGGCGTGATAATATGTGCCTGGCTAGTGTCTCGACACTAGCGCTGCTTAGCGTCATGTTGCATTTTATACTGACTCATTCATTTATGTTTCAAAAAAATCACGCTGTGCCATGCCGCGTTATTATACGCGTTAGGCGCCTTAATCTTGTAAATGCGTTGAATAAAGTTCAAATACATTTAATGCCTCAAGCCACACTTTAATTTGCATTTAAATAAATAAAATTTTCCATGTGATGTGATTCTTTGTATTTTAAAGTATTTTTGTCTATATATTAAAACCGCATAATACAATAATACTTGTAAATATACAACAGACGATTACATTATCAGGTGAAGTATGCCGTAAGTGGTTAAGATCAAACACAAAACGCAATAATAATATACTATTTAATCATGTCTAAAGTAGTACCATCATCATCAAAATATTTTTGAAATATACACATATTATAATTTAGGTGTAGATAAAAACTCATTGTATATACAATGTGTTTCATTTAGAACGTACGAAATTGAATCGATTTTTCATTAATATTTATTCTTGGCATATATTAATTTTAGTCTAAATTTTGTATCGCTAGAAAATATTGAATCCGCAAATTTTGGTTATAGGTTTACCTAGATATTCTAAATATAAAAAGTCAATTTAGGTTTGTGAATGAATAAAATTGATCCATTCCAAAAGATTAAAAAAATTTTCTGATTGAAACAGTTTATAGATAAAAGATATGCTACAAGATATATATAATTGCTACTTAGATTATTTTATGAATGCTAATAATTGAAAGTAGTAGAAATATTGATTCTTAATTATGAATCGTGGATCTAAACAATCAACACTTGGCTGTTATTTTCACTTGTTTCTTACTTATTTTAGAAAAACTAAGTTTCAAAAGAATAATAATTTTTTTTTAAGTCTATTAAAGATATTGGAAGTTAATGTGTCACCTAATTTTATTATTCAATTTTTTTATATTCTAAGAATAATAGGGATATTTTGTATAAAAAATAACAAATTGAAGGTTTTTTAGACTAGTAAATTATTGGCAAAATTTACTCTGAGATTTACCAAGTTATGATGAATATAAACCAAGAGGTCCTGGGCATTTGGTTTATAATTTTTTTTGTCTACCTTAGGGATTATCGTTATTTTACATCCTGTAATGTGGTAACAGTAATACTGTAATTTGTATAAGACTTTTACATACATTCAAGTCAGTTCGTTTAAAGTTTTTGTAATATATTTTAATGTTAATTTCAACAAAATAAACATAATCATTGTACACCATAAATTAAGAAAATTGTTTCAACTAAAATTGATTTATCAGAATTTCTTCTACTTTTTAACTGGTACTAAAAAGACTACTCTGGCAGCGAATTAATAATTTGTAAATTCATCTGACTGACTTGAATAATTTTTATCTCGATTAACTGTTCAAATTTCACCTTTGGTCTAAAATTTTTCAAGTTTTCTCTACATTGTTCGAAAAATCCTATAATGGAAAGTTTAAATTTCGTGTGGCACCCGTGATAGTGTAGCTCATTTCATGAATTAAGTAAGCGGATAAAGCCATTAACAATAAGCTTTTATGAACTGTAATGCCGTCTTGATTTAAGAAGATTACGTATTTTTTTATTGATAGTTCAGTATAAAGCAAATTAAATAAAAAAAGAAATAGCAGACCTCAATATTTTAAAAGAGTATTATTTCACTCTCAAATAGCTATAAGTTTTTAGCTTTTCTTGAAAAAACTGTAATAGTTTTTGCCAATGTTCAGAAACCTTACAATAAAGTTGATTATACCAGAATCACTCATAGGAAAATTTGATCAAATTTTATTGTATTTCTAAAATTGAATAAATTTTTTTTTTTAAATTACAAAATGTTGCCTACTTTCCTTTTAAAGAGGTTCCTTTAATTTTTAGAAGTATTTCATAAATTATTTTACCTAGAGTAGTTCCCATTAATCTTTAACCAAAATAGTTGCACTTTTAGACCAGATTAAACATTAAATCTGAACTCGATAGTATCAATATAAAATAAATAAAACTAAATTAATTTATTATAAGTATTTATGTATGTTCGTAATACATCACATATCTAAAGAAATGCGTAGGGCTTCCTCATATAAATATTTATTTTAACATAGAAACACATTCAACATATAATAACATACATTCTATTCGTTATTAATTGTATTATTTATAAATTCTATATTATAATATTCTAAAATTATACATTCTATGAGTTCAAAAGGCTTTTATGACCATAAAATCGTTTTTATTCAACTTATCAACATATTGAAAATACCTCTATTTTTAATATCAACTAATTCAAGTTATTTGTACTTTATTATGTGCGTGGGTAGATTTGAGTGCTGTTCGTATTGAGAATATACAAATGACTATAATCAAATTTTTAACAATATTATGCGTAAAATGTTAAGTGTGGTTAGAATTATTATTGAAAAACTAAGATATAGACGATTATTGTTTATGAAACATTTCGAAAACATAGCTTGAATTTTGAATCAAAGTGACAATCGAATTTTAACACAATATAATTTATACTGATATAGAAATACCAGCTCCACAGGATTCCATTCAAAGGATCATTCTCCTGTTTGATTATCAATCTATAAATTCGTAATCAAATGTTAGTGACATAATAGGGTAGGACGACTAAATTATTTCACATCAATGCTAGATTTCATATCAAAAGGTGAAACTAGACCCAATACCATAATAAAAATTGAAAATTATAGTAAAGTTGATTAAAAAACAAAGAAGTCATAAGCTATCAAGACTTATATACCCATCTCATTCATGAAAACAATGTTTAACATGTAATTTATATCTAGATAGGAACAGTTGACGTCATAACTTCATATTTCCTTCTTTGTCTAATTAGGAATTTTAAATGATTAGTTTTTATATATTAAAAAAAAAACTTCAGATTCGTGTTCTTAAAGTAAATACGCTTCAAATGAATAAGTGATAATATTATAATCCCTAGTAATATTATAAAACTCTGTCCTTTGTCCTTTGGTCTAAATACAAGATATATAAATACAAGGTATATTCTTCTCATAATTAATTGATCCCTGATAAGAAACCTTATTATATACCTTTAAAATTATTAACAGATGCGATTTTAATTAAATAGAAAAATTGAAAAAAAAAAATGAGTGAAATTGCATTAAAATATTTTTTTTTTTTTGCATTTTGGTATTTAAGAAAATATTAAATTTCGAATCAATTGCAAAGATAAGGTTCAAATCAGTATAAAATTAACTGGTTTTATAATGAATTATGTTTTTTTTTTAATAAAGATCTTTACAGGCTGAATCTTATACACATTTTAAGCTTTTAAATAATCCCATTCTTTTAAATATATAAACCTTATTTAAAAATGAATGAATTTTTTTGAAGTAGGTGACAGCTTATGTGATTGAATTGGAAACAATAAATATGAAATTAATCTAATGATTCATTTTTACATAACTAAATACCATATAATCCTATAAAATAGAATTTATCACATACACAAAATATTTAATTGATTAGATATAATTTACACAAGTAATTTACAATCAGTACATGATCATTTGTTATAAAAAATTTAAAAATATATGGTAATTATTACAAGAGAAGAAATATGTATGAAACTGTGCATTTATTAAAACTGAAGCTCTAAGCTCTGTCTAACTGTAAATTATTATGATAACTCAAAAACGATTGGCATACATAGATTAAGTTCATAGACTGCTAAAATCAAAACAGTTCCTTCTGTTTTTGTCGAAATCGGGTTATAAGCCAAAGGAATAACAGGATGCATTCAAAAAAATAAGTCTTCAACCCGTCCTTATACCGTCAAGATTGTCAATTACAAATTTCATTTCTTCTGGTCGAATATTTAAATAAATATTACCATTACACGTTGTGCTTATTAGGTAAATCTCTTTTTTATTCACAGACTTTAAATACAGGCGAGCACCTATCGTATCGTTTATATTACATTAGTATTTGGAGAATTATATGAAATTTTATTAAGTTGACTCTTGATTCAACATAAATATCCCGTCTCTAATAAATATAATCAAACTATAATTATTAATAAAATAAGTTCAAAAAATCTTTACCTAACTCATCAATTGATTTCGATTGAAGTGCAATTCATTTTATCAATAGTATTTTTTTTTTTTAATATTTCTATAAAAAGATTATTTATATAATAAGTACATTATAAATATTAATAAATCGACCAAAAAAATCATTTATTGAATTAGATCTGTTGAAAAATCAAATAATATCCAAGATGAAACTAATTGTTTTATTAAGTTTGTGTTTATGTTTATTTATTAACATAAGTTATGCCAGATTTGGTAAGTTTAAATTAATTTCTATAGTAATTTATCTATAAAAATGAGAATGACACTCTGAAAAGAATTGATTTTTAAAAATTCAGGTTAACACAACAAAATAGTATATATTATATATAGTTATTTGTTTCCTGAAAAATTTAATTTTTTTAAATCATAATTTCGCTAGAGTTTCCACTGGGAAGTTCTGTATTCTGAATTCCGATTTTTGGCATAAGTATCATTTGATTTTAAGATTTCTTTAAGTCAAATTCAGCGTTTTTATGATGTTAAACTGAATGACTTTAATTAATATCGGTCCATTCGTTTTTGTTGAGAATACAAAAAACTAAAAACGGGACAATTAACCACGCAACTTCTAAAAACGTTAATTGTGCTCAAACTAGGCCAGATTATCTTTGATAAAATTTATAGACAATTAAAAATTAATAAAAATTACTTTTTAGTTAATAAATATTCAGTACTTGACGATAAAATAATGAGAATTTTGGATAAATACCGTACAGAACTAGCTGAAGGCAAATGGATTTTTCCACCGTTAGATCCAATCATTGTTCCAGCATTTAATGTGGCATATGAAAATAAAGTTGCCAAGTAAGTTTACCATTTTCTGAAAAAATGAAACATCGAAGAAAACACACAATTATTTTTTTTATAGAGTAGATGGTACTTCGAAATCATTAAACGCTTCGGGCGCTACAGCTTTTGAAAAACTTCAGGTGGAAACCTCATTGGATGGTGATTTTTATTTTTATTCAAATGAGCCAATGATGTCAGTGGTCGGTGAATATAAATCTGAAGGTAAACTTGCATCTGCTATTCCAGTCAATGGCGAGGGATCTTACACGTACGTAAAATCTTTAATAATCAAATCAATAATATAAAATTATGATATAATTTTTTAATGAAAGCTTATATCACTAGCGTCTGAAAATAGTTTGTTTTACTTATATTTTAACTGATATTGAAAATTAAACGATTTAACTACTCAGTCGCAATCTTTAATTATAAATTTTCAAAAATAGTTTTACATCCAAATACTGGTTAAATAAATGTTGACAAAATTTTTTAGGTGCAATGTTACTAATTTTGAAATGACTGTATATGGTAAACTTGGTGAAAATAAAGACGAAAAATTGTATTTAGAAAGATTAAATATCACCTTTCACGTAGAAAAAGTTAAGGTAAGTAAATGCAGTTAACAATTTATTAATCTGTCTTGTTGATGTTCAACATCTATAGACAAGGGTAAACTTGAGAGTATCAGCAATTGAAAATATGGAGAAAAAAAAACTGTAATAAAACAGATCCTGTCAATTTAAAAATAACTTCTTAATAGAAATTTTTAATCAATTTTTATTTATTAAAGTAATATATAATTTGTGTTCTAGTTTCAAATCAATGGATTACAAGGTGGTAAATTGTACAATGATATGGTCAGTGCTATTGTTAGTGATGCAGCACCAGCATTTATCAATGCAAATGTACCATTATTTGATCAATTCGTTGGATCAGCATTAAAACGTTATTTTAATCCAATATTCAATGAATACACAGCCGCAGAATTAATAGACTTTATCAATTCAATTGATGCATAATAAACTTTTGTTATCAATTGGAATACCTTTATAATATACATACAAAATATATAATGTTTTTATTTTGTTAATTTTTGTTTTTATTTACACATAGCAAATAGCGATTAATGATAGTCATACATTATAATGAAGGCAATTAAGTATTTTAAAAGTCTGTAGAATCATAATTATCGACATTCATTGGATTAACTATGAATCTTGCGTGAATAATTCGATCAAAAGACCATTAGAGTTTTTTATAATATAATTTATCAAAATGGAATTGTAAAACAGCTGTAAAATATTTTAATTAATATTATATAAAAATTTTGTTCAAGGCCAAATTATCTAATAACAAAACAATATCGGAGCAATTTTTTTTTTGTACATAAAAATTGCTTGAAAAGTCGAAAAAAAAATGTTAGTTTTCGATGAAAATAATCTTTCCAAATAATTTTATACCGCTATAACAAAAATTTGCTCTAGTAAAACAAATGAACGACATGAATCAAGGATTTTCATTTCGAAAATTAACAATTCACAGTTACTTTATCCAATTTATTCTTATTTTATCGATCGATTTCATTTAAGTTTAAAAACCCAGCTGAGAAAAATTTTAATCAAATTAATTTGAACCATATTCGACCAGCATGATTTTATATTATCCACTCTTGACAACAGAATTCATGAAAAACAAAAAGTTCAAAAAGAATAAATAGATTACTTTTCAATCGTTATAAATATAAATTTAATTTGATTTTAAGTATAACTGTCAAAACCAAAAATGTATTTTTTTGTTCTCTCTGTTCTTGGAAAACAAGAGTCGGGTGGAATTATGTTTGATCGGATAAATAGATTTATTCTAAAATTAATTTAAAAATACATTTTATCAAATACAAAACATAAAGTATATATGATAAAAGTTTATCTCTTTATGTATTACTAGCTGACACAGATAACGTTCTTTTGCCATAGAAATTATTTCTTGTGAATATTTTTGGTAGCTAAATACATAATATCTAATTTATTGTAAGTGTTTACGAATGTGGTCGATGACTGTAAGAGGAAAGTGAGCGGATCTTCCTATGGAAGATGATGGCCTATAAAAATAACAAAACATTAATTTTTTTTAATTCATTGTACTTTATTAACTGATATATTTAAAATTATATCTCTTAAAAGTTATGAAAAAATGTAAGCCATATTTGCTTTCACTAATTATGGCAATTAAAAAAAAAACAATGTCAATTTCTAATTTTAATGGTGAGTTCGATATTTTTGGTTAGCCCGTCTTCAGCCAACACAAACAAAATGAATGGTTTATTTACCATAGAAGTGTCTCATATTTACTACCATTGCTATTAATTATTATTAATCTCAGACCTAGCGAATTAAGAAAAAAAAATTCATAAAAATCGGTCGTGCCGTTTTGAAGAAGTTTAGTTACAAACACTGGGACACAGGAAATTTATGTTTATTATTTATTTTTAGAGAACATAATTTTAAGGATGAGTTATTAAAAAAAAATTCGGTTGATGTGAAAAACATTATGAAACTGATTATAAATTGAAATGGGTTTGTGGATAAAAAAGATTATCAATTTTCATATTTAATTTCAATTCTATATTATAAATTGAAAGAGTATTGAGAGAATTAACGAGAAAATTATAAAAACTTTATTTAATTAATTAAAATTTCATTATTATGAATTTAAAAACAACTGAAACTACCAACTAACAGGCTTAATTGTTTTGATGCCCTGTAAATGTTTAACTATTAATATAAGAATTGTTTCAAATTGACATGTCAGGAGACAGGCGATCATTTTGAGTTTTGACAGTTTGTGGACGAGTCGTTATACAAAAACAAATCAGACTCAATCAGAAATATTAGTCAGTGATACAATGAACTGATTCACAATTTAATGGTGTTTTTTGAAACCAAACTCTTGAGGAAATAGTTGTATGTGGATATTTTCATGCGACAGTAATCGGTTCAAAACTGCAAAATTATTTTGTGATTTTGCTGAGAGGTGGCAGTCTACTCATATGACGGTGGTTTGGAGAAGATTCGAGCTGCTATTCCGATTTTGTTAAGTCTTAAATTTGCTTTGACTTTCAAGGATCGTACGTTCTTTCAAATAAAGACTGGCTGGTGACTGAACTGTGACGAGAACAAAATTATAAGAGAACCTTATTCATCCAAAAATGTTTACTTGGAAGATGGATTTTCGATGGGATCACAGAAGGGAAACTTAGAAATGAGACTGCTCTGTTAAAAATTTATGCATTGAGAATCTATACAATTTTCGATTCGGCAAAAAATGAGAAATCTTTTAAAACGGTAAAACAAAAGTTAATTTTTTCATCGCTTGCATCAATCTTTTCACGTAAAGATTGAAGAGCAATATCATTTTTACATATAAAATCTTTGTCTTTTTAAAAATTCATGAAACAATACATTTATTTTCCATATATGTGATTCAATTTCAAATACCATAAAATATCGGAATTTAAAATGTTATTATCTTTTTTTTTTTTGTATTTACATGTTATGTATGAACGAGTAGTTATTTTATCTACTCAGATTCTAAACGGATATGTTTACCAAGCAACATGACAAGAGATCAATTTTGTCTACATGTATGTATGTATAAGGATTTTTTGTAGCACATCATCTGCACAGTTTATTCATATTCAAATATTAAATTTACGATATACTGAAATCAAAATCGGAAAAGAAAAGAAATTAAAGATTATGTACAGATAATCCAAAATAATAATATTCTCAAAATGTTATTAGAATAAAGAGAATAAAGCAAAAAAATAAGAAATACAGCGCAGCTATCAAACGTATATACATCATACATGTTAATAAATTATATTTTTATATAGGATTTGAGAAATATTTGTATTTTACTTACAGAGAACCTAAAGAGATCATGTACAGGTCAAGCGAGACAGAAATGAAAATATTGTAGGGTTTATTTCTGATGATATTGATACCAAGTTTAAAATTATTACTCATTTTATTGGACTTACCAAGTCACTGAGTTTTAATTTTTGACAAATATGTAATACGAAATGCCTATGGTAACTGAAGTATGAAATAAATACTTTACTTTTGATCTAATATATATTCATATTTTTTCAGTAATCACAAACAATATTCTGTATTTATTTTTAAAAATGATACTTAAAAAGGATACTTGAAAAATGTTTGTATTAAAATAATGAAAAATTTATATTTTTAATATTTCTAAATTTTGACCATTATTCGATCAAAATTTGGGTTTGTATTAGCTACATTAGTTCCTCCCTCAAAATGTCTAACCTTTAAAAACCCGATGAATTTTGAAGGTAATTTATAACTCGAATAGGGAATGATAAACTTTCCAGTTTAGATAACAAATTTTTAAATACACGGTTTGACATTTTCATACAAATTCACGTGTAATTTCACAGGTAAATAAAAGTGTAAATGCGTATTACACAACTTGAAGATTTATTTCCTTTAATAATAAAAAAAAAAATAGAGTTTTATTGTAGCAACAGGAAAAAAATCTGACTAATAAAAGAAAAATTTATATACCTATCAGAAATATTTGTAACGTTAATTAAGATTTCTTACTGAAAAAAAAATTATTTTATGAAAAGTTATTATTTTCATGCAAATTCTGATTTATTTGTTTGCTACATGGAGTCAATTATTTTCGTCTAAAAACTAGTAGTTAATTTTGATTTGTAACTTGAATATGCAATAATAAAAAGGCATATTTTTGAAGAAGGAATTTTCAGAGTTGATATATTTTTTTATGTAAATGAACTACATTCAGAATTCATAATATTTAAATTTTATACCATAATTAAAAGTGAGAAAAGTACTACTTTGTTTTACTCAACACCACTAAACTCCATGTAACGAGTATTGTTTTTTTACCCTAAAATATATTTGTTTTAATTTTAGTTTGGTGCTTATTGATTTAAAAAAATAATTTTAATAACAAAATATTTTGAATATATTAAAATTTTAATACCGATTTCTCTTCACTACATTATTTCCATTAAATATTAAAATACATAAAAATCAATACGTAAAACATGCAGTTGTTAAATGAATTTACCACTTTGAAAAAATTTTAGTCTTTTTTCCCTTATAAAAAATCAATTTTTCTTAGGTTAATTAAGAAATTCCTAAACTTATATTTCACTAATTTTCTTTGCTCTTTCTGAAACAAAAAAAAAATAGACCTTAATTAAGACAATTCTTAGTGCAAGATAAAAACTTTTACGCAGTCCAATACATCCAAAAATATTATGAAATTCTGCAACTTGTCAAAGAATTACGTTTCTAAATGTATAGATATATTACATTAGATTGTCTTTATAGTAGATGTCGATAGTAGATCAAAGAAAATAAAATTTTCAACAACCAATAGCTAGTAATTTTTCTAAACGATGGGAAATTCGTTAAAATGTATGAATAAAACTTTTTCTTGTGAACATCACATAATACATGTTATGTACAGCCCTCTGATTCCCAATTTTTGTTGTTTAATATGATGACCAACAGTTACAGAAGGGTCGTAAAGTGGATTGCTTTGGTTTTTTTGAAATAATATTTTAGGAATATTTTTGTACCATACGTTTGAATAATATAATTTTGTTCTAAGCAAATCCAGGTATTACATAAGATATCAAATGTTTTGTTACCTTTTAATTAAAATGTTAAACAAATGTTTGTCTTTTATTATACTTCTTTACTACAAATATTCTTGCAATTTGGTATATCTTTACTAAACTGTTTGTTATATCTTTGTATTTCTGTGTCTCAAGTACATGTAATGTCAGAATAAATTCAGAAAAAAAGGGGTTACAGATTCAACGTATTTGTCTGTTCATACATTTAAATGTTACATTTTATTCGTTGCAAGGGCCTTCAAGGTTTGCTAAGTTCGGAAGTCAAAAATAGAATGATTGCGCTATATTAATTCGATTTCAACTTTTCTTATTCGAAATATAAAAAGTGTAAGTTTATAAGATAGTATTAATAATATGAAAAGCATGAAAAACACTTTAAGCTTACGTAAAAGTTAGTAAGATGTAATTAAAAAGAATCGGGTTAGATGAATTAGAGTGACGAAATAGAGTGAAGCTTCCTTCATCTAATTCAATCTAATACAATATATCAATTACTGATCAGTGGCGTAGTATTTGGAACATAAAAAGGAAGAAAAAATTATTCAATAGAGTACGGGACTGATTCTAAATTCTATTTCATGTCAAAATGTGAAACAAGACTTTATATCAGAAAAAAAAGCAAACTTTAAATCCAAATTGATTCAAGAACAAACAAGTTATAAGCTATTATTGATATTCTTGAAAGGTGTTAAACATGTAATTTATAGGAAAATACCAATAGTTGACGTCATACGTGTCTCTCTTTTTGTTTAATTACGAATTTTGCATGTTCGTATTTTAATTATGTTTAAAGATTTCTAACAAAAAACTTCAGGCTCTTATTCGTGAAATAAAGAAGCTTCAATTGAAGACTCTACCCCTCTATTGACTTCCATGTTTAAATACTTCTTTTTTACAAACAAAAACAACATTTATTTGAAACTTTTTATTCATGACAGATGGAAGAAGACTTCATATTAAAAATTAGCAATTTTTAAAAACGAACATCTTTTTATTAAACATTTGTCCATAAGTTTAATTCATTTAATTCAAATTTTAGCTCAAATTTAGATAATTAACAAATAATATAGTACAAATTATTATATAAAAACTTTTCATAACTGTATGGATATACATACTTAGTGAATTTTAATAATTTGAATAATTATTTAAAGTTCAAAAATCAATACTAAATAATTAAAACTATAATTTGTTATCTTTACTCGTTTTTATTAAATTTATTTATTGACTTTATTTAAAATTGATTTTTTATGTTCAAGAATTGTTCATATGAATTTTAATATAAATTCTATAGACGTCCGCCAATGTTATGTTATTGTTCATTGTAAAACAATGTTATAGTCTGGAAGGTAGCGATGCATTATTCATGGTTATTTCAGCCCGATCAATGTCCGATTTTATTGAAAGTTTATATGAAGTTGATAATCGAATGGCGGTTCAGCAGGCACACCCAAGGTGGACTAATAACAAGGTTCAGGAATAATAAAATATATTTCATGTCACTTGAAATTAATAATATAGTTTCAATAATGTAATAAAATAGGTAGCAGAATATTTACAGGTGGAATAATTATCAGCAGGAATTTTTATCCCGCTCGTCTCTCAGAGCCTGATGACTTTCATAACAGTAAATGACTGCTAATAAATATTCAATTCCTACATGAATTAATCGACTTGAAATGATTGTGTCATTTACAACACTACCTCCAGGACTATTAGTACGGATATATATTATTTTATACAAGCTCACTTAACTTGTCAGGAAATTGGCTTCGATGGACAAATTAATTGAATACAAGATTTACTTTGAAAGAATATATATATATACATATTGTGTACAGGATATAAATTTGTAAATAACATAATATTTCATTAAAACACTTTTATTATTTATGTTTGAATATGTTTTTTAATTAAAATAATGGCTATCCTACCGATCAAAATACTGTATAGGAATTCAGTTTTAATCCATTGGGTATTTATTCTGTTAAATCATTGCAAATTTAAACATACAGAATAAATTCTATGAATAAATAATAAAAAATTAATATGTATTTAAAATAATATCGTGATGTCTATTCAAATCAATTTTATATAATCGTATAAGCAGTGAAATTTGATTCTTAATTTTTATGAAAATATCACTACGACTCTGGTATAAATTTTTCAAGTAGAGCGGGCAAAACGAAGTTTCAAATGTACATACAATCACTGGCACCTTTAATAATTTCTGGTGACTTTTTATTCACCTGTGGATGCTTACGTAAATTTATTGCTATTTTGTTTTTTGATTAAGATTTTCGATAAGATAAATTTTTCAGTTTCTATATTCAGAAAGTAATGATCGGAATTTGTACAAAAAAGTGCCCCAATTTAAATATATTTTCAAAGTGACGTTTCGTCTTTTTATTAAAATTTCTTCAAGCAAATCGAAAATAAAAACTAATGACTTTTATCAAAGTACACGAACATTGAAATATGTAAAATAAGGGTAGCCTAATATAGTTTTATGTTTACCTTTATCTATCACTTAGATAATCGTTTTCCATCGAAGTTTCTTGCTTCTAAAATGAAAGTGAGAGATTTGAATAGATTTTCTACCAAATAAAAATTATTTTTATTCTTATTTGAAAATCTGATAGCAGTTTTGATTCCGAATCTATAAATTTTGTTTTTATCACCCCCATTAACAAATTTGCATCCTGTATCATGTTTCTGTTCTAATTTCGATATAGAATTCTAGTTTATACATTTATAAACACATAAAGAACTTTCTAGTAGGATGATGATTAAAATAGAAAAAGTTTTTTAATGATATAAGTAAAGTTTCTATTTGAACTTGTTGATATTCAAGAATTTTTTATAGAGTTCTACAAAATTGAAAATTACTCTCATATATTAATGTAGTTATTTAATCAGAAAGTATTTATTCTGATTACAAATAGTCATATTCATAACGTGACTTGTAATGTGAATGTTTCATATCATAATTTTTTTATTATTGAGTTAATGAAGCTGAATTGATTAAACTCACTCAGTTTGCTGCTGATGGTTGAAATATAATAATACGTACAACAGTAGATAATAAAATTATTTAGTGTCTGGAATTTATAACAAAATAACTATTTAATTTGTCTGGGAAATCTGATTTATGTTCAAATTATTATTAAATAGAAATATAATTGTGTTATATTCAACTTAACAGTATCTCTACTATTTACATTTTCATTACTTAGCTCCTCGCCACTTGTTTTGGTTGTGTGTTTACAAATAAATTAATGATGCATTTTATAAACATAAAGTAGTACTTCCAACATCAGAATTTTGGATGATCTTTTAAAAATTTAAGACTTTGATGGTTGATTTGAGGCAATATGAAAATTTAAGTAAACTTTTCTTAGTTTCTAAATACAAAATGAGGTGGTTAAGGATTAGTTGGACTTTATCTCTAAGTTCCATGGTAAAATTATCCCGATCATTTGACTGGTATGATATTTGAAGATTTTTTTTAATGAATATCAAATAATTAAACATACCAAAGGTAAAGAGGTAAATACGAAACGAAAGCTGAGAAGACATCGAAAGCGATTTATTAAATAAATGATATATCTGAATATTTTATGACGAGAATACGAATTTTATATAAAATATAAAAATAATATTTGATGTAAATATATGTAATTTAATAAATTTTATTTTTGGTTTGACTATTTGTTTAAGTTTAATTTCCGTTTACAAGTTACGTGATACTTATAGGAGATACTTGAGTATATCATCCTTTTTATTGACAGTCTGTGTCGCGTCAGTAGAACAACCCTTGTATTTCGGAGTAAAATGAACGGTTCAAATAATTTATATAACAAAAATACTGAAACGTAAGCTCGTATATCATATGGAATAAGAATAAGATTTGAATTATTTCGTGACCTATTGCAAAAAAATTTTACTTAAGAAATCGGGAGACTGCATTGATGATTAACTTTGAAAATATTTCTGTTCGGTTATCTCACGCCTCAAACACCCCAAAAGAGGCTATCATGAAAGAATAACGTTCAAATGTTGAAAATTTTTTCTTTTTTCCGACCTTTAAACTATTTTAAATATTCAAATGGGAAAAGTTATTGTGCCTTAACTTATTTGGCCACTGAGCACGTTTTCCGTCTGATAAGTCATCATGACAAATTTTTATAGTCCCGATGAATTCTACACTGAACATGTCATTCTTTTATAAATACGTCCCATTTTCTTAATCCATTTTCTCGATTATTTCCCAACAAAAACATCACGAATATACTTCAACAAAATTAATTATTTAAAAAGGATTTGTGCACTAATTATATTAGTTTAACTATAGTAGGTTAGATACCATTGAAAGGAAAATACGCAGTTTGTTAATCACTATCCTTTTGCAACATTTTTTTTTATATACTGCATACCGTAATAAAATTTTTTTATTACCAATAATTTATACATGCATACAGACATACATACAATGCACTTAAAACGTAGCCTCTAAAATTGTTTTCACGTTTTTCTATAAAATATCATGATATATTGCCTTTTACTATGTCACAAATTATTTCAATCATAAATATTTCATCTCCACAATTCGAATAATTCATTTTCTAATATAATTAGAAAAAATATCAATAGTATTTCTACGAAAATATTTCTATTCTTCGAAAGCTTCTAAAAACAGTTTCTTTATTTGAATTCGTACGAGAAAAACCTTCGATCGGTATTGTTATACAAGGAACCTAAGGGGACTGGACGTAATCTAAAGACCCTAACAAAATTTCTACATTAGTGCTAGGTATAATGTTCTCTTATTCTTTCCAATTTATTATCGTTTATTTTTGAATTTAAGTAAAACTGAAATCGCAAGGTTTTTTATACACTTGTTTACCAAAATATGACATAATTTTCTTTACCCAAATTGAGGTTGATGCTTTATCATCATGCTTTGACATGTCTCACCTCTTTGTAGTGTCATTTTGCGTTATATTTTTAATTATTCGTTAAAGACAAATGAAATTAACTTAAAGCTTTAGGAGATCGTTGGTTAATTTGACTTTTAAATTTTTTAAGATTATAAGACTGCTAAAATACAAAGAATTAGCGTTGTTTTAAACATTTCAAGCTCTCGGTAAGCCCATTTACGCTCTTAAAAAGTTATGAAAAAGCGAACTATCTTCCAGAATTTTTATCTTATCGAAAACAAAAATCGGTGTGAAACACTAACGAACAATCAATATAAAACACAAAAATTACTGTTATAAACCACATGAAAACCTAGTCATCTTCGTCTAATAAATTGTTTCTTTAGGTATATTTAAATTATTCTATATATTATGTCTATAAATAATTCATATATGGATATTATTTTAGGTATCTTCTTGCGTAATAATATTTGAAAATAATTCCTAATTTAGTAGGAACAGTTATCGATAAAATTTTTATTTATTTTTTCATTTCAAGATCACTTTTAATATAATTTCCTTGGAGACAAGTATATCGTTATTTTAAATATTTTTTTACAAAAAAAAAAAGTTGAAGAAATACATCACGTCACTACCACACAATAGACTCTAAGAAAAGATTTTTTTCGAAGTGAAGCTTATTCTTTATTCTAAATCAAATATTCTGACATGTAATCTATCATAGCAGTGGTAAAAACTATATCTGAATTTAATAAATAAATCAGCTCAATAAATTATTGGGTTATTATGACCTTTCGATTATTGCTCTATTAGTATACGATTTGAAAACTAAGAAAATTCAGTAACTTATTATGAGAATTTAATCATTCTTAATGATAAAACTTCAAATTGGTTTTCAAATTCTTTAAAATCTATATTAGAATAACTTGAATCACTACTCAAAAGAATAGATTTGCAAACAAAGGGTCCTTGATGGTCGACAAAGTCGAATAAATTCAGTTAATCAGCCTGTTATACAATTTTATGTTGAAATATTGAAACTATTTATTTAAAATTTCATCCAAACACGGTTAGTTTCAGATAAAGTTATCCAATTTCCCTTTGAATATTGTGAAATTCGAATCTTGTTTGATTTACCCAATTAAATATTTAATAATTTAAATATTTTTTTAAGAATCATAATATTAAATTACCAATTAAAACAACCCAAAATATATGTCGCTATTATATTTAATCATTATTATTGTGTTTAACCATTGTTATAAATATTTAATAAAAAAGTATGGAAGTAAAAAAATAAAATAAATTGTTGTTAGGTAAATGTCGTCTTCTTTTGTATAAATATAAATATAATGAGCAGTAATATTTATATATCATATTCTATAAAATACTATTTGATTGAATATGTTATGCTCTGCGTTCTGTTATTGTAGACCAGAGCCTGGATAGACTTGAATGTTCAAATTCACCACTGTATTCTGTCAATGGAATTTTGTCAATGTCAAACTCATACAAATAAAGAAACCCGATTTTGAAGAGACAATTTTTAAGATGAACTGTAAAGTTTGGATCTATCTTTAATGATTGTCTTATGTAAATTGAGTATAAATGAACACTTCAAGATGGGAAAATTTTGGTTAAAATCAGACTACTGAGTTCTCTAGTTTATTAGAGCTATTTTCAATACCATGTTTTGAGGTCCCTTGAATCCATACAAGTGGTTTTTAAAATGGTTTATGTGCTGATGTGTATGTGTTAGTGTGTAGGTAAAAACCGCATTACTGGGTGATCTACTTTCTTTTAGTTATTTTCAGGGTAAACGAAAATCCATTGCCGCATCGCAATAGACATTTTTAAGTATAGTTCGGAAACTTAATGTATAATTTTTCAAAGGGTTTTCTTTGCAATATACGTAGATATAAAATATATAAATATATTTAATATTTCAAGCGTGAATTCATCTTGTGTCAAGGGTAGGTAAATATAATTATACGTATAAAAAGTAAATACAACCTGAATGAACTATAAGCTATACATTTTTTTTCATACAACCCTTATAACATAACACAATATACACAAACAGGATGCTGAATATAGAAATATGAAGAAAATCTTATATGAAAAGCGATTAACAAAACACTGATTTCAGTCATATATTTAAAATATTATAAAAAATACATCATTTTATGATTTAATTATGATATATTCAGATTTATAACTAGTTGTTACAAATAAATAAATTTAATTCTGGTAAACAACTTAATTAATTTCTAGATGTATTGATCCTTATCGATACGATTTGTGTTGTGAGCAAAACAAATATGAAGGTAAGCTTATTAGAAAAGTCTGTGCTGTACACAAAATCATTTACTCCTCAAATGACGTTTGCGGAATGACCGAGCAAATTTGATGTAATGAAAGTGGAAACGAATTTATGTGCAGCCAGTAGGTCTTTCTAAACTTTTTTGCTACTTTTTGTTTTTTCAGCCTTCCCATCTCCAATTGATTAAGTGGTAATGTCGGTAATCGAGTACAAATACATTGCAACCAATATCATTAATAAATGATTTACTTAAGGCCAACTTCAGTAACTTAATTTAATGGTTGATTATTTAGAAAACATCCTGTACATTAGTGCCATATTTAAATACGTAGCAAAAACATATTTTTAGTATTAAATATAATAATATAATATCTGCCATGTTACTTTTCCATTCATCATATAAATATTATGTTATTATTATTGACGTCGACTCTCTCTATATACAATGAACATCATATTTTAGATATTTTATTATTGATAGTAAAATACTGTACGTATCTATTTTATATATATATATATATATATATATATATATATATATATATATATATATATATATATATATATATATATATATATATATATATATATATATATATATATAGACTAAAATAATTTATACTATATTAAATAATGTTCATATATTGAAAGCTATCATCGGAATTTCATCGGATATGTATGTATCGTAATTCAGATAATTATGACCAAGCCTTTAAAATGAGCTTAAATTAAGCTTTTTTGAACGAAAGTAATGAGATCTTTGGTATAACTAGACTATTTTGCATTTCATTTTGGTATCTGTATGACTGTATCTACCAATCTATGTCCGATTTTGATGCAATTTGGTATTTTTGTTTATCATATTCAAAAAGTTTAATCTTAATTCTATATCTACGATTTATTCTATATATACTAACGAAGTTGCGGTATTTTCTATCTAATGTTAGATAGTTGAGAAGAATTAGAAAATCTTATTTTTGTTTTTTGCTAATAAATTGTGCAACACCTCAAAATGTAAATTAGCCAGTATCAATTTCCCCCTTAATTTTCCAGAATACAAACAATACATTCTTAGCAAGTAATAAAAGCATTAGTTTTTTTCCAATAATTCAACTTATTAAACCAAACATAGTCTTGATTCTATAAAATATACTATTCACATATTTGCATATGACTTTTTATAATTAATTATTTCTTATACACGCAAATAAGAAGCTGTAGAACAGAATGTATGCTATAAAAATATATATATATGTGACCGTCAAAACATAAAATACGTACTTGAGAAGTACAGACACCACGTTTAGGTAGGAAGCAACCCCAGCACGCTTTTACATATTTGAAATGGATGAGTGTCAGCGTAAATTGACAACGCTACGTAGCGTGACTGACGAGACGCAACAAACGTGTGGCACAGTGCATGAGACACAGTTTCTCGTGGCACTCGTTGCACGTTTCACGTTCAAGTCACAGTCTCCTTATACCGAAATATAGGCAGTACTTTTGACACACTCGTAGCAGCACTTTGCATTGTAGGATTAGAATACTATTTATAAATATAACTACGTGGTAATATGCATTCCCAAACGCGACGGTAGTTTCGCGATCGCGTCATGTCGTAACGCTGAGCTTCATATTAACTAGTGACTACATAAATTTTCTAAATTAATACTCTATACTGTAACATATTATAAAAACATTGATTTTATTTGTTGACTGGTATAACATCTCGATTCTAGATGGTTCAAATGAGAAGAATAGTAAGTAAATGTACATAAATAAATTAATACCACCTATAGAAGTATTAAAATAAATTGTTTTCCATTAAAAAATCAGTTCAAAACAAATCACTAAAAACACATTATATGTATTTTTTTTTATAAAACTATACAAATTTATTTTTATACAGTTAATTCAAAAATTTAAAGTGTTATGCAACACAACACGTACAAACTCGTATAATTTTATGTACTTTATTATAAAACTTTTATGAGTATTTGTTTATACACAGTTCGAATAGAGAGAGATTTTAATATTGGTAATTTGTTTTTGCTATAAAATCGAAAAACTATTGATGACATTAAGAAATTAAAATATGGGTTGTAGTTTGAATACAAAATGACTCTGTTATCGATAGTTTTATAATATACTTAGTAGATTCGTTTTGTTGTGAAAATTTTAAACTTATTAACGTTTAAGTTACGTAATTATATAATTTACATAATAAAATAAAATTTTGAAGCTTGGAGGTACACCTTTAACCCTGTTCGCCTTGGTCAAGTAATTTAGAGAAGTGGCAAACCATTCTTGACGTATGTTAACAGCAAAACATGTAAGTCAAGTGTGGATTTTTTAGTCAAGTAGTTAAATAATTTTCCACTTTTTGTGTGCAAGTGAAAACTAAACAGAAGAAGGAATAAAATTCATATTTAGATATTCTTCCAATATACACTGAATTTAAACAGTTTACCAGTACAGTCACAGTACATTGTTTGAAATTAAATTAAATGTTATTGTTTTCAGTACGCTATTAAAAAGCAGTGTTTAATCCTGCTTGCTTCTTGAATACATTACTGTATCAATGAGAACATGGATCTACTGAATTCGACACCGTCAGGTTCAAATTTTGGGAGCATTAGTAAACGTTTAATCATTCTCTTTTCTTAAAACTTCAAAAAATGAACAATCTCATTTAATAGTTAGATTATTTTTGAACCATCTTGTATAAATAAATGTACAAAAAGTACAGTATTTAAATATATATTCTTTTGATTCATTTAATAAGAAGATTATGTTGCAACGTTTGAAAAAGATCGTGTCTTGTGTACAAAAACTGTACTGGAACATAACTGAAAATTTTACTCTAAGCATATTTATTTAAAACGTGCATTTTTTATCGAATTATCTACTAAAAACGTGTTGTATCTTTCTGAATAAAATCATTCTTTATTGAATCCTTCAAAATGAATCAATTATTTGGTTTGATTCATGGTATTTCTTTCCTCATTTTATTTGATTGAATAAAAAAATTAAAAAAACTTCAATCAATTTCCTGAAACATAAACTTATATTTATGTCTTAAATTTAGATCACGCTAGAAAAATTGATCATTAGGACCGCGTAAACTTTTAATATAAATTTATATTTAAATAAATGTGGTCTTAAAAATCAGACATATTCAGAATAACACTTTTTTAAACAACTTTGTAGGAAATCTACCATTAAAGTTATATTATAATAAATGAGTTTAATTTAAACATGCAAATCGAACTTCTTACTCAACGAAAGAATTATATTAAAAACATTTATTAAAAAACCAATATACCTAATCTAATATCTTGATATGTACGAAAAACAAATTTTTCTTTATTACAAAAAAAGAAAAACATTTTGTTTTTCTTGCTAATAGCAATGTGATCAATAATTATTGTGGATTATTTTACAGGAGAATTTTGTTTTTAAAATGGAAACAAATGTTTTAAAATGTTTCAAATTGAATCATGGTTTTCTTAAAATTTCAATAGAATTAAGAAAATATAAAAATTTTAAATAGAATATTTTGAAATTTCGTTATAAAATAACTTGAACTTCATTGAATTTTCAATTCTATTTTTGACATAAAAATCATGTTTTTTTACACTTTTCATAATTAAGCCATAAAAAAAATTTTCAGATGCGTATTTATTCATGCTATGATGATTTGGCTATGAGCATTGTAACTGTACATTAATATAAATGTAATAAAATTATTATAGCATTTAAATATCTAAAAATACATTTTATTTAATTTTAATCGATTTTACTGGAATGCCAATATGGCTGGTTGATTAATTGTTCAATGCTTACACTGATTGACCGCATCACAATTTGATTTGTGCTATAAATGCTATAAATTTTTAGTGTTTTTAATCAAGTATAACAAAAATTTAATTGATGGTTTTTATTTATTTTTTTGATAGAAAATTATTGTGTTTGAATCTCGAAAATGAAAATTGTATATCTTATGGATGGCTTTTTTTCTCTAGAGATAATATAATTAATCTTTCAAAAAATTATACGATGAAGTTTTGGGCTCTATGAGACCACGATCCTATTGTATATACTCTAGAAAAGGCAGAGAGAATCCTATTAAAATTCTAATTTGTTAAAATGTAATTTTATATTAAATACGACTGTACTGCATTTTTAGTATCCAAGTCCAGGATTTATAATAACTTAAATCGACATGGTTTTAGTAATTTTTTTATCAATTCAAATGATTATTTTCTGAACCATAAAAAAATCATTTTCTATATTTTTTCGATTTGAACTGAATATTCAATTTTGCTCGAGTTTTGGGCTCCAAAACCTTATCTAATTTCTATTTAAATATTATTTAATTTTATAGTTTTTTAAAGTCAATTTTATGAATTTGACTTTTTTTAAACGGGTATTTTTTCCAGTATCACCTATCTTAATAGAAAATTTCATCGAAATCGTTTCATTAAAAGAGTTCCGTGGCTCTATATGCCCACACAAAATGTGACATCCATGTATTTTTATTAATTATCACTCGTTTTTGTTTGGGGCAGAATAACAAAACAATAATCTAGTAGAAAATAGCAAATTATTGTTCGAGCAACACTGTTTAACAAGTCCAATTTGTTTTTTTAATTATACCCAAATTCTAATTTAAAATAATGCGTCCACATTTCATGCATTTACAATGTTTGTGAAAAAAATTATTCTGTATAATGAGAAAAATACTGACAAAATATACACAACAGTAATTATTTAGAAAAAAAATTGTAACTAAATAATGAAACAAAAATATGATATTTTATATTATAAAATAAATATACACAAAATAATTAGAATACTATTCTAGTTTTTTAAATAATCTAATTGAATGTCCTACAATTTCCGTATGAAAATATATAGTAAACACAAACATGCGACCGTGCTGAAAAATTTTAGACCGTCAGATTCTTAGAAATACCAAACCGTTGAAGACAAAATTCAATTCTCCCGTTTTGATCACAACACTTTTATTTTATTTTCTTAAAATTTAAAATTTTCAACCTTACACCTTACTAGCTGTTGAGTCTATTATAAATTTTAAGTCAATTTTGCTTGAGATATTAAAACTATTATTCTCAAGTACTTGAAAAGGGGAAAATTTCTTTCGGCACATATGGAATTGAATCAACGCGAGTTATGTCTAGTAATCTTATTTTCAAAATTTTCAAAAATTCTTATTTAATAATAAACATGAAATTGTATATTTAGTCACGTTTTCATGTAATTATTAGATATATAATTTCGTCCAAAACTTTACGCATAGACGCATTGATCAAACATTAAGATAATCAGCGATTAAGATTTTTTTTCTCAACCATGATATAAAATAATTAATTGTTTCATCTGTTCTAAGACGCTTTGAAAGAACAAAAAGGAAAAAAATTATTAATTAGTACAGTAATTAAAATGAATACAAAAAGAAATCAAATAATTTATATTTCTTATAATAACACAAAGTAGCTGGCTGGCTGTGCTTGCTGTATTCTGAAGTAGTCTTTTATTTCAATTATTAACCAATTATACAACAGAAATAAAACTATATGCTCTCAAAAGACACGCGACGGACGGACGGACATGACAAACATATAATAATAATAAATGTAATCTCTCTCTCTCTCTCTCTCTCTATTGTTCTACGGTGTTTCAAAATGGGATTTTATTTTTTATTCTTATCATTCTGCTCAAACTCACCGTCACCGACTGCATATTATAGCTTAGTTATGATATCAGCATTGTTGTAATTATTTTCGTATACATGGTGAACTAATTTTATTAGGATTAGGCCATCTTTTTCTAAAAATTTTTATCAATTTTCATCACATGATTAGAGAAATAGGAATTGCTCAATGAACTATGTTACGTCTGACAACCATACACAATGCCATACAATGGCTTACGTCTAGGCTTTGACAAGATTTCAAACATTGTCTAGTTTTTATTATCTCTAGCCATAAAATGCAAAAATTCAATAATAATCAAGAAAAACTGATTCCTTTACTGACCATTAATAATCTTTTGTTCTCATCATTACTTTGTAGACAACTACAACTAGGTCTCAACCAATCAGACATTGAATTCGTCTGTATTTGGAGCAAAACGTTTCAATAATAAATGAAATATTCTGAAAAATTGGTATTTAGTTTTACATTCGTTGAAATATGTCTCACATATTTTATAGTAGCTAGTGAAAATCCGAGAAAAGAAAAATTGTTCGCAAATAAATGATAAGCATCCTATAGAACACCGAATCACTAGTAAAAATTGTACAATATTTATTCAGTAATCTTTGATGTATAAATGTAGGAAAAATATTTTTCATCATAAAAAATACTTTTCATTTTTACAACATTCTATTATGGTTAATATGATGAAAAAAACAAAAAAAAAATGGAATATATGTTTACATTTTACATTCATATTCCTCAAAGTAGAAAAATTTATCATAATCTACAATGTACATATTTTATTTATAGAAAAAAGTTTTTTTTGTGAATCAAGTGTGAAACCGTGTCGTTTTATGAATGGTGTGACGCACAGAAAAGTTAAAATATATTTTATTTTATATTTTCAATCAGACAAAGTAAGATTGGACTATGGACATTTACAAAACATATTTAAGAAAAATTATGATGAATTAATTTTTTCAATCAAATTTTTCCCTTGTCTACGGCAGTGATTCATGGCCAAAACTTTTCTGTAATAAATTAGTGACATAGAACGATGAATCCACAGTTCGTCATACTGATTGACAAACAGACAGGCGAACACGACATAATTACTAAACGCCAAAGTTTTTGAAATCGGTGAAAAACAATTTTTTTACAAACAAAACCATAAATAAAAGTAAATTTAATAGTAATTCTCAACAATATTTCTGCTTTTCTTTTACATTCATGGGGAAACAGTTAAAAGTAATCCTAAACATTGAGTTTTAAATTCAATCTTCTTATATCTATGTCGTTATTTTTTCTCTCTTCCATTTGTATCGCTACATTTTCTAGTTTAATCTCCAGGTATAGATAATAGGATAAAGTAAACAAAATCTTTTTTTACCTAGTGTGAAAATTTGTTTGTTTAAACTAATACTTTTATAATATAATTCACACAGAACAAATCCTACGGATCTTGAAAACAATTCTAAGAACAATCTTTTTTAAAAAATAGTTATTTTAACAGACATTTTTTTTATTGGCAATCATAAAATGTAGAAAGTAATGTCACACAATATTTTTATTCAAATATTCTCTCTCTGTTTTTTTTATTAGTTCAAATAAAAGAAAATTTAAATAATTCTTTGGTTGTGTCGATTCATGCTTGAATGAAAAGCACACACTTGTTCAGAATTCAAAAACAAATTAAATATATACATCTGCTTGCAAGCTTACTTGTATCCTTATATAATAAGGATATTCGAAATGGTCGATAAAAAAAACTTTACAAAGATAATTACAATATAAAATATTTATTTAAAATGCGCGCTTATAATGGCTATAAACATATAATTTTTATTAAGTAATTATTTTTACTTATTTGCCTTTTTTATTTTTAATAAAAATTATCAATAAAATAGAATTTATTTTCCTATAAAGTACTTCGAAAAAATTAATTGGTCGCACATGAAGCGTTGTCCTCTTTCAAAAAAAAACCTACAAATAACAAGTGAAGATTACAACTAACAGAGTGAATTCTTTAGATACTCGACAGATGATTGAATATTATTTTGTTGCACTATTTTTAATTAGCATTCTAAAAATACTATAAAAATTCAGTCTTTACACTTTTATATGTGTGTAACTACTCAACCGATTTTTAGTTCATCTTATTCTTAGTTTCTGAGAAATACGGGGGCAGAATTACACACAAATATATTACATAAATACAAGATATTACATAAATTTTTAAAATTTGGTATACTTTTTTAGAAAACCACATAGAATACCATTTACGAATATTTTACAATTCAATACAATTCACAATAGAATGTCATCATTTATCTCCACCGACAACATTTGCTAATACATCCTGTACAGGATATAGAATATAAATGTTAATTAATGTAATGGGTAATTGATGTCGAGACCGCAGGCTACTTGAAATATTCACATGTGTATAATACTAGCCTACCACCAGCTCTATCTATCTCGTTTGCAAGAACAATTTAACAAAACACCTTCTATATAGAGAGACAATTGCTATTTACTATTTTTTTACTATGTTTTAGATAGCAACCATCGGATGTAATGTTTGATTAGTAAACTGTGATACATTTCAATCATTTAGCAATTGCGTCCATGCAATTAAGTATAGTATACTTATTGTACATGCTAGGAAAAATGGGCGCTAATTATTTCGAAATAAGTGAAGTTTAATTTATTTTACTGACATGATCCAACCGATAATGTTAAGATCTTTTGGTGTGAGAAAATTTGAAGTAGCGGAGGAAATAAGAAGAAGTGTAAAAGAAGCTGACGGCAAAAGCTGTAATATATTTTTTTGAGTTTTCGCTTAGCAAGATAAAAGACAATGGATGAATTTATATAAAATCATTTTAACAACAACCACAATAAAAATAATATCAATTCCAATTTCGTAACTGGAAATAAAACTTTGTAAGTAAATTCAAGAAAAATATACTGTTCAACCAAACTTATAATAAAATTTTATACCAACAATAACTTTGAACGCTAGTAGTAGTGAGTGACGCCAACTTGTTACACATGTTGGTATTTTTCGATTACTTTCACATTATTTAACAGTTAAAATCCAAATCAAATAATGTTACACAAATAAAGTTTATTTCAAAAGCTTTATAAACAAAATATTTTAAGTGATAAAGTAGAATGTTTAAAATAATAAAGTACATACAATTTTCATGAGTGCGAAATTTATTTTACACATGGCATAACATATGCTATATTATAGTACGAGAGCCTATCACTGAAAAAAAAACATTGTTTCTCATAAATAAATCCCTGCTATAAGCGTTACAAAAAGGGTAAAAACATTAGAAAAAAACAAACGAGAAAACGGCATACATTGCATGAAGGTAACTCTTTACAAACACTTTCAAATTCAAATTAAAAAGTTTAGAGTAAAATACGAGTAAATCATATTTAATGATTTATTAGTGAGTAATTTTGCCGAATTTATACATACAGCTCTACACTTAATTTCGTCAATCTAAATAAAAGGCAGGGGTCCTAAAAAAAATTGAGCCAAAAATTGGTCCGATTTCATTTGAATCATTAATATTCAAACTATTATTAACGCAATTTCATTAACAAAATCGGGTGTTATGTTTTTGTCATACTCACATCAATCCAGATCCCACACTAAAGGAATAATCGTTTTCTCTTGAACTATATCCATCCGTACGTATAAAATACATGTTAATATGATACCAATTCTACTAACACGTTCACATTCACGTTCACGCTCAATATAGAAATAAGTTTTATATGAAAAGTTTTATACACTAACCATGAAACCAAACCAGTCAGTATTCAGTATACAGTATACATAATATTGAAACAAGAAGTGCATCCGACGACTGACTACAAGTTTAATAATAAAGTTAAAGTTTTCATTTCAATTGAAGATTGAAATATGAGCAGTCTTTTGTTGTTACATAGAAAAGAAATATTATGTATGTATTTTATTATTATTTCTAAGACAAAATTTACTCTACAGTTTTATTATAAGGTTTGTAACAAACTAAATATTCAAAAAAGTCAGTTAACAATGAATAAATATGGTATCAATAGGTTTACTCAAAGTAAAAAATCATTTTCAATTTTTAAAAAAGGTTCGATTCTTTAAGCTAACGCATAATATTTATTTGTTCTTGTCTCGTGACTTAGGTTCCTTGTTCATCTGGATTTAAGGTATCTCCAGAATGGGAACACCAAACATCGCCATGTCTGCTCTAGACGAAGTATTTGACCTCGTCGCAACTTTTTCCTACTTCTTAGACATCTCTTACCAGGTGTTGTGCGGTTTTCCATCAGAGGATCCTTGTTGGGTGAAAGGCGATATAATTGATCGCCATATCATTCTGTTCCGGACCAAGTACTTGATCTCATCCCAACTTTTTCCTACTTCTAAGATATCTCTTATCAGATATTATGCGGTTTTCCACCAGGTTTACTTGACTAGAGTTTAAGTACTTGGTCCAGAACAGAGTGGCAAGGAGATCATTTGTATCGGGAATACCTTAACTCTAGAGGAACAAGGATCCTCTGGTGGAAAAACCTTGTGGGAAACCATATTACGCCTGATAAGGGAAAGGCCATAGGAGATGGCTGTACGGTAGAGATTACCAGTCGAGTTATTTTCGGAACCTATAGCTAGACAGAAGTAATTAAGCTGAGAACACTCTATATCTTCCGAACTTACCCTACCTAAAATAAGAGCTTGTAAAATAGAACAATTAATTATAACCTGTTGGTAAAAAACAAGAAATCTTATCACTTTCATACACGGAAACGCCAACGTATATTTCATTTAACATTTTTGTTAAAAACTTTTAAACAAGAAACAAGTTTTCTAAAAATATGTACCAAGAGTATCACTACGAAGATATCCAATAAATTCTGGAAGATGTATCGAATTCTTAACGGTGCTTTATTATTGGGTATCTCAAGTCGAGTCTCATTTCGTTCAACAAAAAGTATTCAGATCATTTATCTGGAAGAAGTAGTACCATTGATTGAAAACTTTGTTATTTTTTATCTCAATATGAAATCCATTTTTATTCACAATGATAGAATCGCCTCCACACTTGATATGAAAATTTGATTGTTGTTTATGATTACAGTGATTCTCATTACTGTTTATGTTAGTTCATCATTATATTTATTTATTTATTTTTTGTACATTTAAAGAAAAAATATGAACAAAAAATAGAAAATAAAATAAATATCTACCAGTAAAAATCAGAATGACAGAAAAAAAAACGGAAATTGAATGAATATTTTAAAGTATGTATATAAGTTACACAGTCATTCATCTTACTCAATAAGCTCGTATTTTTTATTAACCAACGGAATCAAAAAAATGAGGTTATAAATTCGACCTGTACGTATATATAATACTATTAGAATTGCACAATATTCGTTTATGTAAGTCTACATGACCTTCTATGGTCACCGTATTTCTCATCATCTAAGACTTCAAAGTGTAATAATTTTGTTAGAATATATATCTTTCAAGTTAGGGTCCTGTGTAAATTTCATTAAAATCGATTGAGTTGTTTTCAAGAAATGGAATTATTTCAAGATAAGTGTCTAGATTAGTTGATATTTCATCTAGTTTCAAGAGATTGATTCATTGATTGGTATTTTTACGCTTTCTCGCTTGTACGAAGGAGGTCTGAAAGTTGAGCATCTTTTGATAGTAAAAAAGGTAAAAGATAAATAATTGAGTATCGAGCCAACCTAATTCAATCTTAACAAAAATTTAATGACAGCTTGATTCAACTTTTCCCATTTTCACAAAAACACGACTTCACTGAGTGAGGTTAACTGGTGAGTAACTGTCAAAAGATTCACAATTATATTCACAAACTTTTATCGACGAGTCCTGTTATCTTCACGTTGAAGTCGGTAACTTTTCAGACCACCCACGTAAATCCAATCCTTGAAAATATTGTTGTTACGTTATATTCAAATTACTCTATAACCATGTAAATTTTATATAATGTTCATTTAATAGTAGATAATATACAACACAATACAAAACACAATTTTGTTTTTGCAGTCCTTATTTTAATAAAACATAAATTAAAAGAAAATAGAAATTTTCCTTAAGGCCTTTTCATGTTATTTTATTTATGCGAAAAAAATATTTATGTTAGAGACTTTATCATGTTTCTTTATTTTTTATGTATAAATTTTTTTTCAGATTCAAAGTAAAGCTAATTGAAAATTATATAATTTTTGACATTGTAATATCAAAGACAATTTCTTTTAGACGATCAAAGATCTTTCTTGAATACAATTTTTATGTGGGTTATACTACATGCATGTTTATATAAATTGCCTAACATTTTGTTTGTTTGCAATTCTTAAAAAGGAAATTAAGATGAATTATTTACAGCTGTTAGAAGCTCACTGTAAAATACTCACTGTGAAATAACTCAACAAAAATTTATCCAAATGTAAGGAAATTTTTTCTCAAAAAAACATTTCTAAATATAAAATCAAATTTGGAAATTTTTTAAAGCCCTACGTTTTCATGTGAATATTATGCATACTATATTTCATATAATTTTGGTATAGGTGTTCAGAAAAGCACTAAACTAGGCCATATCCGTTTGTCTGTCAGTCTTCAAGATAGGTCAAATATCGAAAAAAACATAGCGAACTAAAATTTATGGTGTATTATTCAAAGTGAGTTTAGGTTCGTATTGGTCTATTGAATCCAATGAAACCATGGAACTTTTGAACCATAAAATATAGAACATACATGAACAAAAAATGGTTGTTGAATCATTTTTTGTGAAATATTTACATTCATCGCAAATGTAGCTCAAATTTAGCTAATAAACATATCATGTTATTGTATGCAAACAGTATATGTTATAGAAAATATTTAAAAAATATATTCCTATACAATGATGACATAATTATTATGCTTTCTTTACCTTTCAGTTACCTCAATTTCCATGAGAGAGAAATCACTAAATTACAAAAAAAAAAATCTTATTTTCTCTTTATACAACACTTGTGTTTTTGTGTCATCATTCTTTAAGATATTTTCCGATGAAATATGAGAACGCAATATGATACTTTATTTGATCGATGTTACAATATGCACAACCATTTTGGTATAAAGCCAAGAAATCCTAATCTGCTTTATAGTAATGAAAGTATTGAAAATATTAAAGGTAAAATATAAACATTCTATAAAACACTAAGCGTTTTAATAAACCTCTCTGTAACGCTGTAAATTGTTTTTAGTCATGAATTCTGGCAAGAATCAACCTTAAAAATCAGCCTTTATATATTTGCTTGGAGCGAAAATTGATTTGAATCAAGCGGTAAAAAGATAAAAAAGTTTCAAGTATAAATTTTAAAATATATGCTCTTTTTTGACTACACGCTTTCACGCGTAAACTAGTTAATAGATTTCAAAAAAATTTTCGCAAGTAGAAAGGTACATTTTCAAATTATAATATGGGGCCATAATAAAATTAGTTAGAGATTACTTTAATTACCGGATTGGGATATTTGACGAATATGAGCTTTTTACTAAGTAAAATATTATGAAAGATTCTTCTAATCAATATGTACATTGTACCCTAAAAGACCGTGTATTTTTACGATATTTAAAGTAGAATATCTTCTTTAATTATTCGATAACCTTGTGATGATTTTATATCAGAATCATTCAGAATCAGGTAATAAAATACACTCCACCTCCAATATATGATGAAAATTCATTACAAATAATATATTTATATCCATTGAAACTTTAGTATTTGATGAATAATATGTTTTAAAATTATATTTAATAGTCAAAACGGAAGCTATCGTTATAAAATTGCTTGAATCTGTTATCTAAACGACATCGATTTAAATTTTTAGTATTTTTTATCTGATTTTTCTTTGAAAGTTTTTATTTTTAGTGTCAATTAAAACTTTATTTTTAACATAATTTTACTAATGTTTGACACAAAGTTTTTCGGGATTGCATTGAAATATCAACATTAAAGTAAAAATTTCCAATAAACTGATTGAAGACTGATAGAATTAAAATTTTGATATTAGGTAAAAACATACATTTTCTAAACTGACTTTAATTTAACGCATTTTCGTTCCGATTTTAATTTTGCTTTAATAGAAGATTATTCTGTACTTTCAGGGCACCGTGCATCAAAATTTTTTCTTCCATCGCTATGGCTATAAAATCCTGGTTTATCAATAATATATAAGTCAGTGAATGGTATATGATTATATATTTCCCAAATTTATTAACAAAATTTGATAAATAATTATTTATATTTATAATTAAAATTACTTAATATGCAATTTTTTCGATCATTCTAACAATTTTCAACCCAATAACTACAATTAAATCATTTTTTTTTGTAATTTTTATTAATTTTTATTTGACATTAGCTATATAATTCATATGCAATCTATTGAACAAATATATTTTGTAGACTTTTTTATAACAAATTTTAGCGCATCCATTGATTACGAACTCTGTTCAATGTATTATTCACGGTACGAATATTTGTTTCCATATTTTTCACTTGAATACAGAAGCAGAAAATAATTTAAAAATGAAAAACAATGCAACGTAATTTTTGCAACAAAATACAGAAATTTTTTTCATAAATATTTGATTATTTTTATATAAAAATTTTTGTTATAAGAGAAATTTTGTTATATATTTACTGAAATAGCTGAACCAATTAAATTTTTGTTCGACTAAGCAATATTAAACACATATTTTCAAACGTATTTGAAAGAATGTTAGAAATTTTATTTGATTTGATATTTTTAAAAGAAATATTCTTTTTTTCATTCATCAATAAAAAAAAAAAAAATCAAATAAAATTGTAGAAGAAATACTTGAAGTTATTTCAAATCTAATAATATAATAATAAATATAAAATTGTAAATAAAATCTACTAGAATCCATGATGGTGGTGGAAATCAAAGCGTACACTTGAAAAACTTATATCGAGAAGAGAAAAAAAATGTTATTAAATAGAGTTGAAACGATGAACCCAATAAATGCATTTGCATTAACTTTTAGTTCGTTCTGATTTCTGTTCTGAATTTAATAAGGATGTGAGAATAGATGCTGCTTGTATTGGTATTCTGAAGTAATATTAGTTTATTAAAGGTATGTCTTCGATATTTATAGACTAGGAGCTAGTGAACGATTTGAGTAATGTACTTTCTGTAATAAAGTCCGTGTAAAGTTCAGTGATGAAAAAAACACTTTCTGCCAGACATCAACTCTACACATAATTAGATTTTTCAACATTTAAAAGGGTATGTCGACATTTATAGCTTTGGAAGCTAGTGGACGATTTGGTTAATGCACTTTCTGTAATTTTTTTTAGTGATGAAAAAACCACGTTCTGTAAGGAATCAACGTCATTGAATTTTCCTACATTTATAAGGGTTGAAAGTAAAGTTGAATCAAAAGAGAAAAAGTGTAAAAACAACTCTATTCCCAGGTAACATATGATTCTTTTCATCCCTGTATTCCCAAGGAAATGTGAACTACGCGGGTGAAAATTTGTGACGTCCCTAAAAATCTTTAATAAACTAAAATAAGTTCAGAATACCCATTTTAAAACCAAATAAATTAATAAATTTTGTTTCTTTTCATTATTTCAAAAATTTTTTGGATTATAATGAAAAACTCTAAAAAGTGTATTGTTTTAAGAATACTAAAGATGAATTGGGTTACCCTTCTTTGCAGATTGATGTAATAAATTTTGTAAAAAGCTGTGTAATTTAATTATTTTTCTTGTACAAAAGAGCTCTATGAAATTTCGTATAGTAGACTCAAGTAACGTCATACTTTTCGGTATATTTAAATAGGTGTACATACTGCTTTTATTTGTGTTCGAACACAACCAAAAAAAAAAGGAAAGTTTTTAATAAAAGTCTAGCATAAAAGCTTTTTTATATTGGAAAAATAGAAAAGAACTAAAAGCACTGGAAAAAAAAACATACATTTTATAACGAAAAAAAAAGTGTGTATAATGAAATCTGAAAGGCCAATGTTACTATTTATAGAATAGTAAGTAATAATATCAAAGTGAACAATAGCTGATAGTTAATATTAGAGCTATGTTTGGTAAATACACTTGAATTCGAAAATAATGATCTTACTTTACCTAAAAATCGCTCTATTCAAGTTGATAAACTAAAAGCACTAAGTTAATTTCTCTGTTTAAAAACCTATATAATTTGTAAATTAAATATGAATTTCTCATTATGTTTGTTATAACCAATTTTTTTCAAAAACTACGAACTTAGCTTTATAAACAGAAAAAGGTTTGGGACTTCCGGCAATATATTGTCTTATGTGAGTAGTAGTCAATCGTGAGTAGTGTTATGCATTTTTAAAACTAATTTGCACTTCAATTGCGGTTTTTGAGATTGCTAATTTTAGGTTTTCTAGGGTAATTAAGTCTAGAAAAACCAATAATCACATTGAGTTTACGATTGGATGGTTAGTTTTCGAGATATCGATTGAAACGATTCCGAAATATTCACCTCCGGATCGGATTTGCAGCTATAGCTCAAATACTACACATCCAATCGTTAAATGGATGTTATTTTTGAAATCTACAGGTCAAATTACATTTATAAACACAATTTTACCAAAGTCGAAGACAAAAAGATTTTTTCGATTTATCGTAATTTTTAAGAAAATTGCGGAAAATCGAGACAAATTTGTTAACTCCGATTTCGATAAATTTATGTTTATAAATGAAGTTTGACCTGTAGATTTCAAAAATAACATCCTTTTAACGATTGGATGTGTAGTTTTTGAGATATCGTCGGAAATCCAATCCGGAGTTGAACATTTTTCACCCATTTCAATCGATATCGTATAATATTTATCAATTTTTTGGTTTTCCTGGACCTCAACAACACTAGAAAACCTAAAAATACAATTAATTATAATAACTACATCTTATTTTAACCAATATTCAAAAATCTATTCACTAAGTTTACGCATTTCTTGTTTGACAAACTTTCTTCTTACACTAATAAGCACTCATTTTTTTGGTGACACTTCTGCTGTATTGTTGTAAGAATGAGCGTTGAGTGATGAATGTAATACATCCGTGCCATTTTGATTAAACAACTGATAATTTTAATATAATGAAGTTAAGAATATAAATAAATTTAATAATATTTTAACATTAAAAATAGAATTGTATAACGAAGTGTATATAGTTATATATATTTCTGTAAGTATGTATAGAAATACACATAGTTTTAACATCCATCAGACAGACATTCGTAATTTTAATATTTTTTTTTAAAAAGCCACTGCCATGCAAAGTAACTTAAGATGAAATCAAATGTTATGTCAATCATAAATGAACAGTGTAAAAAATAATAGTTAAATTTAAACATTGATTTAATTATATAGCTGTTTACAGTGTGTTCTATGAAATAAATGTTTATTCATATCGTGTATAGAACGCGGAAAGAAGTTCTTAATCGATGTGCCATGAGTAGATTAAATTTGTAATAAAACATTCTAGAAAATATAAGTTATAGAGCAACTGTCAAATAAATATATGAATAATTACAAAATATTACATTTAATTGTAGTTTTTGGGTTGAAAATTGTAAGAATGATCCAAGAAATTTCATTAGTAATAATTTTTAATTAATATAACTAATAATTCATTTAAATTAGTTAATGAATTTTGAGAAATTCCCAACGAAATCATATACCCATCACAGACTTATATATCATTTGATTGATAAAGTTGCATTTGTTAACCATAGCAACGAATGAAAACAATTCTTTATTCTTAGGTCCGATACATAGAAAATATGTCAGACTATATTAAATTAAGTCTAAAGTTTGTAACACTGGCAAATTTGAAGGCATTAATAAAATTTTTGGCACAGATACTCATAGAGGAATCACTTTTGTCCAATCGACGATAAGTCCGTATACCTGTCCGCCTGTCCGTGATGACGACACGTAGGAAGCAGTTTCAAAAGCTTTAGAAGCCATTTTGATATACAAATATTTTCTCCTTATTCTGAAGAAATTTGAGAATATAAACTCTTATATACGTATATATTATTCTTTTTTATATACAATAAAAAGTTATAAATTATTTTAAATGAATTATTGTTAAGTAATAACTGTTTCCGAAACGGTGTTCGCCTACGTACTACTACGAAAAACAATACATAAATTGTTTATTTGTATTTTTAATAAATTTTTAATATTTTTTTTTTATACTAAAAATACAAGATATTATTTAAAAAAAATTATGTTTTAAAAGAAATAACATCATCGCTTAGAGCATAATAGAATATTATTTAAAAGACAATATATAGATGTTGTCATTTATTTTATTAGAAAAGAAAACCATCCCACATGATATATGGATGATTGCACATGGGAATTGTTGGACGAAGATAATGTTAGTTTTGTTTTAAAATTCTTTTTAACATCTTTATCTCTTTCATATAAATCCCTGTTGTATTTATGCAACTTAACCAACATTGCTTTAATACAAAAATGGTCTGGTGAATATCAACTTTAATTTTAAAACCAATAACTTTAACTAAATTATCGATTCATCGATTACAATTATTTTTATTTGCTTCAACTTACCTCATGAAAATTTGTTTTGTTTTCAAACATTTAAATCTCGATTTTTGCACTAATTTCCTAGATAAAAAATATTTTTTATTTCATAAATACGCTTTTCGACTACAAAGTAGTCATCATCAGTAATTTTGTTTAAGATCTGACAAAAGTGGGTGCATGTAGTCAGAAGTTATTCTTCTTTGGCATCATTAAAAACCAATCTTTAATTGCATGCAAATAATTAATTACAATAAAATAATAAAAAGGACTGAAGAAGGATAGTCATCACAGTCAATAAAGCTCAGTTTAAATTTGAAAAATTCAATAAATAAATGGATTATATTTTCTTACATTAAGTATAACATAAATCATAACAACAGCTTCAAACTGTGAATTTTGTGTGATTGTGATGTGCATCCGAAAATTTCTGATTGTGATTGTCAAGGTGAAAACAATGATAAGAATTAATTACAGTGATGTTATAATATTGTTGTTCTCAGCTGAGCCAATCTATAAATTTTATTTGTTCATAGATATTATGAATTTCAATAAATCATACTTGATAAATGTTCTGAAATAAATAAAAACTTTACTGCTGACATGGATTTAATGAATGAATTTATAGTTTTTCCAAATAAGCTATACTGCAACTATACTTTGATATTTCGTTAAACAACGTAATCCTTAGGTAAGAAAAAAGTCGATGCCTACAAAATTTTGAGAGAAGAAGAGTGATTATTTCCCAATAAATCAAACAGGCTACATTTTTTCATTTTTTCAAAATTGTACAAAATGTCATAGATATGCAACATATAAGTGGCCTAGGTGCGATCCGCAAGACCTATATGGCAATCTTCCCAATAAGGAGAATATTTGTCGTCTTTTTTTTTATCCTAAAAAAAAACCGGTCAAGTTTGCAATTTTGCTGAAAGCTCAGTCCAATTTAAGCTTCGTGATTACACGTCGAATAGGACGAAAGTGGTTTCGTAACCACAATGCTTACGAATTCGGATTCTTAAATTCGACACCACTACAAGAAATCATAGGATTTTGGATGATTTCTGAATCATTTTGATTTAATCATGGTAATTGGAATATTTATTGGTTGGGAAAATAAATATTTCCCTTCCGGTATACAGCTTATAAAAAATCATTTCTTGATAGAGATAACTTTTTGGCAAAAAGATACCTTAAAGATGTCTGTACTATAAAAGCAATTGTAAAATTATATAAAGCCTGCAGTCGATTTATTTTTGTATAAACTTTTAACTACAATAACAATCTTTTAATTTTCATGATAAATGAACTGTAATGGAATTTTCTTCATGAAGAATTTCATAACATTGCAAATTATAATACATTTAAATATGAATAAACCAAGTAAATATAGAATACTGTTTGATTCTACGTTGCCAGTTGAATTCAAATATGTGATTTAAATAATTCAATTCAATAGCCATTCAATTTTAATTTTAAATTAACAATCAGATTGTTAAGTGGGAGAATGTCATCATGGTTGACAACCATTTAGATTTGTTCAACTATTGTTTTAAGAAATGTTTTAGAAAATTAGTAAACATACATACTTCAATCAAATGGCCAAAAATAAGCTTAATTAAAGCTGAATTTGTTGAAACATTTCATTTTATTATTCGTAATATCAGCTACTAAATAATTTTTTAGTATATTACATCACTACTAACCCCCTTTTCTTCATAGCATGTGATTAATAGACGAATCTTGATGGCATTCTCTTTCCTATTGGTACAAGTGCTGTCTGAAACAATTTTCAAAGCAAAGACAAGCAACAGTTTAAAATAAGAACATAACATGGCGAGTCAACAATTACTGTATATCTTACAAGGAAATATTATAAAATCTTCAAGAAAACAACTATCTCGACCTTTCATTAATACAGAATACTATCCTAACATCACTATTATTAACAAGTATTTTAAAAGTAAAAGCAGTCATAACATGAGTACAAAAATATTAATTATTAAATATATCCGTGGTAATAAAAGCCGCCCGTGTATCCCGACCACTTGAATACATACCAATTTTATAACAATAAATTTATTCTAAACATTGCTATAAACAAAACTTTATTAATATTAATTTTACTTTGTATTAAATTAAGTTTTGAAACTTCTTAAATAGTTTACTAATTTCATTTATAGCTTTGTCATTCGCATAACTTACAATTAGAATATAATATACATAATGCTAAATATTTCATAACTTCAGTAATAGTTAATTGAAATTAACCTTTTGTAATTTCTATTTTATTAGAACCCAAATCGTCTAAAAGTATAACTCATTTAAACGTGTATATGTTTTTTGTCATTTCATTTGTCATATAAAATGATTTTCGCAGCTTTAAGAATACGTTGCTTTCTGGGTGAGAAAAATTTTTTTTATTGTACAGAACTCAGTCTAATAATAATTACTAATTCCCAACTAAATTAAAATTTTCACCCTAAGTGTAACGTTAATTTGGAGCGTTGTATGCGTTGTATACCAGACAACCTCAGCTTTTTCAAATAACAAAAATAACTCTGGATAAGAAACATAACGTTTCATTCGAAAATGATTAATTTGATATGAATTTCAATAAACTTAAAACAATTATATCCAAGAGAAATTTTTAATAAAACATTATGTATAAATATTTATATCATTAGAACATTATAATATCATATATTAAATTTAATATAAATTACATTATTACGTTTGAAAGCAGTACTCGAAAATACTCGAAAATGTTCTTTTAAGAGTATTAGTTGGTTAGTATTATTATTATTCACTTAAATAAATTTATTTTACTTTTTCAAACTAGATTTCTTGATAAAATCTCTTCACTAAACGAAGACACTTTAAGATGAGTACTTAGAAAACTGTAAAAATTAAATGATAATTTGTATTGATGCCAATTTTATTTTATTTTTTATTAAACTTTTTTATCAAATTGAGAAAGAAACATTTCCTTTTCTTTACTAATCGTAAAAATGTTACTATTTATTTTTTTAAATGTATATATATTAAAAAACATTGTAATTTAACTAAATTGAACAATTGATGAAAGACATGAGACTGAGGTATCACCGTGAATGAGGTCTACTGCTCAACGCAGTAACCAGTTACCCAATTGTATTATGTGCATATATATTTTAAATTTATTCCTTCTATAATAATTAATTCTGAACAAAACAATGTTTGTAAATTTAAATTTCCTATTATAAACATTATAAAAATAAAAATAAAAAACAGAACAAAAACATTGATTCATGCATAAATACAGCATAAATACAATGATGCTATATAATATGTATGAATATTTCGAGCGAGTTATTATTTTCGATGTTATTTTTGATTGATCAATTAGTAAGGGTAGCAAATTGTATAACATTATATAATACTCATTGAATATTCAGAATAAAAATAAAATTAATATTTTTTCCAAATATCCCCATTTATCAAGCATGAAAATCGGTCAAAATTTAGCCAAGATATCAAAAAATTAATTTTTTGAACATTATGACGTCACAAAAATCATAAAAATTTATTTTTCACTATAACGCTCAATTTTTATCCAATTTTTTCAAACAAAGTATGTAATCCTACTAAATTTGTGTCATACTTTTAAAATTTTTTGTTAAATTTAATGTACCTATAATAATTTTCGAGATAGTAAGGTACAGGTCATGGTATTGGATATAAGGGTTAAGGTAAGAGAATAAATAATATTAAAAATGAAAATTATGACCCAAAATTAGTGGGTTTCAAAAAAAAGTTCACTCAAATCGGTCAAAATTTAGCCAAGATATTAAAAAATTAATTTTTTGAACATTATGACGTCACAAAAATCATAAAAATTAATTTTTCACTATAACGCTCAATTTTTATCCAATTTTTACAAACAAAGTATGTTATCCTACTAAATTTGGGTCATACTTTTAAAATTTTTTGTTAAATTTAATGTACCTATAATAATTTTCGAGATAGTAAGGTACAGGTCATGGTATTGGATATAAGGGATGAGGTAAGAGAATATATAATATTAAAAATGAAAATTATGACCCAAAATTAGTGGGATTCAAAAAAAAGTGCACTCCAATCGGTCAAAATTTAGCCAAGATATCAAAAAAATTAATTTTTTGAACATAATGACGTCACCAAAATCATAAAAATTTATTTTTCCCTATTACGCTCAATTTGTATGCAATTTTTACAAACAAAGTATGTAATCCTACTAAATTTGGGTCATACTTTTAAAATTTTTTGTTAAATTTAATGTACCTATAACAAATTTCGAGATAGTAAGGTACAGGTCATGGTATTGCATATAAGGGTTAAAGTAAGAGAATAAATAATATTAAAAATGAAAATTATGACCCAAAATTAGTGGGATTCAAAAAAAAGTGCACTCCAATCGGTCAAAATTTAGCCAAGATATCAAAAAAATTAATTTTTTGAACATAATGACGTCACCAAAATCATAAAAATTTATTTTTCCCTATTACGCTCAATTTGTATGCAATTTTTACAAACAAAGTATGTAATCCTACTAAATTTGGGTCATACTTTTAAAATTTTTTGTTAAATTTAATGTACCTATAACAAATTTCGAGATAGTAAGGTACAGGTCATGGTATTGCATATAAGGGTTAAAGTAAGAGAATAAATAATATTAAAAATGAAAATTATGACCCAAAATTAGTGGGTTTCAAAAAAAAGTTCACTCAAATCGATCAAAATTTAGCCAAGATATCAAAAAAATTAATTTTTTGAACATAATGACGTCACCAAAATCATAAAAATTTATTTTTCCCTATTACGCTCAATTTGTATCCAATTTTTACAAACAAAGTATGTAATCCTACTAAATTTGGGTCATACTTTTAAAATTTTTTGTTAAATTTAATGTATCTATAATAAATTTCGAGATAGTAAGTCAGAGTGTAAATGATATTAAAAATGAAAATTATGACCCGAAATTCGTGGTGCATCAATCAATTATGAAGATTTTTTTATTTTCCAGATCAATTGCCAACCCTTATTGTAAATTCACATATGCATAACGAAAACATTATCAATTTGTTGTATCTCTAGAGTATTGTTTCAATACATAAATATAATTCACTGCATGTAACGAGCTAAAGTAGGAAATTATCTGGAATAAAAAAATATGCGGAAATGGAGTTGGGAATTCTCTGGAGATATCACATACGTATATAAAGGCAGTCTAGATGTTTTTAATTGTTTATAGGAATTAAAAATAATCTTTCTTTAGATAGCGCAACAACATTATTCATGGGTCATGTTGAATGAGGTGTACTCATTCAAAAAACCAACTTACACCACAATTTCAGCTAAAATTTAGCTAATAAACACTATATATAATTACAATACATATTCTTAGTTTGTATAAATTTATAACTATCTAGACAGGATATTATGAACGCTAATGAGTAAAAATAGTTCATTGATACTCAACCATATGTCGAGTATCTAAACAACTAAAACTATTAGCTGTTATCTTCACTTCTTATTCCTACGAATAATTTTTCTATTTATTAAAAATCCTAGCCATTAAATTAAACTAAAAAAAAAAGCCTTTCACTGTCCAATATTCATCAATATATATTTAAATCGAATAATTAAATGAAAAAAAAAAGGATTAAATTCATACATTTAAACTGTAATCAAAAAAATGGAACCATGATTTAAATCATAATTGATTCTAACAAATTTTATCCAAACATGTGAAAAGTACAGATACCTCACCTACTAAAAAGTCGCCCACTTAAATAGTATTATTTTGAATGTGATACAATTTAATTTCATTCGAAATCAAATGTAAACTTTTCATATTAAATGCGTGGTGAAAATTTCGTATTTATTTTAACGTTAGTAAAATTTATTTGAATTAAAAACACTGTTCAATGTATGTAAGGTCGCTTATTCATATGAATTATATTTTCGTAATGCCCTTGGTTCAAGAAAATCAATTTTTAAATAAACATTTAAATTAAAAGTTTTGTAATTCAGCGTATTTGCTTAAAAACGATCATTCAAGGCAACATAAATTTAAAACACAAAAACGATTTTTACTCAATTAAAAAGTTTTCATTTTAAATAGTCTTAGTCGAAATTTAGCCTTTATTAATCTAGGCTAAGGGAAATAAGGACCAAAAAAGAGGCATCATCAGTAAAGACAAACTGTAATTCAATATACATGGTATATTATTACTCTTTTGCAAGTCCATTAACTGTCTTTGTAGCTGTCTGTTTGGTCTTTACGGTATTTGCATCTTTTTCAAGTAGCCTTTTTCAAATAAAATTGCAAATTGTGTTCAAATTTTAAATGAATGTATTTCACAAATTTGTTTATGTATGGAATCTCATTTAGAAAATAACGTTAAAAGACATACATGATTCAGCTACTTTTCGAAAACTATTTTCTACATCTACTTACTTAGATATAGAAACAATTGACTTTTTAAGTTCCTGATAGAAAGTTCCTGATACAATTTGCTTTCATTCTAACAAGTTGAATCTAAAATTTTATTATATATTTACGTTTTATGAATTCAAGATATTCCGTCCCTTTTTTTGACCTAAAATTCCGTATTTCAAAAAGAGATGGAAAATAATCTTTGACAGATTATGACTTCTTCATTTTTGCAGCAATTTCAATCTAATTTTCGAATTTTAATTTAATTTCTCATTTGGCAGTGAAATATAGCAAATTCAGTATTAACCATCCACCTTAATGGGGTACGTCCACACATATCAGTCATAGAACAGTTCAGTCAAAAATAATATTTTATTGTGGAATCTAATAGAAGTTATCTAGTTCAGTCTCAGTGATTCAATGTAGTATCAGTCAACGTTCCGTCATTTTTAAAATCTACTTTTTAAAAATAATTTTTAAAATAGGAATATACAAACCATTGAAGGAACTAGCATAGCACTGAGACTGAACTGACACGTGACGGACATGTGAAAGTAGGTTATTTGATCTAAGACTAGCGGGTGACTAAGCTGTGACGTGACTGACCGTATTTTTTATTGCTAGTATGGGATTACACAAATTATTGAAAGAACTAGTATAGCACTGTGACTGAGCTGACACGTGACGAACGTGTGAAGGTAAGTTATTTGGCCTGAGACTGGCAGGTAACTGAACTATGATCATACTGATATGGGTAAATGAATTTATATATCTCGGTAACAATTAATAGGTACCAGAAATTTAATTTCCACAACTGCTTCGAAATGATATCTGTGATTAAATTTATAAGAAATACACTGGTCTGCACCCATTTTCTCCTCAACTGTTTGTATTTTAGCACTCAGTATAAAACAAATGCTTGAATAAATAACAGGTATGTTACATTATGTTTTACTATTGGTGTATTCAAGTACTATTTAAATGGATGCATTTAGAACACATACATACAGACTTTATATACTTACGTCAACCAAAATCGAATCGACTTACAAATTTATTTTAAAATAATCAAATCATTCAGCACCAAATGATGTGATATGTTTTAAAATGCTTTATGCTCGCTACTAACATAAATAAATACGAGAATTCAAATAAATATTGAAATAGTCGACAGAAAATACATACCATTGAAATTCTTGTTCAATCTGTTCAATATAAATTTTGTTTAAAACATTCGATTTGGAAGTAAACGGAAGATTCATTCTAACACAATAAATTATTTAAAGATTGTAAATTTTAAAAGTTGTTTCGGTATACAGTTTTTGAATCGTTACAGAGAGGGTAACAGGTTTGAAAATTTGTTCTATTACAAGTATAAAGATGAGAAGAGCAAATATCCATTTTTCTACTCTAAGGCCTGGCGCATATTGCGGAGCGTGTGAAACAGTATAATATAATATATAAATAGTATTCTAATGAAAAAAATACAATTTATAAAAATACAATGCCAAAATCTTCCCAGCTTTTCATAGAAAAAAAACATAGTATTTCGGGACATTTTATGAACAAATTAAAGTAGAAAATGAATATACTTTGGAAAATAAACGAAAATTGAAAGTTTTTACTTTCTTTTAAGTACCTATACACGACACAAAACGTACTTACAAACGATTAAAAACTTTACAAGTAAATGAATACAATTATCATTATATGAATAGATGTGTAAATTCATTATCGCTTTAGTGATAATCTTCATTAAATTATCTTATTTATGATTATATTTACAATTCACATATTACAAAGATTATAATTGTGTAGCATGAGTACCTATTTATGTTAAACCCATAATTGAATGAAAATTAATATTTTGATACAGGTTCTGGTAAAAATACTGTGTTATTTGTAAACACATGTGTAGGAATTTGAATGTGCCTTAATTTACTTTGCCCATCAACGTAGTCATCTATGAAAACACAGGTGAGTAGAGCTTTTTTAATTTCAAGAAGTCCGTAATTTTATATTGCGCATCAAGCTTTAAATTTTCAGCTTTTTCTGGTTTCCTTTTATTCGAATAGGAACATCATTTAATAATAAATTCAGTTTTTTCAGTTTGTAGGACAAATGGGCACATTTTACTAAGTAAAAGTGTCGAGAATTATAATTTCTATTTCCAAATGTTAAAGCTTCTGCTATTGGGTTTCAATACAGAAAATGCTATTTAAAATAAAGACATATTTAATTCTTGTTAGGGAAATTAGTTTACTTCATTTATTTAAATTTCAAGTTGGTCTTAAACTTCATGGAAAACAGATATTTTTTATGTAAAAAAGTGAGATTAGATTATATATGTAACATTGAAAAAGTGTCAAACTAATACACAAAAATCTAAACAGAAATTTTGAGACCAATTTTATAAATTGTAGACTGTCCTGACCATGTTGTCCAAAGAACGGATGTTTCTCCAATGACATCGAAACATTTATCTGTTTAAATATTTAATTTGTACATAAAATAAACCTGAGTAGAATTTATGATTAAATACAATGATCATACTGAATCAGAAAATTATTAAACATCCAAAGGCCATATTTACCACGGCTGCTTGTGATTCATATATGTGATTTTATAGATGTGAGTACAGATTTTATGTTTCATAATAATCTATTTCAAAGATTAAATTTATGTTATCAACGTTGGTACATAATTAAATTATTATTACTTTATTGGATTCTTATAATATACGAGTATTAAACTTTATATACCTGTACATATTTATACACACACTTGAATTGTTGTTACCAAGCAACTAATAGAGTTAATAATATTATAAAATTTATCTGTACCGTGATATAGAAGAGACAACTGAATCGTAGTGCTACATGTAGCAGAAAAATTGGATTCATGTAGAAAATACAATTAATTCTTCAAGTGTTTACATACAAATTTTATTTTAGTTTTTATTAAAATATCTGCGGCACGTCACAGGCCTTTTTATACTTACAGGAAAATTTAATTTTTTTTTTTTTTTTATAAACACACAAATCAAAAAAGGAACAACATTTTCATACGAATTCCATACTTCCTTTTAAACTTGCATCTCGGTTTAAACTCACTGTAAACTCCTCACTCGATCTAAGAACAAACCACTTGACGCCTTAATTACATAACATACTAATTGTATAAAATATCTCTTTTTCCATACATTACCTCAGGAATATTTCTCAACTTTCCAACCAAACTTTCAAACAGCATAGGTAAACATATTCGCTAGTCAACTACTTGTTTATAAAACCCTTACAATTTCTTCTTAGATATAATATAATAAAAATAATACCCGCTGTTTAGATACATTTCACAAAACAATTCCGTACCCAGTGTAGTATAATAATAAATAGTATATATTTTTATTAAATCTTATAACAAAGCAATGAATTTTCACAAGATGCACAATCTAATATAAAATTAAGTGAGTAGAAATTATTATTTTGTTCATAAGTTCATAACAATAATAATAGACGTCAGCCATTTGTTTGTTATTCATTCAACATAATTATTTCATTCTTAAAATAAACTTTATGTTTTTCTTCCGTTTATAAAATAATTTTTTATAAACCAATGAATATTAAACATATTATTTTATTTATTAAGAATCCGTAATGACCACATTTTGAACAATGTAATCAAGTGACATTTTTGCTTGAATTTTTGTGTAGTAAATAAAAATCGGATCACCTCGAACTGGGGTATATCAGTTTTTCATTGCTCTTTTTAAATAAACAAGTTAATTTCTCAGAGACGATTTGTTTCTGAGGCAATGTGGCTACTTATTCAGCTTCTTAAAAAGCATCTTCTCAGAAATTGTTAAGACTTTCAACGAATTATCACAAACGTTATTACAAATAAAAAAAATCGCCGTATTTTGAGATGATTTGCGGTACCATAAGAGAGATAACTTTTACTACCTTCAAGGGTAAAAAAGGGCGATAATGGTGCATTGTCCCTGTGTTACTAATCCATGATGGTAAGTCTTACATACTTAAAGCAACTATACGTAGTATAGCTGGTAATATGTTGGCATAGTAGCAAATAGTTACTTAAAAAATTTGCAATTAAGAAAAAAACAAAATCAGTCGCTTACGATATACTAATATATGATACCTGATGGATATAATATATAGAAGTTTACCCCTGCGGAAACCTTTCAAAATTTTCTTGACTAAGCAATACTTACATTCATCAATCCAAAATGTAAAATATTTAAAAAAAAAATTTATAAAATTCTGTTCATCACACAAAAACTTATTACTCACTTCACTCAGAAAAAACGGAAAAAAATGTGAACAAATTTAAAATTTTTCGCCACGAACCAATAAGTAAAAAGTTTACAAAGTATATCACCACTTGATAAATAAACGTAGAATCATCAACTTACACTTGAATATGATATTTACGCGTACCGCTTAGGAACACCGTTATTATGTGTATGTGCTACCACAGAAACATTTAAATAGCAACTGAACATTGTTAAATCCCAGCATCCGAAAACACAACGTCTATCGGATATGTATGGAGCACAAACATACAGAGATGGTGATAACGGCGGACGCCACCGTTATTACAACAAATAGCGGTGAGCATCGTTGTCATAACGACACACTTGTTGACATGTCTTTTAGATATAGATACATGTAGTAGATACATATTATATTCTTTAACGTGTCATCGTTAATACAGTTGTCATGTGTCCAAAAAAAAAAAAAAAAACACTTTTTTTGTTAAATGAAGTAACAAACGCTATTTAGGTTAGATTTCAGCTTAAATTCAAAACAGTCTCTTGTTTTTACCCAACTTCGGGTACATTCTGTAAACACACATATTTTTTCTATCCTGGGAACCATTTGGTATATCATTTGATGTCTTGTGTTCAAGACACAATTATCCAGATTATTTGAGAAAACATTTGGGTTCATAAGATTTTAGCTCAAATTCTAAACTGTCTGTAGTTTTTGCGATCAATTTTAGGAACAATCTTGGTAAAATTTGGCATGTCATTTGGTATCACATGGTCAAGACACAATTGTCCAGATCAATTAGAAAAATTCATCTAATATTGTGAAAATTTTTATTATTAATGGAAATATTTTTATGCTTATTTTAATTATTTATTTTTATGCATGTATGTATAAAAGTTGCTATATTCTATACAAATTTTTTAATGTTGTTTACTGTATTGTAATAGATACAAAAAAATAGCTGTAGTTATTACACGCGATAGATGGGAAACTTCAAGACAAGGAGAAAAATACTGAATTTTAGGAATATGATAATTGTAGAATTTATTTTATTTACATATATATTACATACCTTACGCTTATCCAGTTGCCGAATTTTCGGTAATGTACGTATGTTTCGGTTATGTAAATATTTATATTTATAATGCTTTTAACGAATAAATGTGTACAATACATGTATATAAGTTATAATGGTTGGGAATGATACATGCAGTTGCGAATACACGTACACACTAACTCTGTAACAAACAGTGTATAATACCTTCTATCTTATGTCTCATTTTCTCACACGTTATATCCTATAGACGTATGTAGTTGCCTTTTTTTACTGTCGTTTTTTGCAACAGAATTACACAATAATAATTGCATATGGTCGGTGATAAGTAACATGGCACAAATATTTTATTGTATTTATTTATATTACATAAATTAGAATTTGTATATAAAATTTGTATTTAAGTAAACAAATTCTTGTGTTCTGTACATTTAAAATTATTTTAATCAAAAAAATGTAGTTGGCCTGAAAATAAAATTATAATACAGAGTTGGTAAATGTTTGAAAAGTTTTTGATATATTTTAATTGAAGAACATGGTTAAAATAATTAATTAAATCCAGGTATCATTTAGCAATTTGTACTTGAATATTATAAATCTACTCTAAAAAGACTAATTAATGATGTACAAGTTTTCAAGTTTATTGATATTTATTATGTTAATTAATAACTTTTATTCATTACTTATTATTAGTAGTATAATATTTTAAACTTTACATTACAGTGAATGTCATCTATGATATCGTTTTCAGTAAGATTTGGGCTATATAGCTCGAGAGGTGAACCACAAAAATTACAAGCATTTTCTAAAGTCTGTTTTTGAAGTAATACTTCTTTAGACGCGTTATAAAACACAGGTTGAAGATGCTGTTATGATTTTATTTATATAAGAAAATATATATTTATTTATTGAATTTTTCAAATTTAAGCTAAGCTTTATTGACTGTGTTGACTATCCTTCTCCAGTCCTTTTATTGTTTTATTGTAATTAATTATTTGTATGCAATTAAATATTATTTTTTAATGATGCCAAAGATATTATTTCTGACGCGCGTTCATGAGTTTACGCACCTATTTTGTCATATTTTGATGTACAGAAATAGCTGATATCATAAGGTCTGCTTCGTTAGCGTTTGTCGTGGAGCGGGCATTAAAGTTGTAGTCAAAGCCATGTACGTTTCAACTACTTTCCTAAAGCTGAAAAGTGAATTGTGAGCAATATATTAAATTAAAATTAGTGTTAAAATTAATGAAGTATTATAAATTGGATAATCCAAATTATATTTTAAATGAATTTTATCAAAAAACTGATTCTTAAAAATTCATAAATAATATTTATTTTAACATCGGTCGGCTAGTTTTTGAGATATTGCATAAAATATATCCGCTAAATCGGCATCTGTAACGGATTTTTGATAATAACTCAAAAACTACGCATCCAATCGTTAAATAGATATTTTTTTTGAAATCTGCGAGTCAAAATTACTCTAGAATAAATATTTCATCCAAATCGAGAGCAAAAATTATTTTTCGATTTTCTCGATTTTTCAAAGGGGTGTACCCCTTAAAAAAATTGCGAAAATACGGAAAAACTATTTTTTATCCGGCTTCGAAAAAAACTTTGTTCTAAGAGTAATTTGACCCGTAGATTTCAAAAATAACATCTATTTAACGATTGGATGCATAGTTTTTGAGATAACGACAAAAATCCGTTACAGATGCCGATTTAGCGGGTATATTTTATGCAATATCTTAAAAACTAGTCGACCGATTGTAAAATAAATGTTATTTTTGAATTTCTTAGATCTGAATTATCCTAGAAAACCTATAAACAGCGAACAAAAAATTTTGAACTTTTCGACGGTTTTTTAAGGTTTCTTTTCTTATACAATCACAAAACTAATTAAAACAGCCACACATACTTTGTTTTAAAACAAATAAGCATAGATCTAATAATTTAACTTATGAATAGTGAATTCTGTTGTAGAAAAACTATTTTCATTCCTCTAAAAATTTGTTTCATAATTGACATTTAACATTATCACAGATTTAAATCTTCTATAATATTATTTTATTAACAACGTATTGCCAGTCAACCAATTAAAATTATAATAAAATACTACACACACACAATACATTTATGTTATAATTGAAAACGTTATATTATTAAAACATACATCGTCTGCAGCTTTTAAAATGTTTATACAAGAAGCTAAATTTTACATAGCGAGGATGATTTAGAGATACGATTCTAAATAAATTATAAAAACATTCATACAAATTACTCATACGACATGCATAATATAAAAAAAAAAGCATTCTAAATATTTAATTCATTTGATAATTTTAAATGAAAATTCAGAATTCAGCAGACATAAAACTAAAAGTACCTGATTATCCGATTTGGCATCATTAAAAACAATTTTTAATTGTATGCAAATAATTAATTACAATAAACGAATAAAAGGACTGGAGAAGGATAGTCAACACAGTCAATAAAGCTCAGTTTAAATTTGAATAAATTCAATAAATAAATAAATATTTTTTTACATTAAGTGTAACATAAATCATAATAACGACTTCAACCTGTGAATTTTGTGTGACGGTAATACGTACGCATAGAAAAATTTCACGCGCCTAAAGAAGTATAACTTCAAAAAAACGGTTTTATCCCAATTGATTTTATTTAAAGATATTCAAACCGAAACCAATACTGAGAAAACCCAATTTTTTTATAACCAAAACCCTAACCACAATAGAAAGCGGTATTAATCGCTTAATGTTTAAGTAGAATCCCTCCTACTGGAACATTAAACTCCTGTTTTTTATTCAGGCATATGAAAGTTTGTATAAATACAGGAATCTCTTTTTAAATAATATAAAACTACTAACTATTCATCTTATGAAATGTTATGCTATTTTTACTTCAAACAATGAGATGATACATATGCTGGCTGCTATTGTTATAAATATTCCCCTGGTATTTCTTTTATAAGAAACAGAACTTTTTTTTTATAAGAATAGTCATTAATCCTTACAAGTTATTTATTTTTATATAATTATCATAGTTCATAGTTCAAAGAACTATTTCATTGTACGTAATGGGGATTTCTTAATCGATTTAGGCGCCACGAGTAGCTGAAATTTGTAATAAAAACACTTTCCAGCAAATATAATTATTTATTCAATTGTTTGTATGTAAATTGTATGGCAAATGTCAAACAAAAATTATTGAATAATTTTTGACATTTAAGTTATTAGGTTGAAAATTGTAAAAATAATCTCAGAAATTGCATTAGTTATTATTTTTAATTGCAAACTATTTTGTAAATATTTTTATTAGCAAACTTTGAGCTGAAATTTTAACGAGTCTAAACGATTTATGCAAAAATAATTCAACCAAAAGTTATTTGCATAAATAACTTCATTTGTTTGGTTTATGGAACCCGATTGAACGGTTTTAAATATTAATCAGTTTTAGCTGTAAGAAATAGTATTAAAATTCCTGTTCGAAATCTCGTTTTGTTTCGAATTCTCTAGATAATAAGGTATTGCTAAGAATATCTACACAAAAACTTTTTAAGAGTCTTTACCAGTTTAAGATGTGAAATATTGGACACTAAACGTATCTTTAGTGTATCTTAAATATTATATCAAAATGCTTTCGGGATAAAAAGGGTTATATAAAAAATAACAATTTAATAGATTAAACAAGTTTTACTGCATGACTATAATTAAATAGGTTAAAAGTCGAATAATAGTTAAAAATAATTTTAAAAAAAACATAAAAAACATATTTAAAAAACAAAAACTTTTCTGGTAAATATCACGATTATGGCCGGCCTGATGGATAAATACAATCCTAAAATCAACAACCGCATCCACAACCACCACAACAGCAATTACATCGACAAGGTGCTTGTTTGGACGAAGACGATTTTCGTCCACCGGATGAAGATGATTTGCGACCACTGGTGGATGTCGATGATTTTCGTCCACTCGATGATGATTTCCTCACTTTAGTTGGAGTCTTTTCTTTAGGAGCTGATTTTTTAGTTGTGGATCGTCTACTATTACCGTATGACGACGACATTCTTCGTGGTGACTCAAAACCACCAAAACAATCATCACAGCTGTCCCAACTGTCATAGCCGCCCGTATCGCAAATACGTCTATCATCACATCTTCCATCATAGCAATTCCGTCTAGACATTTTTTGATTGTTGTTGTTTTTTGTAATTAATTAATTTTAAAATTGCCAATTCAATTTTTTAAAAACAATGATTGCTCACTTAAAAACTCACAAATTTGGATTGCTACAATTTTTTGGAGTTCTTCTAATTTATAGTATTTTGAATTAGTGCTGTCTCATTCTATCCGGTTTTTTATTTTTTTATTTTATTATTTATTGAATTCAGGCATGTCTGCACAAAATTTTGAAATGGCGACTTATTAAAATTTGGGGGAAAGTAACAAACGCCCTCCGTTTTCATTTAAAAATTGTATAACATTTTGATAATTATTTTTTGAGTTATTTATGCGCGAAAAATGAAAAAAATATAATGTATATTACATAAAATATTTTCTTTATTGACTCATTTTTATGTGAATTTCTTTTATATATTAACTAAAGGCATAAAATTTTTACAAAATTAAAACAATGATAATAATTCAGAAATCATTTTTAGAATTCATTGTCTCAGCTGAACATATACAGTCAATTTGAGTCAGTCAAATGAATTTGTACACAAGAATATGAACAAAAGATGTGTTTCAGTTTTTTTTTTTAGGAAAACGAGACACGTCCCTGTATTTATTGCTTATCACATAAATTGTCTGGAATTTATTTGTTTCAAAAATAATAAACATTATTACATAATAATTTTGAATAACAAACAACACTTCTTGTACTTTTGGTGAATTACATTATTATTGTGAAATTTTAGATAATAATCTAAATATATTTCGATATTTACGATCTATGAATAATTCATATAGCAAAATTTGTAACCAGAATTTTTTCTAAATGGAATTAGGTAAAAAAATTAATATTTTGATTTGAAAGTTGAGGAAATCATTCAACTCGTCTCTGAGATATTTTCAAATTAATATTTTTCCAAAACAAATATGTTGAAATAAAGCGTTAAGCCTTTTGGCAATTTCTAGACCCTCGAATTTAGATGTTCTTGAAGATCACCGATTAGTAATGCGACTAAATTTTATCAAACATTTTTCATTCTTTTCATAAATTCAAGACCAGGTTTTTTTCGATTTGCATAGAAATTTTTCCCTATTAGAGAAATTTCAATGTCATCGGGTTCCAAACCTCAAGGAAAATCATTCCGAAAGGAGATGTTATTAGCAAAATCTCAACTATTTATTAAATTAACAAAATACATAACGAAAAAGTTCAGTAACCATTGTTAGTGTTAAAGCGAGGTGTAATCTTTACGTAATTTAAAAAGACAAATCTTTGAAGAAATTGCTTATCACATAAATTGTCTGGAATTTATTTGTTTCAAAAATAATAAACATTATTACATAATAATTTTGAATAACAAACAACACTTCTTGTACTTTTGGTGAATTACATTATTATTGTGAAATTTTAGATAATAATCTAAATATATTTCGATATTTACGATCTATGAATAATTCATATAGCAAAATTTGTAACCAGAATTTTTTCTAAATGGAATTAGGTAAAAAAATTAATATTTTGATTTGAAAGTTGAGGAAATCATTCAACTCGTCTCTGAGATATTTTCAAATTAATATTTTTCCAAAACAAATATGTTGAAATAAAGCGTTAAGCCTTTTGGCAATTTCTAGACCCTCGAATTTAGATGTTCTTGAAGATCACCGATTAGTAATGCGACTAAATTTTATCAAACATTTTTCATTCTTTTCATAAATTCAAGACCAGGTTTTTTTCGATTTGCATAGAAATTTTTCCCTATTAGAGAAATTTCAATGTCATCGGGTTCCAAACCTCAAGGAAAATCATTCCGAAAGGAGATGTTATTAGCAAAATCTCAACTATTTATTAAATTAACAAAATACATAACGAAAAAGTTCAGTAACCATTGTTAGTGTTAAAGCGAGGTGTAATCTTTACGTAATTTAAAAAGACAAATCTTTGAAGAAATTGAAGAAAAAACTATTTAAAAAACGTTTTTCACGAATCCTCCTTGGTTTCTTATTTTATATATACAGAATAGCCACATCTAGAGTTGACTTCATAAACTAATAGTTGATCACTAATAATAACCTTAAAAACTACCATCTATATTGGCAATCTACCAAACATAGAGTATGTAACAAAATAATTACGTGACGCACTAACAGGTGGCACTAAAAGTACAAAATAAAAGAAAACACATAACATTTTTTACAGGAAGTGAAAACTTTTATTAATAGTGATTGTGAATTGTCAAAATAAGTATTATAATAAAAAAAATAAAATTTATCAGTAAAAACATGAAGTCTTTCACGAATTCTCCTTTGTTGCTAATTTGATTTTTCATAATAACATACACAGAATAGCTACATCTAGAGTTGACTACTAGACTAACAGTTGACTAACATTATAACTTTACAAAACACCATCTATATATTGGCAACCTACAAAATATAAAGCAAGTAACACAATAAATACATGATGCACTAACAGGTGGCACTATAAGTACAAAATAAAAGAAAACACACATATGTCATTTTTTGGCGGGAAGTGAAAACTATTATTAATAGTGATTATGAATTGTCAAAATAAGTATTATAATAAAAAAAATAAAATTTATCAGTAAAAACATGAAGTTTTTCACGAATCCTCCTTTGTTGCTTATTTGATTTTTCATAATAACATACACAGAATAGCTACATCTAGAGTTGACTACTAGACTAACAGTTGACTAACATTATAACTTTACAAAACTCCATCTATATATTGGCAAGCTACAAAATATAAAGCAAGTAACACAATAAATACATGATGCACTAACAGGTGGCACTAAAAGTACAAAATAAAAGAATACACATATACGTCATTATTTGGCGGGAAGTGAAAACTTTTGTTTGTGAATTGTCAAAATAAGTATTATAATAATAAAAAAATAAAATAAATTAGTGAAAATATGGATGAATATGATGATTATGAAATGGATCCAGTTGATCCTGACGAATATGAAGCTATGCTAGAAGAAGGTAAGAATTGTATGCGATTTTTTGAAGCTTTTATGTTATTCTATAACCTAACAATATTTTTTTATTATTTTAGAGGAGCGTGAACGAAATGAAGCTCTTAGCTTGCATCAGAATAATATAGTTGATAGCTTTGCAAATAATTTAAATACACAGAAATCTATAAGCATAGAACCAACTTCGTCCAAACAAAATGTTGAAAATCAAGAAAGTACGCCATCTAGCGCGCAGTCTACACGTAAAGATTTTTCTAGTGTATTGGAAAGCTTTGAAGGGTTCAATGATTTGAACACAGATGACTTTACTGATTTATATGGTTTTGAAAAGGAAAAACAAACGAAATCAAAATCAAAAAAACGTTCCATCGAAGATGTTTTTGGTGATATTGATGATATTATAATTGAGGAACAAATTCGTAAAAAACCGAAAGATGATACAAGAACCAAACAATTAGCATTAATTGATCGCATTTTAGAAATGAGAAAATTATATAAAGATCAGTATAATGCGATTTCTTCGATTACCGGTAGTGTTTCAACTTCTCGGCAGAATACAACGTATCGAAAGAAAAATTTGGATAATATCTCCGAAATTGTACCACGATGGCCTTCCATCTCAATTAAACGAACTGATGGGGAACGATTATATATACGTTTTCATTCTGAACAATACATGGATGAAGAATTACAAAGCATTGCATCGAAAAATGATTTTAAAGGATTTATTGGCAGTTCATTTAAGCCAGTGTGGGAAGAGGCTCAAAAAATAGTTGGAAAATTATATTCACAGGAAAATCAAAACGTAGAAAGTAATGATGAAATCGTAATCGATGATTCAAATCAATTATGGGTTGAAAAATACAAACCGCGAAGATACTTTGAACTCTTAAGTGATGAAGATACAAATAAAACTTTATTACGTTGGATCAAATTATGGGATAAACTTGTTTTTAATCGAGCACCAAAAATCAAAGCAAAACCCAAAGAACCTGCATCAAAATGGGAGCAAAAACAGGAAATGGAATTTAAATTAGATGAAGACAATCGTCCCCTGCATAAGGTGGCATTATTATGTGGACCACCGGGTTTAGGAAAAACAACGTTAGCTCATATGATAGCAAAACATGCTGGATACAATGTTGTGGAAATTAATGCTTCGGATGATCGTAGCGTTGAAGCATTTAAAAATGTTTTAGAGAATGCCACACAAATGAAATCCGTTTTGGATAAAGAGAATCGTCCAAATTGTCTAATTTTGGATGAAATCGATGGTGCTCCAGTCCAAGCTGTGGATTTTTTAATCAAGTTTATAAATGGTACCCATAAAGTGAAGGGCAAAAAGGCTGGCAAGAAACCATCGATTTTAAAACGTCCCGTAATTTGTATCTGTAATGATGTTTATACTCCAGCGTTACGAAATTTACGTGCAATTTCATTCGTTATCCATTTTCCATCGATTGCGAATACCCGGTTAAGTGAACGATTAATGCAAATCGCTCGATTACAGAATGTTAAAACGGATATTGGTGCATTATTGGCACTATGTGAGAAAACTCAAAATGATATTCGTGCCTGTCTATCGGTGTTACATTTTTTCAAATCCCAAAATAAACCGGTAAAATTAACGGATGTGTATAAATCAAATATCGGACAAAAAGATACACAAAAAACGTTATTTAATGTTTGGGAGGAAATATTCCAAATTCGACGGTGTCGTCCCAATGAAATGGAACAATGTAGTGTGATTAATATATTACCAACATTAGATAAACGTTTACGTGATATTTTACGTACGGTTGGTAGTTTTGGTGAATATGATCGTTTAATGTTAGGTGTTTTTGAAAATTATTTAAAATTAAATTTAACCGATTTTAAATTGGATGCCATTTGTGACGGTTTAGAATGGTTTGTGAACGATGATGTATTGAATAAAGTTATTTATGAACATCAAAATTTTGTTTTATTACCGTATGTACAATATAGTTTTGTTATGTGGCATTTCTTGTTTTCAACATTAAAAAAACCGAAAATTGTTTATCCGAATGCCGATAATGAGGTAAGTAAGAAAATTTGTTCGATTATAAAACTCGATATTCAGCTTTATATAGGAATCAATAAAAATTATTCTGCGTATTATTGGCACCGTGGTAATCGATTGATGCGACACGAGTGATTACAATTGGTATTAAAACATTCGCATACTAAATACTAATTACATAATAATTGGGTGTACTTATGTGCGTGTACGTTATGTACGCGCGTCAGAAATTACACTTCTTTGGTATCATTAAGAAACAATTTTTAATTGCATGTAAATAATTACTTACAATAAAATAATAAAAGGACTGGAGAAGGATAGACAACACAGTCAATAAAGCTCTGATTAAATTTGAAAAATTAAATAAATAAATATATATTTTCTTACATTAAGCCGTAACATCAATCATTACAACAGCTTCAACCTGTGGCGGTGATGCTTGCGCATCTAAAAATTTCACTCATCATTTTTTCATAACGTGCCTAAAGAAGTATTACTTCAAAAAGTCGACAATATCCAGACCCTTATTATTTTTAGCGAACCACCTATTAAATGAAACTTTCATTTACAATTTTACTACTGTAAGCTTTTTCATTATATAAAAACATGGAAGAAATAAATCTTTCAAAATTTTTAAGACACAAATAACTGTCAACACAATACTTCTTACACATTTTGGCAAAGAAAATTATGAGTTTTAGTTAGATGAAAATTATATGAAAAACTTTTGTTGTTTTGTAAGTGTAACAAATATTATTTTAAGATTATTTTCAAATAATCATAAATAAAATCCGTACTAAATAATAAATAACACTTGGCTAGAAAGTTATAGAAAGAGAGACCATTTAGAAATAATGAAGACATTTTGTATGAGTGAATTATCTTAGAAACAAACCAAGTAAGTATGTGGTTTTAATTTATGGTTAACAATTATTTTAATTTTCCATCTGTGTACTTTCTAAATATAACAATATAATATATTATAACAATGAATAAACAACAATTATTTACTTTTGTCATCTTTGTTTTGTGAAATATAGAAGAGATAATACAAGCGAGTTGTTACGTACTAAGAGGGAGAGGGTAGAGGAGTTTATGAGTTAATTATTATGAATGTAATAAGTTTTGTAGTGCTTAGAGAATTCAAAAATATACCTACCCACAAACTGAGTAATTAAAATGATTAGTTTTTCTTTGTTTTAATAAAAAATTACAGCGAAACCTATATTAAATATGTAAAAAGCAGCGTCCACATCCATTTAACGATGGGATGCACAGGTTTTGAGATATCACCAAAAATCCTATCCAAAATGTTATTTTGAAGTTTTTAGATCTAATTTTAATGTTACTTACACAATCATAACCAATCTTAAGTTAAAACAATCTAAAAAAAAATATTAAGCATAATTAAGATTCAAGATACACAAAATATTATTAAATTTCCACGAAGCATAAGGAGATAAGTACGTACTTAGTGTACTTTTATCTTGGCTTCCGACCTGAGTGCTTGTTTTGTTTTATCCTTGATAAAGTATATACATTAATTTTCCTAATGAATCAGTCTATTTATTGGTGGAAACCGCATGGAAATCCGTTCAGCAGTTTTTGAGTCAAGCGCTAACAGACTGATAATCAGACGCGCCGGAGGGCTTTACTTTATATATATGTTGTATTAGACTTTTCATATGTTGCATATAATTTGAAATACAATGTACAAAGGTATATTAAATTAAATAAATACCAGAAAAAAAAACTTGTATGCGTAGCTAATTCGTAGTTCATTGCAATTGTATTATCTTGTTTTTTTTATCCGTAGACGCAAACGTTCAGTGTATATGAATTAAACAATAAAAGTAAAATACATTATTTAACTAGTATAAATAAATACCACCACGTGAATAATAATTATAAATAGGTACAAGCTGATGGTAAAACCTTTTAAAGAAATGAAAACGTTATAAAAACAAAAGCTTATCAACTACATTTGATACAAACCAAAAAAAAAAAAAAAAAAAGAAAAACAACTCTTCTCTTAATGGTTCAGTATCAATTTGTACCGAAATTATTTGATATACATATTATTTATTATCAATATTCGTTCCAGCCAGGGTTGTCAGATAGTTAAAAAAGTTAAAAAAACGTTATTTTGAGGCGTTCAAGAAGGCAAAAGTAGAAAATTCGTAGCCTACAGTATAAAATACCCAAATTTCGCTAATATAAGAAAGATATGTGTATATTTTCTCTGACTTTCCAATTCGATGTCAAGGTGCTGAATATTTTCACGTACATCTCAATCAGTTAGTGGTTTTATTAGCTTCACACTTAATCGTCTATTAAAATAATTTTTTTTGCTTCTTGTACAGCTTTGCATTCTTGCTTGTTTGTTGCTATATTCTCTGTTATACGCTGTTTTTTAAGTTTTTGAATGGTTTTTATTTTCTAATTACAATGATATTATATTTAAATATTAATTAGTTCTTATTACTTCCCCTATTTGTTTAGTTTTAATATGTTGTTACTATTTTTGTAGAGCATGGTAAACAACTTTACCTTATTATTAAAAATCCATCGTTTATCTGTAAAAATTTTCGGTAATTTTGAGGAGGATTGCTGAAAACTGTAATCCTTGGTAAAGTTATGAATTTGAAATAAAACTGGCTGAAATCTTATAGAATAGTTTTGATATAAATTCAGCACAGGTTATCGAACAATTAAATAAGATATTTTTATTTATTATTCAAATAAAAATTATACAGCATTAAATTATTGATAAAGCACTCAAACCTTAAAAAAATTTGGTAAAAAACATAAAATTTAAGTAATTTTTTAATTGAAAAAAGAATAAATTAATGATTAAATCATAATATTAGTATAATTGTTAATTCAAACGTAAATTGTTCACATCAAATTTAAAATTAACTACAAAAAAAACAAAGTAAGATACATTTATGAATATTTATATTTTAAAAAGGATTTAAGAAAACATAATTTTCCATCAAAATATTCAATTATTATATTTCATTTTCAGTTTGATATATTTTCTTTTTGTATTTTTCTGTTATTTTAAATATGTATGCATACCTACATAAAAAAATAAAATAAGTCTTGATAAAATAATAAAAAACGTTTGATAACTCCGTCTAATGTAAACATTATAAAAAAAATAAATAAAAATAATAAAGAAATTTGTATAATGCCACTGCTATACACACAGTCAGTCACTGTTGGGTTGTTGGTAGCCATCGTCAGTTATTTGAAACATTTAAACATTTTTATGCGGCGTTAATGAGTGTCTAAATTATGCAGAGAAAAACAAGACGTGTATAACTTATGAGAAAATTCTCATTATGTTGAGTAAAAGACATCATTTGATATAGTCCTTTTATATACCTATATAAAAGGACGAAAATTATCACACTAGGTGTATCTTTCAACTTTTTTTTCGGAGGGTTTATAATAAAGATTTTTTAAAATAAATAATATTTTTGACCTCTAGAAAGAGATGTGTCAATCTACACAAAACCCTTGACTAATTATGTACCTAAACCTTCTCCATTAATCACTCTCTAAACCTTCCCAATGAATCACTCTATTGGTAAAATCTGCATGAAAATCCGTTCAGTAGTTTCATCGCAAACAGGCAGACGGGTAGACACGTATAGAGAATATTGTAGTCAGAAAATGTGGGTAGTTTAAGTGGGTATGAGACAAATTTTATGTTTTAATTATTATTTAAGTAATATTAAAACATTCTGCATAGAGGATTGTCACACTTTTCGTTAATGAAAAAATCATGAAGGCGAAGCACACTGTAAGTAAGTCACTCAGCCAACACAGAGTGCTTGTCGGGTTTATCTTAAAGAAATGGAAAATCGTGTCTAAGGCTCCGAGCAATACTTATTCGACGCCAAATTTTAATTGATTTGAACTTTCAGAATCATCATTGCAAATCATAAAGTTTACAAAAATCCTCTTAAATAAATATTTGAATGACTGCCTGATGTCGTTATATTTTAAATATAATATTATATATATGATGTATATTTTTTTGTATGTCAGTCAATGTTTTTTAACATACTTTAGATGAAAAGGACTTTTGTTTTCTTGAAATTAAAATTTGCTTCTGAGTTAACCCCTTGACATTCTAAATGGAATTTTTATTCAGATTATTTATGTAGCACTTCAACTTAGATAACACAACCATCTATACAGTTATATACTGCTTCTTTTCTTCTATGTTTAATATTATAACCAAAGTAAAAATTTACTACAGGGTCGTTCATCAAAATGCCGTTCGTTCATACACTCATTAACTTAACACAGTTGAATTATTAGCGAATAAAACTCATATAAGATTGTACAAAATTATTTATTCATTCATTTTTTACACAATACATTAATTATACAGAATAAGTCAAAAAATAGGATTGGGTATATGAAGTGAAGGGGAAGGTACGCAGCTATGGCTACTTTACAAGGAACTATCTCAGTATTCACTTTGTGCAAACCAAATAGAAAACCATTGGTAAGGATAGCCGGCACTAGATACTAATGATCAAATGCCTCCCGAATATCACCGGGACAGTGATTCAGTTCAGGGTGTGGGATACACTTAATACTTAGATGAAGTACATTTAAATAAAAGCTGTAAAATTATAGCAGTCAAAATAGTTAAGTTTCCACAGTTAAATCGATGCAAGATCAAAAATCGTAGAAAAATTCATTTCGAAATGAAATAAACATCGTTTGCACCTGGCCATTCGTGTAATTGAGTCATAAAATCTTTTCAAAATCAAATCATTCGCTTGTGGAAAAAGAAATAGTTATGATACACAGAAAATTTTAGGGTATACATCAAAAAGTGATAAACTTGTTTGTCATATTTAAACCAAATCGAGCAACGTGCTTCAAAGACAGCGAACTAAACTCAAATAGATAGATAGATTCGAGCAAACAAATACAATCTAGCCTAAATCTAGTATAAACTGTTAAATCTTAGAACTTTCAATTTCAACCATGGATTATTATGATACACGAAAAGAAGTTTTGGTTGGCAAATTCTTACATGTATAGAGGTGAAAATTAATTGAGTGTTGACAATTTTCTTGATAACACTGTATATATAAACATAAAAAAAAAATTATGAAAAAGGGAAATATCAAAGCGTATTAAAATATTTCTTAATATCTTTGTCACACATTACATCTTTTTTTTTTTTATCATTCTATGTTTTGCTTTTCCGTTCTTCAATGTTTTATTTGTATGTATGTATGTATGGGTGTAATACAGTAAATCGTTTATGTTAATTTTCATAAAATAAAGAGGGAATATGGAAAATAATATCTTTTCTATATCTAATGTTTCTTTTTTGTTATAAGTATGTACAAAATAATTTATGTAATGTGTCTTCTAAGTGTATTATTGCAGTTTTTTTTCATGAATCAAATTTAATAATTGGTAGATATCCAGAATATTTGGATTCAATTCGATATTGAATCTATTTGGCCAAAGATTTCAATTATCGGAACTATTTAGCTGATTATCTAATGCCTCCTCATAAAAAGAACATGTTTGATTTCAGATATTGTCCTGATCGTAAACTTTCAGTATTTTGAAGCGATTTTATTTTTGGGTCATGGTTGATTATTGTATAAGCCTCTAAAATAATCATGGGTTGAACTTTTATATAACGTATTTCCCGTAGAAGCTTTCTGATTTAAATTCGCCAGATTTGTGGTAATTTTCTTTAAAAGTTTATTTAGACGTAAAAAATATACACAAAATGAAATGTTTATATTTGCGTCAAATTTTTAACAGACCGTGGTAAAAATTTGTGTGTTAATTTTACTGAAGTTTAAGGCTATTGGTACTTGACAATAAATGATATAAACGAATTTTCCTAATAAGCATTTAATATTTATTTATTTTCAATTAACTACTTAATCTCTGTTGAAACTGAAATAGAAAATAAGTTAACACTTATTTTAAGACGAAATTTGAACTTATCCAGACTAATTTATTACAGCTTATTTAGACGTAAAAATATATAAAGACTGCGCACGTATCCAACAGTTTTTGACATTTGAGTTCTGTTGCATATTATGAGCCAAAAATGGCTTTCATTACGAATTTCATGCGTTTTTTCTAGAACGGACGTTAGACTCACGTAGTAGTAATATTTACGGAATGAAATTTAATAGAATGAATTTCTTTGCTCATTCTGTACAATAAAATTTTTTTGAATATGATTGTGGGGAAAAAATGAAATCTGATTTTTTGATGATATTTCTTTTATATTATATAAAAAAAAAGAAGAGAAAAACTAAGTGGTTTCTAAATGTCAGACATTTTTCCTTTATTATTATTTATGAATGATTAATTAATGTTTATTGTTTGTTGAAAATGGGAAATATAATTTGAATATTATCATTTTTCCTTTATGCATATGCTATGTACAGATTCTATTTGACTACCATCCACAGTATAAAAAAGTAATTAATTTTTTTTTTTTACATTATGGTGTAATTTTTAACCTATTATACATAAATTACTGGTTTTTTTTATATTTTAAATTTTGTTTCAAACCAAAAATGTTTGAAAACTACATAAATCTGTTTGAAAATTGACCATAATCCTTTTAATTTAATCCTTTTTACATATAATGTGAAATAAATTTTCAAGAATGTTTTATTACAAATTTTGCCTACTCGTGGCGCATTAATCGTTTCAAAACTTTCTTCCACGTATGTAAGATACTCATTAATACTCAATTAAATTTATAATAATTATAAACTTTTCTGGCTAATATAAATTTTCTTAATTACAGGCATTAAAGAAAAGTCAAGAAACCAAATCAATATTACGCGATCTAATCAATGGAATGGCACCAAAGATGCGTATTTATGTTCAACAAACACCATTTGTTTGCGATACTTCCTCCTATATCTTGGACATAATCTGTCCCCAAATGAATTCGGTGAATATAAGTCTATTGAAACCGGAAGAGAAACAAGTTTTAGAGCATGTTGTTGATGTTATGATCTCATACAATTTAAATTATATTCAAGAACGCGATGAAACTGGAACGTATACATTCCGTTTGGATCCAAATTTAGAAAATCTGATTAATTTTGGTAAAAAACAAAATGACCATCGTCAATTATCGTATTCGGCCAAACAGTTAATTGCACGTGAGGTGGATTTAGAAAAAATGCGACGGCTTGAATTGGATATTGCTGATTTTAAAATTGGAGATTGTGATGTGGCTAGTCAAATGGATGAGGACCCTAGTATTTCAAGTACACCTACGAGATCGACTCAAAATCATTTGATGAAATTGCAACCGAAACAATTGGGTTCAACTACGGAAAATACTAAAAAGGTCAGTGATATTCTTTTCCTATTGCAATTTCAATTTTTATCTATATTATTTCAATTTCATCGTAATTGTTTTAATTTCAAATAAATTGCCAAGAAATTTTTATTTAAAAAAAAATCTAATAGCCTAAGAATGAAGGAGAAAAACTATTTTAAACAGGAGAATTTTCTAAGTGCGATTTTTTATTGAATATAAGTTTATTGTACTTATGTAATAGTTAAAAACGTGTTTTGACAAAATTTGGAACTTGCAACACCACTTTTTTTTAAGTTTTCTTTTAAAAGCCCTGGTTATTGAAAATAATATTTAAAATGTAATTTATATAGAGAGACACTATCAGTTGACGTCATCAGTTCATATTTCCATATTCCTTTAATTAGGAATTTTGATGTCCATATCTTATTTTTAAAGAATTGGAAAAAATAGTCCGGTTTTTATATTCATTTCCATTGTTTATTTTCATCTGTTAATGAATTGAATTAAATAATTAACTAAATCAATAACAGGAATTCAACTATTAACATTTAAATAAAAAATTTATTATAAAAGATTTATTTTTATATAAAATAAATACAAAGAAAGAATTTATACATTTTTATTATAAAAGTGTATAATAATACTTATTTTTATCATTTATTTGATAAATGATTTGTTGAGCCAGTGTGTAGTTAAAGCCATTTTAACTGTTTATAACGTTAGATTCACGTTAACTTTACAAATGTGTTTTCCGTTCAACGTTATTCTCATTATATTATTTATTATTATATACCTACTTATAAAAATACAGTTACAAAATTTAACTGGTTCAAATGAAACCACCATAACAAAATCTTCAAGATTATATTCAGTTTCTCCTTTTTTTTTCATTGAAGCTGAATTCAACATTAAAAGATCGGTCGGTGGTGTTCTTATTGTAAAATACAGAATACTGAAAAAGTTGATGCCTGAAAATACACAAGTGATCGAATTATTTTTATTTTACCTCAAAATTATTGGGCGTTTTCTTTTATGATACCTGGAAATTTTGTCATTTTCTAAAGTATTCAATAACAAGTGAAGAAAACAACTAACAGAGTAAATTGTTTTGATACTCGAAATATGATTGAATATCATCGTTTGGACTATTTTTAACTATCGTTAATAAAATACTATAAATATAGAGTCTATACAGTTATATATACTTGTATAATATGTATTATAATTACAATGTGTGATAATTAACAGAATTTGATCTTAAATTGTGGCAAATCTAAACATTTAATTTGAATTTTTCTTATAGCCTAAAAGTTGAGTCAAGGATTTTGCTCATTCATGAACTTAATCTCACTGTTTATGTTAAGAATACGTCACCAAAATTTCAGCTCATTATCCTTTTTTGTTTTTGAGTTATCGTGATGATGGACTGACGAACGGGTGGACAACCGGAAATGGACTAATAATGTGCTTCTACGCACACCTATACCGAAATTTTGTTTGTATCTGCAATATTAGATAGCACTCTTAAGATACAGAATACTCCACCAAAATTTCAGCTTTTAGCTTGCTATCTCTTATTCGTTTTGGAGTAATCTTGAAGATAGACAAACTATACCAAAATTTTTTTTTCGAGTCAATAGTAGCTATCGTTATAAATTTTAGACTATCTTCTAGATATGTCGAGTATAAAATTCTTAAAATTTTCTATGTTTGGGTACTCTGCGAAGCATTTAAAAAGATTGCAAGTATATAAAATTAACAATATATAACATTATACATGCCATGGTATTATACACATACAGTTCTGTAATGTTACTCATACCCCTGTACAGTCGACATATCAGTTTTTGGGGTAGTAAGGGTAAAAGCTTCCGTCCATTTGATGAAATTCACTTCACCAGCAGCCGTTTATGTGTTAACTCCGTCTTCAAATTGCTTCCGTTCTGAAAAATTGCCCACAGTATAATAATATGGTATACTATATATACATATAGATAGATAAGTATTATCATCTCTCATATGGCTTAAAGAAAGACGAAAAAAAAAAGAAACGTTAATGCCTGGCTATACATACAATGAATGATCTTTAATCTCTTTTATTTAACTTCACTTGAATAAATTCTCATCTTCACTTGTTGTTTAGTTATCTCTGTTATGTTACTATTTTACTTTATTGTTGCTAAAATACAGGGTTGTATTTACGGTTGGTAATCTGGGGGTTGTCTGTCTTTTTAACCCCCCGTACTTTAAAAAGGAGGTTTATAACTTAGCTACTCTGTGTACAATTTATTGTGGTGTAGGCGCTCATAGGTTCTGGGCTCGAGTAAACGTTAAAGTGTATCAGTTTTCTGTTTGGAGATCTCATGGAATAGTCGAGAATTACTGCTAGAACTATCTTTGGGACGTGCTTCAGATTTTCTGATCAGAAAATCTGAAGGTGTGCGTCTCGCATCAGAATTTCGTATAAAAATATCTTACAATGTTGTCTAATGTATGCCATCTGTTAGTTAAAAATGTAATTAATGAATTTAAAATATTTGAAAGATCATTGGTTCATTGTGTTTCATTGTACGTACGATTTTCTTATAAGAATTTCTTAAAGGACTGTCCGATGGTGTGCACTGGATCTTAATGTTTTTTCTATCCAAATTAATGTTTTGTTCCTCCTCATTGGAAAGTTGGATGATTCCGTCGTATCGTTCTTACCTAGACCACTTGGATTTAATTCTTTTACTATAAAATGAATTGGATGATGCAAGATTTCAACCCTGTAAGCTATAACATACAACAATAGTACACTTTATTACCAACAACTTACTTACCATGAATCCATTAAACTGACAAACATTAACTTTACAATAGAAGTGAAGTTAGAAATATAATATAACAAAATGCCGGAAATGAGACGTATAAATTATTCAATGGTATATAAGCAAAATGAAACACGCGCGCGCTCTCTATTATTTAAATTATTCAATTAAAAACTAATTTTTGTTATACTTACTTTGTATGGATGTGTGTTTATGTTTTTTTTTTTAATTATTTTTTTATTTTTTATTCTGTAAAAATGAAATTAGCTTATTGAATATTTTATATCATTTATTTTAGAGTTTTTTAAATCAAATAATTAATAATTATATGACAATTCTATAATAAACAGCAAAATTGTAAAAAAATATTAGAATATATTCAATTCAAGTCAATTCTTCTTTAAACAATACAAAATTGTACAGAATAAGGCAAATAAAGGATGGGACATATGAAGGGAACAGGAAGGTATGCAGCTATGGCTGACTTTATAAGGAATTATCCCAGTATTCACTTTGTGATAGATAGAAGGAAAACTATAAAAAACTATCGGTAAGCCAGCTCCCGATACTAATGATCAAATGCCTCCCGAATATCACTGACACAGTGATTCGGTTCAGGATGTAGAATATATTTTCTTACATTAAGTGTAACATAAATCATAACAACAGCTTCAACCTGTGAATTTTGTGTGACGGTGATGCGCGTGCATCTTAAAATTTCACTCTCATCATTTTTTCATGACGCGCCTATAGAAGTTCAAAAATTTGTGTAGTTTCTCGTACAATTTTATTTTCTTAATACAAAGAAAAATATACAATTATTTTTGGGGTTTTTGTGAGGGGTTGAAGAATAATAAAGCACTGCATGTATTTGATAAATGTGTATACATTGTATACAGTTAGTTACGTACTAAGTACTACTGTTTTAATAGTTGGGGCGGAGCAGCTTTATTCACGGAGCAGTCACTATATATGTTTTATACAATCACAGTTCAGTAACCATTATATATTTTGTGTTAGATACAAGCAACTTATTATGTTTATTTTTCAATGTTTTTATAACTAAAGAACATATTCATTACTTATTATACAGTGTGTTTATCTAATAATCAGATCACAGTTTGTATTAAAGTAATCATTGATGGCTAGCAACCAGTCCAAAGAAATGAACAAATTTATGTTCCGATGACTTCTGTTAAAAAAAGGAAGAAACAAACAAGGAGACTTGCCTAAATGACGTCATACATATTAATCTCTATAATAATTATACATAAGGATCATGTTACGGTAGGAAGTCCTATCCATATCCACGGTACTCATACACACTTTCCTTGAAAATTTAAGTAAAATAATGTTAGTATGCGCAAATTAGGTGATTGTGAATAAAAATGTTATATAAATGACATTAATATTCATACATTTTGTCGTGAAACTTATAAGCATAGTTTAACAATTAGGTATTTTTTTATCAACTTCTTTTACTTACCACCCCCAGTGCAGCTTTCAACTAAATCGGTTCAGCCGTTTTTTGTTGAAAAAAAATGAAAAAAACAATCCATATTTGTAATGATACATCAATTATTGTTTGAGTATTCTCTTCTTTGGTACATTCGTCGTTTAGACCATTCGGGTCACAACTTGACCACTTGTCATAATTGCAATTATTGTGGACCAAGCCAACTGCACAATAAACTACATATTACGATATTAAAATCATGACATTAGCTTGGAATTTGTCCGATTTGTGTGTCTTATACGAGGATCTTATGTGACACATAACTTGACAAGTTTTTCAGGACATGAAATAAATCAAAATGTCTAGAATGTTTTCATAAAAAATACACACTGTATAAACTAAATGTTTAATATTGGCCTTTGTTAATACTCATATAATAACAATAAAAATGGTAAAATCACTTTTGTTATATATATAATATTATATTCATTAGAGATGGTATTTAAGCCATTAAATCACCACATGCTTCAATTTTATTTATTGTTTAATATTTATATATATGGTTTATTATATCAAAATTTTATATTATACAAAAAATGAGTTTTTAGTTTATTTTAATAATTTTATAAATGATAATGTTTTAATTTCAATTTTTATTTGGTACATTTTAAACTTGTTCTAGGAAAGATCGTTTTATATTTTAGATTTACAATAAATTGGTCATAATATTTGACGTATTTTAATAAATGTGTTGGGACTTCAACTCCGCCATAATGCCACAATTTCTGGTATAATTTTTGAACAGGACGTCATGCAATATAAATACACTTCAAATTTGTCCGAAATATTGATCTCTGAATCAAATTTTAGGCTGTATCTCAAAAACTAAGCAGCCAATTTTGAATTGGGTGTTATTTTTGAAATCTACCGTTCAAACTTCGTTTAAAAAACATCACTTCATAGAAATGGGTTAAAAAATTTTTTTCTCCAATTTTTCGATTTTTTAAAAGGGGTCCCTTAAGAAAATTATGAAAAATCGAGCAAAATTTTTTGGTTCCGATTTCGATGAAATTATGTTTTTTAAATGTAGTTTGACCTGTAGATTCCAAAAATCACATCCATTTAACAATTGATTGAGTAATTTTTGAGAAATCGCATGAAAACCGCTCTAGATATCCAAAAATCCAGATATACAGATCCTGGATCGGATTTCATGCGATATCTCAAAAATTACCCAATCAATTGTTAAATTGATGTTATTTTTGGAATCTACAGGTTAAATTGCGTTTAAAAATCACAATGTTATGAAAATCGGAAATTCAATTTTTTTCCCCATTTTCTGCCATTTTCTGAAGGGAGTTTTCTGAAGGGAAAATCGAAAAAGTGAGATTTTGAGATATCGTCTGAAACGAAAGTCTATCAAAGACTGTATAGTACAGTGAATGCTACAAGGGTACGTACGAAGCCGGGACAGACTGTTAGTATGAATATAAAAATATATCAATTGATTATTACATTTTATTATATTTTTATTAAAATATGATACAGCAACAAAATATAATAACCATCAATTCAAGAAAACAAACTTATATATATTTCAACGATTTTGAACTATTTATTTAAATTTCATGAATGTTGTCCATTAAGATAAAAATTTTACAAATATAATGTTCTTAAATAAGTCAGATTATTATTTACATAAAATAATATTATATTATATAAAATATTATATGATAAATGACTTTCAATAGATTATGTGAAAAGGGAACAATTTTCTTACATATTGTTTTGAAAATAAAATAAAAAAAAAAAAATTGTACTAAGTGTAGTGGATAAATTACAGAATACTCGACATATTTAGAAAATTTTTGTACATTCGCCATCAAAATGACACAAAAATGAAACGTGTATTGAAAATTTGGTGGCATTTTGGTGACCCGGTTCATTTAGATCCAATCGATCCATGACCCAACCATAAGAGATTAATGAATCATTAAGAATTCTTAAAATGTTTGTTTTTCCAAACTAAAAACTTTTGTGCATATTTACGGTATTTTATAAATGCTAATAATTAAAAATGGTTCAAACATTGATACTAAACGATATGTTGAGTATCTAAACAGTCAATATTGTTAATTTTTAGCGTCATTTGTTTTATACTACGAGTTAATTTGGGTTTTAGATGAGTTGATTTTTTGTATTAAAAGTGTTAAAAGAATCATTTAATTAGTCCACTTTTGTAAATCATTTTGAATATCAGAAATCCAGCCTGCAAAGAAGATTTCGCACGATCCTCCAAAATCAGCCAAATTACGGCTACAGAGATCAATTGCAACCTAAGAATATTTTTTTATTTTTGGAGTAGAAAATAAAAATTCAAAATCAGAAATAATTTGTTCTTTTTTTTTAAAATTTTTTAAGATATTTTCTAGTCATATTAAAAATTAATCAAAATTTTTATTTTTATATTACTTAAGTTTTATTTCAATAAATATTCATATTATTTTATTTGTCAGTAAATAAAAATTGTTTACCTAATTCAATGGTATTTATTTTTAATATTTCATTGGAATTTAATAAACAAACAAACAATGTCAAGGTCGTCGATTTACTTTATACAAAAAAATTATGTAATTTATTATTATTTTGTGATATTATTACATTTATTTTCTATTTTTTATATTATCTATTTTCATTTTAAATATTACTTTATATGAAATTTTAAAAATTTTATATGAAAGAAACGGAAACCCGTTGAAATATTTTGTATATGATGTAAAGTCATATACATTGATTTTTATAATTCGAAATATAAAAATATGGGTGGGTGTACGTTATGTACGAACGCGCGTCAGAAGTTATACTTCTTTATTAAAAAACAATTTTTAATTGCATGCAAATAAATAATTACAATAAAATAATAAAAGGACTGGAGAAGAATGGGCAACACAGTCAATAAAGCTTAGTTTAAATTTGAAAAATTAAATAAATCAATTAAGACTGTAACATAAATCATAACAACAGCTTCAAACTGTGAATTTTATGTGACTGTGATTCGCGTCTAAAGAAGTATAACTTAATCAAAGTTTAATTAGAAATTTGTTACAAATTCGATGATTATTATAATATTATTGTACACTGAGTACAACTATTAAATTCTGAACATAAATATGATTTATGATAAAAGAGAATGAGCGCATATTTTTCTTTTCACATACAAAATGAAATGTAATAGAAAAATTAATGATCCTTTATGAAGTTGAATCGGAAAACATGCTCCGGTAATTCTAACTCAAATAGCGATGAACAAGTAGAAGTCATTATTGCAATGTGTTATTCACATAGATAGATAGAAAGAGAGCATTACTTAATAAAAACTGGTTTTATTTGTTCGTTTTCTAAATGTCTATTTCGATGATACACAGCCTTGAATCATTGTTTCATGAAAAAAATTTAAAAGTTAATCGATTATGATCGAATTACAAAAAAAAGTGGAAAAGATATTAAAAAGTTTTTATTTGTATATCCATGACCCAAATTTCGTCATTATAAGACAACCCATATATGCCTTAATCTGTAGTTTTAAAGGGGCTATATTTCAAAAAAAAAATTCATTTTTGGAATCTTAATCAAGAAATAAAATTTAAGAAGAAATAATGCACTTACTTGTTTCAAATTTTATGTTAAAATATTATAACAAGTTTTTTTTAACCCAAAAAGATTAAATTTAGGCTAAAATGACTTTCTATTAATTGCTAACAATATCAGGGCCATCTAAGATTCCAGAAAAGAATATTTCTAAATATTCTATTTTTTATTATAGCGAAAATATATTCTGAATAAATCAAATTTGAATTTTAGACCTTATAAAAACCCGTCCCGGAGGTTAATTTAAATTCAGACTGATGTTTTATCAAAGTAAAAGCAGTGAAAATTTTCGGTACCGAATTTTATTGTATTGTAATTTCAAAAATAAAGGATTGATGTAACATTTATACATTTTCCCTTCGTATTAATCTTTCTACAGAACGATATCGAAAACTTTCGATTCATCGGATAAAATACCCAATTATCTATTTTGTCCCGAATCTATTTTTATTCACTGTACAAGAAAGGCATATAGTTTTTTGCATTTGTGATTTTGCAATATCAATAAAAAATTGAATAAAAATGAATAAAATTTTTTGCTTAGAAATTTATATTTTTTACCAAACTAAAAGTATTAAAAATATATTTTTTTCAAATTTTTACTAAAAAACAAATCATTTTTATAAACATTATTGATAAAAAGGACCGTATTCAATATTTTTTCGAATACGGGATAATTCAATATTTATAGTAACTAATTAAAATTAAAGTTGAATACGGTATTCAGCAAGATGAATTATTTCTTTGTTTCTTAGTAATCTTTTATTATTCCACATTCCAATAGAATACGAATTTAATGTGTGCCAAAAATATAGACCGAATCAAAATCTTATTTTCGATACACAAAACATTCTAATTGCGTTAGACAAAGAGACATTGGTAGCCCACATCCAACAATGTTTCGTGAAAATCCAAAAATTATTGAATTGGTTAAACTACCAAATTTATTTGATAAAATATAGCTGAAAAAATTTCTAATTCTTAGTTACTTGTGTAGATTTTTATTAGATGATCAATAGATCAATAAAAAAATGGTTAAATTTTAAAGGAGATAAGCCACTTAAAGTTGCGTTATTCCTACAATTTATTTCGGAAATTTCTTATGCCTCATAAATTGCTTTCTTCTGCTCTATGGAAACGGGAGCTACCATTGTATACACTTGAGATTTTCAATTTTCAGTAATATTTAACTCTTTACCGAAGTGATTGATTTTTCCGTTATCTTCTTTGGAAGCATGCTCATCTAGAAGAGCCTACCAACTGTCTCTAACTCCAGCAATTAAATCTCTCCGAGCCTTACCTCTTCCCTCTATCGTTTTTCTCCAAGAAGCATTTATAGAAGTACCAAACAACAGACAAATTTGAAAAGCGTTTTTTATAGCATCAATTTTGCATGTATTGAACCTTTAAATTATAAGTGATTTTGTAACTGTTTTATTTTGTCAGGCAAATAATTTAAGCTGGCGCTTTCCCTTTATCCCTCAATAATGGTGAGAACATTCAAGAATAGAAATCCCATTAATTTACCAAAAACTATTACCTAAATCTATACATGTTCTTTTTTCAACTAGCTACGAATTTGCCGTAGTTTATATCGAAGGCTAAGTACTCAAAAAAAAAAATTTTTTTTTTTAATACGTGACTGAATTTTTGTTTCTCGTTATTAAAAATGAAAAGAAACAATTTAGAAAAGGATGACATCTAGGTCAAAATAGTATAAAAGCGGATGAATTTTAAAATTAGATCATAATTGACTTTGTGAGCTTTAAGTGTGAAGAAGAACATTCGTATTATTTGAAATTTTATATCACAATTCTCCAAATCTGGTGTGAATTGCACCAAAATTTATTTGAAAACAATTTTTTTTAATTTTTATATTAACTAACAACAAATCAAAAAGCAAAAATGTCTCGACGTAACAATTGTTATGGCGGACGCTGTGGAAATGGTCGCTGTTATGATAGTTGGGATGATTCTGACTCCTCCGATGATTACGATTCACCAAAACGCCAAAAGCCATCGTCACGTACATCAAAATCATCAGTTGCAGCTAAATCTCGTAAAAGTTCCACGGGCGGACGCAGACCAGCATCAAGACGTGGATCTTGTCGTGGAGGCAACTGTGATTACAGTGACAGTGATAGCGATTGGTAATCACGGCTTTTGAAGAAGAACACCAAACATCATGCCGGCCATTATGTGATGATACACCATTAAACATTTTAATTTTTACTATTTGAATTGATTTTAATTGTATTTTGAAATTTTTAACTTTAATCTTTGATTTTTTTAAGAGGGATGGATTATCAATCAGATTATCAGAAGCACGCTTATTAATGTATGGAATGTGCTTCTAACAAGCTAAAATAACATGTAATATACATTGTATTTCTTTCAATTTTCGCGCACAATTAACTCAAACAAAACTTATCGAAATATTATGAAATTGGAGCGCTTGCCGAGGATGTTTTCTTGAAAAAAATTTTCCTAGGACCAAATTTCATAACATTGGGATAAGTCAACAAATTTTCAGTTATTTGTTCAGAAAATTTATTGGACATTTTACATAGAGGAGTGTGCTTCTAATTGCTGTTGATAATCCATCTTAATGTGTTTTTGATTTTTTGTACTTATTGTTATTTTTGACTTTTAATTAATTTAATATGAAGTAATTTTTATCAATATATGTAATCAATATTAATAAAAAAAAAAAAATTTTTAATATATATGAATTTTTCTTAATTAATATACAAAAAACCCATAAAAAATATATAAATTGTCCTATTATTTTAAAAAAAAATATTTTAAATTATCACGTGACCTAAAATACGAACTGCCATAGTGTGGCATCATATTGGTATACACGTTGTCATCTGTCAGTTAGTTCAATCTTAACAGTTATTTTATCTATTAAAAAAATATTAGGTTATGCTTTGTTCGTAATGTGTTATACCATTATTCTCAATATTATGTACCAGTATTACGCCGCCAAAACTTCAGACGTCGTTTGATAAAAACGGTTTTAATTTTAATATCATTTTATGACAAGACATTGTGATTACCCATTTGCTGTTTATTAGTAATTTAAAATCTCAAGACTCCCAAAGTAACTTGCCACACTGTATTAAAGTTACAAATAATGAAATTTTACAAATAATACCACTTTGTAGTCCAGTTAAATGTAGGTTTTTATAGTACATAAAAACATTCATGCTGTTCGTTACTTTTCTGATCCATATTTTAGTTTTGTTAAATTGCTTCTTCCAAAATTCTTTTCATTCTTTTAACATTTATCAACGCCCTTTCGGAAAATTTCTATATAAGAATGAATACTCCTGTTTTATATAAGTATGTAGAAATGAATTGATAAAGTAGATTTCTTCATACATTTTCTTTTATACATTGTGTTATATTCATTGCATATACTACAACATGTACAAATCAAGTGAATGAATTCTCCAAGTAAACTAAGAGGGCGGTACTTGTTACGTCACTATCGTTTTATTTATTATATAATAAAATCTTCCGGATATCTACAATAATATTTATTAATGTATTATATTTTCACTATCTTAAGTTTTTTACAAAACATAAATAAAAATAAATGCTTTGCGAGAGATATTTTCATTTAGTGGGATTTTATACTTAATTATTGTTCGTTGGAAAATTTGTATTTTGTTTTTAACAACATCTACTTACTGTTTACAATCCAAGCTCTTACAACAGTAACAAATACGTTGTAAAGAACATAATAATTTTTTTAAGAAAGTTAAATGATAAGAAAATATAGCAAAATAAAAATCGGGTCATCACGAACTAAGGAAATTTACGTTTGTCGAAAGTGCTTTTTTAAATAAACAATCAGATTTCTCAGAATTCGGTATTTGGCCACTTATTGAGCTTAATAAGAAGCAAATTATCTGATACTGTTAAAATTTTTCATAAATTATTACAAAAGAAGTTTGTAGGACTAAACTAATGATCCGATTTGTATTTTGATTAAATCATTTTGCAGGTTTTTTAAACACCTATAAGTTTTTCACTTGGATTAATCTTTATTGAAATAAGAGGGAATGTACTCTTTAATAAGCACAATAATTGCCCAAACTGAAATTTTGAAAGTTTAAATTGTTTCAGAAAAGTTAATTCCTAATATGCTCCTTAAATGGCCAAAGGTCGGATTCCGAGAAATAAATAATTTCTAAGAGTTTGTATTATTTTTAAAAAGCCCCTTTGGACAAAAATTTAAATTCTGCGCGTCGAGGTGACCTGATTTTTATTTTAAAATGTACTTTCTCTTCTAGAAGAGCAAAATTAAAATCGTCAAAATTAAGAAATATACTAATAAAAGCGCTATTCATAGGAAATTCAAAACACTTAGCGACTGAATAGTGAAGCCTGCACATAGTGAATTTTTTGAAAAGACTAGAGTCAAATGACTAAAACAAATAACCTTATGTATAATATTTTATATTTTTAAATTTTGTTCAGAATAAGTGATCAGAAAAAAAACTAAAATGAAGAGGAAAATTGTGTTTTGCTAAAAACTATACATGATATGTAAAAGAGAATAAAAATGTTGAAAAGAGAAATGTTGCCGCCACTTGGAACGGTGGTGTCATGTTTTATTACTTCCGGTGGACATTTGGACATAACACTTGATGCGAATCATCTAAATCTTTCATATATATAAATATATATATATAAAACCAAATACAGAGCAAGTTTGTATAAATACAATGCTCTGCTATAAACACTCTGTTTTTTTTTTTTGGACTTTAATGGTTAACCAAAATTGTTTATAAAATTATAGAAACTATTCTGCGATTTTACTTAAAAAAAAATTGTGGAATTAAGTAAAAAGATGTTAAAAACCTGACCAGCAGTTGAAAGTAAAAATTTGTACAAGTAAAAAAATTTATCAAGAGGACTTTGAATTAGAGGAATCTGGTGTTAAATAATTCTGTAAATTTGAGATCTGACACATAAGTCCTTACTATGATCTATAAAATTGTTTTAAAGTTTCATTTGTTTAAGGTATTTATTGGTACCATCGAATGGTTTAGTCATTATTTTGTATTTTCTAGTTGCCTAAGGATGTCTTTCTAAAAATTCGAAACGTTACTTTTTAAAAAAATAGTTGATAATAGTTTTTTAAATTTTATTTTGTCTGATTTATAAGGAATATCGCAAATAAAATTTTAAACATAATATTTAGATAAAACAAATGAATACTTCTATTAGATGACGAATTCATTTTTTTAAATGTATTATTTTAATAAAACAAATTAATAATCTAGTTTATCATTTAACCGTAACATATATTAAAATTTCTATGATAAAATCTTTTAAAAAGGTGTCAACTTTGGATGATAGATTTGTGTATATGAATCGAAACAGTATCAAATTCAGTAAATGATTGTTAAACCCTAAAATAAAATATATGATATGATAACTTTATATATTCATAAAATATAATAAATATTTAATATTAAATGGTGCGAAGGCACAGGCATATAACCTGAAATATGATATAAGGACCTTTAAAAATAAATATAATATTATGACATATGTAATATTTTCATTTTGTGTTTCAATGTTTTTATGAAATTCATAAAGGAAACTACTAAAAATACACATCGGAAATATTCTTCAATATATCTTCCATTATTAATACGTCAATGATTATTTTATTGTTTCGCTTCTGATAAATACAATAATATTTTATTATTGTTGTTTGATTTAACAATATATTTGCAATTGAATCATTTTATATGAAATTGAAAATATTATCAAACAGAACTCTAGGATTTTTGTATATATTTAGATTTTTTCATTTTTTTTTCTAGGTTATAGGTTTGTAACAAAATAAAAAAAGATGTTTAAAACTGTAATTAAGGTGCCATAAAAATGGGAAGAGATATTTTAATTCTGGACATTTTTATATTCTAATCATACATTTTGCTTCTCATTAAAGTCACTGAGCATAAAATTATGATAATTAATTTTATTCTTTCTTATATTTCGATTTTCCAAAACTAATAAATTTTAATACAATTTTAACTAAATAAATAACTACAGCGACTATTAAAATTAAAACACCTAAAATAAATCCAATTATGTCTAAAAGTAAATATTTATGCCAAGGCAAATCAGCGGCGGGACTACGTAAATGTTTGGCGCCTTTATGTCTGATAACATATTCAATCCACCAGATAGCGCGATCTAACGGTTTGGTTTCTTGATCCCAAATTTGTGAAGCAATTTTATGTATATTTTCTTTATATTTTTTATCACTTGCAATATCCCATATTGATTTTACTAACAATTCAGTTGTTATTTCTTTAAGCTCCAACCATTTACCAATACCTAGCTCTTCGATTTTTTGTACATTAGATTCTTGATCTCCGCCAAATGGAATTCCAAGCATGGGTACACGACTGCTTATGGCCTCTTCGATTGATTGTAAACCTCCTTGCGTCACAAATGTAACAACATTCGGATGATCTAAAAACATTAATTATTGTATAATATTTTTTTAATAATTTTTTGCTCATGATGCATACCTAAGACATCTTGTTGTGGCAGCCATTTTTTCAACAAAACATTGCTGGGTTTGCCAACGAGAGTATCACTTTCCCATTTCCATATCACATTGTATGGTAGCTGTTTGAAAGCATCTAAAATCATTTGTCTTGTTTGTGGATGTAAATTTTCGCTTCGAACATTTGAACCCAAACTAAAGTAAACTACACCTTGTGGTGAATTATCCAAGTAAGTTTTTAAATCCTAACAAAATAAAATTTCTATTTTAATTTTCATTTTATTGATTACACGGTCATGGTATTCGGGTTTATTTCGTGTATAAAAATATTCAAAAAGGAAAACAGCCGAATATATTTTGAACGTAAAACATTACTCGACAATACATTATACTCGACACATATAGAATCGGTTAGAGTATATTAATTTTTGTCTCAACTTTATTAAGGTAGCAAATATTGATCACACAATTAAACTTTTGGTATTCGTGTTCATAAAATCACCAGTTCCACTTATCCGTCCGTCCGTTCGACCCAACAAAAAAAAAAAAAAATTATTTTAAACGACTTTGCATAAATTGACTATTAATAGAAATACTTTGAATAGAATATTTGTGCGAATACCTTCAAATTAAAATGGTTCTTTTGCTTACGTTTGGCAGTGGTTTTCTCTTTCGCTCGTGCAAACCACCAATTTCAATACATGCCGGAACATGTGGTTTTGGAATATGAAATATTGGATTCGTATTGATCATAATCAAGTCAATTGAGCTTTGTAATTTTCCTACATCTGTTTTGACCGTTCTAAAGTGTTTGTTAACTAATCCATTTAACAGCGGTTCATATGTGTAATGATAGAATATTCGGTATTCAAAATTATGCCACACTAAATTTAATCGCTCCCAAAAATCTAAATTTCGTCCACTTTTTTCAAGCATTGCCCCATTATAATTTGGATCGGGTGGATTCCCTATAGCATCTAAACTATCCATATTTGGTTCCATTGATACAATACCAATTGCTGGACAATTGTAAAGCTCTTTAAATGCTAATAAATGTCCATTACTTAACATTTCAATAATCACCAAATCAAAATGTTCCTTATCTGCATTTGTAATCAGTTGTTTTACTTTTGATGAATCCAATATTCGATCATTCATTCGAATGAATGTCGGGTGAAATTTTTTTATTTTTGCCATTTGAGTTTCTGGTTCAGATTGACTTTCTTCTAACCATTGAGCGACACTAAGCGCCCCATATGCCACATCGTGTATATCGATTTCAGTTAAATTCGTTAAGTTTGAATCGTTTATTGGATGAGGCGATACAGAAACGACTTGATGACCGCGTAACGATAGTTCTTGAATTATTGGTTGATAAAATAAATGATGACTTAATGACGGTGCTGTTAAAATTATGAATATTCTAGCACTGATTGTAACTTGCACCAACAATAAAGCTATAAACACTGTACTTAATTCACTGCGCATCTTGTTTTCTCATTCACTAATAACTTTTCAATAATTTTGTACAACTATAGTCAACATTTTTTTGGTGATTTTTAATATATAGGTGGAAATAATTTTGAAATTCCTAAAATTATTACTTACATTAGATAAAAAAATGATAATTTTACTGATTTAGAAATTATATATTTATAATTAAATATGACGATAATTATAATTGATTTAACCTTGAAACTTTAATAATTATTAATAACTGATAGATGGAGTTTTAAATTAAGATAAGTTGATTCATGATTGATAATAGAATTTTACTTTGTTTATATCAGCAACTATTAAGGCATATTTTCTATAATTGTTTAATTTTTAAATAGATATTTGTAAATCTAGCTTTCAAGAAAATTAGTCGTAAGTTATGTTCAACAGAGTATATTGGTTTAGAAAAAATAACCAGCATTTGTCTTTCTTTACGATTTTTTTTGTTTTATTTTTTCAAACTTTGTTACAATTTTCAATACATTTTTAACTAAATAAATAATTATTATAAATATTAAAATTAAAACAGCTAATAGAAATCCAATGATATCTAAAAGTAAATATTTGTACCAAGGTAAATCTGCGGCTGGACTACGTAAATGTTTGGCTCCTTTATGTCGTATCACATATTCAATCCACCAGATAGCGCGATCTAATGGTTTAGTTTGTTGATCCCAAATTAAAGATGCCACGTTTTTAATATTTTCCTTATATTTTGGATTACTTGCTACATCCTTTATTGATTCAACTAATAGTTCCGTACTTATCTTATTAAATTGAATTTGTTTTCCAATTCCTAAGTCAACAATCCGTTGGACATTAAATTCCTGGTCTCCGCCAAATGGAATTCCGATCATAGGAACTGTCCCACGTATGGCTTCTTCTATGGATTGCAAACCACCTTGAGTTACGAATGCAATTAAATTTGGATGATCTGAAATCATTCATAAATATTTCTAATATATTTAAATAATATTGTTTGGTTAAAACATACCTAATACGTCTTGTTGTGGAAGCCATTGTTTCATTAAAACATTTGATGGTTTGTCAGGTAAAGTAGTGTTTTCCCATTTCCAAATTATTTTGTACGGCAGTTGTTTAAATGCATTAAGAATACTGTTTCGTTGGCTTGTAGCTAAATTTTTGCTTTTAACATTCGAGCCCAAACTAAAGTAAATGACACCTTCTGGAGATTTGTCCAAATAATCTTTTAAATCCTAGAAAAATTATATTTTTGTTTTAGTCTAAACATTTTAGGTTTTTCATTAGTTTAATTTATGTACGAAATTCAATTGATTTATATCTTACCGTCTTGATTTCTGAAATCCTTTTGATTTCAGAAAAACTTAAAACGTAATAATTAATAAAAACATTTTTAGTACCTGTGGTAATGGTTTTCTTTCCCGTTCATGCAACCCTCCAATTTCAATTTTTGCAGGTACTTGTGGCTTGGGCATATGAAACACTGGATTAGTATTCGTTAGTATTATATCCACTGACTTCTCAATTTCTAATGCACTTTTATTTTCAATATTAAAATGTTTTTTATAAAATTCCTTAAGACCTGATAAAATTTCCCAATGATAAAAAATTCTATAATCAATTTGATGCCATAGAAGATCCAATCGTTCCCAAAAACTTAAATTCGGGCCACTAGTTATAAAGAAACTTGCATAATAATTTGGATCTGGTGGATTTCCGATAGCATCCATGCCATTAATAGTTGTATCCAAAGATGCGAGTCCAACCATTGGACATTTAAAATGTTCTTTAAATGCCAACAAATGTGGATAAATTAACATTTCAATAATAAATAAATCGAAATGTTCCTCATAATTGTTTATTAATGTGTGCACTTGTGGTGATGTTACAATTCTTTCAGCCATTATTTCTATTTGGTACCAAAAGGCTCGAAGTTTTTTCATTTGAGACTCTGGTTTTGTTTGACTTTCCTCTAACCATTTTGTAACATTAAATGATCCATAAGTTTCGTCATGTACATCAATTTCTGTTAAATTGGTGAGTGTTGAATCGTTAATTGGATCTGGTGTTATAGAAACCACTTCGTGACCACGTAACGATAATTCCTTAATTATTGGACGATAAAATAGATGATGACTTATAGATGGTGATGGTAATATAATTAATATTCTTGCACAAATTGTTAATTTCACTAAACACAAAGATATAAAAATTTGTAAGTGCATTGTTATACTTAATAATTTTTGACTGTAGTAAATCGTTCGATGCGATAGTCGATGATTTTATGTTGAGAAATTCTTGATCATTTGTATTTTATATTACAACATGTGTTTTAAGTAAATACAAATATTTATCGATAAAGTCATAATACAAATTTTAGATTATGATTTTTTTGAATGTCATGTTTTGTTTGCTGCCATAGTTCATAATAATAATTCATCTCAGCCGGAACGTAGATAATGTGTCTGCACATTAAGAAATAATACTAAATTTTTAGATTTTCTTAATTAAACTATCTGACTTGCATTTTATTAAAGTTTTTAGTCTCAAGGATAAATTAATTGACGTGTTTTATTTGCACAGTTTTTTAATTTAGCAATAGTAAAATTATTCTAATATTTAATGTTGATTTTTTTAATAATTTTCTTTTTAAAATAAATAAAAATGCAATTTTATATCGCATTTAAATAATTTCTTATCTTTTTAGTTGATTTATTTAATTCATTTTTTTACGAGGCATAGAGTAATGTCAAAGTATATTAATTTGAATTCTTTTACATTCATTGTTCTGTATTAGCAATGTTGACCCTCAACGACAAGTTCAGATTCATTACTTTATGGTAATTGACTACAAACTTGCGATTACAATGGTTTTTGTTTTATTTTTCTAAATTTTGCGACAATTTTCAATACATTTTTAACTAAATAAATAAATATAATAAATAATACAATTAAAACAGCTAATAAAAATCCAATTATATCTAAAAGTAAATATTTGTACCAAGGTAAATCTGCGGCTGGACTTCGTAAATGTTTTGCTCCTTTATGTCGAATTACATATTCAATCCACCAGATGGCACGATCTAATGGTTTAGTTTGTTGATCCCAAATTAACGATGCTACATTTTGAATATTTTCCTTATATTTTGGATTATTTGCTACATCTTTTATTGATTCAACTAATAGTTCCGTACTTATTTCATGAAACTGAATCTGTCTGCCAATTCCTAAATCAACAATTCGTTTAACATTAAATTCTTGATCACCGCCAAATGGTATCCCTACTATGGGAACTGTTGCTCGTATGGCTTCTTCTATGGATTGCAAACCACCTTGAGTTACGAATGCAATTAAATTTGGATGATCTGAAATCATTCATAAATATTCTTAATATATTTAAAGAATATTGTTTGGTTAAAACATACCTAAGACGTCTTGTTGTGGAAGCCACTGTTTCATTAAAACATTTGGGGGCTTGTCAGATAAAGTAGTACTTTCCCATTTCCAAATTATTTTGTACGGTAATTGTTCAAATGCTTTTAAAATACTGTTTCTATACTTTGCAGGTAAATTTTGACTTTTGACATTGGTACCCAAACTAAAGTAAATGACGCCTCCTGGTGATTTATCCAAATAATCTTTTAAATCCTAAAGAAGAATATTTAAAGTGAAATTAAATCAAAACCTTACTAGTTTATTTGAACCAACTAAATGTTTTGTAAACTGTGTACGATAATTAATGTATCTTTTTCGCTTGAGTTCACACAGTTTTGGAGAAACGCTACAGAGATTTTTCAAGAGGTGTTTTCTTTATATTATGTGTGCAATTTGAATCATCTAGCTTTTCACCATTTGACAACGGTATGAAATGGCTACAAGAGGCGTAAAACGTTTGAATTAACTCTACTTGAATTACCTGTGGTAGTGGGTTCCTTTCACGTTCATGCAATCCTCCAATTTCAATATGTGCAGGCACAAGAGGCTTTGGAATGTGAAACACTGGATTAGTATTCGTTATTATTAAATCCACCGACTTCTCAATTTCTAACGCACTTTTATTTTCAATATTAAAATGTTTTTTCAGAAATTCTTTTGTATATGGTAAATATTCCCAATGGTAAAAAATTCTATAATCAATTTGATGCCATAGAAGATCCAATCGTTGCCAAAAACTTAAATTTGGACCACCAGTTATAAAGAAACTTGCATAATAATTTGGATCTGGTGGATTTCCGATAGCATCCATGCCATTAATAGTTGTTTCCAATGATACAATTCCAACCATTGGACATTTAAAATGTTCTTTAAGTGCCATCAAATGTGTATACATTAACATTTCATAAATTAATAAATCAAAATGTTCATTTGGATTTTTAATTAATTTTTGTACTTGCGGCGATGTTACGATCCTTTCCAACATTAAATGCAATTGTTTTGCAAATACACGAAATTTTTTCATTTGAGATTCAGGCTTCGTTTGACTTTCTTCTAACCATTTTGTGAGACTAAATGAACCATACGTTTCTGCATGCACATCAATTTCTGTTAAATTGGTGAGTGTTGAATCATTAATTGGATCTGGCGTTATAGATACCACTTCGTGACCCCGAAACGATAATTCCTTGATTATGGGCCGCAAAAATAAGTGATGGCTTAATGATGGTGATGGAATAACAATTAATATTCTTGCACTATTTGTTAATGTCATTAAACACAAAAATGTTATCACTAAGTTTACTTTAAAGTTCATTTTTATATTATCTTCATTGAAGCTTTATTATTAATAAAAATTGATACACAGAAGTCAATTAATTATTATGCCGTTAAAATATATATACTATTTCATTGTGTTGCATAAATGTAAATAATTGTAATTCGTATCTAAATAAAAATATTTAAAACTTGTAACAAGTTCAAATAAAACATGCAAATAGTTATTTATTTTCAATGTCATTTGTCTACATTGAATTTAAACACCTAAGATGGTGTGCAAGAATGTTCATACAGAGAAATACAATTTATTACTATAGGGGAAACTTGGCTTTGCGTACAGGAGTTGTTTAACAAATTTATAAACAATTTCTCATTAAAAATTAATCATTTCTAGGAAATATAATGGAAAAGTTTGTATTTTCGAATCAGAATGATTTTTGAGACACAAATTGCAAATTGAGTTATAAATCTATTTAATAATTACCCCAAAAATGTGTTTTGTGGGATTTTGGAATTATTGTTCTGTCTAGTAGAGTTCTTTACATGGCAGAACTCGAGCAGAAAAACCACTTATTTTTTGATTTTATGGCTTTTCCCTCCAAATTTAACTAGAGGGTGGAAAATTTGATTGTGGATTATGTTAGTGTCAAAGAGGTTTTATGGGTGTCGACTGTTCTGTCCCCTGTACTGACGTGAAAATAGTAGCACTCGTCAAAATCTAGTGGATGTAATTGTGCGTCTTTTAACAGTAACTCAAAACAATTTCAGCAATTTTGGACGTTCGGTTATTATTTGACAGTCGTTGTCACTAAATTTTGGTTTGGCTAGAATTGGCTCGATACAAAATTTTTTCCATTTTCACAAAAATACATCAACTCACTCAAACAACACCTCCGCGTTCCATTAAATAGCGTTTATTAACGAGTGTGACTATCTTCACGTTGAGATCGTAAAATTTTCAGACTGCCCTCGCTTTAGTGGTAATTGTATCTTAATAATCTTAATAAGTACAGAAAAGCTTAGAATTTTCTGATACTATAAGTTTAGCAACACAACAACCCTGAGGTATCCTATACTGTGGCTTTCACATGTTTTTTCATTATTTTCAAGGTTTACTAGTAGTTCTGTGATTTGTGCAATCTTGATAAACATAACAACGCCTTATGTTCCCCTATTAATTATGAATTTTAAATATCCATGTGCATGATAATGCAATAAAAATTATTGCATTATATATATCTATCATCATAGATCATTTAGGCAAGGCGTTGTAAAAATTAGACGCTCTGGCACTGTAATTTTTAAAAATGGCACAATAAGACTATGAAATACTTTATCCACTGAAATATGAACCTTTTTTTGTCTTTCTTTTGATCCCAAGTCTTGTGGCTTTTCAATATTTATAAGTACACGATTGATTTTTGTCAGAATAGTTTTATTTTATCTAATAAAAAAAAAAACTTCTTCGAAAATAAGGAGTAAATAAAAAATTTAATACAAATTATTTGAATTGTATTCATTACAAATGTTTTGTCAATGGTAGTACTCAACCGACCACCTTAAGAAGGAGAGAAGTATATATTTTTATGTCTGGATTGACGAGGTCATTACGAAGTGTCTTTTTCTGTTTTTAATTAATATTATAATATCATTTCAACTGCTAAGGACATTGTTTTTTATTGACAAAAACATATTTTTTAAAATTATATTGGTCAAGGTCAATTATGGATTCCCTTGTACCCGTGCAACAAGTATTTTTTAATATTTTTATATTTATTATTGGTTAGTTATTTATTTTATAGATTAATCGTTCATTTATGTTTTAAATGTTTTAACAGTGTTGTGCTATTGATTAGAACAAATTTACACGAACTAATAATTATATACCTAAAAACAGACATTTAAACCTAAAAACAATAATTTAATCTTTAATCTTTTACCCAATTAATCGTTATTTATTTAACTACAATCATAAAATTAAATTCATGATGTGGGTGGATGATAGGATATTGTGTGAAGGAATTACCATCTTAGGTCTGAATAGGTAAAATGCAGAAAACCTCCATAAACATAGCAGGTAACGTGTTCTAATTCATGTATCGATAATCAGTAATTAATTAATCGCACCCTTAATTGAAATTGACAAATTGCTTTGGCCGGATGTTTTGTATGCTTTTGACAGCACGTACACATGTCTGGTTCAACGAAATATTGCGATTAACTGATATATTTTCGACAAATGATAGCTATATTGTACTCCAAATACCAAAAACTATTATCAGAGTTTTAATGATGGACTAATCAAAATTTACCCTTAAAAACTGGAAAATTGATGTTGAAAAGACATATTTGGAATGCCTCACATGTTCCAAGGGTATTATCTTCACTGGAATCAAATATTATCTAAAAAAAAAACCTCTCAAAAATCAAGTTTAATAATCTTGGAATTCAGTTTACTGAAATTTAGCATTTTTAATATTTAATTAACTATTTTTATTTTCTTTAATTCCTTCTAATTATGGAGCAAGACCTTTCTCAAAATAATTCATAACTTGCACACTTGTGAGATAAGTTTTATAACTAATTTTGACACTCTTTGACGGCATGAACTTATCTTAAAGGTAAAAGCAACAAAATTTATTTTAATAATCAGTCTTTTTTATTCTTAATTTTACTATATGATACAAATTTCAATACTGTCTTGATAATATAAAATATTGCCACCAATACAATCGTTATAATTGCAAATAAAAATCCAATTATATCTAATAGTAAATATTTCGGCCATGACAAGTCAACTGCTGGACTACGTAAATGTTTGGCACCACCATGTCTGATAACATATTCAATCCACCAGATAGCACGATCTAATGGTTTTGTTTCTTGATCCCATATTTCAGTCGATAATTTTGCAACATTTGATTTATAACTGCAATAATAATGAAAATATTTTATTTAAGTTAAGATAATAATTTTATCGAGTCCTTGATTAATTTTTAAGTATACCAATCCTGAATTAACTTGAAAAGGTAATATTTGAATGTTTTCAGTACAATTCCAGGAACTACTTATTACAAGACATTTTTAGATTACAAGGCAAAATTGTAATTTTGTTTCCAATGTGAACCCAATTGAATCATTATTTTAGTATATCTGTAAAATCAATTTAATGTTTTAAAAACTTACCTGAAATTAGTAACTATTTCTGTTATGGCATCTACAAGATTTTCTGTTGTTATCTCATTAAATCTTATGACTTTACCAATTCCTAATGTAACAATTCTATCACCATTAAATTTTTGATCACCACCAAATGGAATCACTATCATTGGTAATTGACTTTGAATGGCTTCTTCAACTGATTGTAAGCCTCCTTGCGTTATAAATGCTCGTATATTTTTGTGTGCTGTAATAACAATAAATTTTTTAATACAATTTAAATAAATCGATCAGCCAGAAAGTGTATTTCAATTTTTAGTACAATCATTGAACCATTTCATGTTTTACGAAAGAGACTGATTTGAATGAAATTTGGTCAAATTGTAAAAAATAACTTACAAATATCAATAGATTGGCGCAATAATGTATGTCATCTTTTTTTAGGGTGAAAATTTTAACATTGAAAATAACCATGAGAATTGATAAAAGGGCGAATTTTAAGGGAAAACTTGGCTATATAGTTTTTTGAACTCGACAATAATGAATGGTGAACTCAAGTGATTACAATTAAACTACGTTATACGATTTCGGCAAAAAAAAGAAAAACAAATTTACCAAATACATCAGGTTGTGGAAACCATCGTCTGAGAATCACATTTTTTGGTTGATCGGCTATTGTTTCATTTTCCCATTTCCATAGCACTTTGTATGGTAATTGTTTAAATGCATTTAAGATACTTTTTCGTGTACCCTCAGGTAAATTAACACTTTTGACATTTGATCCTAAACTGAAGTAGACTACGCCTTCTGTGGCATCGTCCAAAATTTTTTGTAAATCCTAAAAGTTAAAAATTCAATTATACTTAATAAGAAATTAAAGTTTATAATAAAAATGGCAAAAATCAAATTAAAGCTTTTTTTTATTATCAAATATGCCTAATTAAATATTCTTTTCGATGGTATTGTGGATTATCTTTAAAAGTTTATATGTTTTATAATCAACGAATTATTATTTTGGGCCGAAACTATTCTAATTTTACAATAAGAAACTAACTTTACAATAAGAAACAATATTGAATTAATTATACGTACTTGAGGTAATCCTTTGCGTTTTGGCTCATGCATACCACCAATTTCAATGTAAGCTGGCACATGTGGTCGAGGTATATGAAATACGGGATTCGTATTTACCATTAATAAATCAATTGATTTCTCCAATTCCCATATATCATCAACATCATCACCAAATACTTTTCTTGCGATTTCTTGTTGTGATGGCAAATATTCAAAATGATAAAAATATCGATAGTAAATCACAAACACAAAGTTATCCCAACGATCCCAAAAATCTAAATTTGCACCACTTTTTGCTAAATATGCTGTATTATAACTAGGATTTGGAGAGTTGCCAATAGCATCCATGCCATTTAACAATGTGTCCAGAGATGCAATACCAATCATTGGACACTTAAAACGATGTTTAAAACCAAAATATGCTGCATTCAGCAGCATTTCATTGATAATTAAATCAAAATGTTGATTAGAATCGTTTATTAGTTTTTGCACTTGTGCAGACATCAGTATATCATGACTTAATCTCCAGAAACATGTTGAAAGTTGCCGTAATGGCTCAACAAATGATTTCGGCGCTGTACCTCCTTGCATGTTTCTCAACAATTCTTCAATATTAAAAGCTGTATAAGCTTCTTTATGTACATCAATTTCTGTGAGGTTTGTTAGTTTTGGATCGTTCATTGGATCGGCTGATATTGAAATGACTTCATGGCCTCGAAGTGAAAGTTCACGTATTATTGGTCGGAAAAATAAGTGATGACTGATTGAAGGTGATGGAACTACAAATAATATTCGAGCACTATGCACATTTTGCCACAAACATAACAATGTCACTATAAAAATTGTGAAATTTATTTTTTGTAACATTTTAAATCAACAATGCAAATAATCACATACAAATTTTATACTGAATTCAAGGACTTATCAATTTATTTTGATTTCTATGAATTGCAAAATTTCAACTTTTATATGAAAGTTTTAAGTATCGAAAACACTGCTTTATTTATGAGGTTAAGCTAAAAACATAAGCACATGTTTTTTTTGGATGTTTTATCAGTGTTTTATCTGTTTTAGATAAAATATATTACTCATTAAGGATGATTTTTGTATTTAGATGTTAATTTATAAATTGTCATGTAATCTTTATAGAAGATAACAGTCGGCTTAGAGTATGCTTAAATTTGTGAGTGTCTAAGAACAGTTTTTCTTAAGTCTTCCAAATATTTTGGCCCAAATGTTCGCACAAAATTCACTCGTAATACTACTAGTATTAATAAACTAAAAAAAATTCAGGAAACATTTATTCCAACCCCAAAGAAGAATAAAGTAACCAAAATATATCTGAAGTTCTGGCTTTTTTCCCTGAGTACTTTCCCCAGAGTCCAACGAGCAAAAGCAAAAAATTAAACAAGTTGTCTTAATAGGACCCCCGACAAATTTTCCAATCAGAAGAATAAAACACCAATAATTTGTTTATTAATAATAATAATGTGACAAGTGTTTGTCTTTTTTTAAAAGCTTTTTCTCACTGATTTTTACATATTCAATGCAGGCTGAACCCTTTTCTAAACAATTTATTTATAAAAACTAATTTTACTAATTATACATGTCCTTCATTTATTTTATTAATATGATATGATGTAACTCACTGATTATGGTTTTTATAGATAAAAAGTAAACAACTTTATATTCTTCTCACCAAGTTACTGCATTTTGTTTACTGTAATATGATGTTCTTGAAAACAAATGCATAAATAAAGCTATATTATTTATATCACTAATTACATAATTACGAATATTTCAAGTGAAATTTATAGAAATTCATTTAGCAAAATAAGAATAAAGCAATAGTTTCTTTTAAAAAAAAGTTCTGTTTTTATACTGAAATTATTGAAAAGAACTGAAATTATTGAATAACAACTAACAGAGATAATTGTTTAGATACTCGTTTTTAATTAGTATTCATAAAATATTATAAGTATACAGTCTATACAGTTATATATACTTTACCAATATGTGATAATTTTAAGGCTAAATTTAAGCTGAAGGTGAATGCTAAAAAATGTTTCAATCAAAAATTGTTTATTTCAAAAAAAAAAATAAACATTTTTTGTGTATGAACTTTTATCCAATTTTTTAAATTTAAAAGTTGGGTCAAGGATTCTTTGGACCCAATAGATCGACCAAATATACCAAACCTTTGTTTGTGTGGAAAATTTTCACTAGCCTTATAAACTTTAGACTAAAATTAATATGCTCTGACAAATAATGTAAGTCGAGAATAATAATGTTGACCTTAAAAGGTCAGTTTGGTAAACTGGGTTGTAGCTTAGATTTTGATTGTCAGAAAACTACCTGTACGTTTGGGAAATCAGGTTGCTCCTATAGCTACAATCTTTTACACTTTTGTGTAAAATTTTAAACATTTTAATAATTTTTTAAAATTCTACAGAACCCCATATGCAAGTTTCCACTTGATAATATTTTGATTTGATTTTAATTGATTATAAGAACGTAAACTTTTATGATTTAAATTGTACTTTTTGTCTATCATTATTAAATTTTTTGTTTTGACTCCACAAAAATTGAATATTCATGATTTTTGGAATTTTATTATGCCATCAGTAAAATGGTTACTAATTTTAATATTTTTCAATTGAATTTTTATAAAGTTTATTTAATTTAATCTGTTTATATACAAAAAATTGAAAACAAATTTTGTCTCTTTAATATTCAATTCATTCTATAGTTGCTTAGAAATTTTTCAATTAGTTGTAAAAAGTAGCTGGAAATTCCATCTAGTTTGATAATTAAAAATCAATAGGATGCTGAAATTGTCACATCAAATTCTTCATTTTGTAAGTCGTGAGACAAAATTCTTTGCACCAATCTCCTCTCTTTGGGAAAATCTTCAAAAACATAATTTTCATCTATGGTTAAGCAGTATTTTGCTTCCGATGTGAAATAATTTGGATCAAGGAGAAAACTAATTTTAACAATCGTGGTTTTTTATAATCGTATATTTAAATGATTTGGACAAATAGGAACACTTGATGGAGTTTTCCTCTTTTTATTTACCTATAAAAGGGGGAAAGGCTTATTTTAGAGTGAGGCATTCGTGAGAATGCCTCTGAATCGAATACTAGCGAATATACTAGCTAATTATAACTTATTAAAACTTTTGAATCTTGTTGTTAAAAATCCTTCAGAAAGATGAAGAAATTTGAAATCTAATAAGTTAACAATCCTATGATTAAAATATTTCTCAAAATATTAACTGTTCCATAATTTAAATTGAACTACATAATCCGATCTCTACATGGATATATATAATTATAATATCTGTGAAATAAAATTGAATTTGTCATTTGTTGAAATCAATATATAATCTATATATATTGATATAAATAATATATTTCCAATATAATATATATTATTATTATTATTATTATTAATATATTATCAATTGTATCATTATTTTATATTTATTTTCAATATTGCATTTATATTTCAATTTGTTGTAATAATAAAAATCTGACAAATACTTAAATACAATTGGAATGAATATAGCAAACAGTATATATATATATATATATATATATATATATATATAGAAAATTGGAAAAATACCCAACAAAATAGATAGATCTCTTCTCCTCTATTGTTTTATTCAATTTTATACATGGTGTTCTATAATAGTTACGACAGCTATCAACATCGCAGAAATAAGAAAGAAATTTATATTCATTTTCAAAATTTCTTGGGTGTTTTGGTATATTTTATAACGATTTTTATGCACTAGGATAATTTTTTGCCACTTTTTACTATTTTAAAAGGCTTCTATTAGCGTTTTTAAGTTTGTATCACACAAATGAACCATTTCCACCGGGATTTTTATAAGTTATGACATCACACATTATAACTAGTTTTACTCAGATCCACTATAAGAGGAAAATCTGTCATTATAATGGCTACTAGATTTAATTTTTATATTGCAAGTTTATTTGGTGTAAAATTGATATAATAAGTATTTTATTCTGATCTTTATACATTTTTAATGTTTTATTAGAAAGTATTTGTTTATAAACTTGAAATCAGCCAATAAAGTAGATAAATATTGCATGCGAGTACTGAAAAGTCGGACCTATCAAATATACAAACTTTTCCCATCAACACACTGTACAATATTCTATAGTTCTATCTTTCTCAGATACCTATAATGTTTATTTGTGGCTACTTTGTTTGAAAATATTTTCAGGAAGTTTTCGATGATACACACAAAAATTCCCATAGGATGGCTGGTATTTTGTGATATTGAAGTTTGACACATTTAATAGAAAATAACCATTTCGAATATAATCGTTGATTTTCGATTATATTGTATAGTATTTATGTATTTGTATAGAGTTGGTATAAAATCAGTTGAATTCATAAATATATATTAAAAAAACTAAAATTTGAATGTCGTCTAAAATTTACAGTCGACAATGTTCTTTTATGTTTAAATAATTGATATCACTTACAGTTTCATGGCTCTGGAGTTCAAATTGAGGCAAATACAATTTTATAATCGCTTAAACGGTCTGTCTATTAAGTGTGTAGATTTGTGTGTGTTTATTTTTCACTTTTCTAATATTATTTTAATTTTTAACATGAAAACAGTGTTATAATTATATAAAATACTTAATTAACCTCACTTTTTCACTAATACAAACAAAAATCTGCTTTTATTGAAGTATAATTCTGTTGGTACTTTAAAATAAGTAAAATAATTTTCCTAATAAGCAATTTATGTTTCTTCATTCTAAATGAATTACCTTACCTCTGTATTAAAACTGAAATAAGAATTGAGTTAACACTGATTTTGTGTTACCATTTAAAGATTTTTAGCTATCTCTTTGAATCGAAAAACAAAATTTCTATTAAAAATTCTACAAATTTCTCTATATTGATAATCAACATTTTTAATTTTGCGTGTACCGTTTCTAACACTTAAATTGTGTTGATTATTTTACTGTATGTAGTATAAAATACCTCTTCTAAGTTTACACCAACTCTAATTGATATGTATATGTGATTATGCGTTCTCTATAGAGTTTTCTATAAAGTTTATTGGCTATACAAATGCTGTGTGTGTGTGTATCAGTTTGCTCTAATAGTTTTGTTATAGTTCATTCCACATTGTGGTAATAGATTTTTCAATTTGACATTCTATTTTCTTATTTATTATTTTTTATTATATATATTTATTTATATATGGATATATTTATTTATATATATGTATATAAAGCTAATATTAGACGGTCATAATATTGTTTATTAAGCCACGTTCAAATTCGAGAAATTTGATAAATATGTTACCATGTAACGTTAACAATAACGTTTTATACGACCAAAAAAGTGTAATAATTGTTTTCAACCGCGGATAAAATTTATTTTTTAATATTTTGTTTGTTCTAATATTTAATTAATTCATTCAAAACTTCCTATTAATTTTATAATCATTTAATTAATTTATATGTAATTTGTAATTTCTTTTTGTTAAAGGTTTATCGAGATTTCTTTGGCCGCATTATCAGTCAACCCATTTTAGCTGCATCTGTAATACAAAGTAAGTATAATTTTAGTGACATTTTCATAGAAAATCATCGAGCGAAAGGGAATATTTATGTCTATAACATCTGAAAATTCTTCAGAAATATTTATAGAAAATTCATTTGAAAATTTTATTTTTCAACTTTGCAGAATTTGAAAGTGTAGAACGCAAGAAAGTTTAGTTTTTAAAGTTTGAGGTTGACGTTTTATCATTTTTCATCAATTTTTATGAAATTTTCAACTTTTATTAAAAAGTAAATATTTTTAAAATGTCAACAAATATTCCTATTTATATTTTAAAATGTCAACAGTATTTCCTAATTGTTTTTTGAATAATCTTTTTTTAAAAAAAGGTTTCAAATAAAGGACTAAAAACATTATTTAGCTAAAATAAAAAATCTTCTCAAAAATAATAAACTAAAATACAAATAAAATTAACAAAATTTCAATATTAAATTAAATCAAAAAGCTTTTTTTACAACAGTTTAATGCTAAGATAAAAAAATCAACGTATTTTAGCGATATTTATTAATCAAAGATAAAAGCCAAATACAATTTTTGTTATATTAAAAATCGTATAAATAAATTTAAAAGCTCGTAGGTAAGTAAATAAGCTCGACTCCATCTTCATTAAAAGCTTCTTATAAAAGCATCCCACATGACGACCCACATAAAAATATTCGAATTGGTAACGTTATAATCTAAATATTATAAAATTATTTATTTATTTTATAAATTAAATAATAATTACAAATATAAATTCACAGTAAATATTTTATAAAATTTATTCGTGCCATAATTCTTAATTAATTATCCATTAAAAATGAATACATACCAACGTACACATAAACCACATATAAATGTTTATAGACTGACTCTGACTAATAACGAATTCACTCGCATCGCAACATAGAGGTAAATATTTAAGTAAAATGAAAATTATAAGAGAATATAATCACAATAATAAATTTAGTAATAATTTTTTAATAATTATCAATAATTAATAATATGGTATTTGATAAATAAACACACTATATTTTCATCTCGCTTTCATTATATTTCTATTCGTATCGATACAGTGTGGCCTCCCACGCTGCAAGTGTATACTTACTGACATCTTGGTTTGGTTGTTCTAATCGTCGTTAGCACTAATTTGGGGTAATGGATCTTAAGTAAATTTTCAATAGCGCTAACTGTGATTATTTATATTTCCTACTACGATATGTACGCTTTTAAGAAATCCAAGTACTGTGGCCATAATTCTCACTTTGGCTAGTTAACTTCAATTTGAAACCGTGTTTCTGCAAACGTATTTATTTAAAAAAAAGACATCTATAAACACAATGTGTAATGAAATACTCATTGCTTTAATTTTCGACGGAAATAACTCAAAAATTATTTATCTAAATGCTATGAAATTCTGGATGATTCAATGGGGGTACTAAAGCTCTCAGCCAAAAGGTGCTATTTTCATTTGAGATTAATGGATGCTTAGGGATACGAGTACGTGGAAAAAGCTATTTTTGTAGGTATTTGAATGTTAATAAAAGACCGTGGAATTCTTAAGAATTGGTTTTCATTAATTTTCAGTTGAATTTTCAGTTCTTTAAATGAATACCGATTTTATTTGAATTTTTGATATATATTTCATCAGTGTACGTGGTAAAGCCCTAGGACATATCATATGCAAAAGTTCAACCCATCAAAATGAAATTAAACATTTGTCTCCTAAACTAAGGAACCCACCATGTATACTGAATTTGTTTCGGAGAATGGAAGGACATATTGGGTAAATATTAGGTATATAACATTTATAATAAACAGTAAATATCCTTTAACAATATCATAATTGTTTTATAAATCTACAGTAATTCGTATACATATATATATAACTAGCTGAACCGGACACGCATTTCTATGAATCATTCAAATCATTGAAATTATGAGTGAAAACACGCCTGTTAGTAATTCATACACCAAATAACTAACGTACACAGCCATTTTTCAGAAACTTATGGGACTTGTAAACAAAAAGGAAACTATCAGTGTCATCTGTTACAAACTATAGACTTAATTTTGCCATAAAAAAAGAAATAATCGCGATTAAAACTGTACAAAGCTGTTATCAGGAACAAACACATATTAAAAAATATATTATGATCAGATAAGTAGTTTCGAACTACATCGAGTTTGTGATCGTGACACGTGAATTTTCTATATACATATAGATATAATAAATATATAGAATATATATAATAATGTAATGTTACTTCTCTGTATTATATGTATATAATATATCTATGCGATGCGGTAGCCAATATAATTCCATAGAGGGTTAAGCTATTAACGCTTCTGTTTGTTTTAATTCGTTATCCCTGAAAGCATTTCATTCATCTTTATTCTTCCACATTGATTATATTTTCTCTTTGTTTAATATATTTAATATTTTATGTAACGATAGATGATTATATATTCTTTATTATATGCTAATATTATTTGGATAAATATTCAAAGAGATAGAGAGAGAATGAATTATTATATGAATGTTATATAGATGATACGTATAAAATTAATTACATTTAATGATAAAATTAATTATTACATTCATTTTAAGTATTTATATGAAAATGTCTAATATTGTAGTCAAATTAAATATGTAATAGCGAACTTGGAGTACGTTGCAAACTAATTCTTTTATCAAAGCACATGAAGATTGGACCTTCGAAGTCTCTTATCTGTCATTTCATTCATTCGGACGAATTTCTACAACAATTCTAGCTTGTTTGGATTTTTATTCGCGCTTTCTACGAGATATAATCCATTAGTATACACTAAATGTGATTTTTTTTAGCTTCGATTCAAAAAGCGGGATGTTACAAGTCTGTTTGTCTTACTTGGAATTGGATATTTACTGCTGGTGATGTACTTGGAAAAGCTTTGTATGCTAAATATTATGTCAATAGAAAGAAAATTATACACATTTTGAAGCTTGCTAAATTTGATCATAGAGCAAGTTTTACGTCTGCAGTTTTTGCAACGAATTTCTTACAACTGTTTTGCTAAATATACGATCAGACATGTTGGCTGTCTTCTATCTTATTTGCTAGCTGAGCTAATATCTGAGGAATTGTGCTATATATGCGAAGAGCTTTCAAGAACTTCTGCAGCCTGTATCTATATAAACATTTTCCCAAACAAACAAAATTATAATCTCAATGATTCTATTTCGCTTATATTCATTCAATATAATAGAAATTTTATCCTAGTCTCAGGTACATTGTGTCGACATTATTATGTAATTATTTAGAGTAGATATGATTGTAGTTGGTAGAATTATACCTGGTGTTTACGAAATCATTTTACATTTTTATACTCAACATAATCCGTTAGAGTATATTAATTTTATTTTAATGTGTTTAACGTTGGGAAATATGGAAGGCACTGACAGAAAAATTTGGTATATGTGCTAATAATTTTTGTTTGTCCGTCATCAAGAAAACTCAAAAACAAAAAGATATGGCAAGTTGAATTTTTCTAGATTGTTGGTATAAAAATTGATTTTAGTTCACAAATGAGGAAAATAGGTCATTGAGATCCATGACCCAATTTTTCCTTCAGTTACAACATCGGCAATCAAATCTGAGATTCCTGGGTGGGAGTCAAAAAAATTATACTACTCCTCCCTAATTTCTTTCTCAGTGCTTGACGCGAATTAAAGAAGCAAGCATTTAAAATAATTTTCAATGTGCAGTTTTCTCAGGCTCTAATAATTTCTCTCATAATTTTACTCATATAATTTCTCTCATAACTTTAAATGTAATTAATAAATAATTTTGTAATAATTATATTTTTTTGTACCTGTTGTATTTTCAACATCGATCGTTCAACACAATTATTTATGTATTGTTTTAGAAAATGAAACCACTAGCTCAGCTAGAGGTTAGCGTTAGTGTATTTGTATTGTAGAATGGGGGTAAGAGGTAAGAGGGATTTATATCAAAATTGTTATTATATAATTTAAAATATGATATTATTTTAAATGAGATATAATATTTATATGTGGACGAACTCAGGTAATATTCTTACCAAAGTTTTATAAGTACTTTGCAGGTCATCTATTTTTCCTCGGTTTTTATCAGCATTATGAATTTTGATACGTTCTAATTTCGTAAACGATTATCGCTTCTATAATCGATAAATAATTGGTTTCGTTATACATAATATTGATTGGTATTAACATAAAACAATTCTTTCATTTTTGTGTTGGATTGCCAGATTAGAGAAACACATTATTTAAAAACCGCTCATTAATTCGACCTCAAATTTTTTTGAGCATTCGGGTTATTTTCGAGACTGTTATATAACAGTTTCATCGAATTCTTAATTTGTGGGAAGTTCTATATATTTTCAAGTAATTTCACAAGAATTTTATCGATTTTTTGCGATTAGGGTTTGTCTATGAATGATTTTTAATGTTTCTGTATTGATTTTAATTAATTATAAATAAACTCATCAACTTTGCTGTCTTACTTCTGTCGGGTGTTCCGTGACTGCCAACATTTCCAATTATCCTCTTTTATTGTTATTATTAATATAATTTCTCTCATGTTCAGTCAAAATTTCCCATCCTATTTTTAAGTAAGAATTGTATCTTATTCTATGATAAATCCGTCTCTGTTTTATTAAACATTGGTTAACAATAGCAATATATATACAATATATATAATATATATGTACACAATATTAAAATGATATTCAAACGAAAGATCTTATTATATTTGAAGAGATCTGATATATAATATTATATTATTTTATATAGATATAATATGAATAATCTAATGTCTATTCTATTAAAATCCTATATACAATATTACATTTTATAATATACCGTTTGTTTTATGTGAATTCAACCATTGTAATATTCTTAGTATCATTTATAAATTACCTATGACGTTTTTGTAACTTATTTAATTTTTTAAATTTCAATATCACACTTTTGAACCTTGCTATCTCTCCTTATTAAGAAATGGACGCATTTATAAAATAAGTACTATAAGTATGTTGAATAAAGTTTTTATTACTTCAATTGAAGCATCTTTATTTCACGATAATGGATCTGAAGTTATTTGTAAAAAATCTTTCAAAATAAGACAGATTTAAACATTTAAAATTCCTAATTTAACGAAGAGGTAAATACTAGCTAATGACTATTAATAGCTAGATATAAATTACATATTAAACATCATTTTCAAGAATGAGATGGATATACAATATTTGATAGCTCATAATTTATGTATTTTTCAATTTATTTTCCAATTTATTTTTGGCTTTGACTCTTGTTTCATATTTGGGTATATAACAAATTCACTATCAGACAGCTACCCTATTAACAAATTTAAAGAAAAGTTAAGATTCAACTCAAAAAATGGGTGCGCCAATTGTGCTAAGTCTGGATATTTCAAAATGTCTATTTAAATTTTCTAAAACTATCGAAGAATGGAGATTTTCTTGGAACCGTTCTTAAATTGAAACATACTATATACTTGTAATTTAAATGATTAGCAGTATAGATATTATTATTATTATTATTTAACATTAATATTAATTAAACTCAGAGACGTAATTATTTCAGAAATTTACATATCTACTACAATTCAAAATTAATTATTAATATTTGAAATGTAATTTACAATTCAAACAGTATTATATACAATACATTTATATATACATTTGTATTTGTATTTGATCTTAACAAAACAATATATTTTATTATTATTAAAACAATATTGAATATTCATTTATTTCATTCAGATAATATTAATTATAACTATTTTATCTTTGTTTATCTTATATTAACAATGGGATTTTATTTCTTTCTGTAATGAATTTTCATAACTTATTTAATGTTCAAGAGTCAAGGGCTAAAGAAAATCCGATGGCTACAAGGATTTGTGTGTAAAATAAGCACAGCAAAATATTCAAAAATTAATTGCAGAATAAAGTATTCAATATTGAATTTAAATATGCTCAAAACTGGGTGCTTTTTAGATACTATTTAAGTGTTGCAAAATTTTTAGCTAAGAAAATTGAGGCATTATAATACACTTTTGTTGTGATATCACCCTGACAGAGAGCTATGTGAAAAAATAACTTGTTTAATATAATGTTGTTGGTTAACGCCTATAATAAAAATAAAAAAACAAAATTTAAGAATTTTAATATTTTATAATTTGCGCTTTTGTTTTTTCAGGACAGGCGTCCAACATGAATAAAGGTGATATTTGGTATCATTTTAAAGAAGGATTCAACAATGCTGTTCGAAAAAATATTAAAATCGATTATTTTAAGTGAAAATTATTTATTCAAATGTATTTATGAACAATTTAAAAATAAACAATAATAAAATCATTATTTCTATTTATTTTTACTACTGAAAATGAAATAAGTTAATTTTGTGGTTTTTATTTTGTAAATTTAAATAAACACGCCCGAATAATATTGAAAGATACTGGGAATAAAATTGGGAATAAATCGACTGTTTATTTTCGATTCAATTTCGAAGTCAAATTTGTAGGGAAAAATATCCTCACAGAATAAATATAAATAAGTATACATAAATCTATTCCTAAAACAATTGACATTGTAAGTCACTCAAGAAACAAAGAGTGCTTGCCTATAATTAATCTTCAAGTAATGGAAAATCGTGTTCAAGGCTCACAGTAAAATTTCTTCTAATCAGTATGGACAAATATTTATTAAATACTTTTTTGCCCCAGTCACAAAGCTCTCAATTTATACTTCTTTATTATACCATTTATTGTATTACAATTTGTAAATTTATTATAATGACGAATTGCCTGATTTCAAAATCTACACATTTGTAACTGCAACCGTAATGCAAATAATCACACTGTTGTCTTGTAAAACGAGTTTTACAGCCTTCACTTGAAATAAAAATTTTACATTATCCTGTGCAAAAAACACCGAAAAATGTCAAAATTCGACTCGATTCGAATTCGAATATGTTTCTGCCATTGTCTGTTTTTTAAAGTCGAAATATAATTCTAATCATGTTTTTGTGCAATAGAAAGATTTTTTTAGTGTAGTTATTCTTGCTGCGTGTTGGGAATGGGAATTTCATTTTCTCTGACAATTTCATGAATGATCCTGCAAGGGATCAATAGGATTCGCAGCTAAAAATTTCGAATAAATAATGAGAAAGAATAAATTATCATTATAAATCATATTCAATATAATTATGAAGTTTACACAGCAGCCATATTCATTCACACACACACAGGTTTAAATATAGATAGGGAATGTTTTACGTGTTTTTTTTTTTTAAATGATAATCGTATTAAAAGTTTTGGCGCTGTTTTTTAATGAAGTGGCGATAGATTTTTGTAATTTTGTTAAATATAACAGAATGGTAAAAACAACATATTTTTGAATCGGTAACAAACCCAGATAACATAATACTCATACCCATATTTGATAATATTTAGGGATACAACCATGAATCCCCCAAACCACTACACATAAAGCGGGTGGGAATGTGAACTCATTCATTCCCTGTGGATACAAACGGGGTATGTTAATGGAGAGAGCCAGTCACATTCAACTGATCCCAATCATTGTGTGCAACACATTGTATAGCTTTATTTGCTGCCACTAATTGTGAAATCGTATGAATGGATAAATGGATACACGCACTACTATTGAGACTAACTGTTTCAGGTTATGATGTCGATTTGGGCGACTTATCTTTCCCAATTTTATATATTTTTTTCATGCCAAATATTGATGACATCTCTCCAATGACAAAAATTTTAAATAAACTTACTCCTTCTCTTTTAAACCTTTCACCTCGACTTAATGGAAAATGATTATTTTGCAGTAGATTGGCCCTTAAAGATTTAGTTCAAAGGAAGATTCCAGAAATATTTTGGAAAATATAGCAGGCCACAGTGAGATAATTTTTTCCGAGAGTATTTTAGAAACCGAATTAAACAACCGTTCCTACTGGAACACATTCTATACCGAACTGTGCCTGTTTGTACATATCTGGATACACACATATGTAGATATAGGTAATAATATTTGTTATTCCATACTTTTATCTTTTTTGTAAAGCATAAATATAGGAGGCACCACACACTCCAGGTTCGTGGCAACCATTTTGAATTATTAATATGTTTTATTATTTTTATTTTTATTTTTTTTTTTTTTGTAATTTTTATTTTTTTATCCTTTTTTTTTTTTTTGTTGTTGTTAATTTAAATTTTCATTTGCTTTTAATGTTTGATTATTTTAAAATTGATTGTAAATAATAAATAGAATTTTTTTTACTCCCATTATCTCAATAAAATTTTCTTAACTTTTTTGGAGCCCCTTGATACAAGCTAATCTAGAAAACTTGGACATTATCACAATGATAAAGAATTGAATTAACTATAATTTATAACGGCACCAAATTTGGATCGCGCAAAGAATCTCCTAATTAATCTCGCGATTACTTACAAAACAAAAAGAGATAATGATCTGAAATTTTGGTGGTGTATTGAAAAGTAGGAAGAAGTTCATGAATGAGAAAGATAGGTCTGATCAAAATTGAGTCCAATGAATCCATAACCAAGTTTTAAACCATAAAATTAAAAAAAACTCCATGCCTAAAATTTTAATCAATAAAAATTCAAAAAAAAGGGTATGTGTACTAATATACGCGCGTTAGAAGTTATACTTCTTTGGCATCATTAAAAACAATTTTTAATTGCATACAAATTATCAATAACAATAAAATATTAAAAGGACTGGAGACGGATAGTCAGCACAGTCAATAAAGCTCAGTTTAAATTTGAAAAATTCAATAAATAAATATATATTTTCTTACATTACAAGTGTAGCATAAATTATAACAACAGCTTCAAGCATCTTAAAATTTCAGTCTCATCATTTTGTATAACGCGCCTAAAGAAGTATAACTTAAAAAAAAACTAATAACTCATATAGAATAAACGCTTAATTGAAACTATACACAAAAGTAAATTTTCATACCTATAGCTACATTTTTTTTGGAAGTAAAATGGAAGTTACGTGACGTATAATTTTTTTACATATATTGTAATGAAATTTTGTTATCCACATTAAATTGCTTATTTTTTGTTTTTTATTTTTTTGTAAAAAAAAAAAAATTAAATATTCAATTTTGTTTTTGTTAAATTAGTAATTATTTGGTATATGACGCAAATATAAATATTTTTACAGAGATTTTAATGGAATCAATTTTTTGTTTTTGAATGTATTCTGTGATTCAAAATACAAATATACAAATCTAATATTAAATTCGGTAATAGTTCTAGCAATAGTAAAAAAATTAATTAATTTTCTACCGTATGGCGATTGTAATTAGGCATTTTCTTATCCTTTCAGAAGCTGTAGAAATTTTGATATGACCCCTGTGGATCATGATTATATTTCGTAGTTTTCGTTTGTAACTATTTTACGTCTTTTACCAAATATCTTCGATTATATTAAACTACCCAATTGCAACTCAATTTTTGATTCCTCTTAATTAAAAATGCCGGACTCGCATTTTTAGTTTTTGCTTTTTAAATGTTTATCACATACAGAAAATCAACTGTATAGTTTTTGGACAAGTTTATCCTCCGTTTGGAGAAAATCTCCACAAATAAAAAAATTATTTTACCGCACTCCTTTTGAGAAAAATTTCTTATCACTTCTCATTTGTTTTTTTACGAAAGCTATGGAATAAAATAATCCGGAAAAATATGAAAATTTTTTTAAATATCTACTGCTTTCTATGTAAGAAAGAAAATTTTTGTCAAAGGAAAACTTAATTTTTGTATACCTCCTTCCATTTTGGATAAGATTAAAAAATACCAGCTTTTTTTCTATGCAAGCTAGGAAAATGGTATTTTTTGAAATCAATGTGAAATGACATGACATAACCTGGAAATGTGAGTTTTTCTTTTGAATACTCCTCCTTGTGCAATTAAGGAAGAGCGTATATTTGGATGCTTTTGAGTGAGATCTACAGCTGTCGGAGCTAATAATTATAGTAAAACCCTACAGCTGTTTACGCCTATAACGACTGATTATTTCCCATAAAATTATTGTTTTACATTACTTAAAATAATTTACATCTATATAAACAGCTGTATATCTTCTGTACATACAGTTTTGTAATTCTGTAAATGTAAAATATACCACGGTAGACACTATATAATCTACAATATACATTCATATATTATATTAAGTAATGTATTTTATCCAAAATTAATTATATCTATAAATTATTTTATACAACTGGTGTGTAGTTTTGTAGTTGTCATAAACTTTATGTCATTGTAATGTATAGCTAGCTCTCTGTTCTAACATTCATATATACATAAGTGTAATCATGTTCAATTGTTGTTAATACGAACAATAAAATGTACCACGTTTATATGAAAATGTTTAAAACCTTATGGTAACCAGCTCGATAACATAGTTTTACGGCCGCAAGTTAGCGTTGAAGTTTAATAAAATTTATTCAATCAAATCTCAAAAAATAGCTCTCAAAATGCTCTATCAGGATCCATAATTGGTCCAGTGATTAGGTTAATTATTTAATTAATTATCAAAATTACAAAAACTGTTTACCTTATATCTCCAGCTAATTAATGCTTTTTTTCTATATTTTACATACTTCAGGGAAAAATCATTATTTTATGGGGATTTTATATGGGGAAAAATTTAAGGATTAAAAAAACTCCAATTTAATTTATGTTCTTTTGATTATGATAGAAAGATTTGACTTTTTGGTAGTAGTATTTAAATGGGAAAATGATTTTTTTGAATTTTTTGCTGTGAAAATTGTCAAACGTCACTTCTATTACTCATTGCTAAAATGTATTCTCATTATTTTTGCCATATACAAAATTTTTGATCATGATAGTAAAATAAATAAATTCAATAAAAAGATAATATTTTCTTTAAAACGATAAGTATTTTTCATTTGCAAAAAGCATGATATTAAATAATAAATTTTTGTGATCCTGTATATAACTTTGGATACAAGCAAGCAAGCAAGCTATAACGAATATTACATAATAATAGATAATGGAATAATATTTCAACTTTCTACATATACCACATACATGTAGATATTATTATTATTATTATTGGAATCTAAATGTATTTAGTTACAAATATACAAATTGTATACCATTTGTTGTAAATACACTGTTTATTTATATATATATATATATAGATAGGTATAATAATTATAATCATTACACCAAAATTCATTATAATAATGAAATTTTTATGTATATAAATCATATTTTAATTAATAATTATTAGAATTGATTTGGTTCACACAATTTTTGGTTATATATAATAAAATCTATAATTTAATTATAGTCGATTTTCTATTAATATATTGGTTTCAAATTTAAGTAGATATTAAAAGTTTCAAATAAGTGATCAAGGCGTTATCATCATTCTTGGATAATTACTAAAAGCATATATATATATAATTAAAAAAGCTTTTTTTGAAGTTATATTTCTTTAGGCTCGTTATGAAAATATGATGAGAGTGAAATTTTAAGATACGTGTGCATCACCATCACACAAAATTCACACAGGTTGAAGCTGTTACACTTAATGTAAGAAAATATTTATTTATTTATTGAATTTATCAAATTGAAACTTAGCTTTATTGACTGTGTTGATTATCCTTCTCCAGTCCTTTTATTATTTTATTGTTATCAATTATTTGTATGCAATTAAAAATTGTTTTTTAAATGATGCCTAGAAAGTATAACATCTGACAACTTACACGTCCCCATTTTTTTTTTTTAAATAATTAATTCTAAGAAAAAATAAATTTTGAGGGTATTTTTAATTGAATAAAAAAATTGGAGCATGAAAATTTTATTCATAAAAAAAAAGGAATATCATTTATTATTCTTTTTTTACAGGAAAAAAAAAAAGAGTGAATAATTTTATATATATCTACGCATAATTTATTTTTAAAACACAACCTATTGAGTTAGGCAACCAAATGAGTGTGTATATGTAATGGATTCAAGAGCGTAGCCGTCCCAATTGGTCCCTGTTGTACAATCGGTCCACATTAATATGTAATAGTAGCAATTGAAACTACCTAGAATGTATGAACAGAAGTAGCAGATAGGTACAAACATAAATATACCACTAATGTGTCTTCGTGTAGCATTCTAGAATTGTACTGTACAAGATGTATCGGAAAAATGATAAATTTTATACATATGGAAATATTGATAAGGACAATCTAGGTCCTGACTTGTATCGTTTATGAGCAGGGGTAAATCATAATATTATTATAAAAGGTCTTGTGAGTTGTCTTTGTGATTGTAATCTTAAAAATCACACAAAAAATCACATTACTATTTATAGATTTTCTAAAGAAATTGGGGTCTTGGAAAATTAAAAAGATATTGCCTTAAATTTTTCCGGAATTTTGACTTTTTGATTGGGTTTAAAATCTATAAAAAAACGTATGAAATAGTTAAATGAGTTTTATTTTTGAAATATGCAGGTCAAACTACCCTTATAAACATAATTTTATTGACAGCTGATCCGAAATAACTTTTCGATTTTTCGTTATTTTCTTAAGAACCCCTTAAAAAAATCGAAAAAAATCCTTTTTATTTTGGATTTCGATAAAACTAAATTTTCAAGAGTAGTTTGACCTGTAAATTTCAAAACTAACACTCATTTGACGATTGAATGCGTAATTTTGGATAATTATTTTTATTCTAGATATCTTCTTTTTCATTTTAGAGACTCTTCACTCAAATTTTATTATCACAAGTATTCCTAGAAACGATCTCATGATAATTCAGAACATATTTTCAACATTTCAAACAGATTACTTTAACTATATACAATCATATATTCAACTATCACCCAACAACATTAGTTAGTGTGTGCCTGTGTGTGAGCAAGTGTTACAATGTTATGGGTATAGTGGTTAGGCTTGTGTCACGGCTATAAATTGTATCAATTTCAGTGTAATTTGTAGAATGAATTATGTAGGCTTTAAATCAAATTCTATTACCTTGATTATGTCATACAGGTTGATTTTTTAATTCTTTTGTTCATTCACTTTTCAAGTTTAATGAAAAATTTATAAGGTTTCAATGATCGATTGATATCATATGAGAATTGTTTCAGTTGAGGCAACATATATGAGCCATCAATGTAAGTTCAATAATTTTGTAGCCACACTCGTTTGCAGTTAACAGGTGCTACCATATATTTAACTAGTTGATAATACGAATGCAGAAGAAGGTATTAAATACGAATACGGACGGGAAACACTATTTTCGTGCACATACAGCTCAAAAAATAAAAATCCAAAAGTTACGAAATGCGAGAAAAATTTTCGATCCACACACGCAGCATTTTCTTGATTAGTTATATATGCGAAATTTCAGAATATATTGATTTTTATTTCTCATTTGCAATTTTTTTCTAGAGAAATATTGTTAAAATTATAGTAATTTGTTTGAATTTTTATTATCATTGTATGCCAAAATTTGAAATATAGATATCGCTTTCTTGAATCATTTTATACCAGAATATACAATTGGAGACAATTCTTATATTAATCAAAGAATAGCGGTTTTTGAACATCCACCTTTTAAGAATGTGCAAACGTAGCACACTATATATTTTCGCTTGCGTTAGGCAGAAGCAAATGAACTTATTAGATGCTTTTTCAGTATGTTTATCGAAATCTTATTTCTACCTTCAAAATTTGGTACTGTTTCAAACATATTTCAATTTCATATTTAAGCAGAGTGTAAAATGTTTGTATGTAGATGTAAACCAACTTTGTAATCATCATATAATTTATAATTACCATAATAATGCCTAATTCATCATTTACTAATACAAATTATCTCCATATATATAGATATATATATATATATATATATATATATATATATATATATATATATATATATATATATATATATATATATATATATATATATATATATATATATATATATATATATATATATATAATATTGTAAACGTTATATATGATTGTATAAAGTTTTGATAGTATAAATTGTATATGTTTGTTGTTGTAATAGGTGTAGCAACTAACATAAGTTATATTAGATAATAAATATATGACTACTGTGTAAATGTATGACTATATTATTATTATATCTGAATCTAACTACCGACCGACCGACTACTAGTAAGTGTGAATATGTTGTTTTAACTAATATAACTAACGAACTAAACGAACCAAATACAAGATACTATGGCAGTAACGGATACTACATATAGACAATCGAAAAATAACGAGTAAACTAGTGAAAATCATAGCTAACAGTGTTGATATATCCGAAAAAAGACATCCATAATTATGTATTTATTAGCTAAATTTTAGCTAAAACTGTGACCAATCTAAATAGTTTACGAATAAATATTTCAAACATAAATATTTGTTTTGAAAATACTAATATTTTTAGTTTATGAATATGAAGGAAAAATATTTTACTGTACAATAGACCGATTTTTATCATTTTTCAAGTCCAAAATACTTACCAAAACTTCTGCATGCTTTCTTTTTTAATTTTTGAGTTATCTTTAAGACGGGCAGACAGACAGATACACGAGCAAACGAAAAAAATAATCAAAGTTACTAACATAAACGACGTATTTGTATTTACTATCAAAATATGGTGGAAGCGTAATAAATTTAATTCTACCTATTATTTTTATATTATATTTATGTCATAAAATTGGGTTGTCATCCGCTTTCCGAAAACATAGCGCACTTTGTGAAAATATTTTTATTTAATTCTGTTGGCTAGTTTAACATTTTTGTTACAAAATGAAAGTATCAAATATTTAGTCTTATTTACCGCCATAGAAGCTTGGAACACTAGGTAGTAGATAGAAGGTATTAGTACGGCACTAACACGTATAATGGAGTATGGTAATTTGTTTTGACATTATTAGAAGATATCCACGGCATGGATCCATTCATTCATTCATTTCATTCAGTGATATACAGTGAGATAGAGTTAGAGTTATGGCCATAAACAACATATATAACATAATATTTATTCATTGCCTGCCTGCCTGCCTTGATACTTACCACTTAGTTGCTACTGTTTTACTCTACATATGTAATAATTTACGTGATTTTACATACCCGTATTTTGTGTGTTGTTGACATATGAGAGACTATTATTATTTAACATAAGTTATTTTACATATATATACAAATAATTCTATTCATTTTATTAATTAACGTATTTGTGATTATTCTGAAAGACTTTATACTCAGTAATTTTTGTAGAAAATCAATATAAAAAAGCTTGCAGAAATTTTGAATTAAAAAAATTTTATGTCATATAATTTGTATCGCACTTTCCAAATCAGTCAGGATTTTAAACTATATCACTTTAAGTTAAGGAAATTGCTAATCTTTAGTCAAATTATCCACATTTATTTAAAAAAAAAGACTAAAAGACAATTTTTTCTAATCCAGTTTATTGCAGGAATATCCAAAAAGAATCCAATGTAAACGTCATTTTCAGTATTTACTGTAAATTTAATTCTTCAAGAATTAAATTTACAATAACTTTGTAAGTTAATTCTTCAAGATCCAAGTTTTGATCGTGAATTACGTTTTCTAGCATCATAGAAATTATAACAAGTAAACCATTTTATCAAAAATTTACTGTAAATTTCCAGGTTTCGTTCTTGAAGAATCAATTTAGTGAATTACGCCAGGTTTTCTAGTATCATCGAAATTAAGTGAACCATTTAAGAAAAATGGGTACCAATTTCTATCAGACTAAATACATGACAATAAACAATAATATAACAATAAAAAGCCTTTTTTCACAATAATGAGAGTTTGTAATAAAACAAATATAAAAATAATTATTTTATACATGTAAAAAAAAAATCAAAACAGAACTCTCATATAAATTCAAATGGTTAAAAACAACCCTTAGTTATTTAAGTATCTCTATTTCAATGTATATATAAAAAAAGGAACAAAAAGGATATGTCAAGAACAAAAAATAGAGAAGAACTGTAATAATAATAATATTGAAAGCAACAAAAACAATTTAAGTAATTTTATTTCTCAATTGTACAATTTATATTATAAAAGATATCACCTCTTACTGCAAAAAAAGAACTTGTTTGGAGCTCCATAAAACCTCTATGCATACCAATATTGATATAAATAAATGTGTTTAATTTGTAGCTTATTTTGAAGTTATACTTCATTGAGTGAAATTTTAAGATGCACCACCGTCACACAAAATTGACTGTGTTGATTGTCCTTCTGCAGTCCTTTTATGATTTTATTGTAATTAATTATTTTCATGCAATTTAAAATAGTTTTTTAATGATGCCAAAGAAGTATAACTTCAGACACGCGTAAATAACTTACACGCAGCCATTTTTTTAAAATCAGTTTGTACTGATGAGGTAGGATGATGCAAGTTTGAAAAAATTCTGATCTCAACGTGAAGAGAGCAGCACTTCAGTCAATTAAAACAAATGAATAAAGGGCATTGATGATATTGGAAGTAATGTGTTCCTAAGTTAAAAAGAATAATGGTTTTTGCTCCGATTTAGTAAATTTTTGTACATGTCAACATTTTGGAACTTTTATTTTATTTCCATCGGTATGTGAAACTCATTCAGGTGAAAGTTCATAGCTCCAATAGTGATGAATATTTGTAAATTTCTTGTAAACAATTGAGGAAATGATCATGATGGTTCCATTTCAGGAATGTATAATGTAAAAATTACCATTGCTGGGATATTTTGCTTGGAACTTACCTCTTTGTTTCACTTAAATGATGATATTTCATGAACCATTTATCCGATTTCGATGAAATATATGTACATGCGTGGTAGAAGTTTACATAAGTTATTTCAATTGTGTGAAAGTAGATTATTCTAGATTTTTTAGTGGCAAAACATTTGTACACAGAGGTATGAAGACATATAGCAACTTTATCTTATCGAGACATGAACAAGGATAGATAGATTGAAATGAATTGATTGAGGAAAATATATAATAAGATTTTTCGTAGGGAAAATGATAAACAAAGCAAAGAGAGAACACTTCTTCTACCATCAATGACGTAGGAAAAAAAAATCATGATGCATTTAATAGCATTTATCTGTTAGAATAATACAAACATATCTATTAAATAGTATATTAAATAAAGATATGTATATATTGGTGTCGTCCCGCACATGTTTATCTATGGTGTTGTGAGCGTGTACCCTCTATATTGTTCTCCCTAGGGAGGAGGAGCGTCTCCAGTGTCGATCAATGCGTCTCGACGTCGCATTGGCCACATAACGACGCTAGGGGCGGACGTTGTGCTTGGATAAATCACTTAATTCCCTTACTTGTTTTTCATACTACGATCATTTTTCACGTGGATAAATATCTATCTTCTTACAACAAGATATATTACAATCATTTATATTTATGGTTATCTCACTTTATATACTTGCATTTGTATTATTGCTCTCTTTATCTAAATGATGGCTGCTGCTTTGCTGTTCTGTTGTGTTATATTTATATTTTTTGGTGGATTCATTCTGGTGTAATATATATTAATATTCGTACAGAAAGTCCTTGAATTCACCCCAAGAATTGAAATAAAAACTTATCGTCTTTTCATTTTGAGATCCTTTGACATTATTTTGGAACATTTATAAAATTGTGTGTGATTGATTATGAAGGTTTTTCACCAAATTGATCATGTGGTCACGATTTCGACTAGCCAGAAGGAAAAATGTCCAGTATGTAACTGTGAATGCATAAAATGTCTTCATTATAACAAGCCTGGAACATTATTTTACGGGAAAAATGAGGAAAATGAAATTATACTCCAAGTTCAAATCGTATCATGCCTAAGGTACCTTTTTTCCAATAAAGAACTATCCAAAATTTCTCCTTTCATTGTTTATATTAAGAAAACGAATCACAAATTTAAAATTAAGGTTTAAACTCATTTACAAATTTTCCAAATAAATTTCATTAATTGAAAATATTTCAGACTAGTTTTAATGAAGCCTCATACGAATTGAGTAACGTCACTATTTACCACATAAATTATCACAGTTTCGTTAATTAGAAACTCATTGGTCTGACTTCCAAAGTACATATTCACCAGGGGTAGTTTTATAAACATTAGTTGAAATGATTCACTTTATGAGATAAATCCATTTAAAAAGTAAATGTTATTTTTGTTGTTTTTTCCAGTTGTTGTTAAGTAAATCGTTTTCATTTTATTATTTTATTTTTGTTTCCCAGTTTTTATGAATTCTATTATTGTTTAGAAGCAATTAAATGTTTTATTGGCGTACAAATAGTTTTCATTTAATTGGCAGGAAAAGTATTTATATATATGTATATAGACAATTTATATACTTAGAGAAATAGATATCGTTTAAGAGAAACGTGTTTTCATTTCAAAACATTAATGTATTTTTGGTTGTGATTACATATCAAATGGATAAATTACATGTAATTTATCAATTAAATGGTTGTTATTGCAAAAATGGTTCTGAATCTAGACTACATTATAGCTTAGTTTTTATTAGGGAACCATTAACAAAAATACCAGAAAATACGTTTTGTTTCACAGAATTTCAAAAATGCATTGCATGGTAATTTTAATATATAAGTTTTGGGTTAAGAGAGACAAACCGACTACCGACTTTATAGAACGGCTTCTAGGGAAATCTTAAAATAAAGAAAATTGTATTTAAAAAAACGTTTTTTTCAGAGTCTACCATGATCGTGAAATAAAAAAAAATCTTTAGGATCCAGCAACCTAAAAGAAGTTTTAAATTTGGCCTTATTTGTATGGACAATTTTTTTATTAACACGTTCATCAGCTTAAAACTCATTTGCTAAGCTCAATCTTTTAAAAAGTGTTGAAATTCATTTTTGAAAACTATACCTGCTTTAAGGATCCACAATTCAATTATTTTGGATTTTATTTTGGGTGTTTAAAGAGGTATAGAGAAAATGGGAATTTTGTAGTTCACAGAAATGATCATATTAAAAAAAAGAAAAAAAACAAATTAAAATAAATTTTGTGTAAATGTAAGGTATTTTAAAAATGTGCCCTGATATTTCGCTGAATCCTTACAATTCCAGGTAATGATGTTCACTATTAAATACTGTGTGTGAGTACTCTGGACATAATAATTTCTTACAAATAAAATTTCTTGGAGCTTGGATTTAACGTTAACTTCAATTCACTTATAACACTGAACTAAATAACTAATTAGACAACATTATCTTCTAAAATAAAAACACAAAAAATAAATATTTATTAATTATTCCATTTATTATTTTCATACGAGACATTATTGATAGTTTTTTTTTTTTTTTTGTTTTTTTTTTTGTTTTTTTTAATTAATTGATTTAAATAATAATAATAATTAATGAATAATATAACTATATAATTACATAATTTACCTACAATTTTTTATTTTATATAATAATTTGTAATAACATTATTTTATTATTTATTTTATACAAATTTTTGTGATTAATTATTAATGGAACACATTATTTGTTATTAAATTTTTTTGATTTTTTGAAAATTTTATTATTTATTTATTTATTATAATAATTATTATTTGTAGTTTTTATTTACTGTGTGTTTTTTTAATTAGTTTTAAACAAAAATTCAATTGTATTTTTATCACAAAATAAATAACAGTAGAAATACAAAAAATAAAAATAAATTTTTATACATAATGACCTTTTGATACCCGACATTACATGAAGTTTAATGGGATTGTACATTTATGTCCAAAATTTCTAATCATGAAACATAGAAGTACAAAAAATGTCTTTGAAAAACAAATAAAGTTATTAATTGAAAAATTTGTCATAAAGTGCAAAGATTTGCCTTAATTTCAGGTCAAAATAACTGAATATCTTTTTGTTGTTTTTTTTTTTAAATTTGTTATATTTTTTAAGCCACTTACTTAAATTGAAAGACATTCTGAAAAAAGACATCTTTATAAAACACTATAGCCAAAAAGGCAAAAATAAAAATTTTTGAAATAATATGAATACATGAAATAATTTATTTTTTAGCCCCTGAATTTGCATTCCAGAGGTGACTGAGAATTTTTACATTAAAATTGGCAGATATTATCAGATAAAATTTTTAAATCATTTTCCATTGATAAAAATTTGGATATCTACTGTAATTTTTGAGTGTGCTGTAAACATTTGATGAAAATTAATATGTACAATTTAAATTTCAAATATAAAATTATAAAACAATATAAAACCAGTTATGTCATTTATGTTAATTTATGTTGTACATAATATATTATTATTATTATTATTTACATGCGATGAATTGTTAATTTTTTTATTAAATATTTTGTTCAATTCAAATTTTTTTTAAATCAATTACTCATATTAAAAACGAAGTGAAATTAAAAAAATATAATTCTGTTGGAAATATTTATGTTACTGATATCGAATCAATCATTGTAATATTTTCAATTATACTTCTTTGGAATTATTTTAAAGGGACGATTTTAAACGATCCATTAAACAATTCTTTGGCATAATTTTTTGGCAAAAATACAATTGGAAATGCGAATGGAGAATATTATTGGGTACAAATCAATATTATCTGATTTAAGTCTGGAGAGAACGCGAGCCAGTATTCCCGCTTATGACATGAATGGACTTGAAAATATAGAATATGCCGAGCAGATAATATATGAAATTACTCTGTTATATGTAAGAAACCTCAAAATAAGATACGACCAAGTGTTTGTTTATCCAAACGTTCCGACGGACGTTCTTTTTTGATTATCCTCATTCCTAGTTTTAACTAATTTTTACTGGATAGTTTTGTAACTTAAAAATTCAAAATTGCTTTGTACTCCAGTATTTATATTCAAAATGATTCTTATCTTGATTTTCGAAAATTTAAACAAACTTGTTTTTCATCCTATTAAAATATCGATTTTATTTTAAGCGTACACTGAAAATTTGATTCTTCAAAATATTATATTTTTCAACCCTTTAATATATTTTCCAATTTCACTTTGTGTAATTTTTCCCCTATCGAAGAAAGAAAAAAATTTGAACTTTGAGCAAAAATAGATTTTCAAGAGAATGCTATAAAAAAATTTAAGTTGGAATAAAATTTACAACATTTTCAAAATAATAAAAAACTAAGCAAAATGGTTTTTTTCTATTTAATTTTTGAAAAATACGGTTTTTTTCCTGTTAAGTAATGTGCCTTATAGAATTATGAACTTGGTTAGTTTAAAAATACAAATATATACATTTTATACATTTTAATTAAACTTATTTCGAAAATTTTCTAAATTACTAACATTATATTGCACAATTACACTTCACTTTAGAATAATCAAAATACTTTTGAAGTGTCATATCATGAAAAATCAAATAGTTTAAGTCAAAGCTAGGCATTGTTAAATTGTCATATTTTGATAAAACAAAGATTATATATGACCTATTATGAATTGAAAGCCAAGGCCTGTCAGACCTATATCATAATATAAAGTTTCGAAATCGTTAATGTGTTCTCAGTAATGTCCACAAATTTAGATGGATATAAATTTTGAGAATAAAATGATATTTTTATATTATTCATAACATGTAGGAAAAAGTTTCAAATACAATTTTTTGAATAATCAAAAAAAAAAAAATTTCAATGAAATTAAATTAACCTTGATACAATCATGGCCTGGTGGACTCTGGCTGTTAATCCATTGGATTACAGCTCCTATAAGAGCTAATTACTTTTTGCTCGTTTTTATTGATTTTCGTCCTTGATCTAGTTTATTTTTCGTATTTGAAATGCAAGGACGATATAATGGAATATTGATGATAAATGTTTATTTGAAAATTAAAATTTGAATTTGACATTTTATATACTTAGGTATTACTTTTGAACAATATTTAACGGCAGGATTTCAACTCACATTTTAAATTGAATTTAATCTTTGCTACTAGTAGTTGACATATTATTTGGCGACGAAGCGGACGGCACGTGTTGCAAGATGTCAACCGTTTTATGAGAAGATCGATTTTGTTGCTGCTGTTGTTGCTGTTGCTGTTGTTGCTGATGATGGTGTTGCTGTTGTTGTTGCAACGCTTGCAACGTTAATGGTGGCAGTAATGGAAAATTAAGACCACTAGTTAAACCAGCTGCAGCTGCTTGTTGTTGAAAGTTTGCAACATGTTGTAAACTTTGTAATAGTGCAGCTGAATGTTCTTGTGCTTTACGACGTAGTTCAGCAACACTGGATGACCGTTGATCATTGGTTACTAACGAAGTTGGACTGGAACTGTCCGTCGTATTTGATAGGGGTAGTAATGTTTGTCCTAAACTGGATAATGGTTTTATTGGACAGCACGAACATAAACCAGGAAATGCTGCTGAAACAGACAAAAAAAAAAGGTTTTTAAAAAATTTAATCGATTTTTGAGTATACCTTATGAGGCAATAACTATGAGGATGTTATTAAAATGGCTTTTAAGAGTTCGTCAAAATTTTGGATACTCGTACTGTTTTTTTATCAAAAGTCAAAAATTCTATCTTCTGGGTTGGATTGTTTCCCGACGATTTTGTTATTTTCATTGTTTAATTTATTCTAACGACAATTTTACTTAAATCTCAACTAATTAAGTATGAATTTCGCTCCAAAAGATCCTAGAAAGCTTTATAATTATTTACCAATAAGCATAAAATTGACTTAGGTAGTATAGTTTATGTTCGAATTCAATTCTCAAGAGCTTATTTTCAGATGTGAAAATTTGGTCATTCATCAACTCACAATCAAATTTTATAACAAAATGGTAATAATGTTCTACAGATAATAAATTATTTTATATTGAAAATTTGCAAATACTATCGCAGTTTCTTCGCTTATTATTGAAATTGCCAGAGACAACAATTACGATTTTCATTTTTAATAATTATCCTTAGATACTATTAATAATTTTTTTTTTTTTATAAATTAAAAAGATAAATTTGTCAGGTAGACTGGACTTTGTTTTGGTCATTTTTTAAAGAAAATGTATTCATAAATCATAGAATTATTTTCATATTACTCTAATAATATAGTAAAGACTATTAATCATTGGGGGCGCATAGCATTTTACATAATTGTTTTACATGGTACAAAGAAAATATACATTTAATCTCATTCTTACAAGATTAATAACATTTAGCTTACATAAATTTTGATATATGATAATATTTATACATAAATTATATTAATACATCTATGTCGTTAGCAATTTTGTAAAGGATTCAAGAGTATCATTAATCACAGGACTTAATTTTCACAAATACAGAAGGAATTAAATTTTGAATTCTAACAATATTGTCGCAGAAATAAAGTAAATGTTGTAATATTCGAGATGTAACTTGGAAAAATTTATTTTTAATAGTATATTTTATAAAAACGTAACAGCTTGACGTAATTCAAATTAATTATTTTAAGTCCAATAAAATTAAGTTAATTCAAAGTAGTAAATGTTTTTTACTACATAGAATGTTCAGCCATAAGCGGAAGAGTTGTGAAATAAAGCAGAAAGAAAATGATTTTGCTTTGATTACAACTTTGTATTTAAATCCTTTGAAATAGAATTTTCTTTTTTAAATTTTTCACTGCTTTCATAAATACGTTCGAAATCATTCGATTTGTTCATTTGAAGCAGAGTGGGTCAGCGGTTGCACGATGAGTTCTTATGCCAATGGTCTTAGGTTCGATTTTCGGTGAGGCGGAATTTTCTCTTAAGCCTTCACATTAGGGCAACTTAACATTATTTAGGCCAACAATTAAATAATATTTTTTAAATATTAATTAATTATAGTAATATTGGTAAGCGAAATTAATGTAAATTTTATACAGAGTAAATAAAAGGTAATAAGTTACAGAACTTGTGATGCAACGTGTTCAAAAAGTGAAATTATCGTGTCTTTTCGGCACTTATTCGCATCAAGATTTTCCGGCACACTATACCTAAGTACATTGATATTTTCACCGATAATATAATTAAATTAGTTTCTTTACTAAATCATTTTGAATTATATATAAAACCATACATAAAACACAAACCATGGTGTATTTGTATGTATTGTATACCTCCTACCACTCTTCTATATACATAATATTAAAACTGTATGTGTAAAGATTCGATCTCAGGTGTAAAGTGGTAACAAATTGATAATATTTGTGCTTGCCATAACTACCATAAGTAGATTGTGGTTACATGAAAAACAGTTATTACATTTTATTTTGTTTCTCTGTCTTTATCTCATACATTAATAATATTGTTATCCTTGTTTTTGGTACATCTGCATATCTTCTACATACACCTAAATAAATTTATTGAAAATAATGCTGCGTGGTGTTCGGAGGGATGATGTTTAAGGGATGTAAATACCCTATTGTGTAAACGATGTTATTTTACTAGTGTAAACTGGTGTGTGTATGAATTTAACTTATAATATATTTTTTTTAAACATACATTATTATTGTATTAAATTTAATGGTTACAAGACAAAATTGTTTATTGCTTGTATTGTTGAATGATTTTTAATTCTATTTACATAGAGGTGTAAAAATTTGTTAGGGTAAGTAATCCTGTCATATAATGTCATGGTTTTATTCATGGACTATTTAAATTTGGTTCAATACTTGAAAAATACATGACACGTGACTTAATGGCATGCAAGACTGGCATCGCCTACATAAAGCAGTCTTTTATCGTCGAAACTTGACATTAGCAGAATTCAAAAAGCAAGTATGCTAAAAAACTAGAACTTAGGCAGATAATTCTAATTTTCAAGTCAAATTATTTTTTTATTTTTATCGAAAACTATGAACGAAAATCGCCTTTGTAGGAAATGAAAAATTTCCACCATACTTTCGCATTAAAATATGCATTTCTCATTTGGATTAACGACCAGATGAAACAGTTCCAATTTCGAAATTACCTTATATTCATTCTATAGGTAATATTGCCTAAAGAAACAAACTTCTTTATAATTTTTGAAAAGCTATTTTAGGAAACAAAACCAGTGAAATTAAAAACTGATATTATTAATCATTAGCATTCTTAAACTGCTCTAAATAATCAGTCTATATAGTTATAGATACATATATCATAATAATATGTATTGTAATCATATTTGAGCTTAAAAACGTGGTGAATCTAAACAGTTTACGAAGTAATGTCTCAAATAAAAGTTGTTCCTTTCTAAAAGAAAACAAACACTTTTGAATTTTGATTCTATTTTTTATTGTTTAAAAATTATTTTACTGTTTAAAAGTTGGGTCATGGATTCAATGGCCCAAATGTACCGAAATTTCTCGTTAACAAAAAATCACAATTTATGCCTAGAATACCAAAATTGCAACTAATCATATCCTTTTATTTTTGAGTTATATTTATGACAGAATGACATGATTCTATGAATCCGTACCAAAATTGTGTCTATGGCTGCAATATTTTCTAGTATAACAAATCTTAGATTAAAATTAATATACTCTGACATATTGTATATATATGGAATGTAAAAAATGATGAACTTTTTAAGTTATCAACCTGTAAATAATAATAATAATAACTAAATAGCAATATTTTAATAATAAACAAAGTAGGTATACAGCTGTCAGTACATTGTTGTTATTATAATATTTTATGTTTTATAAGTTCATTATAATATATATACATAGAACGTTCGTTATACGTTATAGAGTACAAACATCTACCTAGTTATGTATATATAGGGTGGTAAAATAAATACAAGGCAAGGTAATTGAATTGAATCCACATTTTATGACGGTGACATATTATATTAGTTAATATACATATTATATCCTATATATTATTATTATTATTATATTCTGTTTTATATATATATATATACTGGTTTTTAGCTATACAATTTTGTTTACATAAAATACCGACATCTTTCATTTTAATCATTGTAAATGAGAAAATACTTTTCATTTTGTCATTTTCTACTATTAATTAATTTTCTTTCTTTTATTATTATATAAAAAAATGAATAAAATTTTAGTTATTATATTCAATTTATTTTTGTTGCTATACAGCTGTGATAAATCTGAACGATTTCAAAAAAAAAATTGAAAAATGTATTTTGGATGCAGTTTTGGTCTTTAGATTTGAACCTTTTGCCTGATGTTTAGTACGAAATAATTAAAGTATGCGATATTCAATTGTTTTACCAAATAAAACAATCTCATCGACCCCCTCATTGACGTAACGTAATTACCAACCACAACCGATCCCCAAAGTTAAGCTATAACAGACACAATGAGAACATGGATGGGTGAACATCGGAAATTGCTGTTGTTGTATAAATTGAATATATCCTCACTGTAATCACTATATAACTTTAGTAGTTAAAAAAAATATCATATTATAATTTCCTTCTGATTTTAAAAAATAATAAACATTTTTCATCTTTGGGTTTTTTTCTAATTTTATGATTTAGAAGTCATGGATTCATTAGACCCAATGGATCGATTTTGCTCATTTATGAAATTTTTATGTCCTTAATACGTTATCAAAACTTTTTTTCTTCACTTTCCAGTTATTTTAAATAGATTTAGACAGTAATTTTGTTGCTTTATTTTTAAGACATGATCTTGGAAATTAAAATCAGGCAAAGCTATAATTCATTATGTTTCGCGTGTCATTATAAAAATATATAATCCCAGTATTTTTTTTGAATGTTTTGTACGGTCTTTTTAAGTGCCAATGCATTAAATTTCTATAGCAAGGTTCAACTGTTACATAAAAGTAAAACTTCCTGATTAAATATAAAAATGTAATAATGGAGAGAACTGATTGAGTAATTTTTTAATTATTCCTATATTTAAATACCGAATAAAATAATAATCCACAAAACAAAATAAAAACACAGAAAAATTAAAAACATCATTAATAATTTTATGATATAAGACCATTTTTTTATTATAACAGGTAATATTTAATATAAAGCTCTGCTATGCTATTAAAAATTGGGTGTCAGTAACTTCTATATACAGTCTAATTATTATACAGCTTTTAAGGCATTTTCATGCATACATTTTTTATATATTTCTCATTTGACATACAAGTTTTATTCGTAAAATATTTTTTGAAATAGCAGTGAAAATAAAACCGAGAATAGAACGAGCTTGGTACAATTTTTATAATTTTTAGGAATAAAAGAAAAAACATTAAACACACAAATTTGGTATTGATATGATCTCTGAAATTTATTTGTATACGGAGGTAAACAGTAATCTTAATGAAGAATTTTTATATTCTTTATTTAAAAAAAATCTTTTAAAAGCTGATGATGTTGTTATTCTGATAATTATCTACATATTTTTAAACACAGTTTCCATATTATTATTATTAAAAATAAAAAATAATTAAAAAGTTTACCTTTTAACGCTGGAAATAGGGGTGGTGAAAATTGTGATGATAGGTGTGATGCCAAATGTGATGGAAAAAACAATGGTGGTGTATTTCTCGTTGCGTTTGATCCATCTAATACAGGTCGAAAACCAGCGGCACTAAAACAAAACATACACAACATTTTTAATTTTTGTTTTTGGATTTGAAAGAATTTTATTTGTGTGGGTTTATTATTTTAGGGCCTAACAAGAAAATTCTAATAAACATGCATTCTTTTTCGTGGAAAAATTTAAACTAAAAATTATTCGCTATTTGGATCGTTTGATTTAATCATAAGTTTCTCAATTTTTATCCAAATTGTTCTAAACAAAATATAGGTTTCTAACAGAATTAAAAATGAAAATTATTACTGAAAATTAGTGAGTTAAAGAAAAAAATTCACCGAAATCGGTTAAAATATGGCAAAGATATCGAAAAAATTAATTTTTTAAACTTTGTGACGTCATAAAAATCAAAAAAATTAATTTTCCTCTATAACGCTCAATTTTTATCCAATTCCGGCAAACAAAGTGTGTAATCCTACTAAATTTGAGTCATAGTTTTCATATTTTTGGTTAAATTAAACATATCTGGAATAAATAACAAGATAATGAGGGTCAGGTTATAATATCTCATATAAGGGTTGACATTAGCGAATTAATAGTAGTAAAAATGAAAACTATGACCTTAAATTAGTAGGTTTAAAAAAAAAGTTCACCGAAATCGGTTAAAATATGGCAAAGATATCGAAAAAATTAATTTTGTAAACTTTGTGACGTCATAAAAATGAAAAAAATTGATTTTGCTCTATAACGCTCAATTTTTATCCAATTCTGGCAAACAAAGTATGCAATCCTACTTAATTTGAGACATAGTTTTCATATTTTTGGTAAAATTAAACATATCTGGAATAAATAACAAGATACTGATGGTCTGGTTACAATATCTCATATAAGGGTTGAACTTAGCTAATTAATAGTAGTAAAAATGAAAACTATGACCTTAAATTAGTGGCTTTAAAAAAAAAGTTCACCGAAATCGGTTAAAATATAGCAAAGATATCGAAAAAATTAATTTTGTAAACTTTGTGACGTCATAAAAATCAAAAAAATTGATTTTGCTCTATAACGCTCAATTTTTATCCAATTCTGGCAAACAAAGTATGCAATCCTACTTAATTTGAGACATAGTTTTCATATTTTTGGTAAAATTAAACATATCTGGAATAAATAACAAGATACTGATGGTCTGGTTACAATATCTCATATAAAGGTTGAACTTAGCTAATTAATAGTAGTAAAAATGAAAACTGTGACCTAAATTTAGTGGGTTTAAAAAAAAAGTTCACTGAAATCGGTTAAAATATGGCAAAGATATCGAAAAAATAAATTTTGTAAACTTTGTGACGTCATAAAAATCAAAAAAATTGATTTTGCTCTATAACGCTCAATTTGTATCCAATTCCGGCAAACAAAGTATGTAATCCTAATTAATTTGAGTCATAGTTTTCATATTTTTGGTTAAATTAAACATATCTGGAATAAATAACAAGATAGTGATGGTCAGGTTATAATATCTAATAGAAGGGTTGAACTTAGCGAGTTAATAGTAGTAAAATTGAAAACTATGGCCTAAAATTAGTGGGTTTGAAGAAAAAGTTCACCGAAATCGGTTAAAAAATGGCAAAGATATCAAAAAAATTAATTTTGTAAACTTTGTGACGTCATAAAAATCCAAAAAATTGATTTTGCTCTATAACGCTCAATTTTTATCCAATTCTGTCAAACAAAGTATGTAATCCTACTAAATTTGAGTCATAGTTTTCATATTTTTCGTTAAATTAAACATATCTAGAATAAATACCAAGATAATGAGGGTCAGGTTATAATATCTCATATAAGGGTTGAGCTTAGCGAATTAATTGTAGTAAAAATGAAAACTATGACCTTAAATTAGTGGGTTTAAAAAAAAAGTTCACCGAAATCGGTTAAAATATAGCAAAGATATCGAAAAAATTAATTTTGTAAACTTTGTGACGTCATAAAAATCCAAAAAATTGATTTTGCTCTATAAAGCTCAATTTTTCTCCAATTCTGGCAAACAAAGTATGTAATCCTACTAAATTTGAGTCATAGTTTTTATATTTTTGGTTAAATTAAACATACCTAGAATAAATACCAAGATAATGAGGGTCAGGTTATAATATCTCATATAAGCGTTGAGCTTAGCGAATTAATTGTAGTAAAAATGAAAACTATGACCTAAAATTAGTGGGTTTAAAAAAAAAGTTCACCGAAATCGGTTAAAATATGGCAAAGATATCGAAAAAATTAATTTTGTAAACTTTGTGACGTCATAAAAATCCAAAAAATTGATTTTGCTCTATAAAGCTCAATTTTTCTCCAATTCTGGCAAACAAAGTATGTAATCCTACTAAATTTGAGTCATAGTTTTCATATTTTTTGTTAAATTAAACATATCTAGAATAAATACCAAGATAATGAGGGTCAGGTTATAATATCTCATATAAGGGTTGAGCTTAGCGAATTAATTGTAGTAAAAATGAAAACTATGACCTAAAATTAGTGGGTTTAAAAAAAAAGTTCACCGAAATCAGTTAAAATATGGCAAAGATATCGAAAAAATTAATTTTGTAAACTTTGTGACGTCATAAAAATCCAAAAAATTGATTTTGCTCTATAAAGCTCAATTTTTCTCCAATTCTGGCAAACAAAGTATGTAATCCTACTAAATTTGAGTCATAGTTTTTATATTTTTCGTTAAATTAAACATATCTAGAATAAATACCAAGATAATGAGGGTCAGGTTATAATATCTCATATAAGGGTTGAGCTTAGCGAATTAATTGTAGTAAAAATGAAAACTATGACCTAAAATTAGTGGGTTTAAAAAAAAGTTCACCGAAATCGGTTAAAATATGGCAAAGATATCGAAAAAATTAATTTTGTAAACTTTGTGGAATAAATAACAAGATAGTGATGGTCAGGTTATAATATCTCATATAAAGGTTGAACTTATCGAATTAATAGTAGTAAAAATGAAAACTATGACCTTAAATTAACGTGTTAAAACTTGTGAATAATTAATTATGATTATTTGAAAAGTAATAAAAAAATGTATTTTTCTATTTTCTAATCAAATGTCTAGAACAAGTCCATTGCTTATTAAAAGTCTCGTGTACAATGTAAATAAGGAATCCAGCGAACGAAAAAATAATACTTTAAAAAATATGTATTATGAGAAAAACAATGTATTATGAGTAATAGAATTTATCAAATCACCCCCTAATACAATTACAAAAGAACATAACAAAATAACAACATCTTTGTCTACTTTAAAATGCATTAAAAATAAAATCATTAGAGACTGTTTTTTAAGAACATCAGAAAAACCATTTTGGTATACTTCTGTATTCAATAATGATTACATTAATAATAAATCAAAAAAATAATATAAAAAAAAAACAAATGAAGGTATTCACTATGGGTATTTATTAACTCCACATATGAACCCAAATTCAATGTTTTTAGCCTATCTCATAATTTTTCATCTCGATTATCTCATGAACAATAATTGATATCGTCTTAGAACTACCTACGTTCCACGCTTAATTGTGTAACTTAAAACTGAAGACTTTTTAGCTAAATCAGTCCAGTTGTTTTTTGGTTGAGTATAAGAAAACAAAGAAAACCAATATTTTACGCTCCTCATTGGAAGGTTCGTCGCGTTGACCTTGCTAATCACATCTAGATCACTTCTGGAGTTTAACAATTGAATGGAAAACTCAAAGCTTTCTTTGGAAAGATATTCTAATTTTCTCACCATAATTTAAACATATCAAGTTCTAAATAAAAAAGATAATTAAAAAATCGTATTTACTTAAAAATAAAATAATTTTTATAATTGTGGTATAATTTAAATATCATAATGGAATTCTTATTTAAAATAAATGGAATAAAAGATTATTTTTTTTACCTGCTCTTAATAATTCTAATAATATTTATATATATAATAATATTTATAATATATATGTTATATATTTTTTTAAATAAATTATAAATAATACCAAGAAATGATTACATTAAAATGAAAAAGTAAATGAAGTCAGTCAAATATATTTTAATACTATAATGAAATATATAAATGCATTAAATGTAAAATGTTTCTGAGCTTTTCAGCTTCCATTATATTTAAATATAATTCGTATAAGATATTTAATATGTATACAGGAGGTATATTATATTATATTATATCAAAATCATTGTTTGGCAACGATCGAATTCGGACAAACCCTAAATGAAAAATTGAAAATTCCTTAAGGATTTTTCAATGAAAATTTTATGGATGATTCCAGCACGTTATGACCTCTGTTCTCTCATAAAAATAAAATTCAAAAAACAATTAACGCAAAAATGTTTAAAATAAAATGGTCTCAAGATTATACATTTTTTGGACTAAAAAATAAACTTAAAGTCCAACGAAAAATAGAACACTTGGTTAAAGGTAAATACACTAAAAATATTAAAAACGATCAAATTTGAATATCATTTATTTTGAGAAAATCACAACATTATTAAAATATGATTCGAGCTCTCAACTCTTAACTGAGTTACAATGAGTCGAAATTTACAAACGTTTTAAAATACATAGTAAATATTATAAGAATAATTTAAAGAATTTCTTTAAAAATTTTCGATAGAAAAAAACGACCTGTAGAAATCACAGAATAGCATTTAAACCAAAACAAAATATAATATTTATTATTTGTTTCTACATTCAGCAGCAATCTTTATTATTATTATACATACATACATACATAGATAGGTACATACAGTTAATAAATATTATAGAAAAGACACACAACCAACAATGGATAAGTAAAATCCTTTAAAATGGTTTACATAATTCTATTTCTCATGAGACACAAAAAACCATCATCTACCTACCCTCTATTTTTGATTTTAAATTATATACATCATCATCATCATCAATGTATGTGTGCTCGCTTTCTTTGAATAAAAAAGGTATTAGGGATACGCAATCGAATTTAAAGTTTCGATACTTGACTCATGGAGTAGCATCGAATCAAAAAAATCTAGTGTCGAACATATAGAGTACTTAACAATGTCTTAAGATATAGACACTTTGTCCTACTGGATTTTTTTTCCAAAAACTAAATATCAATATTTCTTTGATTCCTCAAGATATATTTTCTGTCCCTTTTCGATCAAATTTTTTATGAAAAAAAATGGTATACCAAGAATGATTGATAATGTCGATTTGTTAAATTAATCTTTTTCATTTTCTTTTGTTGGTATGCATCAATATCTTGAGTTATCAGTACCAAATGGGAGGAAAATCAATAGGAAAAATCGCTACATGAAAATGTATTGCTATTTCTAATTGTATAGGAAAAATTCTCTTCTGATTGTATAGAAAGAATTCATACGTTGGGGTATCGTGCGAGTTGGGGTATCGTGGTCTTTTGATATCAATACTATTGTACGTTTTCTTGTAAGAGTACTTTTTAAAAAATTGTTTTATAATCGATAATTTTACGTTAAAGAGTGCTTTAAGAAAAGTACTCGATTTAAATAAATGTAACAAGTACTAAGTTGTCAGTATCGAAAGAAAATTACTTGATACCAAAAAGTATCGATAATTTTATCATGTTCCTCCCATATCTGTTTTCATATAGCAGAAGTAATGCCGTACATATCGAATGGGTGCATTCATATTAAAGTTGTCTGTGCTACAGCGTCTCTCTTCAACTTTAAAATAAGATGACATTATCAATTATTTATTATATGAAAAAATTATTATAGAAAATCATATTTATTTTATTAAAATTTAATATTTTATGTAACTTATTACCCATTTATTATGATAATATTAGATGAAGATTTTTATATTAATTCATGAATAAAATTGAAAATAATATGCCCTGTTTCAGAATAAGCATAAATTTTTCAAAGTGAATGGCTGAATAATTAATATAAAATTGCTGTCTTTATTTCAATACTTTAATGTCACAATCATACATAATTTTCCTAATCTGAATAACCTAATAAATAAGACTGGAATTCATCTATTCAATATTATAAAATTTCTATAATTTCAATATCATATTTATAAAACATTTTATAAAATAATTAACTAAAATATTTCATTAAATAATTATTTAACTAATTTTATAATTTTCGTTAGTTTTAGATATTAAATAAGTACTTCCATTCCATTTCCTTTTTCCATTCAAAGAATATTATTTATATAATATATAATAGTATATATAATAAATAAATTTAATTAACTGTATCTTAAATATAAATTAATTAAAACCTCTTTAAAATACTTTATAATATATATCTCGTATATATGTAGTATATTAATAGTGAGATGGTATTGGATAATTTTACTAAAATTCAATTTGATCAACTCCTATATAAATATAATAAAACCATTTGAGTACATACTGATTCTGGCCTTTCCTTTGACCGCTTCACTTGCATTGCTAATCCGTTGATTAACCTCTTTCAATAATATCGTACCACTATTTCATGAATGTGGTTTTTTAATGGTATAAATATTTGATTAAAATTATTTAAATAGAAGCTACTTCACGAACATGGATTTGAAATTATTGCTTTTTAAACCTTTAAAAATAGGAAAGATATAGACATTTAAAAATCAATTTGATTAAACAAAGAGGAAAATACTTGCATATGGCGTCACTTGCTAGTATCTCCTTATAAATTACATATAATTTCTATTTACAGATTATAATTTCTTTTTTTGTGAATCAATTTTTATACAACTTGTGATTTTTGCTATGACATAATTTCACATTTGGATGTGAAATATAGCATGTTTGATATCACTCAAATACGCTTTTAGTCTGTGCATGTGATTAAATTCAAAATTTTGACTATTTAATTTTGTACGTGGTGCTCCAAACAGAATATGTAGCTCCAGTTTATGTGCATTCGGAATTTGACATGTCGATAATCTCAAGAAAAAAGTTAATGATATCAACAAGGAATTTCTGAATGATTTTGCAGAAAAATTGGTCCAACCGTTTTTTGCTTAGGATAAAAAAAAAAAAAAAAAATTCCCAGATTCATAATAATCAGCAAATTTTAGTTTTTTTATTCCCCTCATTGAAGGGTTCGTCATGTGAAACTTGGTGATCGCACCTAGATCTTTTTTATAATAGATTACCAAAGACATTTCTAGTTCAAAATGCTTACTTTGTTCTAAAAATAATGTTTTCTTAAAGAACAAAATTATACTAAACTGTAATGTGGTTTGTTTAACAGATTGATTGAAATAGTGATCCGAACTAATGATTGAATCTAATTAGAATGTTAGTAGTACAAATTAAACTAGATATGAGCGCTGCAAGCATTTACCCAACTTCATGTTAGCATTATGTTATCTCTTGTGCTAACTAATATAACGTTGCTGTATCAGAGACGACGCGTCACTCCTTTCTCATACTATTCATTTTACCATCCATGTTGTATACATACAGTGCGCTTCAAAATTCATCTTACAGAAGCAATGCTAAGTGAATAAACATTTAAATGTATTATTTAATGAATTTTCTATTTGGTTTTTGGTCATGCCATAATTTTACCAAATTTATTTTTAATATAACCTTTGGATATTTTGTAACTATTGGTCCATGTTTCTGAAATATCGAACGTTCCAAAGTATCGTTTTCTTCCAGAGTTTTTAATCGATATATCAAAAGGTATAATACATGCAATCGATCCAAAATTTGTAATTTTGTGTTTTGAATCGTATTTTGGATTTAATCCAGAAAATTCAATACAAAACCAAGCGAGAGGCTTTCACAGGTTCCCAAATACTTCTTATACTTTGAATTTTAGATTTTCTAGTAGTAACGTCTTTTTCCATAGAATTGATACGAAATTACAGTCAAACAATTTTTTGCATATCCTGTGTACAGCCTTGTATATATATTGGATCATGGTTATATACTTCATATTGAAAAGTACATAACCACACTTTCAAGTATCGTTTCTCGTTATATATATATTATACACAATCATTATATAAAACATCCTTTTATCCTGATACTAATTTGGTATAGTATAAGAGAATATCCTCTCCTAGTTTTAATAGGATGGATATACACAATATATTTTACTATTTAAAACTTTATGGTTTAACTGACTTGATTTAGAAAACTCATAGAATAGACAACTCAACGTTGTTAATATTAGATATATTTGCATAGCCTTCTATTTATTATCCTTAAATTACTTCTTTTCCACATTTATTCCTGGTCTAGTACATAACCCAACAAAGCCATTTTTTAATCGTCTATTTGGGAATGCAATATTTTATGTCTTTATCTATGACCAGTGTAAAAACTGTTAGACAAAAAAATACAATGTATGTAAACTTTTTACAAATTTTCCCAACTAAATTCAAAAATAGGTTCATAATTCGCTGCGAATTATTTGTTAATTAATTGTGGATAAAAGGCTTGGTTGGCTAAGCTTTTTTTCGTTAGACAACTTTGTTTTTCCGCAATTGTAATTTTAAGGTTTAATATTGTAAGAATGATCAAAGAAATATTACTTTGGCAATTATTTATTGTTAATAAAATTTAAGAAATATCTAATATTAAATCATATATCATTATCAGACTTATATAGCATTAGATTGATAAAGTAGTATTTCGTAATCATAGAAGCAAAAGAAATTAATTTAATGCATAGTGCCCATAAAATTCCTTAAATGTGTCATTGATTGATATCCAATATTGGATTTCTTACAAAACACACTGTAAATTTTGTATTTAGTTTGTATAATTTATTTAGATATCTTCTTTATATAAAGTTTATACAAATTTAAATATAGAAATATTTCCGGCTAAAGTGCTTTGATATAGTTACCACACTAATTAGTTGATTAATTAATTGCATACACAGGTGATATAGAAGAAATATATAACATAAATTTATTATATATTTAATATAGAAATTCATTTTGTACAAAGTGATCGAATATAATTATATATTATCATTAAAACCATGTGTCAATTTCAATTAAGTTAATATCTTTTGAACAAAAATCAGGGTTTTCAAAAATTAATACCTTACAAAAACTATGATCAAATTCTTGACTCCTTATAACACACATTCACAAAATTATATTAGTTATCAGAAATATCAAAATATACCTAAAATTTTTGGCAATAATAACTAAAAAAGTTTAATTAAGAAATTCAAATTTTGATGTATTGAAAAATTAATTCTCTAATTCTTTTTAAAAATAAATTTAATACTTTATTATTTTAAGCAACTTTTCAAAATTTATTATTTTTTCTTCAGGCTTTGAAATATAATCTTACAATCGATAATTATCTACTTTTATTTTGATGAATTAAATTTGTCACGTAAAATTTGAATCCTGCGCTGTAACTTTCAAACGCGTTTTCCAATTTCGTTTAAATTTGGAAAACATGATTATTACACTCAATAAAATTTACTGTATAGTTTTTGGAAAAATTATATCCCCCGTTTGGGAAATATCTACAAAAAGTTAAAGCTATCTATTTGCAGTTGAGTTGAAATAATTATTTAATAACGAGGAACCGACAAGGAAAACAGTAATTTTTATTATGGAAAATATATAATAAGTACCAATTTCTTTCTATGGCAGCTAAGAAAATGGGGTATTAGAAATCAATGTGAAATAGGAAAAACTTATATTTTCCTTTAATCCATCCTTTTTAATCCATTTTAATTTTAATCCATCTTTTGTGCTATAGAGGAGTATACAATTTTTGATATATTCCAGATGAGGCCAAAAGCTCACTAAAGTACAAGTTTTGAATCATACCATATAATCATTGAATATTCAAATATACATACAGAGTTAGTTAGTTAGTTATATGATCGTGGTAATTCAAACATAATTCGTAGTATTCATGTTCAAAGACACATCATCATCATCATTTGTTATATAGTGGCAGTAATAATATCTACGTATATACCAAGGTAACATACTATAGTATACCTAGATCTACTATACATATAATAACTAGCATAGCACCATCTAGTGATGTAAATTGATAATAATTATAAATAATTAATTAATACTTAAATATGTTGTGTTTATATTTACATTATACACATATATACGTAGAGCTATATTTATTACTCTGAGAGCTATCATCAAAACTTTTTCAATTAAATGTTAAGATTTTACCATTTAGAAAATCTTCACATACTGAAGTGGAGATATGTTTTTAATAAAGACCTCTCTCTACTGGCTTTATTAATTAAATACAATCTGTAATTTAATATACATTGTATTTTTTTTTACTTTTTCCGCGGCAATAACTCAAAACTCTCCAAATGTTATGATATTTGGTATGCACAATCTTGGCATGAAAATATAGGGCTTGCATTACAAGAGTATTTTGCAAAAAAATATTAAATATTAAAAAAAATTGTAACTTTAACTTTAGAATCTTTATAATGGGAAAAACTATTCTGCATACCCTAAGTTTTTGGGATTAAAATTACGTCTTTGCCAAAAAATAACCTCTCAAGAACATGTCGAACAAACATCAACTAGCAAGAGCCTATACTTTCAAATGAGCAACAAACTTTTCACGGAAAATTCGACCTTGGCCTAAAAACCTCAAGAAATCTCGGTTTATTTCTTCAAAGCACAATCTTTTTTGTATAAACTCTAAATTCTGCTATATGGGTGTTAATTCCTTGAGCATTCCTACGATAACCAATACATTTAAAGTATCTTCAGTCCAGCGAGGACCTGATGACCAGACTTATTTTGGATTTTCTTAGCTTGCAATTGTCAATAGAGTCTTGTAATAACAAATTACATACATATAATATCATTTGGATGTTGTAATGTAAGCAAAGCTCTCGGACTATATGTTTTCGTAGGTAGATTTTATCTTGTACACACATTTTATCTATGTAGTAGCTCGTAGTAGATATCTACCTGTGCCATATGATAATATCACCAACATGATAACAACACACACATTTGAAATGTTTGTTACCTAAAGTGATCTTATTACTATGTTATTAAGTTATCCCGATATAAATTGTTATACAATATTTATGTACTTTAAGAAACATCTACATATACCTACTGTACATCAACTGTACTTACAGGATGTTTTATATAAAAGTTGTATCTTTATTTCTCACAGAAAACATAGATATCAATGGTTGTAAATATCACGTGTGTAGTACACTTAAACTCGTATTGGTAAACCTCAACGGTGTTGGTGTTGCAGATCAAGTTACTTAGACATAGTGATCTACACCCGAAGAAGAAACGCATGAATTATTTGAACCCAATGGTCTAATATTGCTCTGATCCACGAACTTAACGCCTCCAAAACTTTTCCTGGCTATCTCTTCACGTTTTTGAGTTATTTTCATAGTCGAAGAACAAATTAATTGATTATATGAACACCTGGATCAACATTTTGTAAGCGTAACATATTAAAATTAATATACTCTGACTTATTCTTCTATATATAATAAAAATTAGAATTTTAATTAAAAAAACATTTTTCTTAAATTATATTTCCTGATGTTTGTATTTATTTATTTTTAAGTATATAAAATTTTAATTTAAATCTTTATAACACGTCGACTATACAATTACTGTATTGTGTCTTCAACATCGTCAAGAATCGAGAGTCGACTCGAATAATAAGCATAAATAATATATATATATAGTTAAAAATATGAAAATCTATTTAAAGGGAAGGAATTATCATATATATATACATACATATTCTGACAATGATATAACTTTTATTACACCATATTTATATTTTCATTATAAATAAATTATGCTACTTTAGAAAACTTCTTTTCTGAAAATTAACGATGAAAAGTGTGAGAGAGTGAGAGATATGAGTATATATATAGAGAGAGACATGAATATAATATGTAATAATGAATGTAAAACAAAATAATAATATGAATATATATAGTTGAGCTGAGAGAAAGAAAAAGCATTGGGATGATGCTATATATATATATATATAAGCTTTATATTACAATAAATATGTATAAAATACTGTTACAGTATGTTTTAGAAAAAATTTTGTAAATCCAAGCGAAAACAAATCATTAGTTATACAAATGAAATGTGAATGTCTTGCTAGAAATAATCATTCGGATTGTTGACAGGCGGAGTAACATCGATAATTTGTTTTTAATGATCCAATAGTAGAGGTTATAAAATCAAACATTACTATGTTTGCGTTACAGAGGATTATTGTTTTGGATGTAAAATATGTATGGAAATGATTTGTGGGAACTTACAGATCATTTTGATTGATAGAGGGTTGAGATTTTCATCTGAAATTGTGGGAAATCCAAACAGTTTACCAAAAAATGTTGCAATAAATGTTATTTGTTTTAGAACAACTTTTTACCGTTGTACCACTGCTATAAAATTACAGAATACATTTTAATAAAACATGATGTAAATCAGAATTTAGATATATTTGAGTTTTAGGATAAACAAGTTAAAATACTGCAAAATTGATAAAATAATTCATAATTTTGTTTCGATTAAAAATAAATGAAATCTAATTTTTATGAAAATAATTTTCCTACACTTCAGTGTTTCTACAACATAAAACAATTCATATTTAATAAAATTAATTTCCCTACAAAATCTTTAATTTTATATTTAATCTAAATGAATTCACTAAACATTTCGTCATAAAAATTCGTCAAAAAGTTATTCAATTTTCTGATTTTCTAATACGATTTTTTTTAAATATTTTCGTAAAGCATTTTTTTGGATATAAGTAATGGTTAAAAGAAAAGCAAAACAAAGGATGCTTATAGAGAGGAGATTGATGTTTGCAATGTTGATCGCGTTTTGAACCTCATAATTATCCACTGATTATTTATTTTAGACAGTCTGGGAGGTTTCATGCATACATCTCCTGAAAAAAAAGATATAATTTTACAGATCTACCCAGCTACCAAACTCGACAAGTCAAAACAAACGCTTGTTTTAATGTTCTGTTTCTTTCTGTTTGAACATTTTATATGTGTGTGGATCTTGGGTTGTTAAGAAAATTAAATCAAATTTGTACCAATAAAGTTTTTTTTTTCCCTCTTCCTTATTTCAAAGAGAATTCCTCGTCATATAGTTAAATAACAGCCAGAACTGGTAGATATTATATTATATAAGATGATAATAATACGGCTTCAAGGCATAATATACATTATCTAATATATATGCAGATATTGAGTGATCCAATAAAACTGTTCACAAGTTTGTAACGTTGTAAATTATATAATTGAGAAACAATATCCATAGAGAACTGAAAACAGCAAGTGTTAACCGGACATACAAAATTTAAGAAATTCCATACACAACGATGCTATTTGTACAATAATAAAAATCTGCTCAAAGAAATTGTGATGTACGCAGACAAAATATTTTATTATCGTGCGAAGGCGAATCTTCTAGAACGTTTTTCATGCTTAGAATTATATTTTATTAAGTATTTCGATTTAAAACGACTTTATTAATTGAAGCGACGTTTCAAAATTTATAATCTTTTCTTCAGGCTTTCTACAAAAAATCTCGAAATATCTTAAATTGTTTTTCATTGAGTCAAGAGTTTTCTACTATCTTCTTTGATGTAATTTGTAGCTATTTTCAGTGCTATTCCATCAAGCTTTGAATTTTCTAGCTTTAAAAACTTGTGATAGAATCAAATGGTTTGGTAGGTGAAGTTAGATCACCTAGTATATATATATTATGTATATTCTTTTAGTATCTTATAAATATTATTTTAAAACGAAATAATGTTGTTATGTATTCCTCTGTTGTCCAATTTTGTTATAATAATAACACCAAGAAAATTTAACATGAAAAAAGAAAAAGATGAAGGAAAAATAAAAGTATTTTTAAAATATGAAAATTTAATTTTTTAATATACACTATTTTATATGGAAAATATAACTTCCATTATTTTAGTTAAATAAAATTTTATATGTCTCTGTTTTTTTTTTTGTACAATGATTAAATGTGTTCTAAGATTTATGGAGCACATCGTTAAAGACGGTAATCGGAGAAAAAAATTAATTTGAAAGATATTTTATCTTTCAGTAAATATTTTACTGTAAATTATATTGACAATATTTTTTCGTATTTTCTGGTTGCATAATTTTTATGGACAGGAATCAGCCTTGCATTGCATTAGCAAAAAATGTTCAAATAAAACGCCTAGAAGTTTTTTCTGGCACAAAAAGGAATGAGGATATCTTGTAGTACAGACAAGAGCACCTTATTAACTGGGACTTCAGGAATAGCATGCGATAGGCTATGTTGTGTATTACCACAGCTGATCGTTTTAACTATTACCGGTTGAGACTGCTCAGGCTACAGCTCAGAAAAATAGTGGGTCTTCTGACAGGGCACAGTCCGATTAATTAGGAATCCACCTTCATAATTAGGAAATCTTCAAGGTATTCGATATAGAATATTCGAGTTTGCAACTCTGAATCCATTCATTATGAGAACAAATTCGGACAAAATTCGTGGACTTTTAGCATCATCTCAAGTATCATCTTCTAGCCTGGATAGTTCTTTGAGCCAGAAAGCATCCTGGCCTTCAGGTGAGCGAGAGTTTTAAAGCAGGGTACAGAGGATCAAAAGATCTAGGTGCAAGGGACACAGCAGCGATTCCTTTTGAAATCGAACTCGGACTCTCAGTGACGGCACCTTAGCTACACACAGGTCGACGAGGATCGACTTGTTTTAAAACCTCTGTATAACCTCTATATAGAATATTTTCTATATAGAGGTAAAAGCATAATATTAATATCAGTAAGTGGTTTTAATATTATTTAATTAAACATATGTTTTCATTATATAATTAACAATTTATTAAAGAAGTGTGTCATATGATTAATTTAAGGATAAAATATATATGTTATATATAGAATAAAATAGTATAGATATATAAATAAAACAATAATTAAAAAGAGACAAAACTACATATATGTATAAAAACTTAAAATGTTAATTTTGTAATTATTAATTATGACGTTATATTTAATTTTGTGTATGATTGAAAATGATTATTAATATATATATAAAGTAGTATTTTATAATGATAATTAAAATTATATGTTTTAATATTAAATGTATTGTTTTCTGTATTATTTTATAAAATTTTTAATTACTCCTTATAAGTACATTATTGCTAATTATTTTTTATTTACTTAATAAATATGCCTTAATATACTTTTAATCTTTGTTTTTAATAGGGTAACAAATTTTTTGATGATGTGTTGCTCCAAGATAAGGATGGCCAAAGATTGTAGTTAAAATATTGACAATTACAGATTTATGCCTAAAGAAAATTTCAGGAATTACGTTACGTGGCCGTTTTGATAATTTTTATTCCTGGTTTTTAAGATTTAAGAGTATTAGTTCTAGGAAAACCAAAAATATCATTTATTTTACGATTTGAAGGTTAGTTTTCGAAATATGCCTTCAAACTTGTCCGAAATATTGATTTCTGGACCGAATTTGATGCGATATCTCAAAAACTACTCAACTAATTGTTAAATAAATGATATTTTTGAAATCAACAGGTCAAATTACCCTTGTATACATAATTTTATTGAAATCAAGGAAAACAAATTTTTCCTTTTTTTTCGATTTTTTCAAAGGGGTACCCCTTATAAAAAAACGAAAAATCGAGGAAAATTTTTCGTTTTAGATTTCAATAAAATTATGTTTTTTAAACGTAGGTTTACCTGTAGACTTCGAAAATAACATCCATTTAACAATTGGTGGAGTAGTTTTTGAGATATTGCATGATATCCGATCCTGAATCTGGACATCTCTGCATACTTGGATACCTCGGATCGGATTTAATATTAAATCTCAAAAACTACACAACCAATTGTCAAATGTATATTATTTTTAAAGTCTACAGATCAAACTTCATTTAAAAAATATAATTTTATTGAAATCGGATAAAAATTGGTTTCCGATTATCGACTTTTTCAAAGGATACCCTTGAATAAAATCACGACAAATCGAGAAAATATATTTATTTCCGATGTCAATAAAATTGTATTAATTAGAGTAATTTGAACAGTAGATTGCAAAAATATCATCGATTTAACAGTTGGGTGTGTAGTTTTTCGAAATTTAGCTTAAAATTCGATTCAGGTACGAATATTTCTAACAAATTTGTGCCGTACTTAAACTACAAAATATAAACCAACACCTCCAAATTAAACTTATTATTGTACCCAAATTATAATCAATTTATTAATAGATATACCTAAAAACATTATATTGATATTCAATTAAAATTATTAATAAACTAAATGAAACAAATAAATAAATAATAAAATAGTATAATAATAATAAATATATATGGCGCAGTTTGATATTCAATCAATTTATCATTTATTATTAGTTAAATGATTAAATAAATAATTGTTTTTATTAATCAATTCAAATCAATTGGTGATCAATTTACTACAAGTTTTGATCTAATTAACCTACTTATATAATTTAACTATTAAAAACAAAAAATATTAATATAATAAAAAGAATACAAAATGATTACTAAAATATATTATAAAATATATATTTTCTTATTTGTTATATCATTGAAAAGCCTTTTTTTATGTTCTAATTGGCCTGAAAAATATTTATTCGTAAAAAAAGATTCAGAAGATAATCTGTAGGAAAAATGATGAGATATTTTAATACAATTTAGGACCAAACAAAATTTTTTATCAACAATTAAAATGTCTTTAGTTAAAACGTCTAAAGTTATTTTTAGGCTTTTATAAAGTTAAAAATGAAAAGTATTTTCGAACAGAAATGTACTACTCAGTCATTATTTTGGATCTAGATGGAATATGGATCTATGTTTGAGGGGAAAATTCCTCTATTTCTTCCGTACGTTTACTCGGTAATGAAACTAATAAGGGATTATTTTCGGTCTAGCAACCACCGTCTGAGTATTTGGGGCATAATTTTTACTAATTCAACACCAAATATGCAGACTCGTGATTGCTCGATCCCCAATTATTGGCAAGAAACTTCATATTTTTAAAGAAAAACCTGTACTTATAATGCAATTTTGCAAAAATTTCCATCGTGAGATATTTAATTATGAAAGCATACCATGGAATAGTTAGTTCGTTAAGTTGACATAAATAATTATGCATTTAAAAAATAAAGCAGTTAATAATTATTTGTAATTAACAAATTTAATTGTAATAAAGTTAAATAAATACGAATTCATATAAACAATTTATGTATTAATGAAGTAACAAAATTAAGTATTTCTATCTCAATATTAATCGTTATATTTATATAATATGTAATATTCAGCTTCTAAGAAGATGACTTGATGAAACAACTAATGTATTTTATTTGTATGTTATACATATTGCAAATTTCAATTAACCCTTTGTGAGTCAGGTCATAATGCCAGTTCATTATGTAGTAAGTATTATAAATGACGATTCTGCCACAATTTGGATCACTGTGTTTATTCATACAGAGCCGTATTTGCCATTCATTTCCTATCACTATACTTTGATTTGACAGAGAAAATTCTTAAGCAAGCACATATCATCGGGTATCATCGGATACGTACCACGAACCACAGTGAACCAATGGAACTTTCAATTATTTTAAATTTATTAATTACTTTTTTAACTAAGAGATGGCCTGCATCAAATAACATCGTAAGATGTTTTGATAAGAAATTATAATGTAACTTCAAACAGCATTATATATACGCGCATATCATCAGATTTTCTAATCAGAATATCTGATATCTTATGTAGAAATCTTACCGTGTGCGGGGTCTAATTTAAAATATATGTTACTTAATTAAATCAGAAATTTCTGATGTGTGCGCTAGGCCATTAGAAGACTGACTATAGACTAGAAATATGTGATCAATTATTTAAAACTATTCTAAAGCACTTCATCTATTCTATGTTTTATACTTATGGTTTTTAAATTTTGAGTAATTCTAAATAGTTTGAGTAATTCTAATTTTGAGTAATTCTAAATTTCACCGGTAGATAGAGTTATTGTTAGCATGAATGTCTCATAAACACTGAAGTATCCTTCAATTGATGTTAGATTTATTTCATCATCATTACAAAACAAAAACTTTTGATTTGTAAAAATTCATTATGAATAATGAATTTTACGATTGATATTTTGATTGAATTTAACTATTTGAGTATTAAATGTATGTATATTTTATTGTATGATAATGAAAATGGCGCCTAAATATTCAATAACAGACAAAATAACAAGGACATTTAATTTAATAAAATTAACATTTATTTAATTTGAATTGATTATAATCATTTTATTATGCATTTTATTTTGTTTTAATCAATTCTATTTCTTTATTATTTTCTTGTCTTCAATTCTTTCTTGTTCTTGTCTTTAATTCGATTAGCATCGTACGTCCAAGCCTAGGTATTTGATATCCGAAATGTGTTCTTAATTAGACACATTTAAAACTTGCATTGTTCAAATATTCTAGCTGAAGTATTCGCCGTTTGGATAAATATTCACTTAAGATAATGGACTAAAGATAAAACAGGTTGTGTTGCTTCGAAAAAGGGTGCATCGAAACGGAGCAATTACTTTTGATAAAATCCAGAGGAAATTTGTGATTTTTTGCATAAAACTTTTGAAAAAAAGTGTTTTTTTAGTCTAATTGTACCTATCTAAGTGCAAAAGCTTCAAAAATAAATAAAAAAGAACTCCTATCAATATCTCTTTGAGAGTCGCCGCCAGTAAATCGGTATCTAGCTTAACAAATTTGTGACGTTGACACAAAAAAGTAAGATATCCAGATCCGAGATCAGATTTCATGCGATATCTCAAAAACCACACATTCAATTGTTAAATGGATGTTATTTTTGAAATTCACAGGTCAAACTACGTTTAAAAAACATAATTTTATTGAAATCTGAAACGAAAAATTTTGTTTAATTTTTCGTGTTTTTTTTAAGGAGTAGTTTTTTTCTTGATTTCAATAAAATTTTCTATTCAAGGGTAGTTTGACCTGTAGATTTCAATAATATTTTAATATTATATTTAATACGATATCTCAAAAACTACTCAACTAATTATTAAATAGATGGTATTTTTGAAATCTAATATTAAACTGGAGATTGGAGATATTCTAAGCCCAATTTCAGCCCTTCATATAGGACCACGCGGATAAATTGAAATATTGAAACACAAAATATTTTTTCAACAAAAATAATTTTAGATAATGAACCAGAACCAGGAATTAATGTCCATAGACACAACATCTTATCCTATGATTTTTATAATAAACTGGACATAATTCAACAGAAAATTGATAAAAGTTTATCTGAATATATATATTGTTGATTTTATTAATATCATTGACAATATATGAACAGTAGAAAAAAAAAACACAATATAAACTCTTAAATACAACAACCGGAACATATTGTATTCATCATCAGCTATTCTAAGGACATTTTAACATCCGTTTCCGATTTTTTTTTGCTTCTAAATGTACGCACACATAAATATACCGAAAATGTATAGCAGACACGTGACACCATATCCGATTTGACCAAGGATCACTTAAAATGCTTGGGAGGGTTCTACATATAAATATTATGAATATTATCGCTTCATAAAACATATTGTATACATTGGATATTATTACACATACGAATCGTACGAGAGTTCAGGGCAGGATAATTATTGAAATGTTTATATTTAAAAAGTCTATAGTTATTTCATTTAATGTTTTTATCCCCCCGTGAATTTTATTTGCTATGGACATTTGAAAAATTTTATTTTTTGTTCTTTTACTAAGGAAATATTGAGTAAAAGAAGTAATGAATTGCGAAACTTTCGAATGTAAAATTTCTAGGATTAACAAAAACGTCTATTTTATAAATTCCTTACAATTTTTGCAACCCTCAAGGTCTACACAGCGAACTTTCCAATGAAGATAAAAGAAAAATAGTAATTTATTTAATAACAGATATAGATTTTTTTGTTTATCTGCCACAAAAAAAACGGCCGGAACGATTTTGCTGAAATGTCATTCAATTTTAAGTTATTTAATACGCGTCGCATTAAAGTGAGATTCCACGTCGAATTCTTTATCGAAAGAATTCGAAAGTACATATACACACACAGAAAATACGTTGGATTTGGGTTCTAGTGTCCCTGAATCGTAGAAAAATGTTAAAATTTCCGATTTCTTGAACAACTTTAGTCCAAAGATTAAGAAAAATTAAACACAATTTTTAGAAAGTATTTTCTATTAATTTTTCTGGTTTATATATAAAATTTATTTTTGTTTCATTAAATATTATTTTCAATTAATTAATTTATATCATTTAAAATATTATCACGAATATATATTACAAAATTCTACATAAAGCTATTAGTTAAAAAAAGATGTACATAGATAATTAAATAGATATTGTTTAAATTATATTATCACGTGATCATTTAAATAATGCCGACAATCTTATTAACAGACAAACGAAAAAAAAAAATAGAATTATTAAAACTATTTTGTTCATATTTTTTTAATCATATAATTGTTTTTGACGTCTAATATCTTCTAATATCTAGAATATAATGAAAGTATTGATTCAAATCATTACAGAAATGTTCCAAAAATATTTCACGAAAATTGAAAAAAATGTCAAACTTCAAGTCAAATAAAATTTAAAAAAAAAATCACTTCATAAATCTAAAAAAAAAAAAAATCATTTAAATTGATGTCAATTAAGAAAATATTATATCATAACAGACTGAGAACACACGTTCAAACACACGTTGTGTAATCAATGAGGTGTGTCACCATAAAGTGCGTCCATTATACACAAAAATAACGCAAAAAAATCTCCCTATTTCATAACATCATGACGTTGGCACTTTAATATGCTTGTGATTATAAGTTTTGCAGCAAACACTCTCTATAAAATATTATACAGCATGTGTGTCTGTCTGTCTGTCGACCACCCGCCCTGTTATTTTTATGCAGATTACTGTAATCAAGATAATAATTTTTTATTTTTATATAGATAATATTTATATTGTTATTTTATAAGCGATGAAGAGATAGATGTGTGTACGATAGTTTTCTACATTCGGCATAATAAAATAATAATAATATCATAAAAGTGATATGTATTTATTTATCTATAGTTAATCATTATTGTAATCAAAATGATTTTTATTTAATATTAAAAATTTAATATGTAAATTCAATTTGATAGAGAAATATTATAAATTATAACCTTTATATATTTATATTTATCATGCATTTATAACGTGGATCAATGATTATAAAAATTGTTTTAGAAAAATTTACTTTTAACGGCTTATTACGTACTATTGCTTAAGTGTTAACCATGTCTTATAATTGGGGATTGTTAGGAAGTGACGCAAATTCCAAAAGCTTTTACTGTGAAAATCTACTATTACTTCTGTTATTGAAGTTTTTTTATAATGAATGAGGATTCATAGGGAAGAAAAAGTGCTTTTCTTATGAATTAATATTCCGAGCAACAAGGCAACGTTTGAAAAAGTGGATGGTATATCTATCAACAGACAAACGGGTAATTGATTGAATTATTGAATAATGAATTCATCCAGTTGTAAAGTTTCAGCCTCAAATTAATATAATTTCTGGACGACATTCCGTATAATGTAAGGACTTTCACCTTTTCGTTGTCTTCTGAGCACATTCGAGAATCCGAAAACATCCATCGAATTAATTTTGGTATTTCGTGAACTTCAAATAAAAAATATCGATAAATTGCATACGATCAATATCTTACAGTGCCCACTGCTATAATGTACGATATGTACCTATAAATGCATATTAAAAATGCATTTATTGCAATAAGAACGCATTCTTGATCTAGTTTTTATTCTATAATTTTATATATTTAATATGTGTTTACAATCAATCGTTCAACTATATGAATTAAAATTATTTGTTGCACCTTTTTTTTTTCTTTCAATCATAAAATGTTTACAAAATTGATTATTATTAACAAGAAAATGTAATCATATCGATGGAATTTTTATAGGAGTTTCACTTAGGAGTTAAAAAGGTTATTATTATTTATATTATTGAGTCCATCAATATCAATTATCATTTATAATACTTAAACAATAGTATTGTGTTTTGGGAATTATTACCATATAAAGTCCTTAGGTACTAATACTAAGTTATACAAATGGTTGGATTCATATTTAAGTTTTAGGAAAAATATCAAAAATTTTAATTTAAATCATATTAAATTTTAATCACAAGTACAATAAAAAGACCCTTAAAAAGTCACTCCTTCCAATTCCCGATTTCAGATAGCCCGTATATTATATTTTCTTTCATTTTTGTTATACACTCTTGCGTGTGTTCATAATTTTTTCTCACTTTTTACCATTTTTTTCTACCCAATAAAAATTTATTTTTCTATATTCTAAATGCCCGATTCAAGATAGGTTATAAAGGATATTTTCTTTTCGGCTAAACTTCTATTTATAAAATTTTTTTCATAATGATTAAATATTTTTGGTGTTACAAACTGAAAATTAGAATAATAAAAAAAAAAATTAACCATTTTAATTGAATAAAATTTTTTTACTTAAAAATATTCCATTTTTATTTGAATAAGTAAAATTAATTAAAAACCTAAAAAAAATATATATATATATATAAGAGAAAAATAAAAATTTTAGTATTTCTACATTTGCGGTATTTCCATAAATTCAAATAACAACACACATATTACCTACCGCCTTCTATACCCTACTAAAAAACACATCTAAATAATTTTTAAAAGTATAATTTTAATGAATTATTTATAATATTTATACCTTTTTATGAACAAACCTACCTTCAGCATATATATAATAAAATAAAATGTAAAGTAACTTTTTTAGTAAAGCTCTTCGCTACTAATATAATTTTAATAATATTATCATTCCAGAAGTATCATCTCTCTCTCTCTCTCCCACTCTTGGTGTGTACTTTTTATTTTTTTAAGTATACCTATATTTTATTTAAATAAAAAAATATTAATAAAAAAAATACATGTTTTTGTTTTTGAATTTATTATTAGATATGTTTTTGTGAATTAATAAATTGTATGAAGATGTTTGGTTATATTATTTATTTAAAAAAAAAAAAACCATGAAAATTAATTTATACGAGGTTTTTCATTTTGTAAAATTATCATTTAAAAAAATTTCGTACCTTCAGCCTACGGGCACGTATCAATTTAATCAATTTTTGATACATTTATGGCTAGAAGTGAATTTATTAATTTGTAAATGAATAAAAAAAAACATATGTGCAAATCAAAGTGTTTTTGATAAAGAGACAAATATAGAATTTTAGGAGTATGATAATTGTAGGGTTTATTTCTGATGATATTGATACCAAATTTAAAATTATTATGCATTTTATTCTCATATATATATTACAAACAATTCTCCAGTCTCTGAATTTTAATTTTTGATGAATATTTTTTATTAAAATAATGAAATATTTATGTAAACAAAACACATATAAACCACGGTTCTTATGATGCTGTTACAAATTGTCACAGGCAAGCCCACATACATACAAACCCTGTAATAAACACTGTATAATGCTTTCTACATTATATCTCGTACATTATATTCCAGAAATTCTTTTATCTCATTCTCCCGCGCGTGTGATCTTATAAATGTATGTGATTGCTTTAAAAATATCCAATCTGTTTGGCCATAATTTATATATTTGAATCATAAAATTAGTTCAAGTATTGATATCATTACTTTTTGTGGAATACTTAAACTATTAATTCCGTTAATTGTTATTTTCCTTCTTTAAATGATAAAATACATAAAAAATTATGTTTTTAAATAAATGAATTTATTATTAGATATTTTTTTAGAATTAATAAATTGTATGAAGATGGTTGGTAATAATATTTTGTTTAATAAAAAAAACAGAATGAATTACATTTTATTCCATAGATAATTGACAAAAGCTATGACTTTATGTCAAATTTTATAACACTTTCAAAATTAAAAATTATTCCCAACGGTATGGTTATTGTAGATAGAACTAGGTACATCTATCAGAAGGTAGATATAAAGTAATATATTTGATTATGTCGTCTACGTTAAAATAGGTATTTTAATGTAATTTACTACTATGTTTTTACTTTTTGATCGAAATTTATCGTTTCAATTCCGAAAAATCGAAACAAATTTTTTTTTTCAGAATGTCACAGTTTTGCCTACATTATTTATACATCAAAATTTATATCCAAAGTATATGCGGTCAATTTAAAACACAATATGATCTTAGAGCTAGAAATGATTTCGTGAAGTTTGTGAAAATTTCTAAACATTCTGGCTTCGTTATTTTTAATAATAGCCAAAATAATAGTCAAAAAACACATTATCTTTTTTGTTAAATTTTATTTTCTACAACTTTTATTTGACACTCTTATCTTTTTAAAATTATATCCAATTACACGTGTGATTGACAGCACTGAGCGCAACATCCAGCGGCTTCCAGGCAGCATGCTGTTCAAGAAAGAATAAAGAAGGATATATTAAAGAACTAGCTCTTTTCTCTCTTAAAAACGTTGCTATTTCTTAGAGTAACATCCCCGTCATAATTCTATTTCCCTCAACAGGCTATTGGGCTAAAGTTTTTTTACACTACAATTAAAGCATCTTTACTTCACAAACATGGATCTTCAGTATTTAAAAATCTTTAAAAATAAGAACAGATATGATCATGCAAAATGTCTAATTAAACAATGAAAGAATAATTTTGACGTCATTTATAATATGTCCATATTATTCATCGTTTTCGAGAATAAGATGGCTATATATTCTTTCATAGCTTATACCTTGATCTTCAATTTTAATTTTCGATTTTTGATATGATCTAAAATTCTAAATTATAATATTGATACACTTGGTAAGGATAAAGCTCAAACTAGCATTTGCTGAATGAATATTATTAACATAAATATCAGAAAGGTGTTGATGTAACTTTCTATAATCATACCTTCCATAGCTTGTTGTAATATTACATCTTCTTGATGGTATTCCGTACATTCAATTATAAAAATGAATGAATTTTTTTTGCGTTATATTTTTATTTATTTTTGATGAAGCTCTATGTTGCTTTCTGATTAAATTTTTAAATATAGTTTTGTTTAAATGCCCTCCTGGTGCTTGTTAATATTTCATAGCAAATTTCTTTTGATAAAATATTAAATTTTCCTAAAGTATTTTTTATCAATTAGTTTTGCATGATTATTTTATTTGTACAAAATGTTATTCGACAAACATATTATGTCAAAGTATATTAATTTTAGTCTAAAGTTTGTAACGCTACCTAATAATGATCGCACAAACAGAATTTTGGTATATGTGTTCAGAGAAACATCTAATTAATCCATTTCCGGTTGTCTGTCCGTCATCACGATAACTCAAAAACAAAAAGAGATAGCGACCAGAAATTTTGATGTCGTATTCTTAACATAAAAAGTGAGTTTAAGTAGAATTCTGTAGAATTAGAAACGAAACGTTCAACACCAGGAACAAACTTTAACAATGGTATTCTCTCAAATTAATCGACCATAAAAATAGTTTTTATTTTATTTTAAAAATTTTTAGTATCCTCGAAATTATACGTTAGAGTTAATTGACGAAAAATCGTCTAAATCGGTTACTATCTCACCCAAATGATTTATAACGTTCATAATCGTATTATATTTAATTTTTCAGTTAAAACAATAAAGATTTAAAAACATTATGCATGTAAAGTAAGTTAAGTAATTAATAATTATTTGTTAAATAAATTAACATTGTAAATAATAAATTTTTATTATTAAAATAAAAGGCCAAGTATATAACATTCCATAATAGTTTTTTTTAATACGATCATCATCATGATCATTAAGTTAAGATTGACGTACAAGATAAAACAAATGAATAAATAAATATAAAATTGTCACCAATTTACTCAATTTAAGCTAATTAATGGCGCATCCCAGCTGTCTATATATATATATATATATATATATATATATATATATATATATATATATATATATATATATATATATATATATATATATATATATATATATATATATATATATATATATATATAAATATATATATATAAATATATATATATATATATATATAAATATATATATATATATATATATATATATATATATATATATATTTATATATATATACATGTATGTGTCTTAAGAATTATTATCATTATTTTTCAAGATATTCTCTGTCCTATGTCTTAAAACAAAATTTATTGTGTAAAATCAAAACAATTTAGTTGTTAGGGTCCACACGAAATTGATAAAACTTTATTTTTTTTAAATTTACAGTCAAGTTCCAACAATCTTAAACTTCAATAAAAGCTCCTATTCTTTTTTGCAAATAAATATCTATCTACAAACGATTTCTTCCAGCTTCTAAAAGTATGGACATTAATTGAATGTGCAACCTCGTTTAAATTACTCCTTTAATCGAAAACCGCAATGTATTCGTTTTTTTTCAGTTTTAGGTTTAACAAATTATTTGTTAAATGATTCTTATACAAAAATTTTTTTAAAGATAAGCTTTCATTTATATACCATAGAAATAAGAAATTAAATCAAACCTATGTATTAATGTTTTAAAAGACATCAAAATAGTTGTATGCATATAGAAAAATTTGATAAAATATTGGATAAAATAGACGTGACTATGAATTTTTCAACAAGTTTCTTGCTTTGATAAAGAATTATAAATGTATGTGTTAGTTTTTAATAAAGTTTTATACATTAAATTATAGAAAGAACATCGTATCGTCTATATTTATATGATGTTTGATGTAATTATGTGCGTGTCTGAATGTCCATTAACTCAAATTTTAATGCATTGTCTTTGATACATTTTAAATTGTATTATGTACACCGAGTGGTTCATATAAATTTGACCTTCATGTTGAAAATAAATAAATTCTTCAAGTTTTCATTTATGTATGCTGGATTAAAATATCTAGCATTCTAGCATTTTTTTTAAACTTTTATTTTCGGATGAAAAACTGTAAATTTTTTATTGACGTTAAACAATGGGACAGGTTAAAATTTAAACCTAAGCTTCAAAATAGATTATTTATAAGAACTGAACTTTTTTTGGAAATATTTTCAATTATTTATATAATTTGTAAAGTATCAAATTTTTTTAAATATTAGATTGTATAGGAAATTTTCTATTTAAATTAGTTCACAGAAAAAGGTTTGAATCACGAAACTCACCTTTAAAATAACAATAATAATAACAATTTATGTTTAATACGTCTAATTTAAAAGGCACAAGTATATATATCATATATATGCTGTTGATTTTTTATTTAATAATCATACTGTATATTTATTATATGATATATTTTGTATAATATATTTATAAATACAAAACTATATTATTAGTTAATGATAATTATAGTAGTTATAGGTTATCATGATAGGCGGCACTATGCGCACGATTTTCTTAAATATATATTATTATCATTTTATTACAATATTCATCACACCATTTATTGTGACGTTTTTTTTTTTATTTTATTTTTAACATTACGATTTAGTTTTATTATCTTTTTTTAATGTTCATTTATGAAACATTGTTTCATCTAAAAATCAAAATTACAAAATTTAATTCTTTATTTGCCTCAGAATTTACCTAGAATTTTTACTTTTGAAAATTATATACTAACAACACTTTATACGTCGATGATTGGATGAAAATGCCATATCTGAATAAATCTCAAATAGTTGTCAAATAGTTGGCTTTTGTTAACTCCTCTATTGCACTTAAAGGAAAAATGTTAATTTAATTTTTCACAATTTTTCAAACCGCATAATTTCTAGAGAAAATTTACAATAGTGAAATCGGATATACTTGACGTTTGAATGTGTATTTTTTGTTATTACTTCAAATTCGGACATCACAAACAATATTAAATGTTGTTTTTTAAGAATTCTATAGAAAATTAACATTTTATATAATTGTTATAGAAAACGAAATTTGAAAGTTTTAAATCACAAAGTCTCAGTTTTATTATTTTAAAGTAACACAGAAGAATAAGAAAGCTCTTGATCTGATTTATAAAATGTATATTCACTAAAGACTGTACTTTTTGTCTATTTTTGCTGATTTGATAAATAATACAGTTTATATAATATGCGACTTAAATGATATTTTCTCTAATTGAAATGACTTAGATTTCACTTCCTACATTCAATTTGTGTTTAGAATTTATTTGAAAAATAAAAAAATGTAAAACTCTAATAATAATGTTGATTTAAATCAATTTTAAATTTTACCTACACAATTCAAGTGAATGATGTGTTTAAGAGTTATTTTTTAACACTTACTTTTTATTATAATAAGGGTATTAATTAGTTCATTGTACTTAATTAAATGTAATGTAATTTATGTAATACATTTATTGTTATTAATTATATTTTTTTTGGAATTTTAATTTATAAAAGAATTTTAATAAATTTATTAATGATTAGGTAATTTTTAATTTAAGATACACTACATGATTTTATATATTGACGTTATACTTCTTTAGGAGCATTATGAAAAATGATGAGAGTGGAATTTTAAGATGAGCGCGCATCACCGTTAAAATACACAGGTTGAAGCTGTTGTTATGATTTATGTTACACTTAATGTAAGAAAATATATATTTATTTATTGAATTTTTCAAATTTTAACTGAGCTTAATTGATTGTGTTGACTATCCTTTTCGAGTCCTTTTATTATTTAATTGTAATTAATTATTTGAATGCAATTAAAAAATGTTTTTTAATGATACCAAACAAGTATCACTTCTAACGCGAGTACATAACGTACACGGGCACATTTTTTCGATGTAATAAACTTTTTGAAAGAGCTGAGAGCTAAAGGAGTACTAAATAAATAGGCAATAATCTTAGAGATAAGAATTTAAAACATGAAGACTTACCTTTCAGCAAAACTCGTAAACATATGTGACCCAAAACCCGGTACACCAGCTAAACTAACAGGTGGACGTATTGTACTTGACGAGGATGAAGTTGGTGGATCTGCTTGCTGTGACGATGATGTATTTGTTGATTGTCCTGATATAGTTGTTTGATTATCTAAATTATTTACGGAACTATGCGATGAACCAATCCTATCATTATTGTTACTGCTGTTATTGACATTATGCGATGTCATTAGACGTGGTGAACTAGATGAACCAGCTTCACTGTGTGGTGAATCATTTACACTACGAGACGATAGCAATGGTTCCGTTTGTTCGGAGGATGGTTCAGGTGAATCACGGTTCACATCACTGCATGATGGACTTACAGATCCGTCACGTGTATGAACCATTATTGGGCCATCGCTTCCTGGTGCTCCATCATCGACATCTTCATCGATTGCTGATATTGATGGTGATATACTTCGTTGTTCAATATCATCCATCTATTTAAAAAAAAGGAAAAGAATTATCAAAAATTGTTTTAAAAAAAATTGAAATATTTAAATTTGCGTCAATACCAAATAACTAAGAAAATGTAGACTTAGAGAATTTGGTCAGTTTGAGTAACGATCTTTCTGTAATTCTCCGCCAAACATCCCTCTATTTTTTTCGAATCCTCAAATTACTATAAAAATATGTAAATAAAAGATAAATTTTCTAAATAAAATAATTCTATAGACTGCTACAATTACCGAGAGAGCTTTATTTTATTTGAAAGAAACAAAACTAAAATAGTTTATATAAAAATTTGATACTATAAATAAAATGTCAGAGATATTAAAATAGTTATTTTATAAGTGTAAATAGACACAATAAAAGTGTTAATGGCTTGCACAATTCAATTTCTTCCAAACAATTTGGCATTATTTTTCTTTTCCGATTCACTATGTGTTATTTATTTTATGTGTTTATTATACTTGATAATAATAATAATACAAACTTATATAAAGTACTTATATTACTATTATTATTATTATATTTTAATACTGTTTTAAAAATTATTATTTTTATTTATTTTTTGTTAAGATTTTAAAACAATAAATATTAATAATGGATATACGTCGTGTATTCTTGATTCATAAAGATGTAAATAGAGTTATTTTGGCAAATATTATTACGAATACAGTAATTTAATGTGCATAATCAAAAAAATTATGTTAAAACATATCTTTTTTATGGTAGAATTTCGTCTCTAATTTCTTGTTTTTATATTATTAAATCAATAATTCGCGAATAATGTTTAATAAAATGTATTATTTATTTATTTGAACCTTACTCTAAATGTTAAAAAGGATGTATGACACGCTGAGTAATGCAAGGAGTTATCACGGCAAGTGTTCTTGTCAATTAATCGACACTGGTGATTAGAAAAGTTTTTCTTGCATATCATTTATTTTTGTTGCAATTATATTTTTAGGGACGATTTCAATGTCCACAGAAAATGACTCAAAATATGGAAAACCGTGTTTAATACAAAATGCCGCTTGTAAAAAGGTCCGTAGGATGGCTGTCTGGATGTATGAGCCAAAACTTCAGACTGTCTGAAGTCTATCCTAAAAAACATAAGTCTGTAATATTTTTCCCTTATCAGCTGGATATTTCAATTATAGTGTATGGGTCAAAATCCGGCAGATCTTGGTAAAACGAATTTAAAAAGATGAAGAGGTAAAAGATATTTTTTATCATGTCCGGTAAGTTTTGTTATTTCCATAAGTGTGATGGTATTGTCCGTTCCTATTGGGCATTTTCCATACAGTCCAAGAGCATTATGAATAATCACCAATTAATTTTAACTTGGTCCATGGCAACAATTTTTGTAGAAAAATGATAAAAATAAAAACGCTCACCTTTTCTTCTTTTCCATCGATACTTTCCCGTTTTCCAATATCTTGTCCTTCACGTTTTCTTTGCTCATCTTTTAGTCTTTCAGCTTTCCGCCATTTGGCTCGACGATTTTGAAACCAAACCTAAAAGAAACAAAACACTTTAAAATTTGTTAGCAATATTTCGTTTTACTTTTTTAAGAATGCGAGTTGAGTTTTGTGCAATTAAATATATACTTTTTCTTTTTAAATATTTTTTTTAAGTCGGTTTCTTTTTTTACTGAACACTTTTTATATACGTAGCAGATAGTTTTCCCATTAAAAAGAGTATAATTGTTTTCCACATATGATACCTGATGAGAGAGATGTGCAATGCAATGCATATGTGTTAATTGGACTTGTTAAGTGTGTTACTTTCAAAGGGAATAAAAATAATTTCATACTTTGATAATGATAATGATAATAATTGCAGCAACTAACAACATTTTTCATATTATTATTTTATAAGTATATGATTATTACACCATATATGAGATGGTTATGGTTGTTCCATCGTTTAATCATTTTTTCAAGAAATTTTACATTTTTTCACGGAACAACCCAATCTCTTGAAGTACAAAAATCTTTCCGACTGTTTAAATCACAAGATCATTAAGTTCAAACTCCTTAAGGAGACTCTTAAATGACATGGAGAAATTTGAGTTTGCCTATAATTTCGAGATCCAGGAGTTTTCTTATTCTATATTTTCCAAACTCAAACCAAAACTTACCCTATGTTGAGTGCCTCTAGCAAATATAAGCTCTCTATGTGGTACCGTATAGCTCTCTATATTTAATCGAGCGGATCAGATTAAGATATAATAGGTAATTTATGATATTACGTGCTGAAAAGTATATATTTTACTAGTCTGACATACTGAGCGTGACACAATAGAATGCGAGGGTCAGAAACTTGCAAAAAAGACGCTCAAATTGTTAGATTAGTAAAATGTAAACTTTTCAACACGTAATCAACATTCCATATCTTAATTAAACGCTCTTGATTAAGTGAAACTCCCGATTTTTTCGTTTTAATGCTTTGATCGGCTACCCTATATGCGCAAAACCATATAGAGGTCTAAGATTTGGTGAAGGTACTCTACAAGTGGTAAGGTATCTTCCATATCTTAATCTGCCACACTCAAGTTAATCCAAAAATCCCCGTTTGGACTCCGGTACCAACATTTATAATATTAACAAATGGTAATAACATTTATAACATTGTAAATGTTCAGACTTTACTATACCAAGTGATTTCACGCTAGAACTATCTTAAGTGGGTATGCTTCGTTCTATAACATGATATCTGTGTATCTCTTCTGTAGTTGAAGGTACTCTAATGTTCAGAGGCCTATAAAAAGAATTGTGTTATGAGTATAATATGACATTGTTAACGCCTTCATAAGATTTCATCTCATTAATGTTCGTAGTATCTACTAATTATAACAGACAATTAAATCTAGTCAAGTTCTAAATTTTTATACATTACTTGAACTAATAGAAGAATGAATTTCATTTTAATCCAAAATCATTTTCTTCAAAAGCAAACAAAAGAAATAAAAAACCTTGCAAAATAATAAAATATTTATTATATTTTTTTTTTTTGAAAATTTATTTATTTTATTAAAGTCAATAATATCATATTGTAAAAAGAAAATATTGTAGAAAATTTGACAGCATTTAGTATTTCGAACAGATAACATTACAAAATTGACAGCATACATATTCCACCCACATTCTAACCTCACAGATAGAGAGAAACTACTATTTAGATAGATCGATGTGCAGGTTGGAATGGGAAAGTAATATATCGAGAAACAAAAATTGAAAATTTATATTTTTTTATCAAAGATAAATAAGTTGAATAGATGATAACTTATTTATTTCATGTCCATTTAGATTCATTTCATGGAATTTTTAATATACGGGGTGAATCCAAATTGATTTGGTGATTGAGTAATATCGAATTATTAGTATTTATATTTTATTTCAATTTCTTTTACGGCTAAATCGTTTTGCTCTGAGAGGATAGGGTTTTGAATTTCAGCGAAGGTAGTTTGTCAATTATTACTGGCAGGGCTTTAATGTCTTAATACTGGATAAGAACGAAGTAACTGGCTATGAATTGTGAAGATTTCCTATTCTTCCCCTCTGGAATATGTCAACATAGCTCCCTAGTCCAATATTCTTTCCTCTATCGACATGATTTTTAACTTTACAAAAAATGTATATGAAGTTAAAAAAAAAAATTATAAAGAAAAATAATGATATGGCTAGTCTTTGTGTATGTCAGATGTGTCTTAAAACGGAGGTAAAACCCCATTTATTCCTTTTAAAGAAATATTGTTTAACTAGAAAAAATATGATCTTTGAAGCAATGTTCTGTTAGTTCAATGAGTATTCAAAAAACTATTTACAAATTGTAAATGTTTTACAGAACATAAAATGCCTGCTTCGTGGCCTAGTATTTATAAAATATATGTAAATATTTTGCAATTAAAATTTTAACAAATTAGATGGTGTCGAATATATGAGTAGCTTGTGGATTCCATGACTACCTTGAATAAAATTTGTTGGTGCCTTTAAAACTATCCAACTAAAATTAATATATATTCCCGGTGTAACAAAGGTTAAATATTGAAGGACATTGTGTACCCTAAACGAATAAGATCACATAATGGTTAGTTATATGAAAAACGTCAATATGAAATAAATATAAAAAACAGTACATCAAATCGTTTACCACAAAACATTCTTTACAATATTTGGTTATTTTGAGAGAATTGATCATATTAAATAACTATTATATATACACCATATTAGATATCCATTTTCTATACGAAATTGTGTATATTTAACCCCTCTTTCTCTTGAAAATTGGAAAACCTTCTCTCACTTTTCAATATATATTATATGTTTAAAATAATCTCTTGAGAATATGGACTTGACAGCGGAGTTATTATAGCGGTGAGGTGTTCTTACCAGGTACAGTATGTTTCATTACAATTCAAACGTGTTTTTGGGTTCACTACAAAAGAACAGTATTTTTTACTGATTTAGAATATTTAAATAGAAATTTTGGCACTTTACTGGAAGTAAAATTTAAACGATTATTAACTAATATCAATAGCCATATGACTTAAAATAAAATTATGATTAATTTCATTTGATAATAAATATCTTAATTGTGTTAATAAATATCCTAATAAAATTCGATTTTGGTGTTAAACATTCACGTTATTCAAAATATTTTATCCATTTCCGAATTGACGAGTTTGTGCACATGAATACTGCGCATCAACTATTATATTTTGCATTTATATTTATTTTAATTATTTACAAAATGTATATAAAAACAAACAAATTAGCTGAAATGATGTATAATATAATTTTTGGGCTGAAAATATCTCTAAAATTACCTCATTCTTCATGGACTAAAATATGTTTCTTTATATGTATTTTGTAAAATAATTAAAATAATGGTTAAAGTGGCAAAATAAAATCTTGTATTATTTGTGCTTAAACTTTATCTATTATCATTTGTTTCAAACACACTGTACATTACGCTTTTCTCTGTATCTGTAAATTGAAAAGTATTTGAAAATATTATAGCTCACATACTCACAAATATATTATTCTTCTAACCTTATTCATATGGTTTTAGCTTAAATTTCATATACGACGTCATTTATACCAAATGGATATAAATTTGACGTGAAATATTGTGGATCAACTACGATTTCTTTTATCCGTTTATTTATATATCCATTTTCTATCCCTTTTTAATAGATATTAAATTTCAAAAAAAATAAAAAAATTTTTTTTGAAAATTATAAAGTAGTTCTAAATTGAATTTAGTAAGTACAAAAACGCTTAAAATGAATTTCATAACCACATATTTTGAAAAGTTGGGTATCGATCGTGTCAAGCCTTTTGAATTTTTGTGCCCATATTATTTTCTCTTTCTAAAAAATATTGTTCTTAAATGATTCTATACTTCCAATTTATAATGAAACACGTATAGACAATCTTCACGTGTAAGTGGTATAACGGAAGTATTATCTAAGTCTCTGGTGTCTACATGTCTATTGGGATTAACTTTTGACGCGTTTACATGAATTATGAACCAAGACTGGAACCATTTAGAATGAAACTAACCTGCCTGTAATTTCATATATAGTGTTACTACATTTTAAATAAAAATGACTTGTTACACCTGGACGATTACCATCACACTCCGGTGAAGTGAATTTATATTCTCAAATTGAGAAAATGATATTGAAAATTTATGTTCTAGTGTGTTATTTTATTATCATTTTAATAATGTTTATATTCTTTTTAGCTCAAAATATTGTGAAATAGAACGAAACGTGGCAGTATTTAAAAATATAGCACTTAAATTTTTCTGTCTAAGTTCTTCACGTCAGAAACTGAAATTTTGATATTTTACTGAAAAAATTTTTCCTTTCTAGGGTATTTCCAAATCATCCCTAAGAATCAAATAGTATTTCTAAATATGTTCTTTTTGTAAATAGTTCCGGTTATTACTCCGAAAAAAATATTTTTAAAATAAAATCATATCTATAAATCACTCAAAACAACTCCTTAAATAATTCTCATAATATCAGTGGAATAAAATTAAATTTTTAATTTAAAATTTTCCACCCTATATAAAATACGGACACAGACAGACATAAAAGACAATTTGGCCGTAAGGTATCCATTTCCATATATTTCATTAAAACAATGAAGCGACACACAGACTTTTTGAAAATGTAATTAAAGATAACTAGAGAATCGTACAAATATAATAATAATCATATATTCACTTGATGTTTTATGAGTTAGGGAGTACATAGGTACGTGGGTAGGTGGGTAGGTTGGAGGGCCTTTAGCTACCAAATTATATTTTTGAATGCGTAAAAAATAAACTTCATATAATAAAGCTACATTATGATACGCTTCAATTCAAAATCTTTGAACTGATATGTAAACATTCTAAGAGTGACTGACAATTACAAATTTGTTACTTGTTTCTTAAAAAATATTATAAAAATTACGAGTGCCCATTTATAAAGGCATTATCAAATAATTTGGGATTTAATTTAATTTATTTATCTCGTAGCAAATTAAATTTTTGGCTTTTGTCGCAAATATGTAACACCTTCGGCTTATGTTCACTAACAATTTTATGAACTGAATTGATAAGATTGAATGAAGAAGTTAGAGGACGTTTTATGGCTGTTTATGTGCTTCTGTACCAAGCTAACAATTATCTCCCTTGCGGACCAACATAAGCGGTATTGCATTGCGGGCCAAAATATACTCTCACATATAATATTTAACTTTGTAATATTTATAAAGAAAATTTTAAACAAAGATAAACAAAAATCTTGTATATTTGAGACTTGATATGATTGTAAATGTCAAAAAACGATTATTAAATTATATCAAAAATAAATATGATAAAATCAAATAATTAAATAAATTAGAATCAAAATGAATTAAAAATGAAAAAAAAAATAGAATCGAGATGAGGGGATGGAAATATAAAGTGAAAATGATTTACTCTATAGATTTGAGAGTGAAATTTGATATGCTGAGAAGATGAGCATTAGCATTGAATAACTCTCATGACTGATGAGATAAAATAACGTACGCACACGTTCGGTAGCTCTCATGAATGTGTTTATACAACCAACTTTTATATACAGGAAAATAATATTATTTGTATACACAAACGCTCTGTGAATAGTCAAAAGAGTAACCCACAGTTAAACTTCGAGCCCCATAAATGTCAAAATGACAATATAACTTTTGAAATATTAATAATAATACAAAAAAACGGAAAAAAAAAAATAAAAATATGAAATTTTATATTTATTGTTAAAATTACTGAATTGTAAAAATATTCAATTTTAATATTAGATAAAATAAAAATACACAATTTTTATTTTTCTAGTTTTATGGAAGTTTAAATGTTTTAAATTTTTTCCAAATAAAAATATTCCAAATATATTATTTTACTTTCATGTAATTGTTAACTGCTATGGTAATTAGGGATTTTTTTTTAAATATAAATAACATATCAGTTTTCTAAACAATGCATTTACCCCATCAATTTTAAGCACAAATAATTTAAGTATGCTAATTATCAAATATTTAGTAAATTTTTTTCAGTAAGTATTTTGATCATTATTCGTTCATTTATTATTTATAACAAATTAATATAAACAATACAACACACTCAATTATTTGCAGAATACTTTTATTTACAAAATAATTATATTACACAAAAAACAAAAATTGATAATTGTACTTTACAATTTGTTCAAGTGCATAGCGAGCAAGCATTGTGTACACAATCTTTTGTTTAAATAAAATAAATAGAAAGCGTAGATAGGGAAACAAAATGTTCAATGCTGTTTTGAATATGTAAAATCAGAAGATTTGATTTTTACTTAGTTTCTTTTTCTTATTTTTACATGTATATTTTTTAGTTTCGTTCCAGAAAAATATATAGAACTAACTTGAAAGATGCGGTTTTGTACAAGCAATGAAATATTGCCAAGGAAAATTAAAACCGATAATTTTTCTATAAAATTTCATCCAGAAAAAAGAGATATTTTAAGAAAAAGTTAAAAATAAAATTATTAATTTAAAATATGATTAATAACAAGCTTTTATAAAATATTTCAATTGTAGATGATAATCATTTCTTAGAGAAGTTGGAATACTTTTTTCTCAAATAAGAAAAAGCGGAAGACGCTGAAATTTAAATAATTTCTTGCGCGGTATGAGTTTTTATTTTCATTTTCAGTCCATTTGAAAGAAATTGCATAAATTTGAGTTCCAGAAACAAAAAAAGTGGTCTATGAGCGACCCACAAAGTTTCCCCACGAAGAGCTAAAAATCATAATTTGTTTGTTTTAACGAATATGGTTTTTTTTGTCTTTTTTTAGTTTTTTGATCCTCAAGAAAAACCGCCTGGAATGATTTTGATGAAAAGGCATTCAGTTTTAAGTTACAGAATTACGGTGTGAATTAAATTATTGCCACATCAATAGCTTTGATATCTCTAGAGATAATTAAGACGAAAACATCGAGCGCACATCCAGGCATCTCTGTACAAACGTTAGATTACAGTTCTAGTGACCTTAAGACGTAAAGACATGCCATCATTCCAGATTTATAAAATCGGCCCAAGAACTTGGAACTTTATAATGAACTCTCATCGGTTTTATACATATTCAACACCAATATTCATTCGCACAATAAAATTGTGAGTAAAATTCGCACAATAAAAATTAAATTTGTTGTTAAAAAATACAACAAACAATAAGAAAATAAATAAACAACATATAAAACAATGAAGTGTTTATCACTTCACTAATTGTATTTTACATAAAAGAAATCATAATAATATATATCGTATGTCGGTTTGGGGGTTGGATACTTGGATGCTTGGATACTTGGATACGATACGATACACATAAGCTGTTGTTTTATTGTCCACGTGGTAGACACGTGTATTTAATAATTTTCCATTGTTTTTTTACGTTTATTTCACAATTCTAATATATAATTTAGTTGTTTGTGTTGTAAATTGAAGGGTTTTTATAATTTTTATTTTTTTTTTTGCTCCTTATATACATCCATAGGTATAGTACATTTTGTTTTATATTTATGATGAAGGTACCTACAATGGTTGTATTTCTTTATAGATAGAATGAATGAATGAATGTCATCCACTTATTATCCGCTCAATTACAAAAAATTTAGTTTGTTTTGCTTAATTGGATTCGTATTCAAGTGTAATTGGATTATTTATTTATGTGTATGTATGAATAATATATTTATTTGTGTCTGTCCTGTGAATTGTGTTGTCTTTCTATTTGGAGGGTGGTATTGGTGTAGCTTTTGTAAAAAATGTGATTTGATAATTTTATGTCTTATACTTTGATATATATATATATATATATATATATATATATATATATATAGAATATGTTAATTTAAGTGCCAAAATTTGTAACGCTGTCTAATATTGACCGCAAAAATTTAGGTTCTTACCGTCTCTGATCAAGATGACTCAAAAATGAAAAGCCATAAAGAGATGAACTTTTGTATGAACTTTAGACATAAAAAGTAAGTTGTAATTCGTGAATGACCAAAATCCGTCTATTGGGTCAAATGAATCCTTGACCCAACTTTTTAAACATAAAGGTTTAAACAAAAATTAAAAGAATTATTCTTTGGTTTTTTCATCTTGTATCGATTCAACTTGGAAACTTAACTTTTTTGACTGCTGTAATTTTACAGCTTTTATTTAAATCCTTTATTTAAATGTACTTCATCTACATATCAAGTATATCCTATTTCCTGAACAGAATCACTGCCATATTCGGTAGGCATATGATCATTAGTATCGGGACCTGGGTATCCTTACCGATCATTTCTATGCTTTTCAATATAGTTTGTACAAAGAGGATAACGGGATAGCTTCTATTAAAGTCAATCCTATCTGCGTACCTCCCCTTTTCCTTCATATGCCCCATCCTATTTTTTGACTTATTCATGTTTTGAAAAAGAATGAATAAAGAATGGAAATGAAATGGATTACAAATTGAGTATCTAAAATTTAGTTTGTATTTTCAACTAGAATTTTTCTTATTATTTAAAATATGATTTAAATAAAAAGTAATTACTATGCTTCATTTGAGTTAGACCATAAGTTACAACAACTAAAAATTAGAAATTTGAACAACTGTTAATAATAAAAACATGCGTTGTAAAAATATACCCGCAAAACAAATTAAAATATTAAAATAATTACCAGATGTGATATTTATTTATAATTTTTTGGCTAGCAATAAAATAATATATACTTTTTTATCAAATTCTAATTGGGCGGTTTGCTTTAAATAAAATGTATCAAAACCAATATAATAAATAACTTACATGCAGAGCAATGAAAAAGTAATACTTGTGGCAACATATATGTAAATTTTTCATACACATATAATATCTATCTATATATTATATATTTTTTTATTTAAATGCATAAATATATCAAAAATTAGCTTGCAGCTATTATAAATATATTATCAAAAATAATACATTCAAAAATGTTTACATAGTGTGTTATTTCACCCCCCTTGTATTTTGTAAATAAAATATAATATCAACCCTCAAATATATCTTTATACTATTAAAAAATATATATATTTATTAGTATGATAAATTTTCAACATTTTCAGGGGTGGATTCAATTATATACACAATTTAAAATTATGTATTAGAGAAATTGTAATTTGTAATACGCGATTATGTATAAATTTTAGTAGTATCAGATTTCTAGATTCTATATGGACCAAGAGTTAACCGTTAAAAAAAGGAGTCTAATTACTTAAAGGAAAAACTATTTTGGAAAACATAGTATCTATAGAGTAGAAACACATTGTTGCAAGATTCTTACACTTTTCAACCCAAAAAATACAATTAAATATCATTTTTATTCGATATTTGTTTACATGAAAACAATTGAACAAATAATATTTTCTACAATGCGAATGTTTTAATACAAATTTTAGCTACTCGTGGTGCAATCGATTAAAAAGACCTATATTGTACAATTTTTTGGTGAAAAACAATTATTTTCAATTAAACATCTTGGATTTAAATTTTAAACAAATTCCATTAAATACTCAAATAGTAAAAGTCATAATTTTTTTTTTCTAATCATAAATAATTATTATGATTTGATTTATAAAATATTTTTATTATAAAAGTTGGTTAATAACTTAAATTGAAACTAAGTAAGCTTGTTGAATTACAAGGGTGGATTTTGATATTTGAACAATTACTATATAAAAAAAGGGGTGAAATGACTAATGTGGACTTACAATGAATGTATTATACATTTATATACAGATATCGGCTTACCACAAATTTATTATTATATCCTAAAAGAATTCGAAAAGGGTACAGTGCGGTGCGTACGAGTTGAAATGAAATAACCACAGATAATACCAAACCAAACATTGTGTGTGTGTACTTACATAATAATCACTTCATTTTCTAAGCCATATGTTACACAAATAATGGGAACAATTACTATTACATTGTAACATTGTTTTGTAAAATGTAAATATTTTAAATGATTGCCGGCCCAAATCAATATTTATTTTATGGTTTTAATATTTAAATACCATAATTATGAATTGTTTAATCTATGATTTACGAAATATTTTTAATTGATTGAAGAGTATATTTGTTCAATTGTTCACAAATGTATATTATTTTGTTGTAACATATTGAAAGAGAAAAACATATGTAGATTAAATATTGTTTAATCAATTTTAATACCCAAATATTTGGAGAAAATAGAAAATTCAGTTGCTTGCAAATCTATCTTTTAAATCAAAAATTTTTAAAATTAAAAATTAAAAGAAGAAAGTAATGATAATTGCAATCTTCCAATCGCATATCGCTTTAGACTATAATAAGCAATTTTTCTTTGATTAAAAATTGTCCATATATTAGTGATGCTTGAAATTATAGATCGCCCAAACCAAAATTTTGGTATAGGTGTTAATAAGATTACTAAGAAAACTAAAAAAAGTTAGCCAACTAAACTTTTGTTTAAAACATTTTTCCATAAAAAGTTTGGACTCGATACAATTTTAGCTCAAATCTGGCTTATAAAAATACATATATTATTACAATATATATTATTAATATTTGTGTATTTTTGACTGTATAGGCTAGATGTTTAGAGTATTTGATGAATGATAATGATTAAAAATAGTTCAAACATTTGCACTTAGGTCGAGTATTTGAGCAATTAAATATATTAGTTGTTATCTCAACTTATTTCATCCACAATTAGGCTTAAGGGTACCACGATAATTTGAATACAAACATTGAAATTTTCAAAATTTCAAATAATAATTTTCTTAATAATACAAAATTTTTAAAATGATTGACACTAATTTCTAACACCCACAAAATTATTAGATGAAAATTTTTCCAATTATAAGCTTTATTAACGAAAATAATTCACTTCATTTGAAACTCAGGATTAAATTAGATAAAGATAATTATAAACCCCTTAATTCCAAAAAAAAAATTAATGTCAAAATTGATTCAATTTTCTACCAATAAATAATAAATGATGAGAAAAGAAAATAATAGAAATGACACATTTGATATTAAAAGTACAGAGAATCGAAAAATATTTTTATTTAATTTTCATTCTTTCGATATTAAAATATAAATAATTAGACGTGTAGTTGGGCATATAATTTGTAAGATAAGCCCTTATTTAATAAATAAATGTATAATAATGCTGTGTATACATATAATATGTTTATTATTTGAACCCAGTTTTTGTATTTGAACCAGGGGCGTACAAATATTCAATTCCTAAAATTATTAAAATGACATCAATGCATTTGTATGTATTTGAAAAAGACTTACAATTATATTGAAATTACCATTTAAAAATTTTTAGTTAATTTTTATGCAAATTACTTGCAAAGAGGTTTCAAGCGAATTTATTATTGAAAATAGACATTTTTAACCGACTACAGAAAAAGAGTTTATCTAATTTCCCGGTTTCTACTTTTTATATTATGTATTGATCTCTGTTTATAATTTTGAAAATTCCTTTTGCATTGGATGTAGTACAGCTACAAAGAGATCCCATAGTAATTAAAGATAAAATTTCAGCTGACTGGGGACAGAAGGGACAAAAACAATTTTTAATGATTACATTTAACCTTAATAAGAAATTTATCGAGGTTGTATACATCACGCATAAATAAAAAATAAATATTTTACAATAAAAATGAACTAAAACTTGGCATCGACTGTGTATTTTTGTATAAATATTTCTCACTAGTAATAATGAATTCAAAACAAAAATAACATTCATACTATTTAAGAATCAAGTTTTATCAAGTTAATTTTTATTTGTAAAAATATCTTTATTAATAAAAATTAACTTGTGAATACCTGAGTTATGTCCTTGTAATATTTTTATGTAATAAACAAATCAGCTTCTAATACATTTGTTAAGAATTTTATTAAATAAAATCAAACAAGTTTTTAATCCAGAAATAATTGATGATATAAATTATTTAAGAATAAAATGCCTGTTTGTACATTTTCATTATTTTAGATTGAATTTAATTCTATTTGCAATTTTTTCTAAAATTAATATTTTATTCTTTTTAAATTTCTATATTTTTTTTTTTTTGGAAATTTGGTGTAAGCGTTTTCTTGATGATTTAAATCTAATATAATCTGACATATATAGATTGATTTTTTGGATCATTAGTAAAAGAATTTGCCTGCAAAGAAGATCCAAACATATTCTGGTATTCCTTGAAACTATTAAAAAATTTTCGCTTTAAAATACAGATATTAATAATCAATTTTATAAATAAAATTGTACGACACTGCTGTCGTCACATAATTAACAAACTTATCCAGTAGTAGTTTGTAGCCAGGATTTTATGTACAAAAAATAAGTAATGTTAATTGTCACTTGAAGAGCTCAGAAGCGACATTTCATATGTTTGTATGATAAAATTGAAGGGTGCCATGATCCTATTATAAAATACAAGCGAATAATAAATAATACGAGAGAGTAGCCCTTATTGTTTGTTATAATAGTTGTTTTATTATTATTATTATAGATCAACATATTTATAATAAACAACGGATCATTTGTGTGACACATCTGTTCATGTGTGTACTCAAATGAGTGTTTGTTGTTGAATGGCACTTGTGTAAATTTGTACACATATTTTGAGTAGTGGTGTTTATTAACTAATAATTATCTAAAATTTATCATTATCGAATTTTTATAATAGTTATTATTTTATTATTTTATCAGATCTATGAATGGATTACTGTTATTACTCTAAATTTAACCCAGCACTGATGGTCAATCATAAGTCGAGTATCTAAATAATTTACTCTGTTGGTTGTTATCGACAATTATTGAAAAAACTATCCTAAAACTGTTCGATCGATCTTACATAAATATTACATTAATTCAAAATATCTATATTGCTAAAAGAAAATTTGGGTAATTTTATGGCAGTAAAGTGATTGTAACACTTAAATGACGATTAAATCTTACAATCTTTAAAAAGGTAAAAGCTTAATTCAACGTAGCACTGTTGAAATTGAATTATAAAAATGGAATAGAAGAAAAATAAATATTAAATAAATATATATATAAACTTTTAGACGTTAATAACATAGTTTAATAATACTTATTATCTATCACCATAATCACTCAGTCCTGTTAAGTATTACCTTCCTATTATCCTCCGTGTGTTAGTCATAATATATTCTAAGAAGAATTTAAAAAATCAAAAAAATAAATAAAATTTATTAACCACCCATCTCAACCGAAAAATAAGAGACCCTAAGCGCCTAGAGGAAATTAAATCACCCAATTTAAATCACCCAAAATTCACAGGTTGAAACTGTTGTTATGATGAACACTTAATGTAAGAAAATATTTATTTATTGAATTTTTCAAACTTAAACTGAACTTTATTGACTGTGTTGACTATCCTTCTCCAATCCTTTTATTATTTTACTACAATTAACCATTTGCATGCAATTAAAAATTGTTTTTGAATGATGCCAAAGAAGTATAACTTCTGACGTGACTACAAAACGTATACGCACCCTTTTTTATGTATAATTTTATGTATGCTCAATAATTTTATATACGAAACCTTTTTTCCAAACTCCTACACCATATTTATAATACTCAAAAACACCTTTTTTAAACCTTTTTCATTACCTATCTCGTGACGATACTTCTATTCAAACTTTATAAAACGATGTTGTTCAGCCGTTCTCAGGCACATAATCTTAAATTTTTCTGAATTATTTCAAAACAGCTTAAACATATTGTATGTGGAGGTGAATACTCACATCCGATTTTTTCCAATGCGTACTAAAAAGTTATCATATTATTTGTAACTAATTCACCCTAAAATATTAGTAGTGTATTTCTTCCTATACCTAATACAAACACATATTATATTATAGTTAGTTATTTGAATCAAGCAAGCCTCATCCATAAGCCTCATCATTCAACTGCATTAACACAAATCCTTGATAAATCCATCTCATCGAAGATAAACTTATCATCACCATTTTCCCCTTCATCAAACTAATATTAATGATTAGAGTAAGTAAGTAAGTATTATTCACATTCGATATTTACTTTTATATCAAATGGATTTTTTATTTCGATTTATAAAAATTATTTTAATATTATTTCCAAAAGTGTAAATGTGGTATTAATAAACCAATAATTTTATTATCAGGGTGCGCTATTTAAAATTGGATATAAGATACAAAACACTGATTATAATGGAACACCTTGACAGATTTAATTGAAATTTATATTATAAAAAAAGATTTTTTTTCATGCCTATCCTGTTTACCACTCAGAAAATTGTTCCCTTCATTAGGAAAAACAATTACCATTAACAGAACCCGGGACCATTGCAATATGCTTCAATGGACCTAGTCTGATTTTCTACAATATTATTTTTTTTCAAAACCACAACAAAGTCATTATGAAAGTAACATTTGAAGGGTACTTTTCTGCTGTTATATTTTGTAAATTGCATGATTCAAAATATCGCGATTTAATTTTTAGGCCTGACAAAAATGTGCATGGAATAAAGGATTTTTTCATTCAGTCTTAGTATTTTATTCGAACAATTGACATTTCTTTACAATTTTCTTAATTCTTATTGATTTATTCAATGCATGATATTAAATTTTTTTTGTCATGTATTTATTATCTTTTGTGAATATTATTAATATAATAATTATGTAATTAAATTTTATTTGACAAAAGTTTTTAATAATTAATTTTATAACTTTATAAAATATAATAATGTATTTATGTTATATATTATATCAAACTAATACTGAAACAAGATAAAATTAAATACAATTTTAGATTTTAAGTATCTCACGTTTGTTCATAATTAAATTTTATACAAAATTATATCTTACATTGTAAATACACTGTGTGTATACAGTGTGTTTCAGATATGAGAGACTGAAATTAGTTACAGTGAAAGTCAGTAAGTCAAGAGGTTATATCAGCTTTATATTTAATATTCGTTTCCAAGAAAGTCAGTTTTCTTCGAATCATTCAGAAAATTTAAATTCGCATACTTAAAGTGTTCTGAAAAGGTTGAATATTTTAACACATCTTGTGCCACTAAATTTTGAAAATTTTTTTGTTAGGGATTGCATAGTTGCACATGATTCCAATTCTGGTTACTTTTAAAGCAAGCGTTTTATAGCAATTTTCTTACTCGTTTGATTTAAAAAATGAAAAAATAAGCTGCTTTTGATGGCCTTTTTTTCATGGCCTCTTCAACCTTTTTTTCATGGCCTAACAAATAAAAGACAACGAATCTACGCCATTTCTATTTTTACGCTTGGTTCTCTGCTTAAAAATTCCACCACACACCAACAATTTAATGTGAAACGGACAGTAATTAATAAATTTCCGTCTTTTTAATAGACATTTTTTAGTGGATTTAGTGCAATTATGTAAAAAGTCAGTGATATAAGTCCCTGTATCAACCTGTACATATATGAGTCTACAAACATCTTTAACATCATCATCATCGTCATAAGAATCTTTTTGTTTTATCTTCAAGTTATTAATATAATCTTTTGATTGAATTATAAGTTTACATAAACCAATAATTGAGTAAAGAAGAATGGCAAAGGTCTTCAACACCATTCAAAACTTCTTCTCTGTATTTCAAGAAAATATTTTATTTTATTTATTTCATCATTGTTATTTAATTATTGGAAAAAAAACGTATCTTTATTGATTTTCTATTTAATTTGTTTAATCAATAATGCAATATAATACGAAAAATTTTATCAGTATTACGAGGACAGTTGCGCAGTATCGAACGCTATTCTTCTCAAATATCGGGCCTAATACTTGGGAAATCTGATTACTACGTTAGAAAACATAGTTAAAACTTATAAATATACCAATTATCAAGTCACCTGAAATCATTGTTTTTGTATAGAATGGTTATGCTGCGTATCTTTATGGGTTAATCTGAACATTAGTGACCGATTTAAACGTGCAATGACATATAAATTATAATTTCTTTTCCCTAAAAATATTATCAAATTTCGTTAGTTTATGGTAATCATAAATTATTTGCTATTTTATGTTTCAATTCCAAAGTTACATATCTTTTCTGTAACTTGATAAATATTCGATGTTCATCATGTTTGAGTTGTTCGTTCATACATTCAATATTATTTATTTTTATTTTTTTTTTTTCCATTTCTATGTATGTTATTGAATTTTATGTTCTTATAAATGTCATATAAAATTTGTCAATTCAGTGTTTATGAGAGTTGACTTCACTTGACATCATCATGTATCAAATTTGTGTATCTTTGTATACACTGTTTTTTTTTTTTTGAAATATTTTATTACTAAAATATGTTTAGATTACATAAAAAATAAAAATGACTGTAAAAAACCTCCAACCAGTTTCATAATAAAAAAAAGAACAGTAGACCTAAGAATATGACATTTGGGTAATTTGACTGTTTTGTCACAAACAAGAAGTTTGTATTCTACGAATCAGTAACTTCTCTTGGTATGTAAAATAGTTCTTTCATACTCAATCGGTTGCGGGATATTACGAAATTTTAAATATACATTATTCCTAACCCCATGAGAAAATTACCAGAAAATCGATTATGGGTACAACTACTATTTCAACATAGGTAATTAAGATCCACTAGATAATTCATGGGATCTAGTTGGGATATCGTATTTTAACTCTCTCTTTTGTGGTATATATACGTCTTAAGGATATTCAATATTTTTGCCTTTTTTCCCATTCAATTTTTCATATCTAATTGGAATCAATAACTCCTGCGTTTGTATTATGGAATATAAAATGTTTATCACCCGCCATGACGACTTAATAAATGTATTTGCGAATTTTTGAATTAAAACAAAAGCAGTTTTTAATATAAATATATGGCAGTTTGTTCAGTCTGTAGTATTTGAATGACAAGGCTTGTGGAAATTTACAACAACATTTATTTTAGGTTATCTATAGATATGTAGTAAACAGACGCTATATGTTATGTTATGTGATATTATTATTTATAAATACATATTTCAAGAAAATATTATATAATGTTGATTCAAGATGACAAAGTTTTGGCATGATCTGTCGCTATGTTGTTATTTTGTTGTGTTAATCCTGTCGACATTCCCGCCACTTTTCCTATATATAAAATTCCCTATGGACTTTATACAAGAAGTTTCATTCGTATATACCTAGTATTTGTATGTGTGTTTGCAGTAATAATGTACTACGATAAGAGATAAATAAATATCTTTGAACTGAATAAGGTTTGTAATATTTATTAAATAAAATGTTTTATAATAATCATAAGGAATCTTTTAATGAAAAACTGAGTCTCAACAGACCCGAGGACTTGATGCACTCTAGCAATGCATCCAGACCACCGCGTTTTTTCTTTCGGACGTCTATTATAGGTTTGTTAACTTCTCCAAAACTAGTAACATTTAGAGTATTAGACTTCACTATAAGTTTAGCTACATGGCATTTTTTTGAGAGTGACTATTATTATTATTCAGTTTTTTTTTGGATCATCCTGTATATTGGCGTGTGAGCTTTGTTAGAATATAAAATTAGATTTTTTTATAGGTATTTTTTAAATATATTTTCTTGATAATATTTATGTCTTATTTTATAATAATTACATTGGGAATAGATATTTCTCGTTCAAATTGTATAATATTGTATAATGACTATTGCATTTTTTAAATTATTTTATTCGAAATTTTTCGAGGTTCGAACGATTTTAATCTTTGTTACCCTGAGAACTTATTTATTTAAATATTTGTAGATTGTCCTGTGTAAATTAAAATTATTTTCGGTATTGAAAGGGAATAGATATTCTGAGAAAAACAGCTTTATCCAGAAATAATACGAGTCGTCGGATTCTAGTATTTATACAAATCGGTTCTAAGCAAACATCTTTAACTCTATAATAATATTTTGCATAAACTTCTTCATAATATCTTCCAAACTGATATCTTCTCCCAAATATATCAACGTATCATTATCAGCTAAACTAGAGATAACAAAGAAATTTTATAATCTATAAATTTTGTCATCAAATACGTTAAAGAGTGGCTGTAATTTATTGGTACTGAATATTCAATACACGATTTTATTGAATACGAGTGTACATCTAAACAAACTGTAGTCAATTCACATTAACCTCAAAACATCACACAAAAATCCATAAAAACCGCCGTTAAACTTCACAAAAACTACATAAAAAATAATAAATTTATTTAATTGTAAAAAAAAAGGTTATAAATATATATACAAAAATAATTATTAATAAAAAATTGTACACCATATTTTTATAAAAAATAATAAATTCTATTAATATTCATATAAAATAATATTCTACCATAAACTGTGCTATTGCATGGCCAATGAAAACCACTATTGCCAGGGGCGGCTAGTTTTCCTCTCTTGTGCGCTACATACGATGCGGTTGTCATAGTAACAACGACAAACAAAGACCGCAGATATGATGAGTGCAAAAGGGGTTTGTTGTCTGTGGTGCAGTCAACAGCCCAAGCAAGCATGTTGGAATAAACCTACGATATGCTACAACATGATGGTGGTACATTACACTGAGGTTGTACAGTAAAAGGTTGTAAAAGCTACTGATACTACGAATAAATGAATGTCTTTTAAAAACTATATTTTTACCCGTATCTCTAAAAAAAAAATTACGTTGATATTCAGAGACAAGTTGAGGTTATGTAAATCTGTTAGTTGTTGCTTTGGGTATGCATTAAAAATTAATAAGCTTTTTACTCAAAGTTTTCTTTTATTTTAATGAAATTTATATCAAAAAAAAATTTTATATTTTTTAATTATAAATTTAAGTTGATGATGTTTTTCTTATTAATTTTTAAAAATAACAAAATTTGGTCAGTCGGAAAACTCGGATGTTTTATTTTATAAACTATCGTATATATATACTTTATTAATTATTTTTATTAAATTTGTTTTCAATTCTATAAAATGATTAAACAAATACTTACTTGTACTCGAGCTTCAGTCAAATTAATTTTCATGGCCAAATCTTCCCGTGTAAATACATCTGGATAATGTGTTTGAGCAAATGCACTTTCTAATTCCTCCAACTAGAAAAATAATTACATGGTAAAAATTTCGTGAATACTAAAAGTATTTAATATTTCTTTAAAATGAATTTTAGAACGTAGTTAAACGAAAAAATTTCATAAGAAAACCAGTTTGTTAAATAGGGAAATATTGTAAAAAAAATTTTTTTCGTGAATCAGAATAGATTAAAGTCATGAAATCGTTAGGAATTTTATCCAAAAATTCTGTCAAAACTCTATTTATGAGAATCAATAAATTGAAAATGAGAACTTCTAAAAAAGGTCTGTATTCCACTCCAGAATTTTTTGTTTCCATCGAGAAAATTGTCAATCAATATCATAAGATGTTTATAATATTTTACCTGTTGTAAAGTGAAGGTTGTTCGATTTCGACGCTGCTTTCTCCTAACAAACGTATCATCGTGAATTGCAGGATGATACGAGTAACTGGTATCTAGAACAATAAATTTACGTATTAGAGACAGTTTAACAGTTCTTCAAAAATTAGCTCAGCAAGGGATGAAAAAATAATTACTACATTTAGAGGAGAGATTTCACAGTATTTGTATTTTCTAAAAGATTCTAATAAATCTTGAAACGTCCTTAACATAAAGACTAAACCATATATTATGTATTTATTGGACTAAGTTATTTTTTGTTTGTTTGGTTAATACCAGTGAATGAGAATCGTTAACATGCAAACAGTTTTATTATTATTATGTTTAGTTGATAGTACCTAGCTAATAAATAGTACCTGCCTTCATACAGTTGAATATATATTTATTGTATATATAAAAGAGATTAAAACATAAAACCAAAAACCAATTTCCTTTTTAATTAATAATTTAATAACATTCCAGTGACTTTATCGTTCGTTATTATTATTTTCAGTGTTCTATTTGGTTGTTTATTCTATGATTTATGTGGTTATAATAGATTTTTAGTTTAATCAATTTAATTCAATTTTTAATATTAAAAAAAAAAAATATTATTATTTAAAACCTTCAGACATTAATAGTTCAGTAATTTATTATTTAAAAGATGTAGGTAAGAAAAATCCAGGTGACTTTAGTGTCTTCTTTAATTGATTTCTTTTTTCAAAATTTCTGCTTTAATTCATGCGTTCTGGTATTTTGCATTATAGTTTTTTTATCTCTTTTATCTAGTATTTTGATAGCTATCGAAGAAACTCTCTCCTGTGAACTTTTTGGGTCACAAAAAACCTTCTCAAAGTTTTTGCTTTTGAATTAAATTTAACCAATCGCCAAATGTTAATGATAGCTTAATCTATAAATTTTTAGTGAAATTTATCACAATATTCTTCTCGAATTAGTGAAAATAGACATAGGAACAAGTGATGCAAACAGCTGACAATATAAATTGTTTAGATACTCGGCATATGGTTGATTATTCAAATTATAAATACAAATTTAATAATATGTATGAAAATTATATTTGATTTATATAAAATTGTGTTCAAATTGTGAAAAATATACAAACTTTGGACTAAAATTAATATAATCTATATATATATCGAGTATAAATATCCTGTATATAATTCAAACATAATTCTATATCCAAATAAAATAGCAGGTAAAAAGCTTAATGATAATTATTATAATTCCATTTATTCAAATATGTAATTATACTAATATAATATATAATTAGGTATAATTATGATTGTAATTACATGTACAGTATTTAATTAAAACAAAAATCAATATTATTGAAACTACAAAATGTGTGATTTAAAATATTCTGAATGTATTTACCATTTTTATTGACATAAAATTTTTATAACTGTCATTACATTATATAAATAAAAAATTATATAAATTTAGAAAATGTAATTTTTTATCTCATATCCAAGGCGAAGTAGAATCGGTCATATCTGTTTAATTAAATATATTCAATAATGGTAAGGTTCGTATAAATATTGATTAATCGTGAATCATTCATCCGATGTTATAGAAATTTTTTAGTTACATGAAAACTTATTGAAAATTTTCACGTATTAGCATAAAAATATAAAGCTAGCTTTTTAATATAATTGAAATGTAGAAAACGCAAATTTTTCATCTCATATTCAAATTGAAATAAATTTTTTAAAGACACAATTATTTAAATTTATTTAATAGGTTCTAAATTGATTATATTTCACTTCAAAATACGAATCTAAATTTAATACATTGACAAAAATTGAATTTAAATTAAAATTGATTGAAAAACATCCATACATTCTCTTAAACTATTATCAAAATGTTATTTATATGGAGATAGAAATAATTGACGTCATTAGCTTATATATTCTTTCCTGCGTGTTTAATTAGGAATTTTGAATGTCCATATTTTACAGATTTTTAAATAGGAATAGGTCTTTTTCCGTTAAGTTAAGACGCTTAAATTGAGGTGATACAAATTTACTGAACATCGCTTTTATCATATTTTTATCATTGATTTTTGTTTACATAATTACTCCATGTTTTGTATTCAATCACCCTGTGTATAAAATATATTTGTATTATTACCATTACATATATATATATATATATATATATATATATATATATATATATATATATATATATATATATATATATATATATATATATATATATATATCTATATATATATATATATATATATATATAGATAATATGATACATTTACAATATATAAATATATATACGAATTATGATATATAATAAAATATTCTAAAATTTAATAATAGTACCTAAATTAAAACGGATTTATGATTAGAAACACCTTTACATAATATCATACAGTTATTACATACCTATCTATCTATTATACTAGTATATATTATTATATAGATAGGTAGTTAGTTTAGTACCATCCTGGTAGATAGAGTTATAGTTATACATTTTATTACATTATATTATATATATTTCAAATGTATAATAAGTTGATTAACATATTAAATATGCTAATTAAAATATAATTCGGGTTGCAACATTAACATGGGTATATAGATTTATACAAACTTGATTCAACTATAATATGGTGTAAGTCAGATAAAACAAATAATTTGTAATATCCAAATAATAATAAATACTTAAATTCAAAAAACCAATTCAAATACTAAATTCAAGTAAAATTTTATTTTTATTAGCTCAGCTTGCAAGTTTAATTATTATTGAATATGAAATTTTGGATCAGGAGTTTCTAATAACTAACATTTTTATATTATTGTAAATTTATACAGATGGTGGGAGCGCAAGTAAACAATATTGTTATCATTTTTTTATATTCAATATGCATTTATCTGCGCGTCCACCATTTTCATAAAAATTATCTACATATGTCTGCGCATGATAGCAAAATACTTATACGGGGATCGTAATAATAATTATTGAAATAAATTTGGCTTTAATATCAATATTAAATTTAATGAAAAAGGCAAAAAATGATCCCTATTTGTTAAAATAACCAAGGCATTTCTCAAGATTGTACGTTTTTCTAATAGTATATTATAATAAATTAAAACTGTTCTTTGAATTTTATTTGGCCCCAACAAAATAAAATAGATTGGATATAATATTATTATATATAAATATATAGATGTTACATAACCATTTTTGATTATAATTCAATTTGAATTTTATCTGTGTAATTGTGTACTTACCAAATATATTATAATATATATCCTATAACTAAAATATATAGCATAAAAGTACAAATATATGACTACTGATTAATAATATTAGTTTATTATTATTAAATAAATATTTTATTTGATAATTAATAATCAATATGTGTGTAGTCATTCATTCGATTAAACTTATCATTTATTATTAATTACTGATTTTGTATGATTTAATGAAATTTAGTACCGATATCAAAGATTAACAGATGAAATACAAATGTAACTACGTGTATATATTCGATTTTTTTTAAATCTATTTAAGCCTTCCTGGCCACTCTAAATATAAAACTGATCTAAAATTACAGACTATCATAATTTATGCTTTAGAAAATAACTATCACCACAAGAACAAAATTTATTCTTAATACAAATTTCTTTTTATTAACTAAAAATTTGTGTATTTTCATGTACATTAAGTTTTTTTTTTTTTAAATTGAAAAAGTAAATGTTTGCCTAATTTTAGTAAAATAAATTCTATTACAATTAATTTTTTTCCTATTTTTTATTAAAATCGTATTTCAATTTGGATATTTGCAAAAGAGATTCAGTTTTGATATTTGATTTTAAAATGGTTTTATTTTCAAATTCTAATTATTCAAAGTTAGAGGAAACATCTGATGTATTTGGTACTAGCGACCAAATTTTGGTCTCTACCAATTGCCAAAAGCGAAAGTAATGACACTAAATATTCAAAAACTTTTTTAAAGTTTGTTGCATACAATAGTTTCAAATTAATGTATGAAATTCAAGCACTAATTATTGTGATCTAAATATATCTCCAGGATGAAACTAGATGCTCTAAAATAAATTTTAAAAATTTTTTAGTCATTGATTATTTTTAACAATAAAATAATTCTTATTCTCAATGTTTGACATGTTTTTAAACAATTTACCAGCAATTTTCATATTTGTCAACTTTACCTTACTAAAAATATTTATAAAAAAATTGTAAATTTCATTTAATATAATGATAGTACATCCACGTGTGTACTAATGGTAAATTATACACGTACAGAAATATATTTAAAAATATATTTATAAAAAAAAAAAAATCTGTCTGTTGTCACATTAATTTATATTTTTGATTAAAAGGTTTTAAAAATTCATATAAATTATTTATGCAAGAGAATCACAAGCATTACCCAAAAGCTAGCGAGCGAGCTATATACATTTAATATGTTGTAGTATATATATATATTATATATATATATATATATATATATAAATATATGTTTGTTCGTTAACAATATATTTATGTGGTATATAAAAAGCTCATAATGAATTTAAAATAAATTCCGTATTTATTAATATTTAAAGCTGTGTAAAACATTAATTTTATAAACAGTGACATAAATTATTTATTGATGTAGATATTTTGTTTTTTTTTTTATTTTTAATATATAAATTTTTCTTTTTCCTTTTTTTTTTATAAAAAAAACTAATTGATTTTTTAAAACAAAAATATAAAAATATTTTACACCATTAAATATGCTGAGTATATCAAAATTACGAGTTGCAATTACCATGAAAAACTTAAAACAATTTTTAATATAAGCATCCTATGAGAACCAATAGTGGAGAGTCAATCTAAAGTTTTCTGCAAATAATAATTGAAAAAAAATGATTCAGACAAAAGATGATCTTTTATGATTGAAAAGTTGGTTTATGGATCCATTGAGTCAGAATTGGTTCACGAGTTAAAACTCATTTAATCTTTTATGCGTCACCAAAATATCAAGTCGCTATCTCTTTTTATTTTGTAGTTATCTTGATGACACACAGACAAAAAGACAGAACATTTTTTTATTTGTGATCTATCATGACGACTGGCAAAAATGGAGTTATTAACTGATTTATTTTACAAATAACAAAATATTTTCACGTTCTTTAATACTCTTATGCGTTACAGACCTTAGTATTAAGAATACTCTCATATTTTTTACTTATTGACAAAACTATTAATCGAAAAAAATACAAACAATCATGGGTTTCGTAATTTTTAAAATAAGTGTACAATTTTTTTGAAATAAAAAAACCAATTAATATTTAAAAAAATAAATTTTTAATAAAATGCATTTGTAATTATGATTTTTATAATACCTCTTTATGGTAGGCATGTTTTTTTGTACTGCTTTTTTTTTGTTTTTAATAATTATATTCGTTAATATGAATAAACGCTAAAAAATATAAATACATACACTTGCGATTTTTTTTAAAATATTTTTTGTGTGTTAAAAAATATTAAAACTAATCATTAATATTCATAGAAATGTAATTGCAGTTTTTATTTAAAAAAATATATATATATTCAATTCACTTATTCAGAAAAAAAAAATGTTTTTTAAAGCCAACACACATTGAGTTACTCTGTTGTGGAATGGTGTGAAAAGTTTATCAATTTTCACATACATTTATTTGTGGAAACAAATATGCAAAACTAAATGTATAAACATTGTCTATATGAGTACTATATTTCTAATAAAACTATTGACGTAATTCTGTACACTAAATTTTTTGAAATTAAAAACACGATTTCCAGCCTGTCAAAAACTATTGCCTGCCTGATTTTGATACGGAACATAGTAATTTGTTTATGTCCGCGTGATTCTCATTTTAAATTCACAATGGAAAAAATTTCATAAAACTATCATTTTTGTCAACATTTTAGTATTTTTCATCTTTAATTAGGCATAAAAAAGAAGACCTTCGTATGAAATTGATCTTTAACAAATTCCACTATCATCATTTTTTCATAACGCACTTAAAGAAGTATAACTTCAAAACAAAACAAAATTGCTTTTGATAAAATTAAATACAACTAAATCGCCTGTAATATGCCAAAAATATACAACATGTATTTCATCACTAAATACAATTATCATCTAACAAACAGTAAAAAAAAACTATCTTTTTTCATTCGAAAAAAACTTTGTTGTTGTTGATTGAGTTACTGTTTGATGAGATCAACGGAAATTCAGTTAAAGAAATACTCTCTCAGTGGTCAAGTTTTATACCCACCGGTAAAATACTTTTGATAGAAAGAAATATCTATAGAAATTACCGTGTGGTTCACACAGATTACTAAACTGTAACGAAACTATAAGCAAAAATGAAAATTAAATTATAATAAAATGAATAAATTATCGTTATATATTTTATTTGTGACAGCAAAATTAACATTTTATAAAGTAAATATACAAAATTAGTTAGGAAATAAATAAAATACTGCGAAATAGCTTTCATCTTCTGATACAATGTCTTTATAAGTCAATTTGCAAAAATTAGAAAATACGTTACGAAACTCTTTTCCATAATCAATATGAATGACCTTTGAATCTGATTATATAATTCTTATCAGACTGCCAAAATAATTGTAGACAAAATTTTTAGAAATTTTAAAAGACTGACAGATAAAATAAAAGTAGTGTTCTGTAAGCAAGTAACGACTATTAAATTTATGAAACAACACAATTTATTTTGGTTACGATAAATGTGTACCAACATGTTTGTGTATCCTTACATATCTTGTATATTGACCAAATTTCTTTTTTATATCAAATAATTTTCTTGTGTATATAAATTTAATTACATCTAGAAGTAAAAAAAATATAAGTCTGTCTCCTGCTCAATATTTTTTCACATTTTTTGAGAGATGTTCTAATAATAATCAGTGAAAGATATATAAAAATATTACAAAATTTGCTTTAGATAATATTTTTTTATTTTTATTAACTGATCACATGACATATTGAATGATATTGATTACCACCAAAATCATTTTTTTTCATCCTTCTAAAATTCTTCCCATTTTTCTACCACAAACATTCGTTCAAATTTTTACTCGACTGCTGCGAAACCTTGTTTAATGTTTGTAACGCTACCTACTATTTACCGCACACACTTTTGGTATTCATAGAAACACCTAATTAATCCGTCTGTTCGTCGTCACGATAACTCAAAAACAAAAAGAGATAATGAGCTGAAATTTTCGTGATGTATTCTTAACATAAAAAGTGAATTTAAGTTCGTGATTGAGCAAAATTGGTCCATTGAGTTCAATCAATCCTTGATCTAACTTTTAATCTATAAAAGATAGAAGAAAAATCAAAAAATTGTTTATTTCTTTTTAACACACAACTTTTGTTTGAAATTTTTTTTCCGTAAAATGTTAGGATTTGCCATAATTTAAGCTCAAATTTAGATAATTATCACATATAGAAGTATATATAACTGTCAATCATATATCGAGTATCTAATCAATTAGCACTGTTAGTTGTTATACTATTATAAAAAATTTTAATAGAATGCTTAAAGTTATAATTTTCCATGTAAATCTAAAGTGTTAATTTACATATAAATTTATTGTTATTAATTATCGATTGAATGAATATGTTATTCAATACCAAAATATGTGCAGTAAGTACATCTGGTAGTACACTTAAAATAATTACTACCCACTATTATCTAGTTAAATTATCGAAATCCATATAGCAAGTAAATAAGGGAGGAATTAGTACCAATAGCGATTAATTGCAAACAATGAAATACTGGAGTTTGTATTAATTATGAAATTAATTAAAGAAAACTTAACTTTTACAGCTAAACATAGATACATGAAAATATAAAATGATAGACTTAACAGTAAACAGTTCTAGACCTAAAAATTTAGATTTACTTCAACAGTTGTTAGTTATAGATTAATAACTATTTTAAGGTGACTATCAATGAGTAGATTACCGTTCGAACCTCTATAATAATAGGTGTTTAATAGACTAACACATTCCAAGTCTGTATGATATACTTACTATATTGGTAATACCATTATTAAATAAACTACAATATTAATCATAGACATGTAGTATTATTAGCATAGATCATCCACATTTAGTAGAACAAACCGAACAACAATATTGGGTATTGAGATGAGTATTGTAGTAAGTACATCTATCAGTACATATGGTTGTTTTGTTATAGAGGGAATAAAAGGATAATGGTCCCATGAGTATGCCTTGTGACGACAGCATGCGACTAATCGTATTATACTATCGTATTGCTTGCTCTCCAAACACGTGTGTGTCGATTGCGTCACTTATTGAACACAATAATAATAATAATAATAATACTTACATCTATAAATTTACCTAAAAATACTAAATAAATATTGGTTTATTATTTGTATTTAACTAAAAACAGTAAATAATAGGATTTAATATAGAAGTCATGTTGAGAGGTTATATAATGTTATATAATTTAATAGTAATGAGACTAAATACATATTAAGTTCATTAGAAAATATACCAACTGAAAAAGGTAATTATTTAAATACTCGGGATATACTGAAATAAGCTAAGATACCAAGCTTCTGACAAATGTTTTTGGAATTTAAATGAAATTTCAATCTTATTCTCAAACAGTGAAACATAAAATAGCGTGTATAAATACCCAGAAAATTGCATTGAACAAGGGCATTCGTACTTAAAAATAAAAGTTTTTATGCTACAATCTGTCTTTCCGCTTATCTAAGAAAAAATTCAACACGAATCAAAGATATTTTACCCTTGATTATGGTCGGTTAACCTGTGGCATCCTAATCTCCTTTACGGATAAACTGAATTTGGTCCTAAATACTACCAGCTCTGTTATTTGAGAAAGTCTGTTCAGCTGTTTGTTTGCTGTTTTGTATCGGATGTCTCCTAAGCTTTGAAAATTTAACCATTTTTTTACTTCCAAAAAATACTCTACATATATACTTTAATGAGTTTAAAGCCTTGATCTGGTTCTTAGCCTGAGGTCACACCTGCGTCGATTTAAAGATTTCAAACGCATGATTTCTCTTTTTTTATTATACGAATTTACCGAGTTTAAATGAACACCACTTATTGTAGTATAATTCTGAACTGCACTTTTGTGCCTGAAATGTACGATATACCCACGAACACTACATTTAAATAGGTATATTTTGTTAGGTACATATAATCCGACATCTATTTAGATGAAATAAACCATTACAATAATAAAATATGGTGATATACAAAGCTAGCTAACATATAGTCATTGTAATAATGAATGTCCACTATTATTTCTGAAATAGTTAACATGAATATTGTTATAAAATAATTTTTTTTATACTTTATATAATTAAATAATATATTAAATAAAATGTATTGTTGGTAATGTATAATAAATATAAATACTTTATATATATGATGATGATATCAAGCACAACACTTCATTATATAAATTAAACACAATAATATATATTATATAGATATTATATAATATAAATGTATTATATAACAATATACAATATATAAATCTCGTGTCTTAATGTTTGTAACCAAACTACGAAACGACGTGACCGATTTTTATGAAATTTGTTTTGTATAATCGACAGATTTGAGAATGACTCAAAAACTACTTTTTACACTCCTGGGCCATCACAAAAATTTTTTATTATAGCGATATTAGTATTGTATTAATCTTAAACTATCAGTGGTCGATAATTGATCATTTATCAATCGATCTTTTATCCTCGATGGCATCTATCGGGGTCACTTCTCACGTGGGTAAGCCATCCAGTTTGTTTTTGTTGGCTAAAGACGTAATTATAACTTTTAAGGGATATAACTTTTAATATATTAGTTAAGTTAATAAAGTAAAAGGAATTTAAAAAATGAATGATTTGTCTTTTGTTATTTTTATAGGCCGTCATCGTCCATAGCGTTTTCCCTTCCTCTTTCAGTCATAGACCACATCCGGTAACACTTACAATAAGTAAGTTATTTTTAATATAACTACCAAAATATTCATCAGAAATAGTTTATATGGTAAAACAATGTTTGCCGGGTCAACTAGTAATAACATAAGTATTATATGTGATCCTTTTTTAACATTCGTATGTAATTAACAAACAAATTTATTATATAACTAACTGTATATTGTTATATATATATATTATATATATATATATATTAATTGTATATAATATACAAGAGACATATTTTATATGCGACAATAGAAGATTTTTGGAATTACAGTTGTATTTAGGGGAATAACGTGTTGATAATGATATTGGGTATATTTGACATAACTTAACCAAAAGCTTCACTACTCAGCTAGTGGTAATTTGAACACAGAATAGAAGTTTATACACTAGAAGTTTAGTGCAATTTGAATAAAGCGAATGATACGATATCGCTGTTCTTTTACCGTATTTATAAGATAATATTAATTGTATTACTATTTGTTGCATATTCTTAGAACTAAGAGCGTTTTGATAGATGACAGCTTGAATTGAAATAGCGTCCCACTGACCATTTTTTAAGCCAAACGTCTTAAATTTAATATAAATTAAAATCACTGACTGTCCATTGTCCATATTAAAATATTTAATATATCTGTATGTAATGTTAAATTATATAACATTATAAAATGAACAATAATAATAAAAGGATAGCAGCTAGCAGCTCGCATTGTGCATTAATGTTAGAATATTATGATGTATTTAGTGGTAGTTAGATTATTTAGATGTTGTGTGCAAATGACTGAACGTGTACGAACACAAATAGGTTGAGATACTATCAAATTTTGTTTATACAATTCATATCAACTAAATATAAATGAACGAATATACTAAATGTGTCAAATATTTGCAAGCCAAAGCCATAATTTTTTAGGTGTTAGAAACGGTCCACATAAAATTAATATTGATTGTCTACACAAAATCAGTGTTTACTTAATTCTTATTTTAGTATCAATACCGAGGTAATTAATTTAAAATAAAGAAATATTGAATGTTTTAAAGAATATAGGTGTACCTAATTTATTTAAATTTCAATCAAATATCAATAGTTTTAAACTTCAATAAAATCAGATAATTTTAATGTAGCAAACTTATTATGTGAAAAAGTAAAGTTAATTTCCAATTTTTTATAATTGTTAACAGTTTTTGGATGATCAAAGTCAATTAACAAAAATCTATACAATAATTTTATCACTCAGGTTGTTTTTGACACAAAGACACTATTACAAAAATATGTATTATAAATATAATGATTAATTTTAAAAAGATGAACAAAATAACTTTCCAACGTTTTATCAACTTTGTTAACTTCTTCAGGACTCTTTTTTTATTTAATCAACAATAGACTCAAATACGAATATATATATTATAGTTATAAATAAGTGTCGATGAGCTAAATTTGTAATATATTTGAATCACATTGTATATAATAAATACAGCAGTAACACTTGTAATAATAATATATACAGTTAGTTAATGTGTTGACTGAAATCGGTACCAAACTCATACATAATTCTGTTTTAAATTTAACACAAATAGAAATAAAGGACTTTATGAAATAAACTTGTTCCCTATACACACAAATAATAATAATACCATCATCATTCATAGCTCTCTAGCTCCACACAGCTCCACATAGCTCTCTGTTGTATCTCTTTGCAGTTAGTTTGTAGTAGCAGACATATATAACAATAACAAAACATTATCTTGTTTGCTATTATTATCTAACAATATTATTTATTATCTACAATCTAAATGTGTTTTGTTGTGTTATCTATGATGCAATGATGATGCTACCTAACATAGATATGATATCAAAAGATAATAAAATTGAATATCATTTGGTTCTATATATTATTAAAGTACCAACTTGTTTATAATAATATAGTAAAGCGAATACAATACTAAACAGGAAGGTCTATAAAATACACTGCCAATAATCGACAAAGAACTGCCCAGTCTTGAAGGAATATATTTACTTAAATAAAATAGTTATACTTCTTTAGGCGAGTTATGAAAAAATGATGAGAGTGAAATTTTAAGATGCGCGACCATTACAGTCACAAAAAATTCACAGGTTGAAGCAGTTGTTATAATTTAAATTACATTTAATGTAAGAAAATATATATTTATTTAGTTTTTAAATTTAAATTGAGCAACTGTGTTAACTATCCTTCTCCAGTCGTTTCATTATTTTTTTTTATTGATTATTTGCATGCAATTAAAAAGCTATCTATTATATTAAAAATAGTTGCAATTTGGATATGATGTGAAAAAATCCATTTTCTTTATTTCAATCCACATATAATATCCAGTAATTAAATTACCTGGACTAGTTGTTAGTGTTCAGAATAATCAATTTAAACAAAATTCAAATTACTATTGTTATAATGCATCGTAGATATTTTGCTCTCTGTACTTGATGATGAAAATATACTTATTTTTTATGACGATTTTTGAGCACCACCTTGTTAATATAAGATCATACACATAACAAACTGTTTCTATGTACTTACTTTATTGATACAATGAATTTATTAGGATACAATTGAATTTAGAAATCTACTTGTGTTGTACTTATTCTAGTAAATAAGATTGGTCGTTTCTGTTGCTTAAGAAAATGTAATGTATGAAAAATTACATGTAGTGAATATATCAGTACTAGTTTTTTTCCTTTTTTTCATCATGCAACATTCTGGAGTTGAAAATATTGGAAAATTTAAAAGTAATTTCATATTTACAAATATCAAATTTGTTTTTTTTTTGAACATTATAACTCAAAATGTCTTTAAATATTTCGACTTTTATCATAACTGATTATGATCTTAGAAAATTTATTACGCTTATTTTAAATTATTACGTTTAAGGACGCCATACTCAAACAGTAAAATATGACCCTATTACTAAGACTCCTCTGTATATGCCTGACAGTCTACATATATGCTTATATCTCATGAACCGTAATAGTTAAATTTTCACTAATAATGTATTCCTGTTGCCGTTATAACCAAAAATTATTAAAAAACAGTTATTTGCTTCGGATTTACATTTAAGTTATACTTCTTTGGCATCATTAAAAAAAACACTTTTTAATTGCATGCAAATTATTAATTACAATAAAATAATAAAAGGACTGAAGAATGATTGAGACAACACAGTCAATAAAGTTTAAATTTGAAAAATTCAATAAATAAATATTTTCTTACATTAAGTGGTAACAAAAATCATTCAACAATATCTTCAACCTATGAATTCTGTTTGCGCGAATCATATTATTTTACCATAACCCGTCTAAAAAAGTAGGACTTCAAAATGATACTTAAGGAAATGCTTGAGAATATAATGTGTATACGTAACATAATATGTTAACTGTACCTCCATACACTGATATACAATATTTGATAATTGATATTAGATTTAAATGTAATAATTCAATAAATATAATAACACATTTGGAAATGATAATAATGTGATAATAATAGATGATCACTGATCACATATATGAAGATCAGTAGAGAACATTGTGTTCATATTCGACTACAACTTATAATAATAATGTGCTGGTGTGTTGAATTCTCTTGAGATGACAACCCTGTAATCATGTCCTTACATTGTATTATAACTAACAGTAACCATTCACTTCATAATACAGTTGTTAGATATTGGTACTGACTGCTACGAATATTCACTTATTCATCTACGAATAATACATATTATATTATAATAGCCACAATAATGTGCAAATCAATATGTTTGTACATAAAATTTAGGTATAGAAATTATTCATTGTTTAATTTCAATTTTTTGCCCCAATTTCCTAGATCAAAGTATTTTGTATGTTATAAATACGTTATTCGACTACTAAGTAGTCATCATCAATATGAATTAGCTGGTCAAATAATGAAATAAATAGCCATGTTGTAAGATTTTAAACGACAAACGTGAAATGAAAAATTTTCAAATAAATAACATTCTTTATAAGGTGAGAAAAATTTTTAAAATTTATAATCGAATGCAAATTGGAGTCCATTTAATCAGTGTTAGAAATAAGCATTCAAAACGAAGGTAAATAACGTTTAATTATGTTGATATTAAATATAACATCCATCCAACGCAAATAATTATTTTCTGATTGAAGCATTGATATTAAAAGACGTTTATATCTTCCACGAAAACTTCGAAATGACAAAATAATTATATAATTAGCCCCATCATATAATCCTTCAGAATTTATTGAAACTGCTAATGGATGAATAAATAAACACTAAAAATGTTATCACAATTTCCCATTTGGCTTTGGAGACACGGAATGCCAAAAATTGTGAGTTTCACACTTCATAGAATAAAATTTTTTTCATATCTTAGCTAAAAATATTACTAAAAGTATTGAATAATTTTTAATGCATTTCAAATAATAAATTTTCAAATCTAAAACATATATTGATTGCATCAATACTATTGCATGAATACTAGTGAAAGTGTTTTTCATGATACCTACCTAATTATTAGAGTATATAAATGTAATAGATAATTGTTTGGAGGTTTGCCTTTACAATCATATTCCTACAATACATGCATACAGTATATATAACACACACCCCTTCTAAAATATATATATATATATATATATATATGTATAACTTATAGAACAATTTAGTTCTCCAATTGTGTATTTTGTGGATTGTTATTACCCATTGCATCATATACAATGTTTAATAATTGATTGGCTTATTGTGTTCTATCACTAACTAACTAACTATTAGTACTTGTAGTACGAATACTATTTTAATAATAATACTGTAGCTACTTTACAGTATGTTTATGAAGTCCTTAACTTGGATTAATATTGATTTGGTAGTGGACAAAAAATATATAATGTAGGTGCGACCTGGAAGGTCCAAACGATGTACATTACAATGAAGAAAATAAAAAAACTTTTAATTTCTTTATTATTATGAATATGGGTTTTTTGTTTTTTTATACTCAAAAATAGCTGTTGAATTTCAGTTTTAAAGTTTCTTAATTGCATGCTTTAAGTTTCTCAAGCATAAAATGGTTCCATGTCGAAAGCATTATTGGTTATCGAGAAAATCAAGACGAAAAGATACGAACGCAGATACATGCACAGAAAGACATCTCTCTGACGACGTTGAATTTAGGTTCTAGTGATCGTATAACGTAAAAATCTGTTCAAATTCAGGATTCAAAAAAATTCATCCCTATTTCAAGAGTTCCTAGTGGAAAATTTAACAATGTATAATTAATATTAAAAAAACAATATTTATATTAGTATTTAAGCATCAGTTAGCTAATTATTCACAACAAAATGTATAAAATAAATTAAATTAACTAATATTTGGTCCTACCGGCTGCGATAGAATCGACGTACAAACGAATGAAAATGATAGATTGATAAATTGATTTCTTTCGTAGCTATGGTTTCGAAATACATAATCAAACAAAAGATAGTTAAGTTTTTGAATGAAGGATATGTTTAATTTAGTGTAAAAAATCTCTCAAAATTATTATCGAATTTAAATGAATATTTATTAATATTTGTAATTAAAAATAACCCCTAATGCAATTTCCTCAATCATTCTTACAATTTTCAATCCATTAACTACTAATAATGTCATTTTTTGTTTGAATAATTTTTGTGGGATATTTGCTATACAATTACATGCAAACTATTGAACAAATAATTATATTTTCTAGAATGTGAATGTTTTATTACAATTTTAAGCTACTCGTGGCTCATCAATCGATTAAGAAGTCTCTTCCCAGTTCTGGTATAAATAGGCACTCCATATATATTCAAAGCTATCTGTATAACTAAGTTCTAACATACATTTTAGTGTGTATATAATATATATATATAGAAGATGATGTATTTAGGGGTCCCAAATAACTTAATCCATATAATTAGCTTTATGCTTTATGATGATGATTCCCTCACATAATAATAATCACATATGTGTACAGATCATAGATAACACCATCTCTAAAAGCACATTTCATAGATAATAGCGTGTGGCTGTGTGTGTATGTGTCATATTGTTGATACATAAAGAATTCTATTGCTATCAAAATTGAATAACTTAAAACATCTTAAATACGATTAACCTTTCGGTGGTCGTACATCTCTTACGGAACGTCATAGGTTATTTCACCTTCACTCAAACAAGTTTTGTGTGAATGATTTTTATGTTCAGACCGTCCGCAATCTTAGCACAAATTTTACTATTACATAATTATAATACATATTATTAATGTGCATTTATACTGTATGCACTTGATAAATTTTATCAAAGCCAGTTTGAGCGTGATAGAGCAAAAGTAAATTTTTTATAAAGTTCAAAAATTTTTTTTTCGATATCTCTGCCAAACTTTTACCGATTTGAGTGAACTTTTTTTCGAAACCCACTTATTTTGGGTCGTACTTTTCATTTTTAATACTGACAATTTTATATAAGTAACCCTTGTATGGATAATCAAGAACAGATCCTTCTAACTTGAAAATTGTTATAGGTATGCTTAATTAAACCAAAAATTTAAAAACTTTGACCCAAATTTAGTAGGATTGCATACTTTATTTACCAAAATTAGATGAAATTTAGGCGTGATAGAGCAAAATTAAATTTTTGTTATTTTTGTGACGTCATAAGGTTCAAAAAATTATTTTTTCGATATCTTTGCCAAACTTTTACCGATTTGAGTGAACTTTTTTTTGAAACCCACTAATTTTGGGTCGTACTTTTCATTTTTAACACTGCCAATTACATATAGGTAGCCCTTGTATGAAATATGAAGACCAGATCCTTCTAACTTGGAAATTGTTATAGGTATGCTTAATTAAACCAAAAATTTAAAAACTATGGCCCAAATTTAGTAGGATTGCATACTTTGTTTGCCAAAATTGGGTTAAATTTAGGCGTGATAGAGCAAAATTAAATTTTTGTTATTTTTGTGACGTCATAAGGTTCAAAAATTATTTTTCGATATCTCTGCCAAACTCTTACCGATTTGAGTGAACTTTTTTTTGAAACCCACTAATTTTGGGACGTACTATTCATTTTTAACACTGCCAGTTTCATATAAGTAACCCTTGTATGGATAATCAAGACCAGATCCTTCTAACTTGGAAATTGTTATAGGTATGCTTAATGAAACCAAAAATTTAAAAACTATGGCCCAAATTTAGTAGGATTGCATACTTTGTTTGCCAAAATTGGGTAAAATTTAGGCGTGATAGAGCAAAATTAAATTTTTGTTATTTTTGTGACGTCATAAGGTTCAAAAATTATTTTTCGATATCTCTGCCAAACTCTTACCGATTTGAGTGAACTTTTTTTTGAAACCCACTAATTTTGGGACGTACTATTCATTTTTAACACTGCCAGTTTCATATAAGTAACCCTTGTATGGATAATCAAGACCAGATCCTTCTAACTTGGAAATTGTTATAGGTATGCTTAATGAAACCAAAAATTTAAAAACTATGGCCCAAATTTAGTAGGATTGCATACTTTGTTTGCCAAAATTGGGTAAAATTTAGGCGTGATAGAGCAAAATAAAATTTTTGTTTTTTTTTTGTGACGTCATAAGGTTCAAAAATTATTTTTTCGATATCTCTGCCAAACTTTTACCGATTTGAGTGAACTTTTTTTTGAAACCCACTAATTTTGGGACGTACTATTCATTTTTAACACTGCCAGTTTCATATAAGTAACCCTTGTATGGATAATCAAGACCAGATCCTTCTAACTTGGAAATTGTTATAGGTATGCTTAATGAAACCAAAAATTTAAAAACTATGGCCCAAATTTAGTAGGATTGCATACTTTGTTTGCCAAAATTGGGTAAAATTTAGGCGTGATAGAGCAAAATAAAATTTTTGTTTTTTTTTGTGACGTCATAAGGTTCAAAAATTATTTTTTCGATATCTCTGCCAAACTTTTACCGATTTGAGTGAACTTTTTTTTGAAACCTGCTAATTAAGGTCTACTTACAGGGATGAGTCGGAGTAAATGGATAATCTAGTTGTGGTAATCGAGGCTGATGTGCTGCTCCCGCATGCAAAGCCGGCGGACAATGATAACAAAACATCCCGCGGCTATGCGCACCGCCAATCTGAAATCATAAGAAATTTATTACATTAATTATTAATCATAATATTTGGACTCAGGAAATTGGGGAAAAAATCGAAATTTATTCGAAATACCCTAGAGTTCTCTTTAAAAATACTCAAAATAAATTATGGTATTTGTCTTGGGGAAACCAACTAAAAGCAGTTTTTGTATGAACATTAAATTTATTTTTCTAGAATTCTTCAGAATTCATTTTTCAAATTATTATTAGATGTTATCAAAACACTTGGTCTAAATTACATAACATGAATTCAATTTATCAATTTCATAAAAAAATCGTATGATTGAAGGCTGATACTCTTATTTCTGGCCTACTATCCCTTAAGCCATTTGTAAATTTGAAATCGTTAATCAGATCAAAGCCAGTCTTACTAGTAACAGTGGATACATAAAATGTACATAGTATTGAATGTATTTAATTATAAATAATTGATTGTATTCGATAATACTTAATGTTATTAATAATATCAGTATCATCATCAGTACAGACCAGTTATTAGATATTACTTATTAGCCATTGAATAATAACGATAATCTCTATTATGTATGATGCAGTGTACTATAGTTATATGTAATTAAACCTAATATATAATAACTGATATCAATTTAACCCTTTCAATGATAAAACAGCGGAGGCATTGATTCAATTATAGTATGTGATATTAATTGACTGAGACATTCTGGTACAACATTTACTTGATTTTAGACGACTACACAAACACAATTAAAATTATAGCGTCAGAATTCATGTTTTTTTTAACTATTTTCATTTTAAATTTATTACTCATATAAAGTTCCAGGAGTTCTTTTCACGAGACTACAAAAATTTTAAATACAATATTCGATTGTCCCTACAATTTACAATTTTTACAGATTTTTTTTTATTGTTATAGGAAAATCATTCATTAACAAATCGTCACGTGATTAGACTATGCCCGTTGTTTGACAACCAAAAAATTTATGACAAAAAGAAACTTTAATGATTTTGGATAAGGAAAATTCCGTTTTATCATTTGGTTTACGCCACAATTTTTGCTTTTTAATTATTTTCCTATGGATAACGTGCATCAAAATATTGTTTCAATGGTTACGAAATACTAGTTCACGCAATCGAATGATATATATATATACTCTGTGAATGACTGACGAAAATTTCTCAAAATTTATTAACTAAATTAAATGAATAATTATTTATATTTGCGAATAAAAATAATTATTAATTCAATTTCTTCAATCATTCTTACAATTTTCAACTCAATAACTTCTTTTTTTTTGTAATTATTCAATAATTTTTATTTGATATTTGCTATACAATTTATATGCAAACAATTGAATAAATAATTATATTTTCAAGAATGTGAATGTTTTATTAAACATTTACGACACTCGTAGCGCATAACTTGATTAATGTACTATGAACGGTACAAGTCATTTATAAAGTATATTTATAAATGATACTGTGTTCTCGATCGATATGATCCTTAGAACACCTTATACATGCCACACAATTTTAATACATTGTGTAAATAGTATAATTAAATGTCATTGATTACAATTTAAAATACATAAATGATATGTAATAAATGTAATTAAATTTAAATAAATAACACAACAGTATCATCATAAATATAAATGTTTAGGCTATAATATAAAATAATATTAGGCTATATATGGATGGCATTAATATAAAAGCGGTCGATTTAACAAAATACTCCCAATTAAGCTAATAATGTATATATGTTAATAAATTGGTTTATAATATATTTAGAATGTCTCTATCACAAAAATATATATACATACATACAAACACAAATTATTGTCGACAATTAATTAACAACTTGTGTTTTTATTTTCAATTTGTTCAAATTAAATATAGAAAAAAAATTGTGTTTTTTTATTTAAACTTTTTAATAAAAAAATATAACTAACTTCTAAACAATTTATTCCAATCGATAAAGCTGTTAAATTAGTAACCCAAAAAAAAAATATAGACGCCCTAATCAATCCTTTGGTATAGGGGTTAGAATCAGTGATCCATCAATCTGTTATGAAGAAGATAACTCAAATACGAAAGGAGACAGCAAGTAGAAATTTATGGTGACGTTAAATAATCCAGTTATATCTGAATCAGTCCATAGAATGAATCTGATGTCTTCTCAATGAATAAGTCACACAATGAGGACTTCTACACTAATTAACTTTCAAACCATTAAATTATATTTGGGACTACACCCGGTCGAATAGGACCACTGATTCGAAAAAGTTTCGATATTACTTGTATTAGAATAAATACTGGTTTCTTACATATATATTATTGCAAGTATTTTCTGTATATGGGTATTTATACTAGAATAAATTTAAAATTAATAATGTAAAACGCAGTAATCCGTTGACTCACACACAAATATCAATTAATAAATTAACACTGTTTTCCTAAATCAAAAAATACAAAAGGGGATCTAATTATTATTACATGAATTATTCTTTTTAAATTTTTACTCCATAGTACATAGAATTATTGATTCCTTAGTAAAATGATTTAAACCATCAATTTTTCGAACTAACAACCTCTTCCTTTACAACCAGTTAAAAAAGGTAATTGATCTGCTATTTAATTGTATTTATTTTCCAACTATTTTGTATGTCTCGTCAATTTTTTTCGTCATATATTGTGGTGATATGTTATGCTACAACAATTAATTATTTTGGTCAAATAAAATTATGATTTATTATTGCTTTTTTTGTGATTAATTTTGTTTGTATTGTTTTTATATATATATATTTTTTTTTTTTAAATAACAATAAAACTGATTAAATAATTAATAGTTATGGTTAATACAATAATTAAATTATTTATTATTTTATATTTGCTAATATTTATTTAATTGCTGTTATTCTCAAGACAATGTGTAGAAAAAACAAAAACTGTATTTAGTATTTTAATAGCCATTTGTATTCAGTCAAAGTTGATGAAAAGCATTAAACAATCTTTAGCTTGAATTAAATATTACTAATTGCTTTTATATTGTGAAGGAACTGTCATCATAACTTATTTACGAAGTTTTGAGAATATCGCTTGGATTCAGTTTTTTCTCAACCGCCAGTTTGTGTGGATGAAAATTCAGATCTTTATAGAGAAATTATCTCACTGTTCCATCAATAAGTCGTAAGGATTTCGCAACCGTTTTCTGTGTTCTCTCAACCTTTTTCGGTGTCCTGGTTGTCTTTGGTGGTCCTGGCTTTTTACACACAAGACCGATATCCATAAAAGTGACCACCTATTGGAGCATCGGTTTTCGATTTTTTTCTGTTAAATATACAAAAATTCTAGGCGTTCTGGTTCCGTTATTTTTAATAATAGCCAAAAACAGGATTAATTTATGTAAAATTTTATGCTGAATTATTTTTTCTAATTCTTACTCTTTCGGTCCAATTTCATCCTTTGCTTCATAACTGAAAAGAAATGGGTAAGTTTTCTACGCGCGTCAGAAGTTATACTTCTATGGCATCATTAAAAACAATTTTTAATTGCATGCAAATAATTAATTACAATTAAATAATAAAAGGACTGGAGAAGGATAGTAAACACAGTCAAGTAAGCTCAGTTTAAATTTGAAAAATGAAATAAATAATTATATAAGTTCTTACATTAAGTGTAGCATAAATCATAACAACAACCTGTGAATGCTGTGTGACGGTGATGCGTCGGCATCTTAAAATTTCACTCTCATCATTTTTTCATAACACGCCTAAAAAAGTTTAACTTCAAAAATTACAGTCTTATAGAACGACCGTTACTCAAATCTCCCATTAATTCTTATGTATGTGCAACTCATATACAATGTCGACTACTGGTAATATATGCTGACAAAGTTACAAATATAATAATTAAATTAATTAAAGACCCTTATATTACGCATATTTATAATATTTAAAAATATCACTTTTATGATGCGATCATCTGGGTAATTTAAATAATATTTAAGATAATTTATTAGATTAAATGTTATAATTATTAATTGCTACAGAAATAAATTCTATAACACAATTAATAATAATATAATGAGGAGTATTAACTTAGATGTAAATTACTTTTTTTAATAACGAAAAAAAAAAACATTAATTAAAATATTAATACAATAAACTGACCACCCATGAAAAAACATCTATATATACATAAAATTCACGTGTCACGATCTTACCCTCGATGGCCACCAAAACTACTTATCCGATCTTAACGTAATCCTTACTCGTTTTTCTTATAAGGAAAACTGGAAAAACCATTAAATTTTTTTCTATGCAAGCCAAGGAGGCGTGGTTTTTCCAATCGATGTGAAATGGTTTGGTAAAATGGGGAAATTACTTCGTTTTCATATCAAGTTTACGCAAAATTTGCTAAATTTTTTGTATATTTTACTTAATTTGTTTACGTTTTGAATACTAAAATTTTTCAGCCCGATGTCACACAAATTATATGATAAGTTTTGTATTTTTTTAATTGTGTGTACATGGTTTAAAACTTAAATCAAAATTCTACATATAGACATCTATAAACGTTCCATGAATCTAAATTATTTTTAATTTTTATTTAAGGTTTAAAACAGTCAATACTAAATTTATTTAAATACAGATGGTCACCTTATATATTTCTTTCGCGTAAAGTACCTGGAACCAAATATCTCACATGGCTTGTTTCGTCATAATAGATCAATTGATTTATTTGTGTACCACCCTGTACACCTATATATAAATATGACACCATTGTAGTAATATGACTTACATTATAATAAACATATATTAAGATGAGATCTGCTCTTAAAAGACATCATATTTAATTATTAATAATTAAATATATGGTGTATAATGAATGGCTGCCTGCTCCGTTATCATTGTCAGTCATTTAAACTTAGTCAGAGCCCTTATTAAAATATAACAAACACATACATAAACAAATATTAATTAAAATGTTTTGTAAGTCAAATTCTTGTTATTATTATTATTATTATTATTTACTTGACAACAATAAAAACTTTTTGAATTATAATCAACAAAATATAACATGGATGAATATAATCATAATCGGTGGTGATAATGACTCTTAAAACACAACTTAATAACTTCCTGAAATACATAGAAAGTCAAAGTTCCTTCAATACCTTTCAAAGCTGTCAACATTTTCTAAAAACCTAATAAACCAAATATTACTCGAGTATTTTCAAAATATTAAATTTTGTCGATAGTAATTGGTATAAACCTTAATTTTTTTGGAATTCTAGCGTTATAAGCTTCTGAATGACCAAATATAGAGTAAAAATCAAGTTTCTATCATATTGCTATAAACGTAAAACATATTTTACGCGATCAACGCATCCAATTTTTGTATTTTTTGAGTAAAAATTATGAGAAATAACGATTTTAATCAAATTTCAGTAGCAAAATTTTTTTTCGTGGTTTTCGCTAGTTTTAATGAATTTTTTGAAGTTTTATCCTATAAAATGTAGGTGTTTATATTAATTTTGAGCAAATTTTCCAAAAACAGGTCTGTTTGATGGCTTAATACGTAGTTTTTGAAATTTGTCGCAAATAATTCAAACGATATATTAAAATAACCATCTAATCAAAAATTGAAATTGGCTTAAAACGTTATAGGCTCTTAAAAGCGACACATTTATTCCCATTTTCGAGTATAAAAACCATAATCTTGTAACAAGAAATTGAATATATGTAATAATGACTATACAATTAAATTAAATTATTATTAAAAAATTTTTTTAATGAATATATGACATATACTTACAAAAATTATTAATATAGTTAATAAATAAATTAATATTCACTTTTCAAAAAAAATATTTATTTATTAATTTTAATATAACATAATAATATATGTATGATGATATATATAAATATATAATATTATTTTTAATAAATTTATTATTTTAAAAAAAAAATATTAAATTGAACATAATGTTTTTTTAGTGTATTGATTTAATATAAATTGATATATTTAATATTTTTATTATTATAAAAGATTTAAAAGAAATATATTTGTATTATTTTGTTCGTAGTTTATTTAAACGACAAAAAATTCTACCTAAAATCAATTTTGCTTCATGGGGGAAAATAAAAAATCTTGAGAGGTTTGAAACTCTTTAAAATATATTTTTGGCCTTCCATTTTACCTCATCCAATAATGGCAAATTGATTGTTTCAATTTTTATTAAATTAAAATGTAGAAATAATAGAAATTATTCGATATTATTGAAAATAGGTGAAAAATCATGGGGCAAAAAGTTTGACAGTCGGATTATACTAAAGCTGATTTGTTATTTCGCTATTAATTTTACCAATCTCTTCACTGTAATTATTCAAAAAAATTTTCAATCTTCAATTTTGGCTTCTTTCTATAATTTCCTGCTCTGTTTCCAAAAAACTTTATATTTTCTATTTGCAGTAAAAAAAAATTAGTTTTTTTAATGCATTTTTTATCTAATTTTTTCCTCTCTTTTTCTAGACAGATTTCCCATACTAGAGCTAGGTTTATCTCTCCCAATATTCCCCTTTTTGAAATTCAAATTTTTTGTATTAAAATGTTCATTAAATAATTACATATATAAAGAATTATTATTTTATTTTGTAAATTGTTTTTATTTATTTAAAATAGTTTTTTGTACTGTAATCATACAATTTCTCGAACATGTACAACAAATAGGATTATATTTTTAACATTTATTTTTCATGAAAATGGGAGAAAAAAAAAATTAAATAAATTCAATTTATATGCATAAATTTTTAATCCAAATACACTAAGCGAGTTGGCATTGCATGCACATCAAATTACTTTCGTAGTTAAAGATAAAATATTTAACACAATTCAATTCAAATAGTTGCCCAAAATTGATGCTCAATCATATGTCAAGTATTTAAACAATTAACTCTATTGGTTGTTATCTTTATCTGTAATGTTTTTGGAGAAGTCTTGACATTTTTCTGTATTTTTATGATATCTACATAGAATTTATGACCAAATTTCTAAGGTTAATTGATATCTAAGGCTCATTTTGGTGTTTTGGCCGAATTGTAATAGTTTTTGTCGGTTTCCAATCTTTAAGTCCGCTTGCTATGTACTTCTCCACTTGTGTTTCCTGGCAATTTAATAAGATTTAGTGTATCTTCAATCTTAATAAGACCTTAAATTGTGTAATTTTTGTCAAAAAGCATACTATTTGTGATTGTTGTAACCTGTGAGGCGGCTTTTGTGATATTATAAGAGACCTCAAAATACCGTCGAAAAGTTCAAAATTTTTTGTTCGATATTTATAGGTTTTTTAGGATAAATAAGATCTAAAAAATTCAAAAATAACATTTATTTTAAGATCGCTCGACAAGTTTTTGAGATATTGCATGAAATACATCCGATAAATCGGCCTCTGGATCGCTTTTTTAACGATATCTCAAAAACTACGTATCCAATCGTTAAATAGATATTATTTTTGAAATCAGCGGGTCAAAATTATACTAGAACATTTATTTTACTCAAATCGGAAACAAAAAAAATTTTTCGATTTTCTCGATTTTTTCAAAGGGTACCCCTTACAAAAATTGCGAAAATTCGAAAAAAAAATTTCTATCCGATATTAATAAAAACTATGTTTTCAATAGTATTTTGACCCGTAGATTCCAAAAATAACATCTATTTAACGATTGAATTAGCAGTTTTTGAGATATCACCAAAAATCCCACCCAGAAGCCGATTTAGCGGATGTATTTCATGCAATATCTCAAAAACTAGTTGACCGATTGTAAAATAAATGTTATTTTTGAATTTCTTAGACCTTAATTATCCTAGAACACCCATAAACTAATTAAATTTTTTGAAATTTTCGACAGTTTTTTAAGATTCCTTATCCAGTCACAGAAAACACCACAAGTTTCACCAATCACAGAAGATACGTTTTTCGACAAAATTCACTAATTACGGTGCAATTAAAATACATTCAATCTTATTAAATTGTCTGAAACCTTAAAGGACCTTAGATTTGATATAAAAATAATGCCATCCCCACAGCAAACGCTAAATCATCAATTAATAAATTAATAATGATACAAAAAATTAAACATTCACTGATTTAATTAATAACTTCATATCAAAATAATAATGGAAGTACTCAATTAGTAGTATTTCTCGCACTGCTATCTCATTTTTATATAATTTAAAAAACTAACAACAACTAAAAAATTCACCGCAACCGGCGCTGATTTTATTTATTAATCAAAAAAATAAAAATGAGTTCTGCACTAAATACACAGCTTTTTATTTTAAATTTTTTTGCACAACATCAATTTAGGCTTTTATAATTGTTTATTCAAGTGAAAATCATGTGGTTCAGTGTGGTTCAGATTTAAAATTACTTGAAAATAGGAGTAATATCTGTAAGATGTTACAGGAGAAAATTTACATGAAAATTGCTTTTAACTTAAATTTTTAAAAGAGTACAATAACTTTTAAAAGAGTAAAATTTTATTTCAATGAAGTCATGAAGTGACAGATAACTTCAAAAGTCTTTGACGCACATTCAACAAAATAATCTTTCTAGAACTAAATTGAGTAAGCATGGCTTTATTTTCTATATTTATTTCCGAAAACATGTTTTAAAAAAAAGTCTTATATTTTACGGGGTATATTTTTATGAAATAATGCCCAGACTGCATGTCAAATACCCTTATAGAATTTATTTCAAGTGTTTGTTCCTTTTAAAATTTAGTGAATTAATCAAAATTTGTTAAATAATAAAGCGCTACAAAAATCACCTTCTTTCTTGCCACAAATGACAAGAGATCTTATCAATTTTATTATTCAACTTTTGTTTTGATTATTTTGATGAATTAATAAAGGTGGTGGATTAAAGAAACGGATATGTTTTGTTTAATTTAATTTGAATATACTTAGAAGACATTTTTAATTCAATAAACACAACTTAATAATATTTCTTAATAAATTAAAAGATTTTATTTACTCAAATGGTGATAATAATCACAATAATTTTTATACAATAAGTGAGAGAATTCATTTTTTAAAAATACCAAAAAAAACGTACATTTAGTGATATCGAAGGACATATGTACAATATAATTAGTTAGAGCAATTCGGGGTATAACATAATTTGAAAATTGAATATGGTATTTATGAATAAAAATACCATTTTCAATAAAACCTTGATGTAATGCGGATTTAATTCAATCTAATGTGCAATTAATTATTATTTACTAACCAATGCGATTATGTTTAAAATGTTTTGACTTTCATTAATGGTTATAAGCATCCTTATAAAGATAAAGTGAGATAATTTATTTATTGAATTTTTCAAATTTAAATTAGGCTTTATTGACTGTGTTGACTATCCTTCTCCATTCCTATAATTATTTTATTGTAATTTATTATTTACATGCAATTAAAAATTGTTTTTTAATGATACCAAAGAAGTATAACTTCTGACGCACGGTACTTTGATTTTCGGAGAGAAAATGATGTACCAAAAAAATCACATCAAAATTTTCGTACTAAGCGACGTAGCTTGAGTCAAATCATCAATTTCATTTCAAGAATACTCAAAGTCAATGTCAAAGAAGATTACCCTACTTATTCTGTAATATGTATGCTGATAAAGCATTCAATTATCAATGCAAGGAATCGAGCGACGATACTGTGTAGACTGGTTGTAACAGTTATTGAATACAAGTAGATAATAATAATAATAATATCCTGTATACATTTTAATATAATTAGATATAATCTATTATTGATTATCTTAAGTTGTTCTTACTATGATAGGATCTTCTATCTAACTGATCAATGAAGCTCTAGGTATACTACAAACTGTAGCAACTTGTGTCAGTTAAATAATTTAGTAAATTATTCTCTCAGTGTGACATCAACAACGCAAATCATTAACCGTTAAACGTTATGTATATATAAATATTAAACGCTACCTAATTTACCGACTATTATATATTGGGTGTCTATAAACTCCTCTAACCTTGGTTATTAAGATTAGTGAACTAATATCTAGAACGCAAATTGTTAATTGAAATTTGAAGACATACGTTTACACTTTTTATTGAGTTTTGGTGAAAAGGTCGAATTTGTGAGTTCTAAATATATTATTATTATACAAGTATATAAAACTGGATACTTATAGTATTTTATATTAAGAAAAGGTTAAAACAATGATATTAAATCATAATTCGAATATATAAATAATTAACTCTGTTAGTTGTTATCTTCACTTGTTAACCTTATAAATACCATTCACTATTTGTAACAAGTGAAAACTTCCTAATCACGTACACTTAGTTTGAAATCACCCTTGATAATTTAAACACGTATAATAAGAGACATACAGAATATCTCCGTATATACTGAATACATTACATAATTTTAATCTATAGATTTACATAATATTATAGGTAGTACTTTGTTATGTACAATGTCTTTATGTAATACCAAAGTAACTAACAAGATAGATAGTATGATTGTAAGAGAGTAGTAGTAATAGTGGCAATTAATTATTAATTATTAAATAATTTGTCTAAAATACAAACACTTACAAGATTTAGTAGTACTAAGATTATCGTTATTATTAAAGGCGACGTAATATGATAAATGACATTAATGTAATATTTGCTGTATATTATTTAATCTATGATGAACAAAACATACTTAAGGTAATTGTTCTGATACAGTATTATGAATCTACCATTCGATAAGAGTAAGAAGTTACCATTCGATAAGAGTAAGAAGAAAAATAAGTCATAGTTTATTCTACATCAGGGAAGATTACCTACCACTATTACACTACTCAAATTTCTGTATAAACACATTTAATTTTCACGTATTGTTGAACTTTTCGTTGCTCTATCTTAATAACAAATTGGTGAAAAAAATTTTTTTAATTTAGAAATAAATAATTAAGTAGTCTCTTAGTTTTTCAAAAGTTTCTGGCTGTTAGATATAATCGTGAAGGTTACTTAAAACGCATCCTTCTCATTGATTAACCGAAATTTGGTTATAAATCACTCAAATTTAATACGTTCAATCGACTTCAAATTTTATTGGTAATTGTATTTCAATACACTTAAAGAGTATATACAAGTTTAGAATTTTCTAACACTATGACTTTAGCAACACAACTACCTTAATGTTAAAATTTCAGATCTAATTTAGAGACACACCTATCTAATCATATCTTCTGTATCCAAAAGATTATAACTGAAATGTTAGATTAATAAGAAATTATTAACTCTGAAACTAATTATTTTCAGGATGAATACGATTAATTTACAATGGTTTTTGAAAGATTAGTTTCAGTATAATTTTTGTTACATTTAGAGTAGGCTTTTGGTGAGAATTGGCGCAGTTTTGCAGTCACGAATTAATTGGAATTAATTACGATGGAAGATTAACGTAATGATCATTATTTAGGGTTTTAATTTTATTCATTGATGAATTCAGGTATGCGAATTGCGAACACCACGTTCTTACAGGAATCAGCCCTACACGTCATCAGGTTTTATACATTTCAAAGAGATTACAGTTAGGAAGTTAAGTCTGTTCAACCAACACTGAAAACAGCATAAGTGAATTTAAAGATACTTAAGAACGTACACAGTAATAAATTTGTGAAGAATTGCAATAATAATTCTGTTTCACTACAAAATCAGTATTAACCCAATTATTATTTCAGTTTTAGTACAAAAATATTCTAACTAATTTTTGTGGACCGATTCTTAAATTGTGTTGATTTTACAAAAACATTTTTACTCTGTACGTTAAGTAAATTTGCCTTACTGGCACAATTCAATTAAAGTATATTTTCGAATTATAACATTAATAAAATAAAATATATTATAAATAAATAATAGTTTAAAAAAACTAAAAAAACACGCTTTTATAGAAAAATCCAACTAAAAAGTAGAATATAAAATTTAATAAATTTGGATTAAGAATAGTGTAAATAAGAAATAAATTTATATTATTGTAAAAAAAAGCGTGGGGTGCTTTTTAAGATATCAAAATGATAATCTACTCATATTTGCCAATAAAATATTTATATCTATTGACACTATGCACCCCACGCTTTTTTTTACAATAATATAAATTTATTTCTTATTTACACTATTCTTAATCCAAATTTATTAAATTTTATTTTCTACTTTTTAGTTGGATTTTTCTATAAAAGCGTGTTTTTTTAGTTTTTTTAAACTATTATTTATTTTTCGCTTTTTAGTTCAATTTTTTGTATTCAAATTCATTACTAGAATCAATGGTATCAAGTATGTCGTCATTGCTTTTATACTTTAGATTTTATTGCTTTTATACCTACAGTTTCAAAGTTTTTGAACGGCTTTGCGTTTTCTAGGGTAAATGAGCTCTAGGAAAGAAAGGCTCTAGGTAAATGAGCTCTAGGAAAAACCACTTTGATTTGTTGATTAGTATATTAGACATCGCTTGAATTGTTTCTAAATTTTGAACTCTTGAGATTTTTTTTAAATTTTATTAACAATACCATTACAGTTTCCAGTATAAGGATTTTTTCAAATTAAAATAAAAACTTAAGTAAAATCGGTCAAGAAAGCAAAGCTTTCAGCTTTGTGTTCACCAAAAATGTATATAATTCAAAATTTTGGATGGCCTTCGTTGATAGAGATCAAGGATCATGTGGTGTGTTTGTTTCCATAGTTAAAACTTAAAAATGTTGACATTAAATTTATTATAAGTACTTTGGAGTTTTTAAAATTGTTCAAATTATAGAGTTACCTACCCACAAAAGATAAATATGAATAGAAATGTTCATTCGATAAAGCCAATTAAACCAGAAACATGCAGCAATAAATTGAATAAAAAACATGAGTATGGATCTAAATTTTATTGTAGAGTTGAAAATAAGTTAATAGAATCATCAAATTTTACCAAACATGCAAAAGGAAAATTTATAACAACACATTTAGAAAGTTTGAATACCAAAACGAAATTATATTCGAAAGAGAAAGCTGCAGAACCTTTATTAAGAAAATCTAAAATACCAAAAGCAAAATACTGGACAGATAAAGCAAAAATAACTTTTAGTGAATTAAAGAATGCAAAGATAAATACTCAAGAAATAGCTAACACAGTTTTGCCTAAAAAATCTTTACAATTTATTTGTGACGATACGCCACTTCAAATGCCAAGTAATCAAGAACTATTATCAATTGCAATGAACTATAAAAGAATAACTTCTGATTATAATAAAATTGGAATAGAGAAACACTCCTACAAATTGGATTATGATCCTAAAAGAAGCGATAAGCTATTATTTTGTTCGTCAAATATAAATAAAAAATATAAAAGTATTTTTTGTAAAAATCATAAATGTTTATCTGTTAAGAATCATATTGAAAGAATTTCAGAGAATTCCAAGTCAGAATTTTATGTAGATAATAATTTATGTCTTTCCAAAAATAAACAAATGGCTGATGATAGTATGAATGTGAACACTGCATTTGGTAAATATGGAATACTTTTTATTTGATTATTTGGTGATTTAAAAAATCTTTTTTATTAAACATGCTCTCAACCATTTAGAAATATTTAACAAATTGCAGCTTTAGATAAACTAAATGTCTAGATAAAAGTAAAATAAAAATTTAATTTCCAAAATATGTTTTTGTGACATTAAATTCGGTTCAGTATAAGTTAGATCGTAATTTTTACCATATGCACTAATAATTTGGATACTTTGTCTCTTTATTTTTAGGAATACTACGAATTTTATCGATATTTACATTAAATAAATTGAAAGACAATGAACCAATGAAATGTATTGATTATCTTCGTCAACAATTCTTAGGACCAACTATCATTGAATCGATGATGACGTTATTCGAGGGTATTAATTATCTAACAAGTAGTGCTCATACAATGAAAGCACCAACTCATGTATGAATTATTATTGCCAACGCCGTGTGTTGCTCAAATCATGCGTTCTGTTACTCAAAAAAACAATACTAAACAAGAAGAGTTAGTCACATTGATTATCAAATTCCATTTGTGTATATATTAATTATATTTGTGTTGTCTATTTTTCTATTTTTTTAAAATAAAAACTAACTAAAAACTAATTGTGTTATTTGTTTATATATCATGCAAATACTTAAGTATTTAAATATATTAATAGTTGTTACCATTATTAAAATATACAAAATATTATTAAATTAAATTAATGTAAAGTGTAGGTGTATGAATGAATAGCTTACATATGAAAATTTACACAAAAAATTTATTATATTGAATTATCATCAATTTATTATGTAACATATTCAATGAAATAAATATCCATAGAAACATCCATTAATATTTATTTATAATAAATTATAAATAAATAATATTAAAATTATTAGTAAATATAAAAATAAAATTAAATATTAAGTAAAATAATATAATAGTTTAAAAAAACTAAAAAAACACGCATGCATGCGTAGTTCGCGCACTAGCTCTATCTTTATTACTCTCATGCAAAGGATCCGTTCAGATGCGTTCTGCAGCCAACTTCAGAGAGTTACCTACAGACAAACAAACATACGAGTGAAGCTAATAAAAGCGTGTTAAAAAAAAAAACTAATTGATCTGATTAGACTGGAAATTGTCGCCTATATCATCTGAATGTTGTTGATAAAATGAATTTTATGCAATTTATTAATATTATCAAATAAATAATTTATATTATGATATCAAGGGATCTCTGTAATGTTGTGTTGTGTACCAGGCCCTATCACAATAATATAATGTAACAAGTTACATCCTGTAACTTGTACTGAGTAGTGAACATTATGTAGTACCTACTCAAAGTACTTAAATAATTCACAATGTCGCCAACACAAAACAATACACGCATAATCATTATTAAATTACTAATGTAATATTATATGTACTACTAATATAGTTTATATTGTAAGTAATCATTATAATAATATTCACTTAGAGAGGAACAAAATATATTGGATAATTTAATAATCGGATAATATATATGTTATATATATATGAGATGATGGATAAACCCGTTGAAATATCGATAATTTTTGGGTGGTAGTCAAAAATATTCTATATTAAATTCATTTTATTTCCACAAAAAAGAAATTAAAAAATTGTATTTAATAAGAGAGGGAGGTATAAAAACCTATTTATTTTACAGCTTTAAAATCGACTTTTTTAGTCCTACTATTAAATTAATTTTGTTTAAATTTCTACGTTGAGTATCTGAGCTATAAAACCATTATTTAAATTTGTGTTTCCCAGATAGCCGTTATGACAGGTCGATAATTACTTATATTGCGATTTCTCTGAAACGGTTAAGGGGATTTAGTTAGAATTTGGACAAGGTAATAAAGTAAATTTTCTTAATTCTTGTAAGATTCTCTTTGGTAGTAATATTTTTCTAGTTTATTCATTTCGATTTTGCTTTAATAACGAATATTCGATTTTGATACACTTTAAACTACTAATGTAGTTTAAATTGCAAAAATAATTTTCTTAATTCGGAAAACAATATTAACAAACTCGGAAATGTAAACCTCAATCGTTGATTTTCACTTCGTATCACTCGTATGATGTGACGACGTTAAATTGAATAAAATTATTCAAACTGTGAGTAAGTAATATAATTGAACAATATAATGTCTCTGTATTGTAAAGTCTGTGTATATTTTTGAATGTGGGTGTAAATCAATAAATGCTTGTGATATTTGTTAATAAAGTGTTAATTAAATCATTGGATATATAATATCATTTATAAGATCAAATACAATTTGTTTTTTGTTTTTTTTTTTTATAGTCTGAAAGAATCTGTTTAATAAATTTTAATTTTTTATCATATCTTTGTAGGAAAATATTGAATTCACCCTGAAAATAGCTATCAAAAATTGTCATCTGTAACAATTCTAAATTACTGCAATAATAATAAATGGTATATCTTTTATCCCTTTTTCCATCAAACTAATCTTGCCGATAAATTAAGCATGACTTTTGGAGATTTTATGTCATTTAAAGCACGCACACATGATGTTATATGGCTTTTTATATACCAATGTCTATAAAAAAATCTAATTGTGTGATCTTAGAACCTTATGGATATCATAGTTTAAAGTTTGATCTCAAGAATTATCTACCTTAGGCGTGAATCCAAAATTCTGTTCTATCTGCCCATTTGAAGTTAGCCGTTTTGTATATATGGTGTGCGGTCTTCTGACGGATCTAGCCCATTTTACGCGTCGCACGTTGAGAATATAAAAGGGTGGACACAAAATTGTTTTTTGTATGAGAATAAGTAATCCCATTATGGGACTCAAAAATAATTCAATATTACTTTGATCATCCTGAGTAATTGTAATTTACGTTGAAAATAAATTTTGATTACTGGTTTATCCTCAAAGAGTCGTTCTCATTACGACTTGATGTTGTTTTTTTTCTATGTAATTCTGTAACTCATGTAATATGAGATTGTAATATGGGTCTATTTGATATTGAATTTGACATACCACCATCATATATATTTTATTTATTATTGCTCAATTTATACAAAATTAAACTTTTGATGATGTAATGGAATTGATTGAAAGGGTTAGACTATTATTATTATTATTATCATCATCTGACTGACTGTCTGACATGAGGGTGAATTATAGAATTTTATTTATCGCTCTTAGATTTTAATTAATTAATTCATATTTGTTCTTTCATGTTTGACATTGTGTTACTGTGTTTTTGAGATTAATTTTTTATTTAAATCATTAAAATTAAATTGAATTGATTTTATTAATATATCGATTAATCCTTTCGATAATCAGAACTAAATGGTATGAAAATAATGGTACTAAATGTGAAATATTATATTTTGAATAAAAATTTTAATATTTTTTACGTTAAATTATAGCAGTAATGATTTTCTTTTTTTTATTTTGTAGGAGAATAATCTTTGGGATTACTAAACTGATTCAAGATTCGGCGGTAGAAAAGCCATATTATCAGTTTCCATAACTCCTTTTTGTTTAAACACATCCACATAAGACTAGCTCAATGTAAGTTTTGATGGACACAAAAAACAGAAGTAATTGCAAGTATGTAAGAAAAATAATTTTCAATGTCAATTCTAAAATATATATTTATAGAAAACATTAAATTTCAATTTGCAAAAAATAAAAAAAAGTTCTAATTGATTGAATAAAGTTAATTGTATGTGATATGATGTTTAAAACAAATTAGCCAAAATGAGTTTTGATCATTAATCATCACATTAAAAAATTTAACTAATATAACTACGAGAACAATATGATTATAATATAATGTGATTTTTAATATGGAAATTCCTCAATTAGTTATATTATTATAATATACACAATATTAGTTTTAATGTTACAACGGACTGGGGTCAGTTACAATCACGGATCAAGGATGTTATAGTTAGAACAATCATATGTATGTATGTTTTAAAACTATTGTTGTAATGACTGATCTACAATATTGTTGAAAAGTGATTGAATTTTATTTAAATAATCTTTAATCACAGTTTATTTCACAAAAAATTTAAAACCATTTTGATGTAAGATATAAAAAATGTGGAAGCCCAAGGAAGTCTGTTGTTTATATAGAAATGGATATCTTATATGATTTCATTACGCTTCCACCATTAATTACTACTTAGTAAAAAGCTATATAAAACAAATGAAGATAACAACTAATAGAGTTAATGATTTAGATACTTGACATATGATTAAATGTTATTGTTTGGACTATTTTTACTTGAAATTCATACAATACTATAAGAATCCAGTCTATATAGTTAGTTATGTATACATGTATAATAATAATATGTATTGTAATTACCAATATATGATAATTTGCTACTTTTGAGCTGAAATTGTGGAGAATCCTGCCAATTTTACGCTAAAATTATTCAAACAAAAGTTGTTTGTCTTAAAGAAATAAATATTTTTTGTATTTGAATTGTTCTTCTATTTTTAATAGTTGAAAAGTTGCATTAAAACTAATGAGAATTTTTAAAGAGATGTATTGATAATCAATATTAATTTTGTGTAGACAATTGTGTTGATTAAACATAAATTAAAGTTTATACTGTGTACATTACTGTATGTAGATCAGGCATTATATTTTGAATGATATACAACTATGTAATATAATGTACACTACAGTACAGTACAGTACAGACCCCCGCTATAATTTCATTTGTCGTGTTACATTAAATTTGTGATGATCATAATATAAAAATATAATATTTATTATATACTCTAAACAAAAAGATTATTACATATATAATTCTAACTACATATTGGTTTGAATGCATTTCTAATGTGGACATTACGGATGATATAATATATACATATAGATTACTCGAACCCACTGTACTTACTCAATCACTGACATGGATACATTATTATTAATATTTGTGTTATACGGATGAAATTTATTTATTTATATTTATTTATTTATTTATATTAATATTATTAATTAATTGATATGATTTTGTCCTTATAATATAATAAAAAAATAATCACATTATTAAAAATCAAAATTATATATCAGGGACATATATTTTTATTATCGTTAATTAAAATTTATTTATTAAGTCCCTCATGTCACCATCAAAATTAAAACACCAAGCTAAAAAACTTTGTTTTTCCAATATGTACTACCTTAGAAAAAGAGTTTATTTCGAGTCATGATAGGAAAATAATTGGAAATTGATGAAATTATATTTAAAAGTGTTTCTAAAAAAATCGTATTCTAAATTTTCTTTATTTTATGAAAATTTCTATGATTATTTTTCCATAAATCCATTATTTTCAGACTTTCCAGCATTATTCGGAAGCTCGCCATTACAAATATAGATTTTTTTTTGAGTTTCATATTTAAATTCACAGTCAAAAATTAGTATTCATATTTAAATTCACTGTTTAAAATATTTAACGTAATTTAAGGAAAACAGTACAAATTATGTCTATGATTTTTTCTATTAAATTCAATTTTAAAGTTGCTCCGTTAAAAATTTTTTATCATGCGTTAACTATCTTTATAATGGTACAAAAGGTGTTGCCTCCTTTGGCGAAGCTTACGATATTACTCTGAAACAGGCAGTTTTCCATCACTTGAATAACAAAGTTTCTCCAATTTTACAATATCTGAAGTCACGACCAGTGTAATTGGCCATAGTTATTTAAAAAAAAAAGACATTCTGAATGTAAAAGAATCGAAATTCTTACCATAAAAATTTTATATAGATAGTAGACCGTATCATTTTTCTTTTAATTTTGGGGAATTCTCAATTAATATTCAATGATAATTTACTAGGTTATAATTTTATCAACCTGTCATATTCCTTTATAGCTTCGTCAATCAAAATTATTGGGAATTTCAAAAATTTTTTATTTACAATTTTACTTTTTTCAATTAATTTTTTTTGGGATTTCCATTACCTTATGCATTCCTGGGCTATAGAAAGTTTTTATTTTATTCGTGTCAGAGATTTGACAAAAAAATTGACAAACTTTTTCACACTAAATAAAAGAAAAGTTATGATCACTTAGCATGAAGCAAATATAGAAATAGTTTTGTGGCATTTATTTTTATTTTAGGTACCTTCAAGTACGATAAGATCAACTGTATTGATAAGAAAATAAACGAAAAATTATTTTTCGCAGAATTTTCTCTAAAAAATTAGGTTTTATCGCTTGGAATATAGCTGAAAAACGAGTGAACTGATTTATTAATAATCGTGAAACTGCTTTAATGGGACTTACTTTGATATATCTTTTAAACATGAAAATTCAAAAATAAACACATTTTACGAAAACAAGTCACGATTGTTACAATATTTTTAGAATTCAGTATAATCATGGTATTTAAATAATAATCTATGATAATTTTAATTTATAATCTACTGAATATTAACGTCGGGGGAAAACCGGACAAGATAGGTATATCGTCGTAAAAAAAAGGCTATACAATTTTCATCATGAATCAATTTTTCCCTACGAATATAAATTCGCATTTTCCAACTGTGCATTTTCTTTACATTTATACCAATAAATTAATTCAGTTTTCAATTTTCAACAAATGCAGTTCCCTATAGATTTCAAAATTTAGGGCATTTCCTATATGCCATTTACGATATGCCCTTTGACACATTAATATTTCATTGGAACTAGCACAATTAATCATTATAAAATAATTTTTAATATCTATTAATTAAGAATTAAAGTCTATGCATAAATAATTCAGTTAAATCTTTTAATAAATTCTGTGTCATATTGCATAATCAATTTCCAAGTTTTACGACATGAATTTGAATTCGTTTTTTGCTAAATTTTTGGTCTATAGTTTTTCTAAAAAATTTATGAGAAAAATGATCTTACTTTATGACCGTCCCCAAATATTGTGAAGCTGTAATTGTGGGTATAAAACCCACCACTTTAGTCACAAAAAAAAACTTAATTTCACTTAAAATTAGAAAAAAATAATAATAAACAATATAAATAAAACACTAAATAAACAATTAATCGTCACTCAATTAAATAAAATTAATAAAAAAAAAATATTAACAAAATTTAAAAAAATTTAACATAAAATTTTGTTTAAATAATTCATTGAATTTCACAAAATTAATACAGTAGTCACTAAATTAGCTTAAAATTTGACAATAAATCTCAAATAATCACTGTTTTGTGGTCTTTTTGGATAAGCGTGATAGTGTTTTTGTTGATACCGTCGCTTATTTAAAGTTCGCGCCTTGGCTCGTACAAAATCCGTTATGTGTTGATATCCGACATCTGATATAGATATAATACGTTTTTCCAAGATGTAACGTTCACGTTTAAATGAAGGAGGTGTCACGCATGCGTTACATTTAATTGAAGGCGGAGTTTATTTGTGCCCTCCGCTCCAGCTATTATATAGGAACACACTTCATTTTCTGCTATGATACATAAATTTTTAGTGATTCGGTATAATGAATAAAATGTTCTTTGAATTTGTCACTTTTCTTTAATATAAGCCATTCAAAGTATCCCATACAATATTTTCGATGTAAAATTTGGTTATTTGCCTAATTCAAATAAGTCAGTAAAAATGAAAATTGATAAAATTTTGAAATTATATGTAGCCAATTTTTCATAAAATTTAAAAATTAAGTGTCTCAAAATATTTTTGATTATACGTATTTCTGAATTCTTTTTCTCTGGAATGATTTACAATCGAAAAAAAAATGGGTGCGTGTTTCATAAGTTATACTTTATTGGCATCATTAATTATATATTTTCTTACATTAATTGTAACATAAATCATAACAACAGATTCAGCCTGTGAATTTTGTGTGACGATGTTGCGCGTGCATCTTAAAATTTCACTCTCATTATATTTTCATAACGCGCCTCAAGAAGTATAACAAAAATTACACAGAAATGTAATATAAGATTCTAAAACATTACGAGTGACAACATTCAAAGAACATCATTGTGATAAACAATCACAAATATGGATAAAATAATAACTCGATTCGGGTCGTACTGTTTGGAATGAAACGAAGGCAGTTTATTTGTAAGTGATATAGTGATACCGGAATATAGCCGGAATTACAAAACTCTATACTGCTTTAATATAATATATGTTCTCCATAAAAATTACACATTCATTAGTTTTCGTATAGTACGAATATAGAAGGGTACTATCGATAGTGAAAAATACATTATGAAATTTGAAAAAATTAAAATTTATGTTGAAATATATTTAAATATTTTGAATTTGAGTCATAAAAGCACATTATAGTTTTATTATCTCAAAATTAAGATTCGATATTTTTGATCTTCATATCAGGTATGACGTCATGTTGGTCATAAAAAAATATTTGATTGGGTTAAGTTTTGCCAGTATTCTTATTAATCATTAAAATTGCCATACTCAAAGTCTTTTAAATCGATGATTTTTAGAGATAAAAAATTTTGGGGCTACGTTTGACCGTATTAAAAAAAAAAAAAATAGAAAATTCCTTAAAATTGCAATTTAATTTATAATCGACCTATGTTTTATCTAACGTGTATTCTGCTAAATTATTCTTATTACACATTAACGAATTTTAAGGATATTTATCCATGAAAACAGTAGTTTAATCGTGTGCAATTATTCTTTTGGAACCGTTTTTTTGAGAGTCAAATTGATTCTTGAATCAATTTTACTTAACTTTTGATATACTATCAAAATGAAACGTTACTTTATCAATGATATGTAATAAGTCTATGAATAGTGTATGATTTAACATAGAAAAACTATTCAAAATGAATGATTACTTGGAGCACACATTGTGTATTATATATATATATATATATATATATATATATATATATATATATATATATATATATATATATATATATATATATATATATATATGTATTTATACGTGCATATGTAGATATTATATAAGTGTTTGTTCGTTCGTTCGTTCGTTCATATTCATACAATATAAAGGCAAACAACACTCTGGCTGAAGGAGGAAGGGCGAACGGAGGAAGATACAGAGATATAATAAATATAGAGAAATAAAGAGAATTTATATGCTATAGATATATTTAATATAATATGGTATTTTATATGGAAAGAGGGTGGAGTCTCTATACGGTTTTTTGACAGAAGGGGTGGGGATAATCTAGTAACCACGTGCTTTTATCAACGCAAAATAATAAATTTGAGGTAGTTGTAGAAACGGTGACCCTTCTATCTTCTATCTTCTACCTTCTCTACTCTATACACAAACAAGTGTATTTTATTATGCTGTATTTAATTTACAGATTGTCAAACTACCACAATATTTAACTATAATCCAATAACATGGATTAGATATCAACTAACACAGTAAACTTTTTTTAAATAAGTATTCTTAAAATACTATAAATATCCAATCTATGTAATAATTATATGTATTGTAATTACCTATATTTTAATAAATTTCAATTTTTTGCCCCAATTTCTTAGATCAATTTTATATTTTATATATACGTATTTCAACTAGAATCGTAGAATTAATACGATTACCTAATTCATACTGATGATGAGTCGAAATAAGTATTCATAGAATACAACAAAAATTTTTGATCTGAGGGAATTGGGGCAAAAAAATCAAAATTTATCCGTAAAATCCTAGAAATATCTTTTATAATATTCACATACAGTTTATTAGATAAATTTGAGCTTAAATTGAGCCAAATTCAAACATTTGACGAATTTTATGAAACCCGCATTCCTAAAATCAATGAAATTAAAGTTTCATCAAACGCTGTGCACCCCAACCTGTGTTAATCTTATCTATCTATTACTTCAGTTTCATGTTTCATGAAACAAGTCCAGTATGCAACACGCCAGAATACATATTATCAGTTACAGTAGGCCACCCTATCACCCCATAACTTTTGATATACACCATGTATATAATACTATAAAATATTATTTAACACAAAACACAAGTAAATATGAATGAAATGCGCACCCTGTGAAACATTGAAACACCCTCACACAAATACAACAACACCATCACATATCTACTATCTCTCTTGCAAAAATTATGATGTTATTAAAAATTAATGAAATATGTAAATTTTGTGTGAATTTCAATGCGTTCAGAATAATTAAAATATTGTCTTTACTTCTATATGTATGTCTATGTATATATTTGTAGAATGGGTGGTGTTATATAATAAAGTATTTGTTATTTATATGAAGAATAATAATAAATAATAAACAGTAATAGCTGTTATTTTATATAACTTGTTATTATTATATCAATTCAACCACTATACAATTTTATTAACAGGATGTATACAAAATAAACTTATATACCCTGGATCACTTTAATCAAATAACTTGTAACCTATCAATATACTTTTTTTATTCGTACCATGGAAGGGACTCTAGTTTATTTGGAGAAAAATCTATTCACCCCATCTTCACGAAGATGGACTCCTTCGAAAATATAAAAAATAAATCATATTCTAATTATAGAACATTAAATTATAGAAGGAAAACTCTGTTGAGAATAAAATTTATATCACTCATGTATATTATTATTATTATTATTGTATACTGTGTGCTTGGAGATGAGGTAAGATAAGATGAGATAATTTGATTTAATGAAAATAACAAATTATGAAATAAGAAAAACAAAAACAAAAAATATATCTATTTAAGGTACTTACAGCATAGCATCTAACACTTGACAGGTTGGAGAAAGATCTAATGAAATAAACAGCAACAAAAATCAGCTAATAGAATCACTTGTGCAGACAGACAAATTTTCTTGGCATTTGCTATTTGGTGTTTATAATACGACATGTTTCATATACGTGCTTGTTTCTAACATTGTACAGGGGTGAATTTCGATTGTGTACAATTTCTTACTTTCCTTCACTAAGGAAAGGGAGTAGTTACGTCACACAAGAAAAATTTGTTGGGTTTTTAATAGAAAGTATCCATTTTGAGCATCTCTTAATACAGTTATAAACTTATAAAGTTTAAGAACCCGAAATATGATTTGAAATTTGACAAGAGGTGGTTCGTCATAGCTTTTGAATCAACGTGTAAGCAGTTGAATATAAATAGCTTTAAAATACTCAATCAAGGACGATGTCTTGAACAAATATAATCTGATTTTATGTGAACTGAATTCCTTTATTTCAATGCGCTACCACCATATTTTTATAAACACGTTTATTATTTTTATATTATGCTTTTTCCACAAAAGCTTGTATCTGAAAACTAATTTTTTATCGTTTTTAATTATATCATCCATATTTAAATATATTTAAGTTTTTAAAAATGTCGACTGTAGTGTATAACTGTATATACGGGATTATTCATGTCTTCTAATTCCAAAATTGATGCGCAATCATATGTCAAGTATCTAAACAATTAATATTCTGTTGGTTGTTATTTTCACCTATTATTATATATGGGAAAATTTTCGGCTTTTAGAAAAGTTTTATGATCAAATTTTTAAGGTTCATTGATGTCTAAGGCTCATTTTGGTGTTTTGCCCGAATTTTAATAGTTTTTATTGTTCTTCAACCTTTTAGTTCACTAACTGCGTACTTCTCTCTTTATGCTTTCAGGCAATTTAATATGATTTAGGGTTTCTTCAATATAATTTAGGCCTTAAATTGTGTAATTTTTGTCATATAATCATACTTCTTGTGATTATTTTAACTTGAGGTGTTTTTTTGTGAATATATCCGAAATCTTAAAAAACCGTCGAAAAATTCAAAATTTTTTATCCGGTTTTTAAGGGTTTTCTAAGATAATTAAAGTCTAAAAATTTCAAAAATAACAATTATTTTACAATCGGTCGACTAGTTTTTGAGATATTGCATGAAATATAGGCGCTAAATCGGCCTCTGGATCGAATTTTTGGTGATATCTCAAAAACTACGCATCTGATCGTTAAATAGATGTTATTTTTGAAACCACCGAGTCAAAATTAACCTAGAACATATATTTTATCCAAATCGGGAACAAAAAATTTTTTCGATTTTCTCGATTTTTTCAAAGGGGTACCCCTTGAAAAAATTGCGAAAATTCGAAAAAATGTTTTTTTTATCCGATTTCGAAAAAACTATGTTCATAAGAGTAGTTTAACACGTAGATTTCAAAAATAATATCCATTTAACGATTGGATGCGTAGTTTTTTAGATATCCCAAAAAATCCGATTCAGAGGCCGATTTAGCGCATATATTTCATGCAATATCTCAAAAACTAGTCTACCGATTGTAAAATAAATAAATTTTTGAAATTTTCGACGGTTTTTTTTGAAATTTCTTCAGAAAAAACACTGCATATTTTCCAGCATAATATTCATACGTCTCCATTTAGCTTAATAAATTTATGTTATTTGTCTTAATTACAAGATAATTAAGACACAAAATGATTAAAATAACACTGCATTAATTTAGATAATTCGTTCATTATGTAAGCATTGAATTCGATTGGTCCACAAAACCGAATTAAATTTCAATTCTAGAAGTTATTCATTAAATCCATCACTGTACATATGAATAAAGGATAGTATTAAGATTTGTACATGTTTTGAAAGGACTAAATAAAGACAGAGAGACTAGCTAACAGTATAATATTGTTTGAATGAAGAGTTTTGTTAAATGTATTATCACACTAAATTACAATCTAAACACAATTATGTACACTGAATAGTTTTGGACCCAAACCTCTATGTAGGATTAGTGACGTGTTGAACTACATATATATGTAGGTTTAGACAAGGTTTGTGACAACAACTAGTGATGACGCCAATTACAATATATTGGAATTAAATATGAATTCATATATGTCATTATAAATGTAATTTGCAAACCCTGATTTTGTTGCATGCTAAATTTTCCATGTGTTGGCAGATATTAAGACTATCCAAAAAAAATTCAGCTGTCTATGTAGAATCATTTTGGAGAAGGCTGAAGACTTAGTCAATCAGTAAGTGATTTTTATATAGAGACTATCGTTTTTATATAGAATGCGATATATATTGAAGTACCTATATTAATTTCAGTCTAAAGTTTGTAAGCCTAGAAACTGTTGACCGTATAATCAAAATTTTGGTAAAGGTATTCATAGAATCATCTAATTCCATTTCCATTTTCGTTAAAATTTTTGTTTTTTCAACATAAAACATGAGTTTATGGAGGAACAAAATGGGTCCCTTAAGTTCAATGAATCCTCAACCCAATTTTAAAAACCATAATAGATAGAAGAAATATTTAAACACAAAAAATGATTGTTTCTTTTTAAGCAACTTTGGTTTGATACAGTTTTTTTTTGCAAACTTATAAGATTCGCCACAATTTTAACTCAAATTTACCTAATAAAAGATCTAATTATAATACATGGTAATATTATATACGTGTTTATAACTTTATAACTGTGTGGCGTAAGTATTTAGTATATTTTATGCATGCTGATTATTAAAAATTGATAATTTACCACATGTGGAGTATCTAAATAATTAACACTGGCAGATATTATTTTCACTCGATCACTGTTGATTTCTTAAAACTAGAAACTATATTCAAATAGATAATCGATCAACAACCTGTTTTTTATTTCTGGTACTTCTGAGAACTTTGATTCACTCACAGTCAATAATGTATCAATTTTGTATTATTAAATATATACCTAAATACATATATTTTTACAAATTATTGTCTGAGAAAGTAAATAAATATATATATATATTACATATTCTTGTAAAAATTTAAATTAAATATGAAATAAATCATGTATATCTTGTATATTTGTATATATATGTATAACAATATCAGTCAATATATATATATATGATAGTAAATAATAATAACATGTCTATAGAAAAATATCAATCAAAGTTTTGTAAATATCACCCTATCAGTTGAATTGAACTGAACTGAATTTATTTCAATAAAACAAGTCAATTGATTCACTTCATATCACATATACATGCATGATATTTACAAGATGTATTAAATTTCACGAAAAATCATGCATTACAACGAACGAATATAAGATTTTAAAATGAAAAAATGTACTTCATAAAATTAAAATAAATAACTTAATAAAATCTTTGTTTTTTGCATTTTTGGTGAAATTTCTGTCAATGCCGTTACTATTCATTTATCATGATTGGATATTATTTATAAATTAATAATTTTAGGGTCCTTTCTTCAATAATTTCATTTCTTTAATACCTCCGAGATTGCCAAATCCAGAGTATTCAGAATTAGGTATTTAAATCAAACACTAATTAAAATTCTTAATAATTTGTGTTCCCCATTAAAACTGCAAGAGAATTCAAAAACGAGATAGTTGAAAACAATTATTCCAAAATAAAACTTGGGAGAAGAAGGAAATAGCAGTTCGGACAAATTGGTCCATTGAAGTCTATGGATCCGTGACTCAACTTTAATCCATAAAAATTTAAAAGAACTTTTTTCGTAAACTGTTTAGATTTGCCACAATTTCAACTGAAATTAAGCTAATAAACACATACATTCCCAACACATTTTATTGTATAAATGTATTTATTACTGTATAGGTTGCATATTTATATTATTTTATGAATGCTAATAATTAAAAATAGTTCAAACATTGATACTCAATTATTTATAAAATATCTAAACAATGAACACTGTTAGTTGTTATTAAACAACTGTGTACTTATTATTGTAATTTTTCTTGATGCAATGCATATAAAATAATCGTAGACATGAAATATTTATGATTAATTTTATATTACAATAAATTTTGTTACACTTAGTACCATCAAATTTTCAAACTATGTATTTTTGATTGAAAATATACTGAATTTATTCTTCTATTTTATTCATACAAATATATACACACAACTTTTTATATTTCCTTAACACATTGCAAAAAATAAAATCAAAAAAATTACCAACATCTACATGAAACGTAGTAGATGTAACGATAACCTCCTATTCGATAGTCTCCAACGGCGTTTTTATTTATTTTTTTTGGAAAAGTGCTTTTTTATTATTTGAGTATTTTATTAATGTCATACCATATTTATGTATTATGTATGTCAAATATTTAATCAATGAAAATTGTTTCAATACAAATTTACAAATTTATGGGGATTACTTATTTTTTAGACCAATATGTAAAATTTAACAAAAAAAATAATCAAACACGTTTTAAGTATCAATCAAAAAAAAAAATTCAATCTTTTAAATTGGAAAACATCAATGAAACATGTATATATAATAATACCAATAATTCATTAGGTTACGAAAATGTGAAGCGGGTAAAAGATGCAATTGTAAGATTCGGTTTTAATCAGAGGATATAGATTCAATAAAAAAAGACAGTGAAATCACGCATATACAGATTGCGTATAATTTTCTATTTTGATTGGGTCAATTTTGATCTATTTTAAATTTAATTCAAAGATTTTAGATAACTCACGAGCGATTTTAGTATAGGTCTTTCTCTAAGTACAGAAAAGAACTATTGAACCAATGTACTGCTTCACAGTATTAATTTTTGATAATAATTAAATAGTTTAAATTTGAATCTTAAATTCTAAACTGTGACATTTTCCCAAGAAATCTGATACTATTAATCATACAAATCACACACAAAAATGTGATGAATGTTTGATACACTCTCAATAATCTCCAACTCATCCAATTGTACAAATTGTTTCACCAATTTTCAACACTCAGTGACTTAAGATTTTCATCTAAGGTATAAATCCCTCAATAATAAATTTTCTCCACTCAAAGTAAGATATCTCTTGTTTTATTAAACATAAAAAGTTCGTTTTTGTCTAAGAACACTCAATGACTCAAGACTTTTCATCATTTAATCAACTAAATACTCAAATTGATATGAAGCAGAGAAAGGCGCGAACATTCAACTTTTCATCAATTTTTTTTTATATACAGGCTGTAGAACTGTTAAAAACTAAGTACCTCCTTTTTTATGCTCTTTTCTGAGTCGTAGGTATATTTTTTTAAGTAGCTCATCCAAAAAGTCTTTATGGTTAGTATAGTCAACCATGAATATTTCCAAATCCTTTTGCTCAATTTAAACCATCTAAATTAAAACTCTTAAAAATTAGGATTATCATAATCTTAATATTTTAAATTTTTCATAAAAATGCATATAAGATATTATAATTGAATTTCGTTCTACAAGTTGTGATATAAATTGAATTAAACTGATCCAATAAATTATAGTTGTTCCATCGATGTTTATACAACACTCAATATATTAAATTGTTATATTATTTGAAATGAAAGAACATGTCGAAATATAACTACATATATGTATATATATATAGATATATAGATATATATATAGATAACATATAAAGTTCAATATAAATTGAAAAGCAATATAATCGAACTGGATACTATCATATATATATATAGTACATAAGTATATATGTTTGGATTTATTTGTAGTATATTACGAATCCATCTGGATGCAATACAGTTAGTAAACGAATTTTATTTCTATAATATATATTTATATATGTCGCGGTGTATATATATATATATGTTTATATTCATGTGTGTGCTAGTGCCTGTGTACACTGTAGGAAAGAATAACTTGTATAAATATTGTGCTTGTTTTTTAGTTAAAAGCACTTCCCTAGGTAGAGGTTGTTGTAACAGGGCTAATTTTGACATATCTTTACGTTACAAGGTCACTAAAACCCACAACACTTTTATAGAGATGCCTGTATGTAAGTATAATGCTCGTTTATTTTTCGTCCTGATTATCTCGAGAACAGATGGTGATAAAGATGTGAATCCAATGTCATTGGACACGTTATTACGTTACTTAATACAAAATCAGTCCCGTCGCTTTGTTGAGAATTACATACCTCTGTTGGACACCTGTTTATAGAAGAATTTCATTTGAAATTATTTTTTGCTTTTACATTGATTTTTGATAATGTTTCTAATAGGCAAATTATTCCAAAAATTACCTATTACTCATATCAATTTGGATAGTCAACCATTTTTAACTTATTTCTTGTTATTATTTTCTTAATTGAGTCAGTCATAAGTATGGATATCTTGATACGAAACTTAATTAGAAGGAAACTTATTTACACCAAATATAATATTTTTTACAGTGTATGATTGATATAAATAAGTATGTATATAATAAATACAACAGTATTTTCCCATTTTCTTTTGTGTATGTAGATTATTTTGAAAAGCATTTTATTTATTCATTCATTTGATATATATGAATTTTATTCATAATGTAAAAATAAAATCAACTAAGTATTGCTATCATCTATATTGCTAGGGCATTATTGGTTTTATTTTTATTTATTATTATTTATTATTATTACATACAAATATTATTATTGATATTCAATATATATATTTTTACGGATTCTGCTCTGAAATATACTGTCCATAATGGACACAGTTAAACTGTCTCGTAATGTCTAAATTAGTTCAAATCGCTAGATGTTCTGAATGGCTTCATCGAATTAGTTTTAATTTGAATATGAGGTTCAAAAAATGAGTGCATGTACGTTATGTACGCGCGTCAGAAGTTATACTTCTTTGAAAAAACAATTTTTAATTGCATACAAATAATTAATTACAATAAAAGGACTGGAGAAGGATAGTCAACACAGTTAATAAAGCTCAGTTTAAATTTGATAAATTAAATAAATAAATATAGATTTTCTTACATTTAGTGTAACATAAATCATAACAATAGCTTCAATCTGTGAATTTTGTGTGACGGTGATGTGCGCATATCTTAAAATTTTCACTCTCATCAATTTTTTCATAACGCGTCTAAAGAAGTATAACTTCAAAAAACACTTTTTTATGGATGGAAATCGTTTGATTAATTTAATTGGCTAATTAATTGAGGTTCATATGAATCCTTGCTTTAAAGTTTCCTAAAATATTTTCTTATAAGCTTTTTGGTTTTAAAATTTGTTTAATATTTGTCGCTCTTATCTTTTATAATCAATTTTAAACAAATTAAAACTTCAAATTGTTTTTGAGGAGAAAAAACTACATAAATTCAATCAATTGCTTAAAAAAAAAAGAGGGTATAATTGTGTTATTATTATTATTATACAAAAACTATATCAAATAATAAATTCAAAAATGTGTTTTCTTAGGTACTTAATTTGTGAATCCAAACGCGTGCTGTATATATAAAGTATATCGTACCTTACTTGTAAGCTATAGCATAGCTTCAGGTTATGTATTACAAATTTAAAAATTGACTTCATGTAATATTGTAATATGTAGTCTCTCATACCAAGCAGTGCACAATTTATTTAACGAATAACAGGTATATAACGCATGAATTTATATGTTAAGCATGCTATATGTATATATTAAATGCAACAAGAACCTTTATTCAAAACATCTACATTATTATAAGATTAGACTAGCCTTAGAATGTTGATATTTCAATTTTTTTGTTTACCTTATATATTTGCAAATATATCATTATGAATTATTTACTAAAATTTATCTAAAAGACACATCAAGTTTAATTTTCAAACGCTGAAAAAACCAAAATCTATTTTTTAAATTATTTTTAAAATTATATACCTACTAAAAAACTTCATAATATTTAGAAGTATAAAAAATTTGGAGTTCGAAAAAAATATTTTTTAAAGATTTGCCAATAACGTTAGAAATCAAATGGTCCAAAAAACAATTAACATTAACAGCGAAAATCTGAAGAAAAATATTACTTTTATAGTGAGTAAATAGTAAGAAAAAAAAAATTGAACAAACCTTTCTTGGAAGTTTAACTTTGTTTTCTTCAAAGTCTTCTTTTATATTTCCTCCATATTTTCCCTTAAATGGCCTGCCTTCGAATTTCTAGAAAAATGATTCACATAAAGAAAATCATTTTCTTTAATTAAGAAGTTTGTTAAGAGCTAGACATTTTTGGAAATTACTTTTAAGTATAACAAGAACTTTGAGATTCTAATTTACGATTTCATAACTTTGCAAATTTAAAATTAGCTACTTTCTCATGACAATTTAATTTATTTTTGCTTATCACGGTATAACCCTGTAGACAATCTACCGCCTATAATGTACACATTTTAATTGGTTGAGTGTGTGCTTTTAGCTGTTTTGAATAAATTATAATGAATGGTCAATCTGCTACATATTGTGGCGGTTGGTTACATAAGCTTCTGGCTCATGGCCAGGCTTTCTTTTACTAATTTTATTATCATATAATTTTAGTATAATCTTAGAAAATTTCTATAAAATAGTTTCAAATTTCGAAGTTCAAAGAAAAAATTAGCGAATGATTTTCTAGTATGTATGCATGTGCTTTCTCTTTTCTCATCTCGATTATCTCGAGAACAAATAATGCTATCGACATGGAACCACTTTCATTTGACGTGTAATTACGTAACTTAAAACTGAATAATATTTCAACACAATTGTCATGCTCATTAAGAATTAAAAACCTATATTCTTAATAATAAAGGAATTATTTTATTATCTTTATTAGAAAATTCATTTTGTAGAGTTTGCAGGTCGTATTAATCACTAAATCACTGTTTTCTGAAAAATAAAACAAAATTTAAAACTATCTTAACAAAATTATACAACAATATTCTATCGTGTGAACTAAACTATAGATGATTCAAAGATCATGTTATATTCCTTCTTTAAAAAATAAAATTTTTCCCATTAAATTGTAAAATATATTCAATGAACATATAAATTTAGCATATTATATAATATAACATAATAATATATAATACATTGCATGGAATAAGGGAACAACATCTTATTCTTTTGGTCTGTTGTAGATATTATAAAAGCTCTGTATACCTACTCCATGAGGTTTGTACTGTACTACAGTGTGTGTTGTATATATATGAGTCCCATGGGATATGGTGCCTGTGGTTGGTTATACGATATATGGTAAACGTGGATTCAACTAGACGTTTAACATTTATCTGGGCGTCGTTTTTACATACTTACCTATCTATTTGCTTACTCTCTTCAACTCACACACACACCTCACTCAATATGCAAAAATGTGATCCGGGAATTTTAAAAAATCCCTTTCTTAACCATAGTCTCTGATATATGTATTCACGTATTAGTGTGATAGTGTTCTGTTTCCAAGTAATTGAGTTTTACCCCCGTTTAAACACTCGAATCGACTAACAACGGACATGCACAATCTATATTTTATCCCGTGTACGGTATATCTACATGATCTACATACTCCAGGTATTCCTTCTTCTTCCTCGTTTTTCTTGTATTATTATTCTTCATATGATATGGAGACTTATATATATCTTCCAGGCACCCATCTTCGCAATTTCTTATAAATACAATTTGTAAAAACTTAATATATTTGTTTTTCTTATATTTTCAATTTATTTGTCTAGATATTTAAATAATATTTCGGTGTAAAGAATTATCATGGAGATTATTCTGAAAATATAGCAATTTCTTTTTCAATTTATTTGCCATTCTCTCTGCATTAATTATTCTGCTAAGAAAGTCTCTACAATCTTGGGTACCAGCGTTTTCGATCAACTAACTTCTTTCTGCCGTGACAATCAAATTGAAATACTAAGGTTCTATACTTTATATGAGAGAAATTCATTTCAATTTATTAACCCTGAATGCATATTAACAACGTTTTTATCTGATAAAATTCACAAATTAAATTCGTTGCAAATTATCAAATAAGATTTTCATATCCATTTCCATTACAGCGCTTTGCCCTAGATATCCATTTTAAAATAAATAAATCAAAATGTAATTTATATATTGATAATAGCTAGAAAGAATAGGAAAAGTTCTCTTACTATACATCAGCATATGTTCAAAATTCAATACATTCATACAAAGTGTTTCAAAAGTAAGAACATCTCGGGGCATTTAAGCGTTTTTCAAAGAAAGGTTTATGAAATGTATCAAAAGCATTTCACTATTTTATACGAAAAGAAACACAAAATATAGTATTTTCCTACTGTCCTTCCATTCCGACAAATATTTTCCTAATTCTATCATATGAATGTAAGCTCAATAAATTGATCTGGATATTAATTTTATTTTCTAAACAATCGTTTTAAACATTTAGATTGATCATTTGTCTACTTTTTTAGCTTTCGCAAAGGTATGGCAAGCTTATTCGGTTAAGAATTGTGGTTTATCAGTGCTTTTGGCTTCTATAGCATCGATTTTATACACAACTTATAAATGTGGTTTGCTTAATTTTTCTTATATCTAATCGCGATGATGAAAAGCAATGCCGAATTACACATTAAGCAGTCACTTGAAGACTATCAACTTTTTTGAAGAAATTCAAAATACATTGTCTTCTTTTGTGAATTTGACATTATTATGAAAATTATTCTTTTACCATCCAGAATTTACAATTCGATGTAAGGCTCCACTTTCAAGTGGGTCTTTTATCCTCTGAATGCTAAAATTCAACTTCTTACCTAGTTCTATTTCTACTTCACCCTCTCGTATAATCTGATCTGATTAGCCAGTTTATTTTCACCCATTTGATAAAAATAAACCAAATTTTGAAGAACTTTGTTTAAAAATATGATTATTCGTAACATACATATATAAATATATACAAAAGAAATTTGATACACTTGTAATTTTTGATATATATAGATATATAATATTCCAAAAAGTACTTTTAAAATCAAATCAAAAATTCTATGAACAAACAGAAATATATACATATCTTTAACAAGATAATTCCCCAAGTGGTCCACGCCATCTTTTTCAAAAAGTACAAATATAACAAACAAAGTCAAGATATGTGACGTATAGTACTTTTTTTTTGTTTTACATATGTAAGTACAAATAATATTTATTTATTCTGTTGTTAAACCTTAAGAGATAGTAAAAAGAAAGAGCTTTGCCAACAAAAAATGTGTAAACGAGTTGTGCGATGGTGTTATCCAAAATTTATATTCATTCATATCTTACTTAAATAATATCTAAAAGAATATTCGAATGTACTTACCATCAAAATATTAGGCGATATAGATTTACCGTTCTCAAGGTTCCATACTTTGTATGTGAAACATATGAAAGCATATTAGATTTTGTTAAAATTTTGCTACCACAATGAAGTTAACGTGGAAGTTAAATAAAATTTATTTAACCAAATCCAAAAAAAAATGCTCCGAACATGCTCTATCAGGATCCGTTATAGCTCCAGTGATTATGTAATTTAAATAATTATTTGCAATCAAAGTTACAAAAACTGTTTTCCTTATATCTCCAGCTAATTAATGCTTTTTTCTATATTTTTTTAATTCAATAAATTGCTCTCGATTTGTTCTTTTGATATTAATCCATTTGATTCAGCAATTAGTTTTATTTATGCATAATTAATTAAAATTATTAATTACGATTGAAAAATCCACCGTAAGATTGAAACAATTAACTCTGATAGCCATTATATGCACTAAATTCTTTTTTTTTTATTTAAGTTCGTTAATATTAATTAACATAGCTGAGAATTGATTTTTCCTGCACGATATTTTTCTGAATATTCCTGGTAATACAATTTTACTCTGTTTTAGTAGCAAACTTCATTATTCTGAAGTTTTGATTCTAAAATGAAGCACTTTACTAATTTCTTTAATTGATACTATTTTTTATTCAAATCAGGACACATAATTAAAATCACAATTTGCCAACAAAGTATTTTTGTTCATTCAGTTCGGTTAAAGTATACAGCCAAATATTATATACGAGAATAACTAACACTTTTTTTTATATTGTTTTCATATTAAATATTTATTACACCCAATCCCAATTCCCTTAAATTTCAGAAACGAAAAATAAAAGCGAAGCATATATAAAAAATTATACCCACATGTGTTAAGAACTAATTTAAATTTATAAATTATGTATTCGACATTTTTTATATTGTGCGAAAGTTGTTTTTTTCTAGAAAAGCTTTAGCATAATTTAGTAAGCACTGAAAGAATGTATAAGAACTGGATAGATATAAGAACTGTATCTTAGTAACGAAAAATATAATTAAATAATTAGCAATTTTAAGTCATCTCATGTTTGAACAACTTTGACAAACATTTTTAGAAATTTCGATTTTTTACCCCAATTTCCTACATCAAAAAATATTTTGTATTTTATAAATACGTATTTCGACAACAAAGTAGTCATCATCAGTATGAATTAGCTAGTCGTAATGATTCTTCGAGGAGATGTTTGTTACTCATTGTTAATTTGATGACAGTTTGCACTGTTTATTCAAAAAATCCTTGAGTTATCTTTGAAATAATACTAAAAAACATATTTAAGTTTAATTTTTATCTTTTATGGAACAAAAGTTGAGCCGATGATTCATTTGGGACCAATGGACCGATGTTGCTTATTCAAAAACTTGATTCAACTTTTTATAAAATAAATTAATTAGGTGTTTCTTTGATCACCTTTACCAAAAATTTGTTTTTGCTATCACGATTAGATAGCGTTTCCAACTTTAAACTAAAACTCACAGTATTATTCTTAGACATAATATTATATATTATTCTAGAATCTGTATTTAAACAGATCAAAAAATAATTATGCCCCAATTCAAATTGGTTTATAAGAAGGTAAATAAATGATATTAAATACAATTTTCACAAACATTCACAAGATCAAGTAAATAAGATTAGAAATAAAATGTAAAAAAAAACATAAAATAACTATAGATAACGAATGAAAATTTAGTTAGATGATATAATGAATGTTAGAGCAAAAGTAAAAATCAAATAAAAATTCACATCACGACATTAAATTAGATTGGACGTTGATTGTACACAAAATCAAGTAGTCGTTGCATTGGTAGTGAGTGAGCGCCAAAGGTAAGTAAGTAACTATAAGAGTCGGATTTATCCGTTAATATTTAGATACTGATTGTCATCACTTCCATTTAATAATAAAATTCTATTGATTACAAAACAAGCGAATATAATAACTAAAATGTTTTTAAGTTCTTTGTAGATGAAGTTATTAGAATTCCACTACAGAATTGTTAAATTCGGATAAATACTTTAGGAATTATGAATTTTATTTTATGTTACTATTTTAAATACGCTATTACAAAAAACAGTTTAGAAAGCAATTTCAAAAAAATAAAATTCTTAAGATAAACTCCGAAAGTAGTTAACGTAAAGTACTTATACGACCTTAACTTTAAATAGAACTTTTAATCCTTTTCCCGTGTTCAATCGGATAATACTTTGGTTATGCCATAACTTTAGAACGACTTAACCTATTTTATTTATCATTTCTTGCTGATCAATCGAGCGGAAAATATGCAGACAGATTCGTTGCGATAAGTTTGGATTTTTAAACTGAATTTACAAAAAAAAAAGATGGTTTTTATGGGTTAGTTTTAAGATGTTATCCAATAGGTGACGCTAAATTTTCACACTGTGTGAAATTTGGTCCAACGAGATAGTGTACTTATTATTACGATTGTTTCCATAAACTGGGTCTATCTTTTATTATCGAGCACACCTTGCATACAAATTTTATCCAAAAATGATTTACCCAACCTAGAAAAACGTAACAGGATCTTATTGTGATTCTTATGAAGGGTACTTGGTTTTTTAAAGTGAATTTATATGCATAAAATGGAAGTTATTGGAATATTTCGTTTAACTAAAGATTTTCATGTTTTATCACAAACGATTTACGTCTTTATATAAATCTATTTTAAAGGTTTTTTCCTTCCCCGTTTTACTGAATACACTCTGAATTCAAAGTCAATTGTATTATATTCATTTACGACTATATGACAGTCAATGATGCTGTTTGCATTTGTGATGACGGAAACAAACGATAGTATTCCATTTATTACCGACAAAGATATCACATGAGGAGGATGTCCCATGGGAATACTATATACTTTCTATATACAGATCAACTTATGTAAGCATGATTTTTATCAAAAAAATATTTTTTTTGGATGCTGGATAGGTCTGTTTTATTTTATTTGATATTCAGTAACAAAATATGGTGAGTCGTAAAGCAGTCGAATTTTAGAAATTGATTAAGATCTAAAATTTCCAATTTGTGTAAAGAAAAAAATTAAACAACAAAGTTAATTAACTATCTTTTATATTTTTTTGTTTTTAATTTTATAAATTTTCTCTTTTCATACAAAATCGATGCACAAAACTATATTCCATTAGTCTAAATTATACTTATTTAATTTTTGCGACCTCCCAACCATAAAGGGCTGAAAAGAAAAACCATGTACTTGCATTTGCCTATTTTTATTTTAAATGAAAATCGATTAAGATACTTCGTGCACAAAGAAATAAAATTTTACTAAGCTACTTGACTAAAATACTTGATACTCGTTTTAATCAATTGAATAGTGTGAACAAGGCTTTGAGTAAAGAATGTCTTAATCGATATTTACATAATTGGAATGACATGCCCTTGAAAAAATAAATCAGCGTAGGAATGAATAGATGATATTCAATAGTTAATTTTATAAAATATAATAAAACGCTTAGATAAAACAGACCTTTGCGTTTACATTTCATATATCTGCTTGCATCCATCGTAATGCGTCTTTACTGACACATTTTCAGAAAAACAAATCACTTACTGACATTTTTTTTATTCAATACATTAACCAATCTGTTTTTTTTTTACTTTAAATCAATTTTGAAATTAATTTTATTTTCAAAAACATCTAAAGATATTTCTGCAGTCAATTTTATGTAGGTTTTTTTTTCTGTTTTTCATCCTCGAAAATGGATGAATAAGAAGATTCTATGAGCAATTTTACCAAAGTTTTCTTTGCGCCTTCAATATTTCCTAACAAAGGTAAATAACTTAATTCCATATATTACCGATTCTTTAAAATATTACAAGACAATTATTATTCGTCTCTCAAATTATCTTAATTTCGATATACGTTTCATCTAAAAAGAAAGGGTTCATTTACAAACCTAGATGAAATAAGTGTTACATAAATATTTAATGATAATAGCTACACACAAAAAACTAAAATCCTTTTGACAGTCGAAAAAAAAAATGCGACCATAATGAAATAATAAATGGATCAGATAAAAAATACAATGTAAATTAAATTAAATATGATAATCGTATTTTTTAACGACCCTCCAATTTTATACCACTCGACGCATTTAAAAAACTCACTTGTAGTACTTCAACTCCCTTAGTTATCATTATCAACAATCTATCTATGAATGAGATATTAGTACCATCTAGATGTGATTATAATAACTAATTGATACTGAGCTACTAACTCACTATGATATTATATATAAGAGCTTTATCAAAAGGGCACAATCATTCACTCACTTCAATGTGAATTTATTATTGAAATGGTCCATCCACTAATAATGTATCATCTACTGTTAATAATATTTATTTAACACACACAAAACTGAATTGTGATACTGAACCACACGAGAACAGAGTGGAGACACAAATTTATTTTTTCTAGGTTCAATTCTAGAATTTTTGTTCTCATATATAGAAAAGTTAATGACGATATCTAATTCGTCCATTCAGCATCAAGTTAATTCAAAAATGGAAAGAGATAGCCGATGAAATTTTGATTCTGGTAAACCTAAATTTAAATCTGTGACTCTATAACTTTCAAACATTAAAAGATAGAATAAAAATTATTGTAAAAAATATTTACTTTTTCAAATCAAAATATGTTTCCTTTAATATTTTTAAGTAAACAATTTAGATTCGGCACTATTTTAGCTTAAAAAATCAAAGGTATTACTTATTTTCAGATCAAAAAACAAATTCACATTATTTACATTGGGAGCTATTTCTGTCAAATTTCATAACAGGCAAAACAGTAAGGATACATTCAAAAAAATTTGGGGGGACTCTTATTATGTTTCAACATCTTTGCAAATCTGTGCAGTCTCTCAAAATTGCACTTCAATGATTATGCAACTAAATTTGGATAAATCACACCTGAATTGACAACCCGATTTTATTAAGATTACAAAACATCTCCCTGTATTCAATAAACATCATCATGTCGGGGAAAAACCTGTCGACTAGCAGACGCCTCTAACTGACTGATAGTAGGTGATGTTATTTTACTGGTTACTCTCAATATATAATAATATAGATAGCAATAATGTTTTCACTTTGATCTCATGCTCGCTGTTCGCTACTCTATATATAAATAAATATATCTCTTACAAATGCAAATTTTATTTTCGTATCGCGTTCTCCATCAAAAAATATGAACAAAACGATAACTCTATTTATTATTCATACCTCTGAAAAACTCAACTTTATATCATCATACTACACTACTATCAACATAACACACATAAACTTATTTTAAATGGTATGAGTTGAGAGTTGAGACATACGTCGTTCTATCTATGAATATTATTATTATTATTATAATATAGTTTTATTTTTTTGTGAACACATTCTTTTAAAGGAAAAAATATACGCACACAAACATTTGGAAAAAATTTAGGTTTATTATCATATTATTTTATATAAATACTAAGTACATTTATTCAAAAATACAGGATGATATTTACTCGATTATAATTAATTGTACTTCATATCATCAAAGATATGAAATACAATTCTGAAAATATGATTTGATATACGTGACACGAAAAATATATAATTACATAAAGAAGAAACATGAGTCTTATACTTTGGTTCATTTTGAGAGTAATTACAAACAGTCAAATATTGGAGAATGTTTCATGAAATTACTTCAAAACAACTTTTGATTGTCATTGTTTTTATTACAAAGCATTGATTTCAGTTTATTTATTTGAAATATAGCTTATTTTTCGGCAAAATACTTGATGTTGAATGATAATTATCGGATGAATGCAGAACATCTTATGAAGAGTGTAAAGCCAAGTTAAATGTCCGTGCTTGGTTCTTCTCCATTCCATTCAATTTGAGTGTTAATAGCTCAAATGAAAGGTCTGGAGTCTCTGAGTTTTCTTAGACTAAAATGAATCCTCTGAATGGAGATATTAGGATACAAAACTATCACAAAAGTTGTAAAAATAAACGCGCCATAAGCACTTAAAAGATAGATGTAACTCAATACTTGATGCTTCCTTCATCTGGGCACTATTGACTTTTAATTAATCAGCAAAAAATTATGCAAATCGGCTGAATAGAAAGGCCGGACCAACTCGGAACAGTTTTTTAATATACAGATTATTATAAAATTGTAGTCACTGAATTTTCTCAAACTAACCCACTTAATTCGTCATTTCCCCGCACCTGTCAATTTCGATTATTTTAAGATACTATAACGTGTTATTGGAAAAGTTATCTCATTTTCATATAATTGCCAGGTAACCAAAATGATATTTAATCAGAACCAGACATTTTACAATAACATAAGCCAACTTACAATTTTCCTTAAGCGTTTGCCATTTCCCGCTCCGTCCACTCTTCCCAAACACGCATTTGGAGTTTATTCATACCTGTATGTGTTAAGAAGGAATTATGAATCAACCTAAATTAGTTTAAAGAATAATTTTTGTGAACTCAGTCAAAAAAAAATAGATAAAAGCTAACAACATATAAATGATAAAATTTAATATAAGCCATTCAGAGTTGTGTAATATAAAAGTGGAGTAGATCCAGTGGAGTTGAATCCAGAATATAAGAAGAATAATAAAAATATGCAGCATATAGTTACTAGTAGTAGCCGAATAAGCCGAAACATATATACATCATATACATGCTAGTACACAAGGTTTTAAAAAAGTACCGAAACTCTGTTCATTTCTTCAGAAAAATCATTGTTAAAGCTCAACGGCAAATATTAGCCGGTCATATTTATTGTTCAATATTTATAGACCTCCGCCTACAGACCTCCACCAAGAAATATCCCACGCCAAATTTATAAAAATTAGGAAAATAATTCAGTAAATAATTATAAAAAATTGCATTTTAAGTAAGTTTATAACTTTATAATTTTGAATAATAAGAACTTCGTCCTTGAATTTTTAATTTTTTTAGTTGTTTTTAATGTTTATTTATTAAAATTCTTTTTACCTAAATGTATTAAAAATTATTACATAATAAATAATCTATTATTATGACAAATATTTTACAATCATGTTTTTACAAGTGAATTTTTATTTATACAAAATATTTGTACAAATAAAAATTAAGTTGTAAAAACTTGATTAATATCAATGTAATAAATAAGTGCACTCTTTAATAATATATTTAAATTGTATTTTCACGAAAAAATTCTTTTAAAATAAAAATTGAAATATTATTTTATTTTTAGAAATGTTTTTACTTCAGTGTGATTATTCCTGGATGTATGTTACTTTTGTTTTTAATTCAATTTCTACTGGATAATAATTTTTATACAACAATACAGTTGTTATGAATATATTTATTCAACGAAAGGCAATTGGTTTGATAATTATTATTCTATAGAAATACTTTTTTACCACAGGATAACATGCTTTGATATTTTTGAATTATAAACCCGAAATTTGAAAAACTGTGAGCAGCTTTTTAACGCTCTGAGTTGAAAAATGTTCACGTCAGATCATATGTTTAAATTAACATATCGCTATCAAATAGACGACTAGATTCATACTTATTCTGAAAACGCTACGCGTAAGAAATTTTCCTCTTAATTAGGACCCAACCATTTTATGTCTACGGCCTCCACCAAGCTAAAATCGACACTGTCAAAAGCATTAGGGCCATGGCACAACGTAAGATTTTCTGATTGGAAAATCTGATGTCTTAAAATCTAATCGTGTGCCGGGTCTGATATAGCGGTTTCTAAACTTTTGATAAACTTTGTACATACATATATAGTTTAGTTTTCTAGATCCTCTCTATACGTATATAATAGTTAAATACAGTCAGTAATGGTAATATTATCTCGAATGTTCTATAATAAAACTTTTAAAATGCAATATCCATACATCTCTATTTAATAACCATAAGTAATCATATTTGTTTTCTTTGTCATTCACATCTATCTGTATATATGTAGTAAAAAATTATAAATTATGCACAAGTACAAAAAGTTAAGGGGCTGCCATCTAATAATATATAAAATTAAATAGACGAAGATAGAAGGAATATAATTCGTGTAATTGCTCCAGCCAAGCCAAGCCAAGCCAGTCAGCTAGTTTGTTCGTTCGTTTGTGGTGCACATTTTTACCAATTAGACATTTTGCTTCGTTTTAAAAATGAGCACCAGCACTCAATCTAGTTATATCATCATTATCAACATTGCATCATGAATCTAATAGATAGACAGACAGACAGACACTTGATAAACAGTTTATGAACCATAGAGATAGTTCATTCAAATTTGATTCATCATTGATTATCTATGTTCATTTTGAAGTCACGGTTCTATTCATGCCGTCTGCCCGTCATCAAGAAAACTCACAACCGAAGAGAGATTATGAACTGAAAGTTTGATGACTGAAGTTTTGTAAGCTTAGCATCTTTGTATTTCTGATGCAATTCTACTATTTTTTCGGCATCGCATTTAGGCATTTCGTTTAGGTTCAACATAATTATTTACAACGAGAAATGAAATATTCAACTTGGTATCTTATAATTTTTGTAGTTAAAGATTTTACCGATAGATGAAAAATTTTTTAAGCCTCTATTACAGCAGAAATTCAAAGTTCCAAATTTCAATTGACTTTCTGAAGAAAATCGAGTAGTTACTAGTGGAAAAGAAGCAAATGAACTTATCTAAGTCGCTTACACGATTCAATAGATAATTTTTATAAATTTTCTAAGAATTTTTATAAATTTTCGAAGAACTTTTTGTGTTAATTAATTTCTACAAACCAATTGGTGCAAATGAAATGAGTGTATAAGCCTGACTTAAAGCAATAATTAACGGGTTTTTGGGATAATTACTCAGTTTTCTTAAGTACAAATTATCTAGGCTATGTTTTATTCAGTCATCCAAATCCACAAGCTGAATAATAAATGTAGTGACACATATATAATTTTGAATTTCGAAGGATCAAGATTACCTCTACAATCTTTATATCCATACTTCACAGTGTTATGACACTGAACCTCTCTTTGGATGTAGATACTCAGTCTATTGTACCGCACACGTAGCGAACGTATTAAAGTAAAATAAAAACCGACTGACATTACCTATTACAGAAGCTCAGAAGTTTAATTTGTCCGCTTTTTATATACCTAATATAATAAAAATTTAGTTTTTTTTTTCTACCTCATTGGTGGAAGTGAAATTTTATATTTTTTTATTATTTAAACCAAGAAAATTATATGGATAATAGTTACATTGTACATTTTTTCTCTCTTTTTGCAACGATTATTAAATTAGTTTTTCTTTCATTCATTAAAATTATGAATTCATGTTAAAATTCATTTAATATTTTTTTTTTTTTCATTTTGTAATCATATAGGCTTGAATAATTTTTATCCCCGATTTGTTTATGAATATATAAGGATACATTAAAATTAGTCGAAATATTATAATGCCAGAAATGAAATCATAAGAAATTTAAACACAAAAATGTTTATTTATTCCAAACTACTTTTGTTTGAGACATTTTTTTCTTCAACTCTTTCGAAAAAATTTATTGTATTTTTTCTATAATTTGTGATTCGAAACAACCATTGCTTGACTTGCTTGATCGAAATACCTTTCTTTCAATTGTACATTAAAAGTATTTCTTACTTGGATTAAACGAGATTTATACTTTTAATCGGGTAATTTATTTTGAATAATTTGAAGTAATTGGATAAGATTTTCAAATTATTTGTATCAATTAATATTTATAAATGCAGGGTGTCTTTTTTAAAAGACTCGGCTAAATATCTCTTAAGCCGAAAATTATGGAAAAAAATAAAAATAAAAAAATATGAATTTAATATTATTCAGTCTAGTTTAAAATGATGAACCTTTTTGGTAAAATTAATTTACAGGGTGGTCCAAGGGCACTGCTACTTGAAAATTTTACCCAACGCTGAAATCAATGTTGTCGTCAAATTTGACCAAAAAAATGACCAAAAATCGTTTTTTTTTTTTTTTTTTAATTTAATTGAACCAATGAATTCTGAAAAAATAACAAGCATCGGTATTTTACAAATTTCGTGGATTCCGATTTTGTTTTGGCATTCTATCAGAGCTTCTTGCTGTTTAACACTAGAATGAATAAGGATTCCTCAGTGTGTTTGAAAACAATTCCGGTAGTTTTCGAATAAGTGTTATCCAAATATGTGGAGAATAACATATTTAATGTTACCAAATTCCGTTTATTTCGAATCAAACACCGTCATCTACCAAGTATTGTACGAATAAATGTTTATTAAATATCAAACGCGCTGTATGAAAACCAAAAACACTAATAGTATAATACCATCTAGAAATAATTTAAAGTAATGTATTTGTTTCCACCATAGTAGAACTAAATATTAAACAACTTCAATCCATTCTCACAGATGGCACATTCTTACAGTAACATTTATCTAAATGTGTGTGCGCAAGCAAGTGTTATAGCAAGAATGTAACAACAGTTGTCCTAACAATACGATATTCATAAAATACTAATTTTGAGACATCTATATTTTAGCGTACAAACTAATAATGTTAAACAATCTGCATATCATGAAATATTCCCCGATTCTAAATAAACTACATTTTTACTTCAACTCCAAAACAAGTTTATCGTTATTATTTTTAGTGGCTTAGCACGCGTGGTATCATGTTTCTAACAGTAAAACACCGTATAATTGTCCGAAAAAGAAGCCATTAGATTTTCTTTCATTCATAAACTCTTTGGATACCATATTTTTTGGTACGTTTCTCATCTGCTAATATTGCTAGAACGAGGTTGCTTATTTAATTGACACTCGAACAGTCTAGATAAAACTCTCTATATAATACCATTTTTAAATAGGCCTTTCCATATTTGGTCCGTTTTACTTCATTCCTCAATAAATTTCGAAAAACTTGCTTATCAAATTTTCAACATCTTAGTTTATTCAAACAAAAAAACTTGAATATAGCCATGACTCTTAATTGGCCAAAAATGCCGCTTTAGTAACAATAATGGTAAAATTAAACTTTTATTCTTCGAAAAATAAACAATTTATGAAACATGTAAAACTTCTTTATTGATTATATTACACAGTTCAGTAATCAATTGACTTTGTTGAAATGATTGTGGTCGATAGTGATCGGTCACCAATCAATATTTGGTCAGCATTATCAATTTGTAATTCAACATTAAATTTGGTATCAGTCAAAATATTTATATTAAGCTGATAGTAATTATAAGTCTTCAGTATCAAAACATTTGCTCATCACGTGAATAAAAATTGTATGTCTTATGTGTTAATTGCCGCGCAAATCATCACCTTATCACCTATTCACTGAAAAAATAAAAATTATTTAAAAATAAAATTCTGAATTTAAAAATAAGCTTAATTATTATTAATTGTATGAGTAAATTTATATCATTATTACTACCCTTTTTTCCCAGCTTTTTGCAACCAGTTGAATTTTGTTGAATAACTTCTTTAGTCGCGTTTTAATGATGTGCGCGCATCACCATCACACAAAATTCACAGGATGAAGCTGATGTTATGGTTTATGTTTCTTATTTATTTATTGAAAATTCAATTGAAAAAAATTAATGTTTTTTTAAAAATAAACAACTTTTATTTGAAACATTTTTTTTTCATAAAATACAAGCGTGATGAGCCTGTGTTTTGTATGTATACTCAGATGAACAAAAAAAACGCCTAAACCTTAATATTCCACATTTACATTAAATGAATGTTTTAAATAGATAAAAAAATTAATAATGATAAACAACTCAACACAATATATCAATCAGATATTCAATGTTTTTTTAAAAATGCCAGTGTCGCATTTTTTTGTGTTGTAGAGTATACATAAATATAAAATGGCACTTGTTGCATGGTGTACATTAAACTTTATTATGAAAATATAAATAATAATTCCAATTGTTGATATTCCAAAACAAGAATAGTATTATGATCATCTAATAAGCTGTCATTATCTTCTCTTTATATTTCAAATTTACTACATCCTGTTTGAATTTCTAAAAATAATTTATCTATGAACTAGAATGAGATAGAATATCAAAAACATTTTATTTAATTTATACACAACAATATTTATTTATACAGTATGTTTTCAATTTTTGTTCAGCATTTATAAGCCAATTGTTTTTGAAAATTACGAGCTAAGGTCTACAAATAGATAGCTTTGTGTCATCCAAGTTAAGTTTTATAGACAGTTTAGGGAAAATTGATGATATGCGTTTGTAAAATACCTTAAGAATTGCCAAAAATTTGTCGCCAATTTTCTGTGTCCGAACTAATGAACCTTGGATAGGAATTCAGACGATATCTCAAAAACTACACTTCTAATTGTTTAACGGATGTTAAATTTGAAATCTGCAGATCAAACTACCTTTATCATCATAATTAAATCAGAGACCAAACAATTTTCTCGATTTTTGGTAATTTTCTTAATGCCTTTCAAAAAATGAAGAAAATCGAGGAAAAATTTTGTCAATGATTTTGATAAATATATATTCTGAAGGGTAATTTGATCTGTAGATTTCAAAAATAATACCCATTCAACGATTTGATTGGTATTTTTTGAGATACGCAGATTATTACGGACACATTCCAAGCAATACCTTAAAAATTGGGTATCCAATCGTAAAATTAATATTATTTTAGGTTTTTCTAGACCACAATTTCACTTAAAGCCCAAAAATTACTTGATTTTTAAGGATTATTATATTCTAAAAAATCACGAAAATAATATTTAAAAATGATATTTAATTAACAGGTAATTCAACAATCACCAATATACAGCTTTTATTAATTCAATTGAAACTGCCTTACATCTGTTTAACGTCGAGTTTTTGTCCTGTAAGAATTAATAGTACCTTTTATGTCTTTTAAATTTAAATCTAATTGCAAATAAACACAATCGTCTTTTGAAAATTCCTATAAATATTTTGGTAAACATTCTGTAAACAAAATATTTATAACTAAATTATTAATTTAAATAATTTGAATAAATTAATAATAAAAGACAAAAATAGACGATTGTAATACAAATAACTAATTCTGTTTCATTTTACAATCAGAATTAAAAACAACTATTCATGATATTTATTTTAAAAAATTTATAGCTATAAAATTTATATTAAAAATATGAATTTAATCGAACAAACAACAGAAACGGTGAATTAAATTATTATGGTTTTATCATCAGTTATCTCCTTTTATAAAGATGATTTTGATTCACTTGTTTAATTTAAAATCAAATAATAAAATGAAATAATGTTATACAGCTTAAATATTCTGTATAGATGCGTTTCTTTATTTATTATACGTCGTATGTTTAACTTGATTTAAGGTACACGATTAAACTGAAGATTGTTTGATCAAAAGAAATTCCTTCAATGAAATAACATTTTAAAAGCTTAATCCATTATTCATACTATATTCAACAATAATATGCCTGTAATTTTTTGAACCAATGAGAAAACATAAATGAAGAAACGCATTGGTGTTCAAAGAATGAATGAAATTGCGCATATCCGTCACTAAGCAAGTTCAAAAACGATAAAATGATTGCGAGTTATGTCTTAAATTTTGATGACGTATTTAAGATGAAAAAAGTATGTTTAAGTTTGTGAATGAGCAAAATTCCTCCAGTGGATCCAAGATGATTCGACTTTTGAATTATTAATGAAAAACCCAAAGACAAAAATTGCTCTTTAGATTCGGCACAATTTCAGCACAAATTCGGCTAATAAACTCTAATTATAATATAATTACAGTACATATTATTATATATCACTTTATGAACTGTCTATTTAGAGTATTTTATGAATGTTTATGATTACAAATGGTTCAAACATGCAGATACTGAATGGTATATCGAGTATCTAAACAATTTACTCTGAGTGTTGCTATTATCACGTGTTTTAAACTGTTTAAATTGTAGTACACAAAGTTTTTCATTTCCAATTAAAGCAGTTTCATCGATTTTCTAGGTTTGATATTATAATAATCTAATTTTTTTCTTACAGGCTGTCCTCCAAATTACCAATTTTCGGGAGGTTATTGCTTGGGAATTATAAAACATGTTGACTTTTCGCTGCAAAATAAATCAAAGATATTTCCCACAACAAGCTTTATCAAGCTGTTACATCTGTGTACACGTTTCAATACAACAGTTTTCTTCAAACTCATCACATAACACCAGTTTCATGAAACAAGTTTCTCCGTGTGTACCGCGCCTTAACAATTTCGGCTGTAAACACATTAGTATGCAAATGAACAATAAATAAAGCGGCATTAGTTATTTACAACAATCTTGAATTTACGAACACTCTTGAATTTAATAACTCTACCATATAAATGTTAATTTTGTAGCGGCGGCTTGAGACGCGCGCGGGACGCATCGGTTGAGACTATGACGCGATATTTATGTATATTACATATGTATATGTGTATAAATGTGTATATGTGTGTATCATTTTGATGATATTATATACACAATGGTTTGTATAGAGTTTAGTTTAAAGTGAGTTTTTTGAATCGTGTTTCTTGTTTGTTTCAAAGTTTTCTAAAAATAACCTAATAAAAAAAAATGTGGTTATTAAATTCATTGCAAACATTTTATAGAAAATACAATTTTATATTATTATTAATTAAATAACTAACAAATTGAATTTAATTGATTGAAAACAATGTAGTTTTGTTGACGGTGTGTGAACCCGATATTTTTGTAACTCTGTGTTTAAAACAAATCAAAACATCAAAATGTGTGTAAAAAACGTGTATTTTTTAAACTTTTTTTCTCTGAAGACTTGATGATGATCATGGATTTTGAATATTGTAAGTAGTTCTTATTCAAAGTTGATTTTTTTTAAACCGGATGGTGGTAAATCTTGTATCATTTTTATTTAAAACGCGCATTATTTCGCAATATATAAATTTAAAGTTGACATACAGAACAGAATCACAGTCTGAATGAACAAACAATGCTTGGATTGTTTTAAAGGTGATTGATAAGACGGTGAACTTTTTTTCTGAATTCTTATCATTTTTGAATAAAAATGAATGAAAGTTTTTCTTAAAAATTATGGTTTTTAAGACAATGTTTATTTTGCCTAATTCAACGAGTAGCTAGTCACTGCTTATACTCGTGGAATTTTACAATGAATTATTATTTTTTATTTAAAATCTGATTAAATATTCATAAATTTTGTTAAATAAATAAAATAATCATGAATTATGTTATGGGATATGACAAGGTAATATTTATGTTTTGATATACGTCGCAAAAGCTTATTGGTCTTCGAAATGTGCTCACTTATGCAATGTCTGTAAATAAAATTACATAGAAGCGTTTAAAAACCACATTATATCCAGCATTGTTGCACAAAGTTAAATTATAATTTTTATTTTTATTTTACTGTCGTTGTTTACCTTAAGAGGGATTTTCCACATGTTAGAAGCACATTCCGTTATGTAAGGAAGGTGCTTCTTACAGGCTGTAGACTTATATTACATGTAATTTGCACATTTTTTCAATTTTCACGCACAAATAACTCAAAAAATACTTATCTAAATATTATAAAATTTGGTCTGCATAATATTGACATTAAATGGAAGAGCTTGTCGAATAATTTTTCTCGAAAATTAATTTCTAAGATAAAAAATTCGAGTCCATATTGGGCATACCAAATTTCAAATCATTTGGATAAGCATTTTTTTGAGCCATTTGTGTGCGAAAATCGAAAGAGCGCTTACATGTAGGAGTGTGCTACTTACAGCCATGGAAAATTCCTCTAAACATAAAACGACCAAACGCCCCCCCCCCCGTTGTACATATTGTTTGCCTCTTGCAATCCAATACCAAACGTAGGACCTTCAGATCACCAGCATACACATGAGGAGGCATTTCTTTTAGGAATCTTTTGTAATTTTTCCTTAATCTTCCTTCTTACAAGAAAAGAAATAGGAATTTTTCCAATTTTGTTCTTCGACCAATCGAAAATTTGCCGGACCCTGAAAAAAAACTCGCCCGGCTTCTCACAAAAGAGAAAATTGTAACACTTATTTAAATATTGCATGTCAGACAAACCATGAAGCTGTTTTTATAGTAAATTAAATCAATCTGCGCAACATTTTTTTTTTTGCGAAATTTTATGGAAAACTTAAACCGTTTCAACGATAGACTGGCTGATCAGACAAGCAGGGCGATAGACATTACCATTTTATTGGGAAAGATTCCTTATAAATCTGAAAGTTGCATCGCGTGAAGTGACAAGGATTTTGTGTGAATTCCCCGAATTCCTTTAGTACATATATTCAAAAATGTCTTAGATTATTTTTCATCCTGAATTCCCATTTCCTAAAATATCTGTTGCCGAGTACAAATTTTGTATATATGCTTTGCTATTAACATTGTTGTTGATCTAATTGTCATGGTTCACTGTGAAGTCATTTTACCAAATTTTATGAGCGACAAAAAATGTGATTTTTGGATAAATGCCTAACATTATATTCTGCGAATTTATAGAATTATGTTGCCAAGTAATCATTAAATCAAATTTTTTTGTCACTAGACCATTTGTTTTGCACTTTATTATTATAGCAAAAAAATTTTAACAAATTATATTTTTATGAATTTTCTATTTTGAAGCCAGGCACTTATCGGATTGAAGTATGTCATTATATAACTCACATCAACATTTAGTAGAAAATTACATCTTACAAACTGGAAACAAAAATGGGTGCGTGTACTTTTGCAACAAAAACAATTTTTAATTGCATGCAAATAATTAATTACAATAAAATAATAAAAGGACTGCATAAGGATAGTCAACACATTCAATAAAGCTTAGTTTAAATTTGAAAAATTCAATAAAAATATATTTTCTTACATTAAGTGTAACATAAATCATAACAACAGCTTCAACCTGTGAATTTTGTGTGACGGTGATACGCGCGTATCTTAAAATTTCACTGTCATTATTTTTTCATAACGCGCCTAAAGAAGTATAACTTCAAAAATAGAAATCGCCAGTAATTCTTATTTCAGAATAAGTCAACAAAATTTTGTAAATTTGACCAAAAGTCAGTGAATTTTGCCAATGAACAATAAAATCATAAAATGAATTTTCGATAAATACAAATAAAGTAAAACTATTAAAGAATAAGTGCAAGTAACAACTGACAGAGTTAATTGTTTAGATATGTTTTTAAGTTAGAGTTAATTGTGTAGATATGTCTTCATGATGACAAATGTTGGAAAATTCAAAACATGAAAAGAAAACGTCATCCTGGTTTTGGTTTTCGAGATTTCAATATTTGTAAGAAATTCAAGACAGAATTTGTAATTTTTTAAGATTAACACACCCATAAGCGATTGAATGCCTGTTCGAAGATTCATCCTATTTTATAATTTTCACAAAATCACCAAAACGCAGTAGAAAGGCAAAAAAGGAAATGTACAATAGTATGTTACATACTCCATTCCGAATAGTACACCCACTGATTATCTCAAGTGTGGCTTAAGATAGGCCACAATATGTCTTTATGTGTTTACATTGTCTAAGACAGCTTTGTTAAAATAAAATTTTTTTGACATTGTGCCAAGTTACGTTAGATTTTTGGTTCAATTATTCAGAAATTTATATTAAATTTAAAATATAAAATAAAAAAATAAGAATATTGAACCGGGAAATTATAATTTAATTAAATAAATTAATCTTGTCTTAACTTGGGGACTATGAAAGAGAAATTTATCAGGATATTATTTTTTAATAAAATTTTGGGCTTGTCAAAAAAGTTTTTTCAAGAAAATGCAAAAATAATATCTTTCCAATTCCTCAAATACAAATTAATTATTGATTTTGTTTTTTTATTGATATATTTTCACGAAAAACTGTTCTATTCACAATTATCCAAAACTTATTGAGATTATTTTAAATGAATACTAATAATGCAGAATCTTACGATGACTTTATTGTAATCATAAAGGGTCTAATGAATTATAAATATTACGGCGATTTTTTGACTATTTACTTGATACCAACTCCCAGATTTGTGCCTGAATCTTATAGTAAAGCAATTGTTCTTACATTTTTGTTTCTCTTACATTCTTCAAAATAATCATCCACATATTTGCAGCCATGATCTTTTTTTTCTTTAAAATATGAAAGCCGTTCACAAAAGGAAAGCTGTGTTCGTAATTCACTTTGTAATAAAATTAAAAAACTATTAAAATTTTTAAAACTTTATCATTTTTTTTTTTTTTTTGAATTAATTGTAGACTGTGTTATCAGTTTTAAAAATAACACAAATAAATAGTTTATTATTCAATTATAGTCCAGACATTCGAATGTAAAATTTTCAAAATTAAATGGAAAGTTTAAAAAGCATTTTTAAAAATTAATTTTTTTAATAAAAATAAATCGATAATTTAATGCCAAATTTTTATACTCGAAATATACAGAATAAGTTAAAGTATTAATTTTGGCCTAAAGTTTGTAACGCTAGAAAATAAGTATAGATGTTAATTGAATTGCCTAATTTGTGTCTTTCAGCATGTAGTCGTCATTAAGATTATTCTCCCTACAAATTTGACTTCTGAATTAAATCGATAATAAATAGTCGATTTAAATTATAATGGTGTTGATTTCATTTTGATTGATAAATGAATTTCCTTTGGTTTTTTGAACTTGCGTCAATTCAAGTGGGAAACTTGACTTTATCGGCTGCTGTAATTTTACAGGTTTTATTTAAATGTACTTCATCTAAGTATTAAGTGCATTCCACATCCTGAACCGAATCACTGTTTCAGTGATATTGGGGAGGCATTTGATCATTTGTAACGGGTGTCGGCTATCCTTACCAATGGTTTTCTATGGTTTTCCATTTGGTTTGCACAAAATGAATTCTGGGATAGTTCCTTATAATGTCAGCCATAGCTGCTGTATATCTTCCTTTTCCCTTCATATGACCCATTTTATTTTTGATTATTTCTGTATAATTATGTATTGTTTAAAAAAAGAATGAATCTGGGTGTAAAATTGTTATATTTTACACCCATCGAATGCTTACAAAGTACGTAGTTCCTATTTTGTATCTTGTTCCTATCACCTATAAATAGATTTACGTAATTTACCTATATCTATACAAGCTTCGTTCAAAAGTAAAATTAAATAATTTATAGCCAGTTGCCGAAATTTTTGTCTAGATTGCTTAAAGTAAATACGTAAACATATAAAATTTTTAAATATGAAAATGTAATTAAGATTACATGAATATATTTTTAGTGTTATCAACATGAAATGTTTGTGACGGTTTTATATTTTTAAACATAGAATTTTCCAATTTTTTTTTTATTTTTTCAAATGTTTTTGTGTCAGGGCCGTCCGTGTATGTTATTTTATGTTTTATATGTAATTTTTACTCCTACATCCGTTATTAATTGCAAAATAGTCACAACTTATTTGCATACTAAAATGAATATTCATTATATTTGCAAACATTTTTTATAACGACTTTTCATTGTACTCATAAACTGGTTTGAAAACTGGAGAAAAGTGTGGGGAAAAAAGTAGCTCGCATTCATTTTTGACAGGGAAATATTTAATATCATAAAATTGATTTAGAAATTGGCACTGAAAAGTTCACCTTTATTTTTAACTTCCTAGGACTTCATCTCCCTGGGCGTCTCAAACCTCATTATTGGTTCATCCACAATTAAAAAACCAAAAAGTCTCATGTTTTGGTGTACGTTCGTTTTCGTTGACGATAAAACCACTCAATCATTGGGAAGTTCTGCATTTAGTTCTGCAATAGTTCAAGCCCCTTCATTCCAGCGGGTCGCATCTAATCCACTTGTTAAATGATGGTTTGCTGAGCTCAATATCATACACACAATTTTATATACCCATACGTATAGAATTCTCATTTATTAGAATTGGTGTTAGCAAAAAAATTGCATGCATGACCGAGAATTGTTTTTGTACTGATTCAAAATGTAAACAAATTTAAGGTGCGTTTACATGATATATATCATAATAAAAACATGGCCGAGTGAACTTGAACATTTATGTGCGTGGGCATGCTTCAATAGTTCACATGAAACGAATCAACGAATCAAGTTCGTTGACATTCAAAATTTATGTGCTCTTGCAAAATTTGTTATTAGCTAAATAAATACTCGAATACTTTATTACAATTCATAGTTTGAACAGTGGGTGTTCTTTATTGTATATGAATTTATTAAGAAAATAAATATTTATATTGATTAATAGGTATATAGATCGTTTCATATTATTGGCTTTTGTAAGTACGATTCTTATTTTGATGAAACTTAGAACTCGGCAAAGTGAGATCAAATATTCAACTGAGTATTTTTGATTTGTATTTCAAATTATTTATAAGAAATCAGTGAGCATTCATTATTATATGCAAATCCAGTTTGAATTTGTTCGAAAAATATATCATAAAGGCCCAGATGGAAGAAGGAAAATGGATAATTAATTGTATTCTTGCTTTTAAGTCTAAAAAAATTTAGGAATATATTCAAAAATTGTTTTTTAATGATGCCAAAGAAGTATAACATCTGACTGGTGTACACGCACCCATTTTTTTTTTTGTATATAATAACTTGAATCGTCGTTTGTACTCCAAGCTGTAGTAAGACTTGAAAGTGGTTACAGGAAGAAAGGTGGAAGGTTGATAAAAGCGTGACTATCAGGCTAATTTTAAAAAACTCCTATAAACATAATTTTCTGTCAAAAAACTTTCAAGTAAATGGATTGATTCATTATAGGATTTGACTCTTATAACAAGGTCACATCGGACAATTAATTAATAATACTATACCAATCATTGATTTATAAATGTGACAATATATGATAGGCAGTCATTTTTAACGCGCAATTCTAGCACCAATCCACTAATTATATTATTTTAATAAAATATAATACGACACATGCATACAGACAGACTCTCGTTATACAGAAACAACGCCAACACACTGATTTAAAAACAAATAAATATTGTATTTATATTTAAAAAAAACTGTTGAAAAATTTATTAATGTTACTGCGACACTAATGGACAAGTAACAGAGGTAATACAATGCGATTAAACAGGCATTGGCAATAATGGTTTAAATTGCCCTACATACTCTAGAGTGTAAAAGTTTGAACCACGGACTGTTTTATGAGATTGGGTTAAAGATAAGGAATAATTTGGAAATTTTATTTATTCCCTGAATTCCCTGATGTAAAGAATTTTACTGGAAATACACGTTATGGGGTGTCCTGGGACCAAAAATAGATTTTTATTAATTGTTCTGCCTGTCTGGTCGGTCTTTCAATGATCAAGATTATCTTATCTTCCGAAATCACAAAAAGACCTAACAAATTACCAGAGTTTTTTCAATTCACTCAATTAAATTCAATTCCAGAATAACTTCCCATTCGATCGTAAAATCAGAAAAGTGATGGGATTTCTAAACAGTCTAAATACTTCACAATCTCTGGATCAATCTTCTTTAAGGCCATCTTGTTCTTGGACTTCAAGCACTAAGCTGTACTTTATTTATTTATTAATAATTCAACGATGATCCTAGTTTCTTCTAAACCTATCTTATTCTTAGACTCCAAAACACTAAGCTGTACTTTTTTTAAGTTATTTATTAACTATCGAAGCAAATTAAAATATTCCATCACATCTAAATGAAACCCATGTTATATGCTTTGTATTAAACCGTACAATGATATATTGTAAATAATAAATACAATAAAATGCTTGTGAATCAAGAAATATAATACTTCCTATGTTATGTTTCGGAAAAATTATACTATATGACGAAAACATGTTTGATAAAAAAATATTTTTATTATCAGATTAAAGATCATGTTATTACAACGATCGCTTAAAATATAGTGTGAACCTGTATTAATGATTTTATTTTTACAATTTCACTGACAAGTTTATTTGTATTCAGCCTGTAGGCCTCATCAAACTGGACTAAACTTTCAGTAAAGAAATAAAGCTTCGTCTTATCTGTCATTGATTAACTTCGATGAACCTATGATAAGATTAACATTGAGTAATCGGACTAAAGTCATCTGGTAGAAGGAATGTTTTATTATTAGGTAGCCTAATCGCAACCGTTCCATTGTCGGGCTGTTCAATTCTACTATGCAAAAATATAATAAAACTTAGTTTAAGTTGTAGTGAGAGTTCGGGTGGGGTATACTTAGGTCTCATCGTCCACTATAATGTCTGAAGAGCGGTTATCTTTTACGTCAAACGCTTCAACTCTTAGAGATCGCCAAAGAGTGGCTGATACAAGTGTGTCAGGTTTCTCATTGCAGGAACTAGGATTTGACAATGACCATCTTCAATGTAACAGTTGCAAGCGTTCTACATTCTGGCCTTCCAGTCAATATCCTGTTAAAGTAGCTTATATGTAAAAAGACCCTAAGAAAGGATATAATACTTTGAAAACTTCTTAATTAAAATTACGTTTCTCCATCCTTAAGATGATTTCCTTAATCCTTATTTTTATTCTTTTCTCAATACTCTATAATACAATGCTGGATATTTAATGAGAATCGATCGCAATGTCCCATCGATATTTCACCGACATTATATTTGTGTTAATAAAACCATAGACGTATTTATTATTAGACACTTTCAGCTCGAAAGTTCTATAACATTTCAGCTAGTGAGACCCATTAAACTCTATTAAATTCATTTAAGTGCCATATGAATAAATAAATGAATATACATGAATATTAAAAGTTATTTAAATAAGAAATAAATTGAAAGAAGTGGGTTTAAATAAATAATAATTTATCGGGGTCTATAAATAGAACACAACACGATTAATGACATTTTATTGTACTGGTAATAATAATATAAGTTAAATAGTATATTGTGTTTGTATATCGTTGATTCAAAAATGGAAGAGCATTCTTCAGTTATACTAAAATCGATAGTCTGGATAATAATACCTAGAAAAAATTAAAATCTTAATTTTTAGTCATGAAATTACTGTTAGATTACGCGGTTCTGTAAAAAAACCTAAAAATTGTTTAAGAATTTTATTATTGTTTTTAGATTTTCTAGGAAAATTCAAGTAATTGAGGTAAAAATAACACTTATTTGACAATTGGATGATTAGTTTTCCAGATATAGCTTAAATTTTATCTTAAATAATAAACTTCGGATCGAATTTCAAGCGATATCTCAAAAACTACGCATTCAATCGTTTAATGAGTGTTATTTTTGAAATCTACGGGTCGAACTACGCCTATAATCATAATTTTATCGTAATCGGAGACCAAAAGTTTTTGCTCTATATCCCGATTTTTTGAAAGGGGTACCCCTTAAGAAAATATCGAATAATCGAGAAAATTTTTTTGTCTCCAATTTCGATAAAATCATGTTTATCGGTGTAGTTTGAACTGCAGATTTCAAAAATAATATCCATTTAAAGGTTGGAGGCGTAGTTTTTGCGATATCGCCGGAAATTCGTTCCGGGCGTCAATATTTCGGACACATTTTCAGCAATATCTTAAGAAATAACCATCCAATTGTAAAATAAGTGTAATTTTTGATTTTTCTAGACCTCAATTACCTTAGAAAGCTTAAAAACAACAAAACAAATTTTTCGGTGATTTTTAATGCTTTTACAGAATGGACTAAAATCACGTTACATAGAAGGAATGTATTTTATTTAAACCTGTAAATGCATTAAACGAATTTTATATCACAATATTTTCATCTGTCAGAAATCTTCCAATCTTTTTGAAAAGACTATATGTAAAAGAAATCATTGAACAGATAAGGATGGCTGTATGTGAATATTCAATTTTATTAAGTGTATAGATGATGATAGTTTGTTCATTCGACCTTTGAGATAGATGTGAGTTTGTGTGGTGTTGTCAACACCAAACAACACGAACTCAATTATTTATTAGTAAGTTAGCATTCATTTTATAGCCGCGATGCTGCGATACAATACTGCGGTACTGACTGTTTAAATTCATTCAGGAATTTATCAGAGTATCGTCTCGTATGACTTCAAAGATCTGTGAACTGTTCCACACGATTTATTGTACATCATGCTTAGAAAACTAAATTAGAAACTTTGTATATTTAGAAAGACCTCAAAATAGGATAGTTTAAAAAAACTACTTAAAAATGTTGATTTTCTAATAAAAAGTCGCCAAACAAAAACAAATATTTTGGCAAAATAAACACGATTTCTTGCCATAATTTTAAAATTTAATTTTTTATAAAATTAAAAAACGCTGTCTGCCATTTTGGTGACGTAATACTGGTATATAATATTGAGAATATTGGTAATAAACATTAAGAACAAAACATAACCTCACACTTTCTACTATTGTGTGAGTTATTAAGATAACTGTTTTGATTGAACTGACAGAACACAACTCATAGTTTATACCAATATGACATCACATCATGGTAGGACGTATTTTAGGTCACGTGATATAAAAAGTTATTTCTACATAACTTCTTATTTCATAATTTATTTTTGACTACCGAACTTTATTTTTCCAGTTTTGATTGGCGAAATTAACAAAATGAGCGTCGTTTCGAATTTAAAATAAAATAATTTTGTGTCTTGTTATTCTCCGTCATATAAAAGGACCTTTTTCTGCTTTTAACAGAGAATCATTTTGCCTTTGATGTTTTTTCTGGCTCTGATAGTTTTCAAAGATGAATCCATGGATCCATGGGACTCAGAGTACTGATTCTTTTGCCCATTCACTGTTTTTCGCTTTCCGTTTTGAGTTATCCAAATCACGTGCATATAGATGGAAAAAGATTTGGAAGTAATCGATGAAACCACACGGAATCGTATCACGTAAACTTGACCGAGATCGAAACGATACCGAAATTCGTATCAATCTTATATAAAGCCCTACTAATTAGGAACCAAGTACTTTGTGTATTTTAAGCATGTCAATCATTATTGGAGTGTAAATTTTAAAAGTATAATTATATTACAATTGACGTAAAAATAAAAATTTTGAATTAAAATTGAATTAAGAAAATTATTAAAATTTTAATCATAAAATTTAACTGCAAATAATAACTTTTTTAAACCCAATACAAATTCGAATTTAATCTTAGTACATCAGAAGAGTAAGAATTTGAATAACATTTCCCAAATTAATAACATCATTACAGACATAATATATAAGTTTTTGATGATTTGAGCAAATGTGTTTCATATGACTCAATATATTTTATTACCAATAATAATATTTTAAATATGATTAATATTGATTGTCATGTGATGATGTTCATCGTATTGTTTTATTATAACACCACCACCATTACCAGTAATTGAACTACGTACAATACGATTGTGTCTGAATGTGACGTCAAATTTATATATTTATTACCATTGATTAAGGAAATTCCAGCTTGGTATAGACTAGTCTCATAGCATTTACTTGTTGTTATAAATGTATAGACCAGCTATGAGCTTGGAAAATATAGTTAAAGTAAAATTTCTTGATCTCAATTCGAAATTATAGGTAAGATATGAAAACTGGTCTTGTATCAAGTTATGGCAAGAAAAATTTATGACGGAGGAAAAAATTTTTAATTTTATATCTTCATAATAATTTTAATTTGTAAGTTTTTTTTTCATAAAATAGAAAATAATGGGAAGGGCGGTAAGTTTTACATGTTTTGAATCGGAAAGTGACCTTCGAAATTGTGAACTTTGAGCTTGATTATCTAGCGTACTAAACTGCCAAAAATTATGCAATTTTGTGGGATCTCATAACGTTTTTCCGTAAGAAAAATAATTTGTTTCTTGGAATGGTTTTAAAAACTGAGTTGTAACAAACTTTGTAACGAAATTCTTTTGGGATACCAAAGACGTTATACTTCTTTGGTACCCTTAAAAAACAATGTTTAATTGCTTGCAAATAATTAATTACAATAAAATAATAAAAGGACTGAAGAAGGATAGTCAACACAGTCAATAAAGCTCAGTTTAAATTTGAAAATTAAATAAATAAATATATATTTTCTTACATTAAGTGTAACATAAATCATAACAACAGCTTCAACCTGTGAATTTAGTGTCATGGTCGCATTTAGTCGCATTTCAAATTTTCACTCTCGTCATTTTTCATATTATTTGACTAAACGATTACAAGAATTGAGTCTCTTTGACTATTGGATGTATAGTTTTCGAGGTAGTTTTTGAAATTTTATACGGATAGCGAAATCATGTAGCCGTTTATTAGATAATACTACTAGACACATAATCATGAAACTACATCATTATTAATAAAATGCACTGGCAAGTTTGTGAATTATTTAACAAGTTTAAGAAATTTATTAACAAATTTTTTATAATGGTAATATATCTTTTCAATAATGAATATTTTATGTGGGAATAGCCATTAAAATCTACCACAAAATAATTGATATGCCCTTGATTTGATGAATATTTTCTTCCTAACTTCCTCTGCAAAATTACGTTTTATGGTAAAATCATCACTAAACATTATTGACCTGTATTTTTTAATTACTTCAGAAGGCGTCTATAATTCTGTTGTGGCACTAAACATAAAAATTTTAAAAGGCCAAAGTAGTTTTTAATGGCAATAATTTTGGAGAAATGCAATAACAGTTTGACTTGAGATTAAAATTGATGGACTTTCCCTATGACAATTATGATTTGTTTGAAAATGATCCCATATAATATAATATATTGAATTAATTAATAAATACAATCTTAATTAAAAATAACAGACACCCAACCATACCGCATCATTAATTACTTACACAATTAATCATATTTTAATTATATATGCGAGCTACTTATTTCAAATTATATTGCTAGCTACACAATATCACAAATATCTGTTACTGTATCAATTACTACAATTACTAACGATATCTTTTTTATCAAATACAAATCGAATGAAGCAATAATTATTAAAATATCATCGAGAGTGGATAAAACCTGTTGAAATCTTAATGGTAGATTTGTTATCTTAATTATTACATTTTATTACAAAAACTAATATCTGTTAGTTTTTATAGATGAATAAATAATGTATTCATTGTAAATAATTTCGTATACAATTTGTGATCCTAAAGCGAGAAATTGTCTTGAATTCATAATTATTGAGATATTGAATTAACTGTTTCAAATTTGGGCATATAAAATCAAATGCCCAAAAATTTTAATATTAGCGCAATATTATCGTACAAATATAACTCAACAAATCATAAAAAGAAATTTGAAACCTATAATCTAGAAATAAATTTCTTATTTCTATCGGAGAGATATTTCTATGTATAAAATAAATTTTATATTTGCGTTTTAGAAATTTTTAACTATTTGAAAATTAGTTATGTTTTCATGTGAAGATTGCATGTACCAAATTTAGTTACTTAAACTTTCTATAGGTAATTCGACTGATTTTTTATTTCAAGGTCTCTAGGACCCAAAAATTCCTCGGTTTTCGTGATATGTATGTACATATATATATAATAATAAAAATTAAATAATAAACCATCATAATGTAAGAATTGAGCAGTTTTTAGTATTTATCTTAAAAAAGTTGAATTGGAGTCATTAAAAATCTTCTGCCTATGGTAGTACTGAATCTGAGCCGATCTCCTTAATCAAAGGATATGAAAGAAATATTCTGTATTAATATTAAAAAAGATGATAAAGTATCGATTGTCTAATTAAGTCTATTATTTTAATTCACTTATAATAAGTGTTTAAATAAACACTTCACAAATAAAAATAGACACTTATTATAATACAGGTAGTGTAATAAGTTTTTGTTTTCAATATTGAAAACAAATAATTATTATATTACTGATCACTTAATTAAACATGTATATTGATTTGACATTTAATTTAAATTATAATTAACAATAATCAAGTATTGATAATTCTAGTCATGTTTAATAAAAGAGTTACGTTCAAAATAATTCAACACAACATAAAAATTATTTAAAAAAAAAAAAAACGCGTTGATTAGTTGAGTACACTTTTTTAATCGACATGCTTTCCAATAAAATGAGTACATGTTATACATTTAACGTACCATTTTATATCATTTGTCTTTGTTCATAAAATGTTCATACTTATTATATTTTTTAATTATTATTGAAAAACTGTGTGTTTAGTGTACTATAAGCTTTGTTTGGTAGATTACTCTCTGATCGATCGAGCGAAGCAACGCGGTAGTCTTGATTTGGACATTGTCTTGATTATATGTAAAACAATTTTATTTTATATTAATAATAAAAATAATTAATCTCTCTTGTAAATCAAAAAAGTGCGTTTCGTTTGGAGTTAATATTTTTCGTGTGATTTCTCGTAATTTGTGTTAATTATTTGAGTGAGTGCATTTTTGAAGGCATTATTTTTTGTGTGAAATGTGGTTTTGAGTTTTGATTTATAAAATTTAAAAAAAAAAGATCAAATTTTTAATATTTTCTCATTTTTTATTTGTTTTTGATTGATTAATGATAATTAATTACTGTTTTTAACCAATTTTATTTAAAAGGTAATCTATGTTTGTTTGTTAATTTTCAAATTTTTCGGATAATTAAACTAATTTTTTTAATATTTTTGAAATATGTAAATTTTATGGAAGATTCTCACAGGTCCTCAAAAGTTATGGGGTATTTGCTTGGAAAAATTGGGAAATTTCTCAATAAAAACTTTTGAAAATGTTTAATAATTCCACCTTAAACTTTCACTCAGCCTGTGCGCTCCCTGTTGCTCATTGCAACTTTGGGAATGAGATATCAAATTTTAATATTTGGAAAATTTTCTTATTTGAATTCTATGTGAAATCACAATTTTTGCCAAAAAATAAAATTTTAAATTTTTCTGCCTTTAAGCAATCAATGAAAATTTTGGAATGCTCCAAATAAAAATATTTGACAAAAAGTTAAGGAGAATTTTCAAAATTTATAGCAATTTTTGTTGTGAAATTAGACAATTTATTTTGAACGGGACAAAAAGTGGTTACCAATTTGATTTTTCCGGAAACCAATTTTGTTTTGAGTAAAAATCTTTAACAGGTTTCGACATCTGGGGTTTGTCCAAATCGTCTTTAAAGTACCTATTCTCGTTTTTATTTACCTAATAAAATTTTTGTTCAACATTAGTAATTTTATTTTATAAATAAATCGACCTTGGCCGTTATTTATCGACGTTGATACATTTACTATTTTTTAAAATAATTATTCAGGAAAATTTATGACCCATTGAGTAAAAAAATATTGTTATTTTATAAATTATCCAGTATTATTTATTTATGACTCTTTTTAGAAAATGTTTTCGTGAATTTAGTAAAAATAGAATTATTCAATATTTATAGAAAGTAAATACGCAATTATTGGCGGAAAATTTCAAACTGACAATAAGCGTTGTTTACACGCACTTGTAATTTGATATGAGGGGGTATATGGAGTTGATATAAATACCAAAGAATGTTTGTAGCTACCTGAAGGCTAATTCTGATATCTTATCAAATACTACTTTTTTTTTTTTTATTATAAATAATTATGAATTCAGGGGAATTGACATACAAAATGAGACCTCTGTACTAAAACCAATCTCAATAATTGCAATTTTTTTTCACTTCAAAAAAATTTGATTTTTGCTTAAGAAATTATTTCAAGTTATACTTCTTTAGACGTGTTTTATTTATTTAATTTTTAAAATTTTAAAACTGAGCTTTATTGACTGTGTTGACTATCCTTCTCCTTTTATTATTTTATTGTAATTAATTATTTGAATGCAATTAAAACTTGTTTTTTAATGATGCCAAAGGAGTGTAACTTCTATCGCGCGTGCACGCACTCTTTTTTTTAATGTACAACTCTTTGACATAATCTAGGTTTTCAAGTCAATATTGAGCCAGATTTTATAAAATTTTGGATTTTTTTAGTTATTTGTGCGACAATTGAAAAAATTCTACAGATTGTACTTGATTATAAATCGAAAAAAACCCAACCCCACTTAAGCGAAGTTGTATGTCCTCAAAAATTGTACCCAAAAAATATAAATACTCCAATAATTTATGTGTTGCATCATAATTCAATTCAATAATTGTATTTAATTATTCTTAATTGTGTAATTAAAAAGAAATTCTGTTAATTTTTTGTTTATGATTTTTGTTTTTATTCAATAATATAAACAAAAACTTGTATGGCCAGTTCATGGTACAAAAATTGGTGTGTATGATGAAAGATCGTAATGCTCTTATTGTAGGTGGAATTCTCGGTATTTGCTCAAAAAAAAAAAATATATAATCAATGCTTCTCCCAGTAGTTATCACCTAAGTCATTTAAATCAGGGTCTATGTTGTCGAATCTTTGTTTTTTGGTTTCAATTTTGGCTTTTCCGTTTTTATTCTTTCATTAAAATATATTTGTAGTAAATATATATTAGTTTTTATTGAGAAAATTCTATTTTAAGAATAATATTTACCATGCTTGACTTTTGTTCAATTGCTTGATAAAAATAAATTATTCTATGAAATAATCGCAATCAAATTGTTGATAAAACGTTAAGAGATGTTTTTCTTTATTTTTACATATAGATAAATTATAATTTATCAAAAAGATAGAAGCCATTATTAGCCCGTGACTACTGACAGACGTGAAAACTTACTACAAAAAAAACAAGGTAAAAACAAATGGATTTTATTCTCCGAAGTTAGTTTAAAATATGTACCTTAATAAAGTTGTTAACCAAATGACTTTGGAATGTATTAGATTCCCAAAACTGCTCAACGCATCTACAGAAGTTTTCACCTCAGTCATTAATATTATCGTAAATATAACAAAAAATATGGTATTCGTATTTTTTGTAAATATATTAAAAATAATTGCTATAAGTCCTTTTATCTTTATTTGAGTTTTTATCAAAATTCTCGACTAGGTCTAGGTAATTTTTTTTCCTTGATTTTTTTATTAAAATGACATTTTTCATGAATTAAAAAGGTATTGTTTTATTACATTAAACTGCAAAGGTCCTTTTAAAAGAAAGTACATATTATGTCAAAAAATTTTATTTCTATTTAAAAAAAAAAAAAAAACACTTCACAAAATAAATCTTTGGGTTTAAAATAGTTCACTTCCAGATTGAAATTCTTAACAGTTATTTTTATTAAATTTAGTCTGAAAAATTGGTCAGAAATGTGAAAATAAAGTTCGGAATTCATATCAATTGTGGTGTTTTTAATACATTTTTTGAAGTTATACTTTTTTATCGTCACACAAAATTCACAGGTTGAAGCTGTTGTTATGATTTATCTTACACTTAATGTAAGAAAATGTAAATATTTATTGAATTTTTTAAATTTAAACAAAGCTTTATTGACTGTATCGACTATCCTTCTCCAGTCCTTTTATTATTTTATTGTAATTAATTATTTGCATGCAATTAAAAATTGGTTTTTAATGATGCCAAAAAAGTATAACTTGTGACGCGCGTGTATAACGTACACGCACCCATTTTTTTTGGCCTAAATACTGGTCTAAAGTGTTTTTTAAATTATAATAATTTTTAAAATTGCTTTCATTGAAACATGTAAATGAATGAGTAATTGAGGTAAGGTAATGATCATGGACACCAATGATTATTATTGGTAATTGGTAATATATTTATTTAAATATTTATTGCTGGTAAAATAAAAGGGAAGGGTGGCATTTGACAGACAAGGAAGGGGAATTGATCATAAAAGGTAATATTTAAAATTATTATCCATCCAATACAAATATTGTAGGTAACACAAGACTGTGTTTATTTACATAACATTGTTTATTTTGTAAATTTTCGCTACTTTTTAGTTAAGTAAACAGTCATGTGATCGGTATTTTTTTACATGGTTTTGTAAAATGATAAATGATTAGATCAGCTTTCATCCCCACTGTTCAAAGGTTTTTAAATCTGTAACAAAATTGCTTTGAGAGAATATTCAGAAACACATATTTTGTGGTTAGTTTCAAATTAAATACGAGATTCTAGTGGATAAAATAATGAATTAAGTTTTGTCTTTCGCATTTTATCATGTATTCGCTTGTGGAAAAATTTTCAAAATTACTTTACAGTAACTGTATTATAGGGTCGGAGCTGTATTCTTCTTCAAGAAAATTTAGTAATCTTAATCTTAAAAAATCGTTTTTGAAATAATACAGAAATGAATAAATTTCGCCATTATATTAAAAAAAAATGAAAATCAATGGTTAAAAAAAATTATTTTATTAGAAATATTGATAACTTATTAAAATCAATTCGAAAAATTAATTATTTTGTAATCCATTTTGCTGTTCAAGTTTATTTTATAGGAAAACTCACCTTAGTTTTGTAACCTCAGTTGAAATTTAATATAGTCATTAAAGACCTTTGTTGTTTAAAATGGATTTAATATAAAGTTTAAAACAAGACAAAACTATTTAATTATGAATCAGAAATGTGAAGATAATAATTTCGCCCAGAGACGTTCATATTTTAGAAAGAGAATTTTTTTTTTTTTTGCTAATTTTATTTAGATATCTTTTAATAAAATAATTTATACTAGAGAATGACTTTTGTATCGACCAAAATGGGATAATATAATAAAGTATAATATGCAGTTCTTGTTATGTGTAAATAAATTAATAAACACATGCTAACCGAATCTTTTAATTGTATATGATATGTGATAATTGAAAAATTTGATTTTAAAAAAGAATTTCAACTGAATAATTTTATGTTTGCCAATTTTTAATTGGCACCCGCAAACCAATTAAATGCATACATTATTTTGTCCTACTTTCATTTTAAATATAAAAAAAAAAATTACTTATAAATTTATTAATTGAAACAGATTTTTTTTTTTTAAATATTTAAATAATTATTGTTCAATAATATTTTTTTATTATTGATTTTTTTTTTTATAAATTAGAATAATCATTTTTAATTTTGTTTTTCTATTAGTAATTTGTTAATTAATTTGTTTAAAAAAAATGAACAGTTTTTAAGAAAGTAAAAATATATAATTATGGTTTGTGAATTCAATTTCGATTTTTCGACTCAACGTTTGATATTATTAGGTCTCGATTCAATTATTATTAGTTTTTTAATGCATTGTTTGACGAAGTATCGACTATTAATTTTTGAAAAATGGCATTAATGAGTAATTTTAACACAGTAAAGTTTTGTTTAAAATCAAGAGTTAATTATTTTTTAATTACTAAAATAAAACCTTTTTGATTAATTTGAATATTTATTCAAAATTATCAAAAAATATTTAATAATGCAAATCAGTTTTTGCTTTGTCTCAACACACAAAAATAGAATATTGAGTAATGATTATGTATTTTGAGTTTAACCAAAATTGCAAAATTCATTTGGCAGTGATTTGAATTCAATGTTATGACAATTAAATTGTTTGTAAACTAGATATGAATTTGAGTTGAACTGCCTGTCATCAAGAGAACAAAAAATTCAAAACAAATTACTGTATCACATGTAACCTAACCGTGTTCTCTGTGTGCGATGAATACAAGTCAGCGCAGTAGTTTTGTTTAGAAATAGTATAGAAAATGACTTTGCTAATTTTATTGTTTTGTATTATTTTGCACACATTGAGTTTTATTATGGTTCTCTTCTGTGTAATTATTTACAAACAAGCTGAAACTGTTGAAAAAGAAATAGCACAAGTTAACTTAAATTAGCTTCGATTTCATTTCAGATCTTCATTGTTAGGGTTGTTCGAGCGGGAAAGCACTTTTCGACAAATTTTGTATTTTTTAGAGTAACGTTATTTAGATAGCGAAATAATTATCAAGTTTAAGGGTCTCTACGCTTTCAAAGCATGCAAAAGCTTTTTGCCCTCTTAACTCTTTGCTTATTGAGACCGAGAAATTTTTCTTTTTTTTATATTTTTCAATTTAATGGCTGCCTTATGCTTGAAATTTAAATTGCCTTAAATTATCTGTACCAGTAAACTGGCACCATCTTTCAAAGTTTTACTTTTTCGATTTTTTTCCGTATTCGATTATTAATCGTAATTTTTTATACGTAAGATGTTCCGTAGGTATCGGACAGAGGATTTTCATAAAATTATGATATTGATAAAAGTCGTTCATGCAAGTAAAAAAGTTCAATTATTTTTTTCAAGTTAAATAGAATTTTTGTGTATAGTAGATCTATAAAATCAAACCAGTTTTCCATTTTATTGCCAAAATAAAAACACCATCACTGGAATTATTGTTTATAATAAAAAAAAAGTTTTATTACAATCACTGTTATTATTAATTTTTATTTTTTTTTTTTTTTTTGTTAATAAATAATTTGAATTATATAGTGTTTGTGTTTGTATGCGCAAACCTTATTATTAAATATACTTTTGAAATGAAATTGCATATAACTGTGATACTTTTATTATTATTATGAAGATATAACGACCATTTTGAAAGTTCCATACTTAAAAAATTTGATCGTATTTCGAAACTTAAATGGTGGTACTGGGTTGTAAGGTATGATGTCATTTAATATAGTATTCAACATTGGTGATATACAATAATGATGACATCATACCTTACTGCCCAGTAACACCATCACATTTTGAAACACAGACTTTATTTTTACTGGGAATATCCCTCAATTTTATAAATTATTTTGAATTTCATCATTTTTCGGTGTGTTTTTTTCAAGAAAAGAGTCTTCATGCATTAAAGTACCCCCAAAAATATACTTCTTAAAAATTGTGTCATGAATCTATTGAAGTCAATTTTCTGGACAATGGACTGATTTTGCTCAAAAACTCACTTTTATATCTAGAATACATCATGAAAATTTTAGCTTCCTATTTCACAGACAGACAGATGGACGGTGAAAATGGATTAATTGGGATTCTATGAACTCCTATACCAAAATTTTGTTTGTGGCTTCAATATATTCTAGCGTGTTACCAACTTTAAACTAAAATTAATATACTCTGAATATATTCTATATATGTCGAGTATAAAATTAATGAACACATAAAAATAAAAAAATGGCTTAAAAATTTTGAAATTGAATTTTAGGTATGCGTTTAAAATAATCCTATTTATGAAATTCTTACGCAAATAATAATCTTTCTTATTATAATTCCAATTAATTAAAAATAAAATATCATACGATTTTAATTAATATTATTAATTATAATTATTTGATATATATAAAAATAAATATTTTATTTATTTATTTATACATAAATAATTTTATTTAATTATTTTGAAATAGGTTTGATCAATCAATCGATAAATAGTTAGTCATTTAAATTAAATATTTTATAATACGTACTGATTTTATTTATTATTGATTGATTTTTCTCAAATATTCTTATTATTATTATTCTTATATTTTAATAAGCTTCATGTTTTTATGAATAATAAAATTGTAAAAGCAAATAAAGGCTATTTGTTTTATTAGCAAATCAATATTATTACGAATTACGGTGATTTTTTTGATATTGGATTTGTTATTTTTATAATTTCAATTGCAGCGTCTTTATTTCACAAACATAGAACACTAATATGGAAGGTAGCGTTGCATTTTTAATGGTGATTTCAGGCCTATCGATTTTATTGAAAGTTTATGTGAAATTGATAATCGAATGGCAGTTTAGCAGACGCACTCAAGGTGGAGGAATTATAAAAATATATTTCAGGTCGCTTGAAATTAATAATTGAGACAGTTTCAATAATGTAGTAAATAAAAAATGTAGTCAGTAGAATATTCATGGGTGGAATAATTGTCAGCTGAATGTGACATTTGATTACCTTAGATGCAGATTCTATGGCTACGTCTTTTGCAACGCTACCTCCCGGATCACAAAGTTATTTTTTTAAATAAACAAAATGCACATACAAAATTCATAGTTAAACAAGGACAGAAATATATGCATTATGACGTTATTTTGGATATCTCCATGTAAATTACACGTATAGCATTGTTTTCATGAGTGAGATGAAAAATAATCTTTGATAGCTTAAAACTTTTTAGTTTTAGAATAAATTTCAATTTAATTTTCAAGTTTTATTAAAAATCCCCTATTGAAAGTGAAAAATATAATTCGATTTAGTAGTAAATCATATGCGATTGATTTCATCAGCACATTAATGATTAATTGTTTTCCAATAAATAATAATTCATAAAACAAATGATATTCATGTGGAATCAAGGAACATACCATTTTTTGGCTTAACGAATTTTCCAAAAAATAAATTTTATTTACTATTTCCAAAAATATTTAAAGTATTATTTGAATGACATTAAAAAAATTTTTATTCACTATATTTTACAGCTCATAGATCCATAGATATGAATAATTTAAATAAAATATTTATTATTAATATAAATATTTATTTATTTTATTGAATAGGTTAATATAGTTATAAATCATTTAATTTTAATAGACATATTAATTAGTTTAGTTTAAATATTATTTATAACAATATTATTTATTATTTTTTAAAATCTTATATCTATCTGCATGTACAAGTTGTACAAGTTGTACAAGTACAGCCTACACGTATTTATATTGTAATAAAATATCTTTAAGAGTACACCTCAAAAATACAATTTATTTATTTATTATTTGTCTTGATATTTTACGTATCGAAGCTATTCTAATATTTAAATATTCTATGATTGCATTAGTAATAAATCGATAAGTTTTGTAGCTTCAGGTGGTGATTTATAATATTTTAAATGAGTTAAAAAATACCATATAAATACCGTTGATTTGAGAGGACATTTTATTATACTCGATATATTAATACAATGTTAGTTTTAGTCGGTAAAGTTTGCAACCAAATATTGATTTTATGGACAAAATATCATTATAGTTGTTCAAAGAATCACCTAATTAGTATATTTCAGGTAGCCAGTCATCGAGATAACTCAAAAACGAAAAGAGATAGAAAGTTGAAATTTTGTTGGAGTACTGTAGATCAAATTCTTGATTGAGTAAAATCGGATCATTGGATTCAGTAGATCCAAAATATCTACAGACAAAAATTACAATATATGGTTTTTGTGATTCTGTAAACAATAAAAAATGATTCTGATACCATAATCTAGATAATTTTTGCTAATTTTAATTGTTTTTAACTCTTAATCAGAAACCTTAAGAACATCTGGCATTTGAATTTGCAAGAAAGTGCATCTCAAAAAGTGCTCTTCATTTTCCCCCATTCAAAAACAGTAAATCACAAGATAATGCTTAAAATATTTCAATACGTCGCAAAGCTCAATCGACTTAGTAAAGCTTCAGAAAAAATGTTCGACTGTCTAACATGAGCACATAAATAAAGTGAATTGGATTGAGTCTAATTTGAATTGTTAGCTGTGCGTATGCAATAAATCATAATTATCAACACTGAACTGGACGAACGAAATAAATATTAAACTACTTTTAATAAATTTATTTAAATAATAAATAAAATAATCATTAATCTAATCATTTTTAATTATTCAAACAATTAACTAACTAACTAGTTGATAGATATTTTCAAATAACGTCATCCAAAAATATTTCTATTTAATTCTAGTTATTAATTTGATGAAACCTAAATAATAATACAATCATCATAAATGAATTGATTTATTTTTTATTAATATTTTTATTTTTTTTTAAAAAGAATTTCAAGTACTTTTTTATTAAGGTGATTCCAGTTTGAAACCGCTTTTCTACAGATTTTTCCTTATTTATGTCATTCTATCGATCCAGAAGTTTCAGAATTTTTGGTCGTAAAGATTACCAAGCTCAAAGTACGGGTCACTTCCCATGTTTATTTCATTTAGATTGATAAATAAAGTACTTCATCTTAGTATCAAGTGCATTGCATATCCTGCACCGAATCACTTCCTTAGTGGTATTCGGGAGGCATTTTATCATTACTATCGGATGTCGGCTACCCTTACCTATGGTTTTCTATTTGGTTTGCACAAAGTGAATACTGGATAGTTTAATTTACTTATAAAATCAGCCATAGCTGCACACCCTTCCCTTAATATGCCCCATCCTATTTTTTGATATTTTCCAAGTTCAAACCGTGCCTAAATTCATAACATTCAATGGTAATAATATTTCATCATAATAATTGATCTGACTATAACATTTATAACACAGTAAATGTTTTGACTATACTATATCAAAAGGGTTTCACGCAGAAACGACCTTAATACAAGAATTTTTTGTTCGATTTATTATGCATGCATGCATCATATAACGTATGAAAAATGTTTATTTATCTTAAGTAAAATATTTGTCATTAATTTTATATCAATTAAATTTTATTAAAATATTCCATTATTTATGTGTCAAGTTATTATTAATTGATATAGATTTTTAGAAATTTAATGTGATACTGCCACATAGAGATGACAACTCGTGGATTTTTATGTTTGGAATTATTCTTAAGATACCGCTCAATCAATTTAAGATATCGCTCAAAAATCTACATTTAGTATGTTTGTATAATTTTAGGAAAATTCATTTTGTATTAAATTAAAAATCTAATTTAGCTGCCTCAAAAATTTTTTTTTTATACGTCTTAAGAAATTGAGGGTTTTTTTTCATTTTGATTTATAGATCTTAAAAAGTCTCTTCAAATATCAGTGATTGGTCGAAATAATTAATAGAAGTAGAAATAATTTAAAATTATTATTTAAAACGTAGGTCGTATCAAAGGGTTTTTTGCGTAAATCCCATTTCTAAAAATAAAATATTATTTTAATTTTTTATTTTAGAATCATTTTTTAACAAAAGAAATACAATTAATTTATTACATAAAAGAGTGTACGTTTATTACTGACGTATTAATCAAGTTTGTACAAATTTAATTTTTATAAAATACAAATTGACTTGTAAAAACATGAAATCAAAAATTATTTTAATATTTTATACCTTTTATGTAATAAACATCTAATAATACATTCAAGTACTAAGAATTTTAACACAAAAAAACAATTTTTAGTTCAAAATGAACTGTTGACAAGGTTATTTAAAAATTAAAGGCCTTTTTTACTGTATATTAAAATTAATTGAATTTAAGACTATTTGCAATTTTTTTCTAAGAATGTTTTTTACTTTTGCAAATTTGATGGGGACGAGTAGGCAGTGCCTACTCAACCCTAAAAATGGGGCAGATTTATGGTCAAAAAATTAAATATTATAGGCACAGACACAAACGACTAAAAAGTATGTTGAATCATATTTCAATCCATAATTAGTAATTTTTAATTAATTTTTTAATATTAGAAACTAATTTTTGTACGATTTTTTATTTCAGATTACCATTATCGAAACTCCTCGACCAAATAATCAAATTCATTGCAATTTTGAGCTAGAATCACAATTTCGAAAATACAACAAATAATTTGTGTAATAAACGTTAATAAACTTTCAATATCCAGTTTAAATAATTTTGTGAAGTGAAATTAATACAAAATTGAAGTGATTTAAGTGTTGGTTATTGCACCACTGTGCGTTAAACGGTGCTAATAAAACCCACACTAAATCAGTGTAAAGTGTGTGTGGAAATTTGTTTGAATGCGCGTGTGCCTCGACACATTTTTTTGCTTCGCGTCACAGCGTTTGAGCGGTGGCGCCGAAGACATTCATAACGAACAGCCTAACGCTGTTGGAACAAATAATAATCAGAACGACAATATTGGGACGACATCGTTCTCATCCAATGATCATATTATTGTTGATGAAGTGACCGCAAATAATACACAAGTGACTATTGATACGGCAAATTTATCAGCAACAATGGGTACTCCCGTTAGTACCCCGCCAAATGATTGGCACATGTTATTAGTGGAGAAGGACAAAAAGATTTGTGAATTGGAACATAAGTTGCGTGTGCGTGATGAGGAAATTATTGAATTACGTTCACATTTGGATAAATTTCAAAGTGTATTCCCATTTCATTTTAATGCTAAACATGCTAAAGGTTTAAATAATAATGTGCGGCCAGAGCGTGCGCGTAAACAACGTGCTCAAGGTATATCCGCTGAGCCACAGAGTGAAGCAACTATACAAGAATTATCGCAACAAACGTTCCCCGTTTATGATAAAAATGAAAGGTAAGATAATTTCCATACTTTTTAATATTTTGTTACTTTTCAGGTTGTATTTCTATTTCTATTGACTGATATTTATTGCCACACAATTTATGTATATTTTTATAGGAACTTATTTCTTTTTTCTTAAGCGCCATCTCTTTGATAATTGTGTTAAAAACTTCAAGTGAAATAGTTTTTAGGTTCTCATGCGACCATTCCTACTGGACTTTCAACATTGTATTAGAAATAACTAATAATTAATTAAAAATTAAACTTGTTTATTGATCTATGCAAGAGCACCGTAATGTTTTTTTTAAACATTACTAAACAAATAACATGACAGCAAAAAAAATATAAACAAATGAAAACTGCCATGTAGTTAGCAGAGTCCAATATTAAAAATATTAATGCATTCAACGAGTTAAACATAAAAACACGAAGTAAAAACTTAACTTTATCCTCAAAAAACCGCTAGCAAAATGATATATAAGTCTGTGAATGGTTAATGATTTAATATATCTCTCGAAATTTATTAACAAACTTAAATAAATACTTTTCAACCCAATAACTACAATTAAATATCATTTTTTCTAATAATTGTGTAACATTTTATGTAACAATTGAACAAATAATGAAATTTTCTAGATTACGAATGTTTTATTACAAATATTTTAGCTTTCTCGTAGCGGATGAATCGATTAAGAAGTCACTTCCCTTGACACGGTACGGATTAGGTGCAAATTCCATTGCTATTTCTGGTTATACAACAATTTTTCAATTAAAAATATTGAAGTTGTAGAATCTGAAAAAACAAAACAAATATCTTGTGTTCATAACAATACATAATTCTACAAAACGTATTATTTGATGTTATCATCACGTAATGATACAATATGTATCATCGTAAAAAGCTTTTAAAAAATTTATATTTTTGAAAATGTATGATTATAAAATGCATTTTATTTTATTTTTATAAATGCAATTAAATTATTATCAATATAAAAGTTTTTTTAAATGCATATAAATCACAAATCAATTAATCTTGCTAACTTTTTCGATGTCCCTGTAAGATATTTAATCAAAAACAGATATTTAATAACTTTCTTAATTCAAATGACATCGTATTGAAAAATATTTATTAATTTTTTTTTTTATTAATCCTTTACGATAATATTTTAATCACAATTAGAAAGTATTAATTAGTCAGATTATTTATTACTAAAATAATATCATTCAAGATAAGTACCCAGTTAGCAGTTGATGTATTCAGGTTGATGTAATATATTTTACATGAAGTAGTAATATTGATCAAACGTGTAGGTTCTCATATTTACAATGTAATCAACCAATATACCTGTTTTATGTATTTTCAATTAGTTCATGTGATTTGTATAGAATTGGATATCAACTATGTTTTAATCATAAGCATTCATAAAATACTTTAAATATCTAGTTATAAATACATATATAATAATAATATCGATGTTATATTATGTGTTTATTAACAAATATTAAGCTTTGACCCATTGTGGTCATGGAAATTAATTTAAACCATCCCAAAATTTTATATTACAAAAGCTTTTGATTATGCTACGAAGTGCATTTTTAGTTATTTAATTTTCTCATTTAAAATTTTATGTTTTTAAATTACAAAAAAGTTAAAAATTTCTTACCACCCATTAATTATTAAATGATTAATTGATACATATTTGTTAATGAGCTAGTAATTTACAGAAAAACGTATACCTCATTTAAATATCTAATATACATCATTTTGATTATCGTTTTTAAAATCTAACAACACTAATTGACGTGGATATATTTATTTAAAACAAATTAGATACAAGAAATTACGAAATTTAAGAGATAAATTTAAATATTTATAAAACTAAAAAAATTAAAATTTTATATATCATATTGATTGATTGTTACATGAGATTCATTTTAATTACGTAATTTATTTTTTTTAAATACATGTTTTTTTTTGTCAAAATGTCAACATAGTTTTTTTTATTAGAGGTTTTTCTGATGAATAATAAATATTTATGTGTGCAATTTATTGCTCTAAAAATATCTTTTTATTTACTCTGTTTATTTTCTGTTTGTATAAATTCAAAATTTAGATTTAATCGTTTTTGTAAATGTTATCTTAATTTATGATTTTGTCTCTGCTTGGGGTATGAATTATCCTCTAGAGTTAAACATATTAGTATTTGGGTGATATAAAAGCTGAGCTTTCATATTTTTGGTACGCTGAATCGATTATTCGTGGTTACTAAGCTTAAAGGTGTGTGTACAATTTCAGACATGGCTGGAATACTGATGAAATTTGAGCCTTGTTCTAAAGAATATAGACTCTTATAGGAAGTTCATAAACCCAAATTTGTGTAAAAACTTCCAAACGCTCTGGCTCCGGTTGATAATAGCCAAAAAAGCAAAGAACAACCTTTTTCATAAAAAATTTGATGCACTTAAGTTTGAAACTTTTTGTTCTAACTTTTACCATTTTGTTCCAATTGAACTCCCATCCCTTTCAAGTGTAATAAAGCTGGAAACGTGTAGAGTTGATTCTTGCCAGAACATGGTTTCTGTACTTCTATGATTCGTCACTTACAACAACTACAGCTTTACAGAAAGACCATTACTCAAATCTCCCACAAGCTTTTACACAGTTATGGAATCCATTATTTGAAGACTGTTCTTAAATTACATCACCGATATCAAATATTAGTCTTAATAACGTTCGGCTTGAATATCTAAATAAATGTCTATTCGAATCGAACTTGAATAAATATTACTTTAAAATATTTTATGGTCCAATTTAAAAAATTTATACTTTTAGGCAAATTAAAATTTGTAATTAGAAAAAAAAAACCACATGATTTTGTGTGTGGAATAAAAAATATCATGTCAATTGACAAAAGCTTGACAACATAATCACTGGTGTCGTAGTTAATAGTCAGTTGGACAATAAATTTTAAAGTACCTTGACTCTATTTGATAATATTACGTCAAATATAATTACTAATATATTTAACGCACAGGTAAATACAATATTCAAATACCTACCAAACCATGATTAATATAATTTATGTGAATATTATTATAGTATACTTTTAGCAATATTGTTAATATAATAATATAATATATAATGTAATCCTTGAGGCCACTGACACATTCAATACTTAATATAATTAACTACAAAATTAATCTATATAATAATATTATATTTAAATTGGAGACTGTTTTTTTTTTAACTTAATATAATGTGTCGTTTCCTTTCAGTCGTAAGTGTGATTCAGGGTGTTATTGTCTTTTGTTCCTTAGCTTTATTTGAGATGAAATATAAGTCTACTTTCAAAATATACACAAGTAGAGGAAACCCATGAGCATAAATTTTTCAAACGACGAAATGCAAAAGCTTCTAAACGTCAAGTTAAAATTATATCCCAATTCAAAATGTTCAACCTAAAAATCCATAAATTCAGGGTAATCACTAATCCATAAATTAACAACATATAAACATGAAAGTACCCAAAACTGTCCAATTCAACGAAACTTCAGTTCAAATAATTGAAGTGAGTTAATTGGCGTATAAAAAAACCACTTGGGATAAAAATCAGAATCACCACGTGCAAATAAGTGGAGGAACTTAATATTTCTGAAAAGTAATGAAAATAAGAAGATAACAAAAATACTGCCATATAATTTTGCAATACTTTGTTGTCGTGTTCATTAGCTAGCGAATTCTATATCACGATGTCTTCCGATCTTAGTTCGGACGAAAACTTATTTGATTAAAACGCGCGTGTTTTTTTTATGTAATTTATTATAAAAAATTTTGTTAAATGTGTACCAAAATGAAAATAATAAATAAGTGATATCAATGTAAATAAAATATTATGATTTATAAAATCATAATATTCTCGGTGGCATGGAAAATATAAATGATTGATATTGAAATATATATTTAAAAGTAAACAACAATATCATCGTATATCGTTCGATATTATTTTTGGCTGAGTGCCTGTTGCCAATAGCATTCATATTACGATGATACACTATGTGGTGGAGTACATCATATAATTGATTCGCGATGGTGGCTTGTGGCGCATGCAGTTAAGTGTCTATTGTTGTTACCTTTGGCAGCCATTCGTATTGCGTGTGTGTGTGTCTACAATTCCAAGTTTTATTTCACACACATGTCTAAAATTTTCTATTCAATAGAAACTGATCTAACTGTCAGTACTCATCTCTTTGTTGTTTTGTTTCGCTACTCTATTTGAAAATTCTTAAAATAAATGTATTACCAGAATCGAACGGCAGGGCGGGAAATTTGGGGGAGGTGGAATTCAGAGAGAGAGAATTTTCTCATAATCATATCTATATGATGTATGCCCCACATAACTTTTAAACGGTTAGATCGATCGAATTCAGATCTGAGGCGTTTTAGAATATTTTAAAAGGTTTCAGCCGATTGCTGCTTATTTCTACTTAGAAATGGTATAATATAGAAACTTGAATCATTTTATGTAAGATTTCGGCAATGGGACGGCGTTTTACAGCGCCTAAGGGTGGCACTATGGTTAAATTCAGCTTTAAGCTTCGGGAAAATAAATTAAAAGAAGAAATGTATCGAAAATTTGGATATTTTTTTGGATTTGTTCTTTCTATTTACGTCTTTGTTTTCGACTTGCATGAGTTACCATTTGTAAGGGTAAGGATTATCAAAATTTCTATAGAAATTTTGTATTCAAGACAAAAAAAGCACATGACTAAGAATTAAATAAAGTATGTAAACGCAAGACTAAGCTTAATCAATGTTATGACCAATGTAAATTATTAGAAGAATTCTCTAAACAGTTTTAAAGTTTCAGTATTCGATCAACATACGCATGAAACCAGTATCCATTTTATTTAAGAAACTGGCAATGTAAATCTTGTTTTGGCAGTTCAATTAAAAATTCGATTCTCACATAATTATTTTTAAAAGTGTGACGCCCTTATGCAAAATTTATATAAAATTCTGAATTACAGTACTTACCTCTCTACATAATTCAAACTGGTGTTATTTTATATCAAGATTGTTACAACTTTATCTTAAAATATGATGGTAGGTCAATAAGTTTTTAGTAATAGATATAAAAACAATACGGTGGATGGTGGTCTATCAATTCTTCAATTGCCCACAATTTAGGCCATTGAGACTGCAGTTGTTATTGTTCTTAACTAAGAAAAAATGCGGCAGCTATCTTGCCTATATTTTCTCATATCCAAATTATAACGACGGTACCTTTTGGTATCCCGTTTGGCTTAACTATTTCATGCAATATTATTCTTCGGACAGTTAACACCATCGATTCCAGATTTATTGGATGATTTTTGACGCCACAAAAATGTCTGTTGTGTAGCCATGCAATCTCCATCTATGGCATTCAAATGCCATATTCAGTTGACAATTAATCCACCCGTAAATATTCTGTTTTAATTTTTTTATTTACTACATTATTGAAACTATGGTATTAATTTCAAGCGCCCTAAAATATATTTTATTATTCCTCCACCTTGGGTGCTCCTGCTGAACCGCCATTCGATTATCAACTTCATATAAACTTTCAATAAAAACGAAAATTGATCGGCCTGAAATCATCATGAAAAATGCAAAACTACCTCTCTAAACTGCCGGCAAAAACGCAATCATGAATGAGGCTACAAATTTGAGTCCTTGTGAGGAATGATGCTTTCTTAAAATAGACCATTAGCGATGGTATTATAATTGCCATCTATTAAATGTTTTTTAATGACTTATTGATCTGCCCTAGTAAATATTAATTTATGGACACCTGCTGGATTGACGGCATGTTTATAATGTAAATATGAAAAATGTTATATGATTTATATAAATTAATTCACAATTTTTATTAATTATAATATAAAAATATATCTTTATGTATATAAAAAAAAACAACACACAAATAGTTTTGTCTAAATAAATGCACACATTTTTTATATATAAAACAATTATCAATTATCATATTATCTCATTTGAAATTAAACAGCAGTTATTTTTCAAATAAATGTATTGCTTACAAATTTTATATTTATTTTAATAAGACGTGATTTTTATATTTTATTATTGATTTATTAATTATTCAGTTTTTTAAATTGTTTTCCCACAAGCCGTGGATAAAAGGGGATCTACTTTAAGTAATCATTAATGTAAAAATAAATTCTTCAAAAATTAGCTGTTTAAGTTTCATATTTATCTTCTTGATGTTGAATTTATGAAGTTATACTTCTTTAAGCGCCTTATGAAAAAATGATGAGAGTGAAATTTTAAGATGTGCGCACATCACCGTCTCACAAAATTCACAGGTTGAAGCTGTTCTTATGACTTATGTTACACTTAATGTATTCGATATAGATGCACTTTCCTGCCCTCGCCCCATTTATGGAACCATGATTGAAGCTCGTGTAAATAGCGGCCTTTTTTAATCCTAGTTTTTGACGTGAAATATCCGAAATTTAGAATGAGTACAGTATCCAATTGTTTAGGAATCACCTGTATACGTCCCATATTTATCTTCAATTATAATCAGCGATCTGGTCTGTCTATACTGCAAACTAAACCAGTACCACTTTCAATAAGTACCTTGCAAAAGAAGAACTGCACGATGGAAGATTATATTATAAAAAGCTGTGTGGTTGATCGTTTACAATTGATGGCGCCATAATACTTGTTTTTTTTTTATTATTAAATCCAAATCATGATTCTTATTATTGCGGGTGTTACAAGTTAACTCGATGTGGTGAAGTAAACTAAACAAACGTATAGCTGCTTACTTGAATGCACTTCAGAATTCTTTCCACTTTTATCTTTTATTCATTCTTGTATCTGTCTAAACATCTTCTAATAATAATTATAAAACCGGTTTTATTTATAAATTCAAATATCATTTAATAATAAAATGATAGCCATCAATATTGTCAATCATTTTCTTGTTACATTTTTGTTACACCAGAAAAATTAATGCATTTTATTTATTGGTCATTGTACTAATTATATTGGCATTATGACAATTTGATATGCGACAGATGATTTAATAAAGTTGCTTGACCTGTAATTCGATTCAACCTGCATAAATACCAAAAAAAATGAGTCTGTTGTGTTGCAAAATATATCAAATGAGAATTTGCAAAATTTGAGCAATTTATATTTTTGTTTAAACATACTTGTTCCTTGTCTAATGGTCTTGTGGATGCAATTTCCATTTGCAAAAAAACCATGGTCTAATATTGGTAACTAATCAATGCCCAGTTATGGTAATCAAGTATAATTCTGGTCACTAAGGATGGACCAACTTTGGTATTAATAACGATCAAAGCCAGTGATAACAACCAAGCATGACACCCTTTATCATTCCAAATTTCTACCAAGATTGGACCAAAATGTTTAGATTTCATGAAAAATTTACTATCTTAACGAAACAACTTTATTAACTTTAATCGATGCATGAATAATTTTATAAAAAATTTTCATTGTTATTCTAATTTGATTTGATATATTTATTGAATATTGTATTGAGGTTAGGGTTATTTGATCATTTTTTTGCTTGTTTTTGTATTACGATTCACATACAATTTAGAATTGATTTGAAAAAATTAAATACATGCAATAATATTTATATGAATCGTGCATTTAATTACTAGATTATTAAGTCAATTAAATCTATGGTTTTTCTATAATTTGAACAGTATTTTTTTCAAGTTAACAAACGTGTAATTGTTTGTTCAATTATCAAATTGTCGTGATTTAAAAAAATAATGAAACTATTTTCTGAATAGGTATACAAGAAGTAACGTTGCGTTAAACAATTTTTGTACTTTAACAAGTAGCTCTGTTGTGCAAACCTCAATTACGGTGACACTCCATTTGTATAAAGAAGAAAATATCACACCTCTTTAACGTAATTGATTTTTGAGTGAGAGTATCAATAATTTTTGTCAAATTTTTATTACAAAACCCCTGACAGAAAAAAAAATGAGTGCGTGTACTTACACATTATGTACGAGCATCATAAGTTTTACTTCTTTGGTATCATTAAAAAAAGAATTTTTAATTGCATGCAAATAATTAATAACAATAAAATAATAAAAGGACTGGAGAAGGATAATCAACGCAGTCAATAAAGTTTAAATTTGAAAAATTCAATAAATAAATATATATTTTCTTACATTAAGTGTAACATAAATCAACAACAGCTTCAACCTGTGAATTTTGTGTGACGGTGATGCATCTTAAAATTTCACTCTCATCATTTTTTCATAACGCGCCCAAAGAAGTATAACTGCAAAAAATTTCGTTTCAATTTAAAAATAAATTATTATTCAGGGCATAAAAAGCTGTATCGAATTCGATAGCCCCGAAGAATGTTAGAAAATAACCTTGAAAAGTGAAAGGAAAGCCATGAGTGGTTTCTTTTTAGATACAAATTTTATTTATTTCGCACGAAATACTTCCCTAATCTATAAATTATTTGAAACCAATAAAAACATAAATTTTATATAGTGTATTGATTTGTATCAATTTATATTGATTTATATTCAATACATTGTTGAATTTCATGGTCACGAGATTATGCGAAGACAGTTCGAGCCATTTTATTTTTATCTATTCAAGTATATTTAAATATAATATACAGAACCTGGAGACAGCTGAGTATTTGAATTTTTATACTCGAATTGGTTTATCGAAATCTGGAAATTTCTGGTTTAAAAATCTGGTGTACTTTTTAGATCACAAAATGGGGTTTTCCATTTTAAGGATATATTTTTGAATACCTTTTTAAATTATCGTAAAAATGAGTTTTCATTAAATTTTGTCCATTTCATAGAATAAACATGCAAGCAAATTAAATATTTACTACCTTTATTTGGATAACGAAATATTAAACTTAAAAAGTAAATTGTAGAAAAACTTTGCATGTTTCTAGGCCATTTAAATTAAAATGAAAATTATAAATCAGATCTACAAAAAAAAAAAAAAAAAATTAAGTATTTGACCATGAAAATCATTTTTTTTGATCGGAAATATATTTATGGGAGTATTTAAAACCGGAAACATTACTTTATCATACATAAATAAATTATTTTTTATTCAAATAATTACTACCTATATTCAAATTAAACTTTCTCTTTATAAATATCAAGAACTGATTGATTGATATCTAATATTTTGACCCTGGGATTATTTCTGGATGAACAATCAAAAGTTAAGTCTATTAACAGTGTGATTTGAATCCTCAAGGAAATAAAACATAATTTTATGTCCAATTCAAAAATTAAGGGGTATTTCTTTGAAAAATTACCAAAAAACTGGTCTATTTTTGAAAACACTCCTTAATTCTACCTCAAATTTTTATAAGCACTTGGATTTTTTATTGGCATGTAGTTTAAAATTTTCAATAATGAAAAAATTTCCCCATCATTTAGAATTCAATGAAAACATTACACAAAGTTGCATAAGAAACCAAATTCGCAAAAAAGCTTGAAAATTATGGTGGTATCAACCAGCATTTTCAAAAGTTTTCAAGCAACTACTCCTATGGCATTAACAAAATAATCTTCGTATTTTCTTGATTTTTTTGATTTTATGAGAGTCATGTGAGTGAGTCTAAACAATCACGATATAAAAAATAAAATTCCGATAGACTCAATAAATTTAATTAATGACCTTCTGTAAAAATTGCATGAAATTCATTTATATTTGAAAAATATATTATTGGCTATCTATTTTTTATTTGAAATCAATTTTTTAGTATATTTTTACAAATTGGTATCAAAATAAGTTCTACAATAAAAAGCATGATTTTTTTTATTTTAATCGTAAATTTTTAATTAATTAAAAGTAATTGTTTTTATTTTTGAGACAGTTTCATTTATATCCACTCACTCAGACCGATCCCCGATGAATCAAAGTACAATATTATCTAATATATATATTTGATACCAGTAAAAAAATATACTGCATTTGATACCAATACTTGATACTTTTGCTAGTACTAATAAAAGTTGATACTTTTTCTCGTACTAGTAAAAGGGTCGAAAAAACTATCAGTATCAAAAGAATATACACTCGATACCAAAAGATATCGATATTTTTATAGTTTCCCTAGCAAGTACTAAAAAAGTACTGGATACTTTTCAATATCTACTTTTAGTTATGTAAATATTTTTGTTAACCACTTTGTTTATGAATAATAAACAAATTGAATATAAGAATAATAATAATAATATGACTAAATTAGGTTAAAAAACACGCCTACATCATTTAATAAATTATAAATAATAATATAAATATTTGATAAAAATAATACTTAATTGTTTTTGTATAAAATATTTAATTGCTTGTAAATAAATATAATGGGATTGTTTATTATATATATATTATATTCTATGATTTATATAAATATTTTAATATTTAATTATTAATTACCAATAATTATTAGACACCACCACATACTTAATTTTAATGGTTTATCATTCTGGCATTAACCTTCATAATTTATTTACGCGCATTATGTGAAGCTTTAACAAAATAAACAGCTTAATAGCTTGATAAAATTCAATAGCTGGGTGTATGTTGAAGTCGATGATCTGTTTGTATACCAAAATTTCGAAGTCACCTTAACAATTTAATTTTGTCATAACCATCAATACATATTGACTAATCACCATAACTGCGACTATTTAAAATTATTCAAATGTTTTTTACATTTAAATCGAAATACGTTTTAGATTTAATATAATATACATAGACACAAAACTTGCACTTGAAAATAATAACTAACAGAGTTAATTGTTAGACACTCAACATACGATTGAGTATCATTGTTTGCGCTATTTTGAATCATTAGCATTCATATACTTAATATTCAATTATAAATACTACAATAATATGCATTGTAAATATATGTGTTTATCCGTCAATTTTGAGCTAAAATTGTGGCGAACCTAAACAATTTACCAGAAGTTTATCAATAAGCAATTATGTTTTGTTGGTGAATCTTTTATGGTTGAATATAATGGACCCATTGAATCACATACGTCCCCAAAAATGGCTTTTAGACTTATTAGACGGACAGTCATGCGGAATTGGACTAATTAGATGTTTCTATGAACACCTATACCACAATTTCATTAGTTCGATCAATACTTGCTAACGTTACAAACTTGGGACTAAAACTATTTGCAGTAAAATAATCGTCCTTTACCTGCGTATAATTAACTATAATTTATTATGTCACACTTGTTAAGCGAATATTACTTAATATTTATGCGTTTGGCTTGCAAATATTCAAAAGGTTATTATAATAATTTTCAATTAGGTATACGTATAGTATCATCGTTCAGACCTTGGGCGTGTACGAAACCTAAATATATTTTGTATGTAATTATATGCTAATTTATTTTAGTATGATGCATACTAATCAGATTAATATATTAAACAGGATGTCCTCCTGTCCGCACAATATTTTGACGACATATTCATATATAGCGTCTTCGAAAAATAAATTGTCGGTATTATATTGAATTAAATTTGTTTTTCTTTTATGCTATAGATGGATTCATGAATTTATTGAACCCAATTGTTCCATTTTGCTTATTCACGAACTGAATTTTACTTCAGAATACGCTATCAAGTTTGAGCTCACTATTTCTAAATGTTTTAAAAATTATGAAAGACAGGCGGACGAAAATAAAGTGATTTATGAATTCCAATATTTGGTTGGTATCTGCAATATTTTGTAGTGATACAAGTTTGACGTTGATTCTTATGGTGCGACTCTTAAGGTGTAGCGTCATCATAGTCTTACGGTGGCTATTTAAATCGTAATTAATAATTTTAAATAATTATGCATAAATAAAAGTAATTGCTGAATCAAATGAATTAATATCGAAAGAGCAAATCGGGAGCAATAATTAGCTGAGATATAAGGAAAACATTTTTTGTAATTTTGATAGCAATTAATTAATTAAATAATTACCTAATCACGGGACCAATTACGGATAGAGCATTTTTTGAGATTTGGTTAAGTAAATTTTATTAAACGCTAATTTAATTGTGAAGATTTTTTTGCAGTTTTTTTGGTTGGGGACACTCTCTATCTATTTAAAAATAAAAATATTTAACAATGTGGGATAAAAGAAGGTTTTTTATCTGTTTACAAAATCACAAGACAGATATTGATGATGATAATGCGCGATGCGATCTACATGTAAATTACTTTGTAAGTAGTATAGTATGTATTCTACCTGCATTGAAATCGTTTAATTTATGAATATAACTTATTTAAATCACATTTTATATGTGACATATATTATGTTAAAAATTAGTACGAATTTACATCAAATTTATTATGTAATTGATTTAGTAGAATGGGTGAAGCGAATAATGAATGAATGACTGTCAAAATATTTTCATATGTGAAATACGAACCAAAGAAGAGCTATCTATAATAAAAACAATCTTTAATCTATTTATAATTCTTTAAAATAAAACCAGGCGGTCCTGGTATGATATAGATTTGGTCAAGGGAATGATTTTTTGAAATTCAACCCCTTAAAGAGGTAGTTAGTTTAAAAATATTGAAACCACTTTATCAGAAAGCTTGAAATTTTGTATTAAGAATTCTGGTATAACGTGGGGGAGGAGTATGCGAGGATTATTTTTAAATTCACATCCCAAACGGGTGAAGAAGGGGTTTAGATTTTACTGTATCCATCAGGATACATTTCTCTGGGTCAAAAGCTTTGAATAAAATAATTCATTGAAATTTAAAAGTCAAAGGATTGACCTAGTGATTCAAATTTTGATTTATCGAGCATGAAGTAAATTGTATAAATCTCATCGCGTGGCTCCTCTAGTTACAAATGTTTATTAGTTCTATAGAATATTATTCATGAAACAAACCTACATTATAAATACTATGATGATTTTATAACTAATTCATCTATTCTCTAATAGAGAGAGCGCTGTACACAGTGTGAGCTACGATTAATCGCAAACACAAAACCAAAATGATTCATAATATCTAAGTATTATGGATCGGATAGATAATAAATATAATATTGCATGTGGTTAGTTCTATTTATTTATAAAATACTTTCTGTAATAATGAATTACTCATTCATTATATAAATAATAATAAAAAAAATGTCAAGTACAACATTTATTAAACTAAACTTCAATTTACGTATCAATTTTATGTGTTTACTAGTTTATTAAATAATATTATCAATATTATCATTATTGTTTACGTCCCCACGTACCATTATTAAGTCATTTTGAATGAAATGATGATTCAAAATACGTAATATCGGGAAATTTATAATTTTTGAAAATATCTTCAAACTAGTCATGCTCAGATTTCTAGGTCTCAGTCTAATTTAAAGCTCATTTTGGTGTTGTAGCTCAGTTTTAATATTTTTTGTCTCTAATAAACCTTAAAGTACACTAAGTACGTACTTCTCTCCTTATGTTTTCTGGTTAATTAATGTATCTTGAATCTTAATTCGGTCATAAATAGTGAATTTGATCGAAAAGCATTCGTTTTGTGATTGTTTTAACTTCAGGTGGTTTTTGGGATTGTATAAGAAACCTAAAAAAACCGTTTTTTGTTCGCTGTTTATGAGTTTTCTGGGATAATTAAGATCTAGGAAATTCAAAAATAACATTTATTTTATGATCGGTCGACTAGTTTTTGAGATATTGCATGAAATACATCCGTTAAATCGGCGTCTGGATGGCATTTTCGGTCATATCTCAAAATCTGCTTATCCAATTGTTAAATAAATGTTATTTTTGGAATCTACGGGTCAAAATACTCATAAAAACATAGTATTTTTAAATGTTAGATCAAAAATTTATTTTTCGAATTTTCGCAATTTTTTCAAGGGGTACCCCTTTGAAAAAATCGAGAAAATCGAAAAAACATTTTTGCTTCCGTTTTGGATAAAATAAATCTTCTAGGTTAATTTTGACCCGCAGATTCCAAAAACAACATCTATTTAAGTTTTGGATGCGTAGTTTTCGAGATATCGCTAGAAAACCGATCCAGAAGCCGATTTATCGGATGTATTTCATGCAATATCTCAAAAACTAGTCGACCGATCGTAAAATAAATATTATTTTTGAATTTCTTAAACCTAAATTATCCTAGAAAACCCATAAAAAGCGAACAAAAAATTTTGAACTTTTTGTTGGTTTTTTAAGATTTTCTGATATCATCGCTTTATACTTTAATCGTTTAATATACAATGGTCTTTTTTACACCATTTTTTGCTATGAAAATTATCGAAAATTTAAAAAAAAATGTACTTACCAATGTAGTGAAGATAAAAAAAATGGGTGCGTGTTCTTTATGTACGCGCTTCAGAAGTTATACTTCTTTGGCATCATTAAAAAACAATTTTTAATTGCATACAAATAATAAATTATAATAAAATAATAAAAGGACTGAAGAAGGATAGTCAACACAGTCAAAAAATTTCAGTTTAATTTTGAAAAATTAAATAAATCAATATATATTTTCTTACATTAAGTGTAACATAAAACAACAGCGTCAACCAGTGAATTTTGTGTGACGGTGATACGCATCTTAAAATTTCACTCTCATAATTTTTTCATAACACGTCTAAAGAAGTATACCTTCAAAAATTACCAAACATGAACCATGTTTAAATTCTGTTAGGTCTCTAAATGATTAATCGAATATGGTAAACATACATCAATTTATCTGTGTTCAGTTTTGCCAGTTTAAATTCACTTGTTCAATGGTGAATGTCGGGCGGCTTTATTAACATATCAATAACAACATATTTTTTTTATTTTTTTGATCAGATATATTTTTTTTAAGAATTATTATTTCGGTGACAAGTTTGACATAATATGTTTACTTAACAATAAATAAACATTTGTTGTTAAATACATATTTAATATTGTCATATTAACTGTTCGTACACTACTTAAAAAAAAAACAAGTTGTTTTATTAACTTTTTTTTTGTGTGGTTATTTATTATTTTAATCAATATGTCTGTCAGTCTATATGTGAATAAATCTGTTATATCAATATGTCTGTGTCAGTCTATATATGTGAATAAATCTGTTGCTTTTTTTTTGGTACTTTATTTGTGTAAAGCTGTTCAATTTACGTGTGGAACACATCATTCAATTTGACAAAGATTAAAGTCAATTTAAACAAGTGTAGATAATAACTGACAGAGTTAATTGTTTATATACTTGACATATGATTGAATATCATTGTTTGAACTATTTTTAATTACCATTCATAAAATACTATAAATAACCAGTCTATACAGTTATATACGTTTATATGTTTAATATTAATATATATTGTTATTACCTATATGGGTTTATTAGCCAAATTTGAGCTAAAATCGCACAAACGTATTTGAAATCTGTAATTTGAGTCCGTGAAAAATCATGAAAAATTGTCATAAAAACTAAATTTGTATTGCTATTTTAAGATTTTGTGGGATAAAAGGTCTTATCAAAAACTTATTTTCAAATTGTAACGCTAATTTTTGAGATATCGCTTGAAATTTATCCGAAAGAAGACGTCTGGATTGAATTTCAGTCGATATATCAAAAACTGCATATTCAATTTTTTAATGAATATTATTTTTGAAATTCAAGGAGATCAAACTACATCTGTGAATTTAATCGAAATCGGAGAAAAAAATGTCAATTTTCTCGAACGGTTCGGAGTTTGAATTTCCAAAAACTAGCGATCCAATCTTAAAATAAATGCTATTACTGATTTCCCTAGACCTAAGAATAATAATGTAACAAATTTTTTTTAAATTCTTGGCGGTGTTTAAGGGTTTTCAAGGATTCCGAAAAACCATGATAGGTTTCACAGTCAAGAAATTCACTAGCTACGATAAAACCCATTTTATATCTCAATGGGCATAGTAGTATAAAGCAAGTTTCAATTCTATATTAGTAATCTGGGACCTCAAAGATCAAGCACGGAATTTCAGCCGTTATTTGCTAACTAACTCATACTGATGAGAGCAATATATATATAATGGTCACATTACGTATGAATAATTATTAAACTAATCTAGGAATTAAGATAAAATCGAAATTTTATTTAAAATGCTGTGAATTTTAATTAAACCATGACAACATTGAATCAAACATTTTTCCTATATCACTTAGACCAAAAATTAAAAAGCCTAAACACTAGCACAGTATCCAAATTATCAAAATATCTTAATAACTGATTGAATACAATACAAAATTTTATGAGTAATGATTGTAAATAGTTTAGTAAATTAACATAAATATTATTTATAGTTTTGTTAAAAATAATGTAGCATAGCGTGATAACAATTTTGTCGGTAAATAAAAAAACGGAAATACGCTTCACAAACGATTTGCTGCTATTGAATTTGAATATTTTTTATGTATTTTATTCATTTTGAAATTAATATGACAAACAAAATCCAAAAATAATCCATTATGAATACTGTTTATGGATTTCTCTTATAGTACTCCGAAAATGGAAAACATTTATTAAATTTTACACAATAATAAGTTTCTTATTTGCACTAACATTTGATAGTTAATTATTGCATGCAAATTTTTTTGCCATGTTTCTGACCTGACTCATAAATAGACATCCCATCCCCTCCTTCAATAAAAAAATATAAAACTTTCTCTATTCAGTTGGGAAAAAAAATTACAAATTAAAACTAGCGCAGACAATTTTTATGATTAACTGGTAGCACTAAAAGGCAAATAAATGATTACATTGATGTAAGACAGACAGTTGTTGCTGTTGGTAATCAACAGAAATCATTCTTTATATACAAATTTTACAAAAAAGGAATTGTCAATCATTCACTCACTAATCAAGTCCACTTCTGAATCATTCTGGAGTATTGGGTGGTTCTTAAATAATTAAGTTACCTACTTTCATTATCTTTATATCATCTAGAAGCCATTCAATTTGGAGTTGAATCGAAGTACAATATTTTTTTACTAAAATGTTTGAATCTCTCGATAATATGACCATTTTTTTCGGGCTCTTGAAAACTACCCGATAAATTGAATAAACTCAATATTAATTAGTACCTTCGGCAATTTAATGTTGAAGGAATAGTATCTTACCTGCCAATAAGCAAAACTTTGTAATCTGGATTTCCCTACTGTCAATAATTTGCATTATTTATAATGCACAGACCTGTTGATTTAAGAAATAAATGGGATATGAGCGAGTTTGCAGTTGGTTCCTAGAACTGACATGTGGCGATTTCTTCGCAGCTCTCACCACTACGTAGACTGAAGTCACTTTCTCAATATAAATTTACTGACTTCTTTTGAAAATGCCCATTTGTGAATAATTTGTTTAAAATAATAAATAATGAATTTTGATCAAACTTTTTTTTACTTGATTTTTTTCATGCCTCCCTCTTGGTTATTTAAGGCATCTGTTCTTTTGAACTTTTGGTGATTTGATTTTTTCTCTGACACCTTTGAATGGCAAATTATCAATATTCGACTGTATATCCTAATATGGATTTCCATTAAATTATCAGTAACAAGATGTTTCTGAGTTTATTTTCTTAAGTTGGACTTACATGTGTAAATAATTTTACCTTGTTTGCGCAGTTTTTCAGTAGTAAAGTTTACAAACGCGGCTTCATTTGGCCAGTTTATTATGTCTCCAACACAGCTTCTCAAAGTGAAAGATTGAATCACATCTTCGTTATAAAAATTAGTTACAGTGATGGGAAAAAAAAAAGGAATCCGAAGAAAAAGGCTTAAAAAACCCAACTGGGAGGCATATTTGTTGAGAATACTCCTCGCTTCAATTGCGTCCATTGAACATACATTTTTGAGGTAGTTCGGGTCAAAATGGTCAGTATAATCATATATAATAATATTGATTAAAGAAATGCATTTGAAATAAAATGCATTCCAAAATAGTAGTGTTCATCATTTCTCCAAACCAAACTCAAATCTATTTTGTGTTATTAGAGCTTAATTTTTAAAAGAACTTAAAAATAAAATAACAGCCAACATGTGTTTATTTAATATAAACATTTCGAGGGTATTTTTTCTTATCAATTGATTAAACGTCGTTGTGTTTCACATATCGATAATAATATTAAAAATATTTGTTTTAATTAGTTATCGATTGTGCAGTCATCAATAATTATATATTTTATTTAATTTGACATAATAATAACATGACCACCACACCAAATTAACAAACAACAATTTTAATTTAATGATCACAGATGCATTTTGTTGTTAAATTAACCGTAGTGTATAAATAAATATTTACCAAAATAATTGTACGTACTTCCTATATTATTATTTTAACAGCACAAGTACTGACTGTATTTTATGTACAAGGGGTTTTGATTACATTTTAATAAGTGTTTTTACTTCCATATACAGATTATAAAAAAACCGATTTGAACTCTTCAATATTTCCTAAAATCGTATTTAAACAAATAATTCAATTTAAGTGTTAAATTATAAGCTAGCGACCCAATCCTAAAATAAGGGAGACAGGATTTAAGTCTTCGAAATGGTCCATACAAAAATTGTGCCTATTATCTACACAAAAAACTAATAATTAGTTTAATTTTTAATACTAAATTAGTTTTTTTATTTTATATATTAAAAATAGTCGCCAAAACAATGAAATTCAATCATATTTCGAGAATCTAAACAATTTAACTCTGTTAAGTATTATCTGCACTTCTTATAAACATGCAGGTAGTATGACGATCACTGAAATGTTAATGAAAAATAAAAAAGTTAAATGAAAATATGGTAACTAACTTATGGTATTATATTTTAAATAATTTACTTACTTTTAATATCATAATTTTTAACATGTGTACAACAGCAAAATCACATTATTTATATGTAATATATCGTTACAATTATTTTTTATTTTTTCTATGCCATTGGCTAAATTAATTTTTTTATTTTATAAATATAATATAATAAATATATAAAAATTGTGTAGTTTGAATAGCCTTCTGTAAGTAAATAATACACATGATAATTATTCCTATACAAGGAGTAATTGTAATACATTTAAATTTTATATTATTTATTCTTTATTCAATGTAAATTGAACAAGTTTATACGTTTAAACTTATCTTAATTTGAGGTAAGGCTTGTAAGAAGGTGTTCTTATTATATTCTAATCTAAAATGGTTTAGTGTACGCGGGCGCCAGATCATTAAAAACAATTTTTAATTGTATGCAAATAATTACAATAAAATAATAAAAGGACTGGAGAAGGAAACTCAACACAGTGAATAAAGCTCAGTTTAAATTTGAAAAATTCAATATCATTATTTCATAACGCACGTAAAGAAGTATAACTTCAATAAAGGTATTTTTATTTCACATTATGAGCAGTCGAAGTGATGGCATTCCATGTAAGATTCGCGAACAGTTGTTCATTTTATATTTGATAGACAATAAATTGATAAAATTTAATAAAAATAAATATAAATTTTATAAATAATTTATTTATTTATTTATATGTATGTAGTAAACTGGTTTATAAATGACCTACATCATTATAGATTGAGAATGATTTTTACAAAATACATTTATTGTGATTGGTTTAAAATTGTAAATGATTTTTATATGTTATGTTATGTGTAATGCAAGTAGTACTTAACTATATTGTATGTTGTGATTGTGGCGAACTGTAGCAAGAGGAGATTTATTAAACAATTATTTTTGATAAATGTATCAACAATTGTTCTTAATTACTTACATAAAGATTATGGCTACCAATAAAATATTTTGACTATTTATACAATGCGTTAGAATATGATTGATAATTATTTGAATATACGGCCCCAAAAAACTAATACTCTGTCGTCTGTTCCCTAATATACCCAAGAAGCAAAGAGTGAAAATAATTTAACATACGTACTTCAAATATAAAATCTGGTATACTTGTTAAGAATACTACATAGACTAACATATATACGAATATTGTACAATTCCAATAAAATTACATACATACAGGTCAAAATAATAGTCCCTCTTGCTTTTTGGAAATTAAGTTAAAAAACAATATTTATGGATAGGTAACATATCGCAAATTGTTTATCACACTTGAAATCGTGTCTCATTAGTATTTTAAGAGATATTGACACACACAAAAATGAGATTTCTACAATAAAACTTATGCAATATTCATTGTAATTTTGTTTTTCATTTTTCATGATCAAATAACAATCATTCAAATGTTTTAAAACTTGCTATACACAGTTTCAAAAAACCGAGAACAAGTCAAAGAGCTTTGCACGTAAATTAATTTCTTAAGTGAAAATCCAAATTGTTTGAATTATTTTCATATTAAGGTTGTTTATACCAAATTTCATAATATTTGGATAACTAATTTCTTATTTGAGTTATTTTTGTGCGCTAAAATTAAAATAAATACAATATATATATATTACATTATATATTATCTTTATTGTAGACGTCTCATTTTTAGTGTCAATTCCTTTTAAATCATTGATATTAATAACCAATAATCAATCACTGTTTTTCTCACACCAGTCTTGTTGTTACATACTTGTTTGAATGTGTATATTGTTTGTATAATAATGATTGGACATCAGCTTCTGTTCGTTTATGAGATTTAAATTTTTGATAATAATAATTATACTTTATTTAAACTAAAAGTATTATAATGTATGTAATTGGCTATAATTTATTTTGTAAATATACTCAAATATGTAATTTTTTTAAATTATTTAATTAATTCTTTTTTTATATATATAAACAAGTAATAATTTTTTCGTAACGTTGATTGAATTTTTTTATACGTATTCATTATCGTGGTGTAACGATCTTAAAATACGCAGCGAATGGTAATTAAATATAATAAAATAAATAATGCCGCACAATAATAATTTGACATAATATTACCAAGAGTAGAAGATATTTATTGAACTTTCGCCAATCATTTTTTTTGGTAAACATGACGGGATGGTAGGTAAAAATAGGACATTATCAAAATACTTTTCAGAAAATGATAACTCAAAAAAATATTCCTATAAATAAAAAAATTATTACGATCAATTCTAAATTAAATACTTCTGGATAACTAAAACAGTAAATGGTATAATAGAGAGGGATAGATCGAGCTTTGTGACTACAGTAAAAAACTTTTAATAAATATTTGTCCATACCACTGTCTCAGTGATATTCGGGAGGGATTAAGATCATTAGTTTTGGGTGCCGGCTATCCTTATCGATCGTTTTCCTATAGTTTTCCATTTGGTTTGCACAAAGAGGATACTGGGATAGTTCCTTCTAAAGTAGTAGCTTGATACTTAGCTGCACCCCACCAAGATAATTCATTAAAAATCATAGTAAAAATAAAAAAATTAAAAATTAGACTTCAGTAAATATGAATTTTATAAAAATTGAATTCAATAAAGATATAATAATCAACATTTTATTCATACAATTAGGTATTATATAGTTCGATTAATAATTCATAGTTTATTAAAAAAAATGATTGATTAATACAATTATATGAAATATATTTTAGCAAAAAAAAAACAATCTAGTTTTCAAATATTTATTTATTTATTCATATTTATTTTATTTTTATAGATTAATTTTTTAAGTATTCAATATAATCAATCATCTAAATTGAATATCTTTTGCTAAATAAATTATCATATCACAAAATTAAAATTAATTTGAACATTTTCAAAAAAAAAAAAAAAAAACTAATTATCAATTAATTTGTAAAGATTTATGATTTGTAATTTTTTATCTTTACTGCAAAATGTTTATAATTGTAAAGTTTAAAGTTGTATATTTATAATTTGGCAATAATTTGATATGTTTTTAACTAATTGCAAAATTATTTATGACACCTTTAAGTTGTAATTAATTTGTCTTTGAATTTGGTACTGAAAAAATTATTATTATAAATTTTATTTGCATTTACTAATGTTATATATGTAGACAAGTATTGAACTTGGAAAATAGAAAAAAACACATTGGTCTCAATTCAAAATTATGGGTAAGATATTAAAATTGCTTTAACGGTAATTGATATTAATACTTTTAATTTTAATATCTCGAGAACTAAACTACGTGGTTCAAATTTTTTTTAAATACTCTTAAAACGTTACTCCTACTCTTGGATTTTTCATGGTATAATAGAAACGACTTCAAAGGGCAGTATTTAAACTGACCCTCGAAATCTTTAAACTTAAATTATCTCACTAAAAATCTGCCGAAAAATAGTTTCGCGGTAAAACAGCGTTAATAATTTTCAAAAATAAATCAATTATATTTTAATAAATATTGCTTTAACATCGTTCTCAGAAGTCCTCAAAAAAATAAAAGAATAATAATTTCAAAAGTTCTAGAAGTTTTTGTTATTAAAATATAAATTGATGAGGTAATATAAATAATTGTATGCATATTGTTTGTATTTAAATATGTTATATTTTGTGTATTTATGAAATGGAGCACAAATCTGTCTTATTTATTTATTATATTACTTTGTAAGTAATTAAAATGTTTGGCTTTATTAGTGGGAGACATTTAAATAGTGAGTTGAGTCAACCGACCGACAATAGCACATATAATGTAATTAATGTATTCAAGTAATTAATACATTTCATAATATTAATAGATCTTTTATATTAATTATTTTGACGGCATATAAAAAATAATATATTATTAGATTTAGTTAATTCAACATATATATAATCATTATTATGTGTGTAATTAACAACTTCATTTACAGTCAAATCTCTTTAAAGAGTTTCTTCAGTTTCCAATGCCTTTTCGTTTTTGAGTTCATCTCGATGACAAACAAATTTCATATCGACTAATGAATAAAATTTGTTAAACATGAAATGCATTTAAACTTGATGAAAAACAGTTCACAAAATAAATATAATTTTTAGTTAAAATATAAAAATAAATATAGGAAGTTGAATAAATTTTTTAATTTGAATTTATCATTGAATTTTATTTTTAATATGCAATTAATGCCAAATTAAACGTAAAATTTGTGACATCACCTACAACTTAAATTAAAATTAAACACCTTTCCAATCTCATGTGCCAAAAATATGTTTCAAGTGATGTTGATCAAAATATTCATTTCTTGTATATCATAAAATTGTATTGAAGACCGTGACTGACGGACGAACGAATCAGTCAAGCCAGCCAGCATTTTAGTAGACTGTTTGGCAATCAGTTAAAAATAACTAAAATGAAATTCATAGGAAAATGTTTGTATTTTTAGATGAAAGTAGGAATCATTTTTAAGGCTTACTTAATACTCTCACACATAAATCATTTTTAATAAGTAATAAATTTTAGCAAAAACACTATTTTGAATATTATTTAACATCTGTACACATAATAATGTTTGGAGATATTGACGAGGCTTCTAAATTTGATTTGTTTTTTCTACTAATTTTTATCAATACAGACCTACAGCATTCATTTAGTTAATATTACAATAACATGACTTCTACTGGTCAGAGAATATCTGGAAAACTTTAGAAACAGTCAGGGAATTTTAATTTTGGGTAAAAAGCAGGGAATTTATGAAATTTTAGTAAAAGTCGGGGAATTTTTATATATATTTTAACAAAATCTTAAATTACGAAAATTGTCAAAACGCAATTTTCCTAAAATAACTGTTTAAAATTTTATTCAAAGTTATATAAAAAGAATTTGTTTTTTAACGCCCCATAAATACTATAAAAATATTTGCTAAATGATATTCACTTTTACAAAATTTAAAAAAAATTGCGTATTAAAAAACTTTGGGCTCTGTCAAAAGTTTTCTGTTTCAAGCAAACTTTTGAATAGTTAATAAATATTTAAGTTAATAAGTAATTTTCAAAATTTTGAAAAATCAATATGTATAATGTATAGAGGTAAAGATATATGATTAATTTAAGTCACTAGAATTTATATGACAAGCATAACTAATGACTTTAATAAATAGAATTATGAATTTAATGTCCTGTTGAATCAATGTTTCTATTTTTAATACAATTATTTTAAACACTCCTACAATCATTCTATAATTTAGTAATTTCACATTCAATGGTTTTTATTTTAAATGTTTTAAAAAGTGTTCTCAAATCGATTCAAATTTGGCCCAGATATCGAAAATATTATTTTTTGAACCCTATGACGTCACAAAAACTAAAAAAATTTAATTTTGCTCTATCACGGACAAATTTTATCCAATTTTGGAAAATCAAGTATGCATTCCTACTAAATTTGGGTCATAGTTTTTAAATTTTTGGTTTTATTAAGCATACCTATAACAATTTCCAAGTTAGAAGGATCTGGTCTTGATATTGCATACAAGGGCTTCTTATATGAAATTGGCAGTATTTAAAATGAAAAGAACGACCCAAAATTAGTGGGTTTTAAAAAAAAGTTCACTCAAATCGGTAAAAGTTTGGCAGAGATATCGAAAAAATAATTTTTGAACCTTATGACGTCACAAAAATAACAAAAATTTAATTTTGCTCTATCACGCCTAAATTTTATCCAATTTTGGCAAACAAAGTATGCAATCCTACTAAATTTGGGCCATAGTTTTTAAATTTTTGGTTAAATTAAGCATACCTATAACAATTTCCAAGTTAGAAGGATCTGGTCTTGAGATTTCATACAAGGGTTACTTATATGAAATTGGCAGTGATAAAAATGAAAAGTACAACCCAAAATTAGTGGGTTTTAAAAAAAACTTCACTCAAATCGGATAAAATTTGGCTCTGATATCGAAAAAATAATTTTTTGAACTTTATGACGTCACAAAAACAAAAAAATTAAATTTTGCTCTATGACGGCCAAATTTTATCCAATTTTGGCAAGTCAAGTATGCAATCTTACTAAATTTGGGTCATAGATTTTAAATTTTTCGTTAAACTAAACATATCTATAACGCATTTCAAGTTAGAACGATCTGGTCATGATATTTCATACAAGGGTTAAATATAGCAAATTGGCAGTGATAAAATGAAAAGTATGACCCAAAATTAGTGGGTTTCAAAAAAAAGTTCGCTCAAATCGGTTAAAATTTGGCCCAGATATCAAAAAAATAATTTTTTGAACCTTATGACGTCACAAAAACTAAAAAATTTAATTTAGCTCTATCACGGCCAAATTTTATCCAATTTCGGCAAGTCAAGTATGCATTCTTATTAAATATATCAATTAGTCATAGTTTTTAAATTTTTGGTTAAATTAAACATTTCTATAGCACATTTTAAGTTAGAAGCATCTGGTCTTAATATTTCATACAAGGATTAAATATAGCAAATTGGCATAGTAAAAATGAAAAGTACGACCTAAAATTAGTGAGTTTCAAAAAAAATTTCATTAGAATCGGTTAAAATTTGGCCCAGATATTGAACAAATAATTTTTTGAACCTTATGTCACCTCCCTCAATCTTATAGAAAACATACAAGTAAGACAAAGATAACTATATAAATAGTAGTTCAGCTTAGGTATGATCTGCCGTTTTTGAATTAACTTTAATTCGCTGTGTAACTTACAGTAATTAAATAATTCAATACATGAATAATGAATTTGTTTGTATTTTGTTCTTATTTATAGGACTAGAACTAGTAAAGGTTTTAAGTTTAATCAAGATTATTTTTAAATTGCGGATGTTTTCATTTTCTTGAAGGTTTTTTTATTAAAATAATTATAAAATCATTTAATTTGATAGCAATCATAATGGCCTATTAGAACACAGATAGCTTAAATACAAATTTTAAATAATAATAAAAATATTATAGTTTTGAAACAAAACTAAATTTTATTAATTTGATTTTAAATCGTAAATATTAAGTTTACTTTATAGTTTTACTTTCTTTTGACTTTTGAGTTCTTTAAGAGAAAATTCTTCAGGGCCACAAAGATAGTACAAGTGATTTAGGTGGGACCCACAAGATCCAAATGATGAACTTCTCACTAAGAGGAATAAACTTATAAGTTTATTCCTCTTATTTTTGTCTATACATTGCTCGTAATTTACTTTTCAGCGTTTAGAAAGTAGTTGCAACATAATTGTTTTCATTTTTACTACTGTCCCACAGCCCGGCAATCGCCAACGAATCAGATTTGTCTCTGTCAGACAATTTCTCTACAGGTAAAAGCGGTGCCATCAGTCTTTACAAAATGCTTGCATTCACGTTTATTTCTGTTGATGGATCTGTAATTACCAGTATTGATTTTGTGGCCCGGACCCCATTTAAACACCATTACTATTACACAATCAACCACACGTGATCATATATTTTGGTACTCCCATTTAAACCAGTTTTTTTTAAAATAAAAAATGTCTATTACTAATAAAAATTAATGGATTGAATTGTTTTAATTAATTCATATTTAAGATATTTATTTACACCCATAGGTACACTATTCTATTAATTAATTTTTATTGAGTCGATAGTAAATTGATTTATAACTACAGGTTTCGATTGTTTGGAACGCCTTAAAACTAATCAACTGTATGTTTGTATAAAGGTCAATTTACTCACCTTTAAAAATTTTAAGATATTTCTCTAAAGCTATCTTTTTTTTTAACAATCAAGCGATTTATGGCGCATTGATCTCAGAATAAACATTTTCCAAGATGGAAAATCTTTTTATTACAAAATCATCGAATTATCTCTTTTTATTTCTTTTTTTAAAGTCGTGTAGGTTTATATTTAATGCCCAAAAATGAGACAGCAATTGTCTGTCATTTCATGTCTTGAACAGCTCCCAAATTCTCCCTTGAACAAATTTAGAAATGTCCAGTCTTAATTAAATATTCTAAAATGTTTTTATTCTGTTGCAGGTAAGGAGTTGTGTCAATTGTACCTAAAATTCATCATTAATTGGGTAATTTTAGCAACTTATTTTAAGTATATCAACTGAAATTATAATTGTTTTTATACTCGACACATATATAGAATGTATCAGAGTATATTCATTTTAGTGCAAAGTTTGTAACGCTAACAAATATTGAAGACAGAAATAAAATTTGGGTTTGTGCATAGAATGACATCCATTTTCGCATGTCCGTCATCAAGATTACTCTTAAATCAAAAAGAAATTGCGAGGTAAAATTTCGATGGCGTCTCTTAGAAGTGGCTAAGTTCTTGAAACATCCAAATCTATTTAGATCTCCATAAACCTCTGTTAAAATTTGTGATTTTACGGTTTGGGCTGTACTTCGGTCATTCAAAATTTCAACCCTCTAATCACTCTTTCGGCAGTTAAATTAAACAAATCATTTCACTAAATCATTTGTCTAATTAGTTTTAATTAGACTTAATTTATCTCTTTGTTTTTTAAGGCTTCTGTTGAAGGATTAGACTCGATAAATAAAAATTCTATTTAAGAGATAAAAAATTAGCATATCGTGCTGCATCATTAACCGTAGATCAATCTGTTGGAAAAACTATTATATAATAGCAACACCTAAAAAGATAGCTTATATAAAATCTCAACAAAGGTATTTTTAATTCATGTTTGATATATTTAATAATAAGCGGGTTTCATAATCGTTTATTTCCATCTGAATATTTTTATGTTCATTATAAAATAATATCAACCTTGACAATGAATTTTTTTGCCCGCTCAAGGTAAACCATAAACTTTTTTTTTTGCCTATTATTAACTCATTTAAATATTAAACAATTTGGTCTGTTATTAAATGTTATAAAAAATCTGTAGTTAAAACAAAAAACATAGTTGATCAAAGGTGATTAATGAATGATTGAACCAGAAAATCGAGAGATAAATTTATCAAATAATTTTAATAATATCATAATTACTTATTAAAGTTTTCAAGTGTAGTTTGACCAATCGTATAAATAGTATTAATTTAATTTATTATTGATTGCTATTAAGTGGTAGTAAATATTATTTTCATTCTTGTTGCTTTGATATTAATCACTCGCTAAAAATCTGTTTGAATTAAGTCGTATTTGCGAACCACATTTATTTATCTCTACAACATCAATAATTGTTGTTAGCTGGTTTTTGTCTAAAATAATTACAATAATAATTATATATTATAAAATATTGAAGTACAATGTGATTCAGTATTTGTATTGAATATTTTAATGTCCATAAATCCAAGAATCGTTATTTAATATGCTGGGTGTGTGTCTGTAAGCATATCAAGTCATAGATGGCTTAGTTATGATTTGTGTAACAACTTTTTCCTCTACACAAATTCTGCAAAATGGGCTGTTTTCTTTTTCGTAGCCCATAAAACTTTGGATTGTCCTTACAGACTTTAAATGTATAATACATTGCTATTTTCGTAGGTAGAGCATTAAATACAAAATTTAAAAATCATTTTGTCCGCCACGTATTATAATCAGATGTCACTTTTCTGACAACGTGAAAATTTTAAATATTGTAATTTATGTAAAATATATATATATATATGCATAAAACTCATCATAAGTTTAAACTTGGTATTAATATCATTAGAGATAAACCCTACTCTTGAAATTCAATATTTGTCTCCTTATATTAAAATTCCACTTCCATCGCGTGCGAACTGCACATATGTTAATTTTTTACATGAATGAACAATTCCGATACGTTAATCTTAGAATTTATAGGTTTATACTTTTTTTTAGCCCCTATTACCACTTTAATAAACAGTAATTTTTCTGAACATTCAGTACATGATCAATTTATACCCATATCTAAGATTTGTACTTGTTGGTTGGTCGGCTTGTTCATGGAATTGATTATAATGATGTTGTAATGATTAATTATAGTAAAAATCTTGATGATTTTAATGACGTCATGGTGTATACTACATATGAAGGTCATCATCACATAATATATTTTATAAATTCAATATCAAATCAAATATAATAATTAATATACACACAGCAAAGTAACACTTACTTTACTAACTTTATAAATATAAAAATTGTGGTAACTGAATCCTTTTACATCTATCGGTATAAAAATGTTATTTTATTGAAAAGCATAAGAGGCAGGCATGTTTGTTTTGAAGTTTAAATCAAATAGAAAAATATACTAATAGAAATTATAAGTTTTTATTGTTTGGGTTTTTGGCAATTCATATTTTGGGTCACACACATTTTTTGTTTTAATATTGTACAAAATTAAATTAAACATAGCTTTATTGTTTATTATTTGTTACAATTCAATGTTATATATTACGGTTGCTTTATTTTCCATCATCAGACATTTATTTTTATATTTAATTAGAACAGTCATTAATTTCTGTTGAAACCAAATGATTCAGTAAAAGAAATAATAAATTATTGTCATCTAATTGTAATTTCTTTTCCTAATTTATGGTTTCACAGCGTTAAATTCCAAACGAGTCTGACAAAAAAAGTTTATATTCTCGAAATTTTCCATAATTTCTTGTAATTCTACTTCAACAGAATGTTTTTTATTTGATAATTCCGATGTAAGATATTATTTTTTAAGAATGGCATTACATTTTTTTTTTAATCAAAATATTTTGACCACAACCAGGTTTTATAAAATATTTTGATAAACAATATTAATTTATTCACACTGATTTGTTTACAAAATATTTACATTATTTGGTGTGACCTTGATAAAACTATTTTATGAAATTACCAAAATGTTTTTAATCAAACAGTAAGAAAAAGAAAACAAATTAAGATATTAACTAACAGTCTTAATTGTTTGAATACCAGCTTCAAACGTTGAGTATAGCATCTACCAGTATTATTTGTTAATTTTTTTGATTTTTTCAAAAAAATTGTGAAAAATTGAAAAAAAATTATGTCTGAAATTTTGATAAAACAGGAAAACAATACGTCCGAACTCGGAATAAAACTATTATCTTATAATATAAAACTTTTTCATAATAATTCATGACTAGCGTTTTATAATAACAATTTTTTTCTATTAATAAATTGTATATATTTGCTACTGGAAGTAACTGACCATGAATTTTAAAATTGATAACACTCTCAGAGTATATAATTATTATTTTATTCAATGATTAAGTTACATAACTTTTAAATTCCCTTTTCCATTAAAAAAGTATATTTAAAAAAAATAAATAATTATACATAGATAAACAAAATGAATAACGTTAATACACCATTAAATTTTAAAAAATACTTAATTCTCTAGTAATATTTCTAAATATAATACTTACAAACCTCTAATATTTGAAAACACTCTCAAAGTTCTTACACAGTTTTTGCAATTGACAAATTTATATAATAAATATAAGTAATTGATTCAGAATTGATTATTAATAATATATTGGTTATTAATAAAATAATACATTTCACATCAACTGGGGCTTATTGAATTTAAAAATAACAAGACTTTTTGTTCGATACGTTGCGTTCAGTCTGAATATACTATGTACCATACTTATACCATACTTAGTATTGTATATTCAGTTTCCATATCTATAAGTTAACTTAGTCATTTAAAGAAATATATATTATTAATTCTAAGCCCAACTTCATCATGTCGTTTTTATGGGATCATGCAAGCGTAACTCACGAAATTATTCTAATCCAAACGCGCGAAAAGAAGTATAATTTCAATAGTATTGGAAAAAAACTATCCATAGAAAAGAAGTTATTAGCAAAGTTTATTGATCGAAATCTCATTCTTATCAGGAAATAGCAGAGCTGTTGATCTATATCGTTGATATTATCAAAACTAATTTAAATTGCATGTGAAGAACATTTACCAAACACCTTGTTTAAATAATAAAAAACAATTTGTTGAATAAAAAAAGTAAATTCTAATTTACAATTATTTATTATTAGAATACAGCATGTTCGTACCATTTATATGAGAGAGAATTATTACAAAATAAAAAAATATTATTATTATTACATTTACATCGACATGCTGGTTTTTATCAAATAAAAATGATTGAATATGGAGAGGGAATTCAACACACACTCACTCTGACATGGGAATGAATCAACACACACACAAACGACACAACACGATCGTTTTAAACAAACTTCCATTATTTTTAACAACAAACTATTAGTAATAATTTAAAATTTGTGTTTTGTACATGTCTGTTCAGTGGTGTTTTGATATTTTCACGATTTGTTCGATCGAATTTCGAGAACCATGATCGATTGATTGGTTCTACCATTCAAAAAAGTTTTAAAAAAATCAGTGATTGTGTGTTGGTTATACTTTAAAAATTTTGTGTTGTGTGTGAGCAAATAAATGTAAACAAAGTGTGCTAAATTTTGATTGTGTCGAAATTTTAAGTGTGCGAATTGTGGAAAAATTTATCAACTTGTTTTGAATAGTGTAATTTTTGATTTTTCTATTTATTTCTATATAATTCTATGTAGGTACTTGAAATGCAATTAGAATTATGGTCCAAAAGCTGATCAAATTATTGTGGACGTAAAAACAGCGAAATTTTTCAAATTTCACTATACGTATATGGAAAACAAATATTATTATATTGTCGTAACATTTCTGGGAAGTCCACCCGTGACCCCTTTCAAGACTCGTTATGTATCCTTATCGATATTTTTGCTTCAAACTTTCTACATTCGACGGTTGCGATAAAAATATGATACAGCAAAATTCAACTTCAAAAAACAATTAAAACATATCCACTAATAAAATTTTTTGCAAAGTTCTACGCAGTGCATCATGTATTTTTATTTTCTCCGTCAAAGATGTTCTCAACCATTAAAAATTGTAATTTTCTTTAAAAACTTCTGCGTTGATATATTTCTTTGCGATTAGCCGAATTCAAATTCTAATTCTGCTGTTACTTCTATTCGTTTAAGAGTCTCAGCAAAGAAAAAATTACTATTAAATCTCAGATCATATTATTGGACACGGGATATAAGTTAATAATACTAGCTTCGGCAAGTAAATAACATTTTAATTCGGAGCAGAGTTGACTTTGAGGTAGCGCGGTAAGTTTTCATGTCAATGGTTTCAGGTTCGTTTCTCGGTGAGGTTTAGTTTTCTCTTGCCATCTTTGCGATGCACTCTCCAGGTTTGCCTAGCCCAACAAAATGATTGGGGATCTTCCTGATCTTTGATTGGGGAAAAAAACATGCGGTCCAGAGAATACTAGCCTGGTCAGTATCTCTCTCTATGTGCCTTTATTACGAAACGATGCCTGTTGCCCTTAACCAAAATGGCTTGCTGTTCTGACATTCTTTTTTTTTCTCACTCGTAAAGAACTTTTGGCCAATATATTACTCATCCCTCACACATCTTTTGCAATATATTACTCATATTTGTGGCTTCAAATTAATACAAAATTTTCATTTATAAATATTTCGCAAAACTTGGTTTATTTCAAACTACCATGAACAAATTTGTGACATTATTTTCATAAGGCATTGTTTTCACGAGTGTTTGCGGTTATTTCAACATTTTCTGATACCAAAATAATTAATTTCATTATTGTTGAGTTTAGTAACATTTGATTAAACAATTTTGTTGTTACGAGTCCTAAAAGTTTACAGTCAGCTCTTAGTCTAATATTGAAATATTTATGCAGCTTATGCAATTAAGAATTATTTTCATAATTGTTTTTGTTGTTGCTAATAGGAGCCCGAATGTCTGTCTATGTTTGTTTCATTCATATGACGACTTGTCAATTAATGTGCTATTTTAAAAATTTCTTTCGCGATTCGCAGCAACCTTGATGTTGAAAATACACGGTTTATAATTTGTTTTTTTTTTTTAGTTAATTAATTTTTTAATAATTTGTTGAAAAATAATTTTTTTGTTATTATTAAATAATAAAAAAACATTATATTTAAAATTGTTTATGATTTTTTGTAATCAGTTGAAAGATATATCGTTTTATCTTACATGGATTCAATATTTACTTGTATACCATTTTCAAGGCTATTATCTAAATGCATTTTATTATTGAAAATTGAAAGGTAGGCAATCGATAATGTCCTAATTTCTTTCTCAGAATAACGAAAAGTAAAAAATCCTTCGATTGGATGTTTTCTTTATATGTTCTGAAGTAAAAAATCTATTTTTTTTTTTTAAATAATTCTTGTAAGGCGCCAAACTTTGGACTAACTGTAATTTTCTGTTAAAATGTTACATTTTTAGAAACATTTCAACTTTTTACTTTGTTATTTTTAAATTAAAATATTTTTGAAAGCTCACAAACTTTAAAATAACTATTCATTCTACATTCTTAGGAATTAAATAGTTAATTTTAATTTCATTTATATATTTCCTGGATGGGAATAATGAGGAAAATCCATGAAAAGTTGGGAAATTCTAATTGTGGTTGATTTTCAACATTTTTTATCGGAGGGAAATGCGTGGTATTTAATTAAAAATTTAATTGCAATGAATTTTATTTCGTATGGTGGTTTTGAGTGGCACACTTTTATACTTTTTGTAAATAGAATTTTTTCTTATCAATAAACAAAACTTTTTTTAATAGTGATTACAAATCAGTACAAATTTTGGAAGTGAGCATAATTAATAAAATAAGGTCATCATTATTTTAATTCAAAGCCTAAAGAAAGTGATACGTTTTGTCAAAAATATACCTAATTACACGCCGCTTTCAACCTGAATTATTTGCCTCGGGAATGAAAAGAAATTTTCTCAATAATTTTCTATGTTTCTATGTATTGATTTACAGTTTTTACTTTGTAATTTTTTTTAATTTTTCGAAATATTCGGAAACCTTTAAAAAATCGAGGAAAAGATCAAAATTATTTGTTCGCTGTTTATTATTTTTCTAGAATAATTCATGTCTAAAAAGTTCAAAAATAACATTTATTTTACAATCGGTCGACTAGTTTTGGAGATATTGCATGAAATGACGCGTCCAATCATTAAATAAATGTTATTTTTGAAATCTGCGGGTCCAAATTAACCTAGAACGTATATTTTATCCAAATCGGATGAAAAATTTCTTTTTCGATTTTCTCGATTTTTTCAAAGGGGTACCCCTTAAAAAAATTCCGAAAATTCGAAAAAACAAATTTCTATCCAATATTTGAATAATGTATGTATTATAGGAGTATTTTGATCCGTAGATTCCAAAAATAATATTCATTTAATGATTGGACACGTAGTTTTTGAGATATCACTAAAAAACCCATCCGGAAACCGATTTAGAGGATGTATTTCATGCAATATCTCAAAAACTAGTCGACTGATCATAAAATAAATGAAATTTTTGAACTTTTCAGATCTTAATTATCCTAGAAAACTCATAAACAACGAAAAAAAAAATTTGAACTTTTCGACGGTTTTTTAAGGTGTCTTATACAATTCCAAAAACCACCTCAAGTTAAAACAATCACAAAAAGTATATTTTTCCCCCAAAATTCACTATTTATGGCCTAATTAAGATTTAAAATATACTAAATCTTATTTATTAATCTGAAACCTTAGCTTTTCGAAAGGTTTTTAATACTTTCTTATACAATCCACTACGAATCACACTGGCTGACAGCTGGCTATTACCCTACATCATTAATGTGTCATAATAAAAAATAAATCAGACCTTAGAAAATGCTTTAATTTTTTGTCACTCACCTCTCGAACTATTTTCAGTAAAAAAAGAAACTAATAAATTGTTTAGTAATAATTAGAGTATCGATCGTATTATTTTGATTGACTATTGACAAACACAATGACATTATCTATAATTAACAATCATACATTCTATATATAATATTTATTATTCATTTTTATTTGTTTTGGTAATTTATATAAAATTTTATTGAAATTCTATTTTTATAATTAACTCTATATACCGTGTTGGAAAACCAAAATTGAAATTATCAAAAAGGTTAAATCAATTACATGTAAAATGAAAATAAAATGTTCTTCAAAATTTTATTAATATGCTTAATGCTCTTTAAAAATAATCCAAACTATGAAATTCAATCATACGTCGAGTATCTTATCAATTAATTCTATTATTTGTTTTCCTCACCTGTTTTTGAACAAAATTTTGTACGTATTAGCCTATAAATAGTATATTATGAAAATAATATCTTGTTTTTGCACAGCGGATAGTTTTAAAAATGCAAGGTTTTCGTCTAATTAAGCGTGTTGTCTGGGTCTTACGTGAGTCCACTTGTTATAAATGTTTTTTCCAATATTGTATATATTTGTCTAAATACTAAAAATAACATACATTTGTCATTAAATTAAATAAAAAACTATGAATCATGAATCACAATCTACATATATGAATGTAATTGCAAATCTACAAAATGGATCTATATACAGATAGTTATGGTTATATATTATGTTACCTGTCTTGTGTTACCTTACTTACATACCTATGTTATGTTATATGTTCACAGGTTATTGTGATAATGACATAATTTTCTTCATAGAATTTTTATTTCACTTACCTTGAGACATTTTAATTCATATTTATTTTTACTTACTTTTTCATTTTTTTTTTATTATTTATTCTTTACAATTTTTTAGTTTGTAAATAAATTTTTTAAAATTTATCTCAAATTTCATAAGAATTGAATTATTTCTAAAGATGAATTTTAAATTGTATCTTACTTTTGCACATTTTGGTCTTGTGTACTGCACTGGTCTATTAGATGCGATTGTATCAAAGAACTCTTGAAATTCGAAGTTTTGTTACATAAATTTGATGCTACTGGAGATGTTGGATTTTGCTTTAGCTGTGTATTTCTTACGTGATTAAAATTAAAAGAAGGGATTTTACCTTCGTTCCTTCAGACATACCTATAATAGAAGCCACCCATATCTTTATTTACTAAACTCCACTTGTGACAATTGAATTAATGATGTGGGTGAAATGATCTAAGATGAAGACTAGGAATTGTAAAATCTGACTTTTGTAAGGAACCATGCCGACATAAGTTTTGGAGTTGTCAGAAGAAAACTTCCACAAACATAGCATAATACTTGTTACACCATGTAACGATAGACAGATTAACTGCCCCGTGAAATATTATTGAAAAACTGCCATAACTCCCAGTACAAGTAGTCTTAAACAACGCTAAGACATGGTATACACTTTTCACCTCACGTCCGGGGCTGGTTTAAGATGTTAAGATATTAGTAATATATTAATAACACAGCATGTGAAAAAGATTTAACTCTGGCCTACTACAAGTCTTTATAAATGTGAACTTGTGGTAATCAGTTTTATAAACCTTAATTACCAAACTTATAAGACTAGAGATAAAAGATTAAATATCTTAAAAATGTAATGGCAAGTCCTTTTTATTTAAGCTCATATTATAAAATACTTTTTTTAAACTGTAGAAAATTTTGGCAGGAAACAAAATCTTAGATAAAAAACAAAAATTGCACAATTTATTTAAATTAAATTGTCTGTTTAAGAGATTTTTGAAAGTAATTTAAAATGAAAGTAAATTATATCATATAATTGCATATTTTTTGGTGTCTTATTTACATAATAACATTTGAAGCTACACACAAAATAGTTTTGCAAAAAACACAAAACAAATTAAGCAAGTGTATTTAGTCTGACAACTTATTATAATAAATGATCTCTGTCTAAATTAGTCATCAAAGGAACACGACATTAATTATAATAATATTCATTTTAATATGTTTAAATATTTTAGATTCATATTATTTCATAAATTTACAGAACGTGTTGCTTAAATTATCAACCGTTTCTACGAATTCATACATAATGTGTTTTGTTTTTTTGCGGTCTATGAAGTACATTAATCTTTTATTATTGTATGATAATTTTATAGCCAAAGATATATTTATGTAATATTATGTGTATGAAAAATGAGTTTATAATATACCATTTCCTCATGATTATAATGTTAACATGGCAGTTATTAAATAAATATCTCCAAAATACAATTTGGCAAATATAAAATATATTTATGGACACAAAACTTCCTTGTGATGTACGAATATATTCACTTCAATAGTCCGGTACGTCTTCAACAACTTTTCTGTATCTTTAGCTAACGAAGCAAATTCGTTTTTCTGTACAATATCATAGCTTACGGTGGCTATTCAAATCGTAATTAATAATTTTAACATAATTATGCTTAAATAAAAGTAATTGCTGAATCAAATGGATTAATATCAAAAGAGCAAATCGGGAACAATTTATTGAATTAAAATAATACAGAAAAAAGCATTAATTAGCTGAGATATAAGGAAAACAGTTTTTGTAATTTTGATTGTAAATAATTAATTAAATTATTACCTAATCACTGGACCAATTACGGATCCTGATAGAGCATTTTGGGAGAAATTTTTTGAGATTTGGTTTAATAAATTTTATAACGCTAAGTTAATTACGGTTATTTAAGTTGATGTCTGGAACGATTTAACTGATCGAGTTGCAATTCGGATATTAACTTCTTCTCATAACACTAGTCAATTAATTTTGGAACCCACTGTATAATCATACACTATGAACTTCTGTAATAATTAGTAAATTAGCAACAATATCCACATGCGCAATGAAGAATTTATTATATAAGTATTTAACTGCAAATTATTTGACGTAAATATTATTATTTTTTTGCATATTAATAATTATAATTAAACTTTATATATATTAAATAACTTCATTAAAATTATAATTAATTAATTGTTTTTTTATGTATATTTTTGTTTATAATTCAGAAGTATTAAATCAATTTCTTGTATCCATAATAAAGAGACAAATAAGTAAAATCGACCTAAACAAAATACACAAATAAGATTAAAAACAAAAAAATAAATGATATAATTTAATTAATTATAATCATCTAATAATGAATGAAGAAAAACCATTAGTCAATGTTAATTAGCTAATATTTATATTCCACCTACATGACAAAAATTCTGGACACTGTTTTCATTTTGATTATTTTCCCTAGAACCAATCCAGCGTACTTATAAAAGTCTCAATTTTTTTTTTTAAATAAGGCCAATTAAAGAAAATAGTGTTTGATTATAAAATAATACGAATCTTTTACCATATGTTTTATTAAATAGGTATTTTCAGTTGTGGCATATTGTCTTGATTTTTCTTTCCTTCGACCTTGCATATAAGTGGCCATAATCCTCTGTCGGAACAGGAGCTTAGAAATCTGGCATTTTAGAAGACCGCTGTAATAATATCTCTCAGAATCGACCTTGGGTAGCGGTTATTCAAATTTCCATTATCGAGCTTTAAGGATAAATTTTCCATAACTATGGGTCGATATTTTATGAAAGAGTTTAGTTTTTTACTATTGATCACATCAACATCGTGTTTAATTGAAAACTATGTTCAATTATGAAGTCTAATAAAAACACTGTCAGCCAAACGCATGAGTTTTAATTAGAATTATTCTTCTGTTATGTAATTTAAATCTATTCAAATGTTCTAAATATATTTAAAACCTTGTATAAATATTAAAATGTTTTATAATCTGTGAATCAATCCATTGTTACTTTGTGTTCTTGAATAATAAATATGATCATAACATTTTAATAATTAGTTGACGGAGGTCTCACACCTGCTTGTATTGATTATTAATATTAATACACTTTTAATTTAATTATTTTATCAAATTTAAATATTCTTTTGAAAATTAATTATATAATTAATCATTTATTTTAAATATTATTTCACTTGAGGTTTTATCTTAATCAATTCATACATCTTACTTTAGTGATTGTTTAATAATGGAAGCTTTTTCTCAATCTGGTAACTTCAGATTTTGGACCTAGAAAAATAATCCTATAACACCTTTTAATTTAATATTAGATCTTAAAACAGAATATGCTCAACTTATTGAGAGACTATCTCAATGTATAATTACGATGAATACAATTGAAAATATTGAGATTCACTGAGCTTTTTCATTAATTTTGTAAGCGCAGAAATACAGTTTTCAGTTTTTTAAGATAATCGTAATAAAATTTCTTTTGTTATCTAATAAAACACTCGCTTTAACATCGACCAAAATAGAGTCGGTCCACGTATTAAATATGCAATCTTTAACAGATAATTTTTCCAAAATTTGTGCCACAATAAAAAATATTTCTTAAATTTAATGGGCACTTCCAAGTATGTGTATTTAAATTTTCTAAAATAATCTAAGAAGATTTTCTTGGCAATGTCCTTAAACTGATCGTAGTGGAAATTTATAGTCATGAGCAAAGTCTTAGAATAATTAAACGATAATGATCGGAGTCCATACTAATGCTGTTAATCATTTAAGTAAGGCCTTGTATTCTTGAACTTAGGAAAATAATACTAGCAAAAATTTTCAAATTATTGCTAATTTTAATTTAATTTTACTGCATAATTTTAATTTAATTTTACTGCATAATTTTTAAATGAAACAACTTCTATTCCTGTTGGATATATCGTTTGAAATAAATTTCCAGCCTTCTTGAGAAACCATGGAATATTAAACATTTAAATATAATTCATGATAATTAAAGTTAAAAATTTTAATTGAACCTCATTATTATATAAAATAATTCGAATAAGTAATAAATATTGGATTTATTATCCATGTTTTGTTAATTTTTTTTTACATATAATTTTTTTTTATCAAAGTTGTAATTGAAAGTTGTTTTATTTTATTGATTGAAGAGAACCACACCTACGATTTTAAGTATAATCGCTACCTCTGTACCGAGAATTGTACAAAAAAAACTCTCTTAAGTGCACTTAACACTTAACTCTCGCACTTAACTCTAAAGTGCAACTATTCGATGTAGTCTTTGAATCTAATCTAACTAAATTTAATGGAAATTCAATCAATCCAATTCCTTGGAGAAAAAGAATGATTTCATATTTACAAGCCAGCTAATCGTAATTTCTTATCCATAATCATTTCATGGAAATAAGTTTTATTATGGCCTGATAAAACAAAACTCGTTCCTAAAAAATTGTGCATATAAAGACCATTCAAAATATAAAACTGTAATTATAAGTATAAATAAAAGTCATTTGTTTTTAATTATATTTGACCATAATTTGATTTCTGACCCATCATGTTTCCATATATTTTTATATTCATGCTCTGATATTAAATCAGTCTACCTTATTACACATTTTGTGAGGTTATATGATCATATGAATTAAATAATTTAAATAAATTCACATGATTCATTAATTATTCATTCATATTGACATATTGATTAGATATCAGTGACAATAACTAATTTATTTTTTATTTACACCATATAATTGTCAAATTTTATCTTAAAACAATTAATTTTAAATTAATTTATTTGCAGTGAATGTATTCAAACCTACTTTTTCATTTTTACCCGACTTTAAAATGGAGAAGGTTGTTATTGAGAGTAATTCAATATCGATTATTATTATCCCTGCGTCTCCATTTCTGGGGTCTAAGATAAGGAGCATTTAAAAGTGTACAAAGACATGACGGTTCCCCTTTAAGAATAAACTTCATAATCAATTTTTCACATCCAAATCTTCGAATTGAGCAAAAGTGATTCGGTTCATTGCGTACGCATCTGTTTGAATGAATCGAACTTTCTATAAAGTTGCTGTAAATGGTTCAGAATACATACCAGATGACTTTATGTTAAATCAAAGATCAGTTTTTTGTAATCTATACTCTAAATTTACTAGGTTTTTGTGAAAATTTAATTTTGATTAAATACGAGGGTAGTTAATTTCAAAATTCATAAATTAACTACCTAATATTCATATTTCTAAAAATTTTACAGTAAATAAAAGAAAAATTAAAAATACACTATCGAAATTACTTAATGAAATGTGTTAAATATTTTATAGTGAAAATATAAAAAACCAAATTTAAGCAAAAAATATTTAGTATAAAATGGATGAACCCGGACATTTTTGGAAAATAAAATGATAATTTGTAGAAAATAAATAATTAAGACAATTTCGTATCGTTAAATTAGAAATAAATGAATATATTTAATAATTTATTCAATTTTATTCAACGTTTTAATTATCATTCCACAACTACTGCACCAACACAAGAAATATTTATAATTTCCTCAAACACAAACCATCCACTACAAATGCCAGAAGAAGATCTAAATATGGCATCAACTGTTTCGCATTTAAAACAAATGTTACACGATCGTAATGAGGAACTAAAACGTCGTGATGAAATGATTGTGCTATTAGAACGTGAATTAGATGAAAAAGATGCATTAATACGACATTTACGTAATGAAATCGATAAATTTCGACAAGTTGTACGACCACTAACACAACAGATTATAACACAACAACGTAATACAAATAATAATAATATACCAGAAGAGTTTTGGGTTGGTGGCAGTACAGGACTTTTGCCAGGCATTGAAAATACACGAGTGATACCGGTGACGGAGCCACGTATTAAACGACAAGCTATTAGTGCGGAACCATTGAGTCAAATCAATGGTGCGAATGATGAATTTCAAATTGTTAAAATACCGAAAACACAAAGGTAAGATTAAGACTATTTTGATATATTACAAATTTAGCGCTGATTTTTTAAACTTAACATGGTTTTTGTGATTATGTAAGAAAGCTTAAAATAAGCCAAGAAATCCCAAAAGTTTTCTAGGATAATTAAGGAAAACCAAAAATATTGGACGGACTATATATTTCAAAACTAACATTCATTTAACGATTAGGCGCATCTGTTTTTTGAGATGTCGCCTCCAATTGGACCCGGAGATCAAAATTATGGACAAACTTCAAACAATATCTGTAAAACTAGTCACCCAATCGTAAAATAAATTATTATTTTTGTCTTACAGCAGTCTTCAATGTATTATGATCATTGCGTTGATTCTTAAAACGTTCTCTTTTTACTTAATTATTAGCAAGTGTTATTTATTTATTTGCATAACACGTCAAACATGAATAATGATAAAAATTGATTAAAGATAATCAAAGGTTATCGCTTAAATAATCCATCATAATATAAGTCGCACTATGTCTAAATAAATTAGTGTATTATTCTTGAATACAATTGTGTCTGTTCTGTCGGCAGCAAACGACACACGGTACACATTAGATTGCTTATAAATATTGTATATATAAAATTGCATTCGCTGACAGAAATTGTAAGGTGTGATTAATTATATTTAATTATATAAAACTTGTTTACTAATTAATATTACACTCGATCTTAAACTACTGACTTTTCAAACTTACAATATTTACATCGTCTTTGAGGTATTATTACAAAGCCTTGAGCCATGAAGTAAGCACCAATGTCAGGATAAAAATACACCATGGTAATGTTTACTTTTAATGTTTATTGCAACTATTGATTTAGAATAATAAAGTACAATTTTAGATGGAAAAATTTGTGGCACGATCTGTATATCTTTTAAAGTATGGGCATATACGACAGTGGCCTGAAAAGTTTCCGATCTCAACGTGAAAATAGCAGCACAGGTCAATAAAATCTTGTGAATTTCTGCCAGTTAATCACTAAGATTTTAGCAATTTTGGACTCTTATTTTTTAACAGCTATTTGTTTGAATCGATTTCAGGGTTTCAAAGCAAAGTTGAATCGAGATATCATTAAATTTTTGTTTGGCTTGGCTCACTTAAATGACTGTCAAATAACAATTACGTCCTTAAATGGCTGAAATCTCAGTGACTGGCAAAAGATGCACAGCTTCATTTCCTAGTTTTTATTTACTAATGTTTTTTTTGAAAGTATTTCTATTTTAAAGTAAAGGTTATTCAATTTTAAAATTGATTTTGGGGGGTCGTGGCATTTAAATTAAGGTACGATAGCTCAAGGCAAAGATGTGCTACATTACATAATCATAGAAATTCAAGGCTTTGTTTATTTTTTTTTCAAAACTTACATATAGGTATAAAAATAATAATTTTTATTTTTTAATCTATAATAAAATTTTATTATTCATTAATAAATTGTTAATAAAATAATAATTACTAGGTTTTTATTAGAAATATTGAAATTATATGTATTTATTAAATTAACTAGTTATTAAAAGTATTTTTAATTATTAATAATTTATGAATACAACAACATTTTCTATCTATAAATAAATATTTTTTTTATAATTAATATTATTTAATTTGTTTTAATTATAGTTTTTAAGTATTTGAGATAATGTCAAGAATATAATTATTCATTAGAATTTACCTCCAATAAAATATTTTTAATTTTTTTTTTAATATAGCTTCATTTAATAGGGAATGTGCGTGTGAAGTTCAGACTAAATTACTTTGACCATAAGAAAAATACAGCTTTTTTTAAAAATTTTCAAATAAGAATAACGTATTAAAATCAATTAAAAATGAGATGATACATGGAAAATCAACCAAAATTAAATTGTATATCGTTTATGGATTGGATCATGGTTATTGATAATTATCAATCAATGACAATATACTATTTAATTTTGTTTGAATTTCAATATACCTTCTCATTTTTGATTAGTTAATTACGCCATTCTTAACTCAATAACAGCAAAAAAACAAAAAGTATAAAGAAAATATCGCCCCTTTTTTAACCAGCTGTTTCTTGCATGCATGGCGATTTTGTTTTACCAAATTTTCAATAATTCTTTCCAAGCTTCTAGGCAGAAGACTATTCATACCTCTTTGTCGAGCGAAACCAGCACCGAGTCCGAAAGTACAGCCACATTTTTATCTAGATGACAAAGATTTTTTTCCCCTCCTTGCGCAAAAAAAAAAAAAAATAAAACGGAACTATATTTCTAAATAAGATAACTTCTATTTAATCTAATATTTTTACGGCAATCAAGCGCGAGGAACCAGCTAATAAAAACAAAAATATTCATAGTCTATATATTTAAATACAATATCCAGAATCAATGTTATTAATTTTATTTATTGTTCAATATATTTTAAATACTTCTTTGTAAAATTTTTATTAATAAATTGTTTCTTTCTTAATAACTTTAAATTAATTCATAATTCAAAGTTCAAAATCAGTTTGTAACATCAATAAATATTTCTATTGATTTATTTATTTTTTCTTATTTGTTTACTGGTTTTTTGCCATTACCCTTGGCTATTCAAAATTTTAATTTCTTAGCATGTCAATTTATTCAATGAAACTAAACTTAATGTGATCATGAATAAACGACACTAGATGCATGATATTATTATTGTTTTTGGTAAGTTTAAGATTCGAGAGAATGTCTTCATAATAGGTTTCGAGAAGGACTCAGCCGGAGATAGCTGTAAACTTATTTTCATAAGAAATGATGCAATATCATCCAAAGTGCCTGCGAAGGAGTTCAATTAGTAATTAAAACAACTGTTGGCGGATTATGATAACTATTTTTTAATTAGTATATAACAAAACAAAACAAAATGTTGTATGTCTTGATATAAATAAAATATAAAAAAATAAAGTTTGTTACTAACTAGATTTATTTAAATAACATGCAAATTATTAATTATAATTCATTTTTAATTGTAGGTTGATTCTAACTAATAATGTATTCACTCTTGAATGTTGGCCGCGAACATATCGACTGACTGACTGTCTTGTAATTTGATTTTTTTATTTTCTATTTAGTATTGTAATTTTGTTTTACTAACTTGACCTGTTTTCAATAAATTGTTATTGTGATTGTGAATGTTAGTAATTTTTAGAATTCCGTATGATTGAAGAATTTCAAAGAATGAATATAAAGTTATTAGCTGAGAGCGATAATGTTTTATCGTAAATCTATGAATACTGTGGGTTTAAAGTAGTTCCGTTCAGTAGTAGACCTCTAACTCACGGTGACACTTTTTTCTTATATAAACAGTAAATATATGCCACACCTGTTAAAGTTAATTTGTATAATGTATAAATCACTGAGCTTTTTTAGTTCGACATGGATACAAACGCGAAAGCTTTAAAATCAAGCTTTTCAGAAAATTTATTAATTGAATAATATCATAATGAAACAAACTGTAAGTCTACTGAATCCGTATTCAGTCTGATATCTAGCCTCTTTAAAATTTTATTTCTTTTCAATAAATAAAATAAAATATTCGCAATGATTTGATATCCAATGTTATTAAAAAAAATTTTTAGTGTAGACTTTTTGAAAAAAGTAATTAAAATTCAACTTTCATATTATCAGCATAGTAATCAATATTACAAAAGAAAAATTAATATTTGTTTCATGGGCTCTTATTCAAAAGTTCAATTAGAAAAACCCAAATTTTTGGTTTCCATGGATATTTTTACGCATTTTCGTTACGGACATTTCTTGATCCCCATCGTCCCATAAGAAACTTCGTTAATACCCATAGTCTTAATAATAAACAAATTAATGGTTTTTTTATTCTCATCATTGGTAGATTCGTTGTGTGGACCTTGCGGGTCACACCTAGATCACTTGTATTTATATTGTCAAAATTATATATTTGTCACAAAATTTTTGAAATTATTTTCACGTTAGCATGCAAATGTACACTTCGAAAAAAAAATTAAAATCATGGCTTGCTTTGATCCGTTTGTCGCATGGATAGACCGGCCAAAAAAAGAAAACGTATTTCAAATGGAAAAAGTCAAAATCAAATAAAAGTCAAAAAGAAATGTTTGTTATATTCATGTTGCCAGCAGCGATCACATAAGACAAATTTGTGAGTACTCATATAAAAATTGTTTAATGTATATTGATTCAACTTTTGAAAATTGTATCCGTCAAAAAATTTTGGTATTTTACCGTCCACATGATCCGATCAATTTTGACCATGTTGGATTTCTAGATTGAAACCATTTAATTGACAACTTTATGACTTTAGAGTATTCGGTGAAAATTATATATATGTAATGGAGATGCATTTCAAATCTGTTTAATATGCCCGTAATTGCACCAACAAATCTAAATTAATTACTAAGAATTCTTATATTATCTCTCGCAATTCGAATACTAATTACATATTATAAAACAAAAATTTCCATATATGAAAACACAAGTTCTGTTGTATTTGCGTTTATATGAACACAAATTATTTTAATCCGAAACATGTTTTTATATCAAGTATAGAATATCTTATTCAAAAAAATGGAATCACTCATAAGAATTAGTTTTTCTTTGCTACAAATCCTGTGAAAATTAAAGATGTATTTAAATGTCAATTCTACTAAATAGACGTTGAATTTAAGATACTTCGAGGTCGATAAAAGAAATAAATTTAACACCAATTTTGTCAATAGAGGATCGAATTAAATTATTTATTACTTCAATTAAAGCGTCTTTATTTCACGAACATGAATCTGAAAAAAAAATATTAAGTCTCTCCAAATAAATTACGTGTCATCGTTTCAAGAAAGAGATAGAAAAGAAAATAATATTTTATAGCTCAAAGCTTCTTTATTTTTGAGTAAATTTTAATTAAATTTTCAAGTTTTCTTATGGTATTGAATTTTTTTTCACATTTTGATGACAGAATACAGCAAATTGAGAATGTTTTCGATACCCAATTCGATGTAATCTTAACGTAGTTTGTCTTTTATTGTACTATAGAAGTTAATCTGGAAAATAAATTTTTCAAAATATTATTCATTTTCTATATATCATGATATAAGTAAAATATGTTTTCTTTTAGAAAATTAATTCAAAATTTTAGATTATATTGTTTCAATTTATTCGTTTTAAAGTGTAAATAAATATTTTTTAAATGCATATAAAATATATATTTTGTTGTTGTAAATACATAATTATATTTTATGAATACAAACTGTGTTGTGTATTGTATTTTATTATTAATTGTAATCAATGTAATATATGTAACTTTATGTAAATGTAAATGTGTTCACCTCAAAGTCGGTATAAAAATACTTATTATTTATTTTATTGACAAGATCTAAAAAAAGAAACATCATTAATATTACTTAAATGTATTACTATCATGCATACATTAATTATTTCAAAAACTTTCAGTATAAAAATTCATTATATAATTATTATTAATCATATTTCATTTTAATTAAAGATAAAACTCTTTACTCGTGTCTTCATATTGTCTCTGCCAATAAAATTCACTTTTAATATCTGGAAATCTGCCCTCCAAAAACTTGAAAAATATTCTGTTGTAATTTTACAAAATCAATTATTTATGAAGAAAATAAAAATTCAAGAAATTACTTACGGTAATAAGCAGAAGATTTCTTTCTTATTGCCATTATTAATTGCGACAAGATCTACTTCCTTAGATTTTTAATAGTATATCAAAACAAAATTCTTTAATTTGTATCATAAAAGAGATTATAAAGACGTTGTGAGACCTGTAATGATCAGGGAATTCGTTTTTGAGATATAGTAGGGACTTTTTATTTGGAATATTAATTCGTAGTTTATAATTTGGTCGCTTTTTTATAGTTTAATGTGATTTTTTCGACTCTACTACAAGTAGCCTGATGATGTCTTAATAAAAGACGAAACGTTGTATTTTTAAACAACTGGTTTATTATTTTGTCTACATTCTCGTTACCCTTTTCTGATTATTATAAAATTAGACACAATACCGAATGCTAAATAAACTAATTTTTTTTTTGTCATTTCTATTGCAGATCACGGGAGCTGATCAAAGCCGCCATATTAGACAATGATTTCATGAAGAACTTAGAAATGACACAGATCCGTGAGATTGTGGACTGTATGTATCCGGTACAATATGCTGCCGGTAGTCTCATCATTAAAGAGGGAGACGTGGGAAGTATTGTTTATGTCATGGAAGGTAAGTGACGAAGAAAGATCTCTTCTTGCATATTAAATACATTTTATTTCTCCTTATTTGTAAAGAATGCCTTATTGATTGATTTGAATTTTAAAAAAATGAATCATTTCTATCATTCGAGAATCATATTATAGAGAAATTAAATTTTTTGAATGGACAATTTCTTTCATAGTAATTGTCACGTAATTCGAAATTTATCGAAAACAATGTATAATTTATTGACGCACGAATTGACAGTTTAAAAGATAACTTCAATTTATAAACAATGAATTATTTTTATGATTTTAATCGATGTTTTTTTTTCCAAAAATGGATGTGAAATGTCTTTTATTGCCATTTTAGAAAATTGTATGGTTTTTTTTTATGTTCTTTCAAGTGAAAATACAAATTTAAAAAATTTAATTATCAGAATTTAATATGCAAATTTCAATTATTTATTGTACTCAATGGAATCGAGCCCTAAACCCAAACTCAATAATACCACGTTCTAGTCGAAAAGGACTGAAGAAGGAGAGTCAACTCAGTCAATAAAGTTCAGTTTAAATTTGAAAAATTCAATAAATAAATATATATTTTTTTACATTAAATGTAACAAAACATAACAACAGCTTCAACCTGTGAATTTTGTGTGACGGTGATGTACACGCATCTTAACATTTCACTCATCATTTTTTCATAACGCGCCTAAAGAAGTATAACTTCACAATTTCTTTTAAAATAAAGTAAATTTATAAAAAATTAACGATTAAATAAAAAATTTTGATATATTATGTTTGTTTTGTGAAACTAAAAATAAAACTTAAATGACATTTCCTTCTAGTAAGTAAATAAAAACTTTACGATGTTAAAACAATTTTATAAGAACTTGCCAACAGAAATATGTGCCAAATTACCTGTTGAAACACATTTACCAGTGACAACCGTTGATATAAATTTTATATATTAAATTAATTTTGTCAAAAAATATTCCATAAATTATTTTATTGTTTTATTTTTAACTCCAATATGATTCAAAATTAATTAATTAGGAAATTTTACACTGTCATATCATTGGTACCTCAAACTCATTTGGGTTAAAAAAAAATAAGCGCGTTATTAAAACTCATCTACGCTTATGATTAGTTTTAAAGTCTTATTACTGACTTTTAAAGCCTGATTACCCGAAGACAAGGGAGTGAGATTATACGACAAAGAAGTTGTATGAATCTAATATTCTAATATAAAAAAAAAAAATAACTTGATTACGTGATTGAAACATATTTATTATAAAATAACCTTGAAATTATAAATAATTTCTTATCTTTCAATATCATATCGTATTATTCTAAAATTTAAATTAACTGATTGTATGATTTATTTATTTAGTATCTAAGCTTACATGCGATCGAAATCTTGAATTTGTTATGGGCTGTACTAAAAAAAATTCTTTAATATTGTTATCACGAGAAAGAATCATTTACAACAAAATCAATCGGTCTCTAATTCATTTTTTTAAATATATTTTTCAAGAAAAACAATACAATACTTCTTCAAAGTGTCTAAATTTTTGTTCCGAAAATGAAGTATTATCAATATTTATAGAATATATCTCAATTTTAGTCTAAAGTTTTTAATGCTCGGAAATATTAACCGTAACAACTAAATTGATGGTATAGACGTTCATAGAAACACCGAATTCATCAATTTGTTCATCCGTTCTTCATCAAGATCACTCAAAAACGAAAAAAGAAATTTCGGTAGAATATTCTGATAAATTGAGTTTAAGTACATGAATGAACAAAATCGGTCCATGGGATACAATGATTCCAACTTTTAAACCATAAAAGATAGAATAAAAATTTCAAGAACAAAAGATGTTTCTATTTTTTTAACAAACAACTTTTGTTTGAAACAATTTTTCGTTAGATGTTTAGATTTGCCACAAATCTTAGCTCAAATTAGGCTACAATACATATTATAGAATGCATTTATAGCTGTATTTAGACTAGATATTTAAAGTATTTTATGAAAATTAATGATTAAAAATAGTACGAATATTGATTATTCAATCATATGTCGATAGTATCTAAACAATTTATTCTGTTAGGACTAAATCTGCACCATTTTTTTTTTCTAAAATTTGTTTATATTTTGAAAGAACGTTTAATATACGCTACAATAGCATAGACTTTTCTCAGTCCCACCCACTGCTTGATGACACGCTCATTTTGCAAATCTCCTAATACAAAATTTTATAACAAGATTGTGCCTTTATTGATACGTACTCAAATTGCTAAATTTGTATAATTTCAAACTGACAAGCAAGGCTTTAGTTTTTTTTCTAAACTTAATTTGAAATAAAAAAAGTATCAACATTTTTTTTCTTGGTTATTTAAAACAATATCATTTCCTGTTTATTTATAAAACTAAATTACATTATTATTATTATTTAATAATCTCAACCGCATTGCACTACATTACATACACACCGGTTGATCATAATTTGATTATTATTATTATTATTATATAATGTTATTATTATTATTATTATTTAATCATATAGTGTTGACAAATTGGTTTCATATTTGTGTGTGTGTTCATTCAATGTGTGTTGATGTTTATTTAAAATGTATTATAATGCATTGTTTATTTATTATTTATTAATAATCTCCAACGGACAAGAAGCCTACAGATAATAAAATTTTAATAAAACAACATAAGACACGCCACGCCACGCGCGCACATTTACTTGAAACACACGCCTATTCTTTTCTCCTTCGTATCTACTTTTATTTTATGTAAATATTTTCATTCGTTTCTTTTATAATTTTTTGTATTGAATGGGATATTTTGTGTACACTCGAATTGGAAAAAAATCAATCAGTATGATATGATTTTCGATCATTATAGGCTTAATTCATTGTATCGTTGGTAGAATGTTCGAAAAATTTGGAAAAAGGGAAATTTGAATACTAGGAAAACTAGTATTAAATCGAGCCTAGTGATCTCTGAAATTCACTTCATTATAATCGAAATTTAAATCCTTCTGAATCGCTATCAAGTGGAAAATAAAAATAATTAGTTAGAAATAAATATTTTTTAATATTTTGACTTCATTTAAGTTTAAGGTAGTTCTAGCGTGAAATGGATTTAGTGTTTGAGTAAAACCGGTCTATTTGGTCCAATGGATCCTTCACCAAACTTTTAAACTATAAAAGAAAATTGCAAAAATATTTATTTCTCTGAAACAAACAACTTTTGTTTGAAATATATATTTTTGTAAAATCTTAGGATTCGCCACAATTTAAGTTCAAATTTAGCTCATTCCAAACAATGATATTCAATTGTATGTCGAGTATCTAAACAATTAACTCGGTTAGTTGTTATCTTTACTTGTATTTTTTTAAATTCTGTCCCGAATTTTTTTGTGATAGAATTAAAAATAGTTGGGAAGAAAGACAGGAAAGTTTTTCATGGTTTGAATAGAAAGTGACTTCACGAAAATCGTGAAATTTGGGCTTGATTAGTTCGCAATTTAAACGGCCCAAAAATCTGCAACTTCAGGATCGCAAAAATTACGTTTTTCAGAACCACTGAAAAAAAAATGCAAAATCTGTTGAAAAATGATTTCTTTTTGCTGAGAGATCCTTAAGTTAAAAGTGCGAAAGAAATTATCACACAATATGAATAAATCGCGTTAAAATAAAGAACTTGAACGTTTGCATTCAGTTTGGATGTTTCAATTTTTAATTATTGGTAGTGTACTTTACATATTTGATTTGAAAGTAAAGATATTTTGTCAATGAGCCAAATTGAAATACAAATTTAATAAAAATGGCCTTGCCTCCTCTCTTTTTGACTATATTTTAATAAAAATATTTTAGATGTTTTAGTTTTTTTTATTTCTAAATATAGATTTTAATTTAAATTTTAAATTTAATTGTATGCAAATATTGTTTTATTATACAAATGATTATTATTAATAATAATTGTTCATTCAATTTATCTTCAACTATGATTGGTTTGTTCGTAATTTACAATTTATTATTATGGTGCACACTTCGTGATAAAAGTCAAATATTTGATATAGAATTTATATTAGATGACAGACATAGTGATGTAACGAATATGCATTTATTTTCATATATTATTAGATTTGTTAATTATTCTAACGAGTCTAATATAATTTCATGATGTTAAAACGATCGCCACAAAAAATTAAAAGCACACTTTTTGTGCCCCTGAAAGAAACTTACGTACTTTAAGTAATTTTGTAAAACTTGGAAAAGACGTATTCATATGCGAATTCCATTTTCTGCTTTGATAATTTGAAAATTGTCTACTAAACAAATTTTTTCCGCCATTTTCCGATTTAAGCAAAATAATCATTTTCTTAAAAGGTGCAGAAAATTATTAAAATATATGAAATAAAAAGTGTGCACTATCGCTATATTGATTTCATTTATGGTTATTTGATGAAATCGAAAATTTAAAGCAAATTATGGACGAATTATGTTCTTGGGTATTAATATGAATAGGTTATAATAGGATTTCCAATGTAATATTTTTAAGTAAGTTTAACTTCTGTCTAAAAGAATCATTAGTTGGTAAAATTGATATTAGACGTCACATCCGCGAACATAAAAATTTTTGCTGGGTATAAATAATTAAAAAAAAATTTGAAATCGTCAACAATCGGCTAGTTGTTATTATGTTCGCTCCGCCATCTGTCTATGAAGAAAGAAACATACATATGTTTTTGTTAACAACTGGTGGTGGTGTGTTTCTTGGATTATATAGTTGTTGTTTTATTGATAGAGAGGCCACTGTTGGTTAACAAGTTGCTTCAATAATCATAATCTCAACAATCGACCATTATGCATATAATTTATTCATCAATATTATTTACAGTCGTGTTTTAATATCCGATTTACTTTGTAAGAATGATATACAAATTATTGATTTATATTAAACAAAATTTTTGAAAATATTTACGGTTTCAAAATGAATTTTTTACTTCGGCAAGAAAATGTTATGAAGTTATGCATGCTTAATACTAAATGTTTAGCAAATTTCATTCATTTGCTTAATTATTTATTTAGTTATTTATACACTTAAATAAATAAGAATTAATTGTTACAAAACTTCGTATGAATGATTTAAACTATTTTAATCATTAGCATTCATAAAATACTCCTAATATACAATATATTTGATTATAAATATATATATATAATAATAATATGTATTGTAATTAATTTAATTTGTGTCAAAATTGAATATGAATCTAAATATTTTATGAAAATATATTTCAAACACAAATTTAACTGATTCTATGAACAAGTATATCAAAATTTTAAATTGCTCTGATATCTTCTAATATGCTTTGACATATTTAAGTATATCAAGTATTAAAATCTGCGCGTGAAGTCTGTCACCATCTTCTCACTAGTCAATTACTGGTTTGAATTATTCATTCAAAAGGTCAACGTTATAAAGAATTTTTTCCAGTTCAAAATTGATAATAATCTATAATTAAACGCCTACTTAAAAATACTTCTATTGTTATTCATATCTATTTAATATAACAATTATTTATTTAAATCATATTGAATTGATTTTAATAAGTAGATTATGTTTGATAACTTCTGAAATAAATCTGTCATTTAAATAATAATGACACACATTCAGTTCTTGTACATTATATTATTAATAATGGTGGGTTTTTATTGAAGTAAATAATCATATGATACCAAAAACATATAAACTTTCTAACAAGTATCGATTTATAACATAAATTGATTTTTATTTTATTTGCATACATTTTGTTTTGTTTAAATATACACAGTGTACCGAGCTTCAAAAACATGCTCTTGAAGTAAAGACGCTTCAATTCAAGTAATAAAAAAAAAATCCGGTCCCCTATTATAGGTAGAATAATTTAATTTTTTCAATCTACTTAGTCTTTTTGTTTTAAATTTCTTAGAAAGATTGATAACTATTTTAATGGACCACCCTGTAAAGATTTTAATAATGATACAGATAGAATTTATTATTTCCTGAATTTTTTATGCTCGTAACTATTTGTTACATTTAAAAAATCATCGTATTTATAATTCATTTTCAAGGTTTATTTTCTAGTTTTCGAATATTTATATGTATGTAATTTTTAAGATAAATTAATTAACAATACGTATTCATCATATTTATATCATTTTTTTTAATACGGTAGTAGAAAAACTCTCTATAATTATCTATTGAAATTTTTACTATAATTATTAGGTAGATAAAATTATTCAAAGTATTCTCCTATTTCGTAAATAATGTTTTATAGACATTACAAGAAGCAAGGCTAATTTATATTTTTTGCGTAATTAATTCTCAAAAAATTGTATACTTATACATATATTAGGTATGTTCGAGTATATTGTATAAGTGTTCATAGAATCATCTAATTGGTCCATTTTCGTTTGTCTGGCATCAAAAAACGAAAAGAGATACCGAGCAAAAATGTTTTAACAATGATGGAAAAATTTATGGCTGCTTTTCTAGGTAAGGCCTGGGAAAACGATTGCATTACATGCGTTATCTCAAAAAATAACCAATTAAATCGTTAAATGGATGGCTAATTTTAAAATGTACACGTCAAATTACATAATGTTATCTAATTTGGGGGCAATAATTTCTTCTTGATTTTCTTAAAGGGGCCTTAAGAACAACAAAATTTGATCTCCGATTTTGATGAAATTGTGTTTATGCGTGTAGTTTGACCTGTAGATTTCAAAAATTTAACTATTAGATGTATAGTTTTACAGCTATGACCTGAACTTCGTTGTCTATGGTCAATATTTTGGACACTTTTCAAGTGATATCTCAGAAAATAGTTGTCCAATCGAAAAATAAATGTTATTTTTCGTTTTCCTAGGTCAGACAGCCATCGAAAATTTTTTTAATTATTTATCGATTGGTTTTTTACAAAAATTTCGTCACGAGGAGTTATGAATTTTGCCAACTTTTTACCAGTAATTACAAATTTTATTTTACCAGACTTGTTTTATGTTAATTTTGTTGCATGTAATTTTTAATTATACCCTGTCTGTCTGTACTGATGAGTGAATTTGTTTAGTTGAAATCACATAAAAATATTAATTAAAATTTTGGTTGTATCATCGAATTAACATTTTAATTTAACATTTTATGGTTTTGAAATCAACACATAAAACGTAAGATATTTCAAATATTATGAATTAATTAATATGTGTTTGAATTTTGTGTACATCAAAACACTTTCCGCATTTGAAATATGAAGAAAAACAAATTTTTATTTCATATTTTTACCATCTACTAGGAAATAAATTTGTATCTAGTTTCAATTATTTCCTTGGTGCTGTGCTGTGTTGTTTTTTTTAATTAAAATTAATTATTGTAATTGTATTTCGCTTCAGGTGTACAATAAAATGCATGAATATAAATATCAATAATTTTAAATTGGATTTTTTTATAGAATTTAAAATTTTTGTTATTGAAATTTTTTAAGCTAGGTTTCGTATTTCTGTATTTTAATTCGTAATTATTATCAATATTTAAAAAAAAATGAAAGGTTTACGTTCAAAATTACTATCCTTGGCTTCTAGCCAAACCGATAGTATAGAAAAAAAATTTCACTTATTGACGTTACCAAGAAAGATACTTAGAAATGTCGACTAAACGTAGAAAATTTCTTTTTTATATCTTACGCCTTAAATTTGGTAAAATTCATCTGTTTAAAATTGCATATTTAACACAATATTTCATTAATTAAAGGTATAACAATTATATGTTTATAAAAAACGATTTTGATAAATGTGACTTTTAACTGTTTTTAATTTTTTTTTTCTCGTGACCTGACGAATAAAATAAAACAAATTCCAAAAATATCTCTTTTTTATTTTTTAAAGATTTATTGACCTATCCTAGTATCAAAAATGATGAAACAAAATATAAAATAGTTTTTGTAAAATTTTTAATTTAATTCCGCTTACATAAATTAATTTAATTTTCTCATATTTTAATTATTAATAGGTGTTTTGTCATCTTTAGATTGAATAAAAAAAAAAAAAATTATGTAATTCAGTTTAAGTAAAATATTAATTTATGAAAAAAATATTTAATTAACATTTAGCAATTACATAAAAGTTTACTATTACAAAACATTATCAGTGAAAATTTACAAAAAAATAGGCAGATAATAAACTCAACATAAATAATATTCATCTTCATAATTTATTTCAAATGGGGACTTTCTTTTAAAATTTTCGATTCCGGTTTTGCATAATGCTCATATATGGTACGTTTGATAATATTATTATCGTTTAACAATTGTATATTAAATTAATATTTATTAATTTTTATATAAAATATTATTTCCAGCATTCAGTACCATTTCAAACAGAATAAGCACATGTAAACGTTAAAAAAGCAACGTCAATTTCATCATATTTGCTTTGCAATTAAAATGAATTACAAATTTTGTACCAATTACTCTTTATACGAAAAAGGTCTTTTCTTATTTAGGAGAAAACAGAAACAGTTAATATTAGTGATATTTTTATGTTATCCTTTTATGGCTTGCTGTGATAAGCCTAATTTTTGCATTTTTTATTTCCCTGTACAATTTCATCAAATTAAATTCAGGGCAAAGCGGGTCCAATGAATAATCCCCATTTCCCTTTCCTTCTCTTTTTGTTTGTTGACTTCAATATCAACCTCTTGATCGGTTTCCTGGCGGTTAAATCATTCTTTTTTCTGAAACAAATTTTGACATAGAAAATCGTATATTGATCAACCATGATATTTTATCGCAAATCGTTAATTTTGCAATTCTTACCATTTATTTGGTGGTTATTTTCGATGGCATTTTAGTGTTGGAAGAAGTACCACTTTTCGATATTTTTTGTCGCTTTGACTTGTTAAACTTGTAATTAATACAAATATTTATGCTTACAATAATTTTTATTTTAAGAGATAGTTTCGCAGAATTTGAGCTAACAAAGTATTGATAAAATTTTGCTTACTAAACCTAATTATATTATCTATGAACTGTTTCTATGAGATGATTTAAAATACAATCTAAGCATTTCTTATTAAAATAATAAACTTTCCAATCTCTCATAATAATCGAATTTATTTATTTATTGTTTATAAATTTGTTTATTAACTGATAAAAATTTGATTTATAAATTATATAATTTTTTTATTTTTTTATTTTGTTTTAATAAACAAACCATACGGAAATCGATATAATATTATGAAATAAATATTGTTTTTTTATTATTAAAAAAATTTAACTTAAAAATAAAAGTTACCATACTAAAAAAAAAACAATATATTGCATTAAAGTTAACTTCGATCCATGTTTTTATGCAGAAATAAGTTTCGAAATGAAATTGTACAAAAAAATTGCATTATTCTTTGGAAAATTATGGAAAATAGTCTTTTTAAATTCAATTTTAAATTGCTTAAAACTGGTCTAAAATAACGAGATTTATTATACTTATGCATAGATTATTTACAATATTTACAAGTCTCACTCATACCGAGAAATAACGAGAAAAAAACAATTACAGCCTTCATTGCCTGCCGTTATGTTTATTTAAAAAACCTTAGTGTGACACTTAAGTTCAAATTATATTTTTTAATTCAAATAATATTAATTATATATTTTTTTATTCAGATTATCTTTTCTCATAGCACGTGTTTACTTCTTTCTTTGGTAAATCATTCTCATCTGGTTTAGCGTGTCTCTACCTGTGGATATCATTGTATTCCGTCGATAAAGAGACTCCGACACATTATAGTGTGTCGTGTTTTTCTTTACATACATATTTGACCACCCCATCGCTTCCGCCCGAACATAGCCGGTCTCTATCGAGTTATCCGGGAATCGCCAGCCTGTGCCGGAGCGTTTCGCCAACAGGATTATGTTCAAGGGCGGTTGAGGGTATCTCTCAGCCATTGCTACAGGTGCTTTAGTCTCTATATGCGTGTAAGCCTCTCTACCGGGTTTTCTTATCCTCACCGAGGTTTAGTTTTAAAAGAAAAAAATTATCATTTTTAAAAATAAGCTTTTATTTCAATGCTCTAAAAAGAAGAAAATAAACTTTAAATTAAAATGCAAAGCAATTTATTTTATTATAAAATCTACTCTTTTATTTGAAACCGGTTAATAAATAAATAAGCAATTTTATATTCACATATTTAATATTTAATATTAAAGAATTTTTTTTTTAATAATATTTTATTGATGAAAGATCAACCCGACCGACTGTTTAAATGACATTTTATTTTCGTTGTGGTTCAAAGAGTTCAAATTTGTTTTTGTTTTGTTATTTTTATATAACTGGTTGAGTTTCTTTTCATTTTTATTTGTTAGAGTTATTTTATTATTAGATTTTGAAATATTCAAAATGCAAAGAAAGGAAAATAAATTAAGATTTATGTTTTGTTTTAGAATTTTTAACTTTCATTTTTATTTTTTCTTATTATAAGAGGAAATCCATTATGGAAATTGATAATTACCAATTTAAATAATTTCAATAATACGTCCTGCTTACTATACGTCATTAATTTTCGGTTGGTCACAAAATATAATATATGTTTATACCAAGTAACTAAAGGTAAGCGAAACTCTCCCGTTTCAACAGGCAGAAAAAACTTTTTTATTTTGAATCATTTAAACATAAAATCAAACATTCGTTGTTTTTTTATGAAAAACGTGTTGAAAAGTCAATAAACTAATAATAATTTTCTTCATTTTAAGAAATCAATCAGTATCTTATAAACATCGATAAATTAAATATAGAATTTGTTATGATTTCTACGATACATTTTTTTAAATATTTATGTTTATTAAACTAAAAATAGGGTTCATAAAAATGTGGACTCACACGTTGATGTTTAAAATTTCAATAATTATTTATACAATTAAATTGTTTATATTCATACATTCAATACATTTATTATATTACTATGAATATAAGCGAATTGTTTTCATTTTTATGTACGACTGTCAGATTCTACAACTTACATAATTCTAATAACCTTTGTTGTGTTAACACAATTAATTTTTAAAAAATGGGTGGTTGTATTTATGTACGCGCGTCAGCAGTTACACTGCTTTGGCATAATTAAAAAACAATTTTTAATTGCATGCAAATAATTAATTACAATAAAATAATAAAAGGACTGGAGAAGGAACAGTCAACACAGTCAATAAAGCTCAGTTTGAAAAATTAAATAAATATACCATTTACAGACTTATATATTATTTGTTTGAGCTAGTATTTTGTAACCATAGCAACAAAAGAATTTGATGCACAGTGTCCCCATAAACGTTTATCCAAACTTTATTAAATCAATTATATTTTCCAATTAATTGAACTCTTGATATTTCTCGAGGTGAATGTATTATTCTTATCGTTAATAACATAAAATGCATTAAAATACATCGTGAAAGTTGTACGAACCATAAATAATTGATAATTGTTTGGTGTCTTCATTTAAATATTTCCATTTTAAATTGAACACAAGAAAGTAAAAACTGATTGTAACAAATTTTCTGGAAACAATTTTTTTTTCTGCAAAACATGATTCGTTGTAAATAGTTTTACAATTTTTTGTTTCTCTTCAATCAAATATACATCTGCAGTGTGAAAGTGTTGTCTTTTATTTAAGCATTTTGTATTATTCAATATATAAATAATAAATAATATGAAAGAATTTGGTGTAAACGAACGCTTTACCTCTGTATACAAGCAATAAATATACTATAATACGAATTAACATCGGAAATTATAATTCTCTGCAATCACAAAAACTGTTAATTAAAAAAGAACTGTTTAATTTCCACGAAAACGTTGATTTTTTACACGTCTCAATACAAAATTGACAGAAACGAAGTGAGAACAAAATTACACGACTGTATGTTTCTTCCGATGTAACTTTCGAACTTAAGTTTCCGTTTTAATGAAATTTGCTAGGCATGTTTTATCACATTCACGAAGTTTAAATGTCTCCAAACCAAATAGTATGTATCAGAAGGCGGGAGGGGTGGTGATCGTTAAAACATGATAGCAAAAATTAGCCTTGTAACATCCGAATTCTTAAGTCATCTCAGATATTCAGTATTGTATATGGAGATCAGATCTTATATATTGAATATGTATAGACATTTATAGTGATAAATGTTCCAAATAGGATCATTTCCACATGCATCATAACAGTCAGTCATGCAAAAGTATTTATTGAAATTGTTGTAATTTTCATGCATAAATTGTGATAAGTTGATTTTGGTTTTACATTATTTTTATGGTAAAAATATATTCTAGAATAGTTATTACCTTTTTGATCGATAATTTTAACATGATATGTTTCTAGGCTTCAGTGGAATGAACTCCTAGTTCAAAGACATTCATTCAATGATTTAAAACATCGACTATAAAATATTAAAAAATTATTATATTATTTATTACAAATGTGCTGCGATATTATTTGCCCTACGAAAATTGTGAAAAGTAGGCTGTTTTTGTGAGTCCGAAGCAAAATATTGCTCTCACAAGCTTGAAATTCACTCACGCATTTGTTTTTGTCATTGTAGTAGGGAAATCATTAAAATTTTAGCTAATATATAAAATAAAACATAAGTTTGAAGCTTTTCGGCACAAATTTACGAGCTCTGAAATAAAAATTTGACTCATTTTTCAAGAGAAAAAAAAATCATAGCCAAATTATTATCTAATTTTTCAAATAATATTATAATAGTTTAAAAAAACTAAAAAAACACGCTTCGCGCACCGTAGTTCGCGCACTAGCTCTATCTTTATTACTCTCATGCAAAGGATCCGTTCATATGCGTTCTGCAGCCAACTTCAGAGAGTTACCTACAGACAAACAAACATACGAGTGAAGCTAATAAAAGCGTGTTAAAAAAAAACTTTAGTATCTACCCTGGCAACCAGCTAGCTATAACTGTTGATATTTAATGTCATTACCAGTAGTGACCAATAGATGGTTGAATATCGGTACAGAATGGGCATAAACAATCCTTGATATATGCAAAAATGAATAAGAAAACTGAATGGCAGTTGTTATGTGTATATATCTATACATATGTTTTTATCAAATCTTGGAATTAATACATACTTATATGGTAAATTCATTTTTGCATACGTTTTATCAAAGATTACAACCCATTATTTACCAACAGCTATGTCCATCTCATGGTCACTACTGGTAATCATATTGATAACCAACATTGAACAACTATATAGGTGGTCAGGGTGAACATTGAACATTGAACAACTATACAGGACATGGTGGTCAGGGTAAGTACTATAGAAAAATTGGATGAGCTTCCATCGGTGTTCTTTTGTCATAACTAAAACATATACAAATTTTTAGAAGATTATTTATAAATGTGTTTATTTTTTTTGGAACACATTTGATTTGTACGGCAGATCATATATTTTAAAAAGCAGTAAATCACAATTATAAATAGCTTCAAATAAATATTGTAAACATTATTCACATAAATAAAATGATATTCAATTCAAACAAACTCTGAATACTTTCAATATCGAGACTGCTCGGTAATAAGGATATGATGATGATAATGATGTAGGTGGTATGGTAGCCATTTGTAATAAAATGCATTTGTTCCGCGATAAATGCTCTTGCTTGCTTGCTTGTTGCTTGTAGGTTAAAGTTTAAATCCGGATGTATATACATTTGTTTTTTTATACTAACAATATAAATATAAGTCGTGTGTATATTAAGTAAAAATTTCTAATATGTGCTACATTTAATACAGAGAGATGATTTTTTTTTTTACAGATTATACTTATCATGTAATTGATATTTATATGTTTTTAATTTAATTATATATAAATGTGTGTGTAGGTATTATTATTGAAAGTATTTTTCTTTTATTGTAGTAAAATATGAAAAGGTACATAGATAGGCATTTTAATTTGTTGATAAAAAGTTTTAGATGTTACCATAATTCAATCGTCCGTCACTTCGTTTTTAGACTGAGTGTAAAACGATATTTTAATAAAGTAGTGTCCTTATTGCAAATACTTAGAATTCTTTTAAATTTTTTCAATGTCATTGTCTTCTCCGAACAAAGAATTACTTTTAAATCTATTTTTGACTTTATGTAAAAAACTTGGCAATTGGTGATTTTATATTTTTTTAAAATAGTGCCTCTCTTACATTCATCCGATATCTATAAACGACACCGCAATTAAGGTAGCGTGTAAGTTTAATAAAATTTATTTAACCAAAAATTGCTCCCAAAATGCTCTATCATTATACGTAATTGGTTCGGTGATTAGGTAATTATTTAATTAATTATTTGCAATCAAAATTACAAAAACTATTTTCTCTCTATTTGCTCTTTCAATATTAATCCATTTGATTCCGCAGTTACTTTTATTTATGCATAATTAATTAAAGACAGATGAATCAATGAAAAATGAGATATTTGCTTTTTCATTTTTAATATATGTGTGTTGTATCCTTTTTTGAATTCAGTATAAACAATTCTTTAAACTTTTTTAGCCACATAAGTGTTAACGAACACAAATTTATTTTATGTAGATTTAAAAGTGATAATTAAAATATATCGTATTGTAATCAAACAAAAAATAAATAAATATATCCATTTTTATTGTTTTACATTCGGATATATATATATATAAATAAATGTATCTTATTTAGGTCGTTTACCTCAGACTTTAAACGATTTATTTCTACAGTTAGAGAAAACATAGTGTTTTTCATCATGGTTCCAATGTCATTGTTTTGGTGCAATTTCTTTTCAAAAAATTTGTCACTAGAATGCATTTTCTCTCAGGGAATGAATTTATTGAAGAAAAACCCCAAAATTTATGCCAATAATTATCAAAAATACAAGAAAACTTTTAATAGGATATAGATATAATTGATATTATATTGATTTGTATAGGTGAGAATATTTATCTTTATAGAAATCAATTTAATTACCGTTTCCTGTTAAATGTCAAGGTGAAACAACAATTGCATTTTATTTAAATATCGTAATATATAATAATAATACTATTTTTTTAATATTAAATATCATATTTCATTATTACTAACCGCATTTCTTTCTCTTACATATAAATAGAATTGAAAAAAAGTAAGTTTTTCACAGTACTTTTATGTAAAGAAAAGTTAACCACTTCAAAAACAATGGTGAGATATCAGATATAGCCGCGATAAAATAACCTTCTGAGAATTATAGAATCGTAAAATCGCATTGATCAATTCTTAGTTTATGTACTGTACTTAAGAAAACGTTTAAAATTTTTAAGGAAAGTTTGTAAAATTTTCACATTTTGAAGATAATCGGTGTAGATTTTGCAATAGTAATGAAAATAATGTTAATAAAATATAATATTTAATTGAAAAATGCTGTTGTAGTATCAATTGAAATTATTGAATGGCGTTCATTTCTGTAGGATTTTTACAACACGTGCCTAAAAGTTTTTTTGAGTTTGATATTGACTAAGCAATATTTTCCGATAACTAAGAATTTTTCCTTTTCATTGTCTAACTAAACAAAATTTTCAATGGATAATTTCTTGACTAAGCATATTTATTATTCTTTATCTAGAAAGATAAAAAAATTAATAAAAAAAAATTTGTGGTTATTATTATGTGATTAACATTTGAAAATCATCCATAAAATCGTCATTGAAAAAGTTTTCGCATTTAGGGTAATTCCAAATTATTCCGCATTAATGTTTTCGTGGTTTCTGACAACGAATCTAATGAGAAGATAAATTTATAATCAGGGGAATGTTTGATCATTTTTTGGCAATAAATATTTAATGTTTTTTTGGTCCGAATTTTTTAGTGAAGTAAATTTTTTATTACTGTTTCATGATTCGTGTGAACTATAGTTTTTTTTATATAAAACTAGTAGGTCTAAATAAAATAATTGATATTGATTTGAAGGTCATTTATGGCATAATCTTATAATAAAAAACGTATTTATATACAATTATTATTACTATTATTACTCTCACTTCATCTAAATATAAGTAAGCTCTAAGTAAACCGCTCCATGACATACCACAGTTGTCGTAATATAATTTTAATATAATTACAAAATAATAGAGGTAGCGTAGTGAAGTGGACAATGAAAATGTATTACTATAGCACTGTGTGATGTCTATTCAATCTATTGTATTTCCCACCAGAGTCGACTCTGTTCATATAGTAGTTTATATCTTTTGTTTTTGTTATATTACTAGAATCATTTCGGCTGAATAAGGGCTCTGTACCAAAATCATCGCTTGCACAATCTGTTTATAAAGAATATAATCTGAAACCCAGAAAAAAACTGTAAAAAGTCATCCACACTTATCAGTCACGTTACAGTTCAGTCCCCGGTGAGTTTCAATCAAGGTAACCGATCTTTTACAGATATGGACGTCGCGTTTCAGTTTAGTCACAGTTCAGTATTCGTGGCATCCTTGTTCCTTCAATAGTTTTTGTATTCCCACACTAACACACAACAAAAAATGCCGTCAGTCAAATTGTAAAATATCATTGGAAACGAATTTATAAATAACGGAACTGTGATTGGAGCCGCACTAAACTGAACTGTGACGGACAATTGTAGATACTTTCCATTAGATTCCATAGGTTAAGATTATTTCTGACTGGGGCTGAAAGACTGAACTGTGCTGTGACTGCCATATGACTGGATAGGTAGAGAAATGAGGAAACTTTTCGATATCGATCATAAACAGACACGAATCTTACTGGTCTCTTTTGTTCGTTAAGCAAAATTAGTTTAAGCTTAATGCATGCCACAATTTATCAAAATTGGCAACAAATTAAAAAAATCACACAAAATTTCAAATTTATTTCAAAACGTAATGACGCAATCGAGAATTTTACTTGCATCGATATTGACTAATTCCCATTTTCCTGAATTTTCGTATTAGAAATTTTTATTGCGCTAACCATAAAGGAACTACTCGTTAAGTTTCGGCTTGTTAATCATCAACAAAAATTAAGGCAATGTATTTTAGACTATTCATAACCCTTAAAGCAAGAACGTGACTCACATAGTTGACCGTATTTTTTTTCTCTATTAGCTTATTATTTAAAAAATAATAATTATTATTGTGTTAAGGACACAAATAATTTAAATTTTATTCATCATTGCTTACAAACAAGTTATAACAAAAAAAACACACTAATAATCATAAATATCCAAATGTTTTGTTTACTGCTAACTCTGTTGTAATAAAAACATTACTTGCGCTCCGACAAACAAAAATCTTTTATTTTTAAATCACAATTTCATTGGAAATTGAATAGGTTGTTGATTTTACTCTAAGCCTAAACACAATTAACATTGTTTTCATGAAAAATTTGGAAAATTAACCGAGACACATCTGTGTTAAATCAAGTGTGGGTACAATAGGTAATTTTATACACCCGTGATAGCTAATAGTGCTATTTAAATTTTCATCAACGCCTTAATTTGACTTAGAAATTTTGTTTGATTTTGATAAAAATTATGATAAAAAATTATTATATTCAAAGTAAATCAATAATTAATTGAATTATATTAAATTAGTAAATAGTGAGAGTGTTTAGTTTATACAAAATGTTTTTTTTTTCTGGTACACAATTAAATTTATTCCAATTAATTTAATACATTTTTTTTTTTATTTAGTTCTTTGCATTTAAATAGTTAATTAATTGACCATGAATTTTGTGGGATAATTATTAATCATAATTATTTTTTTTTTAAATAATTTATATGAATTATTTAAACCCAAATTTATTATAATAATTAATAAATAATTTGTGGAATTTTTTAATTAGGTTATATTTTATTAGTTGTATTATCATTAATAATATTTACTATCTCTCTTTCTTATTAGTTGATTAATTCGTTTCAATATTTAGTTAAATTACTATATAAATTAAAGCTTAATATAGACGAATAAAACTATAGAAACTGGTTTAGCAGACTATTCGTTTTCACGACAAAAAAATTATGCTTTCATGCAATATATTAATTTTTATAATTTAAATTATGACAGATCCATTAATTTTCTAAAAATGGCAAATGGTCTTTTGATAATGCAAAAAAAAATTTGTTGACATATTGTAAGTGTATAAAATATATTTTTATAAACCAAACTGCTGTTTTATTCTGATTGTAGTTTTTTTTGATTCGATTAACAATCAGTGATTCAGAAACTTTTAATATTCTATTTAAAATTTAATTCGAATCCATAAAATCATTCTTTTTTTATATAAATTTCATAAAAAATAATTTGTGTGTTTTTCGTTTGTTTTAGGTAAGCTGATTCTTCAAAGAATGACCGTCTTGTAATCATATTTTGGGTATTGTAAATTTTTTGATTTTATTTTAATTTAATAAGAAAAACCTTACCTTTCAATTGTAATATTTTCCAAAATATTCAATTTTATAAACGTATTTTTGAAAAAATGTGCATTTTTTGAAAAGTAAAACTATATTAATGTCGGCATTTTAAAAATGCATTTATTTGCTGATAATATATTAGTGATAATTGAATTTTATACTTAAATGAATGAATTAGCAATTGCATTGTGATTGTTTAATTATAATACAAATGTTAAATTTATTTCATGAATGTAATATTATTTAATGAAATACTAAGTGTATACTCTTAGAATATTTTTCTTGACTGCTATTACACTATCAAACATATGATAATAGATCTGTGCTAAAGAAATTTGGCCCAATGTCCATAATTACACCATATCATTGATAAAGTAGCTTTTTATATACCTTACTCAATATTAGTATAACTTTTTCATCTACGAAAATTGTGAAAAGAGATGTTTTCTTTTTCGGAATCCGAAACCCCCCGTCCAAAGTTTGAAATTGAGGGATATTCGATTTTTATCACTTTAATTTGGATATTACTTCCCTATTTTTTTAGGGAAAATCCTCAAACCCTAAAAAATATCAATCAAATATACACATTTTGATTGATTTTGGAGTGAAGTCTCCAAATATATATATGCGATTGATTTTGGAGTGAAGTCTTCTGAAGTAATAGATTTATTCGCATATTTCACATAAAAAAATCCCTTCTCTGGCTATGAACATAATCACGTGTGAATATTAATTATTAAAAAAAAAATAAAGATGTTTTAATTAAAATGCCATAACTTCTGATTATTACTGAGTAGTTAGCTAGCAGTCAGTATTGTGGAGAAAGTTAATATTTTATTTCATTTAATTTGAATATAATCATTTATAAAAAAAAAAAAAAAAAAACATTGTAAATTAAATACCATAAATATTGAATTTATATGTTAATTAAGTTGTAAAAATAATATGAGATAATAATAATTAAAAGAATTAGGTTACGATGCATTTGAATAATAAATTTATAAATTATCAAAAATTATTGAAATTATTTCAAATATAGTTTTGAAAAGTATTTGATATCTGTTCAATATTTTTACATTTACGTCATTGGATTTGGTTTTGATCATCAAAAAGTTCAATCGATATCATATTATTTTTAACAAATAATTAATGAATATTTTTTTAGGACAGTGATTAGGTTTTTTTGATCCGGCATTAATGATTTTTTAGCATTTAATCAGATTCTTTAGCATTTAGTAGAAAACAAATTTTTCCATTACCAAAATTCTGTAAATTGGGTCGTCTTCGTGATTCCTTTTTCGTCAAGCTACAAATTGACAAAAAATTTGTTTCTTCGTTCTTGTACTGAGAAGATAATTCAATTAAAACTGCATAAACCATTTTGTCCAACATTTGATAAAAGAGAATGTCCTTTGTCCGATTTTAAAATTATTTTTTTTCTACGCTTGTGGGAGCATTCGAAAATTTTACGATCTTCGGAAAAGGAAATTGCCCACTGTACATAATTTTACGTAGGGGAACATGTTGTTACATATTAATCATAATTAAACCTTGTAGAAAGTTTTGGAAGCTTATTGATATAAATGGTGGCTTAAGCAGTTTTTATAAATTTTTGTTTTTAAAATTTAATTATTTTATTTATTAATTTTTTTGTTTCATTTCAAATTCGTCTTTATTCCAATCTTTCATTGTTTACAAAAATTATCGTATTTTGTAAACAACAAATATTACATGTTTATCGCATTAAATTCCATTTCAAAAACGTTTTGATTCAACGATAAAATAAATATCAAATTAAATGCGCGTTTTGTGTGTCTATTGTCAACAAGGTTGATAATTAATCAACTCATTAATCAAATCATTAAAATCTACTTAAAAATTAAAAATGTATTAACTACAAAAAAAAAAACGTTTTTTAAAATAAATAAATATTTGTTGATTAAAGAATAACATATTTCCATAATTATGATAATAAATATTTATAAATATAATTAACATCAGTTAACAAACACACACAGTTAGATAGTGAAAACACATTTTTGATTAAGACTGTACATTTTACCTTCAAGTCATCACCATCAGCATCATTAAGTCTTGCTGAAGATGTATCTTTCTTAAGGTAGTTTATGTTTAAAAATATTGTTTTTTTCATATACTGAATTGGTCATCTGTAAGAGGATCAAGTTATCAAGTTTCCTTCTATCGGATCGCTGCTTTGAAAACGTAATTTCTTTCTTTACATTGGAAGGTTTTGAAATTTTTGTTAATTTTTTTAGGTATTTTATTCCTTAAACTTTACGAAACTTATATCTAAATACCAATCAGACTTACTAGTTTCTTTACAACTATTATAAACTGCACTTTTGAGTTATATATCTAGTTGAGATAAGTCAAATCTGTAGTCTAAATGTGTCGTCAACTCTTTGGCAATTGCTACTTTTTCGTGTATAACTCTTAATTTAATCTTGATTATTGAAATAAAACTTCTTTAGGCACGCTTGACTTGGGTAGTAAGCTGTCGAATGCGTAACGAAAGCATTACGAAAAGTGGGCATAATAAAAATTGGAAAAAAAATGGAAAAGTTTTAGAATCTGACAGTCGCGCACAGAATAAAAAAAATTCGCTTGTATAAATAATAATAATCGATAATACATTTAAATAAATGTATCATTATCTTGCACGTTAAACCCTATAGATACTTCTATCTCATACTGTAGCACGATTTAATCCTATAGATGTAAGTGGTTGTCTTTTTTTACTGTCACATTTTTGTTTCATCCAGTTTGATGAGATCACAACGATACTAAAGAAGTTTCAATTCAAACCTAGTGAGATTGGAAGCAATGAACAAAATACTTCTGTAATTGACAACCAGACATCTGTGGTGTAGTTAGTTGGTAGCACATCCGACTAGCAAAATCATGCTCGCGGATTCGATCCCCGATAGATGTGTAATGTTTCCAATATTTCTTCTTCCTAAATATTAATATATCTAAGTTATAGAATCTGACAATCGCACACGAAATGAAAATATGTAGCTTCTATTCATAGTAATAGTTCAAAACTAGCACAGAATGTTTCAAGAAAACGAGTATCCTTTTTCGAGTTCGTCTAATGAACATGGTAGTTAAACAAGGATCACCTTAATACTTAAGTATACTTAAGAAGTTAAGTATACTAATACCATTAAGCAATTTTTCTTGAATATAACTTCAACACAACACACACAAATTGTAACAGCAGCTGGGTTGGCTAGTCTTATTTAGCTCTTATGAATGTAATGTGTGTATAAGTTTTACTTCTACAACTCAATACACTTAAGTCGTGTTTAACACAAATGCATGTGAATTAAGAGTAGTGGTGGTATAGTTATTAAGTATAACTTGCTTTATACTCGAGCGCATTTAGGTTTTTATCTCGACATTCAGTTAGTATAGTAGATGCACTTCAAAGTTTGAGGATTTTTTGATATCATTAAATAGTTATCATTAAATAGTTTCGCTTTATATCTCCTAAGGTTTCTCCATAAAAATACTGCCTGATATAGAAATTTTTTTGAAGTAAAACTTCTATACGCATGCTTGACTTGGCGAGTAAACGTGTGAATGCATGACGAGAGCGTTACGAAAAGTGTAATCGGGTGAGACGAACGGAAGTTGAGACGGAAATAAAAGTTAGCAAAGGCAGAAAGAGAGTATAAACATTCATATTTGACATACATAGCTAAAGAAGTTTTACTTCAGTCGTGTGATCTAAACCACACTCGTATTGTTTTCTACCATTTTTTATACAAACTTCTTTTATTTACTCCCATATTTTTGATAAAATGTTTTCCAGATATTCGTAACAAACTCAAAGCATGCCTTTTTTAGTGTTAAATGGCTATTTTTAATCACGGATATCTCAAAAACTGTTCACATTTTGAACAAAATTTAATAGGGCATGTTTTTGTTAGCATTAGTTCTTTTGTCGATTTCTATGCCTATCTTGAGGTTTTCCTAGCCGACTTCATGACTTCAGACAAACTTTGAATTAGTAAACTTTTAAATACATGTCAATAAAAATTCAACAACAAAATACGATTTTGACTACTCGATTGAAGTAAAATTAAAGGCTCCATTTATGTATATATGTTTATACTCTCTCTGCCTATCTTCACTTATATTTCCCTCTCAACTTTCATTTGTCTCGTCCGAACACGCTTCTCGTAACGTTCTCATCTCGTATTCAAAATCTTAATCCCCAAATGAATAATGCGTAAAGATTTACTTCAAAAATTTATTCAAATCCATTCTCTATACCATTCTCTTTAACTGAATTCCATCATTTTACACATACATTCTCTATAACTAAATTCCATCATTTTACACATACATTCTCTATAACTAAATTCCATCATTTTACACATACATTCTCTATAACTAAATTCCATCATTTTACACATACATTCTCTATAACTAAATTCCATCATTTTACACATATATTGACTATAGTTGTACTCGACTATAAAAAGTATACTTTATAAGTATTGTGTATACACTGTCTGTAGTATAGTAAATACTGTCTTAATAATACACCACTTTTATTATTGAAATGAAATGGTGAGTCAGTCACGTCAGGACCATGCGTCCATAGAGCTCGTATTGTGAATTTACTCAACATTCTCTCTGGAATAAGTTATTGAATCGCGTGTTTTTGTTTGAAACAAGTTTACGTTTATTTCTAACTTATTTATCGCGAATTTTTTTGAATTATTAAATAAATAAATAATCGTGATATATTTTTTAAAGAAGTAAACTATATTATTAATAATTTTTTTAAACGTATCCACGGATTCAGAACGATTGTTTTTGGTGTATTGTTGTTGTTTTTTTAATTATTTATAAAACGAAGTATTTTTACCTAGTTATTTGATTTAATGAAAGTGATTTTTTTTTATATTGTTGTGAAATAATTCTAAATTTATTTTTTCGTATATTTAAAAGTGAAGGTGTTTTAAAAGTGTGAATTAAATTTTTTTACCTTTGTTGAAGAACAAACGGAGATTTCATTGTTGGGAATTTATTGGTTTATTTATAGGTAGTTATTCGTTTATTATTCATATATTTTAATTAATTTGTTTTATGCAATGTGAGTTTCGTATTTTCCTAAAACGTTTTGGAATTTCCCAAAATAATTAAATGTTAATTAATAAATAAAGAGAAATTAATAAAATTGAGAAAAATAATAAGTGCCGAGAAAATTAAATCTTGTGGCATTTCCACTTACATTAGGTATGAATTGGCAGATCAAATTATGTTTTTGACGCGGGCAAGGAGGAATTTAGGCGAGTTATTATTCTGGCACTTTGACGAATAAATTTAGATGCGATTCATTGTCTCAATTGCGTGCATTTCTTAAGGTTTTAGGCACAGGATTATAAGGAAACGATGAAACGTTTACTTTCCGCGCACTATCTTACCATGATATTCAATTTCTGGACTAAATTAACTCGGTACTGTTTACTTCCAAGCCCTCTGCAATGATTCTGGCAATGTTAGTTAGAGTAAAAGTATTCTTTCAATACTCCCTTTTCGAGGTACTTGAGTCTGTAAAAATCGAGTATCGCATTTTTAAATTGTAATAGAATACCGAACTTATTCTAAATTTGCTCTATTTCACATCAAAATGAGAAACTAGACTCAATGCCATATCAAATCTAAGTAAAATTGGTTAAAAAACAAAATAGTTTTAAGCTATCTATTTTCCGCTAGCCTATTATTGGTGATAATAGCTTAAATATTCAGAATATGGATATCCGGAAAAAGCTTATTTAGAAAAGGTGTGTCAATCGAAAATATCTTTGTTATAAAAACTTCTCTTCAAAAAAAGGCCAAACTTGTCTTTGAATATTCCACAAACCTGATTTCGCCCATTCACATGAATGAATTTTTATCCGATTAAAGTAGACTAATCTTTGAAATACACGGCTGATCGTAAGAAGTATTTAAACACTGGTCTTTTTTTACGTATATTGCATTATATAAAATTTGTTTAAGGTGTGTGTACATTAAAAAATGATCAAGCTGAGACAGTTTTTATACCTACATATTTTGGGTCTTGACTAGTAGGTACATTATTAATATATTAACACCAGGATGTAAGGATCATATTGTATTGTTATATATTGTAATAAATAACTTACTGTTACTTGTATTGATATATGAGAACAAATAATTCAATCTCATATTCAATATAATCAATGAAGCGATCAACTTCCCAATATGATCGCTACCCTACCCAACCCAATTTTATAAATATTAAATATAACATATGATATTAATTTAACAATAGAGGTTTGATTAAAATTAATGTTCTGAAAGTAATAATAAACAAGTGAAGATAACAACTAAGTTAATTGTTTTAATACTCGATATATGGGTGAATATCAATGTTTGAATTAATCATAAACATTCATAAAGTAATTTGGGTATTATTAAAGAGAATAAATTTCGATGTTTTGTCCCAATTTCCTAGATTAAAAATATTTTGTCTTTTATAAACACGTATTTTGATTACAAAGTAGTCATCATCAGTATGAATTATCTATTTTAATTTGTAGCGTTCAAAGTCCAAAAATAGTTAGCCATATATTCAAATTTTTTTGGGATAAAGGACATAGTATTCACCTTGCAAATGAGAATAATAAAAAATGCATAAAACTTTTGTTCGTATAAATACTACATAAAATTCTTTCTTTTGGTTGCAGAACAGGAAATTCCCATCACTTTAGTTTTATTGCCTCTACCCCATTTATCATATTTATTATAGTCCATAAAACTAATTTCGATATATTAAGAGAAGTATCATGCCTCTAAAATTGCTATACAAATACATTTATAATTTGCAATTTGATTTTTAAATTTTAATAATAATTTTATCTTGTCGAAGATAAAATTTAAATATATTAAAAGTGAAATGAAAATTATTTCTTTTGTTTATAAACATGGCTTACTTTACCTCGGTGATTTAATATTTAAATTTGATGATGTGCGGTTTGTCAAAACTAACAACTGAGTCTAGACAGGCAATTTAGGTGTATCAAATTTATTCATACCCGCTAGATATTTTCATATATTTTCTAAAATAACCTTTCTATATGATCTAAAAGAACGTATTATTTTATGAAAAAAATTGTATCGAAAAAGTAAATAAGGATTAAAAAAATGGCTGCGTGTACGTTATGTACGCGCGTCAGAAGTTATACTTCTTTTGCATCATTAAAAAACAATTTTTAATTGCATGCAAATAATTAATTACAATAAAATAATAAAACGACTGGAGAAGAATTGTAAAAAGTATATTCTTTTAATAATCTCATTTATTTGATTTTGGAAGAAAACGCTAAGATACTACAAAAGACTTTTAATATCCTTCGGGATAAGCCAAAAATTTTAATAACTTCAGATTTCTTTTTAAAATACTTTTTGTCCTTTCAAGCACAACAGTTGTACAAAATAGAATCCTTTTCGTTTTAAATTCGGTCTAAAAAACTTACAAGATCCTTGTAGGTTAATAAATGCGCTTTATACGCATTTCATATTCCATGTAAGTTTAATTTTGAAAGGAAAAAATACAGTTAAATAAATTGTTTATTCTCGCAAGATAATTTTAGAACACCTATGTTTTACAATTTCACAGTTTTAATTAAACTAAAATGTTTTAATTGCAAATTAAATTTTCAACCAATAACATAAGTTAAAATGTTAATACTATTTAATTATACATAAATTAAATAATATAATTTTCTAAAATTATCTGTTTCAATAAACTTTGATCTTTGGTATAGATTTTTGTTTTTTCGTTTAATTATTACAAATTGTAATTTTCCAGTTTGAATTAAAATTAATTGTACATTCAATTATACAAAAAATTAAATTGTATTAAATAATTTTATTAAGGAAAATCCGATATTTTTTATTATTATTATTATTATAATGTGAAAGTGAGGGTTCATGTTTACTTCTAATAAAGACAATTATTATAGGAAATCATTTCAAATAGGGAAATACGTTGTGTAAATATAATGACGTATTGTTTATAAATTCTTTTATAATATTATTTAAAGTACATTTTTTTTAAAATTATTTAAGTATACATTTCTTTTTTGATCAGGAATTAATTTTTCCTATTTTTCCTAAGCTTCGAAACCGTTATTTACGAACGATATTTCGCAAGCGTTATAAGACCGTGTTCACAATGAAAGTATCTTTGATTTTATATTAGTAACATAGTGTTTGTTGGGGTATTTTATATGAAATTATCATGCCACGATGAACCATTTTCGTACTTAATTGTCTATAAGTCCCATTAGTTTCTAAGAGATGGCGGTGTACGTTACTTATTTGGTACAGCTTGTCAACAAGTGTGGTTTTTCTAGGTAGAGTTGGCATCATGTCCATGGTGCAAAAATTTAATGATTAAATAAATGGCCATTAAGTACGTTCTAGGTTTGATAGTACGGTTTCTTGCATTTGATGTGAAAAATATTGAGGAAATGAGAAAATTTTTCCAGTTTTTCGTATAGAGTAAAGTGATATACCATATTTTTCCATACAAAATTCGAAAGTCTAATTCAAATTTATGACTGTCTTCATATTTGTAGTATTTTATGAATACTAATGATTAAAATTAGTTCTCTCAACTATATATTGAGTATCTAATCAATTAACAATGTTCGTTATTACTTTCACATATTTTTAGCATATAATTTTATATCATCAATTCATAATTTCGTACCAAATTCTCACATAATCACAATAAGAAATGACAAATAATATACATTAAAGCTATCAATTATCAATAGAAAATTTACAATAAAAATGTGTACTCATATTGAAGTGAAAGTTTATGAAATTTATCAACTTATTTATTTTTATTCAATTGCTAAATAAATTTTTGAATCTTCATGTAACTATTTTCAACAAATATATTCATTCAACTGATAATAATTGACTTAAATTATCATTCACAAAAATAATAATTTTAATGTTTATTATTTATTCCATGTAAATCTTGATAAATTATGAAGTACTTGATAATTGAACACATTTATACATGGGTTTCACATTAGACATGGTAAACTTCCAAATTTATTGTTCAATTGGAACTTGCTTCGAGAGCCGGACCCAGCCGATTCAAAGTTCTATGAAAACGATAAAAAAATTTGTGGTACTTTATACCTATTTTAAAAACATTAAATACGCTATTGTTATGTCCTGCGTGGATCAACCCAGTGATGTATAGAAGACATCATTTTATATTCAAATACAAAAATGTTTATTTTCTTGAAATAACTGTTCGACCGGCTCTAGGACGATTTATGAACATTTTTTAAAATTTGATATAAGAAAATTTTTAAGTATCTATTTTGAAGTATTAAAAGAATGTGACATTGACAAAATTAAAAATATTATCGATAACAATAAATGGTTTTATATAGAATAAAATGCGCTGGAAAATTGTCAAATATGCATTTTTTATCAGGAAAACAATACTTCCGAAATTGGAGGTTGATTAAAAAAAATATAAAAAGCGGTATTTCCTAAGACGTCTTGATATGATTGACTCATAATGAGTTTTAAAGGAAAAACATTAATTCTATGTTATTAATAAATATAGAATTTAGTTTGAATTAATCAAAAAAAAAAAATCTAGTCTAGAAAAAATGCTTTGCATAAAACAAGTAAATATAAAGATAAATTTGATTGGTTAGCATAATCAAAATAACTTGAGTCTTTATTTTTATTTATATGACAAACGCCATCATATATAATGTTACCATAATTTGTTTATATTCAAAGAAATAGAATATTTATATTCATATATAAAATAAATTCTGCAAAAAACTGTAATCGTATATTTTGATAGAATATGTAAGTATATTCACACATTTTAATAATTTTATACGTATATGTATGTGTAAAGTTTACACTGTAAACTATCTCAAATTCGTCATGGAAAATTTTAAAGAAATATTTATGTTATTGTCAAATAATATTATCTAATGTACAGGATCTTTCAGAAGGCATGAAGGCAATTTTTTTTTCGATTTTTGGAAGTCTTAGGTAAATTTTGAAATCACCTTGGACGATTTACTATACAGCTAAGATTATCCAGGAGATTTAATTATGTGCGTCAGATCTGTACATAGGTGACGTTCAGTTCAGTTCAGTTCAAATGACGAAGCGAATGTAACGAAAGCTCATGGCAACTGTTCAAAAATTCAAAATTTTTTCACCACACAATGTGGTGTATTCGAGTTACATCCTGTCACAAATTGACCCGTCCGAATAAATCCATCTGATTAGCTGTCTTACAAAAGATCTCCTCTATCAATATTTAGTTGCATAAAATATATATTTAATCGAATAATGAAAATTATTTCCTACTTTTTGAAACATACATTCATCATTAAATTAATATTTAGATTAAGATTAAATGATTTGAAAGACAAAAAAAAAACGTTCAGACGTCATAAAATATGCCAATTTTTTTATAAGATTAATTTGATAACATATTGTGAAGGTTTAAAATGACGACTTTTTATTAAGATAAATATAAATATTATTATTTAAAAATATTTTATTCAATGTAAAATTAAGTTTATTTATATTTTTTATTCTGTATTGTATTTATTATTTATTTCAAAAAAATTAATTCCATAATAAATATATTTTTATTATAAAATTTACATGTATTTCTGTAGTTTGTTTTGCATTATGCAAATTTCTATAATATTCTTTTTTTGACAATAAGAGAAATCTACACAAATATTAAAGTATTTTTTATATTTTTAAGGTTATTCGATGACAGAAATTCTAGAAAAAAATTAATTGATTAAGGGTGCTTTCTTAATTTTACCAACTTTTTGATTGAATAATTTGTAGAAATTTTACAAAAATAAATTTAACTTTACAGTAAATAATGTTTTGTTTAAAATTACCATGTCTGTTCACACATATTGAATGTATTAATTTTTACAAATTTTCATAAGACAACAATTTAATTAAATATAATTTTTATCTATATAAGATGTATTTTTTTAAATAATTTTATAATCATTAAAAAAAAATATTCTATTTTTGACATAATAAAATTTAAATTTGAACTTCTTCTCAAAAACTAAATGCATTTGATGTGCATTGTTTGAAAAATCAGTTTTGCATAAAATTTTGATTGAATAATTTATATGCAATATTCATTAAAAAAATTACCGTAAATAATAAAATGGTTTGTTTATTCAAATAAACAATATAAATATATTAAATACATGTTGTCTAGTCACACGATATCGTTGTATTATTCATTTTCTCCAAGATGTTTAGTATACATTATATTGGTTAATCATTAGGAAAATTTTAAATAAATCTTATATTGATCATTATGACGGTTTACAGCAGCAAAACCTTCAAAAAGAAGTACAATTATGGTTAAAAACTACGTTTAACCAGATACAAAGAGCACATTAACAGTCATAAAACTTGTTCTAACTTCTCCATTCATGTTACCAATTCAGGTCATAAAGTTGATAGTGAACACAAGCCGAAGGTGTTACATATTTGTGACAAAAGCCAAAAATTAAATTTGCTAGGAGATAAATAAATAAAAATAAAAATTTAATAATTTTAAATAATCAAATAGACCTTAATAACTCCACTTTATTAAATTTGAAATAATCAATATCGTAAAAATATTTTTCAACTCCACCCACAGTCTCTTCATTCTCAATAATCTTACCTACTTTCCAAAATAAGAAAATAATTATTTAATGACTTTATAAGTCAAATATAATTTTTAAAAATTAATAGGTTCGTGTACGTTATGTACGCGCATCAGAAGTTATACTTCTTTGGCATCATTAAAAAACAATTTTTAATTGCATGCAAATAATTCAAATAAAATAATAAAAGGACTAGAGAAGGATAGTCAACACAGTGAATAAAGCTCAATATAAATTTGAAAAATTCAATAAATATATATTTTCTGACATAAAGTGTAACATAAATCATAACATCTTCAACCAGTGAATATTGTGTGACGGGAAAATTAGACAGTTTCCATTGATTTGATCGCTATCATGTAACTAGCCAATAAAACAAAAAAACTGTTATTTGTATATCTTTTTTAAAACACAAAGTTTATGTATAAAATTGATGTGCAATCAAGTGATTCGTTTATTGTTATGTGAATGGATTCAATGGATACTAATCGGTGCTGTGCATTCATTGCATACAGTAATAAATTATTACGGTAACTAATAAATGGCTAAGAATAGAAAATGAATTTCGAATGATAATACAACAAACTTCTTTACCATTTACAAGTTTAACAACATGTCATTCTGTATAACCGATGATGATCGTATCATCATCAATTCTGTGTGTCTGTCCGCCCACATAATAAAGTCAATGTGCAAAAAAAATTTAATAAATGTTTTCAATATGCTTTTTATGTTATTGCAATTTTTGTGGGAGTTTTTTTTTATTTAATTATGTAATGTGAATTTATTAATTTGCTAAATTTAGAATTTACGCCATACGCTGACTTAAGATTTTAAAAACTTGTACAGGTTTTTTATACTCGACATTTAAAGAATATGTCAGAGTATATAAATCAAAGTCTAATTGTAATGCTAGTAAATATTGATCGAACAAACTTTTAGTATAGGTGTTTATAGAATCACCTAATTAGTCTATCCGTCATCAAGATAACTTAGTAACGAAAGGAGATAGCAATTTGAAATTTTGATGACATATTCTGGACATAATATAAACAGTGAGTTTCATCAAGATAACTCAAAAAACGAAAAAAAGGACGTATGCTGGCCATTAACAGTAAGTTTAGGTTCGTGAATAAGCAATATTGGTACATTGGATCCAGTGGATTGAAGACCCAAATCATAAACCATACAAGATACAAGAAATATTCAAATACAAAAAATGTTGGTTATCTTTAAACCAACAACTTTTGTTTGAAATATTTTTTCGTAAAATGTTTGAATTTGACAAAAATTTTAGCTCAAATCACGCAAATAAAGTAATATAACTATAATTATTATTATTATTTATTTATAGACTGGATATTTAGAGTTTTTTTATGAATGCTAAATTGATACTCAATCATGTGTCGAATATCTATACAATTAACTCTGTTAGCTTTTATCTTCACTTCTTTTCTATACCTACTGGCTTATTATATGGCTGAATATATTTTATAGAAAATATGAAATTTAATGTAAATTAATATTTTGATTGTAACATCTAATTGAAATAATTTTTACACTTAATTTTTTCTTTTTACAATTTTGTAAACCATATGTTGGTTAAATTATTACTTATAAAATATGGTAGTTCAATTAATTCCAGCTAATTTAATTATAACAACAAAGTGCATTAAAATTATAATTTAAATCATGAAAGTAAGTAAATGCAAAAATGTATATAATTGATTTTTCAAATTTAAAAGTATTCAGTACCAAATTTGCAGGCAAAAGATATTATTTGTACATATTAGTATTAATCGCGAATGCATTGTGTTTTGGAAAACTTTTTATAACTTTTAAAATAATATTCTTGTCGATATTGAATATTATTTATTGATATAAACAATTGAAATGAAATATAATTATTTTTAATTCAACAATCGAATAAATTATTAAATTCATCAAATAAATTTGATTCCAATAAATTATATTTGTACAAAACATTTTGATGATGATATATTATAAAAATAAGAGTGAAATTTGTTGTTTCGCTTGAATTTATTTATTTATATATTTAAATATTTAATTTAATAATAATAATAATGATTATTATTAAACCATTTCAAGAATCATATTGTTTCGTCAGCAAACATGCATATGTATTTACTTATAAGTGTAACAATATAACATATTATGATTACACATACTTAGAGTAATATTATTATTATTATTATTATTTAAAAACGAGAATGAATCTAACCTACTTATTCAGTGAATAAAATATTTAATTCAAACAAGAATTTTATTTTATATTAAATGAAGCGAACCATATATACACAAACAAATAAACTCGCTGGCTGCGTGCTGCTCATGATTTGGAAATGTAATTAGCATTTAATAAGTATAAGTAATGTAAAGTTTTTATTTTAATAAAATTATCATCGCTGTGTATGATGATATAAAACTTTATTTATTTTAATTAATTATTTATTAATATCAAAATATTACGCATAAAAATAAATCAAGAAAACAAAAATATACACTATTTGTGATAAAAGTAACAAAAAATCTCTCAAACAATTAACAGTATTAATGATATATTTTTGTGAAAATAATTATTTGAAAAAATTGTATATATTTTTATTAATTTGATAAGTTTGTTTGTTTGTGTTAAGTATAAAATAAACTTTTAATTATCAAAACACGTTTTTATATTGTGTTTATTTTTTGTTTTTATATTACAAACAATTTTTTTTTTTAGTTTTTGTATACTTGATATCCGTTTTTAATGGTAATGAACTTTTTTTGATATATTTTTGTTTTCTAAACCAGTACTTTACAAACAATTTTTTGTATTTGCTTGTCATATGGACGCTTAAAGCAAAACAGACATTTAAAAATAGTAAAAATTTTATTAGCCTCGAGCTAAAACATTGGCTATATTGAGTATTGTATTAAAAAAATATTATTGACTTTTCATTTTATTAATATAATTGGCTTTCATTTATATGTTTTTGGTGGCATCAACATTTTATTTTCGTTGCTCATTTTTGGATTCTAGTATATTTAAAGATACTGTATTTTTAGCAATGTTCGAGTCCTCAAATTATGGCATTTTATATAACCTCGCTGGAATTATTATGAGAACTAAAAAGAAAAATTTTTATTTTCAAATTTGTGGCATACTAAAAGAAAAAAAAATTGTATTTGAATGAATATTTTGATAATCACTGGTTTTTGTATAAATTATAAATAGAAGCTAAAAAATTTGTTAAATGGATTGGACCAGATGTTTTTGAACATGCTGGCTCTGGCTGTTTCATCCGATTAATTTATAATTTTTTATTTGGCTAATATTATTTATGATTAACAAAAAGTTCTCGTTCAATATCCGTTATTTAAATAAAAAAACGACTACTATGAACATCATCAGTTGAACTAAAGAACGCATTGTCTCATGAAGTTAAAAAAATTAATTATCCCGATATCTTCGCTAAATATTTACCGATTTGCGTGAACTTTTTTTTTAAACCCACTAATTTTGGGTCATACTTTTCATTTTTCATACTATTAATTCACTTTCTTTAACCCAAATATGAAATATTATAACATGACCCTCATTATCTTAATATTTATTGTAGATATATTAATTTTGATCAAAAATTTAAAAACTTTGGCCAAAATTTAGTAGAATTTCATACTTTGTTTACCGAAATAGGATAAAAATTAAGCGTTATAGGCCAAAATTAATTTTTTTTTGATTTTGGTGACGTCATAAAGTTTAAAAAATTAATTTTCTCGATATCTTCGCTAAATATTTACCGATTTGCGTGAACTTTTTTTTTAAACCCACTAATTTTGGGTTATACTTTTCATTTTTCATACTATTAATTCGCTTACTAGAACCCAAATATGAAATATTATAACCTGACCCTCATTATCTTAATATTTATTGTAGATATATTAATTTTGACCAAAAATTTAAAAACTTTGGCCAAAATTTAGTAGAATTTCATTCTTTGTTTGCCAAAATAGGATAGAAATTAAGCGTTATAGGGCAAATTTAATTTTTTTGATTTTGATGACGTCATAAAGTTTAAAAAATTAATTTCCTCGATATCTTCGCTAAATATTAACCGATTTACTTGAACTTTTTTTTAAACCCACTAATTTTGGGTCATACTTTTTATAGTTCATAATATTAATTCGCTTATTTTAACCTGACCCTCAATATCTTAATATTTATTGCAAATAACCTTATAAAGAACAGCCTACGGGTATAAAATTGAATTTTGACTTAAATTTAAGATTTTAAACCCGGTTTAATTATCATCAACGCTTTATCTACCATATTTTGACCTCTTTAACTTGAAATATTGTAGAAACCATTTGCTCAAAAAAATTTCATTGCCGATGTGAACTTCTTCATACTAATATTTATAAACAAATTTAACTTTTTTTTTTCGCTTTAAAGAATGCTACTTATATTTATAAGCACATTTAAATATTAATAGACAGATTAAATGTCGTTGAACTGTGGCGTAGATTTAAAAGAAAAGAAATAAAAAACATTAATAAAACATACAACGTAATAAATAGATCGAATATGTCAATCTAAATTACATTCCTGCATCAATCAAAGTGAAAATTATTATTATTATTATTTATTAAATTATTATTATTTTATTTTGTTTGAATAAATTTTACTGGTAAATATTATTTATATTAGAGAGTGAAATTGAGTTTGATAAAAATATGTACATTTATTTAATATAAACGCAATTTTAATCTACAGATTGTAATGCGAAGTAAATAACTAAGAGAAAATTAATGTTAATACATTAAGATTAGATGATAGATCGCAGATAGTGTAAAATATAATTCAGTAAAGGTAATAATTAAAACATACATGTATTAAAATTTACAATGTGGTCTCAAAAAAATGAATCACATAAAATTAGACCAAAAAAAAAAAAATGAATACGTGTACTTATGTACGCGCGTCAGAAGTTATACTTCATTGGCTTCATTAAAAAACAATTTGTAATTGCATGCAAATAATTAATTATAATAAAATAATAAAAGGACTGGAGAAGGATAGTCAACACAGTCAATAAAGCCCATTGAAAAATTAGATAAATAAATATATATTTTCTTACATGAAGTGTAACATAAATCATAACAACAGCTTCAACCTGAAGCACCTTTCATAACGCAACTAAAGAAGTATAACTTAAGAGGGGTGAGCGACAAAAAAGAAAAGTAATATCTAAGGACTGATTTATTTTGTATTATGGCACATTTATGGTGTACGGAAATAGCCAGCTGTCACCCAGTCTGATTCGTAGCGGATGGTATAAGAAAACCTTAAGCCGTTATTTGTTGTTTATGGGCTATGGGTCTCCGGCAAATAAATAAGATTAAGTATATTTTGAATCTTAATTACGCCATAAAAAGGAAAAATTTTTTTTTCGAATTTTTGCAATTTTTTTAAGGGGTACAGGGGTACCCCTTTGAAAATCGAGAAAATCGAAAAAAAATGGTTTCTTCCGATTTGAATAAAATATATGTTCTAGATTAATTTGGACCCGCAGATCTCAAAAATAATGTCTATTTAACGATTGGATGTGTAGTTTTTGAGATATCACCAAAAAACCGATCCAAAGGCCGATTTAGCGGATGCATTTCATGCAATATATCAAAAACTAGTCGATCGATTGTAAAATAAATGTTATTTTTGAACTTCTTCGACATAAATGATTCTAGAAAAGTCATAAATAGCAAACAAAAAATTTTGAACTTTTCTTCGATATTTTAAAAATTAAAAAAATAACAAACAAAAAAATCTGTCATGGAATGTTGTTCGAAATTTATAAATTCAAAAGTCCATTTTAGTTTATTTTAAATGGTTACGGTAATTAAACTAAACAAACAAAAATTTGTTTTAAAAAGTGTTAAACACCTGCATTCAATATTACTTTCATAAAAGAAATATCTTAAAAACATCTTCTTGCTACAACACATTTATTTTCGTCCTGAAATTTAATAATGAAATAAAAACACGTTACAATATTTTAACACGTTATACATATGTACACGTTATAATGTTTGAGCTATACACAAATATATATATTTTTAGAAGTACTGAATAATATTTAAAGACATTATTTGTTTGATTATATTATTATTTATAACAATTGTAATATTTTAATGATATAAATAATAAGTAAGAAGTTACTCATTCTGGAACATACCAGACTTTTATATAACAATAAAACGGATTTCCGTAATTTAATATACTTAAAACTTAATAATTTATGTTTGAAATGAAAGAAGAGTAGCAGCAAATACTTAGTTCTTACATGCGTGCATTATATAATTATTATTTTTATTGTCATAAATAAGCAAAGCGATGCAAGTATATGCGTGTAATAGCAAGGTACCCGGAGCTTCGTGATGCAGTAACGTTGATACTGCTTTAATTTTTTAATAATATTGTTTTCAGCTTTCTATCACAAGAAACATCGGAAGCGAAATTAATTTTTTTTATTATTTATTACACAGAATTCGTCACATTAAGTATCGCTGTTGCAATAAGTAATAAAAAAAGGAAGTTTTTTCTTATTCTTATTTAAGGATATTATAAACTATTGTATAATAAATCAAAAAGTATCAGAATTCAGGATTTTTCAAACTTTTGAAAATTCATATATCCAAAAATATTAACTCTATCGTAAAAGGTCATAGAATCTTTTTTATTTATATTTCATTAAAAAAATTTAAGAGGACTAGTTTATGATTCATATGCGTCCCGATTTGTTCAAGACTACTTTATGCTTGTAATCTACATCCTACGAAATATATTTTCTCTGATTTACAAATCTTCTTCAATAAAAGAAAAAAAAGGTATTTAGCAAATTATTTTTGATACACTCTAAATACTTTAACTAATTGTTTATAATATTAACAAATACTCACTACTCATAAATACCATTAAAATAATATCTATAAACATAATACTAAATTTATATAAAAAAAATTATTAACTGTTATTAGAGAAAGTCATTACTTATATGAAAGAAACAAAAATGAAAATGTATAAATTATTTATAATAGAAAAAATTATTGAGAAATAAAAAAATTGATAAATTCCATATAATTTCATTTATTAAGTAGCCCCAGTCAAGTAATTGATTGATTTACTATATTGATATTAGTTCCGTGTAATTTAATAATTTATATAATAATTTTATTAATTTGTTTTAATGATATTAAATTAGGTACAGAATTCAAATGACATTAATTTAAAAATCAAATTTACGTCTAGATACCTATTAGTAGACCTCACTTAAAAATATAACCAAAATCTTTCATTTAATTTAAAATTTCATAAAAAAAGTTGGTATTCTTAAAGATTTTCTTATTGAATTTTCTTTTATTGGTTCCTAATTATTTCACATTGGATGCAAAAGAATATATATTCGATAATAGACACCTATTGAGGTGCAAGTTCTACTTTTGTGTTAATTAACAACAAAAGTTATTAAAAACATTTCAAGTTGTAGAAACTGACAGTCGCACACAAAATGAAAACAATTCGTTGAATTAAGTATTAAGATTTATGTCTGCATAAAACATTATTTTTTGATTGTGTTAAAACAAAAAATGATTTTAAATAAATTGTACTTAAAATTATTATAAAAGTAATTTTTATTTCAATTAAAATTATACTATGGCAAGCCTAAAATTATTTCTAATTATATTACACACAGCCAATAAATTAATTAAGAATTAATTTATATATTTATTAACCACTGCAAGGTTTACTTTGTGTGTTTTAACTTTATATATTCATTTTTAGAAAATTGAACTCGTTATAAAAAAATCAAGTCTATTTTTGTTATGTTGAAGGTTTTATTATTTCTAATACAACAATTACGTATAAATTAATAATAATACTATATGAAATCATTTGTTTTGTATACGTAGGGGAGAGTGGGATAAACATGAATAGCGGTTAATTACGAACACTGAAATATTGTGATGTTTCTAGAAGGGAAAGGGATAATTACGAACATAAATTTAGATATTGCAACTGTTTTCTAAAGAAGTGTCATTAGTAGTTCAATATTTTGGTAATATTTTAGATAGTTAATTATAATAAACATTTATTCACTGAATTAACTAGTATGATACAAGTCTTTTCGTTACTACCCCTTTAAATTTTTAACTACTCCGCTCCTGTCAATTTTGTTTATAAAGTTTTAAGATACTATAAAATTTTATTGCTAAAATTCTTTTTATTATTACCAATAAAAAATGAATTGATTGAAAATTAAGTGTTCGCCATTTCCCCAATTCTCCTCTATACGAATACTTATTTGTTTAGGCGTCAACCTTAACAAATTAAACGAGACTAAACTCAAAGAGAGTTCATGATAGACTTCATATATTTAATTGAATTTAATTGTAAAGGAAATAATATTTAATTTTAAATCTTGTATTCAAGTTTTTAATATGAATGAGTATTCATTTTTTTAATTAGCTGCAAACTAAATTAAACCAGTATGAAGTACTTATGGAATATCAAGAAAACCGTGGGTTGTCGTTTACGATACGTATATTATTTCTTGTCAGTAGTAATATTGATTCAAACTTATCCTTGTTATAGAGGACAGAATGGTTTTCAAAAAAAAATACACTCAAAATCAATTTGAAGCTGTGACTTGATTAGCTGTGAATTCGAAAGAAAATTAATTGGTCAAAAGGAATTTTTTTTATGTTTGTTTTGTGATAATTTTGAGAATGATTTAAAATTTGATGACCTTCGGCGAACTGTAAATCCTCCGTCGAGTTGGCTACAAAGAATTCGAAACTAAGGAAGTAGTGCGCGCGCTAAAAAATTATTCAAATCTTGCGAAAATAAAACGATATTTTTTTTTACAATTATCTCAGGATATTTTAAATTTTTGACGCGATAAAAATCTTTCTTGGAGTATAACGCATATTTAAAAAAAGGAAATTAGCCGGATTGATTCAGTCGTTCCCGAGTTTTGTGCTTTACTGTTTTTGTGAAATATGTAGCTAAATAAACATATTTCTTTCTCAATGTTGAATTGTAGGAATTTGAATAAAATTTTATAAAATATATCCCCATATTTAGTTTAGCATCAAGAATGTATAAACTGATAGACCAATATGTCAACATTTGTTTAATTTGATATCTAAATGGCATTTCAATTCTATTGTCATTATTGTCATGTTCTAATGATGACCTTATGACAAACAGTAATATTTAAATGACAAATGAATAAAAAATAAATTTATAAAAACAATGATTAATTAAATAATAATGTAAGTACGTATACATTCTTTTTGATATTGAGTACAACACAAACGAATCATTGACGCATAACTTTCTCGGTCGGACTCTTTCACAAATGAGTACATCGTTATTGTATTTTTCTTATAGTATGATATTGATAAACTTTAAATCATTGAACTCAACAAATTTTTAATTAAATACTTCCAAAATCAACTCAATTAATTCAAAAGAGGGTTCTCAGATTGATATATTTCATATCAAAATTTGTAACTAGAGTCAATGCCATCACAAAATTTGAAACTTTAATTAAAATTGATTTAAAAACAAAAAAAATTTACTAAATGATGTCATAAGCTAGTATTTACATTTTTGTTTAATCAGGACTTTTAATTGTCCCAATATCTTGCTTAGTTTTCAAGATTTAAAAAGGAATAACTTCAGATCTATGTTCGGGAAGTAAGGACGCTTCAATTGAAAGTATAAAAAATTTTATCCGGCCACCTAATCCTTCTTTTATTGAAAGTAGTTTCCAAAATTGGATATTTTTGGATAAATAGGCGCATATATTCAAGTTTTATAACAGAAGTTAGTCAATTAATCAGAAAAGTTTACTAAATAATTGCATTCATTGAAAGTACATTTCTTTGTTTTATTATTTCGTAATTATATTTATTATCGAAAATTGTATTTGTTAAAAGGTATAGTGAAACCTGTCTATAGAGGAAATGAAGGAAGTAATACATGCAATTTTAAGTCAAATGTGTGAAACTGATATTTTAATATTGTAGCTTGAAAGTTAATGATTGCACACGAGGGTGGAACAACTAAACAAATTTTACTGTAACCAATTAGTATTAATAAATAGTACAAAGTTATGATATTTTTTTTTTGGTTCAACTAAACAGTTACACCCTAAAATGTATTATCATTCAATACTAACTAATATATTATCTATATCAATAATCACATACTATTTACCTATATGGATGTGGAGGTATGTGCTAATTAATGTTTGATTATGATACAATTGATTTTTTTAAATTGTATAATAATATTATAGAATAATAAACCTTTAAGTCAAACAACTAAAACTATAGGTGCATTCATTATTATGTGTTGTTGTGTGTTTATTAAGAAGTATTGTGTAATAATCATATTTTGTATTATTTATATTACATTTATAGTCACAATTGTAAGTTCCCGTTGCAGTAATAAATACGACATACAATAGGTACTTATTTAGCAAATTAATAAAAAATTAACAACTATACAGTAAAAAATTTATGTATTCGCGTCAGAAGTTATACTTCTGTGGCATCATTAAAAAAAAAACAATTATTAATTGCAGGCAAATAATAAATTACAATAAAATAATAAAAGGACTGGAGAAGGATAGTCAACGCAGTCAATACAAGTTTTATTTGCTGCTATACGATCTTGGACTATTATTATCTTTTTTAATATTTTTAAATATATATATTAGAAAGTTAAATGTAACACACAAAAAGAATAAAATGGTAATCTTAATACACTTAACTTAAAACAAACTACGATTACCAATTACCACTTCTTCTACTCTGATTCTATGTGTATTGTTCAAATACGTATCTGTCTAAGGTAATAAGATTTATAAAATATATTCGTAATTTTTATTTAATGTTGTTCAAATTACATAATCAAAATTGCATTATAAATAAAACTGACATTATAAATTTACTATATTTTGTGATAGGTGATTAGTGTAGGCTAAAACTGTACCTACGAATCTGAAAATCAATTCAATTCAATTCTTTATTCATTGTTTTTTTTAATCATAATTGTACAGATAAGTAAAAAATAGGATGGGACAGGGTAGCGGAAGCTATGCAGCCATGACTGACATTATAAGGAACTATCCCAGTATTATATTTTATGCAAACCAAATGGAAAACCATAAAAAACCATTGGTAAGGATAGTAATGATCAAATACCTTCCGAGTATCACTGAGGAAGTGATCCGGTTCAGGATGTGATGAAATACTTATAATACTTAATTACTTATAACAATTACTTTATAACACTTAATACTTCGATGAAGTACTTATAAATAAATGATTTAAATAAAATCTGTAAAATTATAGCTGTCGAAAAAGTTAAGTTTCCCAGTTAAATTGAGCAAGATCAGAAAACCAAAGAAAAATTCATTGATCAATCTAAATGAAATAAAAATAATTATAAGTTAAATTTAAATCGATTATTTATTATCGATTCAACTAAAAAGTCAAATTTGTAGGTAGAAATATCCTTACAGAATAAATAAAAATAAATATGCATAAATCTATTTTTAATACAATTGTGCGAAGCACGAAAATGAAATTAAATTAGAGAAATTTTTTTTTTTATAGAATATAATCTATAGTAATTAAGTTTTAAGTTTTTAACGCTAGCAAATCTTGAAGTTACTAACAAAATTTTGGTGTTTTTCCTCCCGTCATCAAGATAATTCGAAAACGAATAAAGGTAGCGTATTCTAGACCTTAAAAGTTTAAGTTCGTGAATAAACAAAATCGATCTGTAGGGTCCAATGATTTCATGACTAAACTTTGTTTCAAACATTTTTTCGTAAACTGTTCAGATTCGCTACAATTTTAGCTGAAATATAAAAAATAAAACATAATAATTATAATACTTGTTATAATTCATTATTGATTAAATTTTGGATGTATTTTATTAGTGCAAATGATTAAAAATATTTCAAATATTATTGAGTATCAATATCAAAGTCTAGTAAACTGCGCAATAATTATGATGTTTATATAATGAATAATTTAAAACGGAAATTACATTTTTGTAATTTCATGAATTTTTAGTCATGTTTGTTTACTTTGATTATCATTTGCACGATTTTTACCCATTTCTAAAAAAAAAAAAATTATTTCTTTTAATTTTTATTTGGTGTCGTGACTGTTGATTATTTCGAAATTTATGTATTCAAATTAAATCAAAATTTACTGCAATGAAATTGTAGTTATTTTTTGTATTTCCCAAAAATGAAAGCTTATTCAGTTTTTATTATAGAGACAATAAGGGCCTAACGTTGATAAAATTTTCATAAAATTGGGTATCGTCAAATTGTTAATCCTTTAAGAGATTGCTTGAGTACTTACCATGGACAAAACATTTGTAATGACTAAACTATTCAATTAATATGTATTAGATTATTTATATTCTAATTAATTTCGATAAACGTTATCATTAATTTATTAAATATATTCATTCTTCTACCCAATATCCTAAATTGCAAACCTATTCAATATTGGAATGTGTAGTCTGATTGTGACCATGTACCATAAAACGGCGTGTTTTTTTTCAAAGTTTCAAGTCGAATACCTTCTTTAATAGTTCGATTACCTATTCTGAACTTCTATATAACTTCAGAAGTTAAATATTTCAAACTCACAACTTTATCCAACAACTGTAATTTTCAAATGAACTTCCATAAGATATATTCGACATCAGCACAAGGCCTCGAATGCAAAGTACAAAATTTTCCACTGATTTGAGATTCTTAAAATGAGTTCAAATATGATTAATCATAGACTTTATACTTAATAATAATTTTTTACAAAATAAATGATAAATTAGAGGTTTTTAGCATTTATTATTACTATAAATTTTTGAATTGTATAACAGCAAAAACTTATCTATTATGATGAAATTTGTGGTTAAAGAAAATTACTAAATTACTATTTATTATCAATGATAAATAAATATTATTTGTATATTAAATTTATTAAAATTACAAAACAACGAAACTCAACATTGCATAAATCAAAGAAAAAATATTTTATCAAATTATTTTTAACTTACACAAATCATAATTTTACAGAATTTAGTAACACACAAAAACCAAAAAAAATAATGAATTGAGTAAATCTCAAAAATTAGCGAGAAAAAAACATGAAAATAAAAAAATATCCTGGTAAAGTTGTAACAGCTGAAACAGACGATGTCAAATGGTTTGAAAACGATGGAACTCATACACGTAGTCAAATGTACGAAGCAAATTGGTTAGATGCCCAAAAAAGTCTGACATCTTTGTCCACAACAACAACAAACTCATCAAATCAATGGAATGACGAAGACGACGAAGACCAAATCTTAAGTTCCTCTGCATCATCGTCATCATCATCCTCCGATTTAGAATATTCGAAACTTCCATCCGATGATGGTCTTGAACCAAAAACTGTTATTAATTCATCAACCTTACCAAAAACCAAGAATTATATCAAACGACAATTATCTGAACGCACTTATCATATACCAACGCCACCACAAAATACTTCCGATAGCGAAACAATTGAACGCGTTCGAAAATCGAAAAATTTGCGACGATATCATTCTGATCGGTATGCCAGTTTATTGATAAACGGTCTAAAAGTACAAATTGATAAACGTCGTGAAGAAGCATTTTCGCGAACACTTAAAAACTACGAACAATCGGCATCGTCTTCAGATAGTAGTTGTTATAATCAATACTCCAATTATAATTCGTCATCGAGTGACGAGAATTCATCGGATAATTCATTTTATGCTTCATCAACGAAAAGTAAGAGTGACGACACATCATCGTATTCAAGTCGACCCCTGAGCAGTGGAAGTTCATCGTCAAATGATGAAAACAATTATGTGCAACTAAAAAATGCTGAAAATGCATTTAGCAACGATAAAAATTATTGTGGGTTGCAATCAACTTTAGACACAAAAGAAATAAAACCAAAGGAAGACATCGTTGATGCGTGGGTGACACCCATTATTCAAACTGATGTAGGATTTTATAATAATAAAATAACAACGGATATTCAATCAAAGAAATGTGTTAATTTTCAAAATGATATCAAAATGGCTGTAACATCACCACCAGGTATTCTAATTAATCAATATTCAACACCAAACCCGGAACAGTTAAAGACACCAAAAAAAATTGAACAGAATACGGAATTAGTTACTACAAGACATCGTAAAAAATCACTCGATATGATATTAAAAAAAACTAAAGATAATAAATATATTTGTTATGCCCCCGATCTGAAATCAATGCCGATTTTAGGTAACGATTTGACGGATGTTATTGTGGAACAACCAAAATCAATTATCAATACGACAGAATTGAAACGTACAAATTCAAAACGAACTTGTGGTGATAATAATGTCGCGCAAAGTGGTGTCGATTCAAATAATGATTTTATGATACCTAGACCAAAATTAATAGTACCTGTACATACATATGGTATCCGGAAACGACGTACGGGGAATCTATCGGTACGGACTGTGTCACAATGTAGTAGTGTTTGTGACGGTGACGTAATCAGTGTAAAAATACCAACAAGTAAGATGAAATTTCAAAATCATCGACGTGGTTTAAGTGATGAAAGTGTTTTACAATCATCGATCAAGGACAGATCTCTTAGTGGTAAAGATTATGAGTCATCTGGTTCAGGTTTGTCATTCTTTTTTTTTTTAATGATTATATCATGCAAATTTTACGGTATTTTTGGAAATATATTTTTTTTGAAATCAAGGAAATTGCATAAATTTATAATAGAGAAATGATGCAATTAAATTGGTACCTTGAAATAAATTTTAACCAGGACCTGAAATCTACTAAATTTCTTTATAATTATGCAAAAATGAATGTGCATTAAGATTAGCGGAAAGGATTGCAATAAAATAAATTATAATCTGTAAATTTTACGCTCTAACTAAAAAAACAAACCAGGATATTATTTTTGATATCACCTGTTAACTATTAATGTAATCAGTGACAAAGTTATATCAAGTCTTGTCCAAAATATAAAACTATTTTTGTGATGAATTTTAAAATATCTAATACAAGCGATTACACAAAATTTATTTGTTTACAATAAAGGAAATAATTAAAACAAATTTGTTTATTCAGAATGCATTTCATATAAAAATAAATCGTATCTTTTTAAAATTCAATACATAATAAAATAGTTGTAAATTTTTATGTAAATACGTGAATTTTATTCTCAAAATCTTATTATTATTATTTTTTTATTGTTCCCTCACCTGTTAACCTCTATTTTTCTACTCAATCAGTGTTATTTATTAGGAATTACATTCAAGGAATTTTTATAGCATTTTTTTTTATCTTGCTTTGTTTGTCCATCTATGAAAAATATGATGGAAGTGTAAAAAAATGGGTGCATGTACGTTATGTACGCGCGTCAGAAGTTATACTTCTTTAAAAAACAATTTTAAATTGCATGCAAATAATTATAAATTAATAAAATGACTGAAGAAGGATAGTCAACACAGTGAATAAACCTTAGTTTAAATTTGAAAAATTCAATAAATATATATTTTCTTACATTAAATGTAACATAAATCATAACAACAGCTTCAACCAGTGAATTTTAAGTGACGGTGATGCGAGTGCATCTTTAAATTTCACTCTCATCATTTTTTTATAACGCGTCTAAAGAAGCATAACTTTAATAATCTTAAAATGGATATTTAATTAAAAATCGGTTGGTCTGTTTATGAAAAATATAAACAGATGTGAACATTTGATTAATTTTCACAGTCGCTCTGTTAAAGTGTTCTAAAAAAATTTCATTTTTAAAAGCATTTTTCAACGACATTGTTTCCGAAAAAAAGCAGCAGAATTATTACCATGTATATATTTTAAGATAATCAACAATTTTTGGGCAACTAAAAGTCTATTAATAAAAATCTTAATTTTGTGATTAGAATGATATTGAAATTTTCCTTTTACTGTTAATATTTTCCTCATAAACGTTCAATTCTCATAGCCTTGAGACTTTTAAATTATTTTTAAAATTAATAAAAAATTTTTTTTATTTGAATACATTTATGAAATTCATATTTTTTTGGTATTTGAACAAACACGCGCGTGTCTTCGACATTTGTATGAAATTTTAATTTTAATTATATTCGTATGTGCAAATCTATTAAAAATTTATGATGAAAATTTTTAATTTGATATTCATTCAAGATTATGAAAATCATAGTTATATTTTATAATTATTTTACGCTAAAATACAAATATTAATTACTGTTTCGATTAATTAAACTTTCTTTTCAATTAACAAATAAATACATAGAATGGTATGTAGCATTATTTATTTATTCATTTATTTTTCATACTTAAATATTCTGGTGAGAAAAATTACAGAACCTCTGTATAAAAGAAGCAAGTTAATTTTATATCCGTACCGTACTTTCGTTAATCGATTGAAATTCACAGCAGTCTTCTAAACATTTACAAATTGTGATTAATTTTGTATATGGAAGTGAATATACATCAATCAGACATAATTTAGTCTTAAATAATAATATTTAATAATAAATAATACAATATTTAGAGTGGGTTTGGTTTTAACTTTAAAAGTCATGGTCAAATTAAAAAAAAAAAAATCATTTTACTGTCAAATTATTATAATAAAATTAAAACGAAACGGAAAGCATGTTGAAATATTGAATTTGTTTACACTTTCAGTTATAGTAAACATTTATAAACTTAGATACAAAACTTAAGATTAAAAGCGAATGCTGAAGATATTTGTATATAATAATAATGGTTTTACCTCCGTTATTCAGACTTATACGTCTATAATTAAGACTACATTCATCGTTATTGATAATATGACAGAATATTGAATGAAACGATGGCATTGCTGAAAATGAAAATTTTTTGTAAAATCAATACAATTTAGGGGTTAGAAACGGTCCACACAAAATTAATGTCAATTATTATTTGAGTTTCAATACAGAGTTTAGAGAATTAATTTAAAATATAGAAATATTTAATGCTTTATTAGGAAAATTATTTTACTTTATTAATTTAAATTTCAGTACAAAGTACCAACAGTCTTAAACTTCAATAAAAGCAGATAATTATTACACTGTATTCTTGTTAAAAATTGAGTAATAAAACAAAAACGACAAATTGACACAAATTTTTTAAACAGACCATTTTTGAGACGCAAATATACACATTTTTTACTGAGCAATGAGTAAAATCTCCTCAGAGAATTATTACGATTAGCTAATTCATACTGATGATGACTACTTTGTAGTTGAAATACATATTTATAAAATACCAAAAATTTTAATTTTGGAAATTGTGGCAAAAATTGAAATTTATTCAATTTCAAAGTTATTGATTTGTTGTTGATACTGCTTTTATTATTTCCTACATTATTGATATCATCTGTTAAAAATTTAATATCCGTTAAAAATTTTCATATTTACCAAACATACAACACAAGGTTATTATTGTTTTTGTGGTTGCCTTTTGTTCTAAATTAATAGCCATAACTAAACAAGTGTATTTTTCACCTACAAAAGTACAAAATAATAGAACAAGATGTTTTTAATATATAGAAAATTAACAACATTGAAGACCGACCAAGGTACTATTTTAGTAATTTATTAACCAATAAGAATTTTTTTTTATTACAATTTTAATTAAGTAAATAATAGTTTTTTTTTTTTTTTTATGATGAAAATTCCTAATTTTATTGAAAAAACGTGACATTGAACATTTATTGAGTTTATGATGTGTGCAACACCGCAACATATGTACAATTTTAAAAACATAGATTATTAATGGCAAGGGAGTCCAAGTGCAGATTTTTGGATTCACTCGAGTGCGTCAGATTAAGATATAGGAGAATACCTTACCCTCAAGTATAGGGTAACCGATCAGAATATTAAAACGAATAAATCGAAAATTGGATTTACTCGAGCGCGTCAGATTAAAACTTGGTAGATTGATTACGTCCTGAAAAGTGCACATTTTAATAATCTGACGATTTGAGCATGACGCAAGGGAATGGAAGAGTCACAAACTTACAAAAAAGGCACGCCACCTGCTTCACGCCCAAATTGCCAGATAACTAAAATGTACAATTGTCAGCACGTAATCAACCAACCATATCTTAATATCTGACGCGCTCGAGTAAATCCGAAAAATCATGCTTGGGCTACCCTACCATAATTAAATACGTTAAATATTTAGTTTCGAGTTTTATAATGAAAGAACCAAAAATTCTGTAAAGTAGGTCATTTTTTTTTTCCGAAGCGAGTGAAATTTTCTTTTGCACACATATGCTCGAATTAACAGAAATTTTTTTTTTTTTTTTTGTAAAAAAAAAACCATTTTGTACAACGGCATGTCCGTATTATCTGACAGTATCAAAATTGCTATTTTTCAAAAATTTCATATTGTCAAAAATTTGGGAAAAAGATTTACTGTGTAAGTAAATTCTAATGCAAGAAACACAAATACATTAAATATCAAAAAGGGTATGATGATTCATCCATTTATTGGTTCATTGAACTCTGTGACGTCTATAAATGCATACAATCCAATCCTTTTATACAAATTTATTAAAAGATCCCACCCACATCATTATAATTAAACATTTCATTGTAACAGATAAAGCAACCCATGTATATTTTAAAGATTATTTTATAATTTGTGAAATATTCTTTCTTATAAATAATTGATACCGGGCGGCCCTCCTCTCTCAAATAACTGATTTTACCTAGATATTTTGTACCACTGTATCAAAGGATCCTTATCCTTATATTCAAGTCAATAACATCACATACTCTGAATTTATAATCTAGACTTCTAGACCCAAACCAGATCGATTCAAACGTAAATGAAACCCTTAAAAAACCGTAATTTTACAAGAGGTTTCATTAATTTCAAATATAGTTTGTTTTCCAAGAATTTTTAACTTATGTAACGAATACTTAAGATTCAATTTCCTGAAATATTATAGCTTGGTTAGTGGTATAAAAAATCAATAAAGGCAAAGCATAATGAAGCTATTCACAAATTCTTGGAGGTGACACTATAATGCAATGGGTCTACACCAAACCTGAAATGCATTTGTGTGCATGTTTACATATAAATAATAATGTTTGAATGATATAAACACAAAGAAACATAGACGCATTATGATAATACACAAAAACTATCACAAAATGTTTATTTTAAGGTAGTTCTAGTGTGATACCACTGGGTAAAGTATACTGGGACCATTTACCTTGTTATAAATATTATTAGCATTTACATGATGATATAAATGAAGACAAGTTTTGTGCTTAGGAAATATACAAAAAGGAAATCCTCTTTGTGAGATGTGAAAATTGCTTTTGTATCACTGAAGTTATGGCAGGAAAAGTACATGACGGAGATTAAAATTAATATTATAATTTTAATATTTCGATAACAAAACGCCATGGTGTTATTTTTCTTAATTATTAAAACATTTCTTCTCACTGCCCTATTTTTCTTTCATTTCTGTGGATAAGAAAATATCACAATATATTTGGTAGGGCAATAATAGTGGAGCGCCGTAAGACATAAAAATGGTAAAATCTCGGAACCCAGGGCCAGTCAATGAATCTGTATAACAAGTGTTTGACTGCATTATTAAAACCGCAAATAAAAAAGTTAAAAAAAAAAAATTGGCCGATCTCGATTACAACAATTTTTATAAACAATTTACTGAAAAATGAAAGGCGCAAGGGGGAAAAAATGTTTACAGTAAAGATATTAATTTTATATGTAATAAATTATGTTTGCAGAGTAAATTCAATGTTAATTTATTAGATTTTCGTAAAAAAATTATTTACAAAAGAAAATTTAACCTTAACTATATACATTATTGTTCATTATTGTCGTCGTCGTCGTCGATTTCGTTGATGTAGATTGTAGGTAAAGGATTAGTACAGCTATCACCATTGCATTCTGAGCAAGCTGCAGTGCAGTTTAATCCACTTTTCCTGCACCCACAAGATGCTCCACATCCTGTTTTGCATGCGCAAAAAATAATTTTTAGTAAAGATTCTGGAGCTGGTCGCTGCGTCATTGTTAGCGGTATCAATATTCCGCGTTCATCTTTCCAACCCCATTCTTCTGGTGATATTTCTTTTCCGAACCATGTTTGAACTTGTAAATATACTCTTTTGAAGTGTTCAAAAGCGGCATCTGCAGTAGGTGGTAAAGACGGCAGTTTAACGCAGGTATTTTTGGCAGTTGCTTTCAAAAAAGAGTTATATCTCAATGCATTAAGATCTTTTATTTTTTGGGGGGCATTATATAAAGCAAGAGTGCATGTAACACCAGCTTTAAAAATTTCATTGATGTCTTTGCATTCATTTTTAAAAACTGTCGCAGCATTTTGCAAGTCCGTTCGTTTTTCGAAATTTTTTGCAAACACGTTTTTGCCACGTTTAAAAAAAGCTGACGTCGTGTCACATCCAGTGAATGCATGTAAGAACAGAATATGCTCTTTACACTTTGGTAATATTTTTTCTAAACTCTTAGAAGAGTACGCTCTTTGCAGTATTTTGCCTTTGGATGGTTTTCTAAAATAAATTTCTCGGTCTGGTGGTGAGAGCGCAGTCAATAAAACTAAAACATCTACATCCTCGGACACTACAGCAATGTTTTCAGATTGCAGATTAACAGCAGTTTCAATTATTAGTCTGTCGGCATCAGCTTCTGCTTGGCAAGAAAATATTTTATTTTCTGTGAGTGTTTCTCGTAGCATATCTATAAGCCTACTCTTATTTTTGGCATTCGATAAAAATTTTTCCTGCGCTACTTTTAGTGGCATGGTTTTATCAAATATTATGTCATTACATGCGTTTTTTTTTACAGCGACGCGTTCGTTCCATTGATTTTGTGCAGCTCTTCTTGTAACCATCAAATACGACATAAATGTTGTGTCCATAATTATTATGTAGATATCTGACATAATGTTGACAAATTGTACCGAAATTTTCATCTAATTGCCACTTGCAACGATGTAATAACATCCCTCCATCAATGACGTAGGAAAATTTTCGTACATCGTTCACATCCACTGACACTTCTGGGAATATGTCATAAAATGTAGATTTTGTTGTTTTTCGTATTTCACCATCTTCAAAGAGAGCAAGAGGATAAGGAGCTAATTCATAAGTCAAGTAGTTTTTTAGTTCTTCATCAGATTTTTTTAATACGCATATACGCTGAAATAATAATAGCGGATCAATTGGAATAATATCATCATTCACTTTGATTTTGCTAGTGGATGCCAACAAAGGAATGATCTTGTCTTTTCTTGATAACTTAACTTCTTTGAAATTTATTCCATTAATTTTCTTCATTATTTTTAGACCTTGCTCAAAAGCTGCGTAGCAATTCACGTTTTCTTGCCCAGTTATTCCAGTTGCAATAGACATAATGACACCAACATCAGGGAATGGAGGATGTTGAATAAAATATTCTTCCAATTTTTTCACGTCAATGTCGTCCCTTTTGATTCGTGCATCGGTTGAATCAGCGTGTTGATAACTTTTTTTAAAAGATATATTACAAAATTCCTCTATACCTTCTATTATATCTTTTGAAAAAATAACACCTTTTATCCATTTATAGACAATACTTTTCGTTACACCACGTTTAAAAGGTCCGCCTTCAACACTCATAGATTTCATTAATGTTTGTTCTATGGTTTGATCCGTGGAAATTCCAGAAAAAAATACATCGGAACGTCTAGCAGTAAAATAACCCTCTGTGAATTTTTGAAACTCTTCTGGGTCCATTTGGATAGATAATTCCTGCATGTCTTGCAAGTACAGTTGCGCGGACTTTGCATACGGAAAATGTCCTGATGCATGGAAGTATGGGATCATCCTCTCAATAGTTTGTAAATGCAGATTCCAATCACCCATACGCTCAGCTGCAATAAAATCTTTTAGCACTGATACCATTCGAAAATAGCTGATCCATAATCTGGACGTTTGATTTTTACTCTCTATATCATGTAATTTTTTTTCAACAATTTCATTTAAACTTTGAAATCCAATATTTTCCGTTATTTCCGTGTAATTAAACATTTCAAAAATATTAGCATTCGTCTCATCAGCAATTAAAGTTTGGAATTCCGAATTATTTTTTAATAGATCATCGAAAATTAATCTAGATAAAGCTAGCTGCAGAAGTATATGTGCACGTACCGCTCTAGCATATGCACGTCCAGACATGATATGATTGATTGAATTTTCGGCATAAACCGTAGAGAGGGCTTCTTTAATTCCACTTCCAGCCATTATATAACCAATAGATCCCGCGTTAACAACACCCAACAGCTGCTGTTGCCCCCTCTATTCCCCTCCCCACCCTTCATCGTTATACCTGCAGTCCCTTGAGACCCAACATGAAGTTTGTAATAGTTCTTCTTTTTAAAATCTAATTTTACACTAATATAACTTAAGGAAAACTCCAAAAAAATAATAATTATTTATAATAATTATTAAAAAATTAAGATCGGACAAAATATTTTTTTTAACATTTTTCTATATGCTATTAAAAACACATTGCCATAGTTTATAAAAAGATTTATTTACTGGCCCTGGATTCCGAGGTATAAACCTTACGGCGCTCCACTATAAGTTTTATATTCTTTGAATAGAAAGAGACCTTCAAAATCGTGAAATTACAGCTTGATTATCTCACCGATTTAAACGAAAATTCTTCGGGATTGCATAGATATTCGTGGTAAAAATAGACAAAATCCAGCGAAATGTGGGTTTATTAACGCGTTAACAACCTTAAAAGTTCTAAATTCTTTGTTCCAATTGATGTGTGACTGTCAAGTATCAAGTAATATATGTGTTCATGTATTTTCATATTGTTTAGGTTGAATATTTTTTTACACTCTAATACCTGAGTGGGTTACAAATGACTTTTATAATAAATACACAATATACATTATATTATTTTATGATATAATGTATATTGTGTATTTATATATATTATAAAACTAAATATTTAAAGAGGCGTTAACTGCAAGCTTCATTTTATATTTACCACATTCTTTACAAAATAATTGTTATAAAGTTTAAAAAGGGAAAAAAAATACAACCAAGTTTTAAATCTTTTTTTTTTTATTTTTACTTTCTCACAATTTTATGGTACTGTGATTTTTATGATTTTATCATTAAAATCAACAACAGGTCATAACAAGTATTAGCTTGTTGTAATCTTTTAAAGTAGAACTTAATACGTAATAAAAACAAAAAATCAATTCCAGTAAACTAGTATCAAAAGAAGTTTGAGAATTCCATCAAGTAAAATATACCTATTCCAAATCAGGACAAAAAAAGTGCCCGATAAACCGAATTTATATAATTGAAAGCAGCGTATTTTTTTATTTAAATTGCCCTCTCCGAATTGAATTGTAGATCCACGCCTGGCAAACTTTAAACATTCTTTATATTAAACCAATTTTATGCTAAGCTCAAAATATTGGATGATTTTGACGGAATATTATTAGTGGAACATCTATTTTGATATAAATATTAAATAATTCTACAGTTTCCAAATTGAAATTTTTTTTAAAAAACTTTTCACAGTCCTATTTTTCAGTCTTAAAATAACAGATGCTTTGGGAGCGATGAAGAAAGGCAGCGATAAATTCCAAGACCTTTTCATTTGATTTGATAAAATATCTTCTACTAAAATTTGCACAAAAATAGCTTTAAAAAATGGGTTTTGATCATTAATCAAAATAATATTGAATTAATTCCCAATGAAATTTTTGGAAAAAATCTACCATTATTATTTTATCAATTATTTTTAGATAATATTTTATTAATTATTTTTAATTTTTTTTTTCCAGGTAAGATAATTCTGCTGAGGAGACAAAATCTTCTATCATTACACTCTTGGTATCGTAAAATTTTCTTTAATTTACAAAAAATTTTTTAATTTAAAATTTAAATCCTTATTTTATCGCCGAGCTGGCATCTCAATGTTTTTTAAGACTTATTAAAATATTATTAGTCTGAAATAAACCTTTTTTCTAATAATGGATTTTATATATCCATCTTATTGACTCAAATGAATACTTTCCTTATAACTGTACTATTTACAAAATTACAATAAATTCTTACGGGATTCTTTTTCTTAGTACGGAAACTCACAAAATGGTAATTAATACCATTGCAAAACATCAACATCATTTATAAGAAGAAAACTTATAATACCTACTTAAATCAACATTCGTTTGATAAAAATCATTGTTTTCACCTCAAAAATCGATATCAAACCATTTATGATATTGTCTGATTTTCTGTAATCTGTTGCCGTCATATATTAAGGCAAAAAAACACGAAAATTCGTAGTTTCAGTGGAATATTTACAGAGAAATATTTGGAATTTTAAAAATAAACACAAATTTTAGAATTTTTGGTTTTTTATTAGTAAAACTAAAATGTACAAAATTGCTTACAATTAAAAATTAAATTAATTTAATAAACCTCTGAGGAGATATTACTCGTTGCTAATTTGGTGACGTGCAAACATCTCCTCAGAGAATCATTACAACTAGCTAATTCATACTGATGATGACTACTTTGTAGTCGAAATACGTATTTATAAAATACAAAATAATTTGATCTAGGAAATTGGGGAAAAAATCGAAATTTATTCGAGTTCTCATTAATAATTATAAAATTAATTAACCTATTAAAATATTAAGTTTTCTTTTTGCAATTTTCAAAATTTTATACAAAAAACATGGTGAAACGTGGATTTTTTAAATCTCTTTTTATCTACTAAGGTTATTATTGACTACAAAAAACATCATATGATAACAGCACACAGTATTTCGAAGTGGTCACCCATCCAAGTACTGATTGTAACTGATGTTGCTTTACTTTTAGGATCGTTTCAGAACGCTCTTTACATTTTGTTATCGGTAGGATTGTTGATCTAATTTATGTCTAGTCTAGATATATCCGACCTAAATGAAAATTTATGAATATGACCTCATATAGAATCTTCTAGAATGTAAAAAAACAATCTTTAGTAGAAAGTTTTTGTCTAACTCGGACTCCAAAAGTCATATTCACTTTGTCTTGAAAAATAATATGTACTTATTTATGATACAACGAATAATAAAATTCTACATCCGTTTATATTAATCAAAAATCTGTTTTCATTATAAATCAGTAAAATATTCTTTGTTTTTATTCATAAAATATAGAGAGAGATTCTTATCTTGTTATCGTATTGATTTTAATAACCGTTAATTTTCAATTATTTAACAACATTCAAATCAATTGTATAACAAATTTGAATTCGAAAATGGGTCTGCGGAAGTTGTTATATAAACTATATAATAAACAATCTTTTTTTTTATTGTAAGTAGATCTTTTGATTACTTGGATGAGAGAAGAGAGGTCAATCAGTTTTATTACTTTAGTTTCTATCAATCGTAACGAACATCAACATGGCCTCCAACATTAATGCAGTGAAACTTCTTTAGAAAAAAATTGTTAATATAACCTTGTGATAATTTTGAATCGTAAGGATGATTTGGACATAACTTAGATGTCAAAAATTTGTTGAAAAAATGATGAGTGTGAAATTTTAAGATGCGCATGCATCACCGTCACACAAAATTAACAGGTTGTTATGATATTTATGTTATACTTAATGTAAGAAAATATATATTAATTTAAACTGAGCTTTATTGACTAATATCTTTCTCTAGTTCTTTTATTATTTTATTGTAATTAATTATTTGCATGCAATTAATTGTTTTTTAATGCCTAAGAAGTATGACGCGCGTACATAAGTATACGTACCCATTTTTTTAAAGACTTTTTAATTAAACAAGTGATTCGAGGCTTCAAAAAAAATTATGAGTAGCAATTTTCTGTCACGTTCAAAAGTTATAGGTATTTTTGCTTTAAAAGATTGCTATATTTCTTAACAAAAACTGCCTTAACTGTTAAAAATGCTCAATAAAACCCTATCTCAAATTTTTGACCACTTGGATTACTTGTAAGAATGTTGTGTAAAATTCTCATTCTTAATATTCTCAAATGTAAAATTTTCTATTGAAAACAAAATTTAACAAGCGTTAAATATTCATTAAAAATTTTACACATTGCCAAAAGCTCATAAAACAATTGAGATAGGATAAATGAGTCATTTCACAACCATTTTTTTGTTGAGAAATATGGTAATTTTTTTAAGCAAATATCCCCATAACTTTTGGACGGACCAAATTTTATTTGTTTTAAGGACTCGGAACCTATTTTACAATTGTTTACATCTAGAGTATGTTTAATTTCTCAAATCATTCTCAAATAACCTTCTCGTTCAATGTGTGCTAAATATTTTTAGAGATTAAACAAAGAACTAAAAGATTCAATTCATCATAATGTCATAATGATGATGAATCAATTAAATTTAGATTAGTGATTATCACTATTATTACTATTATTATTAACAATGATATTATACTTAATGTTTTCTTTTTCCAAAAAAACGAATTCTTGATTATCTATTATTATACTATTATGTTAACAACAATGATTATTATTTAACAATAGCTGTGTTATTAAAATACTGTTTTTGTTTTTAAACAATTTATTTTGGTTATTTAAAATAACTGGGTATTGAGATCATATTTTATTTTGATTATATAATATATACTCTGAGAGCTTTTGGACAATTTTTATAAACTTTTTGAAAGGCTGTAGTTTTTATCAGTAGACTAAGTATAGAAATCACATGCTGACAGGAATCAGCCATGCACGTCATCGACTTTTATGAGTTGGGTCAAAAGGTTAGAAATCAAGTTTCAAATAAAACGTGTGCATAAAAAAGGTACTTCTGTGGCTTTGTTTTTCTTATAGCCATAAAGACAAACAAACTTTATGTAAAATATTTTAATCTTTTTTTTTTAATATACTTTTTTTCTAGTTTTTTCCGTTTTAAAAGGAAATGAACCCGACTAGAAATTTTTTCTACGCCTTAAAGTAGCCAGTCTTACGGGATCTTGATTATACAAATGATGTAATTGGTGTGGATCCGATCAGAAAAGCCTTTTCAGTTCTATATCAGATAATTGGTACCAGACGTGGCTGCCTTATCAGGATGAACTTTCCTTAATTGGTATCAATAAGGCGTGCTTGGTTTGCACCTGATAAGGCTGTCCCGTTCACGTCTCGATAAGGCAGACCAGGTCTGGTATCAATAACGCATGTCTTATATAGATCTTGGTAAGGCTTTCCTGATCAAATCTACACCAATCATCTACATTTCATCATATCAAGTATACCCGATCGGATCCTTTTATGGTGCAGAAAACAATTTCTAGCCTACACGTGCACGGTTGGCTCCTGTCAGAATGTGATATTTTTACTTAGTATAATATGATTCATTATTGAAACAAATTACAGCCTTACAAGAAGAGCGTTTTTCAAACAGACAACGAGCTCTTGGTCTAATAAAATATTTAAAAAAATAAATATTAATATTTAAGTGTGTGAAAACCAGTAAACAGTGTATGAAATGGAATGCCATGGTACATGATAGTACTTAAAAAGTACTTAATTCGTGATTTTAATTTTATCAGTGTTTTTATTGAAGTCGGGAATAGATAAAATAAAAAAAATGGACTACGTATTTTTAATGGGCTGAAGATAAAAAAGTATCGTTGAATAGTGTTTGTATAAATAATTGCAACGAAGATTTAAGTAAAAGTATTTTAAAGCACAACGTTTATTTATTTGACAATAGGCAGTTAAAAATAATTAACACAAATTAAACTGTAAAAAGCTGGGCAAAGTCAACGTTGTTTCAATTACTTTTCGGCAGATTTTACCTTTTTTCACAAATTCAGGATAACATTATCTACACGATCTTGAAAAGCCAATTTTTTAGCCGTTTAGATCGCGAGATAATACAGCCCAAAGTTCACTATTCAAAGCCTGGAAAACTCCAAAATATTTTCTGTCATATCACAAAAAACTCTAGACAGAATTTAAAGAAAAATTAAGAAAATATGAAAAAATGGTTTAAAAATATCAAAACGTCGTTTTATATTTGTGCTATTAAAATCAGAAACATTAATTTTTATCTCCGTCATGTTTTTTTCCTGTCATAATTTGAAAGAGTAATTTTCACATTTCATGCGTAATTTTGAATTGAGACCAAGAACTTTATCTTTTCCTCTATATTCCAAGCTCAAACTTTGTCTCCATTTATAACACCTAGTAAATGCTCTGACTATGCATTACCATGTGATTTCACGCTAGAACTACCTTCAGAAACTTTTGCATTTTGTAATCGATGATAATAAAACTGAATTGTGTAATAAAGTATGGAGTCTGGCCAAAACGGATATGAGAAACAAGATAATTTTGTATGTGAAATATGATTATATTTAACCAGTTGGTAGGTAGTGTTGGTACTGTAAGACTCTAAGTTTAATAAGTTATAAATAAATATGTTACTTACAACAACAACAACAAAAAAGAGACAATTGAAATGTAAACAAAGAAGTGAACGGAGCTGAGCCCGCTTAAATAAAGCAGTTTGCCTTCATTTTGTTCACTCAAATGTCACTTACATTCATATAAATATACATGCATATTATTATATTAATATGAAACAAAAAAATTTAAAATACAAATAAGAATACTCCGAGATCTAGCGTTGCATTTTTCATGGTAATTTCAGGCCGATCAATTTTCGATTTTATTGAAAGTTTAAGTTGATAATCGAATGGCGGTTCAGCAGGCGCACCCAAGGTTGAGGAATAATAAAATATATTTCAGGTCGCTTGGAATTAATAATATAGTTTTAATAATGTAGTAAATAAAAAAAAATAGTCAGCAGAATATTTACGGGTGGAATAATAGTTAGCTGAATATGACATTTGATTGCCTTAGATGGAGATTGCATGGCTACTCAGCAGAAATTTTTATCTTATCCGCCCACCCTCTCGGAGCCTGCTGACTTTCATAACAGTGTATGATGACTGCTAATAAATATTCAATTCCAACATGAATTAATCGATTTGAAATATATTTTTTAAATCAACTTTGGGAAAATTCTTATATCCTTTTACTCATTATTTTTGTCTGTTACTTTTGAGCGGAATAAATTTCAATAATTAGAAATGATTTCTTGGTTTTTTATATTGATTAAATAACTATAATTTCGATGTCAAAACATAAGAATTACAATAATTATTAAAATTAATTTGATTGCATATAAAATAATGAAATATTTTATAAATATAATATTTATTTGCAAGAAAAAAATTGTATAAAATAAATACATTATTATGAAATTTTTTACAGAATTTCTATATACAAATATTTCTAATTTTTCCATATTGATTCCATCATGCGTAGCAAAATATTTACAGTTTCTAAAAATTATTGATGCACAAGCTAGCAACAAACTAAATTGAAAAAAATATTATTATTTAGTAAAATATTGAATAATAATATTATTGCATTGAATTAAATTAAATACTTGAATTAAAATTATTGTAGAAAAAACTTATAATTTTTCGAAATTTTGAACCTTCCAACAGTAAATTTTTTATTATCCCTGGTCTAACATAAGGTCAAAGGACTTTTCTTTGAAGTCGAAGATCTTTCTTACAAATCGAAGATGTTTCTTACTTACCATGCAATCTAAGAGGCCTGAAGCCAGTTTGGAGGCGGATGCAAAGTCAAAGATATTTCGTATCTTCTTTGCAAGGTGTGAGGAAGAAAACCATCTTTATTGTACGTATTTCTTCAACTACCTGGTAATAAATAAAAATATTACAGTACAACCTCAATATAACAGTTTACCGAATTATTTGGTATAATATTTACTTGTTCCCTTCCGATATATTGAGGTTGTACTGTATAAAGTTTATATGACATTTTGATAATCAAAAACATAAAAATGGGATTACGTCAAAATTATTTTTAATGTAATTTAATAATTTCTGTAAGTTTATATTTTATATATTTATTATATGACATTTAATTAGATTGTCTGTTTGCGCGTCAATCAACACGAAAGCGTAACAAAATTTATATATGATGTTTTCTTTTTATTTTTCAATATTGTAATAAAATAATAATGGCAATTATTCGAATTGGTTACAATTTATTTAAATTTCCGTCATATAATTTTTTTTATATAAATTATTTTATAATTTTATGGTAGTTTGATTATAAGCAAAAAGAAGCTATGACAAACCAGGGTCGATGACTTGATACCACTTAGGATAACTCGTATTTGCTTAAATTATTCAGCTAAAATAATCCTTATTTTCATGCATTCATCTTAATTAAACATTGTTAATTTTCATATTACTGAAATAAAAAAAAATTACAAATTAAGTTTGTTTTTACTTAAGTCATTTTTACGTATCTTATTCAGTATTAGACCTATTTTAGAAATAAAGGAAGTTACCTTCACTTGTTTTTTCCAAACAGATTAATTTTTAGCAATTATATAAAATAATCTGTACATTTTGTTAAGTTAAATTTAGAGATATACAATATTTAGAGAGACGACATTGATTAAAATGTAAGGCTTTCGAGAAAAATCATTAAAAAACTACCTGTATTAAAATGAGTGGCTTTATCAAATTTCTACAAATTCTCATCCCCCAGATTATTTTATAAAAAACAACAAATAAAAAATTTATGCTTACAATACAGTTTTTTAAAATAAAAACAGTTTTTAAGAGCAATAAAAGTAGTTTTTGAGAGCAATAATTAAGAACAATAAAAGTAAATGACATCTTTAAATAAAAATTAAAAAAAAAAAAAAAACTGATCATCAATAAATAAGTATAATTATTATTTTTCTGATTGTTTACAAACATATTAATCAAGTCTAAAAACCTAATAAAGAACATCTATCTATCTCATAACGAGTTTAATCATCATCAGTACAGTGCAGTGTAGATATAAACTTAATTAAACATTAATCAAAACTATGTTTTTTTTTTATTTAATATGAATAACAACACCACCCTCAAAACCTAGAAAAAATATGTAGATAATGTTTGTTTTTTTTTTTTATTCTAACAAGAACGGTATTGTAATACTTTTTTTTCTTTCTGTATTTTATTTTAAATTAAGAAAGATAAATCAAATTATTATTAATAAATAATATATTCTTTGTTTTTTTATATTATTTAAAAGTTGTACAATTTAGATCAGATCAAATTCATCCATATATTGCAATGTATTCCAATCAGATTATACAATATTATTTATTGAAGAAAAGATTTTACCAGCGTGGTTTAGTATTGTAAAAATATATACACACACACTTTTTTGACACATAGGTACATAAAATTATTAATTATAGACAAAAACATAAATGTTATGTTATAGATTTTGCCTATAAAATGATAAAATTTAATTCTTTTTTAATTATAATATCTCGAGAACATAGCCGTGAGTTATTTCTTCATAGTCTCCTTGTGTTTTTTCAATTCTATCGAGAGTTTTTTGTGATATGATAGAAAATGGTAATCCTCGAAATAGCGAACTTTGAGCTTCATTATCATTCAGGATTACATAGATTACGACATTCTGAGTCCATAAAAAAATGCAAAATCTGATGAAAAATGGTTTTACGCTGGTGAAAATCTACTTTTTCATTAATTTTTCTTGACATTATTTTTATAGAAAAGGAAATTATTATGAATATTATAGAACTCTAGGATTTTTCTAATAAATTTTCATTTTAAATGTAATTCGTTTGATTTTAAAATTCATACCGTATTAAAAGATATACTGTTTTTAATAGGGAGTTTTGCTCTCTAGAATCCTCATTGATCCTCGCTAACAAGAAATTACAGCAATTTTGTAATTTCTTGTTAGCGTTTTATTTATCAGCTTAGAGTCGAGTTAATAACTCAAAATTGATTATTTGGTACACACTGCGTTATGAAATAAATCATTAACAGACTCTAATAATAATAAAAATAACTAGTTATAATGAATACGACTTAATAAAAAAAATATTGTCATATAAAAATAATTAATTAAAGTCAATATACATACATACAGATAATAATAATAATAAAAGTACAAACTAATAAAAAAAGATATGATTAATGATTTTACATATTAGTTGCATTTCGTTATTTCTTTTTATCATCATACAATGAATGATACTCAAATATAATAATAATTGAATTCTTTCTTTATTGAATTCAATAATTAATCAATTTACGTATTTAGTCACAAGAAGTACTACATATGAAAGATGTATTTGTTACATTACTTCTTACTCTTGTAAGTTTGTATCTATCTAAATAGTTAAAGCTTTCTCTCTAACATCTTTCTTTCTTTCTTCTCTCTATAAGCATAAAAAATTGATTAAAAAACAATCTTGTTCTTGTTTGGATGCTGTTTCTTTTATACTAATAGTCCGGGAAGTTGCGTTGGATTTTTCATGGTGATTACAGGTCGATCAATTTTCGATTTTATTGAAAGTTTATATGAAGTTGATAATCGAATGGTGGTTCAGCAGGCGCACCCAAGGTGGAGGAATAATAAAATATATTTCAGGTCGCTTGATTTATAATAGAAATAGTTTCAATATTGTAGTAAATAAAAAAAATAGTCAGCAGAATATTTACGGATGGAATAATTGTCAGCTGAAAATGACATTTCATTGCCTTAGATGGAGATTGCATGACTACTCAGCAGAAATTTTTATCTCGTCCGTCCACCCTCTCGGTATGGTTTGCTGACTTTCATAACAGTGTGTGACTGCTAATAAACATTCAATTCCAACATGAATTAATCGACTTGAAATGATTGTGTCATTTGCAACGCTACCTTTCGGACTATAATGATGAGTACAAATTTCATATTTATTATTATAAAATTTCTATTTGATATTTTGTGTCTATGCACTATTTTCTGTTAATTTGAGAAAGCTACCGATATTTAAACGATTTGTGATTTATCTTCATGATTTTAGATGATTCAAATTTGATTTTTATCTTTCTTGAAAATGGATCAATCATTCATAGAAATAAAAAATATGGATTAATATTCATGAATGTTTTCCCTATAGCCACAATGTGTTATCCATATCTGCAATATCTATACTATATTTTACTACATATTTGAGACTCAAACCTGATTAGAATTTGTTAAAAATAACTTTTATTGAAATCAATCATGATTTTAATTAATTATAAAAAAAAAATTTGATAAATTTGACAGATAAAAATGTTTGCTAAACGTTCGAGAGAAAAAACAGTTAGACATATAATCGAATTAAGTTTTTTTGTTTTTAAAACACTAAAATACAAAACATTTATCGTTATAATAACTCTCAAAAAAAGCCAATCCATGTCGCTAGGTTCAATTGTGAAAGTTAGCAATGTTGTAACTCTTAAAACTGGCAGAAATATCAAAAAATATTTTGTGTTTCTTTTCCAAAAAATACAAGATTTCGTCTCAATATGCTTTTTGATATCCATATTTCTATAAAATTTAAAGCATTATTTCTAATTTTCAAATGAATACGATATTTTTAAATCTTAATTCCGAAATGCATTGATTTTTATTCAGAATCCGAAAATAAACTTAAATGGTAATATTTTTATTTCTTTTCAATTTACGCGCAAAGTCAATTAACTGCTCTAAGGCTTTTTACACAGGTGGGTGGAGTTATTGAACTGACAATCCTTTTTCTGGCAGCCCTGCTGAAGGCTTATGGAACATATACAGTAGGTCCATCCAAAAATACCAAAACATCTATTAAAGTAACATCATGGCCCCTAAATTTTAGTTTGGCAATACTGCTGTGCAAAAACATCTAGAGTATGATAATATGATTATTTTTTCTATGGCTTAGTTCGTTCAGTCAGTGTGAAAATTAGTGCAAATATAATAAACATTCTGAAATGGGTCAAACGCTTAACAGGCAGATGTCTCAAGGTAACAATTAATAAATATTATTATCAAAAAGCATGCAAAAATAATTTTTTTTAATTTTTTTAACCATTACAATTAAATTGGCAACTTTCAAATTTTCCAAAAAAAAAAACATCAAACTGTTTGACTTGAAATTGTGCTTAATAGATTATTAAATGGTGGGGCATACATTTAAATCTCAAGGTAACTTATTAATAATAAAATTTGATTTATAAATCATGGTGGAACTATTTTTTTATTGGTTTTTGAAATTATGACTTTTTGAAGGTAATTTTCATATTTACGTAACAAGATTTCATTACGTAATTATTGATGTTTTTTTTATTGATTATCATACTTTTTAAAATGACGATTTTTATGGCGTGTAAGTTTTATACCATCTTTAATTTTATTATTTTTAAATTAAATATTATGAATTTTTTTTTAAATACCATAAAAGTATGGGAAATTCAGAATTGCACCTTTATTTTTATATACAAAATTTAAAAAAATTGATAATTAATTTTTTTTAAACGTGTGTAAAAGTGTAATCAAAATGATTCTACGAAATTTCTCAGTTTAATAATTTTGTGCTAATTTTAATGGATTAAGTCAATTTTTGAATATATTAGAGATTATTTTTGCAAAAGTAGTGCTTTAATGTTTTAAATAAAAATTATTTCCACACCAAATATCAATAGTAATATAGAAATTTAAATTACCTTAACAGAATGATTTATTTACAAATTTATTAGCTACTGGAGTTTAGTTATAAAATTAGTACTTAAAAAATAAAACACAAATAATAATGTTTATTATTTTCGTCAATAAGTTCAATAACTTTCTTTTTTTAAAAGTCGGTTAACTGTTATCTATAGGTATATGATGTAGAATTTATTTCGGATGCAATAAATTTATTGACGACAGTGATTATAATATAATTGATTTGATTTCAACAAATAATTCTGCTATTAAAAACATAATTTGGAACTAAATGAAATTGAAAATTTTTTTAGAACTGATGACAGTTGATAAATTATATTGCATTGTTTATGAAAATTGAATCTTGTGTTAGAAACTAATTTAATAAATTTAAACAATTTTTGCTCATCATAGAAAAATAACTATCCAAATGATCTGAAATTTCACTTCGTTTGAACATCCATTCTCATATTTAGATTTGCATTATAAAAGATTTATGCTAGATCAACCCTAAACACAAAGATCTGAGGTTATTCGACTTCAAATATAGCTTGGCTATTCACTAATCACAGGGCGAACATAAGACCCATATAATCATAGTAAATTTCGATTCCACTTAAATTAAAATAAAATTTAAACTATACAATTAAATAGAATCATTAAATGGCGTCAATGCGTTCCGAATTCCCTCTGGTGGTAAAATATCAACTAATCGTTCGACAGATTTATTAGGATACAAGATTACTATAAATGGCTCCTTGAAATTAACGATTAACTGTTGTTTCATGAAAACACATTTTATGCGATCTTAAGCTGACATAAATATTTCTACTGATCATATCCTGAATGCATACATTAAATGACGTGTCCTTATTGCGTGTATTATATTCAGGATGGAAATATACTAACATTTATCCCAAAAAAAAAATTTATTTTCTTATTGTTTGGTTTTTTTTATTAAATAATTAATTACAAATAAATAAATCTGAGAAAAAAATATAAAAATAATACACAAAGTGCAAATTATAAAATTTTATATAAATAGTACATTTTTTTATTTTTTGCAATTTAGCCTTCAATTTATACAAAAATTAAAATTTCAAGGTTTTCTTCGATATAAACATATTTAAATGACTTTCTAAATTGTTTATATATATATATGTGTATATATATATATATATATATATATATACACATATATATATATATATATATATATATATATATATATATATATATATATATATATATATATATATATATATATATATACAATTTGTTTAAATAAATAAAACATATGTTTGAAATTTTTATTGTGTATTTTTGGGTGTATTTTGCAAATATACTTACAATAATAATACAATAAAATATTGTAGATAAAATTAGCAATTTATTGAATTCCGTATCATCACAGGTGTGTATAACAAAATGCATCCGTGATATTTGGGCCATATAAGATTTGTAAAATATTTGCAAATTTTTTTTACATAAATTTGAGTTATGCACATAAAAAACAAAAAATGCGAATTTTTATACATTTTTTTCCCCAATTTCCTAGATCAAAATATTTTGTATTTTTATAAATACGTATTCCGTCTACAAAGTAGTCATCATCAGTATGAATTAGCTAGTTGTAATGATTCTCTGAGGAGATGTTCTTCATTTTACTTTCATAAAATCCGAGAACTATCAACTGAAAATATTTGGGTCAAAATTAGGCACCTAAATATCCCTTCTTAATATAATAATACAGTTATCTGGTGCTCAATAAAGAGGGTACCTGAAAAGTTATCTGGCAGTTGGTACTCTTTCCGAATTTCTACTTTACCAACTCGTATTTTTATCGAAAACATATTGAAAAAATCCAAAAGCATCTAAAAACCGTTTTTTTTTTTTTCGGTTTCTCCTTTCTAAACACCATCTTTTCTTTTAACATTAAATCCAATAATTTATTTATTTCTTCTTTTTTCAGAGGGGCGAGTAGAGGTATCACGTGAAAATAAATATCTAAGCACCTTAGCACCTGGTAAAGTACTTGGTGAATTGGCTATTTTATATAATTGTAAGCGTACGGCTACAATTAAAGCGGCTACTGACTGCAAGCTCTGGGCCATCGAGAGACAATGCTTCCAAACGATTATGATGCGTACTGGTCTCATCAGACAAGCCGAATACACAGACTTCTTAAAAAGGTAACAAAACACAAAAGAATCAACCAATTAAGAAACATGATTTACAGAGATTGAATCACTTTTCTTATTGGTTGAAAATCATTCCAAATAAGTCGCTAATACTTTTTTTTTATTTTATAGTGTACCAATATTCAAAAATCTACCAGAAGATACGTTAATCAAAATATCGGATGTTTTGGAAGAAACATTTTGGGCACAAGGCGATTATATTATACGTCAAGGTGCAAGAGGTGACACATTCTTCATTATTAGTAAAGGACGCGTTAAAGTTACGATCAAACAACCGAATACTCAAGAAGAGAAATACATCAGAACTTTAGTAAAAGGTGACTTCTTTGGTGAGAAGGCATTGCAAGGAGATGATTTGAGAACAGCAAATATTATTTGTGATGATCCAGAGGGTGTTACTTGTTTAGTTATCGATAGAGAGACATTTAATCAATTGATATCTAGTTTAGATGAAATCCGAACCAGATATAAGGATGAAGGAATTGAACGTAGAAGGTAAGTCGTCTTCAAATTATTGTCATTTTTTTTTTTTTTGGACCGTACACTCATTTTGCAATTTGAAGTCATAATAAACAAAATTTCTTTTTTTGTACTAAAAGAATTAAATTCAGTTTACTTACGGGCCCATATAAAAGTAGATGAACTGCTTTTTGTGAAAATACGTGCAAAGTAGGAGAAGGCTCTTGAAAATACAGCATCCTGTACAAAAATAAATGTAAACTCGGGGAAGGGAGTCTTAATTTTTAATGACTCTTTATTATTCTCTGGATTTTATTACGAATCGAGGAATTATTGTCCATGTTGAATGCGTGCGGAGTGCCCAAATATTAGCAACTCGTCATTGAATTAGTTAATGTAATATTTTCGAAGTTCCTTAGCTTTATTTTACTTCAATTGCAAAATAGAGTTACACAAATTCTGAATCTACATAAAAATTTGATAACAATCAATATTTCTGTTAACGCCTACTAGGAAATTTGGTAAGTAAATTAATTCAAAACAATAAAACTTTTTTGTAGTAAAACTTTGTTTGTTCTGAGAAAGTCAAATTTATAAAAAGTTCGCTGGAACTCCTGAAAACTAAAATATATGTTTTTAAAGTCCATTGAAAATCAAATAAAATATTTAAATTGTTAAATAATTAAAAAATTGTATTTTTACAGGATAACTGATGAATTCCGAGACGTGAAATTAACCGATTTAAGAATATTAGCAACACTTGGTGTTGGTGGATTTGGTCGTGTCGAATTAGTACAAATCCAGGGTGATCCATCACGATCATTTGCCTTGAAACAAATGAAGAAAGCTCAAATTGTTGAGACACGCCAACAACAGCATATTATGTCAGAAAAGGAGATAATGGGTGAAGCAAATTGTGAATTTATTGTGAAATTATTTAAGACATTTAAGGATCGTAAATATTTATACATGTTAATGGAATCCTGTCTGGGTGGCGAATTATGGACGGTGTTACGTGACAAAGGACACTTTGATGATGCCACAACACGCTTCTATACAGCATGCGTTGTCGAAGCATTCGATTATTTACATTCACGCAATATTATTTATAGAGACTTAAAACCAGAAAATTTATTATTAGATAATAATGGCTATGTGAAATTAGTTGATTTTGGTTTCGCTAAGAAATTACAAACTGGACGTAAAACATGGACATTCTGTGGTACACCCGAATATGTTGCACCGGAAGTCATTTTAAATCGTGGTCATGATATCAGTGCGGATTATTGGTCATTGGGTGTACTCATGTTTGAGTTATTGACAGGCACACCACCATTTACGGGTGCTGATCCAATGAAAACCTATAATATTATATTGAAAGGTATCGATGCTATTGAATTTCCAAGAAATATTACAAGAAATGCTACAGCACTTATTAAAAAATTATGTCGTGATAATCCTGCTGAACGATTAGGATATCAAAAAGGAGGCATTAGTGAAATACAAAAACACAAGTAAGTAAATTATTTTAGTTATTATTAAAGCTTAATGATTATATAAAATTAATAGATGGCCTACATTACTGCCAAACTTCTTACCTATATGACATTCGTACTAACAAAGACTCTAACTACCAGTAAAAATAAGAAATATTTAAAAAACAAAATAATTACACATCGACATAAAGTAAAAGAACTAGCATTTTCTTCGGAAAGCTTTTAACAAAATCCACAATCCGTTCAAAAGCTTTGATAAGTAATAAAAAATAATAATTTTTGCATTCATTGATGGAAAGTTTTGATAATTTCAGAAAGAATGCTACAAAATAAGCTCAATAAGTGGTCAAAACCTGGATTTTGAGAAATCGTAGCATCAATCCTAAACTTTTAATAAAAAAATTTTAATATAACGTTTTTTTTTTTCTAGATGGTTTGATGGTTTCAATTGGGAAGGTTTATGCAATAGAACATTAATACCACCAATTAGTCCACAAGTACGAAGTGTAATAGATACATCAAACTTTGATGAATATCCACCCGATGGTGATGGTCCACCACCAGATGACGTGACTGGATGGGATGCTGATTTTTAGGAATATATATTATTATGCAATTTTTTAGGAGTATCAAATATGAAAACTAAATAATAAATTTATTATTATACTAAATTAATATTATGAACTGAACGAAGAAAAAAATATATATTTAGTTATAAGAATTGTGTATAGAAAATTAAAAAAAAAAAAAAAAAGAAATGTCAATAAAATTGACAACTTTACCCTAATTTGTAATATTTTTGACTAAAGATATTTTTGTTTTTTTTTTTTTTGGTGCAAATGCATTTATTTCTTTGTTGTTAAAGAGTGATTAAAAAAAATCGTTATTTTTAAAAAAGAAGAAAATTTTATTATGTTTAAAAAACAAATTTGTGTCATTTTAATAATATTATATAAGTCAGTCATATAAAAAAAAAATAAAAATAATTTAAATATGAATCAAACAGATATATTTATTTTGTTGAATTTTATCAATGCTATGAATCAAGTTTTATAGATCAGGACCTAGATGGAACAGAGTGTGCAAACATTGAGCATCGCATTCTGTCATTGGAATTGTATTATGAATAATCTAAGTATTAAGAATCCAGTTTCTCCTTTTTAGATGGGACACTTTTAAACTCGAAAAATATTTTGATTTCATGCTATGAGAGATTCACACGAAAAATTCGCCCAGCTTCCCATAATAAAATTACAATAACTTACAATGACAGAATGCAGTGCTCAATTTTTCTGGAATTAAAAAAATGTAAAAACATAATTTTTGGCCCAAATATCTACAAAATAGAAAAGAATTATAGTATTTGATTCATTAAAGTAATTTAAAGACATTTTACCGATTAAAAATTAACTTTAATGTAGGACACCCGATGATTTTACCTAACAATATTTAACTATATTCAAAGAAATTTTCTTTAAAGCTGCCTTTTTCTTAATTTTTGATCTTAATTTCAAATTAAAAAAAAAAAAATGTTGTTATTTATAAACTATTTCTAAGACAGAGCTTAATTATTTAATAAATACATGAAAATAACGTATTAACAGTTTTGATTTAGTTATAAATAAATTGATTTGTTATAAATAAAACTAATAATAATAAAATAAATTTTAGTTGAGGCTTTTTGAGAATATTTTTAACAATTGGTATAAAAGCAGGGCTGTATTCGATTCCGTGAATTTATCAAAATATCAAACGTTATCTAAACATTTTGATCCTTCCGACTAAAAGGAGTGTCATTTTGTCTTCTACTAGAAGCTCCAAGTAAATTTACAATCATTGTGGAAATACATAAAAGCTTATTATTCACAATTTTGGATAATTAAAAAAAAAAATTAAAATTCTAGATGCCTAAAGAATGACCCAATAAAAGGTCGAAACGTCGAAAAATAAAGTAATATTAACATCCTTAAAAACTTAAATACATATTAGAATTAAAATTTACAAATGTATGCAATATGTTTATGAATTCAGTGAATGGAAACTTCGATGTTTTTCGCAAAAATAAAAGAAAAGCAATTAATAAACTAGTCACCAAGTTAGTGAAATTTTTCAAACGTAATTGATAAAAAAATATCGAAGCCTACATATTAAAAACAGAACAATTATTTATATTAAATTATTTAATATTCAATTTTAATTTATATTGATTCAATTTTTAGAAGTGAAACTTCTTTATAAATGAATTTTGAAAATTTTATTTATAGCACAACTTTAGCATCCAATAAAATTCATTGACAGAATTAAATGTAAAATTCCTATTGAAGTTCTAACATTTCAATAAAATAATCTTCAATTATTTTATTTAAGCTTTCATAAATAAGTTAAATATGAAAATTGAGAGCTATATGCAGTCCAAAACTTAATAATAAGCAGGACCATATATTTTGGCTAGTGCAATAGTTTAATAAATAAATTGGAAGGTCTTACAATAAAATCTATTTAAACGCATTAGCAAAAAAAACCGTAATAATAAATTCTTGTAAAATTTTTTAGAAGTTTCATTTCTACATAATATTTTTAGAATAGACAAATCCACCAATTTTTTTTTTACTCTACTTAATTTATATTAATAATTATTATAAAAGGATATTGACTAGTTTATTTTTTTTTATATTAAAAGAAAAAAAAGTGCCACATTTAATTGTAACAAAAAATTATATTATTGTGTATAAAAATTTGTATAAAAAAGTAAAATAACTTTAAATCAAAACAAGAATTCATATTTTATGCTCTTAAATATTCATACATTCAAGGGTGGACTGAAAAGTTTTCGCCCTCAACGTGAGGAGATAGCAACAGACGTCACTAAAAGCTAGTGATTGTAGTTGTGCATCTTGTGACAGTTACTCACCAAGATTTATGCCATTTTTAACCCGTAGTTGTTATTTGATTGACGAGTCGATGTGAACATTTTTGTGAAAATGTAAAAAATTTAATATGGAGCTCAACTCAACCAAGAATGACAACTACATTTTTTTTTTTTAATTTTCACAAAAACACATCGATTTCACTCCAACGACTGTCAAATAACAACTAGGTGTCCAAAATGGCTGAAACCTTGGTGAATAACTGCCAAAAGATGCACAGCTACACGTTTACTAGCTTTTATTGACGAATGCTGCTAATTTTCATGTTGAAATCGGAAACTTTTCAGACCATCCTCGTACATATACATACAAACCTACCATAAAGTTTGTTTTAGATTTTTTTTAAAAATATTTATGTTAGTTTATTTCTTGTTATTAATTTAGTATTTTTATTTTATACGTATCCACATAGATATAGTCTTAGAGCTCGTGAGAGATTTGGGTAACGATCTTTCTCTAAGCCTGTAATTTTTTTCAGTAATGACTTATAGTATGTGAATACAGAAATTACGTTCTGGCACGAATCAACATTGCATGTCATCGTTTTTTAATAATAGCTAAAAAAAACAAAGGACTTTCAAATGCTTAAAAGCAGATGACGTGTAGGTTAGATTCACAGCAAAACCTGATTTCTGTACTCTGAATCACTGAAAAAAAGTACAGCCATACAGAAAGACCTGAACTGAAATCTCTCACGAACTCTCATTCTATCACTAGAGTTAAAAAAAAATGAATCTGAAGAGAGTATCTCTAGTAAATAAAAGAATAAAAGAAAAAAAAAGATTTTAGAATAAGGTTCTAAATTAAAATTTACTTTTTCATTATTTTTTATGCAAAGAAATCTTATCTAATGCTGAAAAACAAATTGATAATACATAGAAAATAAAGTTTTAATTTTTAATATATATGTTTATTGAAAGAGTGTAAAATATTTTACTAAACAAATTTTCAAATTTTTTTTTTATTGTTTGTTTTGTTTTCAAATTGTAATTGAATTGATTTTATTCATATCAATAATGTTGGTTGTGAATAACGGAGTTGTTGTATATAGGACAAAAATATATTATTATTGTATATCAAAATTTTGTCAAATAAAAATTTTCCAATTAAATTCCTAAAAATAAAATAATACAATCATATTTTATAAATTTTAATTGTTTATTTATTGTCTACTGGTTTTTTTTTAATTAGAAATATGTAAGTAAAAGATGTAAAAACGATGTTTTTACTTAAAGGCCCGATCTCGATCTAGACAAGTTTTATGTTAGCATCATGGAAATATGATAGCAAATGTATTAAAAAGTAAATTCACATCATTTCCATTAGCTACACGAGCGCTATTTCGGTGAATCTTCGAATAATAATTTGCTATTTACAGGTGGACACTTTCAACTTGACCCTCATACCAGATAGTTCTCCTTCCTTTTCTATCCTCTATGGCTAGAATGAATGTCCAATTGTAAGTTTTATGTCTATGGTGTTTAAATTAGTTCTGAATTATACCAGTAGTTAGAGTCTTCCTTAGCATGAAAACAATTTTTCTACTTGGATTGAATCATAGAATTTACAATCTAATAAGTTTTATTTTATCACTCATTTCTCGGCGACTAAGCTCAAATTTTTCTTTTTTGTCTCTAAAATTCTTAGTAGCGGTAAATTTGAAATCGTACCATTTGACCTAGTTTGTCGCACCTTTATTAGATAATTTTATTTCACAGGATTTTAGATTATAATTCGAAATAAAACAAGTAAAAAATAAAAGAAATAATATATTTTTTAAATAATGACATTTTACAACAAAAATAAAGCAATAACATTTCATGGAGTACCACCTCCCTCAGAACCATCATTTGAATTTACATCACTATCGCTATCATTAATTTCTTCACCTAATTCTCTTAAACGTTTTTTATACTGTGTCAATTTGGAACTTTGATGCGTCAACAGTTGCAACAGATCTTCAAGATCTACTTTCAATGTATTTAATTCATCTTCAACAAGTTTCTTTTCATTGATCAGTTTTTCTACGTCCACATCATTCGATTCATTATTTTGTGCAGTAATTGGAATATTATGACTAGGAGACGATAATGGCGATGATGCTTCTGCAGCAAGTTGAGCACGAAGTAATGTAATCTGATCTTGTAATTCGGAATTTTTGGAAACAGCGTCTTCCAATTTTTCCTAAAAAATGAATTCATTAGAGATTTTTATAAAGTAAATTTTTCAACTCAGTTAAAACTTTGAAAGCTTTTTATATGACTTTTATAAATTATTGAATAACCGTCAAAACAACCAATCAAATTGTAGGATCTAGTTGTTCACGTGCATGATTTGTTTACAAATAACGAACTACTGGCTACGATTGTAGTTTAATGTGTCATTTTTATCACTAGTTTTCGCAACCGAAGTTTTAACTGGTTAGAAAACTTTTTATAAATTAATTTACTTGAGTCTGATTTCGATCTGATGTTAATAATTCAACTTTGTTTGTAAGATCTTTTAATTGTTTATCTTGTTCACGTATGAGTTCTTTGTATTGAAGTAGTAAGCCATTTTCTTGCGTTGATAAGGAAAATTCAGTTAATCCATTTTGATCGGCAGATCGATTTAAACCTCTTGAAACAGTTTTAATTATAACACCTAGAATGAAAGAAAAAAATGTTATGTAGTAATTGATAATGACATTTTTTTGAAATTCAACAACAAACCTTCTAAACTTTTAAACAATTTACAAAATTCAAAATCCAACAGCATATCCCAGGATGCTTTTGATTTAATTTGTGGTTGTTTGGCAGCTCGACTATACATTTCATGTTTTGAAACATCACTTAATTTCGTAATGTATGTTTCAATTCCAACGCGACGTTCAATTAACTGACATAAATTTTCGATGGTAAATGTATGGACCGAATCATCGTTGAAACAAACACAAATCCCCATCAAAAATGCGCACAATCCTTGTAATAGATCTTCATTAACATCATGTTCATTTGCGGATGTTTGTGCAGTTAAAAATGCCATACTACCAGGAACATTTAGAAACGTTTTCACAGCCACTGGACAATTCGCCATCCAAGTGGCTAACAATATTAATATACCAACTTTAGCTTTTAATTTATTCCCCTCTTGTAACATCGTCGCACATTGATGAAGCAACGAAATTGGTTGTGTTCCCAAATTCGTAGCTAATAACACACGAAGCATTTGTTCTTTTTGTGCAGGATTATCAACCATTGCATGAGACAGAGCCACAGCAGAAAACCAACTTGATAATGGCTCCGCGTTGAATAAGCCACTACATAGTAATTGTCCCATGGTTACAGTTGGTGTATTTGTATTCGATGGTAGCAAAGTTTGAACAACTTGAGTCTGTCCAATTTCATTTTTATATAAAAAGCACTCAAAACAATATAAAACAGCGCATCGTAATGGATACGGTTGTTTTTCATTTACCATAGACATTAAAAGTATAACTAGAGATGGTCTAGGTGGTGTGCAAGGTGCCATAACTGAAGCGAAAAATTCTTGATTACTTAAATTACCACGAATTATATCTCCAACTGTATTTATCGTTTCCGTTAAAATATCAGCTGGAACACCACTAGCCATTAAAATATTACACAACGTTTCTAACAATCCACAAGATTTCATTGTTTTTTGACTGGAACTAACTACATGATGAGGATTTCCCGGTGTGACCAATGTACGAACTAATTGTAATGTACAATGCATATTGGAAACCTTTTGTGGAGACCATCCTTGTTCCTCAATTTCCGCTGGCAGTATAAACATTGGCGCTAATTTATGAATGTAACTGCCTTCTTTGAAAAAGTTTTGATTACTGGTATTATTCTTTAACAAATTCAACATTAGTAGCAAACAATCTTCAACGATAATTCCTCCATCAGTGCTACCTTCATCGGTGATAATATCAAATAATCGATCAAATGCATTCTCAAAAGCTACAATTTTCTGTATATTTGCATTTCCTTTTGTCAGATGAATAAACAATCGTAAAGCATCATTTCGAATAACTTCACGACTGTCAGCTAACAAATCCATTAACTTCGAAACACCCAATTTACTTTCAAGAACTATTTGTTGTATTTCTCGAGTTTTATTATCCAATAAATTTGTTAATAATTTGACAGCAGGTCGACGAACTTGATAATTATATTCTTCCAAGAAACTTAAAATCAGTGCAATATTATCGGGATTTTTTAAAAACATTTCAGAAAATTGTTCACCAACTTTAATACTCGATAATTGAGCGTTATTCGATTGCTCATCTTCAAATGACTCTGGTTCTGTTATATTACATAATGTATCTAAACAATAACTAACTATTTCAATATCAGCTCGATCTGTTTCAAGAGTTTGACGCAATGCATCCATTCCTTGTGCTCCAACTTCAACACGAAATTTTCGTGATAATGCTTTAAGCGCTCGACATGCATCTCTTCTGTCTTCTAATAACGTTGAAGATGTTACTCGATCAACTAATCGTTCAACCTAAAATTGAATACAATATAATTTTTATACGTAGTCTCTTTACTTAAAATCATATCACATATTGACAGTTTTGTTATCAGTTACACAAGAAATATTACAATTCATATTTTCACCCACACCAGTTAAATAGAGCATAAAGTCGGTTAAATTAAGTACTAAATGAATTCTATTATTCAATAATATGAATTAAAATTAATTTTCGAAAAATTATAGATAAATTCGAATTAAAACATCATATTAAATTAATTGACAGCTGTACATTAAAATGTAAACAATATTTGAATGAAAGTGAAAAGACTTACTGTATCGGCACCGCTGGGTTGATCTCCTGGTTGTTGAGCTCCTAATACTGTTTTCAAACCACTTTTAAAATATTCCATTCTTGAAATAATTTTCAAGTAAATATTTTCAATCTAGTGTCTGACAGACAACACACGTCACTCCACATTCACCATGTTTGCCATATTTAAAAAGCCGATAATATTGAAAGAACGGTTCGGTCGGTAATATCACATGTCAATGCTGAGCTGACATAATTTTTTAACCGACTGGATAATATGAAACAGGAGGAGCGGCTACTCAATTCACATATTTATAGAAAATATTCACACACAAAAAAATTTCAGAATAATCTGATTTTGATGATTTTAATACCAGACATTTATGAAATATTTTTATGGTATATTAAGTTTAATCTAACGTTTGTGATGCTAGAAAACATTGAAAGCTTTATCAAATTTTTGGTATAGGTGTTCATTAGGAATCGACTATGTTTATTTTCGCCTGTAAAAATATGTTCCATAAGTCTGCAAAAATATTAGAATAGTTGTAAAATTTATTACCCTTTTTTCTTATAACGCTTCCACTTATATTATTGCTTTATTGAATATTGTTGACTCTAAAGTTTTTTTAAAATAATTATTAAAATACTTACTTAATGCCAGACTTTATTAATTTTAATCTAAAAATTTTCCTAGAGAATTGAACGTAACAAACAAAATTTTATATTTCTGCTATAGAAAAAAAACTGTTGAATTTTTCCAATTATGAATACGATTTTCATTGGGTTAGTTAACTTAATTTTACATAACTTTTAAAGCAATATTCATACCTAGCCTGGTTTAAATAAGAGTATTGAAGGAAAATTAAAATCTTCAAGTTTTAGAGTAATAATGGCTCTATTTGGCAGTAAAAAGCGCTTACTAGCGCTGAGAATCGAACTGTTCAGTTGTTGGGCAAGACACGTTTAGCAAATTTTTCAAGTAATTTTGCCATTAATGTCCAAATCATCATTAATAATGCGATCTTAAATTTTTTTTAGCTATTTCATGCGCATCTCTCCGTTTATCTCAATATTCGGTATATTTGTTTTCGTGCAAATTAAAAACAATAAACATTTTTTTGTATTTTTTGTAAATCATGCCGTAAATACTACTGATTCGTGAAGTTTATTTAAAAGAATATTATTTTCACCTTGACAATGACTTTTTTACTTTTCATAATAAACCGGTTCGAGGAGATGATACAGGTGAACTAATACTGAACAACATATTATAAAATTCGATAATAATAAGTATATACAACGTATATGTTTATTTATAATCATAATAAATACACGTTCGTTACATTACCTGTGACTATTAAGTATATAGGTAGGTATTTAGTGTGCCAGGAGAAGCGAACAAATTTTTAAGTTGAATTTCCAAAAGTTCTGTTCCGTTTCAAAGCAAATCAATACTAATAGGCGCATGTAATAATATAATCTCAATTTTGAGTGTATTATTAAAACTTTCATAGAAGAAAAAGTGACGCTTGTGCTAAAACTCATCAACTTATCGATTTTGATGAAATTTGGTAACTATGTTAATTGTACTAAGAAAGATGCGGTTTTTTTGCAATCAATATGAAATGAAATAACTAAAGGAAAATTATAAATTTATAAAAGAAAGTTAAAAGAAAAAACATGTTAAATTAGGTAAACTGTAATTTTTTTAGTGGTGTATTTTTCTTAATTCACACTGTATTTAGTAAAGGTATGTAAGTTTTATTATAACTCTTTTTTTTTACACCGTCTCCTAAGTCAATGTACTGGATTTGTATGTACAGTTGTGGTCAATATTAATTTGTTTGTGCTATCAAAAATTCTAATAAATTAAACAAATTCATCATGTTAGAAGAATTCTTTATAAAAATTGTTAGATATCGTCATATTTTATAAAAAAAATAACGAAAGTTTATTTTTTTTTTGTAGTAGTTTGTTTTAACAGGCGCTTAAATTATTTATTTTAATATCAAGATCTAAATCCGGTAAATTTTCGTTGATAGTTTAGTAAATATCGATATGGTAGGCGAAATAAATCTTTCATAAAACTACAGATTAAATTAAAGCAAATTTAATATTAATCGAAATAATTTACATTCAATATTAATATAACGAATTATATTTGCCTGCAATTTTCCATTAGTCTAAAAAAAAAATATTATTATTAACTATTTTTTTGTAAAATTGAGGAACTAATAGATCCTATCTTCGAAAAGATACCGAAGAGTTGCTCAAACTTAAATATACTTTAATTTGAGATGGGATAAATCCAAAAATTTCACCCAATTCTCTGTTAGATAGAAGCTATAAGTTTTTTTACATGTCAAATAGTCTTATTTTAACGAAAATTTATTTTATGTTATTTACATAATACACAAAATTTCGGGCAGTCTATGTGATATGTCTTTCGCGTTGACAGCCCCAAAATTTTCGGCGATTTGATAAAAGAGCATTACTGAATGTGTGGTATTTTGACGCAGAATAAAATGTTATATTTTTCCTTTGTCAACGATTTCCTTTAAAATAATTTCCTTGTCCTAACTTTTTCTATATAATATTTTTTTTTTTACGTATTTTTTGTCGATCTTAACAAAAAAATGGATCTAACAAAATTAGTATCATAAATTACATTTAAAAATGATTCAACGTGCAAATATTTAAATGACACATTTTAATTAGTATAAAAAATATATGATTTCAATATTAACGGTAACTTATTGTATAAGTTTTCAATACTATGGCGGTTAATACGTTTATTTTTATATTATTTAAATTTTTGCCCGTTTCACTCATAAATAAAGATACATTTTGATCATTTATTGATTTAAATTATGAATACACCTTGTGGAAATCCATAATAATTTAAAATATAACACGTTCCGTATTTAATTAAATTTATATCTATCCAGAATTTAAAGGCTCGGTTTATCAAGGAATTGTCTAGACAATTTTTCTAGTTAAGCTGTAAATTTTGCAACAAGTTTGCCTACAGACTAATAAAACCTGCATAAATTTAGGTCAACTTTCCACATGGAACGAAAATGCTGTTCAAATTTTTTTAAATATATTTTAAAAATTATGTATAACTTTATGTGCTGCCAAACTGTTCATCTGATTGCGATAAAACTTTGTCAGCTAATTGCATTTTCGCTTGAATAGACGTAGTCAAATTAACTATGTATTTGGTTTTTTGTGTCGTACCGGTAAATATATTTGAAAGAACATTTCTGCACTTCTAAAATATTGTTTTTCCTTTTTATTTAAAGCAGTAAACGTCAAACAGCACATAGCATTTTAAGAAATTTGTTATCATCGATGCCGAACAATTATTGCAGCAGCAACACTGCCGGGTATTCACCAGCTAGTATTTTTAATAATTTTTTGCAATTACTTTTAAAAATATTTCCTTGAATTAAGTTGAAAACACGCCACTGTAATCAATCACACGTCACTTGTAAATTATAAAAGCACTTGAAGCATCTACGCTTTATCAGTAATTTTCTACTATTTGTGTACTTTCACAAGTTATTTTTTACTTTTTGAAGTATTTTTTATAAAATATTTACTTAAATGAAATGAAAACTGTATTAAATTGAACATTTAAGGTTAAGTCATTTTTTCTATATTTGTTTAAATATTTAATCATTAGAATTCATAAAATACTCTAAATATTCAATCTATACAGTTATAAATAAATGCATACATAATATATTGTAATTTTTATAATGTGGTTATTTAAATAAAAATTGTAGCGAATCCAAACAGTTATCGAAAAAATGTTTCAAAATTGTTTAGAAAAAAAAATATATTAATACATTAAAATTTTTTTTCTATCTTTTAAGATTCAAAAGTTGGGTCATGGTGTCAAAGAACTCAATTTTGCTCATTCACAAACTCAAACTCGCTACCTCTTTTTGTTTTTGAGAACTTTAGACTAATAATACGAATAATATACTCTGACATATTCTATATATGTCCAGTATAAAAATTTACCCAATAAATAAAAAAACGTTATGTTACGCTTTTTATTAATTAGCACAATGATAGTTATTTTATCTGATCAAGGTATTATTGCATGTATTTAAAAATTAAACAAAAATTATAAATTACGAATAAATTTGAATTATTATTTTATTATATTAAATTAATTATTAAATGTTTAATAAAATCGTGTTTAATAAAAAAACTTTAAAAATCAATTGATAAAATCAGTTGTTCATCATTGATATAAATTCTATCCTTTTATTAAATTACTAGCCCATATATCCTGTTGAAGTCATTCAAAATTTTTTTAATTCTAATTCAATAACAATTTTATATTTATTTCCGAGATTTTCCACTCAATCGAGACGGTCCAGTACAATCTGAGTACGGCTCACGTTTTGCGTCAAATTGAATATACAAATAATATTAGTTAGAAGCAAATAATGTTTTACGAAACCCCTAATAGCGTAGTTTATGCATAATCAAACGTAAATAAAACATTAGAAAATTTTGTATTGAATAATTCTTGCGTGAATTTATTATTTTTATGTAAAAAAATCAAATGCATTATTTTACTTAAAAAAAATATATTATTTTTTTAATTTAATTATAGAGCAAAAAAAATTATTATTTTCGTGATCAAAAATTTTTTAATTATATTAAAAATAATTAATAATTATAAGTTTTATTTCCGAAATAAGTTTTTGCAACAGTTGAATAAAATCTAAAATAAATTCAATAAGAAGATTAAAAAACAATATTTTTTTTTTTTAAATTATGAATAGAGATATTTTTTGTCTAACTTTTTAGTTTTTATCCTCAACAAATAACAACTGGACCGATTTTGCTGAAAACTAAGTTATGTAATTACGCTTCAAATGAAAGTTATCTAGTCTATATTATTTATTATTGATTCTCGAGATAATCATGATGAAAAATTAATAAATTTTTCAAAACAAAACGAATAAATTAGAATTAATTTTAAATCTGTGAAAATTGTTGAAGTATAAAAAAATTAATATTACAGGTGGATAAAATTTATTTTTGGTTTGTAAAATGAAGTGTAAATTCCCTATGAAATTATCTATTATTAATGACCCAAATCATCCTTAAATCAGTAAAATTCACTACACTCATTCTTTCAGCAAATCTCTATCTTTATCCAATTATAATAGTTATTGGAGATTATTTATTGCTTATACAACCGATTTCACTCTCATTTCTAAACTGACTACTGAAATGGACATACGATAAATTTAATCGATTCGATATTTTAGATCTAAATACGTAAGGGTCTACATAAATGTAAATAAGTACTGTTAATAATGCAGTTATAATATGAATAAAAAATATATAAATAAATATACAGATTGGTCACAGAATCATTTTCTATATGACAAAAAAAAAGGGGAATCCAATATTAAAATACATTCATATAAAATATACACATATATATAAATAAAATTTATATTCGTAGCTAATACTATAATAATTTATTTAACGAAAAACTGATATTTTATGTGTTTTTTTTTAAATGAGCTCTTTTATTTTATTAAAGTTATTCTTCTCTAAGCCCGTTATGAAAAAACGATGAGAGTTAAATTTTAACATGCACGCGTATCACCGTCACACAAAATTCACAGATTGAAGCTGTTGTTATGATTTATGTTACACTTAATGTAAGAAAATATATATTTATTTATTGAATTAAATTTAAACTGAACTTTATTCACTGTGTTAACTATCCTTCTACAGTCTTTTTACTGTAATTAATTATTGGTATGCAATTAAAAATTGTTTTTTAAATGATTCCAAAGTAGTATAACTTCTGACGTGCGTACATAACGTACACGCATTCTTTTTTTTAATGTGTATGTTAATTCTGTGTAAGTATATTATATGTATTTTAATATGATTTCCCCTTTTTTAATTCTGATAAAATGATTCTGAAGGACCATTCGTATATATATAAATAATAATGTATTATAACTGTATACTTTATATTATAACTGAGTAAGTCCATACCGCTTGGAGTTTAGTATTGTATCAGTATTTTACTAAGTCACTGGGTATCATCAAACTAAAGTATTCTTTCTTCCATTAATTTTTAATTTTTCTATATCAGTTGCGTTTCAGTGGGTGAAGAAGTGAAGTTTTTAATCAACAATGTATAAAAAAAAATGAAAATATATAGGTAGATTAACCGGTGAAATAATCGTTATTTGTGTCAAGTGTAGTGTAATTTTCTTTTGTTAATTATTAAGTAATTGCTTTTATCAAATTTTATAATTTGTTTATAATTTTTTTATATAATTTTATAGTGAAAATGATATGAAAATTGCTATACGAATTCCATAATTATGAAACAATTTGAATCCTTGAATGGAAAGCATTGTTTTTTTTTTTTTTATTATCATTAAATTGTATTCTAAGAATAAACAAAAATGAAAATATTAAAAAAAAAATTGATTTTAACTAAAAAGAACATCCAAATTGTTTATAATGCATTGTATCCCTATCGAATTTCCATAGAAGGCCATTTCTAAAATAGATTTGTAGAAAATCTATTAAAAACTGTATAGAGCTAATCACTTGTTGCTATTGGTGGAAGAGTTGGTTTGTGTATTCAATATATGTATTTGTGTTAATAATGTATATGCATTACGCTTCCACCAAAATTATGTTATATAACATAATTGAGTCCATAAAATGGATTTAGATATTTTTAATGGTTTGTTAAGAATCCTTTCCTGATTTGGAAAATTACAATTAACCTTGAATGTGTTTTCATTTATTCGGCTACAAAAAATTATTAATAAAATATTATATATAATAGACAACGGTGAATAACTTTTGAAACCAAATGAATCTGATTTCGGAATTTATTTATGGTACAAAAAAATGTTGCCATAATACTTCTTAGTTCAATCACCTTGTGTACAATACATGGATGGCTTCTTGCAAACAATTTTAGATGAATAAACAATAAACATAACTGATTTGGTATGGTAATAAAATTTTAAAACCTCACCCAATGTTGTTTTATTTAAACATTAACAACTTTGTTATTTAAAAATCAGCCCACTTGAAATTCAATATTCAGGTATAACAATACAATATAAAAAACGGCTATATTTTGCTATAAGTATGAAGAAATACATTAAGTAGTCTAAAAAAATGTTCCAAATAAATAGCTTTGATTTTTTTTATAACTACAAATTTATTCAAAAATGAAAGAATTTCTTTTGTGTATAAGTAATTTTATTTTTTATTAACAATTCCATGTATTAGTTTTTAAAAATGAACAAACAAAAAAAAACCAATTGTGTCATCATTTTTACCCTGATAGCCAATGAATTTATTTTAATCCCCGTGCCCGTAAACTAATCAAATCATTTATAAATACCCATCTCAAAATTTCTATATTATGATTAAATATTAAAATTAGTTTTGTTTTTCTGGATCCGCGGGAAATTTTCAATTCTATCCAAAAATTTAAATTTGACGGATATTCGTTTTTTTGCCATCGCTGATCTTATTTTATATTTAAAAGTAATCCAAATTTAGAATTAAAAAAACTTCTTTTTTAGATAGAGCTTTTAATATACTGCCTCAGTGGTCGTCTAGGTTTACCTCCCCTAAAAGCACTGCTTATTTGTAACTTACCTAACTAGGTAAAAAAATTTGAATCCTAGAAGGGGCATTTAAATTTACTCCAGTCTTATCATCTTAATAGATTAAGAGTAAAGACTAACGATTCGTTTCGACTATTGGCTACGTGATTAGCTTAGTAAATATACCAAATCTAGGAAGATTCAAAGCTTATTGAAATAATAAAACATTCTTAAGAAATCAGTATAACTGTATTATCTTGTTGATTTTATAATTTTAAATACATTCAATTAGATTCAATCAATTTTAATTACCTTTTCCTGTATTTTTGTATATAATCTGCGTGTGTACTTAAAATATTGACACGGTTCACGGTCATATTTAATATCAACTAACTCCACTCCAAGTAATACACATTATCACAATTCTTACAAGATTATTTGTTCAATACATGAAGTTTATTACTTTTAAACGTATAGGTTTCAAATTTAAAATGGGATTTTGTTTATTGCAACAACAAAAATCACCTTTCTCAGAATTTTACTCCACACGTCGACTAAGCCGTTACTTATAATTTATCTGACGTTTCTAACGAGTTTTCGCAGATATTCCAGTTTTCGAATTGACTTTACTAGAAACACACTATAGCACCTAAATCAGTTGTTCTTAATCCTGTTTTTAAATGGGTATTTAATAAAGGAATCAATGAAAATTAACTATAATAATCATGGAAAATACAAGAAAATTTTATTCACAAAACGTTTTAAATCTTTATAAAATAAATATTATATAATTAAGCTGTAGATTTGAAACGCATTTTAATTCAAAAAAGTTTTTATATAAATTATAACATTGACATTGCATTGATGAAAACGTGAGTCCTGATTATTTTATGCTAACTAAACAATTCAGTATTTGATAAAATCATTTTCATGCATGTTTTCCAATAGTTTTTTATTTTCAATTATTGTCGGTGATAAGCATAAAACAAAAGACACTTTGTTGTATATTTTTACTAAAATGAAGCATTGGTTAATTTTTCGAAAATTTATATTTAAATATACTTATTGGATGTCCAAAAATTGATCTACAAAGTTTTGGAGAGCAATTTATTATTCGATAAACTATTTAATACAAAACCATGTTTTATAAATCTATAAAAATATTATGATCATAATTTAAAAAAAAATGCTTTTTTTAGAAAAATTACTTTTTGCGTGCATTATGGGAATTAATAACATAGTAATAAACACGTTGAGTACCATTTCTTAATTCATATTATATATTTACTAAAAATAACCGCCCAGGCTTTACACGGCTATTATTTCGATAATAAATTATGCCAAATAAGTACACATAAATATATCTTTATAATTTCAAACAAATTTTTAACATATACTTAAATTTTGGCTAAAATTTGAAAAATACGTGTATCATGTCGTGGACTTATGGGTGCGTGTACGTTATGTACGCGCATCAGAAGTTATACTTCTTTGACATCATTAAAAAAACAATTTTTAATTGCTGAAGAAGGATAGTCGTCAAAACAGTCAATAAAGTTCAGTTTAAATTTGAAAAATTCAATAAATAAATAAATATTTTCTTACATTTAAGTGTAACATAAATCATAACAACTACAACTGAATTTTGTGTGACGGTGATGCGCGTGCATTTTAAAATTTCATTCTTATAATTTTTTCTTAACACGCCTAAAGAAGTATAACTTCAAAAAGAATGAATAAAAATTGAATTTTATTTAATAGTCGAAGATCAACACTTATCTCTTACATTTTATCGTATCATTTTAAAACTTTTTTTTATATAAAAAAAAAATAAAAATTTAATGTGATTGCAGAAAATAAGTGACTTAAAAGTTTTAGCACAAACAGGTTTTACTGTATATAAATAATAATAATAATCATAATATGTTTATTTAAATTAAAAAAAAAAAAAATGCAGATAACATAAAAACAGAATTATATCAAAGAAAAAATGAAGAATTTTAATTTTTATCAAAAACAAAGTTCATTTCATCAAGAAATTTTATTGAATTTAAATTGATTGTGTTCGTTCTCTTCCAATGAAGAAAAAATATCAAATTTTATTTGAATATCAAAGACAATAAATAAATATTATTAAATTAAAAATGTTTTTGAAACAAATACTAAGTTTATTAATAACATTTGGACCACTTACATATGGATTTGTTTTATTATCATCGTCATCATCGGTGGCAGCCGGTACCGGCAATCCAACAGCACGTGATAATGTTTTTCATTTGGGAAAATCATGGACATACACATTAGAAACAACAGTTTTATTAAATAATGTTAATCAAAGTGAAAAAAATGTGGGTTTTCAAATTGAAAGTGATATTATTGTTAGTAGTATATGGGAATCACCAGAAAATGTACATAAGAAATTACTCAAAATTGAGGTATGTATTTTATATTTAAGGGGGTTATCTACACACAGCTGTTAGAAGTACACTCCTTTATGTAAAATATTTCAATATTTTCAACTCAAAAAATATTTATCTATTTTGAAATATGGTATGCACCGTATTGACATGAAAACGAAGGGCTTGTCGAAGAGTTCTCGAAAAAAATGTCTAAATATAAAATGTATTTTTAATTTTTACTTTAGAAATTTTTATCGAGAAAACTCCTCAGCGAGACGTACGTATTCATGTCGCTATCATGCATACCAAATTTCAAAATATTTGGATAAATATTTTATGAGTTATTTGTGTGCGAAAATTGAAAGAAATACAATGTGTATTACATGTAATTTAAGTCAACAGATTGATAGAAGCACACTTCTTACCTAAAGGAGTATTGATTCAAAAACGAGAGAGCATTCTTAAACTATAATTTTCTATATATAGTTATATTTTCTTACTTTAATATTTACTATAAGTTTTAGTAAAGTGTTATGTCGCTTATTATAAGTTTTATTATCAAATAATAAAACTAAAATATTTTATTCAACACGCATTTTAAACCTACAAAATATATGCATAACATTTTTTGAAAATATCTTCAAAGAAATTAAACCAATTGAAAAAGAAAAAAAATTATTACAAGAAATTTAAAGCAAATAATTTTTCTGGAAAATTTATATATACATTTTTTTTAAATCGTATTTTTAAATTGTTATATATTATTTATATTAATTGGTGTATTTTTTATGGAATTAACAATTATATAGTTAAATATTTTGCAAAACTAGCAAAGAAAAGATTGGTAATTTTCATGGCATGTATAAAAAAAAAAGCCGAAAATCAGAGAATATACCTTATTCAAAATTGTAAAAACCCTAATAGAATAATTGGTAATAGTTGATGATAGCCGTAAGCAAAGTAAGATTATAAAAGACACGTCATGACTCAAGAATCTTCTAATCTATTTGAAAAGACTTACATTGTAGGTATTTAAATTGAAGATTTTCAGTGTTATCAATTTAAATTTATTTCAAAAGAGGTTATCTCTTAAGTTCATTTGTCATCATAAAATAATCAAATATAATCAAAAAAAAAAAAAAAAAAATAGAAATTCATTTAATTATATATAATAAATAAATACAGTATGCCATCATTACAAAATTTATTGTTGCTTAACAAATTGATTCATTTATACAGTAAAACCTAATTATTTAATGTATTCTTTTTACAAAGAGAAATCTGAAACACTTTAATCGATTAAATTTGAACATTTAAGCCGATATATAAAGAATGTCCCAAAATTCACAACAAAAAAATATTTTGAAAAAAAAAATGGGTGCGTGTACGTTATGTACGTGCGTCAGAAGTTATACTTCTTTGACATCATTAAAAACAATTTTTCATGCTAATAATTAATTACAATAAAATATTAAAAGGATTGGAGAAGGATAGTCAACCCAATCAAACATGGCTCAGTTTAAATTTGATAAATTAAATAAATAAATATACAATTTGTTACATTAACATAACTTTTTTAGACACCACTTTTATCTCAGTATGTTTAGATCCGTCCCTGGATCCATAAGACATTTTTCTTACTATATCTGTTTTAATTTCGATAATAATAAACACTTAATACAATAATTTCTTTTTTTTATTTCTTTTACAATTACTCCACAAATGCATTATTATTATTATTGTACTTTATATTTATATAAAATAAATGAAGTCTTTTGAAAGTAGAACGGATGCATTCATTTATTTATCTAAAATGATTACTGAAAAGTAAATTACAAAAAAAAAAAAATAATATAATTATTATGAATTCAATCATCTTTGATAATAAAAAAAGTATATTGAATTAATAATATACTTATATAAATAGTATTATTATACTTTTTAAGGGATTATGATTTTTAATATTAGACTAGAAAAAACCGGTTTAAAAAATAAATGAGACAATATTTCCACCTTTTTTAGTCTAGTAGAAAGAATTTTGGTTTCTTTTCATCTATATAGAGGATAACTCGATGCTAAACGGGAAATTTTTTAAAAAATTCTCTAATGAAATACGAAAATTTTGTTTTTTACGATAAAATTAATCGTTTTGGAGATATGCAGGGCCTGCACACACCGTAAGATTTTCTGATCAGAAAATCTGATGGTCAAGGCATACCATCGGACAGTCCTATAAGAAATTCTTATAAGAAAATCTGATGATAAATCAGATAAAATTATTAAGCAAGCGCATATCATCGGATATCATCGGATACATACAACGAACTACAATGAACCAATGAACTTTCAAATATTTTAAATTTATTAATTACTTTTTTAACTAACAGATGGCCTACATCAGACAACATCGTAAGATTTTCTGATCAGAAAATCTGATGTCTTATATATAAATCCTACCGTGTGCGGGGTCTAATATAAAATACATGTTATTTAGTTACATCAGATTTTCTAATTAGAAAATCTGATGGTGTGCGCTGGGCCTTAAAGTTTGGAAAAATTCTGATCTCGGATACTGTTGATCCATTAAAAATATATGAAGAAAAATAATAAAATTTAATCTAAGATAATTAATAATCTAAGAATTGTAAGCAATATTTTGTTTTTTTTATTAAATTTCATCAAAATTCTTCATATTGTTTTTATGTTAGAACCAATCAAATGTAAGATATAAATTTCTAGAAGCTATACAGTATTTAAATTTTGTTTCAGGTAGCTAAACCAAAGTTGTATATAAAATCACGAAAAGCACCAGCACCAGAAGGTTTTATTTATCATTCATCAAAATTAGATTCGTTACCAAATTATCCATTTTATATATCATGGAATGGTGGAATTGTAAATAAAATATATTATGATAAACGTGAACAATTATCATTGATTAATTTAAAAAAGGGCATTTCCAGTTTGTTCCAGGTATTGTGTAGTAGTAAACTTTACTTGCTTTCAGTTAAAATTTCTAATGCAATATTTATAGTTTCAACTATTAGATGGAACATCAGAAGAGATCGATGCCTCGGGACAATGTTCAATAATATATGCATCTCAAGGTCCACATTCATTTTCGAAAACAAAAGTACATTGTACAAAACCAAATGATTTACCATATTTAAAACATTCAAATCAATTATTATCGAGTACATTACAATCACAGCGTCAAGCCAACTATGAATTGAACGTCGATAATAATGTAATTGAACGAATTACAACACAAGAATTACATGATTTTAATGTAATCATACGTAATGATGCTGGCAGTAATATTCATACAATACAACAATTACGGAAAAAATCAGATGGCAGTGCCACAACAATCCAAGCAAATAATATACAAAGTATTTTACAAAAATTAGAATCATCAATTGGTTCAAAATTGATTGATGATGTACTGTTGACGAAACGTGAAATACAGTTGCAATCAACGCAAAATTTAGCAAAATTAATTAAAGAGAATAAAGAATGGTTGAAAGATGATAAATTGGGCACCATCAAATCAGCAAATGCATTTGTGAAATTATTGAGTGGTGTTCGTGAGGCAAATCGTCAAGAGATTATTAAAGTTTTAAAACATAGTCGAAATAAAGATATTTTGTAAGCGGAATTCATTTTTCTTTTAATTTTTTCTTATTTTAATATTTTCTTATGTGAAAAAAGTGTAAATACAAAAGTTGTTGATCTTTTTATTACCTACAACTTTGCCATTTAACTTTTTTCCATAGGACTTGTTTTGCCGGAAATCGAGATAAACCGTGTTTTACCCTTAAAAACTCGTCCCCTTCCACTTGCCAACGTCAGATCGCCCGTTAATTATATTTCCAAACGATTTATTTTCCGTATCTAATATTATAAAAATTCCATTTTAGACTACAATTGTATGACATTGTTGCATTTGCACAAACTGAAGAAGCGCATGAAGCAGCAAAAAGTGTTTTAAATTTTGATGATGACAATGATTTTGATGGTGTCGAACGTTATTTGGGTGCGTTATCAATGTGTTCACATTTATCGTCCAATGTATTACACGATATACTTAAATTATCAAAAAAAGACTATCAAAATCCTAAATTGATTGAAACAATACTATTAACGTTAGGTGCTATGGCCCATCAATATGAAAAAAATGATGAAAACAAAGGCAAATTGAATGTAAGTAATTAAGTTTTTGAATCATGTCAATTAATTAGAATTTGTAATTTATATGGCTAAAACATACTCCAATAATTTGCAATCGCAATTACTTTTGTACGGCAAAAATCTATTTTTATTTGGGATCCTTTGCAACGTGAATAATAAAAAGCAAGATAATTTCAACTTTTTCACTTTTTCAGATTGTAAATAAAATTGAAGAATCCTTATTAAACGGATTGGATTTTTGTCAAGAAGACGAAAATTGTCTGCTAAATCACCTACGAGCATTGCAAAATTTAAAGCATGCTTCAACAGTACCACATTTGATAAAATATGCCAAAAATGGAACACGAAAAGTAAATGTTGCAGCAATGAAAGCATTACGTATGCTTCCAAATGCAGCATGGAATGCTGACGTATTAAATACATGCCATAAAATATTTTATATGTATGGAAAACCATATGATTCGAGCGCACGCACTTTAGCATTAGATATTATTTTGGAATCGAAACCCGATCAAACTGTTCTCAAGGAGCTAATCAACTTTTTGCTATCGAACGATCGGGCTTTTGAAGTTAAACAGTACTTGATACAACAATTACGTGTCATGTCTGAATCGGATAACGAATTCAGAGAAGTGATCATGAATATAGTTCGTAGCAATCCAAAAATTAATAATTATGCTGTATTAGCACAAAAAGGTTTAAGTACTGCCTTTTCAAGATCGTTTGTCAATAATCCATCGGTAAATGGTAGTTTGGTTACAGTCCAAGAAATCCATGGTGGTATCTTAAAACGTGGTATAGTTGATGTCGTTTTGGAAAATAATGGTGTCAAACAAGAAATGTTTCGGGTAAGTTCATATTCATATTTCTTCATTGGCATCGCAATTATTGTATTTGTCTGAAGTGTTCTCATATGAAATCGCAATCGTCTGTTTTTGAGTCAACATTTTTTTAGTTCACGAATGCCGTTAAAAAAGGATTTATTAACTTCCCAAGTTCTTGTAATGGGGTCTATTTTCTGAATACCGAATCTTGACATATCTTTACGTTTCAAGGTCACTAGAACCCAAAATCAACGTCTTTAGAGAGATGTCTGTGTGTTCGTTTTATTCGTCTGGATTATCTCGAGAAAAAGTAATCATATCAACGTGGAACTACTTTCATTCGAAGTGTAATTACGTAACTTAAAACTGAATAACTTTTAAAGAAAATCGGTCCATCCGTTTTTTGTTAAGGATAAAAAAAAAAACAATTATTCTTTTTTTACTCTCCTCATTGAGAAGATCGTCGTGTGGACCTTGCGGGTCGCACCTAGACCAATTGTGACTACCAAATCCGAGTTTTGAGATATAAAATAGAGCTTATTAGTCAAATGAGCAAAGTTGAAAATAAATGATTTTATAATTAATATCTGTGTATAATCAGAAAGTTATTGGTTTGATCCCCTATGAGTTATACTTATCACATTTTGTTTTGATTTTTGATTAAATACTTTTGATTAGTTAGGATTATTTGCTGGTGGTTTGGGAAGTTTCGTCTCATCGGATAATAATAATAATGAAATTGATCCAGCCAGTGATCCAGATGAATCAGCAAATGCTGGCATGGAATTATCAGTAATGGGTGTTCAATTACGACCGTTTGTATTCTTTTCGGGTCAAGGTGAACTGATGGGTCATGTATGGTCAGGAACCGCTGCCGAAAAAACTCCAGCTTATCAGGTAATATAATACAAAATTTTAGAAACTTGTTTTATTTGTTTTTGGAGCTACTTATTTTGATTTCAAATTATTTCAAATCATTTTTTAGGCTTTAATACTTTTACAAGATCATTTGGAATATTTACGGTTAGGTGTTGGAATGATTGCGGAGTTACAAAATATTGGTGGAACTTCATTTGACTTATCTGGTCATATTCAAATATCGTTGTGGAATCGAAATGCCCAATCATGGGTGGAAAAAACGTAATCTTCTTTTCAAAAAAAGTTTATTTTATCATTTATTAGGGGGATATTATGATATCCGTGGCGTCTCGGTAAAACAAGCCAAAATAAGATACATGAAGAATACCAATTTTTAAGTTTTCGCCTATTTTTCGAGTTATCGACACTTTTTTATTTTAGAAATGATCGTATTTATGTCACATAAATAGCACAATTTAAAACATGTCACAAGATTTAATTGTTATTTTTTGTTAAATGGCTTGAATTTAAACACAATTCAAGCACAAATAACCGAAATTTAATTCATTTATAAGAAATCAACACTTGTATATTTAATACAACTATTAAAAATACATGTACGTCATTTTCGACTGTTATTAACCCATGGGTTTGGCACGGGTCAGGTTGGTTTTTTGGCCCCTACGTTCAACCAGAGAATATAAAAAAATCGAGGAGGCACCACGGATATCGTAATCGAGCCTTTATTAGATATTAATTGCAAACTGAATTGTTTAATTTAAATCATTTTAGTGCTGGTATATTATTAACTGGACTGGTTCGAATTGATACATCGTTTGTAAATTCTAAAATTGAGTATAGTTTAAGTATTGAGCCAAAATTGAATCTTGTATCGGATATTGAATTTTATTCCGGTGTGTCTTTATGTATGCAATTAAAACAGCCAGACACAGTAATACGGTAAGATCTAATGAAGATTGTAATTGTAATTTCGAAAGGTGTACATGTCAGTGATGATAGAAGAAACTTAGACACCATAGAATCTATAGATGCAAAATTAAGTTAATTGTCGCTATGTCGTAACATGTTATGTAACACTCTAAATGAAACAAATCACATCAAAAGAATTTACTACTTATTTGATCCAAATGAAAACTACTTCACGATGTTTTTTTTTTCTTTTTTTTGATTAAAACATCTAATAAATTTCTGACATTTTTAGGCACAATATATATAAAATTGAACGAATACCAGGCAGTAAACATAAACTTCGAAAATCGACATACAAAGTGATTAAAGTACCAGGCAAAACGTATGCATTGAATCAAAAAAATAATGAAATGTGCAATGTTATATTTAAGGATAAATAAATAAATTTGATTTTTAATTTTTAAATATGTTTTAATTATTTCTCTAATAAATAAATAATAAAGCCTGTACACCCTAAAAAAGAAGCACCCTTACCTTACCACTCGATCCATTAAAATGTCCCTTCAAGAACACGATACGAATAATAAAATTTTATGAGTAAATTCAATATTTAAATATACTTCACATATTTTGGTAAAAAAAATTATATCTCATTCGCAGTCGGTAGGACTCGAACCTACGCTCCCAGAGGGAATCTGATTTCTAGTCAGACGCCTTAACCACTCGGCCACGACTGCTGTTACAATAATAGTGTAATCAAACTTATAAATTAAACTTTATATTATTTAATTTTTATTATGAAAAAAGAAATTAAATTATTGAAGCTAATTCTACAAGCAAATTTAGATCCGTTTACATCCGCAAAGGCATAATAAATGTGTTAGTATCATCTGTATGCACAGGCAGGTACGTTTCTATTGCAACATTATAAAATCCTGTAATTTGCCCGTACGACTCGATTTCCAAATTTTTACGCTATTTCTTATCTCACTGTTTTAAGTGAAGCGATTTTAGAAGTCTTGGTCCTAAATTGAATAATAAACCATTATTGAGAAAAAAAAATTGTAATTTTACTTGAATAATATTAAAATTTTTTATTCAAAATGTTTCAGACGAACTACAGTATTTTGGGTGAAATTATGGGGGGTAGATTTTTTAGGAAGTACTATCTCATATCATGAGGAACGAATTGAAGGAATGTCCAGCTGTAAGCAGTAAATAACAGTTGAAAAATCCGCCGTAATTGGCGCTAACATTAACATAGGATCTGGTCTGAAAATAACAGTTGTAGACAAAAGTATGTCGAGTTAGGAAATAAGTTATTGTTAGTGACTAGAGTAGTTTGTATACAGAACTAACTATTTCCGATATTATTAAATATAACCTAAAATAACTGCTGTCAAAAAACGTGAAGATTTGTAAATATTGTGTGTTAACTTTAAAAATACTTTTTAAACAATCATGGACAAAATTTGTATCATAAAAAGTAGTGGGCGTACACATATTTTATTTTATAATCATCCTAATTTGACGGAAAGCTTTACATACAAAGATAGTTCTTCTATAGTAAAATAAACAACGCTCATTTCAAACAAAGTTTCAAACCTTTTTTTATGTTTTCTTCAGGCTTTCATAAAAATTAAATTTATTTATTACATAATATCTAATTATAATATACAATAATTATATAACTATAATACAAAATATGATTAAGCAGTTGCTAATGTTTCAGATTTTTCCGTTTTCATATCTTGAACATCACTATTTTTAACATCTTTTGATGGATCTTCTTCAATCGATTCTTTAATAAATGTTTTAGCACTCGGTTCTGGTTTTGGTAACCAATCGGGTATGATTTTTGCATGTAAACGCCAAACACCATATTCATTTGAGATATGTTTCTCAAATACCACATATTCGAGAACATCCTTTGCCAATATGTCACTACCATGCATGAGACGTCCAAAACGATCATAAATCGCTAATAACTGAAAAAAAAGAATCTTTTATAAAAAAAAAAAAACATTTTTTGTAATTGAATATCGTTTGTAGTTTAACCGGTTTAGGACCGATTTTACTCATTCCCGAATTTAAACTCACTTTTTATGTCTAAAATATGTCATCAAAATTTCAACTCGCTATCTTTTCATTTTTTTGAGTTATCTTGATGACGAGCGACTCAGACTCAGACGGACGGACGGGAATGCGGAAATGGAAAATTTAAATTGAATGATACCTGTTGAGTGTGAAAACGAACAGTCACTTGTGCAAACATATTTTCTTTCGATACAACATCTGTACAACGTGCATGAACTAGACGTGGCGGTTCAATTGATCGTAAAAATTTCCAATGAATTGTTTTATTTTTAATATTATGAATAATTTCAGGATATGCTCGTTCTGTAGCAACATCTTCAAGTTTTTTCAAATCTTTCACCATCATATATTCATGTACTCGTCTATATATTTCTTGCGCTTCTTCACAAAATTCCGGTGGTTCAAAATCATCATCATATGAACGAATTTTTCGTACGGCCATCATAGATTTCGATTTTTTTTCTATAAATTCTAACTTTTGTTTCGCACCCTAAAGAAAGGCATAATTTATATGACATTTAATTTATGATGACCATTTTCATAATTTGAAGCAAATCTAACGTTTAATAAAATATTTTTACCGTGGAAGTTATTATCGAAACTTTGCCATCTCCTTCTGGCGGAACATAAGGTTCAAATATATCCCCAGTACAACTGATATAAAAAGGCCGTTCCATCCATGGTCTGGGTGGTAATACACCCATTTTTTTCATTTGTGTACGAATTTCATCTGGAGATAAATCTTCACTTTTTTCATTTAATTTGGGTATTTCGAACTTGATATATTTTCGTGTACGAAACCATTTAAATTTTGGATTGAAATGTTTGGTACGTCGATGACGAGTTACTTGATAGTTGATACCATTTTTTAAATTTGGTTCGAGAAAATTATTAGAAACAATCTATTTAAAAAAAGTAATAGGTTAATCAAAAAGTTCACATGATAATTAGGATGTGGTAAATAGTGCATGTAAAATTACCTGCAAAAATCTTAAGTTACTTTTAATTAAATTCGCAGACATTTTTCTGTAAGCCCATAAATAGTTAATAAATGGCTTTTTAATTTACAATTTTATATCTTATTTTAAAAAATATATATATTTAACCTAATACCACATTGAATTATGGGCTGTTTCGCATACCACCACATATATTCAACGATGTGAAACATTTTTACAGCCTTCTTGTTCCAACAATTTACTGAATTTTCCACGCGTAAAATTTATATTTCTTAAATATTTGGGGGGATATGATCGAAGGAATTTTATTGAAAATATAAAATTTGTTATGACGATTTACATCAAAGCGATGAGCGACGATCCAATATGTGTATTACGTTTCCAACATTTCTTCGTTTGTTTTGATATCAATTCAGCACCTTAAAATTAAAAATTTTTAATTAAAAAACTTAAGAGAATTGTTTATTTTGATAAGTATGCCATTTTGATAAATCTAAGTAGGAAACATATTTTTATTTGGATATTTTAATTATTTTCATGGCGAATACTCATAGAGGTGGGTGATAGTCGCTCGTCGTAATGGTAAATCGCGAATGAAAAATTTGTCACTGAACACTCGTAGTCACAGAGTGCATTTACCATTTTATTTCAAATTTTTATTAATTAAATTTGTTTCAAAATTCCGTTCTTTAATTGTTTGAATAGTAGTCAGAATTACATACATAAAAATGGTCAAAATATAAACACTGTGTTACACATATCTACACTGATTAGCGTTAGTTACTGTCAAACTGAAATTCAATGGAAACTGTCTTAATAAAATGAAAATAAATTGACATGTCGCCCAAGTCGATATAGAATTAATGTTAGAAAACATTTAATTAAATATTTGACAAATTTTTTATAGTATATGATTATTTGTCGATTTTTTTAAACTAATTTGAAGCAATAAAAGTTTATCAAGATGCCACAAGAAGAATTTTATGGGGGTCCTGGTGAGACCCCAAGCTCCCAACGACTTACAAATGACGATTTTCGACGATTATTGATGACTCCAAGAGTAGCTCCATCATCTGCACCAGCAGCTGGTTCAATTCGTGAAGCAATGAGCCAAGCCACTTCCATGGCACCACCAAAGTAAGTTATTCTGATTTGATAAAGTATCACCTTGATTTTACTTCACAGTATTTCGACTAAAGTTTGAGTAATTTTTGATTCCTAGTGATTATATTATAATTTCTATATTATATAGATCAGAAGATCGTGCAGAATTACGACGAAAAAAGAAAAGTTACTATGCTAAACTAAAGAAACAAGAAGATGATAAAATGGCTGAACTTGCTGAAAAATATCGTGATAGAGCTCGAGAACGTCGAGATGGTGCTAATCCTGATTATCAAAGCGAAGATCCTTTGAATACTGCAAGTGCTTATAGAGCTGTAGCACCAGATTTGAAATCTGGTATGGACGCAGCCGAACGCCGTCGGCAAATGATTCAAGAATCAAAATTCTTGGGTGGTGATATGGAACATACTCATTTGGTAAAAGGTTTAGATTATGCATTGCTACAAAAAGTACGCTCTGAAATTATTACCAAAGAGCATGAACAAGAGCAACAATTAGAAGAATTGGCTATGAAATCAATGGATGCTGAAATTGCAGCTGTCAAGGATAAAGATAAAAAAAATATACCTGAAAAAGATGAGGTAAAATCGTTTTTTAACTATAATAAAATTAATTAATTAATTCTTATGTCAATCAAAGAAAATTCGACTGAGATTGTTTTCTTGTTGTACCATTAGAGGACCTCCCGGAATATTCCCTTGTTCAAATTTACGTTTTGCCTCGCCATTCCTTAAAATGTTATTTTTTAATTACAATATCTTTATTCTCTATTAATTACTCATAGCAATTTGTTTTATTCACTAAAATAGGAGGAGATGCAATTCGAAACGAAATTGGGTCGAAACATTCATCGTACAATTTGTGCTTTAAAATCCCGACATATCGAGCGTAATGATTTATTTGTTCCTGGACGTATGGCATACGTTATCGATTTAGAAGAGGAAAGTGACACGGATATACCAACAACATTGATACGTTCCAAAGTCGATATTCCAGCATTAGATTCAACACCAACGTTAACCACAAACGATATTGTTATCAATAAATTGGCACAAATTTTAACTTACCTTCGGCAGGGTAATCGACATAAAAATAAGAAAGGTAAAAAAGATAAAGGAATGCTTTTACGACCAGATAATGAAAGACCCAATATTGATGATAGTATTTATGGTGATATTGGTGATTATGTGCCATCAACATCTTCTAGTCGCGATAAAGATCGACGTGATAAAGATCGACGAGATATTGAGATAGAACGCGACGAACGAAGCGGTAAACATAACTACTTCGAGAAATCATCGTCTGAGCAAAATGAGAAGATGACATCAAATGCACCACAAGTATCCTCCAGATCAGCAAAATTATTAAGTCGTTTAGCACAAGAACCAGAAGGTTATGCTGAATGTTATCCTGGCTTAGATGAAATGCAAGATGCTATCGATGATTCAGATGATGAAGTTGATTATACAAAAATGGATTTGGGTAATAAAAAAGGGCCGGTTGGACGTTGGGATTTTGACACACAAGAAGAGTATTCTGACTATATGAACAATAAGGAAGCTTTACCGAAAGCAGCATTTCAATATGGTGTTAAAATGGCTGATGGACGACGTACACGTAAACATAAAGATAAGAATGAAAAAGCTGTGTTGGATCGTGAATGGCAACAAATCCAGAATATTATTCAAAAACGCAAAGGACCAAAAGATGATGGTCCTGAATTTAAAGTACCTAGATATTAGATTAAATTTTATATGTACATATTATTTATAATTTTAATGGAAATAAACACAAAAAGAATAAAAACATTTTTATTTAATCCTTATAACCTTAATGACTTGCTGAGTTCGTTCACATCTTTTTTAACAAAAATCTTTCAGGAATATTTAATTAAAACTAATACAATATAAAAAATTGGTACTAAATTTAATTTTCTTAAGCTAGACGCAGGTTAGTTGAATTTTCCCAAAGACATATTTCAATATGCCAAATTTGAAGTAAATTATTGTATCCATTTTCGAGGGGCTGCAGGTAACCTATTTTTAAGAAAAACCTTTTCAGCACAATTAGAAGTAATATCAAGACAAAATACCAAGTTTGAGACCAAGCAAATGCACCGGTCTAAATTTCGTGTTTATTTTAAATTACAAAATAAGTGGTATTTTATTAAAAGTACATTTTTGTTAATTTATAAATAGGCGAGACCTGGTTTTTTAATTACAGTATTGTTATTGTAGATAATATATTGCAAAATAATAAAAAAATTAATGAAGACAAAACAATTATAAAAGTTTATTTGAATATAAGCAATTTGTTAACCATGTATGTATAAATTTTATGTCCCACAAGTGCACTAGTTAAGCGCGAAAATTAAAAGAAATACAATGTATTTTACATAAGAGATTATTTTATATTAGAGATCTTTTTTTTGTGTAAGTAAACTAGTAAAGATAAATAATAAATAAATTTATTTTATATTTTACACATCAAACAAAATAGAAATTATATACAAAATTATATATTGAAAATATAAAAAAACGTCATTGATCACTGTCCATGTATTCTAGTTCTGAAGAGTTCAGTTAGTAGTCCATAGAATAGTCTTATATAGTTGAAGATAAAGTATGTCGATCTTATCACTATAGACAACATAATAAATAAATAGCATATCTATGAATTAAGAAAGCCGGCTTGAGTTCGAATGCTGCTTTAAAGAATTGCCATTTTTTGTACTAATCAACCTATTCAGCAAAAAATAAAAAGCATTGTCGATTTTTTTACGATTAGTGAATAAATATTAAATATAGTTTTGTTTAGCTTTACGTTAAAAGTAAGTTTTATAATTTTTTTTTGTATACAAAAATAATTGATTATATTGACATTAATGTATTGTATATTTTATTTTGCCGCGTTTTCATCTAGAAACTTATTATATATACTTATCTCGAATTAATTAGTTATAATGAGTAAAAAATCAGAAACTGCAGTTGAAAACGAAACAGAAGAAGAATTCTCTGTTGAAAAAATCGTTGACAGGAGAGTAAAAAACGGTAAAGTCGAGTACTATTTAAAATGGAAAGGTTACGGCGATGCAGACAACACCTGGGAGCCCGAAGAAAATTTAGACTGTCCGGAGTTAATAAAAGAATTTGAAGAGAATCGTAAAGCCAAGGAAGCTGAGAAGAAAAAAGATGAACAACAACAAGTTAAAAAACGAAAATCAACATCAACACCAACGCCTGATCAAAAACAAGCAAAAAAAAAGTTGCCAGATGATAAAAAATTACAAGGTTTTGATAGAAATTTAGAACCAGAACGTATAATTGGTGCAACAGATAGTTCAGGAGAATTAATGTTCTTAATGAAATGGCAAGGAACTGATGAAGCTGATTTAGTGCCAGCAAGACAAGCAAATATCAAATGTCCACAAATCGTGATCAGATTTTACGAAGAAAGGCTTACATGGCATACACCGTCGTTAGATGATGAAAAAAATGAACCTGAACAATAAACAACACTCATTCGAAACAAATAATTTCTTAAAGTATGTTTTTTAATCGTCTTAATTTGTTTCTACAATAACGCATTATTTTTTGTACAATAAGTATGATGGAATTACCAATCTATAATCTATCAATCTATTCATTATTTTCCTCCAATTTAAGTATTAGTCTTATACATCTAGGTCTGTTTATTTTTTATTTTTAAATTTAAATAAATTATATATAATATTATTTGAATTTTGTCACTTTTTTTTAACGATAATGATGAAATTTTATTTTTAAGAAGGTAAATAAAATGATTCGTTAGTTCAGTGGTATTCTTTAATTTTTTTTTTTTTAGGATGATAAGCATTAAGATAAAAATTTGATTGTGACTAAGACGGAAAAATGATGTCTTTTAGTAAATTTTTTGTGAAAAAGTATTTTATTTTACTAAAGTATTGTTACCATTGTGTGATAATCTAAGTGTTCGTTTTATAACCTGAAAATTTGCAATTTTCCAATAGTCGGGAAACGATCAGTGCGACCTTCCCAGCAAAAAAAACAAAAACAATGAATATCCATCAATTTGAAACTTTTGTAAGCAATTGAAAATTATAATTTATTTTGAAAAATGATAGCAAATTCGATTCATTTATACCCTAAAAACTTTAAATGAAGTTTCATCTGTCGTAAAGGGTAATTCAATTTTTTTTTTTAAGCTCTGCACATATAACGTAAAAATAGTGATCATTAATTCTTAGATCTTAAATTGTCTACTAAGTTACTTAAAATATACAAATAATAAATTTTAATTGTAAAAGATAATGATGAAGTAAACTTCAATGATAAAATTATTTTTATTAAGGCATAATTATTACAAATTCATGACATGAGATTTGAATACACCTCTGAAATTCAACATAAATGGATTCCGATTTCAGATAGATATATCATGGTACGTAGTGCCTTTGAAACCAACATTTTCAGCTCTAACAGTAATAAAATGTATGTACATTCTAAAAAATAAAAATTCAAATCGATGTCTGAAATACACGAAAAAATCTGCGAATTTTTATGGATATTATGGTTAGTTCTGGGGCATTTTCAATAGGCTTCGCTATAAGAAAAATTAAGTTTTCCAATTCAATTAATTAAATCATTAATTTTACCTATCATTTGGTATCTGTAAAACTTCCATAACAAATGTTGATATTTCCGCAGAATGTCGTTTATTTTCTTCTATACCTTGACCACTTATGCTCCATAAAGTAGCAATAGCACATGGACATGCACTGGCCCCAAAAGCCATTGGTAAATTTGGAATTACTGAAACTGCACAAACCTACAAAACAATTAAAATCAAAATTGCGATAGATTATTTTTCTGAAATATAAAATAGAAAGAAGTATCTAATTACATTTTCTGGTTTACCCAAAGTTCTAGCAATGACACTGATTGCTCTTAGAACAAAATCTTCGGGGATTTTGTTAGCAGGTACATTTGTTTCAAGTCGTAAATGTGGCATTTTCATTCAAATTTATCTAATACTAAGTATGTTTTAATAAATATAACATTTGATTTTTTCCAGAGATTTATAATCTATGAATTTTCTTTTTTTCTACATTCAATAGACAATTGCATAATATTAAAGATTATATATTTTTGGTTTATTATTTATGCATATTATTTTTAGCATTATTATTCCTTGGTTTTTTTGCCATATCTTGGAAAAACAAGAATATGATGGATTCATTTTCATCTTGTATTGCTTCTTTCTTTGGCGATTTTCTGCATATAATTAATAACTGTACCCAAATTTGCCTGTCAAGTTAGCATATCGATTTTCGTCTGTGAAAATGACAATACGAATATTCAATATATTAAATGTCATTAGTGAAAAATAATTACCACAGACATATACTTTATTTTAGTTTAGTAATTTGTATTTAGAATTCGTTAAGATGAAAACTTGATGTTTTAAATTTATCACGAAAAAACACAAATTTTAAAAAAAACTACCGAAGAATATTATTTTAGCCTAAAGGTCAAGGTATAAGGGTGTTTCGAAAACAAATAGTCAAATTTTATTAAAATATAATATAATTCCAGTCAAAATTTATAATTTAATTAAATGATTATAATTAATGTATGTATATATACCTATAATTAATAATATTAATTAATTAATCAAATCATCTGTTAATTTATTTATACAAAATCCTCAAAAAACAAAATAAAATAATTTATTTAAATTTAATGAAATGCATATAATAATATTAATATTGTACAACAACTAATTACTAAACCTATAATAATGGAATCACGTCTTTTTCTAATATTAATTCGTTGTAACAGACCACTAATTAATGGAAATCTATTTGATATATCATTAAAACGTGTTTGTAAACGTTTAAATGTATGCCGTTGTCCAACTAAATGATCACGTGTTTCAACTGCTATACGAATTTGTTCATTTACTAAACGATCAGATCTGTAACACACAGTAAAAACAAATAAAATATACTGGGTGTAAAATTTTAACCATATCGACCATAAATTACGTGAATTTCATTTCAATGCGATATGTCATATTTAATAACAAACAAAAAGAGAAGCCAAACTAGGAATACAAAAAATTAATTTATAAATAAATGTATAGTCCAATCTAAAAAAAAAGACGCACCGGCCCGAATCTTCATAAACATTTGTCAATACTTACTCGTGTATGTGTTGCGACTCTTTCAAATACATATCACGTCGATTTAAACCTGTAGCAGATTTAAATGATGTATCATTGGAATCATTTCGTACCGTACGTAATAGATCTTCACGTTCTTTACGTGCTGTAAAATTTGCTTGAGTACGTGAAAATTCTTGTTGATAATCACGTAGTATTTCACGATGCCGTTGCTGTGTATGTAACATGGCTGCTCCACTCATTGGCTGCTCGCTCATTCGTTCATTCACTTGTTGTAACTGAAATTAAAAAAAAAATTATTTAAACATCTTTATAGCTGGATAAAAAAAAATTACATTTTCGAGACTCCATAATTTAGACGAAAAAAATTATTATTCAGGCGAACGCGTATTCCTCCAAAACTACAGAACAAATACTTATAAATTTACGGAGAAGTTCCGTGTTCATTGTTGGCATTGTATTTTCTTTTACACTTTTATGATTAAATTATTTTGTTATTGTAACAGGTTACTTTACCTTAGAGAGAAGATCCTCTATTTCTGCAGACATATTTTCAAATACATGATCACCACCAAGTAATGGTTCCGCATCAGCAGACTTATTATACGAAACTTGAGATGATCCTACTTTACTAAATCCAACCAATTTTAAATCAATTTCATTTTCTAAATGTCTTGCTTGTTTTCTCAACTCTTTAATAAAAGAAAAAAAGAATACATATATGCATAAAATTGTAGGAAATTAATGGTACATATCAATTCTTTTAGATTGAAATAATAAACCATAAAATTTTGAAAAATTACCATTATATTGGATTTCTATTAAAATTACGTAAGGGGAATCTTACGTTAGATCTTTCATGTTGGAATTTTATGGGGATCAATTTTATTATGAAATATTTTCAAAATAAATAGCAATAATTTACCTTCCCAACCTATGGCTGTGGCCATGTTTACGTTTTTGTTTTCTACGACTTTAGTTTTGCTAACTTTTGCATAAGATAAAATTATGAAAAATTAACCAATTGGATAAAATTCACTAATGATGACTCAATTTCTTTATGAATAGAATATATTTGATTGTTATTTACTTAATTATGTACAAATAAAATAGAATTATCAAGAAATTTTTGTAGTTCACTAAGCTGTCATTTTTACATATTTATGTTCCAAAAATGTTGTAAACGCAATTTTAATTTAATGAAAATCAGTTAAAAAATTAAATGTATTGTTTTATTTAGATAAAAATTATGTGAAGTGTTGGGGTTTACTAACTACTATAATATGTGTTTTTAATTTAATTTAAAAATAAACGTATTAAACAAAGTTTGAAGACTTCTGATTTTCAATATGACAAAGTACAATTCCATATTTAAATAATTGCTTAATTTTTATATCTTTTTGTTGTTACTGTTGTTTTCTTTTTTAATAAAATCTGTTAATTTTTTTAAAGCTTCCTTTTGTTAAATAAATTTTAAAAAATTTTAGTTTAAGCAGCGGTAAATTTGAATATCATTTATATTTTATATATGACATAAGGGTGGAGGCACCGTACTGAATTTCTTCAAAGTGCTGCCCAATCCCCAATCTCAACCGCTTATATTTTGAAACGTTGCTATTATAATTTTTATTGAACAAGCAAATTTTACAATAAGATTTGTTTTTATATAATTAAGCATGAGCTTAAAACGTTTTAAGAAAATTAGTCTTAATCTTCTAATAGCAGGCGTGTTCGTAGACCCTTAAATTGGGGTAGGATTCTAAACAATTGCTATAAATTAAATTTACGAAACTTTATTTAAAACTAAAATATTAAAATTCAAATATTTACCTTCTAGGTAGAAATTTGAAATAAAAGCTATGTGTAGTAGCTTTCATTTATTTGTTAAAAACCATGGAAAATAAAAAAAAAATTTTTGTTATAATTTTAAATGGTGGTGAATGGTTAAGAACACTTCGATAGTGAATTCAATCGTTAATTTCTTTACGATATTCAATCTCACTCTAACATATTGAAATAATGTATTCGTTAGCTTTATCTAATAACGATCATTTTAGAAAAATTATTGTAACGGCTGTTCGTTCGACAGTATGTTGTTAGTAATATTCTCGTTAACAACCGGTATTTATTGAACAAACACATAAAGGAATTTAAAAGAAAAAAATTTTTTTTACAAGAATTTGAATAAAATAATTAAATATGTATTGTTCATCGCCAAACGATGAACTTCGTTATCATAAGAGCCATAAGAAATGTTTTCGACAAAAATTACAAAATAAATTTGATAAAGAATACAACCAAATATCATATCCGACCAGTGAAAATATGGAACGACGTTCCTCTGAACGTAGTATATTAACTAGTATTTCAAATTTAAGTGAAACAAAAAAGGTATTTCGATCTGGTGCTGAGAAAATAACTAAAACATTTAATAATATGCGAACAAGTATTGGATCATTTTCACAGGTAATCAAACCTTGCAATATTTATTAGTAATTTATATAATTTGTTGAATTTGTTTTCGTTGTAGAAATTTAAAATATCAACAAAACGAAGACAGAGATTAGAGGAATGTCCAATGACACCAGCAAGTTGTGCCACACCACAATCAGCTGGAGTTAGAGCTGTATTAGGTCGTACACCCACAAAATTATATAGTCCATTTGGTATAGAATCACCAATACGTCAATCAACTTATGACAAAGAGAATTGTACACCAAAAAAAGAAAGTCCATGTAAGTGATATTTAAATTATGCAACAAAATTAACAGGAATTTAGCTGTAAAGAATCAAATTCTTATTAATCTTATTGAAATCATAAATAAATGAAATTGAAACTCATTAAAAAATTTGAAACGCAGTCGATTTGTACTGTATAGTTAGCTAGAATCCTTGGCGGTGTAAGTCGTGGGTGACTGCTCGCGGTTCGAGGGGAATCGCGCTATAGAGTTTTATATAGTTGTTTAAAATCTCTGAATGAAGGAAAAAACTTTATTACACATAAAATAAACATACATAATACTCATTAAATGATAAATACTATTATTCGACAAAAATGGATGAATAATAATTGACGTGGTGATTTACGCCAATAAGAGGTGGATATTTCTCATTCTCGTTAAGCCAATTTTTTTTAAAAACTGAACTAAGCCAATAGAGCATTGCGGTTTTTGGGTATGTTTTAAAGACAGTACAAGCAAACTTTGTGATATACGTAACTCAATATAAATAAGTAGCATTTAATAATATCATAAATATTTGTTCATTTCAAACTCTATTTCTTAGATTTTTGTTTTTAGAATGATTTTTTTAAAACTAATATAGAATATTTTTTTTTTTTTAGGGATCCCTAAAAAAACTGGTAAGAAATTACAAGCGGTACGTATGTCGTTAACCAAATGGAATAATATTGTAAATGCAAATCAATATACGGATATGTCACCTGATCATAAAAAAGGATGCGGTTTTAATTATCCAATTAAATTACGAGCTTAAATCAATTTTATTATGTTTTGCATATTTATTAACTGTACTCTAAATAATACTTATCATATCTTATCTTACTAATAATATAGATAAGATCACATCAAACAATAATTAATGTTAACTAAGATATATATCATAAAATATCTAAAAGCAAAAAGCAACAGCAGTAATCCATAATTTATCCTTACATCGTTTTTTGACCAACCACTGCACAGTTTTGATTATTTCGACACAACTCATCTTATATTTAGAATTTCTTTAGTAAATCGTTTCCCTTAAACATTAAATCAAATTTTAAATACATACATCACCAAAAGAAGATTTTGCTTCAAAAATTTTCACCACGCAATCATTTATCGTTGTTTCGCTAATACTTTTGCGCGCAAAAAATGTGTAGCCTATTTCTGTAGCGTAACAAAATATTGTGCAAGGATGCTCTTACAAAATGCTTGAACGTATGTTATTTCCGGTTTTATTACTACAATATTTTAACTAAATATTCTATTGACTTTGTGACTGCTGGATTGTTGTGAAAATTCAGTATCGAATAATAACTGTGATTGATTCTATAATTTTTGTTACGCTATAGCTTGATAAAAACGCACCCACACTCTTATTAGTAATATATGTGGAATCAAATAATATAATAATTACTCTACAAGAAAAACAAGTCTGATTAAAAAATCATATCAATTTTAATTTTCTCATCTAGTGTTTTTATAAATTATTGTACCAAAAATTATTTTTCATTTTATTTTTAAGTAGGACTTTAAAAAAATTAAAAAAACGATAAGCTTTTCACCTCGTCTTTCACAGCCAACAAAAGTATTTAAAAAATAAATAATCATCAGGAAGTACATGTACAACCTACGATTATACTTTATTTTTTAATTGTACGATTGATTTCTTAGAAAAATCTTAAAAGTAATTTTTGCATCATTTATTTATACATTTTTAATAATAGCTATTATTTCGATAGTTAAATGGTTTAAAAATATTGAATTATTTTCATTTTGAATTGAACCATCTTTAGATTTGCAAAAATTTACTGATTTATTCAATTAATAATAAATTTTCAATAGTACGTATCCGTCTATTTTTTACTAGTCTATTAAAATATCTGACAGTTGATAATAAACTATGAAAATATAGACAAATTAATTTTCATCTTATAGAATAAATATATTTGACTAATAAATGAATTTTCGTAAACCTAAAAGTAGTTTAGTTAAAAAAAGAAAAGGTTCAATTTAAAAAAAGAGGTATTATCTTAAAGTGTAATTGCTAATCTTTCGATGAATATACAATATTTTCTATTCTGAATACTTTTGCTGGTTGTGGGAAAGGGGTAAGCTTTTCGGAGGAATTGAAACGTATAATTTACTAGAGACTGAAATGTCCAAATCTGTGTACATGACCTTGGTGTGGGGCAATGATTATGCCTTATAAACAAGGACTAATATGCATGATCACATGTATTTATTTTTCTAGTCTGTCTGGAAAAGAGTTCAATTCTAACGGCAACTAAGTATTTTGTGTAGTAAAAATAATCAGTATTATTTACCTAAAATTCATTCAATCAATCATCGACTTTCATGTTTTCCATCAAAATTTAGAATATCGTAAACCTGACTTAATCTCTACTAAATCCTGTACAGAGCACAAATTATCAATATAAAATAAAAAAAAAAAAACAATGAACCAAAAATATTTAAAAATAAAAGAATGAAAAATGTTTTTGACTGATTTTTCTTAACATTATTTTTTTAGAACACAAAATGTATATTTTTTATTAAGTACAATTTTTGTATTATTAAAATATACAAATACAAAAAAACATGTTTAGCTTTAGATATTCAACTTTTTCTATGAATTTATAAAAAGATTATGTTTTTATTATTATTATTTTTTTTAAATATCTGCATTAATATTATACAATTAATATACATTACTATTTAATTAATAAAATTTCTTTTTAAAATTGTATTTCTGATTTTTCGTCATCCTTTTTTCGTGCTAAATCATCTTTTCTATGCGACTTTTATCAAGAAAGAAATCTATTTCTTCACTAGACATTTATTTATTAGGTCTGACGTAAACTTATGAGACTTTTAACTCTTTTTCCATAAGCAAATATTTTGCGTACTTTGGAACGCAAGACCCAGTATGTTCAAAGAACCAGATCTTGCTAGTACATTATATAAAAATTGTCATTCTCAAATTAATAGTGCCTGTTATTTGTAAGAATGACATGAAAGAGATTGTTTTAACCAGACATGGAAATGGGATATCTTCGGTGAATAGGTATCATAAAGTAGGACTGCTTGGTCCCCAAAACTAAGAATTGGAGGCGTTTGGTTACTAGTCAACGTAGCTGGAATCGTTTATTATTATTTTATTTCTTTGTGGGAGCAAGGTTGCTAGATTATACTTAATGTCGTCAAATTAACTGTAAAATTATTTAAATACTAGCAGACCCGGTCAAGCGTTGCTGTGACAATTTGGAGCATCCGGTATTTGTTGGAAGTCATCCGGTACCTCCGGACAGGCGTTCGGCCGTATCGCTACGTCAGAAAAAAGTACGAAACCTTGGATACGAAATTTTTATATACACCAGGTATTTAATATGGGACACCCGATATTTATTTTAGATCAACTGTACCTCTGCCCTTTACCCAAGGGGTGATCTTCGACCATGGCTCCGCATCATAGAAATTTTGTAGCAGTTTACGGTTATTTTTATTTGATCATACATAGGTCTAAAAAGGATTCGAAATTAAGGCAGAAGTATAACGCATTTAAAAAAAAAATTAGCTGGATTGGATCAGCCGTTCCCAATTTTTGCGCTTAGCAAAGTTTTTGGCGATTAATTTTTATATTATAGATAACGTCACTTAATTGTTTTGCCTTTCCGGATCCTCACCACTAACACTTGAACTTTATGGTATAGTATTCAAGTTCAAATTGACTCTTAAGTACTATTACGAATGTTTTGTATGGAAGTATGGAAAAGTGTTGTTTTTAGACTTTTTTAGACAATTTTTTAAATTTTTCTCTGCGTAGGAACCATTCTCGTATTTCACGGAATATTCTAAAATAAAGAATTAGCGAAATCGGTTCAGCTATTCTCGAGATTTGCGCTTAGCAACACATTCAGCGATTCATTTTTATATTATAGATATCTTAATAGATTGTTTAAAAGCTTTAAAGGGATGCTCATAAAAAATAATGAAATTTTTATTGCTTTTTAAATTTATACATTATCAAGCTGTGAATATATAATTTGTTATATTTACAAATCACACAATTTAATACATAAAGAAAAAACAAAAGAAACATAATGAAATTTTTATTGCTTTTGAAAATTATGAAGGTAATACTCCTAATTGTTGTAAACAAACAGTTGCCGCATCCGCTTTAGCCTGTTTTTTATTTGGACTAGCAACACTTGGTTGATATTCCATGCCATTGATTTTTACCTAAAAAAAAAAGTTTTTTTATTATTTTAGTTTACGAGCGTGAGTACATAAAAAAATAATTATGCATATATTTACCTTGAAAAGGAAGTTTTTCTTATGTGACGGGCCACATTCAAAAGATAATTCATATTGTGGTACACCCAATTTACGTTTACATGCATATTCACCCAACAATGAAACCGGATGTTTTCCTTCCAACGATTTGATTGGCATAATTTTCTTTTCTTTTGGTGGTGGTCGTTTACCTTTAATTTCTTCATTAGCCACTAAACCTTTTTTATCTAATTTCACTTCAAGCATTAACGGTTGTAATGCACCATTTTTCTCTTTACCAAGACCTTCACCAGGTCGCCAACCCATTTTTTGTAATAAATGCATGCCCATACCACCTGATACTGGTGTTGCTGTTACTAATTGATCCTATATTATACGGTATTCAATTAATATTCATTATTTGGAATATGAGCTGTAAGTATTATTAAATATTAGATTTTTATTCAAATCATAGGGATAAAAAATTGAAAAACTTGAAGTGAAAATTATTCAAGTGCTAGATCGTAGAAACAAGACTTAATAATAAACTTATAATATATGGTTCTTAAAAATAGTGCGCATGCGCAACTTTACACTTTTATGTGTCGCCATCTTGTACTAAACAATACGTTTTTTATACATATGGTGTGTATTAACAGACAGACAACATATTAGTTTTTCTTTTAAACAATTGAATATTTGTGTGTTGGCGCTTATTAAAAATTACCAACACCCAATTATACCTGTGTAGTAAGTTTTTGTGTCGGCGTAAATCGAAGTTAGAACACCATACTGGGTCTTAACCTCAATTTTAAACTCCCATAAACGCATCTTATTAATATTTCTCTTATTATTATCTCATTAACTATGTCCAAAAGGATAATGAAAGTTAAAAGATACACATAAGTATCTTAAACAAAGCTATGAGCTATGATAACCCGTGTGTATATTGTTACTTATGGTATTTAATAATAAATTATATCTTTTGACAATATTCCTTTTACAGTCAAGACCCCAAACTTCGTATAACTTCGGTTAACGCCAACAAATAAACATAATTTTATTGAACATTCATGCTAAAAGAGACTACCGGAAAAAATAAGAACTGTTTAATATTTCTTTAGTGTATGAAAATAATCAGCTGAGTGTAATAATACTGACTGTATATTTTTGCCACTTTGGCGATGAAATCTTAGCATGAATTTCCAATAAGGATATTATTTGATTTTTAATAAGTTTTGAAATTAATAATTCCTAAATTTAGATAAGATATTAGGTATCTTTTTAATGTGTTTTGACCCGACTAAAATGACTATGACAAAAAATCACCATATATACATTAATTATAAATAAATATATGTTTGTAAAAGAATTCTAAATTAACTATAAATATTTAAAATGAATAAAAATAAAAAAATACCGTCGCAAGATGTGCTTAATTTTACTTACCACCATTTATATATAATTTATATATATATTTTGCTTAAATACATGCCAGCAACAATTCATTTCACTGAACATAATAAACCACTTCATTTTGGTTGATACTTGATACATCACATCTGATGATTTGATTCAGTCACTGCTCTAGGACTAGCCTGTAACAAATTCTCAGGTCGTGGAATTTCCACTCGTTATGTTTCACAATTTTTGTTGTTTTATGTATGAAAAATTAAAACGCACTATCATGTGAGATATTATTTTATGTATGTTGAAACATAACGAATATTTGGAAAATTGCCACTGAAAAAATGTTAATATTGTATTTTTTACTTGCTCGAAAAAAAACTGTGCTTTTGTTACTTATTTTTTGAAGTAACTTCTATTTTTTGCCAGTTCTATCCGCCGACTTTTTCTAAAACTTTAAGCGGAACAAGGCAATTAAAAAAGGATTATTATTTACAAATCAGTTACTTGATTCTTAGCGGCTACTTACGGAACATATACCGTTTGGAAACTATGCGCTATGGAGAAAGCCTAATAAAAGATAACCGAGTAAAAGTTGCTAAGATGTTCGTACATCGTTGTTAGAAGACTACGGTTTAGCATTTTTTGTTCGAAAAAATATGGAAAATTACCAAAACTATTTTTCCAATCGGTATAATAAATAACGGCTGCATACAAATAAAATATTAACATTTATCACATACAAGAACAAATTTGTGTTAACATTTGTTAACACCAAACATGTTCTTGCAAAATAAATCAAAATTTAGTGATGATTAAAAAAAATTTTGATGTAATTCCTGTCACTAAATTCTGATTTAACCCGAAAATTTGTCACAAGTAAAATTTACAAGTTTTCAAACAACAGAATCACATAATTTTTTCGGATCCTTGATGTTTGAAAATTATCATATATTTTACATGGAATTCCAGGAATTTTGGCATATATTTGATTGTGAACATGATGGTAAAGGAAGCTTTAAAAGGTATGGGCTACTAGGAATCCCTAAGGAACTTAAGACTAGGAAGGAAATAAATAAAATGAATATGTGTATTTGCTTTAATTACCTTACGAGCCCATGCCTGATATCCTGAGGATAACTCAGCAGCAGACAATATCTGCGCACCAGTACTACCTGTAAATTGCCCTGGCATTTGTTTACTTGTTGCCCAATTTTGCATCTGTAATAAAAAAAAAATTTAATTTTTTACAATTTTAAAATTAGGTTCTACTGTTTTTTGAAAATTTTTATGATTATTATTTCAAATTTGATTTCCATGTTTTTTAAGTTAAATTGAATCAATACCTCTTGTTGAGCTCTATACATTTCCGCAACTGCTTGGCTATCATTTGGATTCTCTTGTAACTTACGCATTGCGGTTAATCGTTGTGATACTATCGATCCAATATCTAGATTCTGGAAAAATTGTTTTGAGTAAATAGGTGAAATAGTCATATGGTGAGAAAAAAAATCGTGAAAATCAGAACTACAGCCCATGAAGGAGAACATTAGAAGGCTATTGCATGAGATATTCAACGAAGAATATGACGCTGAAAAAAGTACAATTGAACAAGAATTTAGAATGAGTTTCAACAACTTAAATTTACCTCAGCGGGAGTTGGAAACACAGGTTGTATCATTGCTTGCACTTGTGTGTATGTTTGATTAGTGATCTTCGGTGGTTGTATTACCGTGGTAATTTCCACTGGAGGTACAATTTCAGGAGGTACTATCGGTGGAACAGATGCTGGAGGAACAAAACTATTTGGTACGGGTATTTGTTGAACAGATTCAACGACTGGTTTCTGTACTGGTTTAGGTATTTTTGGTAAGGATGACGTTGATTCAACTTTTTTCGGTTCAACAGGTACCCATTCATTTTCAGTCTTACGATGAAGTTGGCCACTTGAAACAGGAAATTGCATTAAAAGTGTACTTTTATCCATGGCTTTTTCTTGTTGTGTTTTTATTGGGATCACTGTTGAATTCTAAAACGAAAAGTAGATATGTTTTTTATTAGCACCTTCTGTCTAGGATATGAGATAACGAGGTCCTTAAGTACTTACTGGTATATTCATAATAATGCTTGATGGGCGTTCCTTTATCTGGAACGGATGATTAAATGGTTTTTCATTGTCACTATTACGTAATGCTTCATCACCCGAAGATACACTTGATAATTCACCCATTTCTTCTTGCTTAGATAAATTCTTACAAAAATCAGTTAATTCATCAATTGACTTGCCACCAGCTTTGATGGCAGCTAATACTTTTTCTTGTGCTTGTGGTCCTAAACCAACATAACCAGGTAATGAACCATTTTTTAACATTAATATGGCATTTTTTCGAGCGATTTCCAATAGTTTCTTTTTATCAAATCGTCTAGATTCAGAACCAGATCGTGAACGAGATCTACTTCTAGATCTAGTACGGTATCGTCGATCATATGAATCTGATTTATGATATTTTTTGGTGGATGTATGCCGATCGTAGCTATGATCACGTTTTATTCCATAACCTAAGCGATCTTTAACACTTCGATGTGGTTTGTAGGATGATTCATCGTACCAACTTTTGGAAGAGGTATGTTTATCACGATTATGATGGCTATGACTATTGCTATGGCTGTGATGTTTTTCTTTATGTTTTTCTTCAGATTTTAAATGTTTTTCTTCCGACTCTTTTTTGGACTAAAAGAAAGGCATGAATTAAATTATCAAAGATCAAAATCCACATCCCGTCTAAACTTAACATAAATACAAAAATATTAAAAACTTACTTTTTCACGACTTCGATGTTTTCGATGATGTTTCTCAACACTATGCTTTTTAGAATGTTTTTTTTTCTTTTGTTTATGTGTTTTTTCAGTTTCTTCATCGGTAGATTCTGTTAAATTTAAATCTTCAACACTATATTTACGTTTACTATTTTTAGACGAATCAGATATTAACCCTTCTTCATTTTCTAAATTGTTTTCTTGATCTTTATTTTCATTATGATCGTTATTTTGAACATTTAATTCATCATTTATATTCATTACAATTTGCTGAGTATCTTTTATCGGCAAAGGTGGTGTTGATTCTTTTTCATGTTTCACTTGAACATTATCAGGAAAAACATCATCTACAATTTTATTTTCATCTTTTTTTAAATCTTCTGACAGAGCTAAATACATTGTTTTAAAATCTAACACCGTATTTCGAATTAAATTTAATTTATGACGTCTCATTTCCTCTTCCTCGTCAGATTCTGTATCAGAACTGGAACTTTTTTTCTTTTTCTTTTTGGATTTTTTACGTTTTTTTGTTTCTTCGCAAGAATTTTCACTAGATTCACCATCATGTTTACGTTTTTTCTTATGTTTCTTCTTATGTTTTTTTTTACTTTTCTTATGCTTTTTTATACTTGCAATTAATAAATTATCATCAATTTTTGGTGGTTCTGCATTAAATGAACTAAATAATTCAGTTAGAATTTCTTCCGATGATTTTATTAAAGGTTTTTCATCTTTTTCATTTATTTTATCTTCTAAAGATGACTCGGTTTTTACAATAGTTATCTCCATATTATAATTCTTTTTAAACACTTAAAATAATTAAATTACTACAAATATAATTAGCGCAATTTTATTCCATTTTTACATTCATTTAAAAATTAAATATTTTTTTTAAAGAACTGTCAACCATATCAGTGTTTATTTACTTCGGCATGTTTTAGACCATTCCGCAGAATCAATAGTGTACACTAACGTACACTAGTGTTACAAAAGTGTTCTTTTTTTTGCAGTGCAGTGTAAAAATATGTGAAATTTTATTTTTTGAACAATTGCTCAAAAAATAATTATCTAAATTATAATGAGATTTAACATTTATAAAGCTAAATTATCATTTTCTGATGGTCAATTTCTAGAGCGATAAACGATAATACAGTCAAACCTGGTTAAGAGAGAGTTCAAGGGACCATGATTTTATTCTCGCTTGTCAAGGTTTCTCACTAATGCAAGTTTCTAGCTTATAGAGGTATAGAAGAGGTTTGTCTCACTAACAGAGGTTTATTCAAAATATTTAGTTGTAAACATGATAAAGAATAATTTATTAGAGTGATTACGAAGTGATTATTGAAATACATAAATACAAAGAAGCAAGTAACAGGTAAACAGACAAATAAGATAATACAGTTAAATATTATTTCTTTGAATTACAAGAAAACAACATAGTTCCTAATTCCTGAAAAAAAAAGAATGAGTCATACATAGGAAAATTGTCGCTTATAGAGGTAAATACAAAAGAGGCTCTCAGTTATAGAGGTCAGAATGGGAAAAACGACTGTCACTTAAAGAGGTTTTTGTTTCTCACATATAGAGGTTTTTGAGGGGTCAAAGCTCGGGACCTGAGAATTATTTTCACTTATAGAGTTTTCTCGCTTACCCAGTTCTCTCTTACTCAGGTTTGACTGTATATTGAAAAGACATTACAGTTTCTTAAGTAATGTAGCTCTCATATCGTTTGGTCGCTTATCATCCAGCACTTTAATTTAAATTCAACACAATAATCTTATTTGTATGAAATTATGATTTGTGATTGAAAATATAGCCAAAAATATTTCTATAATTTATTGGAACTTCATTAAAGCGACGATGAGTGGCGAAACAATTAGACTACAGCTATTGTAATGTTGATTCTTATTATTATCGGAGCTTTAACTTGGATTTTTATATGGTTGGTGTTGTGTCATGGTATGGACATTTTTCAAGTTACCTATGGAATGGATTCATTTCGTTAGAGATCATGAAGGCGTGTTGTCGTATTATATGAACATGTATTCAGTTGACGTTGGCTATGGAATGAGTTGATGTTTTTAGCTAGATTAAATTTATAGTTGGAGTTTATATACAGTTTCTGGTTAGCTTTCACATGTAACATGGCGATAATAAAAGGAATTTATATTTTTGTTTAATTTTCGTTTCATTAAATTACAGTTGGTTATGAAAGCCTCATACTACTTTGTCAATCAAAATTTGTAAAAAACTGAAATATTATTTTATATAAAAAATTTGAGACTATTTATTTCTGCGACTAAAAGAGTTCTTGTTTACATTATTATGTTTTTTTTATTTTAACATTTGCAAAACAATTGTATAATAATTATATTTTTAGAAGTATGAATGTTTTATTGTTCAATTAATTATGCTAATCGAAACACTTCGATGGAATAATTTGTGCTTCCGTATACTCTGAATAGTGTAGCCTTGCCTTTATCAACAACGTAACGTAAGTGCACATAAGTGTGAAGTTAATATTGATATTTGATTACCACAGCTGAGAAATGTCTAAAAGCAAAATTTTGATATAAAACATGCTGATAGTAATTTCAGGGTTAATCTTTCGTAAACGTGTAAGTTTTGTGGGTAATTAGTGACCAAAATATAAGTTTTAATAGCAAAATGTAAAATTAATATACGTCACTGATTTAAATCGTGGAATTAATCTAAATATAAAAAAGTGATCTTATTATTAACATAATTTAAAAAATGGACAAATCAAGTGTATATCAGTGCAATAGTTATGACAATTCAGGTTACTCAACCCAAGTGCATTCACCGATTTACGGATTTCCTAGTGAAACAACTTCCAATAATATTACAAACTACGAAAATCTAGTTTTATTTAATAATAAAGAAAATATTCCGGTAAATAGTCAAGTGAACACAACATGTCAAAATGACATTAATATCTTTGAAAACACTCAAAAAATTCATCATGAAAGCGATAATCAAGTGCCTTCGCCTTTTTTAGGATTTGAGAATACATGCAATCAGTTTTCACAACCTCCCGTTCTTTCCCCTTACCTAGGTCACGAAAATAATCAAATATATTCTCAACCGCCAGTACTAACACCATATCCAAGATCTTCTCAAACTACTACTTTTGTGGAATACGAACCTATAACTTCCGGTATTGAGTATTATACTAAACAAAATATTGTTGAAACCTCAAATTTTGTATCTGAAAATCAAACTGAATTTGGCATTATACCTTTAAGTTCTGAAATAGTAACTGAAAATCAAATTTCGTCAAATGATAAATGTTTTGAAAAGAACCCTTCCAATTTCGAAATAAGAAATACACATTTTATACCAGAGAATGTGGTTGAATTAGTGTTAGAAAGTGATAATTTAGTGTTAAATATTTGTGGCAATTGTGAAAGTAATTCGACTAAAAATATTTTAGACACAAGTGATAATCATATTGTGTTACAGACACCTAATCAACAAGTGCCAGAAAATTTATACGATAGTCTAAATTTACCTTTAAATCCTTCTCGAAATGATATTAATATTTCAGATTTAAATTATTTACCCGATTCGTATTTACAAAACGCATCGTTTGTGGCTACATATCAATCTTTGGAAAATTTAACAAACTCCAAAAATATATCCTCAAATTTTGAAATAAATACTTTGGAAAGTGAAATAAACTCGGAAATTATTCCTTCAAGTTTTGAAATAAGAAATACTCCTTTTGTTGCTGAAAATTTAATTCCAGAAAGTGAATTAGTGTCAAATATTTGTGATAATTCTGATAGTAATAGAAATATTTTAGGCACAAGTGATAGTTGTATTGTCTTACAGACACCTATTAAACAAGTGTCTGAAAATTTAAATTATGATATCATCTTGCCATTAAATCCAGAACGAAAAAATGATTATCTTTCAGTTTTGAAATATTTAAATGATTCATCAGAATCGATCGATATTTTAAAAACACCTATTAAAATTACACCGAATAAATCGAATAATTCCATTAGTCCTGTTAAATCGGTTTTAAAATTTAAGGATGAATCAAATATCATGAAAAAGTCAATTTCCTTTCATCCATCAACTTCCGTGATTAGTAATACAGGTGAAGAGACCCCTTCCAAATACAATGAAAGTTTTTCCAAAAACATATCAAGTGATTTTTCACCGGAAATGTTTTCGGATTATGAGAATGATGATACTTGCATACAAAAGTATGCACCATCAGAAGAAGAAACTGATATTTCTAAAATATCTGCGGCGAATACTCGAAATAAACAAGATCGACTTTTATTGAAACGTTTACAAGAATCGTTTATTGGAATTTTACCACCTCCATCGGTTACGATTTGTCAATTGAATGCTGAAGATATTCTAAATAAGTATAATGAGAATAAAGACATGTATAGTGTTCAAAAACTGTGCCAAAATAATGACCTAGAATGTTCGAATAAAAAATCTACTATGTTAATTAATTGTGATTTAAGGGCAGCTAAAGATTTTAAATTTCCTGAAATTATGACACGCCGTTATCATGGATTACAGTAAGTTTATTTTTTCTTTGTATTCCCATCACAAGACCTTACAAATTACAAAAAGGGTAATTTAGGTAATAAGAAATACAAATTTTACGATTGATCAACTAGTTTTTGAGATATTGCATGAAATGTCTCTGAGATATCGATATCCATATAAGATTTCAGGCGATTTTACAAAAAGTACCAACACCCCATCGTTAACTTTATTTTAAAAATTTTTCGATTGAAATTTCCTTATAAACATTATGGTGTTATCCAAATTTGGAACAATTAAGAAAATTTTGGTTTTAAACTCTTTAAAACCTCGTTTGGAAGCGAATTTTGATCTAAAAATTTCGAAAATCATGTTTATATTGGGAGAGAAATTTCATTATGCCGGGTTGAAGCTTTATTGTACCTTGAGACAAATTAACGAATCTAAAAAATTTGAAAAAGTCAGGAAATATCTGCGAAGACAGATAAAATACTCTGTTAAACTAACAGGGCTAGAAAATCATCTAATACAAAATTTGTTTTCGTTTTTTTTTTTCAGTTATAATCGTTCAAAACTATCCGAAGATATTGAAAATTTATGTCAAAAATATTCAGAAAGATTTATTGGATGTGAAACATCTTCGTCATGTACAATATGGCAACAAAATATGTCAAGTAGTGCAAGTAAACGACGCATGATACGTAAACAGCAATTATGTAAGTCACCAGGTCGTCGATTAAGTCACTTGGCACGACGTCGAATTACATTTTCAAAAGAAAATTTAAATGCAAAAAATTCTGTTTTACCATCAATTATGATGAGCAATAATCAACGAATGATTGGAGTAAAGTAAGTTTAACTTTTTAAAATAACTACTGTCCTTGAAATCTTAGCGTGAATGTCCAATAATTATTGTGTCTAATAAACATAATTATTTTCAGGAAAAATGATTTATTAATAAAAAGACGCTTAAGTCCAAATAAAAAAATTATTAGTCCGCGTAAAAGAATGATGATAAGTCCACGTAAAAGAAAAACGCCAAATAAAAGTCCACGAAAATATTTGACACGAACACCAACCAGTTCTACGAAGAAACGACATCATCGTACAACTCCGTCCAATGACAATAATCTCTCCACGTCTACATCATTTTCACTTAATAATCGCACTCTAAGTTCAAAACGTGCCTTATTTCAAAGTCCTGATTCAAAATCAGCGGCATCTTCATCAACATCAAATATTAAACGGAAATTGTTTGCAAAGAGTGATAATACTCCAGAAGATAACGCATGTAATCGTAAACGAAAACGGGATCTAGATGATGATGATGTTTATCCACAACGTGAGAAATTTTTACGAAGTTTTTCATCAAATGATATTGCCATGGATCAAACGAGATCGAATTTTAGTCGACGAAAAAGTGAAACAGTTACTTCTAGTTCTGCTGATTTTTCTGAGCATCATACGAAGGTATTGTATAATTTTTTTTTTATTATATACCCAATATAAATTGGGGTATATTAAATTTAATTTAAAGTTTATACTGCTAGAAAATATTGAATGATGAAATTTTGTTGACGTATTCTAGACTTAAAAATTGAGTTTCAGTTCGTGGATGAATAAAATCGAATGTTTAATATTTTACCTATTTTAAACCTTTTTTAGTATCATTGTACGTTTATTTAATCACAAGCAGAATAAAATCCTTTTATAAGTTACAAAATTAAAGATGTTATTCTTCCTCCTTTTTTTTTGTTTTAAAATCTTAATCCAGTCCCTTCTACCATCGAATGATTTGGTTTCGGATTCAATCTCTTCATGCCTTTTGACCCAACATATTTAAGATATTACATTTTAGTCTGGTTTTCGAATTGTAGATGTAATTAATGCGGAATAACGTTAATCGATAGACTATTTTTCGCATTTTCATAAAATTCTGTTTACCTTATATATAATTTTTTTTTTCTTTCCAGAAAATGTTATGGGCTATTTCAACAGCATTACGTACTCAAAATGTTGGTATGAGTCATCCAAATTTTAAAACATACGCTTCCACACTATCACAAATATGTAAACGGCTGTTAAGTGATTTGTTACCAGGGCAAACACGTTTGCCGGGCAGTGTAAATGAACGTATGTCAAAAATAGCACATCAACATGTCTATGCAGTCGTTAAGGGAAAAACAGTTGATGAAATTATCGATGAAGCGAAAACAAAATCAGTTTCATTATCACAACAAAAACCTAAAGGCTATATTGCACCAGATAATTTTAATTTGGATAACAAATCAATATTAACAACTGTTGTAGAATCAACAGAAAAAACAAATCAACTAGTCATTACTGATCATCATCAGAAATTGGATAAATCGAGAATTCGACGACAAATTATGTTTGATAAATTAATTTAATTGGGACGTGTATCATATACACAACAGAGCTTAAGTTTTTTTAATACACATTATTATCAGTAGTCTTTCGCTAATAATCTATCATAATTCAGATACTTATTTTTATACCCAATAATTAAAAATTAAAAAAATCTGAGGTTCGCTCTTAGGATAACTGTTTCAATATGTAATTTAACTGTACATTATTTTATTTATTTTGATTTCGAAATAGATGTTTTAATTAATAATAAAAAAGTTGTATTCGTTTTATTTAAACCATAAAAAATTCCACTCAATCATCGTTGTTTTTCCGAAACATTAAGATATAGAAAGCTGAAATTTTGTTTGGTTATTTCTATCGGAATGTAAGTGTGCACTAAGACTTTGGAAAGTCTTCGAAATTCTTAAAATGGGGTAAAATAAGGAATTAAAATTTATCTGCTTTGAATTATTTTATTAAGAAATATACAATTTTTTAGTTAATTACCACGTAAAATTAAATTACCATTGTAAATTATATATAAAATTCAGATGCCCGATCAAAAGTTTTTAATCCATCTACTTTAGTTTTTACTATCATGTTCATTATTTATGAATGTTAATAAACTAAATTTGACGTTTTAAATGTCTTTAATAGTTCTTAGTAGATCACAGAGAGGGCAATCTCGGTCAACGCTGTTTTTGATCACATTCAATTGTTTTTAAAAGTCTTCACAAGAATGACGCTTGTAAGATACAAAGATGAAAAAAATAGTAAATTATACCTAATCTAAAATAAGTTTGATTTCATGAAAAACTAAAGAGTTATTAAGAGTTAACATACGACTAAGAAGAGTGTAATTCTATTCAAAATTTGAATTCTGATAGACGGGTTGTGTATGTGCATTTTAAATTTAACGAACAATTTGTGAATGATTTTATTATTTAATTAAATATACAGTTGTTTGTGCAATTAATAATTGTGCTTTAAATATAAAATATTGTTTAAAAAAGAAGATGAAATTTTAAAAAAAATTAGTGTAAGTACACCAGAGTCTAAAATTATTAGGAATACTTCTTTACTGTTTTATATAATAGGGTGTTGCTGTTTTTAGCACAAGCGATCGGCATAAAATCAATTTGAAAAGAAAAAAGATAAATTTTCCTTTAATGTTTATATAGTATCGATAATTTCCTCAAAATTATTTTTTTTAAATAAATATGGTTATCAGAGTTCTTAGTATAGCGCATCATAGATGGCAGTACGCTGTTTCTGAACACATTCAATTGTTTTATAAAAGTCTTCACAAGAATGACGCTTGTATGATTCAAAGATGAAAAAAATAGTAAATTAATTATACCTAATCTAACATAAGTTTGATTTCATAAAAAATTTAAGAGTTAATTAGAGATTTATTAAGAGTTCTTATAAGACTAAGAGGAGTGTAATTCTATTGAACGTTTGCATTCTGATTATAGACGGGTTGTGTATGTGCATTTTTTAATTTAACGAACAATTTGTGAATGATTTTACTATTTACTTAAATATACAATTGTTTGAAATTAATAACTGTGCTTTAAATGCAAAATATTGTTTAAAAAAGAAAACGAAATTTTAAAACAATAAGTAAGTACACCAGAGTATAAAATTATTAGGAATACTTGTTTACTGTTTTATATAAGAGGTTGTTGCTTTTTTAGCATAAACGATCGGCATAAAATCAATTTGAAATGAAAAAAGATAATTTTTTCTTTTTTATAGTATCGATAATTTCCTCAAAAATCATACTTTGATTATTAGAGTTATTAATAAAGCACATAGATGGCAGTCACCGTCACCGTTAATTTTGATCACATTCAATTGTTTTACACAAGAATGACGCTTCTATGAAACAAAGATTAAAAATAAAAAGTAAATTAAATATACCTACTTCGAAAATAAATTAAATTTCATATAAACTAAAATGTTTTAAAAATATTCAACTTTTCAATAAACTCAGTTAGTGTAATAAATAATTACGATAATGAATGTAAACGATTTGTGTATGTGAATTTTAAATTTAACGAACATTTTACGGACACTTTATGGAATTGTTTAAAATTAAAAATTGGGCTTTAAATTTAAAGTGTTGTTTAACAATTAAGATATAATTTTAAAACAAGCGTGTAAGTGTAACATTATTATTATGGAAACTATTTTACGCAATTGTATTGTTCTTGTAGGTGATCTGTTTATAATAAATGTACTCTTCACTATAGGTAAGTGAATTGTGTCCTTATTTTATAATTTTCTAAAATATTAGTGTTGTTCTAAGAAATAATTTAATTATATAATAAACTTTATTTCTATATACAATATATTCTTCGAATTTTATAAAAATGTAAAATTATTTACTATAATTCTCAAGGTCATATTTTTACTCTATAATATAGAATCATTTAACACAGAGGATTCTAATTTTGTTGAGAAATATATACGCATTTTCCAGACTTTTTCCTCATGAAAAGTTTGAAACTCGTCGGAATGATTTCGTATGCAGTGTACAAGTGTGATTTTCCAGAAAATTTTAATTTTTGTTATTTATTTATAAATATTTCATTTATCTTTAATAGATTAAAGCTACTAGTAATATAGATCGAAACTCAGTTAAATAAATTTTTTAATCAGCGCCAGAAGTGAGGTATATTTAATATTATTTGATTTTAAAATGGAATTAATCTACGCAAAATAAAGATCGAATCCGAGATTCCATCCTCTCAGGTAAAGAATAGTAAATCGGCCATATAATTTTTTTATGAACGCGAGAAATCTTCTAGATTTAATCGAATAAAATAATAGGTTCCCTAAATAATAAAATGAAGTTTGTATTTGATCTTAAGCCCGGCAAAATATTATTGGAATATAGGGGGGGGGGGTTGTGTGCAATGTCTTTAAGATTAAAATAAATAACTCAAAGGATGCGTGTGGAAAGGGTAGACAGGGAAATATCAGTACAAAAAAGAAAAAAGAAAATTATGAAAAGCAATTAAATTCATTTATTTACAATTTTCGAAAATGATTCAGTTTAGGGAACAGACATCTTAATTTAAACAAAAAAAATCCATATGCTTTCTTTCAACAGAAATTAACAAATTTAGAAGATACTTAAAGACTTTCAAAATAAACAAATAAAATCAGAATTTACATTTTATTAAGAACTATTAAAGCTTGTTCTAAACGTTTCCGCTTATTAGATAATTCAATTAAGACATTTAAGGGTATATCACTTGTAGATGTTGCTAATTTAAATATGAATTGATCAATCTCTTCAATTTTTCCATTGATTCCAATCACATGTTTCTCTATTTTCTCATAAAATTTTGCATCTTTTGACAGTTTTTCTCGTTGTTTATCAACAATTATTTCAAATTCAGCAATATCCATAATAGTTTTCACACATTTTCGTTTTAGTTGTGCAATTGTTTCCGTTTTCATTGTTTTTTTTATATTTTTTAATAAAATCTGTACAACATTGTAAAAATACTTTAATAATCATTTGTAAATAACATAATTCAGATGAACTTAATAAATTGATTGTTACTAGGAAACTGGAATAGACTTTTCCATTTTAATGGTAAATTTATAAAACTATAATGATCTAGAAAAAAATTATTTAAGATTGATCGAAGTACTACAGCACAAGTTATATTAAAATGTAAATTTTGTAAATTTTTTAGACTAAAATTAACAAATTGAATATATAAATTAATTATTTTTAATCGAATTTCATTATTAATAATTGTAAATAAATATCTTTTGACTCCTTGAGTAGTTTTTTACATACAATTGTACTGCGGCAACAGCATATTTAACACCTGTCAAACATTGTAAAATTTCGTCTTCTACTCTTTTTAGTTTCACATCTTTTTTTCACATTTTCGTGCATTGTCTTCCACTTCTGAGCTATAGTCTAAGTTTCAAGTATCTAGCTCATCGGGAAGTTTAAAATCAATTAAGTCAGCGATTTAATAAAATTATGTTAAAAATAAAATAAACTGAACTAGCAGTTCTGTGAGTTCTTCATGACTTTTACTCAAAAATACTCCAGATTTTTCAGGTTTTTTCTTAGCAGTTAGGTTCAACAATTTAAAAACTTTATTCGAATATTTATCAGGACACTCTAAATTATAAAGGATCCTACACACACACACACAATCGATAAAAAATTAAAAGTCTCTACCGAATAAGTGATAAAAAATTATTTTCTTTGCTCTATTATCACTTTTTATTAATTGGCAATTATTAAAAATCAGTAAATTGTGTATGATCTGACATAAATCCATTTTCTATAACAGTGTCAATTTTATCTTCAACAGTTCTATCAAATAATTTCACACGACCATTTACAGAAATCTTTCGATGTTTAAATGTTATATTTTCGATATCTCGAAATGCAGGATGGAGTATGTTTTCTATTAAAAAAAAAAACAAAAACTAAAGTAATTTTATTACTTTCACGAGGACAATTGTTAAATTAAGAAACTATAATACATTCCAAAAAAGATTGAAAATTTTATTATAAAAATTATCTGCATAATAAACCTGTAAATTTCGATGCTACCCGGAAAACTTAGATTTTAGAAATTTTGGATTAATTTGGAATGTATATTAGCTCCATATATTAACAATTAAAAAACAATTACAATATTTATTTCAACCTGACATATTCTTTTTCTCTGATAATTTATGAACTCTCTTCTTTGGTCTCGTCTTTTTTTCGACTTGGTTTGATGTTGGAATTTTGAACGATGAATCTAAACAAAATTTTAAAATAGTTCAAAGAACAGAATATAGCATTTTCAAATTGCAAATATCTTCTGGAAATTGTACTTTTGTGTCCAAAATCCAAAAATAAAAAAAAATGTGACTGCTTGGATTAAGATGCTTTCTAATTCTCTTAGGAATTATTATAAACTTTTTTTTTTAAATCCAATTTCCAAAAGAAAATAAACTAAAATTTTTTCTTTGTAATATATTCTACCTGTTTTTACAGTATTTTCTAATGTCTCTCCTTCCCAATAATTCAATGGTGCACATCGAACTCGACCTCGCTTACTAACTTGTATTGTATTCGATGGATCTATGGGATCTAGAACAACTATAGAAAATAAAAAAGATGATAAAAATGTCAATAACTCGTCCAACAATTTCGGCCAAGTGTATATGACACATGCAGGATTCCGTCAAGTTAACAATGCATTAAAAATAGCGGATATTTTTATTGCATTTTTCAAGACGTGTCCAATCACACCCACCATATGGTTCGCGAAACTTCAGCCAGATCAATTCAAAAATGGCAAAATTATAAGTGACATCGAACGGATGGGTAGTTTTTTTATTTGATTTCTATTAAAAATTTTTAAACTTCATTTTCAAAAATCATAAAAAAATTATAACAATGGAAAATTTTTCCCGGCATCAAGTAGTAGGAAATAAAATTTGGATTTTGAAATTCGAAATCTAGAAAGTACAAACTTTCGATAGTCTTTAGATAACCTATATTTTTGTAGAATAGGGTTAGTTAGTAATACTTTTAGAATAATATTTTACCTCTAATATCTGCATCATTTTCCTTCAAATTCAAATTATTACAATGCTTTGAATCATTTTTTAAAGTTCGATTTGGACTTTTATCGTAATTAAAAATCGTTTGTCGACGAGCTGTTGGTATTGGAAAAGAAAATTCGTCATCGTTGTGCAAACTCCCATCCAAATTATTTTCAGCTACGACGATATTATCTGTATTTTCAGGTACGTCAACAATGCTAATAGTATTTTCTAATTTGGAAATTTTTGTACACATTGGTGTTTTAATTAATTTTTCTTTAGCACGTTGTTCTAGAAATCTCTTAACATTAACATTACGATTTTCTAATGATGATTTATTATCGAAAACTATTCCATTAGTTGGCTCTAAAGTCATTTGAGACTTTCTTGGTGTACTTTCGTGTATACTATAGGTACCTTTTGATACAAATGATTGATTTGACGCATCGCTGTCAACATTTTTGGAATCAATCGTGTCATAATGACTTTTTATTGAACGATTTTTGTGAAATTTAGCGGAAGTAGGATTGAAATTTTCAGATCGAGATTTTTTGCATATTTTACGTTTTATATTATACGTAGAACGTGCAGAATTAACTAGAAATATTTTTTTATCAGGAATACCCATATATTCAGGACTTGATGGTCTAGTAATTTTTGTTTCAGGAATTTCTTTTCGATTTTCTTGAATTTCAGGAATTTCTTTTCGATTTTCTTGAATTTCAGGAATGTCTTTTCGATTTTCTTTGTTAAATTCTTTTGGATTTTCTACAAACGTTTCTGTTTGTGTTGCTTTACAATCGTTTTTTGTTTTAATTGTTTCATTTTCATTATCATCGAAAATATCGTTAATATCATCTTTTAATTTCATTAAAGTACTTATAATTGTATCGAAAGCTTCGGAAATTTTACGTCGCTTATTTGAGTTCTGTGTCTGTGATTCATTTGCAATTGAATAATTTCTTTTTCTAATATGAGAAACTGTATCGTTTATTAGATTTTTCACTTGTGCATTTTCAATTAAATCGTTAACTTTGTCTGGTAAACATTCATTTTGCTGTTCGTTTATTTCGCATAATATATTTTCTTTATTTTGCAGTTTGTTTGGTCTTTTCATTTGTGGAACTTCTTCTATATTAGAATTTTGTATTAAAATATTTGATAAAATTTTCACTTGATTCTGTCCTGATTTTCTAACCACATTGAATGTATTATTCATATTCTGTGGAATCGGCTCCTCTTGAATAATTGTTGCACTTTCATAACTACTGGTGCTTGAATTCAAATCATCGGAATGACTATCGTTAATATCTTCATTTAAATCGGATATTGGTTGAGGCCAACGAAAATCTTTCGGTTTTTTTAATCGAACATAATCAACCCAAACTGATGTAACCATTTCCCAATCATTTGGAAAACCATTTTGAAATTTCTCTAACACATAAGCTGGTAAATCTGAAGAAACAAAATTTTACAAACTACATAAGTGAGTTACGTCTTTTTTCTCGGAAAGCTTTAAAAACAATTCCACTAGATGGCACCACCATACGGGGTGTACAAGTGTTTTAAATGACCAATTAACAGGAATTTTAAATGTACATATTAATTAATTGAATTAAAATACTTGATTTTATAATATAAAAATTGGACCACCTCAAATTGCGTGATTCAGATTTATGGAAAGTGTTTTTTTTACATATTCCTTGATAATTTATTAGTATGTTAAAATTCACTGACAATTCCAGGTTTTCAAGGTTTGTGGCCACCGTGCCATCAGCACTAAGTTTAATTTCATCATAGATTTCATTAAAATTTACATTGATCTAATATTCGTATAACCCAAAAAATTTTATGAATTTATAAGTTGAAGTTCACAAAATTTACCTCCATTGTGTGAAATAGTACCACGTAATTTTTGTATATTATTGCCTTTATCAATTAATTCCAAATTTGATATTCGTTTTTGGATTGAGCGTCCGTGTTGAAAGCCACTATAAAAAAAATTTATATTAAAAAAAAAAAGAAAGAACTTATTTCAATTCTAAATTATAATTATCGTAATTATAATTTGTCTAATATTTATTTTTATTAAAAGATAAAATATTAAATATATATTAATGTGTGAGACAAGAAGACTTTGAGTACTCTAACAGATAAGCACAATACTCTATTATTTCCCAGTGCTTCAATAATAAAAGAAAAAGTCATTGAATTCGATAATCTATATTGTAAATTATTTCTTGCAAGTTCCTAGATGCTTTAAACACTCCCGTGAACTTTAACCTACCGTAGTGGCGATGTTTTAAATAAATATAGTTTCCTTACTCTTTGGTTTGTCCTTTTATTGCAATGTGTAAATTTAAATTCAAGTATGGAGTCCATGTAAAATATTCAATGTCATTGGATTTCCCTAATGTTGAAGCCAAATATGACGATTTACATGAATTATTCTCACTGTCACTAGCTTCATGTAATAAATCGTTGGGTATACTCTAAAAAAAAAAATCCAAAACTATTAGTTCAAGAAAAGTAACAGTTCATAGTCATGGTCAGATAATAGATTCTAGTAGATTGTGATTACGTTTTTAGTTAATGTATCCAAAAATTTAGAAATTTTTGAGAATTATTATAAATTTTAGATTTGAATCCAGCATTTATTTTATGTTTCATACGTAGAATCTGCAAAAATCTATTGTAAAACAAGGGATGAGCGAAGTGTTAATTAGACTAAAAGAAGTCTAAATTATATAACTTACTGCTGAAACGATTTTCGAAGAAATAATATTTGCATCTTCCTGTTGCCACTAAAAAAATTACAAAAAAAATATGAGTTTCCATTTACTTAATTAAATTTTATTAAATTAAACTTTACATTTGTTTGACATAAATTTATTTTTGGAAAATTTGGCATTATTATTTTCTTCGTTGGCGTGTTGTTTGAAGGCCTTTCACTAACACTTGTTAAATTTGTATCTAAAATTTTAACAAAGGAGATACAATTTTAATTTATATTACGTGAATATTTGTACTTTATTTTAATACTAGTTAAAATAATTTACCTGGCGGACTATTCATTGTTTCTTTTTAAAACGAAAGTTTTGAAAAACTTTTATATTTACAACTATGATACAAAATTAAAAACTAAACGTTACATTCAAAAACACTTAACTGTCACTTTTAATCAAGTTTAAAAGCTGGTTTAAAGTTGAAGCAACTATTAACAAATAAAATCCCTAAAAAACAAAGCTTTATTTATGTTTGTGGCGAATATCGTATTAAAATGACGGGCGGGTAGCATTTGCACTTTTATCGCACACCAGTCCCAATGAACTGTATAAAATATATTTCACAACAGAGTTAAGGTGTAGTACTCCAAGTGAGTCAAATCAAATAGTTTAGATTAGTACTCAAACTACCCATCCAATCGCCCAATGGACTCGATATTTATTTTTGGTTCAAACTAATAGTAGAAAGTGGATACAAGCTACTTCAAACATTATCTCAAAAACTAGGCACTCAATTGTAAAATCAGTTTTACTGTTCTATTTATTAGATCTTAAAATTTCGCAAAATGGAACACAAAAAAGAAAAAAAGTAATTCTTTGTAATTTTATTTTTTTCACAACGAATTTTTTAATCGTATAACTTTCATCGCAAACGTACATTGCTTTAGTTTCATAGTATAACTAGGCCTTTATATAACGTTAAACTTGTCTACATGGCAGTGACACAGACCTAACCACTAAAGTGTCAATTACCTTACAAAAAATTTCGGCACGTCAAATGAAACGTTTAAAATTTTAAGGTGGTGACCGAAACGTAATGATGCATGAAATTGACTACGTAGACATCAGTGAAACTCGATAAGAATAAACTGCACAGTGTATTGTTGTCACTATGTAATTATTAAAATTGGGTTAAATTTTTGAATGGAAAAATCGTGATAAAATTTATTGGAAACATGGCACTAATTTATTTATTACAATTATTATTAATTTTAATCACGTCGACAAATGCTCAACTCTTAGAAGGATTATACTGTGGTAAAGATAATTGTTACGATGTTCTTGGTGTTACACGAGAATCAACTAAATCCGAAATATCGAAAAATTATCGACAACTTGCACGAAAATATCATCCGGATTTACATCGTACTGAAGAAGCAAAAAGTATTGCTGAAGAGCAATTTAAAAAAATTGCTACAGCTTATGAAATATTAAAAGATGAAGAAGCTCGTACGGATTATGATTACATGTTAGACAATCCTGATGAATACTACGCTCATTATTATCGATATTATCGACGTAGAGTTGCTCCAAAGGTTGATGTACGTATTGTATTAGCGGTAACAATCACAATCATATCGATTATTCAATACTACAGTGCGTGGCAACGTTATGAAGAAGCGATTAAATATTTCATGTCGCTACCAAAATACCGAAATAAAGCAATGGATTTTGCCCGACAGGAAGGTTTAATGCCCAATCCAAAAGCATCAAAACGTAAAAGTAAAAGTGAACAAAAAGAAGAAATGGAATTAATAATTCGAAAAATAATCGAAGAAAATATGGATATTAAAGGTTCATATGCTAAACCACAAATTAAGGATATTTTATGGATTCAACTGTTAATATCCCCATATACATTAGTTATGTATTTTGTGTGGTATGTTTCATGGATCTATAAATATAATTTGTTAAAACGACCATATGGTACCGAGGAGAAATTATATTTAATACGAAAATATATGAAAATGGGACAACATCAATTTAACGGTTTGGAGGATCATAAAAAAGAGGAATTTTTAGAAAGGGAATTATGGATCAAAGAAAATTTTACTGCGTGGCAAGCACGAGAAGAAGAAAATATGAAAAAATCATTAGCGGAAAATGCAAAATATAAAGCGTATCGTAGATATATTAAAAATCATGGCGTTAGTCGAATGACATTCGACGATTCATAAATCATTTTTGTTTCTTTTTATTTCATTTATTGTTCTTAACTTAATAGAAAATTTGATTAAAAAAACACTATTTTTCATTTCATTTTTTTAAGTAAATTTTTTCGCTTTATTTATTTTCCATATTTTTACGATAGTTCCTAATTTCGTACTAACATATTTCACCAAAAAAAAAAAAAAAAAACATTTTTTGTATGGTTGTCATAATATAGATTATTTCAAAACGTATTTTAGTCTTTTACATTTAATCTCTGTGATAATGTTTTAAAATAAGTGAAAGAAAACTTCATGACCTTTTATTTAGGTCTAAAAATCAATAGTAAAAAATTATATGTATTTATATTTTACAATTGAATCATTAGTTTTTGACAGAATCTAAAAACTGATATAAAAGATCACGCAAAAATTTGTGCATTGTTTCCTCCTACCAAACGCATATCAAAAAATTCCTTATACTGTCAAAAATCTCAAGCTCTATATCCATATAAGTCTGAGGCGTGTGGATCTATAAAGGTCAAGGTCTAAAGATATAACTGTTTTGTTGTTTAAATCAATTTTTTTCTTTACTTTTCTAACAAATTAAACTTAACAATTCATTTACAATACTAAGAAATTATTTCGATATAAAAAATTTTTAATTCTAAAATCGAGATCTCCGTTTAAAAGAAAATATTTCGATAAGATCACAACTTAAATCATACGGTGAAAGAAGGATTGTTCAGCTCTATCTATTGAAAATATTCATCTTAAGTTTAGACGATTAAAAACTTATTGAACAAAAAATTCAAGTTTTTTGATAATAATTTATTCACATTAATGAATGTAATTTGAGTTGGCGGTACCCCCTGATAGCTCTACTTTGGCATTTAATAAATTTAATGATTTCTGGCAACCCATTCATAAACTAACATATAGTCAAACTTTACGCGTTTAACGACACTACCGTTACAATAATTCTCATTGGTTAATCAGCTAGCTCATCGGATAACAATTTATTGAATGCTAAAATAGAATAGTCCGCAGTCACCACAAGTTAATAAGTCCAGCTATTCAATATAATGGGAATGATTTAAAAATTCAGTCGCATTCAAAATTTTGAATAGAAAATAAAATTAGCCCATTCATGAATTTAATTAGGGAATCAACCTTTAAAGTTTGTGACTAGAGATTATAATAAATAATTAGAAATGTTAAATATTTTCAACATAAAACAATTTTGATCTTCCGTTTAAGAAATCGACACCCGTTTTTATCATATCTTTAATAATTTAAACAGACTAAAAATAAATAATTAAATAATGAAAATTAAAAAAATATTTTTAATTATTAGTTGCGTTCTTTTGAGTCCCAGAAAAGAACACCGCCGTTATCGTACTAGGTGTTTGGCACTTGAAAGTTACAAGAACACAGCTAATCATATATTTTTGGACGTCTGGATTCTTTTATTTGAGAATATATTCCTTTTTCAATATTTAAACATTGTCTTAAATCCTACAAATAATAAATTAATTATATAAAATAATTATAATTATGATTTTTATAAAAATTATATAAAATTTACCATCCAATCATCCCAATCGATAGAAATAACTTGTTGAGTATTTTCAACTTTTTCATTTTCTTCACTAGGTTCACGGGATTTTGAAGTACATTTTATGTATGGTAAATTATCATTCTCCTCTAAAACATTCAAAATATATTTTTTTAATTTGCTATAAAATAGTTAATTTTCAAGAGAAAAATGGTAAATATTTTAGAATCATTAGGAAATGTAGCCCAACTTGTAACAGACCAAGCTGTTTACAAAATGTATAGTTTCGATGGATTAATTCCGATCTAGATGTATTGTAGAAGTGTATAGTTACATTTACTTCTTATAGAACATACTATTAAGAGGAATTATTACCTCCAACAGACGAATTATGCATAAAAAATTTACAGGCTACTTATAGCTTACACCAAGGCTGCCTAGTATTCGACATGCATTGCCCTATATTACAATGGAAGTGAACTTTCGTCTCCCACACCCCTCTCGTAGAATTCTTCGGAAGTTTTAGATGTAAAATGTTCGAGTCTGAAACTTTAAATCCATTCATTATGAAAATAATTCCGGCGTAAAAGCTTTGGGCTTTTTGCGTGGCCACAGATCCCGATAAGATCTTACAGCGTCACCTGCTTTGGATAGTTATTTCACTGTACCTTGAGCCAAAAGGCATCTTAGCCTTCAGGTGATAGTTTCCTAAAGGAGGGTACAGAGGACTAAAAGGTTTAGGTGTAAAGGACGCATCTGCGGTTCCCATTTTATTATCTCTTCTTATGGCTAGTCCTTGCAACATGTACACCATTCGTGATTTATGAACTCACCTATATAAATTTTTACAGCACCATCTCGTATTAAAAATGCAAAATGAAAAATATTTTCAATTGTTTGCGAAAAATCATCATCAATAATAAAATGAAAATACGATACAGTTGTTTGATTTGTTTTACAATATTCACGTAATATTGACAACATTATTTTAACAGTTTCATCGACACCAGTTTCTTCTTTATTTACGGAGACAATATTATCTGGTTGACTGCGTGCACATGCTTCAAATCTTCCACTCCGTTCTCTACGTGCCCGTTCTGCCTGTGATGGAGTTATTTTACTCTCCTTAAAGCAACCATAAATGTAACTAAATGAAGGGGTTATTTTAAAACAATCCACCGCTTCATCTTCTAATTTTTCCCAATTTGGCACCTCTTCATCATCATCTTTTAAATATCTTGTCTACATACAAATAAAAAGAGGAATTTAAGGAAGGTGTTTATCCACTTAAAAGTTTACGAAAAATTCTGAAATAAATTATGTTGCTCAACAATTTTTTTTTTAATAACTTACAAGATGACTAGCGAAATCCTCAAAATTGTACGCATCCATATTAATATCGAATGCATCGACTGCATTTAAACAAAAATTGGTTGTAGACGATATGATTTTTGCATCTAATAATACTTCATCGATATTATCTGCTCGCCTCTTAATATCTATTTCAATCGTATTTTTATTTGTGCCTTCAATAATTTCTTTAAGAGTCTCCAATGTTTCGAAATCACTTGCACCATCTTCCTCTGTAGAATAAAAAAAAAAAAATTATGGTTTAATTTCACAAATTTAATGGAAAGAATTTATGATAATCATTTTTTAAGTATTAAAAATTAATTTGAGTTTTCAATTGAGTTTCAAATTTCTGAAAGTTTATTTTCATACAATAGTACTGTTTGTAAACAATTATGCAAATTCTTACGTAATTTAATTGCACGATTTAACTGTTCATGCAACATTTTCTTCGTTTTACTTCTAGTGTCCATTTAAATTTGTATTTTTTTTAAATATCTATTCTTTAAACTTTTGTACATAAAAATGAAATTTTTTTAAAAATGAAATAAACTCGTAGGTAAGTTTTAAAAGAACAGTTTTACCAACTAGCAGCAATAGACTTTAAATTCTTTAGTTTAACGGAATATTGGGCGGTAATTTTAAAAATATTCAATGTTTATGCATTTGTTTTGGGTCTGAAAAGCTTTTTTTTGATTTTGACAAGACCTTTGAAAAATTTTATTTCAGAAAATAATCTTTAAATAATAAATTTCTTTTTTATTAATCCGACAAACCCCAAAAATTTTATTCATAATTCAAGAAAACAAACAGATTATGTTTAATTTAATATCAAATTGAATTTTATATATTTTGAAATATAGTCGACTCATGGTAATATGGTCCCTGTCCATAAAAATAAAATCTTAAATTGAAACAAAAATTCTATTGAAACTGAATTTGGAATTGATTTTAATTACAATAAATCGAAAATTAAATTTTCGATTCAATTTCTATAGGATCATAAATATCATATGATCATCTTAAAAAATAAACATCGAATCGTTTGTTTACGATTGATAAACTAGTGACAGTCTGGGATATTGCGTGAAATACCACCGAAATATTTATTGTGACTATCGGCCTTCATAAAGATTTCAGGCGATGTAATAAAAATTACGCATTTTTTTGTTAAATAATAATTATTATTTATATTTATGGATCAATATTAATATATAATATAAATGGAGTTTCACCAAATTTTTTCACGAATTTCTTTATTTTTTCAAAGAGGTCCCCGCTTTTTACAACTTTTTAAAACTTTAAATTAAATAATGAAAGTTCGAGGAAAATTTTTTCTTTAAGAATTCGATAAATTGTGCTTGTTGAACGATCACTTCTTAATACAGGATATTACAAAGCATCTTATAAGTGTAACAGATTTTACGTCAGAGTGAGAGGGAACCTTGTTTCTCATTGCCAGGAGAATTAGAATCCTGAAGTATTAGTAAATTAAGAGGGTTAAATTAAACAAACAATAATTTTTTTTTAATGATTTTATTCTTCCATAACATCATTTTCACTTTCACATCTCGTACATCGACAAATAAATAAATAATTTTCGGTTAAAGTTTCTTGTCGTTCGTCTCGATCTGAATCTTCTAATTGACATGGTGGCAAATAACTAATACAAATTTCTTCTTCGCATTCAATATCTTTTAATGCTCGAATCGATAATCGATAGTCATTATTTAGAAAACAAACTTCAGCATTTGGTGTACAACTATGATTAATTAAACTTTGTTTTTTAAATAAACCAGAACCTTCATTATCCAAAAAATCGGATCCAGTTGCATTCTCAAAATCGTCATAATATAATTTATCGATGCTCTGCTCAAAACGATCCTTTTCTTCATCCGATATTGTTGTATTCATTTTTAGAAAATCTTGAACACGATTATACCAACGGGTTACCGCATTTGTACCAATACCTTGACAATTTGTTCCGAGCAATGCAAACAACGATCGAAATCCGTCTGGTGTACACCAATGTTCTACTTTATCAGTGGATATTGCATTGATAAATAATAAACGCATTTGCTCGATTTGTTGCTCGAATTGTTGACCAAGCAATTTATGTACTATTCTATCTTTATCGTTTGTGACACGATGACAAAATTGCATAAATTCATTTAAAGTTGCTTCGGGATTATCTGATTGTTGAATGGTTGCAACTATGCGTACTAGTAATAAAATACTACACGTTTCTGGTGGGTAATGAAATTTTCTAGAAAAAAAAGAAAATTTAACTAAGTTAATAAATTTATAAAAAACAAAGATAACAACCAACAGTATTAACTGTTTAAGTACCAGACATATGGCTGAGTATCAATATTTGAACTATT